>JAWWNH010000017.1:22610000-25010000 GCA_034641385.1 Darevskia mixta
AGACTTAAAGACTAGCTCTTTGTATTAAGTGTTTTACCATATTCAATAAAGCATAATAAAAGCACTGTCCATACTGTTTGTGTGGAACACCACATTTTTTGATTGTGTAACAGTGCAGATGCTCAATGAAAAGACCTCTGGATAAGATTAGAGCAGAGCTTTCCAAACTGTGCGTCGCGACACATTAGTGTGCCGGCTGCTGTGTGCGGGTGTGTCGCACAAACGCTCTTATAAGGGGTTAGTTTAACCTCCGGTTTGCTAGTTGGAACTGAATTGCTGCGTCGTGAAATGATGCATGTCTAAAAAGTGTGTCACCAACATGAAAAGTTTGGAAAGCTCTGGATTAGAGTCTTATGTGGCACAACGGTGTTATTTCCCCACCCCCAAGAAACTCCCGTTCATTCAGTCACAATTCTTTGATACAATCCTTTTTACAATATTTAAAATATTGCATCTGCTCAAATATTAGCTCATTTTTGTCTCCATTTCGTCAGTTCCTGCATGTCAATACAATAACATATAACTACTTTTAAGATTCAATAAAGCATTTGTTTAAAAGGATTTAAAAGTATATGGAGGTTCTGTCCTATACTTCAGCTATTGATCAGGAAAATAATTGCAGATATATATATACTTACATGCATATAACTGTACTGTACATGTACATTCAATGAGGTCCAATTAGTTGGGGGGTGGGTTTCATTTCAGTTAGGATGCACTAACAAGACTGTGGGGAGACCATGCAATACAGCCAGCAGCATAAGACAGAACGCTGTTTTCCTAGAAGCATTAATTCCCACAACTGATCATTTTAGAATGTTACTGAGCCTTACAATATTTGTTTTCCTAACATCTAGGAGATCACAATGAATTCCTGTATTAACGGAAGCATCCTGAGCAGCAGTTGGATGGGGGAAAGGATACTGCAACGAGACCCTGTGTTTTTACATTTGGCATGTTAACATTCTGAACCAAGCCTTTGTCTCACACGCTCATGGACAGTTTAAGGGCCCTTACATAAGAGATGGGAAACCAAAAATGTAGCACGCTCACAATTTTTTTGTGCAGCAGGCAAAACAAAAAAAAGTTGAAGGGCAAAGCACAAAAATCTAAATAATTTTATTACATACCCTCAGTGCTTTTTTTTCCTAGAAAGAAAGGTGCCAGTACAGTGTTAACCTCAGTTTACGAACTTAATCTGTTCCGGAAGTCCGTTCTTAAACTGAGGCGCACTTTCCCAAATGAGGCCTCCCACTGCCAGTGCCCTTCCACCGTTCGGATTCCGTTCTTAGACCGAGGTAAAGTTCTCAAACTGGTTACAGTTAGGTAGCCGTGTTGGTCTGCCGTAGTCGAAACAAAATAAAAAAATTCCTTCAACTGGAACACTATTTCCGGTTTTGCAGAGTTTGTAAACCGAATCATTATTAAACTGGACTGTTCTTAAGCCGAGGTACCACTGTACCTGCCCGAAGGAAGGGACCCCACGGGCCATCTAGTCCAACCCCCTTGGAATAGAGAAACAGAGTTGGATGCCATATTTGAGACACCTTACTTGAAAACCCTTGAGGGCAGCTCTCACCTGTTTCATACACCACAAGACAACTCCCAGAGTAACGAACAGTAGACTGAGGGCAACCCATAGTCAGGTGGGCAGGGTACAACTAATAAAATTATTATTATTATTATTATTATTATTATTATTATTATTATTATTACTACTACTACTACTACTACTATTATTCTCCCACAACGACTAAGCAACAAATGTCAGATTTTTAGCTGCAGCCAGTAAAACACTTCGTTTGCTAGTGGAAAATATATTTGGATGAATTGGAAGATATAGGGCACACATATAGTCCAGTATATGTCTTTCTAGCTATATGTGTTTGTTAAGTATGGTATTCTGTTCGCTCCATTGACTTACTGTACAGTACCTGTAATTCCCAGAGTTCAATTTGCTGCAGCTGTTAACAGATTCTATAATCTGTAATGACAGTAAACTGGCCTTTGCTCTTCCCTTATTCACTATTCATTTTCTAGGCTTGGTTAAATAGATTGCTGGGTTAAAGATCAGTAGTTTTTCATGTGACACGCTTTGGTATTCATCTAATGGCCTGTGAGGACAAAACTGTCCCTGTTCTTGCCAAAACAACAAAATGAGTCCTTCACACCGCATGACAATCAGCCCTTCCTTGTGTCCAGATAGCCAAACTTAGATAACTTTTTAGAGGGTGTCTTAAGTGTATGCCTGGAACCGGTTCAGCAAAAGAGAAAGACACATTTTAGCAAATGCGGAGAATACTATTCTTTTCATTCTGGATGATAAGGACATGTAAACATTTTTTATCCACTCTCTGGCATTTGCAGGATGCTGTTGATAGCAGGCAGTAGGAAGGAATGGTTTAGGTTTCTTTAGTTCTATGTTTATCAGCTCTCTTTTTATAGTATCGTACTGGTGGGTGTTATTTGCAAATTGGGGTACTGTATCCCACCCTGGGATCTCTTGTGATGAAGAGTGAGCTAAAAGTATGAGCTTTTACAAAGAGTTCAAAGATGATAGATCAGCTGGAAGAGCATGAGACTTTTAATCTCAGGGTCATGGGTTCGAGCATGGCAGGGGGTTGGACTAGATGACCCTCGTGGTCCCTTCCAACTCTACAATTCTAAGATTCTCTGATTCATCAAGGCCTCACTTGAGCATGGTTATAACATTTCGCCTTAGAGCCGCTGCCGTCCCTTAATATATTGGGGTGTTGGGAATGATGTGGCAAGACGGGAGTTTGGATCCAACAGATTGCCCAAACTATGAACTTGTTCCTTCTGTGATTAAGCCATTTTTATTTTTATTTTGGTCAGTGGAGGCTCCAATGGCAACCCTAGCCACTGAGGCTTTCTACTACCTATAGCTGGTACACCAACTATGACTGGCACAGCAGTTACAGCCACCCTCCAACAAAGATAGCATGGTAGGGTTGCCATATTCTAAAAAGCAAAAAAAGAGGACACATTTGCCAACTTCTACTTTGGATCGCTATGACAACTCAACCCATAAAAAAGAGGACGTGTCCTGGAAAAAGAGGACCTATGGCAACCCTATCAGGCCACAGTGATTCCCTGCACGGGTGACCTCAAGACTCCACAGTTGCAATGTACTCTGTGTTGGGCAACTCTTGGGCCTTGAAAATCCAGCTGGCGTAAAATGCTGCAGCTAGACTGTTGGTGGGAACAGATTCCTGCCAGCGCAGGACTGTTGGCTCCCCATATTTCAAGCAGGCTTGTCCCTTCAAAGGATAAAATCCCAACTTAATTGTGAGATGGACCTAGGCTAGCCCAGAACCATAATATGGTGTTTCTGTGAAGATTACAAAGCATCACAGCTAGACTTAAAACCCTTGTTCTGTTTCTGCCTTTCCCCAGCCACAAATCTCACTAACAGCCACATGTGTTTATGGGCTCTAAGATAGGTACTGTGAGTCCTTACCAAGGCAAGGGAAATAATATTTGAAAATCACACAAAGCTGGCACGGTGACAATAGTTCAGAGGTGGCATTTCAATAGAGCAAACAGCACTTTCTTCCCCCAAGAATGTAAGTAAAGGAATCGCTCTGCGACATCTGTTAGACTATGAAATGCTAACAGATGTCTTAAGTGAAAAAAAGGAGAAAAATCCATACAGGAAACCATACACCAAACAGATAATGCTGCTAACTTTCCACATATTACTAAACAAAAAAACAACCCTAAAACACAGGCAGCTTGCTTCTTTTCTGTGATACTTATAAAATATTTCTTCGGCTTGGGTTTTAGTAAGTTGGAAGATACTGACTCATAATTTCTATATATAAAAAAGCATCTATAAGAAAATTTATTTCCAATAATTACACATGTTTTAATACCTTATATTCAAATACTAAGTATTCCAAAACATTTCATCCATAGGTTTTTAAATCTTTTATGTTTTAATAAATGAACAAGGGAATATGGAACTATTACAGCCTTCATATGGTGGACTCTGGAAAAACATTCCTGATTTATTTCCTAATCGTGGTTTCATTCAAACTCTGCTTTGCATCTCACTGTGCCCAATATGTTCAGGCCTATCATGGCGAGTTCTGAAAAGGAAATGAGTAATGATAAGCTGGGGGAAAGAACACACAACAGTGGTTGAGAGATTGAGAATGTTCCCATCTCTGCCAGATCCATGAAGCAGGCTCAGGAGAATTTCAGGCTTGCAAGGTCTACTTTGGGAATTTTCTTTTGCACTAAGTACCCTGAATCCACTAACCACAGCAAGGTGGAAATAGTGGCAAGGAGGTGTGGAATCAGACACAAAGGAGTGGCCTAGGGACACCCCATAAGCCATGCATGCAGGGGTGGCGGATGGGGTGGGGTGGGGCGGGGCGGGCACCCTGGGTGCCACAACTGAGGGGGGTGACAAAATGGCGGGCGGCACTCACCATGGGGCCTGCAGCGTGCCCGAGCCACGAGTCTCTCCTGAGAGTGACATGGTGGCTTGGATGCCCGCAGGCTCCGCGCTGCCCCAAACGGTCCACCCACCGCCGCCTCCTCCTCAGCTGTAGGGCAGCTGACTGGGAGGAGGCAGACAGACTCCTTGGAGGCCCCGCAGAGCGTCCTGCCCCAGCTGGCCCCGCCCAATGGGTGGCTGGCCCCGCCCCTGGGTGCTCACTGCCCCAGGCGCCCGACCGGCTTTCTCCACCACTGCATGCATGCACCAGGAATGACTTATTCTGATGTAGATTTGTACTTAAAAGTGTAACTACAGATCAAATGGTCCAATTGAAAGAATAAATAAAAAGACTTTTGTTGTTGCTGCTGCTGCTGCTGCTAGATAATTAAAGAGTCAGAAACCCTTTCTGGTCTACTGTGAATCCCACAGTAGATCCCACCTTGCATTCTGCTCACCCCTGACAAGGAAGAAATTATGGTACATGTAAATGTCTGTCATAAAAATCTGGTGGCTGCATGCCCTGAGTGCATGCTCACAAATGCCCTGAGTGCATGCTCACAAGTGCATGCTCACAAATGCCCTGAGTGCATGCTCACAAGTGCATGCTCACAAATGCCCTGAGTGCATGCTCACAAGTGCATGCTCACAAATGCCCTGAGTGCATGCTCACAAGCTTAACTCTTTCCCTATTGGCTGCTTTTTTATTCTAAACTCCCACCCCAGGCACCTCATGCCCAAGTGCCACAGGGTTGCAGATATTTGGAACCACCACTTCTCCACTGAAAAAGCACACCCTTCCGAAACCTGTTTTCTTTGCCCTACACACACTTTGGCCCCTAACACTTCCTTAAAAAAAAATTTAACAAAAACACCTTTCAACTGTTCACAGTTATGAAGCTCACAGGGTGACCATGAACATTAGTGACAAGGGAAACAATTGCCTTTTGCAAGAAAGGGCACAGCAGGCAAACAAAGCTGTGAAGAAGCTGTGCAAAAGTGCTCCTGGCCACCGTTGCTACTTAAATATCCAAGAGCAGAGTCAGGTCAAGGAGCAGCCCTAAGGCTAAGCAGCTACCCTGATCTTTCAAGGGGAGTAAATCACATCTAGTATACACTATACACCCATAACTCTAAGTCACCTATCCTGCTAACCAACAATATCTGTCTTGCCTGAATCAAGTGTGGGGCTATGGGGGCAGAGATGGCATGAAGAAGAGAAGAAGCAGCGTTTGGATTTGATATCCCGCTTTATCACTACCCGAAGGAGTCTCAAAGCGGCTCACATTCTCCTTTTCCTTCCTCCCCCACAACAAACACTCTGTGAGGTGAGTGGGGCTGAGAGACTTCAGAGAAGTGTGACTAGCCCAAGGTCACCCAGCAGCTGCATGTGGAGGAGCGGAGACGCGAACCCAGTTCACCAGATTACGAGTCTACGGCTCTTAACCACTACACCACACTGGCTCCCCAGTGGCCCTAACAGATGGCTCACCTGCAAACAACGTGTTGTGGGTTAGAACCCTCCATACTTTTGTCTTGGCATGGAGTTGTGCGAGGTTCAACAGACTCCCCCACTGCTCCCTTGAATGAAACGACACACTGTCTTCAGTTGAACTGAAGGCATGTGCCAAAGAGAGTTGGGGCGAGAACACAGTCTTGTTTCACATGGCTCATTATTGGGAAGGAGTCTGAGGATGAACAGTCATATTGGCCAGCGCTGCGCATGTTCTCATGGAAGGAGACAATCGTATTGCGGTGCTTAGATGGACAATCCTATCTTGCTGATCAGTGTGAAGAGTCATTTTGGGCTGACAAGGTCAAAAGCGTTCATCAGGTCTCCTGGAGCTAGAATATTGAGAAAATCATGCAGACTGATAAAGAAAATGAAGGTAGCTTTTACCATATGAGATGGACGTGCAAGGTAATAAAAGCATTCTGGGAAATGATATATAATGAATTGAAAAAAATGTTTAAAATAATGTTTCTTTTTTTAAAAAACCAGAAGCTTTTCTATTAGGAATTGTAGGTACCGAGATCCCAAAGGAGCAGAAAAGAGTTTTCATGTACGCGGCGACAGCTGCACGGATGCTACTAGCCCAGAGATGGAAAGAAGACAAAGTCCCTACCAGAGAAGAATGGCAAATTAAGCTGTTGGAGTAAGCCGAAATGGCAAAACTGACCGGAAGGCTCAGGAACCAAGAAGACAAAAACTTCAATAAAGAATGGGAAAAATTTATAATTTACTTAAGCAGATGAAAATATTAGCAGGATTGCAACAACACTTGTAATGTAGAAGATATTACAGTACGACCAAAACGGAGAGACATAAAATTTGGATGATGAAATAATATGCAGTTGAAAAGGTTTATAATAGGACCCATGGAGAAGGTGGGTAGTCTAGAGATTTGGAGAAATCTCTAATTATGGATATGCATTTTGTATTGTTATAACTCTACACTTATAAAATCAAGTAAAAATTATTTCAAAAATAGAAAGAAAATCATGCCGACTGTCGACCTCTGAGCTCGAAAACCACACTGTGACTAGGGATAGACCCTAGTGAGTGACTGTAATCTGTTGAGAACTACGGGGGCGAAGGCTTTCCTCACAGTGCTCAGCAGAGGTATTCCACAGTAGTTATTATACTCATGGTTGGTCACCTTTGTTCTTGCAGAGGGTCACAATGCTGGACTCATGCATGTCTTGTGGTACAGCTCCTGTTTCCCAACAATGCTGTGGAGATGCATATTGATTGAGGAAGGAGTTGAGACCAGCTTTCAGCACTCCTATTGGGATTCTAGCCAATCCTGGGGCTTTACCACATGCCTGAGAGTTGATGGCATTCTTCAGCTCTTCGTGGGAAGGAGGGACACCCAGTTCTTCCAAGACAAGCAGAGTCTGGATGCTGTCAACTGCTGTGTCGAAAACCACGTTTTCCTGCAAGTACAGTTCTTGACAGTGCTCTGCCCATTGCTTCATCTGCTTGCTGCAGTCTGTGATGATCTCGGCGGACAAGGTTTTCAGCACTGCAGTCCAAAGGTACTTTCTCCATGCATTTGTACATTTTGTGAGAACTGCCGCTGCCAGCAGCAAGTTGAGCGCTCTGACGCAGCTTTAGCCTGTAGTCATTGGCACATTTTCTGGCAATCCGCTGGGCATCGTCCCTTGCCTTTCTCGGTGCACCAAGCGTCTTCTTGCAGGGCACACGCTTGTAATGAACAAGAGCCTCGCGCTTTTTAAAAGGAGTAGGGAAATAGCAATCTATTTCTATTTGTTTGAAATATAACTGTACAACCCTAAGATGCCAAGTTAAGAGGAGCAATCTCAGAATAATTAAAATCTATAATGAGTCCTACCTTTGAAAGGAGTGCCTCAAAGCTGTTTACAATGCTTTTTTTCAAGGGTAATTTTAAATAAGATTCAAATACTGTCAGCCATTTCTTTTCCAGTCTACTAGCATTCTCAGTTGATGACTTGAAAAGAGCTCCTATGTTTGATGGCATGAAGAAGAAGAAGAGTTTGGATTTGATATCCCGCTTTATCACTCCCCGAAGGAGTCTCAAAGTGGCTAACATTCTCCTTTCCTCCCCCCCCCCCACAACAAACACTCTGTGAGGTGAGTGGGGCTGAGAGACTTCAGAGAAGTGTGACTAGCCCGAGGTCACCCAGCAGCTGCATGTGGAGGAGCGGAGACGCGAACCCGGTTCACCAGATTACAAGTCTACCGCTCTTAACCACTACACACACATGACTATGTGACAAACCTATCCAGCCATTTAACTTTTCTTCAGAATAACCCTGGATATTTAGCATTCTCCCCAAACCTGCAAAGAATGTATTCTCTGGAATTTTGGGGGTGGGGTGGGGGAAGCTTATTGGGTCTTAACCCTTAAACAGATTTAAAGTTCAGGTTAAAGTTAATTTAACCCTAATGTTGTGTTTGTCACATTCCAATGCCACCATTTCATCACCCATAGATTCATGCTATTGGTTCAGCAAATCAAAAAGAATAGTGAAACGCTTATTGTGATCATGGAAATCTATTAACAAAGTTGTTAATTGTTTTAGTTATTGAATGCAGAATAGGAAAGCAGGTAATTTGCGTGCCAATATAGCAATGGATGACATAGTGCTCAATTCAATTAAAGCAGTAGGTAAACACATCCCCCTGTGGTTCACCATTTATGTTAAATGTTTTATTTTTGCTTGGAATTTCGTTCTTGAAAAATAACTGACGTCAATAAAATTTAAATACCAACAGACAAAAGCTCATCATGGGCAATGTCCTACTTATTATGGAAAGCATTCTTAAAATATAAACAGTGCACAAAAATTATGAACAGGTGGCAACCCTAAATACATGTGGTTTCACTTCTAAGTGCTACCTTGATGGTGGAAAGTCATGTTTGATGAGCCTCTAACCTCTTCTCCTAAGAGCTACATGCCATTATACTAAATAAGCGTGTACATCACTTTATATCCACATGCTCTAAATCAGTGTTTCTCAACCTTTTCTGGGCAACGGCACACTTGTTTTATGAAAAAAATCTCGCGGCACACCACCCACAAAATGGCAGCGGCAACGTCACTATGGTAACGGAAATCACGGAGTTATGCGCCCAAAGCAGCCCCACTGGTATGAAAAGCCCGCCCCTGGGACTGTGAAAGAAAACCCGAAAGGAAAGACTTATTAGAAAATGTTAAAAAATCATAAGGAGATGCTGTGCACTTTACAGGGTGCATTGTTTTGAGCACACATATGTACAGTAATAAACATTGCTTACCTGTTCCTCAATTTTAACGGCGCGCGATAAATATCCAACCGATAGCGTTAAGGGCCTAATTTCCTTCTCTTGTGGAAGGAGAAGCCCCCACCTCCGTCGTCGACAGGAGGTGGCTTTGCAGGCGTCACTACCGACCCGCCTGCTGGGCTGGGAACCAACCCGATGCGTCGGGGAGTTCCCGCCCGCATCACCCTCAGGCCGACCAATCAGGTCGGTCTGGGGGCGTGTCCAGCCCCCGTTTAAGCTGGAAGCGGGCGGGAAATCCTTCCCTTTTTCGCCCGCTTCCCAGCTGTTAGGTTTAGCTTTAGGTCCGTGTTTTTTCCTTTAGTTTTCTTTTAGTTTTCTGCTGCCTTGTGAGGTTTTTCTTCAGCTTCTCTCCCCTTAGTTCCACTCTAGCTTCCTGATTTCCCGCAGCCTTTCGGATCGCCAGTGGAGGCTTTGGCGAGCTCATCCCGCTCCCCAGCTGATCAGCGCGTGGCGCGTCTCCAGCTTCGCTGGCTGCGCAGCGTCCCGCTCCCCAGCTGACCAGGGACCCGGGGAATCACCCTCACAGGGACTGTCCAGCGGCAACAGATCTCCTCTCCTCTCATCCCGGTACTGGGCTGCCTTTTTCAACAGCTGACCCACGCTGCGCTCCTGCAGCTGAGGCCAGTGTCCTGCCTTTCTGCCCGGCTCCGCTAACCAGGCTGCTGCAGCGCCCGCTTCACAGTTGATCAGCGGAGCTGCGTGCGCGCCGGGGATTCCCTGTGCCGGGAAACTTCTCGTCGGCCAGCTCCTCCTTTTAGGGTGGCGGCCATTTTGGCCGGGTGGCAGCCGGAGCCCAGCACAGCAGGCAACGTCTCGCGGCACACTAGTGTGCCGCGGAACACCGGTTGAGAAACACTGCTCTAAATAAGGAGCCTTAAATTCAGCTTCAGTCTGAAGATTTTAATTTATGTACTGGGGGGTTTTCTTCCTGTTAATTTTTTGGTATAGCACTCCTCAGTGATAATCTGAACTTTTCCGCCCACAACTGTGGTGAATGTTTGCTCTTGTAGACCTTGACATCTTTGAACTCAAAATTCTGTTTGAAAAATAACAGCAAGCCACAAATCTGTTTCACACCTTCCCTCCACACATTGACCCAGGGGTCAGCAACCTTTTTCAGCCATGGGCCGGTCCACCGTCCCTCAGACCTTGTGGGGGGCCGGACTATATCTTGTGGGGAGAATGAACGAATCCCTATGCCCCACAAATAACCCAGAGGTG
Organism: Darevskia mixta; assembly: GCA_034641385.1. Classification (NCBI taxonomy): domain Eukaryota; kingdom Metazoa; phylum Chordata; class Lepidosauria; order Squamata; family Lacertidae; genus Darevskia; species Darevskia mixta. The sequence continues at coordinate 22,620,498 of JAWWNH010000017.1, forward strand.
CATTTTAAATAAAAGGGCACATTCTACTCATGTAAAAACACGCTGATTCCCAGACCATCTGCGGGCCGGACTGAGAAGGCGATTGGGCCGCATCCGGCCCCGGGGCCTTAGGTTACCTACCCCTGCATTGACCGAATGTGTGGACAGAGAAGCAGTGTCATGCCCATAGGTGGAGCTCCTTACACCTCTAAACACTCAGGAGATTATGTGAAACAAACTTTAATGTACATTTTCAGGCCCTTGGCAGCTACATTGTGGGGTGCTGCAAGGGACTGTCTTATCTCCAGAGCTATTTAATAGCTAAATAAACCACTGGGAGCAGTCACTAGGAGTTTCGGGGTGAGGTTCCATCAGTCTGCTGTTAACACTCAGTTCTGTTTCTGCATAACATCTAAATAAGGAGAAGCTGTGCAGTTCCTGGGTCATTGCCTGGACACAGTGGTGAAATGGATTAGGAAAAACAGGCTGAGCTTCAATCTTGGCAAGATGGAGGCACTGTGAGTGAATAGTTCCTGTAGCCCAGAAATTGGTCCATTGCCTACTGTGGACGGGGGTTGGACCTCCCCAGTTTGGGGACCCAGCCCTGTCACTGGAGGCTCAGGTACCCTCAGAGGCTAGAGGTGCCTTTTGCCAACAGCGACTGGCTTGATAAGCTATGACGGCCATTTCCAGAGCAGGAAATACTGACCATAGAAGTTCATGCATTGGCTACTTCCAAGACTGGATTGCTGCAACGCGCTCGGACGTGGGGCTTCCCAAGCGCTTGATTCAGAAGCTGCAGTTGGTGCAGAATGCTGCAGCACAATTGCTAACAGGAGTGTGGCCTTGTTAGTATTTAACACCTGTGCTCAGAAATCTACACTGGTTGTACTTACCTATGAGATCACCTTGCTCCACATATGCCCACTCAGTCGCTTCGATCTGTAGAGCTGGCACTTCTATGAGTGCCACATAATGCCTGTTACACATTTGTAAGAACTCGATTGTTTAGTGCGGCAACACTAACACTTTGGAACTCTATTGAGATCAAGCAAGTGCCTTCACTTTATTTTTGGTGCCCGCTAAAAACAAGCCTCCCCAGATGCTTAGACAGTTGGTGTGAATTCTATTTAAACCGTTTTAGTATTTTAACTTTTCGTATGCTTTAAACTATTGCTGCAATTTAATCATTTTATAAACCACTTTGAGGTCCGTCCGTCCCCCAACAATCAAGAGCTGTATAATTTTTTTTTACGAAGTAAAACAATTGAAAATAAATAAATATACCCTCTACTGTGCAATTGTGAACCCTAACCATTATGGGATGGGTATGTGGAGGTCTGGGGCAGAACAAGCAGACACCGCCCGATTCAGCATGGAGAGATATTTAATTCCTCAGAACTATGTCACATTTAGACTTCGATAAGGATCTAAATTAGGCTCTATATTATCTAACCATGTCTCGTTGCAAATGAATTGCAACGACATGGAGAACCAATGAAACCAAACTATGTGCTTGAGTGTGTGTTAGTGGTTTGTTTCTTGTTGTGCAGCTTGTGTTCTCAATTTGTATTTTTATGTTGTGAACTGCCCTGTAAATCTTTGGATAAAGGGTGGTTGGTTGAGTAAGTAAGTAAGTAAGTAAGTAAGTAAGTAAGTAAGTAAGTACATGCATGTAGCAGGTCCCTGAAAAGACAGTTTATCTACAAATATGAGTTAAAGAAATAAACAGTAATTCCATAACTACCAAATGCTGCCATCCTGTAGGCAATTAGCTGGGATTAAGGGCTGCTGACTGCAGTGGGGCTTACTTCCGAGTAGACACACAAAGAATTACAGTGCAACTCATTAATTGACTACAAGGGCTTATTAAGTTGCCTACTGTCCTCACAGCCTTATCAACAATTACCGAAAGCTGTGTAAGCAAAAACCCAGCAATCTCTCTCTGGAGAGCACAGAACAGTGAGTTCCATCAACTGGTCAGTAGCAGCAGCAGCCGCTACAAGACACCTACACAGCCACCACAGGGACTTGGCAAAGCAATTAATCTGCAGCTTTGGCATCTGTTAAAGTACGTCTCACAAATAGGGAGTCATACGGACATACAGTAGCAGAAATTCCTTTCGTTAAGGGACAGTTATCTCAAGGCATGATATACGACACTAGGTATGATAGATACAAGAATGAGCTTGACGTGAGGATCCACTGGGCCAAATTTATAACACAGAGCACCAGTTGTTCCTTGATAAACATGATGTGGAAGATTGCAAGAGATTTTTATTTATTTTTTTCCACCTCCTTCGGTGATATCCTATAATGATCAAAGGTCAAGTAATTTCAGCTGTCACAAAATCAGGAAAATGAGACCACCGCCCCCAGCTGCAATCTACTTTTGTGACATTTGAAAGTACCTTCGTACATGTTGTGGAGCTTCAAACAGCATTAGTACTGACGGCCGAGACGGGATTGATCTTTGAGCTTCGCGGTCTCTTGTTGTCAACAGTACATTATAAAACCAATACTAAATACTTTATAAACAGGTCTCCCTGCAGTATATTAGAAGAATGGTGCATATTTCATGCCTTATAGTTTGGTAGCCACATATCCATCAGACAATTAAATAATTTATCAGATGCTCAGAAGTGCAATACAAGTCAATACACTTTTGAATACTTGCAAGTTGCTATCCTAATTCACAAGCTTTTAAAAAAGTTGTTTCAGTGCAAAATGGAATGTTGTCATTTTGTAATTGTACGTGGACATAACCAAAACTGAGCAAAAACATGAGATTGGTTACTTATCAGATATTTATACTAAATTACACACACACACAAAACTGATCACATCCACCTTAAAATTGAATTAAAAATATTTAAGTATTTTTCAACCTTTGAGTGGAATTGGTGCAAATATGCAGAACTCTTTGTCTCTTCAAAGCCCCACATGTGTATTGTTTGGGGTGTCCGACTCTGGGGTTGCAGCGCTCATCTCGCTTTATTGGCCGAGAGCCGGCGTACAGCTTCCGGGTCATGTGGCCAGCATGACAAAGCTGCTTCTGGCGAACCAGAGCAGCGCACGGAAACGCCATTTACCTTCCCGCCAGAGCGGTTCCTATTTATCTACTTGCACTTTGATGTGCTTTCGAACTGCTAGGTGGGCAGGAGCAGGGACCGAGCAACGGGAGCTCACCCCGTTGCAGGGATTCGAACCGCCGACCTACTGATCAGCAAGCCCTAGGCTCTGTGGTTTAACCCACAGCGCCACCTTGGTCCCAGCACCTCTGCTTAGGCCCAATTAAAAACCTTTCTGTTATTTCCCCTTTGTTAACGTCAACACTGAAAGACCCATTAATATGAATTATTGTGGTTGGGGGCCGAGTGAGTGAATGAAGGAGGCTTGAACGCCTTTCCTTGTCTTTTGGAAGTTGCAGCTACATTCCTGAAGTCATTCTAACATTCCCAAACTTTGCTTTCAAAAGGAAAGGAGGAAAACCAAAGTGGGAGCGCCTTGGAATACAGACAACCACTCAACGAACTACGTGTAATGGGAAGGAGTTCCAAATATCACCTAAGGCAGTGGTTTTCAACCAGTGTGCCGTGGCACCCTGGGGTACCTTGAATGGTGGTCAGGGGTGCCGCGGGCAACAGTGGCTTCCATCCCTCTTTCCTCCCCTCCCTCCTCTGACGCCCTCTCACATCTCTGCCTCCCCAAGGCTTGCACAGCTGTTTGTTGCAGCAGCCCTGGCTACAAGCTCCCCAGGTGAATGGTGCCTCTGGGGCTGGTCAGGAGGTGCGGGTTGCCAGGAGCTGAGGCAGCATCAGAGTAATAAAGCAAGTGGGCGAAGGACCCCAGACAGCCCTTGCTGTTGGGAATGGACAGGCAAGTCCCAGGGCCCCTGTGGGGCAGTGTGAGGAGGCACCTGTCTTGGGGGCAGTTCAGAGACCAGGGGTGGCAGCAGTGGCTGCCCAGAGGACTCCCAAGGAGAGGGGAGAGGAGAAGTGGCTGAGGGAACACTCCACAGTGGAGGGTGTTCAAGAAAGGGTGAGAGGCTGCCAGCTCTGCAGGCAAGGGGTGACACAACTGGGCTCCTGAGCCCCACCAGAGCCGCAGAAAGAATGTAGTTGGTCAAGGGAGCCATGGGCCCAAGAAGGTTGAAAACCTCTGACCTAAGGTACTGCTGGAGTATTACATTGCACTGTGGGCACGATGGTTTCATATCCTAGCCACTTTCATAAGGGACCGCAAGCATGCGTAGCCCACAGCTGTGTGTGCTCCAGCCCCCAAACACCCTCAAAGGCTGTGCCAGTACAAACCCCTCATCTGAGTCCACATCTGAACCACATTAACTTGCTTTAAAGATTCTGGAGATGGCAATTCATATATATGAAATTAATACTTTAAATAATTTCTTCCCAGCCCCATGAACAAAAATGTGCTTAGAGAAGGGGGGGAAGGAGAAAATGAATGAAAGACATACTAGGTTACTGTTTTCTGCCCATATGTTGTAAGTGGGTTCCTGCAGGCAGTGTCACAACTGCTCGTTTTTATTCCCAGGGCAGCTTTCTAATTTTAATCATCACCCAGCACTTAAAAACACACACACACAAACAAGCCTGGCATTAACAATGTTTGTGGGATTTTTTAAAAGCACTGCTCTTGAGTTTTCATGTTATTGCTGCTCAGATAGGCTGCTCCTGCCCCAAAACTGTTGTACAGGTAACGCTGCCCCAGGTATCTGAGTTTTGCCCTCCCACACCATTGGCACAGCTTTACACACTGCAAGGGGCAGGGCCAATGTAAAGCAATGATGCCACTTTGCCTGACATTTGTTAGATGTGACTCTATCCACCATCTAACACACAATTTCCCTGTAATGGGAATAGTATATAATTGGATTGAAAATCATACGTGAATGTTAGCTGAAAAAACTGTCAATATATTGTGTGCTTTTTATCTCTGTCCATTTCAGGTTCCCATCTAGCCGGCACACAGGGAAACTGCTACCATAATTCCATCGTGTACACTGGTACTCAGGAAGCTGCCTTATAGTGAGTCAGTTCATCTAGCTCAGTATTGCCTACACTGGCCGGCAGCAGCTCTCCCTGGTTTCAGACAGGGGCTTCTCCCAGTCCAGCTGGAGATGCTAGGGATTGAACCTGGGAGGCCTTCTGCATCTACCACTGAGCTACGGCACTTTCCCAACACTTCCGCATGTAGCCCCAGCAGTGAACATCTCCAGGACCCGAGGCAGAGATCCTTTCACAAACACGCCATTTGGAAAATCTCTAACCGAAGTTGGGGACCTCCTGCATGCAAAATACACACTCCATCACTAAACCACAACTTCTCTCTAGCCCTGGGAACCTCTATATTTTTATAAGCAAACATCAGACACGGTTTATAAACCAAAACTTTAGCATGTAGTCATTATGGTTTCTCAAATTCAGCCCATGAGGTCTGTGTTCTTAAAAAAGAATTAAGAACCACTTGTGGAAGTAAGAACAACTTCAGACAGAATTCACAGAAATGACAAGAGGGAAAGTGTGAGTGCCTCATGTTTGCTTTTTCTCACGTCTCAATTTTGGCTGAAGAGGGAAGTGGAGAGATAGAGGTGCACCTCTCCAGAACAGGGACAGCGAACCTATAGCCCTTCAAAATGATGTTGGACTCCAGCTCCCATCAGCCACAGCCAGATTAGCCAAAGGTCAGCGATGCTGGGAGTTGTGGCCCCACCAATATCTGGAGGGCTACAAGTTCCCCACCCCTGCACTAAAATGTGTGAAGGGAATCTTGGATCATGCTGGCTTTCAGGGTGAACACACACACACACACACAGCAAACTTGCTATAAGCATCATAATCAGTCTTAAATTTGAAAGAAGAAACAAGAGCACCACATTGTCATTTAGAGCCCATTTGAAGCCCTAAATGGCTTCAGCCCAGTATACCTGAAGGAGCGTCTCCACTCCCCATCACTCAGCCCGGACACCGAGATTCAGCTCCGAGGGCCTTCTGGCAATTCCCTCACTGTGAGAAGTGAGGTTACAGGGAACCAGGCAGAGGGCCTTCTCGGTGGTGGCGCCCACCCTGCGGAACGCCCTCCTATCAGATGTCAAGGAGACTTCAAAACTTTTAGAAGACAACTGAAGGCAGCCCTATTTAGGGAAGCTTTTTAATGTTTCATGTTTTATTATGTTTTTGTGTGCATGTGTTGTGGGCCGCCCAGGGTGGCTGGGAAGACACAACCAGATGAGTGGGGCATAAATATCATCATCATCATCATCATGAAAGCACTCCGTATGTCACACTCCCCTGTAGGGAACCATGGAACCCAGAAAGGCAAAAGCCCTTCCCAAATACCGGTAGTTATGAACCCTTACTTGAAGGAGCTGCATGTGGAGGAGAGGAGACGCGAACCTGGCTCACCATATTACAAGTCTACCGCTCTTAACCACTACACCACACTGCCTCCACTGGAGGCAAAACATTGCTAATAAAATGGGAAAAAATCAATATAGTATGCGGAGGGTAGCTCAGTTGGGTAGCATGGTGTTGATAATGCCAAGGTTTGATTCCCATATGGGACTGCTGCATATTGCTGCATTGCATAAGGTTGGACTAAATGAACCTAGGGTTGCAGCCTTGAAAATTCAGAATACCAAGACACCCCCACAGATGAGGCCACAATATTACAGACTCCTGTGGACTAATAAGCAGCTACTGTATAAACACCTTAATGTGTTGCTGTCCTTTCCATTTTCTGCATGCCAAAATGAAAGTAAAGTGCATTTTCACACCTAGATTTGGAAGGCAAAGCACATGTAACTTAAGAAAACACCAAACAACACACACCGATCTAATAGCCCAAACCAGAGCGCAACACAGATTCTTCCAGGTTCTCTCCCCAGTCACATACCTGCAAGGCATATCTTCATTCATGCTGCACATCTCCAACAGCCAAACCAAATCAATGAACTGCCTATGGTATAAGCCCCAAGCTGAGGACTATATGTAACATTTAGTTATTTATTTAAAGCATTTGTATGTCGCCCTTTGTGGAAAAACTACAGGGTAGTTTACAACATAAAAATGCCAATGCAATGAACAGTCCATTAAAATCTGGTCCTAAGTATAGTAAATACAAGAAAAACCACAGTAAATCAACATTTTCAAGGGTGCTGGTATCAATGATCAGCAAACGCCTGGGTGAACATATATGTTTTCACAAAGCACCACAAATTAAGCCGAGTCAGTCCCTACCTTACTTCAGAGGGAGAAGACTCCACAGATTAGTTGTCACACCAGAAAAGGCCTCTTTTCCCAACTGCTAGCAAATGAACTTTTGTAATCTGAGGCACAACCAGGAGGCCCTCATCCTGAGATTTCAACAACCCAGCAGGTCTTATATAGATTACCAACTACTTGGCTAGGGCAACAGAACTTTTAAATTGCCTCAGTAGCAAACTGGCAGCCAGTGCTGGTCTTTGAGCAACCATATCACTTGTTCACACTAGGCTGCTCTCGTTAGCAGCTATAATTACTGCACTTTGCACCAGCTGCAGTTTCCAGACCAACCTTAGGGGCAGGCCCAACACAGGTCATTTTATAGTCTCAAGCCTTGAGGTTACCTAAGCACTGATCACCGTGGCAAGGTTATCTTTGTTCAGGAACAGCCTAGAGCTTGCACACCAGCCAAAGTTATAAAAGGGCAGTCCTAGCCATTATGACCACTCAGGCCTCCAGTGACAGCGATGGATCCAGGAATACCTGCAGGGAGAGTTCAACCCCATCCAGAACCCCAACTTGCCTAATTCCAGACCTAGAAAGCACCTACTCACAATGCTTCCATCTTGTCTTGACTCATCGGCACTGCCTCTCATTCAGTCCACCATTTGTGTACAGGCTTGTGAACAGTCTACCAAGACTTGCAACGCTACACCTGATTCAGCAACAACAGAGAAATAGAGCTGTCTGCCATCTGTATATTGATGGCATCACAGCCCAATCTCCTAATGACCAACTCCAACAGCTTCATATAGATGTTAAACAACATTGGGGGCAACATGGATCAGACAAAAAGTGCTGGGGACCAGTCATCCAATGCCACCCTCTGAAGCAGAACCACTGTTGAACCATGCCCTCGATTCTCAATCCAATTCACAAGAGCCTGCCCAGCAACATACAATGGTTGAAGGTAGCAAAAGCCGCTGAGAGATCCAGCATGATTAACAGGGTTGAACACACACACTCTCTCTTCTAATTAAGGTCACCCATCGGGGTGACCAAGGCAATGGTGACTCCGTAGAGCAACATCGCTATGTGCGTGTGAAGAACAGTGAGGAACGCAGCTCCTCTACTCTTCTTCGAATCAGCCAGTTTGCCCAGAAGGTGAGTGGGATTCTGTCACTTCAATCCCACGATTTTCTGTGTTAAGAGGACTGCAGAAGGATTTTTTCTGGAATCAAGTATATTCCATTGGTTTTTCCAGAAGTGGCATTTACATTGTGTTGAAGGCTCAAATGCAATTCAGAAATTAACAGTTATGGAAACAGTGGGGAAATGGAATGAACTACCATGTGAAGGTGCCCAAATTTGCTCCCACCTATCGTATAGAAAGCGTTGTCTTTCAGGAATCAGAAGCAACAGCTACATTTTCCCACTGCACAATTTGTACAGTAACACCAATTCCTGCTGATCCTGCAAACAGGAGACAAGCTTCTTTTAAAACTCTGAAAGCTTCAAGCAACTTCCCTCCTCCTTCCCCCCCCCCTTATACAGTTGCCTAGTTTTTAACATGAGTTTTGATATACGTTTCATTAGGCTTTTAAATGCATTCTTCTAGCAAATTTTGATATCAATTCTATTCAAAAATTCTACTGGAAAAAGGGAGCTGCAGCTGGCAGAATAAATTACTATAATAAATCATTATTAAATAACCGTAAATCTCCATAATAGTGCAATGTTTTAACACAATACTGTAGTCTAAGTGATCATTTCATAGGAAAAAACAGTCTTTCATATCCAGAAAAACAAATTGCAAATCCTCACCATGCCAAGAAGACAGTGAGATTAGATGAGGAAATTGGAGAATAAAATTCACGTAAATGGTGCTTATTCTACAGTATTTTTGTGTTAACAAAGACAACACAGCAAATTGAATGGTGAAAGGTGACAATGTAAGTACTATATATGAGAGGGGTTTTCTATGTTAAACGTTCATATATCCGGCAGCGAATTTCACTTCTTGCCCAATTGCGCAATGTATCACCTTTGCTTGGTATCTGCTTGCCACCGGTATCAAGCAAATGTTTCTAATGTTATCTGCATCCTAGCAAGATATTTTCCTGGGACAAGCTTCTTCCCAGAAATAAGTGGGGATTTAAAATAAAAGAGGAAAGAGGAAAGAACAGTTATCAGTTCAGAACCGGCGTTTGTCGGATGTGCAGTAGATGGGACATTTACAGTAATCCATTACTGCAGAAATCAGCTGAAGAGCTATTTGCTCATTCTAAAACTTCCCCATGCCTTATTTAGCTCTTACAAGACTTCATTTGTCAAAGTGCAGACACAGTGCTGATGTCGCATCCAATGGTGCATTTCTATAGCCAAGATGAGCTACAGCAAAGTGACAGACCCAGGAGTACCTTGCTACAGAGTGTGATTGCTTCCACAGCCTCTTGGGACGGGTAAATTATTAACTGACACTTTCACAACTGAAGTACTGTCTAAGATAAACCCATTAAAACTGTTAGCCTACAGAACACTTCCACACTTGCCGGGTTGGTAAATCTTTGTCAAAGTCGCCATTTGGCATGGCTTTTTGATACTGGCATAATATGCATTGCATATTCTCTCTCTCTCTCTCTCTCTCTCTCTCTCTCTCTCTCTCTCTCTCTCTTTCCGTGGGCACAATAAGAATTATTTGTTACAGACTTCAAATGGATGGAATAAAAGGCGCTGCTCTGCCTTTCCTTCTCCAATTTGCTTTTGCGGGCGAAACTGAGCTCTACAGACAAAGGGGCAGCTAGTAAAGAAAGAAGGACTATTAACCGGGATGATAAAAGCTCATCCATCACGGTTGCAAACATACCAAACCACCTGGTATGTCTCCATTGGATCGCTTTTACCCACACAGTATGGCTACAGATGATGGAGGCGTTATATAAAGGGCACCAGGCAATCATAAATAGGTGTGAAATGAGGAATATTCTCAGTAAGCTACAGAGAAGGTCATAAAATTGACTCCCCCAGCCCCAAACAGATAAGAGGTGTTCCCTGCTCCTTTTGCCGAAATTCTCCTCGGCGAAAGATAGGATATTATTTATTGTGTTCTTAGTGGTATGAATATACTTGGTAAGTTGGTATAATGATGGTGCTTAGTGGTTACAGGGTGGCTCACCCCACCCCACCCCCCACAACCGTCAACAACTCAAGATGATTCACATAGCCAGCAGTCCTTCTAACTACCCTGGCAGACTGACATTTGTTTTGTCGGAATGAGATTTGCCTACCAGCATGATGTGTGGAGTGTGGAATGGTGAATGGAGGGAGGGCCACTGTGTAAAATGAAGGAACCCCTGGAAAGTGGAGGGGGGGGGAGTCTCAGTCGGATGTGCAGTCAGAGAAGCATTGCATTTCAATTTGATCCCTTTCAGCAGAAGCTTGGCAGTATCATAGCACCCCCAGGGATCAGGCAGAAGGCTGTGTCTCCACCACATATCTCCAAATGTAGTTTTCTTTTCCCTGTGAATTTTGGGGAAGCCGATAGGTAGCAGCCAAACTCACTCCCAGCTCTTAGTGACCTAAGCATATGATGTATGGATGGATAATACCCCAAGAGTCTTTGGGTCAGCTGAACCAACAGAGGAAGCTGGCAGCCTGTCCTACTAGCAGATCCCCCTCTATTTAAATGGGGGTTTTTTGGGGGGGTGTAAATCATAGAATCGTAAAGTTGGAAGGGACGCTGAGGATCATCTAGTCCAACCCTCTGCAATGCAGGAATACACACCTGTCCCATACAGACATCAAACATGCAACCATGGTGTTTTTCTGTACAATGCTCTAACTCAGTGATTCCCAATTAGCTTATTAATGAGGACCCCCTATTTTTCAAAAGCCAAGCTACAGGGCCCCTGCTTCTGAAAATTTCGATAACTCTGTGGTAGTTACCTCTGCAAAGCATTTTTTTGAACAAAATGTGGGGCAGCCCCTAATAAGCAAAGGATTTTAGGTACACTAAAAAACAGACCATAAAATCTGTGATATTACGATGCAAAAATGACCAAAAAAAAATAGTTGGGGAAGCAAGGGATGGGGCTGCGGACCCCCTGGGTGCATTCCGCAGACCCCCTATAAGGGCACCACTGCGTCTAACCAACTGAGCTATCCAGCTGATCAACATTGTAATAGTTCGGCTTATCATGTTGTTCAAGGTAGCTTCCTCTTTCTAACACCACCATGCAGTGTGCCTTAGTCCTTCTCTGAGCAAATGGCCAGGTGCACTTTGTGATGCATATAACAAATATAAAGAAGCCTTACAAACTGTCCAAGAAATGGAGCTCACTGTTCCTAGAAATACTACCTAGCTTCATGTCAATTTGGGAGACTTTTAGCGGGCAGTGGATGGGTGGTGGTGGTGGAAACCAGTCCTGCTGGAAGCCTTCCACAACACAGGTAAGGATAAGTGAGACAGTGACTGAGGCTTGTGGCTATTGTGGCTGATTCATGCCCCCTTTCACTTATCTAACAGTGTCCTTAATGGGTCTCCTAAAAGAGAGAGAGAGACAGCCTTCAACTTTGTCTGCCAGGCACCAGAGTGCCAAGATCATTTGAGACTTTGAAAACTGAACCGGGTGCCAAGCCTAAACTGAGAAGTCCTGATGTCAACAAGCCATCCATCTTGTGTAACGATTCCTCGGGTGCTGTCCTGCAGTCTCTGCATATTCCAGCTCATGACAGAAGAGAACACCCGGTGCTGTTTCTCAATAATAATAATAATAATAATAATAATAATAATAATAATAATATTTTATTATTTATACCCCACCCATCTAGCTGGGTTTCTCCAGCCACTCTGTGCGGCTTCCAGCAAAATATTAAGATACAATAGTCTATTAAACATTAAAAGCTTCCCTAAACAGGGCTGCCTTCAGATGTCTTCTAAATGTCAGGTAGTTGCTTATCTCTTTGACATCTGATGGGAGGGCGTTCCACAGGGCGGGCGCCACCACCGAGAAGGCTCTTTGCCTGGTTCCCTGTAACTTCGCTTCTCACAGTGAGGGAACCACCAGAAGGCCCTCGAAGGAGGACCTCAGTGTCTGGGCTGATCAATGGGGGTGGAGACACTCCTTCAGGTATACTGTGCCGAGGCAGTTTAGGGCTTTAAAGGTCAGCACCAACACTTTGAATCGTGCCTGGAAACGTACTGGGAGCCAATGTGGGTCTTTCAGGACCGGTGTTATGTGGTCTCGGTGGCCACTCCCAGTCACCAGTCTAGCTGCCGCATTCTGGATTAGTTGTTGTTTCCGGGTCACCTTCAAAGGTAGCCCCACGTAGAGCACACTGCAGTAGCCCAAGCGGGAGATAATCAGAGCATGTACCTCTCTGGTGAGACACTCCGCGGGCAGAGAGGGCCTCAGCCTGCATACCAGGTGAAGCTGGAAGACAGCTGCCCTGGACACAGAATTGACCTGCGCCTCCATGGACAGCTGTGAGTCCAAAAGGACATTCAGGCTGCGCACCTGGTCCTTCAGAAGCACAGTTGCCCCATTCAGGACCACCTTCTCAGTTGAAGGTGGTACAAGAGGGAAGGAAAGTATTCCCATTCCTGCCCCCCGCATCAAAATGGTACTTCACTTTGCAAATGCTCATGTATACAATCCTCTACTGTGACATACTATGCATTGCTTGAAGTGGGCTCACGCTACAAGAGATCACAATGCAGAATTTATACAACTGGCATTTGTACTCCACTTTTCAACAATTACTACAGTGTTAACGCAGGCTCGTATTAATATGAGCCGTCTGCACTGATTCCGGGCACTTCCCTCGCTCCATTCCTCCTCATCACCATCCAGCATCTTAGAGAACGATGGGAGTGGCTGCTTCGGGCAGCAGGACACCTGCTTCTCATCATCTCTCAGGCAGGAATCCCTGGACCAGAAAGGGCTGCTGCATCACTCATGCCACTGTTGCTGGGGCACTGAGCTAGACAAGAAGCGAACTGGTGGTAATACTCACGCATGAAGCACGCACCAGCAGAAGATTGCTTGGTAACTTTAGGAATCCTGAGGTGGCAGAATGGAGTGTACCACTTCAGAATGTAGATGGGACCTTTTTTCTAATGTCCCCACTAAATCAAATACTAACAAGTGAAACACAGCACCTGGCTGAACATCAAAGTATTTTCCTTGGTTTGATGGGGTGGGACCAGGGTAGGGGAAATGATTATTTGGGGGGGGGGGGATTAAACACCGTATTTAGAAATGAATAAATAAATTGGGCTGCTTTGTTTTTTAAACTGTCAATATGGTAGCTTTATTTTTTTAATAGAACAAAAATCTTGTTTAGCCAGAAATCTGAATTCAGCACGAAAGCATTAATTAATAATAATAATAATAATTTTATTTATACCCCACCCATCTGGCTTGGTTTCCGCATTAAAGCAAGCAGCTTTAACTGGGGCTTACTGTTATACTTTAAAAAAAAAATAGGAAGGTATTATGAGGTTTGCTGGTCTGAATGAATGATTGTTATACTGTACTTAAAATCTTTTTAAAAAACCCGAACCACGACCACCTATTTGAGTGTTCCTTACTATCTCGGCAACCACAGCAGAGGTTCTCCACAAACAGAACAAGAGCTCTGCAACATAAGCCGGGTTGCTATTTGTGTAGGTTCAAGTATTAAAAGTTTTATTTTTATAGTAGAAAGCATCTCCCTGGGAAGGCTGGTGACAGCGAATGGAGGGAAAGAGTAACCTAAGCCTAATATGGAGCAGTTTTATTGCTTGAGTTACAAAGAATGGTATTGGCATTAAAAATATGGCTCAATATGGGTTCCTAATAAAAGTTAACCTTGCTCTCTCTCCCTTCTCCCTCTTTCCTCCCACACAAATGAAATTTTGTTTAGAAACATACATATATGTTTTTGGCTAGATCCAACATTAGGACTGCGTGATTCATTCAAGGCTAGTAATTGCTTCCATACATCACAAATATTTTTTAAACGTTTTTGCATACTTGTTATGATCATATAGGACATTTATATTGCATTTAGAACTCTGATAGGTTTTACTTTCCTCAACAAACGAGTAAAGACCAGGAAGATTTAAGTTTAAGAGACTGCTTCCCCAATAGACCGACCAGTCTGAAGGTGGAAATGTTTGTCACTACTTTCACAAGTATTGTATGAACCCTTGGCCTCCTAATCATGTACCAATTTAATGCACACAAAGAACGCATGCCGTAAGAACAAGAAGAAGAAGAGTTTGGATTTGATATCCCGCTTTATCACTACCCGGAGGAGTCTCAAAGCGGCTAACATTCTCCTTTCCCTTCCTCCCCCACAACAAACACTCTGTGAGGTGAGTGGGGCTGAGAGACTTCAGAGAAGTGTGACTAGCCCAAGGTCACCCAGCAGCTGCATGTGGAGGAGCGGAGACGCGAACCCGGTTCCCCAGATTATGAGTCCACCGCTATTAACCACTATACCACACTGGCTTTCCAGCACCAAGGCTGCAAGCATGGGTGGTATATGAAGATGCAGTGTCTGACTAACCATGCATGTTACCTTGCCATTTAAATAGCACAATCCTTTAAAGGTCTGCCCAGAAGCAAATTCCACTGAATACTTATTCCCGGGTAAATGCAAGGATGAAACTGGACAGCAGGTTGGTTGTATTCCATAGTTTTGCTTGTAGCACAATTACTTTTGTTTGTAGCGCAGTTAACAATACACATGGGTGTATGTGTGTGTATGTGTGGCTTTCCTTGGTGTGTGTGTGTTTTGTGCTGCTTTTTGTTTTGTTTTTTCTTTCTTTCTGTTTTTACGGGGGGCGTGCAATTTCGTTGCACTTGTATAGCGTTGTGCTTGTACTTGTGCAATGACAATAAATTATCTTATCTTATCTTAACAAAAAAAAATCCCAGTTGTGAAAGAGCCTAACTGCATGCTGTCTTGTGCATGAATAACCCCCCCCCCCTTTTAAGAACCTGTGTTAAGTAAGATGTTGGGTCAGGGGCAGTGGGTGTGACCCCCCCCCCAATGTGTGGTCACATTCACCCCATACATTCACCCCACTTTAAAGACTCAAGGCATCCCCCCCCCACACACAACGCATTCTAAAAGGTGTAATTCGTTAAGGATGCTGAGAGCTGCTATTTCCCACAAGGGGCTACAAGCCCCAGAGTGGTTTAACAGTCAATCCTTCTTCCCAGGGAACTCTTTAGAATTATGGCTCTGTGGAGGGAACAGGGGCCTCCTAACAACGCTCAGCCCCCTTAACAAACAACAGGTCCCAGAATTCTTCGGGGGACGCCATAAACTGGACCTACCGAAAGCATCAGGCAGAGTGCAAGTCATGAAACATCCACCCATTTTTTACATGTAAGATAGCTACTGAAATGAATTCCTTTCTGCTCAGAAGGCTTCGCTGTGCAGTCTTTAAGGGAGGAGCCAGAGAGCCAGAGTGGAGCAATGGTTAGAGTGTTGAATTACAGCCAGAGGGAACTGAGTTCAAATTCCCCCTAAGCCATGAAGCATGCTGGGTTACCTTTGGACCAGTCATTATCTCTCAGCCTAAGCACCTCACAGGGATGCGGGTGGCGCTGTGGTCTAAACCACAGAGCCTAGGGCTTACCGATCAGAAGGTCGGCGGTTCAAACCCCATGATGGGGTGAGCTCCTGTTGCTTGGTCCCTGCTCCTGCCAACCTAGCAGTTCGAAAGCACATCAAAGTGCAAGTAATAATAATAATAATAATTTATTATTTGTACCCCGCCCATCTGGGATAAATAGGTACCGCTCCGGCGGGAAGGTAAACGGCGTTTCCGTGCGCTGCTCTGGTTTTGCCAGAAGCGGCTTAGTCATGCTGGCCACATGACCCAGAAGCTGTACGCCAGCTACCTTGGCCAGTAAAGCAAGATGAGCGCTGCAACCCCAGAGTAATCCGCGACTGGACCTGACAGTCAGGGGTCCCTTTACCTTTAATCACCTCACAGGTTGTTGTATGGGTAAAATTTCACCACTAGGTGCTGCCTCAATATAGCTGTTCGCTTCCACCACTGGGCTCCGTTGAAAACGGCTTCTCCATGCAAACCAGGAAGTGACCTCTCCAGACAACAGAATGACTCTTTACTTATCTCTGCAGCTGCAATCTCCTGGGTGATGCAGACGCCCTTAGGCAATTAAAACACATGCCTACTTCATCCATTTTCCTCCCTCCCACAGCCTCCATGTGGCCCTGGGCTCCGGCAACCCCTGCTACACCACCGGTAGGTCATGTACGTCGCTACAAGCTCCTCAGAGGAAGGGTGGGATATAAATGTCACAATAAATAAATCATCACCTGCCAGATGATTTCCAATAGAATCAGCACTTTCCTACTTTGCTCTGAAGGGAGAGGAAGGATTAAAAGCATTTGTAATTGCATTGTCAGGAACTGAGTCCTTGGCTCAAGAGTCTTGCTACGGATGAAAAGTAGCAGGAGTACTTTACAAAGAGCCGGTTGAAGTCAGAGCAGTCTCCACTCACAAATCTCTCCCAAAAAAGAGTTGGGAAAGACTAGTTCAGCACCTGCAGTCACTTTTTAAGAAGATGGCTGTGTTGTGGTTTACCTGCACGATGAAATCTCGAACCCAATAAGTACCTAAGTTGCAGAAAATGTTTAGCACAGATTTGAGGGTTAGAATGTGAAAAAAAAAGTTTTAATTGTTTACTAAAAGTATTGGGGACAGTCTCTACCATTAGTAGGTGCTTTGTTATAGAAAAGAAAGATTGAAATAAAATCTTAATCATTGTCCTAATGAAGGCTGCAGATAAAAACCAGAATACCATAATCCAAAGATGGAAACATGGAGTTTTGGAAGCTAAAAAGACAACATGTCCCACCATTTCCCCAATACTTCAGAAGTCTTGACAAAGGCGTTTTGATGTCCTCTTCCTTAATATTTAACATCAGTGAGCATGATGACAATTGTAGGTTTATTTTATTTATGTGCCACTTTTCTGCCCAAACACCTAAGGCAGTTTATAATTAAGCCTATGAGAACAAGCCAATGGGCAAAATGTTCCCTGGCCAGTTTCAGTTTCTAGAATCCACCCTGTCTCTGCCTATGGAATTAATGGATTCCATTTAAGTTGATACAGAAATGGTATTAGTATGATATTCATAAGCAAGGAATCTCACATGTGATTAGTCTCTCTTGGGATATATTCACTTTCAGATAATTTACATATGCATATTAAGGTTCAGAAGAGCCTTTTATAATATTATTCACAATCCACCAAGAACCTGCACGTTTTATCCAGCACAAGGAAGCATACATGTGAGGCTGCTATTCCACTCAACTGGCCTTTCACACAAGTTCTCTGTGAATTATTCCTAATGTCTTTGAAAGAAGCACCATATAACACAATGAACAAAAGGAAATTAAGATGAATTCACAGCCGAAGAACTTATTTTCTCACCTCAACGTGCTTAATGGATGCTGAGTAGCTCAAACCATACATCAAAATCAAAAGATGCCCAAGGGATAAAATCCGAATATATTGACACTACGTTGTAACTAATTCTATACCACACTTCATTAGAGCTAGGTTTACATTTATTTATTTATTTATTTAAAGAGAGAGATGTCAAAGTTATTTTTAAAAGGTTCCCCTTTCCTCAAATTTTTCTACCTTTAAGCATGTTTTGTCACAACTTTAATGTTATTTTAATGTGTGTTTTTATTTTCCTGGGCAATATATCATATTTATCTCCGTAACCATCCATCAATATTCCCTTTAATTGAGGTTAATTTCTTTCAACTTCCCTTAAGTACCCCATTCTGAAGTACTGAGCATGGGGGGCTTCTGCACCTGCCAGGGAGCTTTAGCACATTTTCACAAACTAAGATGGTAACCTGAAAATGGTTGCCGGACAAGCCTTCTGCTTCTCTAGCATAAGTACACAGCAAACAATTCCTTTTCGAAACAGAAGACAAAACTGGAATTCTAAGGGCAACACGGTGTGAAGATAAACACGCAAGAGTGTATGCAAGTCCTCCTTGCAAACCAGAAAACAGCAGCAGCAAAAAATAGAAACACCGGCACTAATATATGCAGTGCATTTCCCAAATATCATTTGCTTTTCTGGTTAACTGCTTGTTATTGTGTTTTCATTTACAGTGGTACCTCGGGTTAAGTACGCTTCAGGTTAAGTACGCTTCAGCTTAAGAACGGACCTCCGGAACGAATTAAGTACTTAACCCGAGGTACCACTGTATTTTGTTATTTTAAGGGTTGTTTTTGAGAGCTGGTATGGCATAGTGACAAAGATACGGAGCTACAAATCAGGATGTCCCCATTTCAGATCTCGCTTCTGCCAGGAATTCACTAAATGGTCTTAGGCAGACATGACCAAACTTGGCCCTCCGGATGTTTTGGGACTACAATTCCCATCATCCCTGACCACTGGTCCTGTTAGCTAGGGATGATGGGAGTTGTAGTCCCAAAACAGCTGGAGGGCCAAGTTCGGCCATGCCTGGTCTTAGGGAAGCCGTTCTCATTCTCTCAGTCCTCCCATCTGCAGTATGGGGGATAAACCACTTCCAGGGTGGTTGTAAGCGTCATATAGGTGAACCAATGGAACACTTGAAAACAAATACGAAGGGTGATATCTGTGAAGATGAGCTCTGATCTCTCAGCCTCAGTTTCCTCTGAGAGAGGCCAGGCACATTCTTTCCCCAAGTTCCCAAACACACGAACACAGGGTAGGTTCAATCTGGCAGCAACCGTGGAAAATCCAGTGATGTTTAATACTGAGATGGACCCCAAAAGACACCAACCTTCTCTACCTACGGAACATGACCTGGCTTGTGATTGGCAGAATGCCACCAGCTGTCAATGAAGTCCAACCTGGGTACCCAGAAACCTTTAAAAGTTGACTGGTGCAGAACAGTCCTTTGTCTCTCTTGAACCTGCAACTGATGGCTGGAGCTTCCACCGCCAGAGGAGACCACGGAGAGTTTCTGAACACACTCAAGGGCTGGTTACCATACCATGTGGCTTGGTTTGCTATACAGTAGATTTAAATTTTGTCAGTTTAATTTAAACAATACAAACCGGGCATAGGATTTTGTACAGGACAAATAAGGAATAAATTGCACGAAAAATTGGCCTCCCCAGACAAATCTGTGGAGGGTATCAGGAGACTTCAAAGTAACAAAAAACTAAGATACATGCAACAAATGTGGAGCACTCCCTATTGTCCTTCCCAGCCTATATTTCAGTTGGAAGAGGACCCAATTGGCAGCAGCTGCAAAGAGTTTCTCCAGAATCAATACTGTGATGATAAAGCTACCCTTAAAAAAAAAAAAAAAGTGAAACTCAGGTGGTCCAATTCTTAGAAGCCACAAAGGTTACAAAGGATGGTGATGATGTCACCCAAAACTGAAGAAGCCTGTAAAAGGTATACAAAGATTTAACCACAACAAGGGAGGACTATTTCTCAAATATATTAGGGAACAGCTCTGTTTTTGTTAAACTTGGGAAGGAAACTGTAGCTCAAGGACATCTCTACCGGTATGTATGTATGGGTTGGATCAAACACTTGCAAAAGTAGCAGAGGGAAAGTGAAGCTTAAAGCAGATGAAGAGCAAGAAAAGATGGGGTGCAACTCCATTCCCCCAGCTGCTTCCCTTTTGAGTGAGACAAATGTAGTTGAAGGGTAGCGATCAAGCAAGCAAACAAACACCTCCCACCTGCTTCTTTGGTGCTACTTAACAGCAGCTCCCTGATCCAAGTATGCCACTAAACAAATGAATTTGGCACTCTGAAGCATCTGTTGCAGCGAATTCAAATGCCTCCCCCCCCCCACTTTAAAATCTATGAAAGCATCATCCCATGAGCCGAGGCAAAAGTAAACAGATACCAGGAAATAACCCTCTGAGATTACCACCAACACTGCAATTAAATGACCTCAGACAAAAAGAGAGGAACTTCTGCTAAACCCTACCAAATGCCACAAGGCGTTTTCCATGCTCGCGCTTGCTGCGTATTTTAATCCATAGCAGCCATCAACAAACATTCCCCTCCCCCCAATTCTTCATTTTCACCTGCCTTTAGAACATGACAGGTGTAAGAGATGGCTCCCCAGGAAGAAGCATATCGTTTTGCATAATCAAAAATTATGACTTTTGAAATTTCACAGAACTAAATTGCAGTGTTTGAAGAAAAAGAGGCAGCAATTCTAGATCAGCACTGATGAAGACAAGGTGTGGAGCATCTGAGGCCTGTCTGGTTACCCTCACAAATCTTGTCTGCGCAGGCAGCTTTTCTTTATCATTGAGTTCCACATTAGGAAGACAATAAACCATTGGCGTGCCAAACAAAACCATGTCTCCCTCATTTTATTTTACTCTGCTGTGCATTTTATTCTTGCACTGTCTAATTTGGTCATTTAAAAGCCAATGCAAATGACTCAGGGGCCCAGCAACCCCATTCAGGACCAGGGAGTCCCCCACACCTGCCCATCCCCTGCCCTGCCCCCAAACAGTACTTCTGTCTTGTCAGGATTCAACCTCAATCTGTTAGCCACCACCCATCCTCCAAACTTCTCCAGATACTCACACAGGACCTTCACTGTCTTCAAGGAGAGGTAGAGCTGGGTATCATCTGCATTCTAGTGAATGCCCAGCCCAAACCCCATGATGATCTCTACCAGCAGCTTCATATAGATGTTTAAAAGCATGGGGGAGAGGATGGAGCCCTGTGGCACCCCACAAGTGAGAGCCCAGGGGGTCTGAACACTGATCCCCCAACACCACTTTCTGGACATGACCCAGGAGGAAGAAGCAGAACCACCACCTAACAGTGCCCCCAAACCCTCTTGACAGTCCAGACGGATGTCATGATCCATGGTGTCAAAGGCCGCTGAGAGATCCAGCAGGACCAGGAAACAGCTGTCACCTTGGTTCCTGGCCCGCCGGAGATCATTGACCAGCGCGAACAAGGAAATTTCAGAGGCATGCCTGGAGTTGTTCAGCAACCACTCGTTCAGTCACCTTGGCCAAGAATGGAAGATTTGAGACTGGGCGATAGTTGGCCATATTGGCCAGGTCCAAATATGTTGGGGGGGGGGTGTTAAGAAGCGGTTTAATATAGCATTTCCACACTGATCTGTTTCATGGGATGACTGGCTGCAAAGCACTGGACTGGGGATAGGGGATTGAGAGAGTTGATTATTAAATCCAGCCCATTTAAATGCACTAAATCTAACTAATTTCAACTGAACTTAGCTCCATGCAAATCTATCGAGGGCTGCAGCCTTAAATATGAAATATTCTTTTTTAGAACTCCTGCGGAAAATGGGAAAGTTATCAGACCAAGAAATGGAAAACAAGAGAGTGCAGACTAGAGAGAATCAAGATTATTATTCTGCATTGTCTAAAAGTTAATTCACTTTAAAACACAAAATAGATGAAAAGAGCACTTGGAGGGTGGCCAAAAGAGAGAAAACAGAACCACTGCAGGATTACCAAGAAGCATATAATGAAATAATATTATGGCAGTATTTCTATACACAAAGAGGCAAAACATACATTTTAGGCAACGATCACAAGCATACTTCCAAGGATGTAAGCCTCATTGATACCAATGGGGCTACCTTCCACGTAAAGATGCATAGTACAGCATTCTTAACCTCTTGAAGGTTTCTTCTTGTCCTTCTTAATGTGATACAGAGCAAATTAATGGCTTTAAATGCTTTGGTTTTCATTGCTGCTACTGATTAATTTGCTCATTTAGGATTGGAGTTTGAGTTGATTCTAGTTCTTTAATCGTTTTGATCTAATCTAGGCCACCTTAAGAAAACTCATGTACAGGAAGGTGGGATACGTATTTTGAAATAAAATCAGTCATTCAAATTGTATCCAAACTTATGCCCCTACATATTGCTGCTGCTGCTGCTGCTGTTTTCCTTCCCCGGGGGATCAGAATGCACAGAAAATTAACTTCCAACCCATTTCAGAGACGACACCCAAGTTCTACAGGACAAGTAAATTATTTGATCTATATGCGTAGTCGTTCTCATTCAAGCCCATTGCATACCCAAAATATTATCTCCCCTTCCCCTTTCCGATAAAAACAATCACCGTCTGGGGTTCGAAGGCCAAATTAATGCAGGGCACCTAATCTGTTTCAGTTCCTGCTCCCACCCCACCACTTCCTACTGCAGCCCCCCCCCCCCCGCTCCGCTCTCCATGAAAATCTGTTCTTGAAGGCCCCGGAACCTTCCAAAGTGGGATTTAAACAAGCCTTGAAGCACTCAAGGAGGCAAGGGAAATCAGCAACCTCCCTCCTGAGAGCAGAAACACTTTCTACTCACACCCTGAGCTGTTTGGATCTAACACAGTCGATTATTAACTCAACAGTTCATAGTCTGGTTACCTATAATGTAGAAGAGGATGGAGAAGAAGGTGGAAATATTTTCTTTAGAATATACCATTGCTATATAGGGCATCAGAAGAGTTTGCTGTGACAACATTTATTTTTCAATGTTATCTTCCAATTTGTTTTAAAATCTTTCCGATAGAAGGTGGAGGCTTTTTTTTTTTGTTGCTGCTGCTGCTGTTGGTCTTTTAGTCTGGAAGATGGGCCTGCCAATTATTTTTGCACTAGTGCACATAAACAGGAAAAGGCTGTATCTTAGGTGTGAGTTATATATTCCCGTACAAAATAATTGTATATTCTATGAAGACTGATTCTTTTTCTGGAGAAATATACAGCAACACAAGGGAAATCTTGTACTGGCAGCATAACTGAAGTGGCAAGATACAATATTAGAAAAACAGAGCTACTTTCATTACTGTGATGCTGTGTGTCAGAATGTCTCTCCTTAATGAACCTGTTTGCAATAAGACTCAGGGTGCAAAGAGGCTATTTAGAGAGTCTATTGTGTCTATAGTGAGTCCTTCAAATATCTTCCCACCATTAGACATGCCGCATTGACCAATTCTGTCCTGATTGCTGTTCTTTTTAGTATCAAGGGACATTCTTGCCCAGACAGACCGATGGATCAGAAACTGCAGTTCATAAAATGTTTACACTGTACACATACCCACACAGTCATGCAAGCAACAAAGTCCCAGATCACACAGTGCATTGAATGTGGCAATGTCATCTGCAGGCTTATGACTTTCCAATATCAACGAAAGGATTTAAGTTAAACTTAGCCGGCGCTGCCTGCCTGTCACTCTTCAACAAAAGCCTTATTCACTCTCCCTCCTCCCTTTCAGAGTTTAGCCAAGATCGAGGCTCACATGGGAACGTTTCA
This sequence comes from Darevskia mixta, assembly GCA_034641385.1. Lineage (NCBI taxonomy): Eukaryota > Metazoa > Chordata > Lepidosauria > Squamata > Lacertidae > Darevskia > Darevskia mixta. Next base: position 22,644,011 of record JAWWNH010000017.1, read on the forward strand.
GGCAAATGTTCTCTATGTCACAAGGCTTTAAATAAAATAAAAAAAGCAGCCGAGGCCTCCTCTTAATTGCTGACAGCAGAAAGGGACAATGTGTGTCATGCCATCAAGGAGCAAAAACTTTGCCGTGAATAAACAAAATAAAACATAATGTAAGATTTATTCCAAAAGAATGTGTACTGGGCTTCTCAGTGCTGACAGCAGTGAAAGAATAATAGATTTCCATCCACAAAAAACCCGCAGATGACTGCATGCTTTCTAATAACTTGGTCTCACCAGCACCTCAATACTTAGCAGAAATCTCAGGACCTCAAGAGAGAAGTGGGTATCAATCACACCCCAGATCCCCACCTTGCATCTAAAAGCCATAAAACGGGTGTATTTTTAACCAGAAAGCTAGTCAAATTTGTGAAAATGAGTATTACAAACATTTTCTTCCTTTCACTGAACCTTATAGATATTCAGGCGATACGGAATGTATAGAAATGGACTTCAGCTGTGAAGAACTAGACACATAACATTACATAATTATTTGAGGAGTCTTGGGCAACCTACTCTTATTAACCTACTTACAGCAAAAAAAAAAAAAAAAAAAAATCCTAGACATGTCTACCTAGAAGAAAGTTCCATTGAGTTCAATGGAAGTGAAGCATGCATGGGATTACAACCATTCAAGCGTTTACAAATAAAGAAGTCATTGTGGTTGGAAAAGTTCGTGCCATGGGTAAATTCCTATGTAATATTGGGAACGTAAGCTCTGGCTCTCTGAAGCGATTCCATGGGTGCACAAACATGACCAAGTAACACTCAAATGGGTTAACCATGTAACTGTTCTGAAGGTACCATATTTCCTCGAAGGTAATGTACACTTTTTTGGCCAAATTAAGTCGTGAAAATTAGGGTGCGTATTAGATTTGATGGCGCGTTTACATATGCCAGCTAATACTTTTTTTGGTTTAAAGGTTTTGAAAACCGAGGTGCGAACAAGATTTGATGGTGCATTAGATTTGCGTGAATATGCTAAATCACTTGAGCAGAGAAGAATCAGCTCCATGATCTTTTTTAGTACAGTGGTACCTTTGGTTACGAACTTAATTCGTTTTGGAGGTCTGTTCTTAACCTGAAACCGTTCTTAACCTGAGGTACCACTTTAGCTAATGGGGCCTCCCACTACCGCCGGGCCACAGGCACGGGATTTCTGTTCTCATCCTGAGGTAAAGTTCTTAACCTGAGGTACTACTTCTGGGTTAGCGGAGTCTGTAACCCGAAGTGTTTGTAACCCAAGGTGTTTGTAACCTGAGGTACCACTGTACTTAAGACTAATGTATCACTTGTTATTATCCATTATGTTTATATGTTGCTTTTTATGTGGTGCATGCATAGGTATGCAGAGATGAAGGGGAGGAAACACACAGAAATACGTACAGATAGGTGCAGGACCGGTGCTAGGGTTTTTTGCGCCCTAGGCGAGGGGGGGGCACATGACATCATTGCACATGAAGTACGGTGCCCCACCCCCTGCCCGCCCCGCGCCGCCGTGATTTTCGCCGCTGGTTGGGGTGGCGGCGGGCGGGGGGGCGAGGGGCAGGCTGGCCAGCGCCCCCTCCATTTTGGCGCCCCCGCCGCCGTGGTTTTCGCCCCAACCTGCTCGCTCCACCGCTGGTTGGGGCGGCGGCGGGCAGCGGCGGGTGGCGGGGGGCAGGCTGGCCAGTGCCCCCTCCATTTTGGCGCCCTAGGCAGTTGCCTAGTTAGCCTAAATGGATACACCAGCCCTGGGTAGGTGCTTGCCTTTTGCCAATTCGTAAAAGCATTGTACAAGCTAAAATACATTTAGTATGTGCTGTGTGCTCACAGATCACTCCTAAAATGGCATGTGGAAAACTCGATGGCAGGCACATGCACATACAAGTGCAACCTTAAAACCCATGAGTCTGTGCAAATTATTGTTGGAAATTTGCAAAGCAAAAGCCTGCCTAGAAAGTCAAGTGTGTAAACTCAGGGCAGGCATTAACCAGCTCAATATCCAACAATCCACGCATTCAGCAGTTTCAGAATAAAAATATATGGGACTTATACTATGTATTTTCCTACACATATATAAAGTTTCCTCCTCTGTCAGTAAACACACTATATACACTGTTCCTCCATCCCTCTTGCTCTTCCACACACAACTCACCTATCACAACCAGTCGTCTCATTCTTTCCTGGAAGGTTTCTGCAATAGAAGTAGCATGTTTCTCCTAATTCCAGTTAGGTTTCTCTTCAAGGCATGAAAGTTACAGCACATCAACTCCTTCCCATGCTGCAAAGATAGACGACAGAAGCTCCCAGCCACGTGGGCAGAGTCCACACTGCCAAAAGCTGCAAGATAGGTTGGTCCCACATGACTGAGGCCTGTGGGTGTTGCTCTGAAGCCCAGAACGTCATCCTCCTGGTGCTACTTTAAAGCAACAACACTGCAACAGCTCCCAAACCATGAAGATAACTTGAGGGAATGGCTTCCCAATCCCATGATAAAGGAGGTACTACTGTTTTCTGAGCTATGAGGAATGTTAAAGGACCCAGGTGCAAGGAGCAGCATAAAAAGCAATCAGTTTACAGTGAAAACTCCTGCATAACTGTTCTACAGTAAAAGCCAAACTGATAGGAAATAGCTCTGCAGCAATGTTAGTTAATTGCTCTCAGCCCTTTCCATTTTCTCGTGGAGTAGCGGTCACATCAATACTTCTACGCTATGCCACTAAGGGAAACCTGCCACACTTTCAAGCTCATAAAACAATGTTTTGCCAGGACATGTTCGCAAGCATTGCCACAAATGCGTTCTTCTTCTTCTTCTTTTTAATCCTGGAAGAATTTCATATTTTGCAAGGTAAAGGGACGAGTAATCGCCAAAACCTTGGTTCCTTTTCTTTGCTGCAAAGCATATTTGTAATCACTGGAAACGTTTAGGGAATCAGAAGAGTTCCCTTTCAAAATCCCTTCCTCGGCCTCATGCCTTGTGCCCAATCCCTAGTCAGCAGTTCACAAGCAGAGCTGTTGCTGTGAATCTGGAGTGTCAACATTCCAACGTGTCAACCATTCCCTCATTTTGAGACATTTCAACAACAAAACAATTTTAAATTATGTCAAAACAGTTTTGCGGAGTGCTTCATCTAGTCGAAAGCAGCATTTCTGATGGAATAGCAAAGTGAAAAAAAGAATTAAACCTGGCCTAATTATATCCTCATTACTTGCTTCATGAAAAACATGCTTTCATTGGTATTATGACTCAAACCTCAACAGTCCACAGATGTTCTGCCATTTCCAGTTGAACAATAAAAAGGAGTGAGGAATCACACTCTTGCCAGGATGGGATTCACAAACCAAGTACTCACGATTTATACAACGAACAAAATCTAATAGGCAGCCCCTGTCTTAAGAAATCACTTTAAAGTTTCCCTAAGGTTCCCAGCATAATTTTGTTTGACCTTTAATTAAAAAGACTACCACAACTAGGCCCTTGGGTCATCACTTAAGACAGGTTTTACTGTACATTTACAAATGCACACTTGCATACTTTGCAAGATAGTATGTAGTACCAACAAACAAAAAAATTCCCGTACAAATGTACATATATGCACAGCAAAACGAGAACATTCCATTATTACCATAATCTCCAGTTGGTACTGGCTGATATACAGGGCAGTGTACATTTCTTCATTAGGCACATGCTAATTTGTACAGCATTTTTACATTCAGCAAAACCCTTCACTATTAGGATATTAAGCTGTGAATTGGGCATAGTTTGCATCACACATCCATTTCTAAATTTGCCAAAAAAAAAAAAATTCATTAAAAATCCTGAAATCTGTAATATTTTGAAGAATTATGCAATAAGATCACAACTGCTATTTTTAGTTTCTCTTGCAGTGTTTGTCTTTTCTTTGTACCACAAATGAATGCTATAACCGCACGAGATATTTTGGTAAACCCTGCAAGGCTTGGGGAGGGAAATCGAACTTTTTTTTCCTCATTAAAAACCCACCTTCTCCCATGCAAAGCTACTAAATACATGAAAAATGCATTGATACTAAATATATGCTAAATATTATTCACTGGGGACACAAAAATGAGTTGCAGAAGGATAGGACAAGTGGATCCAGAAAATATCTGCTGTGGTTTAAAATTAGCGGGCTTCTGAGTCCCTTGCAGCCATTATTCTCATCCAGAGCAAGAGTACCCTGCACACAGGGGTCTATGGGAGGAGTGCAGATGACAGATACCTAGAGCATTCTATTGGAGGAGTGCATAGTGTGAATTGCACTGCACCTGCCATAACTAGATGAGGAAGAGTAAAAGTGGAAAGGACTTAGTAATACCAAGAAATATATTTGCATGCGCACGTTCTATGAGTTCTACATGGAGGAAGTTAGGAAGAGCAACGCCAGCCAGTGATACGAGTAAGGCATACTTTAATGGCTTAATTATAGAACTAACAAATAAGCCAATACAAGGTGTAATTAAGGGGGGATGGTTTGTATTCAGTTATGCTATATTTCCTGAACTTGGTTTCAAAATATCAAATTCAGATGTTGCATGTAACCATAATCTTTGGAAGAGTAAATAAAACATTCTGCACACTGCACACCATAAATCTCATACTTAACTTACCATACAAATTGACTCCAAAACAAATATAATTTTCAAACCTCCTGCTTTCCCACAAAGTAGTCGTACAACCAACCCAATCAAGCTCTCAAACTCTGAATTCTTGTACGGCATGCTATGTTTACTCTAGCATCAAACCGAGAATATCAATGTTTCATTTATTAACTTAAAGCCACATACTATCCATTTAATGATATATACTACATACTACGTTTTTGTCTACATGAGCAGTCTTCAAAATCTACACAAGTCATTTTGAGGCTCTTAGGAGATCACAGAATTATTGTTAAGCAGGCCAATGGTTCTCTGCATATGAAACCAAGTTATGCAAGTTCCAATTCTCACTTCAGCCACAAATTTGATAGGTAACCATAGGCAAGACACGGTTTTGGGGCCAAACTAGAAGTGATGTTCATATGCGTTTTTTTTATATTCAAATGGCACCAACTGGGGAGGGGAGATAATTATGGGGATCACAGTGCATAGGGAGAATTTAAATGTGTGCATACATCTGTATGTAAATATGTACCTCTACATTTATAGAAAGATGGACAGGTTATTTGGCTGATATGTATTTGTGCGTACAGACTTTCTCCGTGTACGCTTCCTTTATATATGAGCGCAATTTGCACCATTTTGTTGGGGTTACCTATTTCACTTGTTAGAGTCATCCAGTTGCTTGAGCAAGGCTGGTAAGTCAGATATCTGAACCATTACTCCCATGCCTTCCCTACTTGAGTATCACTTCTTTGTAGGTGAAATCAACTGCAGTGTCCACTTTTCAGTGTGTGTTTTTTGGGTGAGCAAATATCCCCAAATCACTCATGCAGGTAAGCCAAGCTACATGTCCCAGAGATATCCCTGAAATCTTAAACCTGGAAGAATTGAGAGTGGGGGGGAAGTCTGAAAATGTGTGCATGCATTCTACAGGGTGCTGACATAAATGAACCTAGATAGCATAACAAGAGTTGCATTATCTAAATCATTGAATTGAAGGGCACCTTATAACTAGTCCAAACTCCTGCTTAGTGTAGGAACTCCAGTGGCAGAGCAACTCCAAGAGATGGCTATGCTGACTGAAGCCCTCCAACGAGGGACAGCTTGTTACCCTTCTCGTTAATTGGTTCCACTGACAAAATTTATCTTACCGTCAAGGATTTCCTCTCTAAGGTTCCTCCATAACCAGAACTCAGTGTCAAATGCTGCAGAGCAAAAGGTGACAATCAAGAGGCATCCTGGCAGTGGAACCATGCAAATGTGACATGCCAAAAATCCAGCATACTCCAGCTGCTTTGTGCTGTTTCAACAATGCAAAATAGCAATAAATCTGGTTTAATCGGCAAGTTAAGTGACATTTATGGATGCTATTCATTGCTGAATTGGCACATGGCAGCTGGTGTCTACGGGTGAGGTTAGTCCTAGAAAAAATATTTTGGAAATGGAAAGTGAAGCACTACGGTTAACATTTGGTACTAGAAAAAAAATAAATCTAAATTTCAATAGGGTTGCTTTAAAACTGGAATATAAAACTCAGGTATCTTGCATAGCATTTTCAGATACATTACTTCCAAAAGGTCCTGAAATATGTTTTAAAAGTTCAGCAGTTCTGAACATGAGAAACAACGTACTACCAAATCAGACTATTGGCTGATTAATTTCCTCAGTTCCATAAGCAGCATTTCTGTTTGAGGTGGTGAAGACGTTAGGGTCGGACTTGTTATTTGGATTGTAAAAAGCACCTTTCTGTCTAGGTGTGTTCTTCAGGTACAGCTTCTTTGCTTTGGCTTTTTCTCTGTCACAGTTTGCATGCTTGTTGTTTATGGCAGAAATCATCTTGACCTCCACAGTTCTCTTATTCAATCTATGATTCTCTCTTTTAACATGCGCTATGACAAGGCTGGGCTGGCGACACCCTTTTATTCAAGAGAAGCTTTGAAGGTGAAACATCTAGCCTTCCTGAGCCTTCTTCAAAAGCTTCTGTTATATCGTGAAATTTATGATATGCTCTGGGGAGAAGAGAACTAGTTACACCTGCCCTGGAGATGGGGGATGCATCAAGGGGTTACAGGAAGGCGATTCTTGAGCTAAGGGTTCCTGAAATACTAGTACAATAAGTGTCTAAATGAAGTCTGCCCAGCTACCGAAAAGGAGAGCCATCCTACTGCTTTAGGTATCACAGGCATCAAGAGAAAGAGATGTTTGAGAAGTTTTAACACACCTGAGCTCTAAGCCACATGCTCTCTCTCTCTCTCTCTCTCTCTCTCTCTCTCTCGCTCTCTCTTTCAGACTTTGAGGCATATTTGATAAGTACCTTGAGTGACCAAAAGAAGTGCCAACTTTAATTATGACTTTAGAAACTACTGCAGAAATCTAGTTCCATGCCCTAAATCCAGCCCACATAAAATTGCATGTGTTGCTGCAAGACACAGAAGACAAATGAAGAGCTGAGCTTTCTTCCCTTTTCATACTGCAGGAAGGACCACTCTCAAGTCCTGTGAAACTGAATAAGAAGAAGAGTTTGGATCTAATATCTCGCTTTATCACTACCCAAAGGAGTCTCAAAGTGGCTACCATTCTCCTTCCCCTTCCTTCCCCACAACAAACACTCTGTGAGGTGAGTGGGGCTGAGAGACTTCAGAGAAGTGTGACTAGCCCAAGGTCACCCAGCAGCTGCATGTGGAGGAGCGGAGACACGAACCCGGTTCACCAGATTACGAGTCCACCGCTCTTAACCACTACACCACACTGGCATTATAGGTGGCATCCTGAGAGAAACAAAAGTACAAAAGTGATTTCCAGCAGCTCTAAAAAGGTAGAAGAAGTTGAAATAAGAGGATCCTTTGCAAGTTAACTGTGCCTTCTACACTATTGGGTATCAGCTTTTAGGGCTGGGTGATATCTGGTTTTCAACATTGTGATGTATCACCAGCTAAACATTGCAACATACCAATATATCAATGTCTGAAATAAGGATGGAGCTACGCAGGGGCATAGGAAGGGGGTGCGGGGGATGCGGGCCGCCCCGGGTGTTATCCTTGAGGGGGGTGACAAAATGGCACACTGCGGGGGGTGGCACTTACTGCGGGGCCTGGCCTACAGTGCGCCCGAGCCACGTGTCTCTCCTGGGAGTGACGTGGTGGCTCAGGGCCCACAGTGCCCGAAATGGTAGCGTGGGGCTTGCGTCCACCAGGCAAACTCTGTGGGTGGCTCACCATGCTGCCCCCGAGGGTGGAACACCCCGCCCCCATGGGTGCCGGAGCAGTTAGCTATGCCCCTGGAGCTATGTAGAGGCATTGGCTGGCTTCACGGCTTTTGCATAGCACAAACACACACACATCATGATTCACGAGATATTGCCTGGTCAAAATCGTATCACGATATGGACTTCAAATTGGTTTTGGATAATATATTGATACATCGCCCAGCCCTATCAGCTTTAATGATTGCACACCGTTGTCTGCGTTTCTTAAACTGAAAAGTGCCACATATGTTTTAAAAATAAATGGAATAATGTTTCAAAATATCTACACATACTGACAAACTCCGTAAACTGAGTGATTACCCTAATATGTGCCTATGGGTCAGTTTATACAATAGAAAAAAAGTTGTTTCCCTCAATTGCATCACTACCTATAGTATCTCTGTATATTCTTGTGTGTGTTTCTCTCCTGTTCTTTGTCAAGAGAGTTGCCAGTCCTTGGAGAGGAAGGAATGCCATTGCTTGTAATAGCTGTGTGGCAGAGGAAACAGCTCAGCAGCTGGAGCTGCTCTCATTCCCCGTCATGCAGTGGCCGACTGAGCCCCGTTTCAGATAGAGTGGCATCACCCAAGAGGTTCCCCACCACACAACTCTTAATGAACAAAGGTGGGACAGGACTTCATGTCTAGCCTTCAGACAAGAGAGGGAAAGTGGGGAGTTATCTCTAGAAATACAGGGGAAATGTGTCTCCTATGTAGATGCAATGTGTTTTGGAAAAGGAAGGGGAAAAGGATAACATAGAACCGAACTACTCGTAAAAATAAATACCGCACAAGGTCAGCTATCTAAAGGTACATCTTGAGCAGTGTAAATCTAACTCGCTGAAAATTGTTTTGTGGATTCTCTCAGTATATATTCACTCTCTTTAGTGAACTTAAAAGTCATTCCAAGTAATGTTCACATGGCAAAGGGAAGATAAGTCTCCATGGCCTGCCGTGTAGGCTTACCATCTCATTGGTTTTTCATTAATCGTTTTTCCTGTATGCTACTTTAAGGGGCTATTTGAGCTGGGTTTTCCAGCTTGCTCTGTGTTATGTACATTTGTGTTGCCTGGCGAGTTTTAATAATGTAGCAGGAAGATATTTCTTAACAGACACTTCAAACTACTTCTAGCCAAGTTCTTCCCCCACTTCGGCGTACTCTGCCGCTCAACAATATTTCGGGGGGGGGGCAGCTGTTCAATATGAGCTCTACCAATTAGTAACAATAATTTCTCTTTAAAGAAAAGAAAATAAATTATGGGCATCACATAGCAGCTAGAGGCTATTAAATCAATTGCAGTCACACCGTGCGGCCAGGTCAAAAGTAATAAAAAGCCATTTAGTTATTATGAAAATGCCAAACCAATTTGACAATCCTAGTGCATATAAACCAGGAGGGGCTAAGCCCCACTCTGGGGCCTTGTCTGGCGTCTGTCTTCTTTGCGCATGTATGTGCAAGGGAAAGGGTAGCAGCGCACCAACTTTTGTTTGTGATGCACCAACTTTTGACCACCCCTACCACTGCCATGGGGACATGCCCTCCAACATTTCTCCAACGAAAATAGGGAAGTCCTAAGGAAAAGAGGGGCCTTCTGGGATTAGATCTGGGGTAAATAGGGACACTTGAAGAGACTGAGGGGGCTGGCCCTTAGCCCCCTCTGACCCTAAAAATCAGCACCATAAATATTGGTCCCTGTATGTTCCACCTTCGTAGGAAACATAAAAAGAGAGTGGTTAGGAATCCAAAGAGAGGAAAAACACAAGTCTTTTAACTATGATGGTTCTCCAATTTTCCCCCAGGAAAAAAAACCCACAACTCCATCATAGTAATAATTAGTTAATTAATTAAGTGGTGACAGGTCTAATAGCACCCCCCCCCAAAAAAAAAATAGTTTTAAGGCTGTAGCTCAGAACTTACCATAACAAAATCTTCCTTCCATAATTGTTGCAGACTTGTAGGGACAATACCAAGGGCCAGCAAACTTTTTCAGCAGGGGGCCGGTCCACTGTCCCTCAGATCTTGGGGGGGGCAGATTATATATTTTTTGGGGGGGGACAAATTCCTATTCCCCACAAATAACCCAGAGATGCATTTTAAATAAAAGGACACATTCTACTCATGTAAAAACGCGCTGATTCCCGGACCATCCACGGGCCAGGATTGAGAAAGCAATTGGGCCGGATCCGGCCTCCGGGCCTTGGTTTGCCTACCCATGGACAATACAGTACCTTTCAAAGAAAGCCTGGTGCCCAAGAGGTCAGAGCAGACTTCATGTCCTTTTCCATTCAAATGGATTAGGTCAAACCACCTTGCACTTTACCTCTTAAACTACACCAAAATGCTACCAGGTGTGGAAGCACCTTCCCTACATGGCTTTTAGTTTAGACATACTGGGGGTGTGAAGGTGGCAGCACACGGTGCAATTAAGAGTCATAAAACTATGCACGGTGCAGCCAGTGTTTTCAGCTTTATAGGTATCTTCCATATATTCATTCATTCATTCATTCATTCATTTTTTAAATTAAGGATATTCTTGATTTGCAGATGGTGACAGCACTCACGAAATTAGAAGACGCCTGCTTCTTGGGAGAAAAGCAATGACAAACCTAGACAGCATCTTAAAAAGCAAAGACATCACCTTGCCAACAAAGGTCCGTATAGTTAAAGCTATGGTTTTCCCAGTAGTAATGTACGGAAGTGAGAGCTGGACCATAAAGAAGGCTGATCGCCGAAGAATTGATGCTTTTGAATTATGGTGCTGGAGGAGACTCTTGAGAGTCCCATGGACTGCAAGAATATCAAACCTATCCATTCTTAAAGAAATCAGCCCTGAGTGCTCCCTAGAAGGACAGATCCTGAGGTTAAGGCTCCAGTACTTTGGCCACCTCATGAGAAGAGAAGACTCCCTAGAAAAGACCCTGATGTTGGGAAAGGTTGAGGGCACAAGGAGAAGGGGACGACAGAGGACGAGATGGTTGGACAGTGTTCTCGAAGCTACTAACATGAGTTTGGCCAAACTGCGAGAGGCAGTGAAGGATAGGCGTGCCTGGCGTGCTCTGGTCCATGGGGTCACGAAGAGTCGGACACGACTGAATGACTGAACAACAACAACATGCATTGTTTCTTTCTTGTTCTTTCCATGTAACATTTTTATACAGCAGTTTCGTTTGTTGAGACATTAGGGAGAGAAGGGGGAGAGGTGTGGGTAGGACGGGGGTGGCGGTATTTCTATTTTACTTAAAATTTTAATAAAAAATTATTATAAAGGAACTATGCACGGTGCAGTGAGAGTGGATACAGAAAAGTTTTTCTCCTTTTCTCATCACACTACGATTCTGGTTCAGCACATGCAAATTCACTGGGGGGGGAATATTTAGTATACAAAGAAAAAGAAAATGAGAGTCTGAAGATTGCAAATGAGAGATTTTACCCCCAACAAACTATTCTCTCTAATGGTGTCGCAGAAGTTTGAAATTCCTTAGCTCAAGATGCTAACACTGAAAATGAAGGCAAGAATTAAGGCCACTGAATTAATCTCCAGCTCAGATTTGCATCTCAGGGCTGAGAAGAACTCTTCCCCTTCCACTTTCACAACCCACCAATGTCAGGGAGGAGGAAGAAAGAGCCATCTCCAGGGTCTGGGAGCTCACGGATTTGGGCCAGTAATATACATCAATTAAGTTCTCCCAGTGGATTCCCGCCCCCCTGCCCAGAGTTCTATACTTGTCAGTCCCACTCTAAACTGCATCTGCAGACATTTGTCCATTGCTGTACTTTTCCGTCTACACCCCATTCATTTGCAAGCTACTGACTATTCATTTTCCACCTTCAGGAAGAGCAAATGTATTTAGCACATTTGCATCCTGTATGTCACCAAAGGGGAAAAGGCAGCGTACACGGGTCTGTCATCCATTTTATCTTAATGGCTACCCAGTCATATAAATTTGGTTGAGAGATAGTGACTGCATACTGCTCAACAGTCCCAATTTAAGTGGGGCATCTCAGAATCACAGAAGCCTTTCCCGCTTCTGAATGGATCCCAGAATGTCCAGGGGGGTTTTTTGTTCCGGTGCTCTGGTGTGAGTCAGCTGGTTTGTGTCAGAACAAAAGCTGCTCGGTTTTTGTTTTTGTTTGGGTCTCATGCTTTTGCGAGAGCTCGGAACCAAAAAATGAGTGTCCTGTTTTTGTTTCCCAAGATGTTGGAGGGTATGTGAATACTTCAAGGGCATTCTTTGAGGTTCATGGTTAATAATTTGTTGGATCCAGTACCCATTCCATCAACAACACACAATGAATTTGAGTGCGGTATATGAAATGTTATAATCTTAGTCCTTACAATTCCTGAAAAGATTACAAAGAACTAATGCAATCGCATGTTTTTCATGCCAGTGCCTAATAGAATACCGGGTTTAAAATAAAACTGCAAATCAAGAGTTGGTTGTTGTTTTTTTAATATGTCTGTGTGCACACCCATAACCACATGCTTCCAAAGTCACGCAACGCCCCTTAGAAAGCTTTTAAAGGATGCTGAACTGAAGGAAGTTGAATTTTTACTTTTCTGTATTTATCATTAAAGGAAGCAAAAGGTCCCCATTTAAAAAAAAAAAAGCCTGAAACTGTGTTAAACTCATAACATGCCAGAAACGTATAGCCATCTCCAACAGTGCAGAATGCAATATCCATTCAACTTTTCTTGCAAATATTTAATATGCTAAACAAAATGACAGGTCTTCTGTATTAGGCAGCTCCTCCCATTATTTTTTTTTAAAAGGCCCTCCAAAGCTAATAATTCATTTCATAGCCAAACCTACTCAACTCAGCATTGGAGCCTTTAGAGTGCAAATATATTAGCTGCAACTATAGCAAGTGCCTGTCATGTTGAATAGCATGAGAAAGAGAGATAGTAATTATTGCCGAGAAGCCATTAGAGAGCTCCTTAGTAAAACAAGCTGCTGGAGCAAACTAATGGACTAACAGTCCATTGCTATGTCTTTTCCTATTCCATTTAGCTGCATGTCACTCCTATCAAATCATCCGACACTTGCTACGCAGGCAGGCTCAGTACAATTAGTGAGAGCTGTGACTCTCTGTGCTTTTTTTTTTTAAGAAAAAGAAACTGAGGCTACAATGAGCTGGGCCATGTATTCAGGAAGAAATTGGGTTTTTAAAAATAGTTTAGAAAGCACAAAGTCAAACATCCAAGAAAGAAAGAAAAGAAAGAGGGTGTCCACTAGGCTTTATACCAATTTGCAGTGATTGGGAATTCAAGCTTTTATAGCTTCGAAGAAAAAGCATTTAAGAAGGAAGACATTTATCCATTTGGTTCTAACAATCAGCAGGAGAACCCTATCGTTGGGTTCGCTTTACTCTTCTCTTCTCACCAGTGGTTCCCATTTTAGCTGCTACACGTCCTTAAGAAAGAGAAAACTGTTCTTTATTTAGCAAAATTGGCTGCGAGCATTAATTAAAAGAGTGTAATTTACATACGCGTTACCAAGTATTGTTTATTAAGTACCGGTAAGTGCGACATTTCAGAAGAAAAGGTGGACAAACAGCAGCTCCTACATTAACGATGATAATATAGTAAGTTTCTGAAACTAATGTGTGTTTGTGTGCACTGCACACAGCTGGTTCATAAAGACTATCAATGGATGCTAAGCAATCCTTTTAACTCTGTTAACCTATCAGTTGTTTCTATAAACAGTTTGCCTTAAAGCGCCTGATGTTCATACATGAAAAAGAATCAACATCGCTGAAGTTTTAAGGGACAAGTTCCACTTTGTTTCCTTCTGCAAGGATCACGAAGGCATCTGGAAATTCCATATAGCAATTCTCACTATTACATAGATGGACTTTTGGGTCCCTATGTTTGTCTTTGATCCTTGGGATATAATTATTCATTTGAAATCGCTGAGATTCCCATGGATGTTTCTGCTGTCTGGACAATCTGTGGACGCTGCTTCGAAGGAGGGCCTATTTCGCCCTACTGCACCAAGAACAAACTAATCGGGGACATGCGCACTGTAAGAGGGGGCAGCAGGAGTTAATGAGATTTATTAAAATGCAGGGAAGAAAAAGTGTGATAATCCTACACAATGAGCAACTGCGAAGAGGGAGGTTACGAGTTAACGGTGAGGCACTGTGAATATTTGGAAGACAACCTTCCTATAAATGAGACACTGCTGGTTACGGTAATGGGGAATTTGCAATGAAGGGAAGGACATGCAATTATAATCTGGCTGGGCCCCACTGGACAAAAAGTGATTTACTTGAAAGCTGCCTTTGCACTCGGTAAATGTTCCTGTTATGGGCTGCTCAGCCTGTGACAGCTTTCCAGATGTCAATCAAATTATCATCTATTTACAGTTGATTTGGTAGTGTCATTTGCAATATTCCCTACGTTTCTGATGAAATTGGAAGCACAGAATTTCTTCCAGTTTGCCCTGGCACTCAAGTGGGCAGGCTGCTCTTTGCAAATGTCATGTGTCCGCTTATCAGGGCTCTAAGGAGAGCGAACTTCCATTCGGCTGAGTGAATCGCTACCAGATGCAAATCTCCCAATCGCCAAGGGAAGAGTATGGCAAATTTTAATGTACTTTGAAAAACTCAGTTTACATCAGTGCTCAAGGTGCGGCTTTACCCAGGCTAACAGTTTTTGTATAACAATGAGCCTAAATTAAAGACCAAAAAAAGAGAGGAAAAAACCCACCACACGCCAACACTACCCCACAAGGAAATTATTTTAACTCCTTCATGAAACTGCAAAAGAGTGAATCAAAAACTTAACACCTCTTAATCCAATATCCATTTGAAAGTTTAAATTTTGCATATACATATTTTGATATTTTAAAGAAATATTGTTTATTGGCAGTTTAGTTGTATCTATCTCTTCCAGAAATTTTAAGGAGAAAGAACATGTTCTTGCTAGATGTGCAGGTCTGTTTTGATTTGGGCAACTTTGACATAACATAGCTGATAGCTTGAGGAATATTCACCCTTATTCTTCCTCTTAATGCAAAGCTTAGAAGAAGAAAAAAGTATGGAATAATAATGCAGCAGTTTTGTCACACAAAAAGACATTAAGATACTTTTCCTTGCTTTGGGCATGCCAAAGTTATAAAAGGGAAATGGATATTGTCCTCACAAGAGCGAGAGGGGCAGCTTTTAATATATTAGCACATGCAATAAAGTGCTGCGTTTCTCTCTACCTATCAAAATGATTTCACTGTCCTGTGGGATATTTGTATGTGGTTTAAAAGTGGTGTGCATCTATTTGGTCCACAATATTGCTAGATCAATATATTTCTTTTCTTAATAAAATAATCTCAGGTCTCCTGAAGTACATTACTGAAGAAAAGAAACATGGCAGATTACTTTGACTGGAACTCAACTCCATACATTGACCAAAACGTTATGCTGAGAACCAGTGTGGTTCAGGAAGCAGAGCAATGACTGAAGTCCTGGATTCAAATTCCCCCCTTATCCATGAAGTCACATTTTCTTGAGCAAGTCGGGGGGGGGGTGTTCCTTGGCTCTAGTTCCCCATCTGTAAGACGAGACAGCCATTGCCTCCTCACATAGTTGTTTGTGACAGAAAGACTGTAGGATGCTTTGCACATTAAAAAGTGCTACACAAAAGGATATTAACAACAAACATTATGTGCAGAAAGGACTATGGAGTAGCAGCTGTTAAAATAAACCCATTTGATATGGAGTTTATTTTGATTTGATATTCTGGTTGTTTCCCACAAAACAAAACTGAACACTGGTGTGCTGCATACTACCCAATATCCTGTACTATGAAGATCTCTAATCCTGAAGATACAGTAGTGCTTATACATAAGCCTACCCTTGTTCTGGGCTTTATATAACTTAGGATGGAGGAACTTATAGTCTTCCAGGGCTACCGTTGGACTACAGTTCCCATCAGCCTTGACTATTGGTCATGCTGGATAGGGCTGATGGACTCCAGGAGATCTTGACGGGTGCAGGTTCTCCATCTGCAATATATCAGCTCGAAAACTTGCTGCCACCTACCTACCGGTACCACGTTAAGTCAACGCATACGATGTCTAAATTGGAGCTACAGCTGTGATGGAGACACCACCTCAGCAACTCCTGTCTCTGAGATGGTGTGTCACTAGTCAGAACATAGGGGCATAACAAGAGCCTGTTGGATCAGGAGAGTGGCCCATCTAGTCCAGCATCCCATTCTCAGAGTGGTCAGCCTACAAGCAGGACCTAAGAGCATTCTTCCATCCTGCAGTTTCCTGCAACTGGTAGTAGAACAGAAGCCGCAGGCTTAGTAGGCATTGCTCATGGTAGGCAAACTTTTATAGGAATGAAATCATGCCTTTAAACTAAAGATGATCTACATACTGAGAATATTTCTTGATGGAAATTATCACAAGTTAACTCCAGAAGGTTACATTTATTTAGCCTGGAGGTTGCCTTAACTGCAAACGCTATGCACAGTTCTTATGTCTGCAAGAAAATGGCAACTTGATAAATTTACTTAACACCGAGTACAGTTAGTCATGCTCCTAGCTTTTGGAATATCGGTTGTGGTTTAGTTTATTCACAAGTGGTTCTGGTTCTGTATTTTGCTTTATTAGATATTTACAAGATAATTATAAATGTATTTCCAGGGGCAGGATATGCATCAAGTCTTCCGACAATACTTATAAAACGTAGGTAATTTCCTGATGGGATGATCTGAAGTACTTTCTGGTTAACTTGACTAGACTGTTACCACTACCAATTTACTAAACAGAGAGAAAATTCTGCAGATGTTGGGAGCGTTATGCTACTAGGAATTTACATTTTATACGTCAATACAACATGGATTTCTCATATGTTTTTATCCTCAAACCTTAAAAACTGTAATAAAAAAGCAAGCATTGCAAACCAGAATGGTTTTTCTTTTGCTTGCATCCGTGCAAAATGCATTTCCATATACCAAAAACAGGAGAGTCTGGACATAAATGGAGCAGCCATGTCTTAATGATTTTAAAAGATAACATCTGTAAAGCAAAATGTTTGAGACAGGTATATAGAACAAAAGAGAGAGTGTGATCCAGGAAGGATCCGCCCTCAGTATTTCCATGTTATAACCGAACATTTGTTATTTTACTGCAGTGGTTCTCAAGCCATTAAGCTGACTGGGTCACCTTGGTCTACTCTAGTCTCTCAGCCCATCCTCCCTCACAGGGCTCTTTTGAGAATAAAATTGGAGTGGAGAAGCATATACAGGGTGAGTCCTTTAAATGAGGCCCTGTGGATACAGAGTACACATGTTCCATGGGGCCTCTTTTAAAAGACTCACCCTGTATGTTGCATTGAACTGCCTGGAAGTAGGGCAGGAAAAAGGAGTAAGTATCAAGAAAAACAGCATGCCCATTTATGAGCAGTCAGTCATTACCCTTCAACATTATACTGCGGGGACAAGAGATTCTTCATTCTAAATCAGAGTTTCCAAAACTTGGATCTCCAGCTGTTTCTGAGCTACAGTTCCAATCATCCCTGACTAGCTAGGGATGATGGGAGTTGTAGTCCAAAAACAGCTGGAGACTCAAATTTGGGAAACCCTGTTATAAATTGTCCAGGTACAGTCATACCTTGGATCTCAAACGCCTTGGCTCCCGAACAAATCGGCTCCCGAACAATTGAAACCCGGAAATGAGTGTTCCGGTTTTCAAACGTTATTTTGGAAGCCGAACACCCGACGGGGCTTCCTGCAGCCAATCAGAAGCCATGCTTTGGTTTTTGAACGTTTTGTAAGTTGAACGGACTTCCAGAATGGATTCTGTTCGACTTCCAAGGCATGACTGTATGTTTCTTTATTGGGGGGAATATCCTGAATCCAACCATGCTTTCATGCTATGTTTGCAAATATTTTACAAAATCCAGAGCTTACCTCTTTGAAATTCTACGACTTGACTACTGTGGGTCTCTCAGGTTCATGGAAGACCTGGGAGCATGAAAGATGAAGGGAGGTTGTTAGACTGCCAAGTGGACAAGGGCTCACACCGAAACTTTGACAGCAGCATTAGCAGTCTTTAAAAGGTTGTGATGGTGTGGTGGTACAGGCACTAAAAGGACTTTCTCTCTCCTGATGCCATCACAATCTGCACAGCACCAGACTTTTGCAGCTACTCTAGGTGCTATATTCAGGCTGTCTTGAAAGTGCCTTGAAATCTTGTACCCACAGCAATTAGGTTGCTCCATACCAGGGGTCGCCAAAGTTTTTGTGGCTTGGGCCGGTTCACGGTTCCGCAGATGCCGCGGTGGGCCAGTGTGTGTGTGTGTGCTCACACGCACGCATGCGCAAATGCTGTTTCCAGCCCTCCTTCCAGCGCGGAGGAGGCGTGTGCAGCTTCCCATTGGCCACAGGAGCTTCCTGCAGCCAATGGGAAGCCGGCCAGCGTCGCTCCACGCCGGTTTAGCACGGTGCACGGGAGCCAACCGAGCGGGCGGCGGGGGTCCATGGGCCAGTTAAACGACCCCCATGGGCCGCTTGTGGCCCATGGGCCTTAGGTTGCCGGCCCCTGCTCCATACTTTGCAAGCAAAACTGCCTGGGCTTAGCATGAGAGTTGCCACTTCAAAGAAACAAAGATGATTCTGTACCAATAATGCTGAAAAACAAACAAACAAACAAACAAAAACAGGGTCCACTCAAGATAATAGTGCACATAAATCGAGTTCACCTATAGGGTGAGCACGTGTTGTGGTTGGGACAGGAAAGCACCTCCCCCTCCTCCCTCTGGTTGTTGAGGGAGGAGTGGACAATGGCCACAGATGGGAGGGGGCTAGGTGTTGCTGGGGAAAACTGTATGTAGCAATTTGGTGATTGACAACCCAGGTCATATATAACCCCTACGCATCTGTGGGTCAGCCTCTTGGCTGCGTGTTCCAGATTCCCCGCCCTCCTCTCCCTTTTTTATTAGGCCTCTGTGTTGACCTTGCTTTGCCTGTTATGGGGTCGTCTGCTTCTTGATGGCAGGGGCCTAGTAGGAATTTTGTCCGTCTGGCGTATTGGCTTGAGCCAGTGGGTTTTTGCCTACTACATTGCAACTAGTCACAACTTGTAAGGTTGGCGGTTAGGCATTGGTTCATTGATTCATTGGTGGATGGGTGTGGTCGCCCTAAAACCAATGATTCATCGGTGGATGGGTGTGGTCGCCCTAAAACCGATGATGGTGTTAGGAGTTCCGGTAAAGGAACCCAAGGGGCTCTATAAGTTTGTCCGATCCCGATTCGGGAATGCAGGGCCATGCTTGAGCCCCTTGGGACCCCTGGGGGGAGGGAGGACGGTGCCCCCAGACTCTGTTAACTCCCCTCAGTTTAAAGGGTTTCCTTAATACCTGCCAATGGCAGCTCTGTCCCCTAGGAGGGACATGGTAGAACCAATGCCTACGCAACCACTCACGTGATTTGTATTTAAATAAAGTTGTGGCCCTAAATTGTTCTTGCCCAAAAACCAAACAAAAAATAATGTCTGAAGTGTGAATTATTTTGGGGGGTGACTTGGAGTCCTCAACACACAAACATTATAGCAATAAACAAATACTAAAAGCAGCCTGCAATTATTGAGGGTACTAATGCCATTTTCAAGCATTTTTTATGGAAAGCCGGCCTGTTTGCCAGTTCTAACAGGAGTTATGATTGAAAGCAGACAGCAGAGCTTGTAAGAATCCCAAGGGATATTTCTAATATGGCATCTGGCAAATTTTGCCAAGGAAATTCAAAACAATCCATAGCAATCTTTCCTCTCTTGTGTCTTTTACAACATAAAAAGTATCCCACTGTACAACTGTATAGTCTGTTCTGCAGACTCCCATTCTGAGGAGGCTGTTGAGGAACTTTCCCCTGAGAGCTATGGAATGCAACTGTGCACAAGCCAAATATGTTATCACCCTTAAGAATATGCAAGTTAACTGTGCCAACACCAAACTCTCATAGAATATTACTCTGAAATAACATAGAGCAAACCTCCCCCTGCCCCATTCACCTCTTTGGAATATATTGTAGGGCTGGCTGATATATCGATATATCGTCCAAAACCGGTTTGAAGTCCGTACCATGATATCAGTTTCATTATTTTTGACCTGGCAATATATCACGAATCATGATGTGTGTTAGGACTGGGTGATATATAATCCAAAACCGGTTTGAAGTCCATATCGTGATATCGGTTTCATAATTTTTGACCTGGCAGTATACCATGAATCGTTGTGTGTGTGTGTGTGTGTGTGTGTGTGTGTGTGTGTGTGTGCTATGCAAAAATCACAATGTGGAAAAAACCATGAAGCCAGCCAATGCTTCTCTCAATTCCTGCAGCCCCTATTAACTCTACCAGCTCAGTTCTCCCCTGCCTCATACAGGGGACAGCGAATCACAAGAGCAGGCACCGGCAAAAATCACAATGCGGGGGGAAACCATGAATCCAGTCAGTGCCTCTACATAGCTCCATCCTTATTTCAGACATTGTGATATATCAGTATATTGTGATGTTTAACTGGTGATATATCACAATGTTGAAAACCAGATATTGCCCAACCCTAGTATACTGAAGATCATAATAAAATGGACCTAGGTACTAGGTGTGCAAGCCCCAAAAGTAGCTAACTGGTCCTGCACAATTTGTAGACGACAGGACAAATGCAGTCCATCAGCCATACATCATGGCCAGGCATGGTCTTGATAAATGTATTGTCTTCACTGCTGACCTGGCGACTGCAAAAGGTTGTTAGCACTTGGCAGGACACAGTACATTGCTGGGAGGCTGTGTTTGAATGGGTGGCTCACAAATTATTCTTGTCTAAGGATACCTCTAGGAATCATATCATCATGTCACAAAATATTGTATCAGAACAATGTATAAGGAAATCCATCTTAAACAACACCTTGCCTGTTAGACCTGAATGCCCACTCATCCGGTTCTGAAAAAGTTCAAACTCTTCCATAGGAGAACAATGTTCAGCGTGAAGTGAAAACTTTGATCCAAGTTATGGTTTGGATTGAGCTCAATTGACCAACTTGAAACTCCTCTCTCTCTCTCTCTCTCTCCCCCTCTCCCTTTGGTACACATCACAAAAGGGAATCTAAAGTGATACCAATGCTTTAAAAGGAACAATCCTTAATCCAAACGGACAGCTTTATAGCTGGCCTGTATTGCAGCATTTTTCTTCATGAGTGAGAAAAGCTAAATGCCACTTGAGGGTTAATCTCGCCTAACCTCGCGAGTGAAGATAAATGCCAACACACAGAGCAGCCATCGCAAACACAGCATGTATACTTCCCCTTCCTGTGGTACCAAGAAGGAGAAAAAAAAGACAGAAAATGAAAAGTGCTAGAAATGGGAAGAAACAGGAGGCTGTGCTTAAAAGGAAGCCAAACTCCTGAATTATTACAGTACATAGAAAAACTGTACTGCCAAACGGCTTTTTCTCTGTGTTTGAATAAGCAGTCAATTTTTCTCCATTTAAACTGTATTACATCATTCATCCATAAGGCATCATGTCAGCCTGGTGCAAACACAATGTGTCCCAATCTCAATGTAATGTAAGAGATTCTGAGAACCCCACAGCCTCATGACTCAGTCCTTCTGCTTCTCCTGCTATGTGAATTCCTCCTTCCCTTTGCATAACGTTAAAAGACATTTAACAAAACACACTACTAGAATATTATAAACCATGGCTAGCTTTAAGTTGGAGTTTGAAACCAGGGTTTACCTTCGTTTGCAAGCTCTGGTCAAAGGCAATCGCAGTGACCATTAACCTTGGTGCAGAGCATGGATAAAAAACGCGAGTTCCTCAAGATGTTGTTGGACTACAACCCCTGATCCCTGCCCACTGGTCATGCTGTCCGGGGCTGATGGGAGTTGGAATCCAGTAACATATGGAAGGCCAGTGGTTCGCCACCCCAGGTGTAGTACCCAATGCTACACTATGCCTAAGCCTGAAAAACAAAAATTGCAAGAGCGAACCCACATACTGCTCTTTACCGTAATTACACGTTGAGAGGAAATATTAGGCTTGCCCTGGGTCAACAAATGGGTAGTTGTTCTACGTCAGGATACTAGGTTATTGTAAACCCAATGCTGAACCTCCTTAATCAGCCACAGCACTCCATCTCAGGGATGCCTGCAACAGCGAAATGCCCAACATCATGTGCCCCTTTTCAAAGCCATTTATTGTTCCATCCAAACAAGAGACTCTAGGGGGGGGGAAATGAATGGGGTCATCAATTCCCGCTGAAACTCTCTTTGTTTCAAAGAATTCTATTAAAAGGGTATTTCTCATATGTTACTTTTAGAAACCCGCCTGAAACATTACACATCCTATAGGGGAGCCTGTTCCCATCCACATATGTTTTCCCCATATTTCTTTACCTACTTAATTTATATAGCTGTCCCATAGCAGAAGTGCTCTAGGAAGCCAGTGTGGTGTAGTGGTGAGAGTGTCAAACTAGGACCTGGAAGATCAGGGTTCAAATCCCCACACAGTCATGAAGCTCACCGGGCGACCTTGAAGTCAGTCGCAACCTCTAACCTACCTCACAGGGTCGTTCTGGGGATTAACTGGGGATGGGGGGGGTGAACCATGTCCTCCTTGGAGAAAAAGGTGGGGAATAAATGCAATAAATGAGCTCTTCTGCTTACCTGCTTAAGAAAGCTGGAGGGGCCAGACAGACGGAGGTGTCAGTGGCCAACCTGTCATCCAGAGATCTCCACATGGCCACAATTGGACCCGCGCCAGTTGCAAAACGTGCCTGGCGCCTGGCTAATTTCTAACACTGCCTTGAACTGTGATAATATCTCTTGCTAGCCAGGATGGGATATGGAGGGGTGCGTGTGTGTCATAAGGAAGTGAGTGTAGCAACCTCTGACTTTGTAAGAATGAGGCCTACTGTGCCGTGGTAGAAGTTGTCTCCACGCCCTACCCACTTGTGCCTCTTCTCTGACCCACAAGGGAATGGATCTCTCCACCTGGAAAACCCCTGGTGTCAACACAGAATATGTGATGCAGTTATGGGGGGGGGAAGCTTGGAGGAGAGCCTAGGTTTATTCTGAAAAATATAAGTGAAGATATATTAAATGCTGCAAGACATTTGGACATTTAGTCTCAAAAACAACAACAACACCCTGTATCCTTCCAACTGCAAGGATGATTGCATGCAGAAAATGGCTTCGGGGGGGGAAAGGTTTAAGTGTTCTTCATTCCTGATAGCAGCCTACAGCAGCTAGGTAAAAAGTAACACGGACCCATGTGCATTATGTAGGTTGAACTCCATGTAATACTCCATGATTGTGTCTGTGCACACACAAAGGAAAAGCAATGTTGGGAAGCTGAACAGGAGGTATGGATGCAGAAGCCCAAGGCTGCATTCCCTTGTCTTGCCAGATGCAGAACCTTTGTACTGAGAGCCAGTGTGGTGTAGTGGTTAAGAGCAGTGGACTCGTAATCTGGTGAACCAGGTTCGCGTCTCCGCTCCTCCACATGCAGCTGCTGGGTGACCTTAGGCTAGTCACACTTCTTTGAAGTCTCTCAGCCCCACTCACCTCACAGAGTTTTTGTTGTGGGGGAGGAAGGGAAAGGAGAATGTGAGCCGCTTTGAGACTCCTTCGGGTAGTGATAAAGCAGGATATCAAATCCAAATTCTTCTTTGCACTACTGCAGGGGTGGTGAACTCCCAACAGACTGGGGTTCAGGTCAAAGTTGTTGAGCTTTTTTTAGGAAGCAGGTAAAATGTTGAGCTTTTTTAGGGGAGCCACAGTTGTTCAGCTTCTTTGGGGGGAGCCGATGATCTACCAGTGATCTACCACGGACATCCAGTGCTCTACCGGTAGATCACGACCTACCTGTTGGACATGCCTGCACTACTGTAATAAATGCACCTACCCAAAGAGGGACAGACTAGAGTGGACTTTTTCAAAAATGACAACAAGAATGACAGCAACTTAACACACCTTAGCAGAAAATCAGGCACACGGACATAGTACCTTTTACAAATCCTCAAACCTAGCCCCACCCCCACCCCGCATCATTTCTACCAAGTGAACAAGGCACAAAGGCCAGAGTGAATTTGTGAGATGCTCTTTGCATTCTCTCAGCAGATTACCTCAGTGAACCACATATGGCCATAGGGACACACAAGTGCCTTCCTACTGCATATAACCTTTAAAGTCCTAAGGCACTCAGAGGGATAATAGTATTCACTGTGCATTACTATCTCAAAGGAAACAAAATGCATCACATGGCACTTTTCCCTGCGTTGCCTTCCATATGTGTTTCTATATTTTTATTAGCGGATGAAGCACTTCCTACGTATTTGGACATTTGCACACATTTCACAGCCTTTCTGACACTTCCAAGTGTCAATATTTTAGGGGAGAAAATAAGAGTTTTTACTTTAGAGGGACGGTCAGCAGGCAGCGGCTAACCAACCCAAATGCACTTTTACGGACAATGTTGATGGGAGCTTTTTCTGGCTAATATGACAAAGGAAAATGAAGCAAGGGGATCTGGCAATGTACAGGAGAGGATGAAATATTTATACACATACCCTCAAGAGGTGCCATAATAAATGATTTGTAGGAAGGAGAGCAGAAGTCTGGAGAATTAGCAAAGCATAACGGCTAAAGAGTTTTGGCTGATTAATCAATTAAATTTAAACTAAAATTGGGTGCTGCTGAAACCTAAATAAAATATACATCCATTTTCAAACAAAAGCTACCACTAATTTTGCCGGGGGGGGGGACACCATCATGTGTGTGTGTGTGTGTGTGTGTGTGTGTGTGTGTGTGTGTGTGTTCAGCAGTGTTAGAATTTAGAGTGGCAGCACTATTTTCCCTACTGCATAAAAGATCCAAAATGGCTTCAAAAACAAACAAGTGTGTCTTGTCTTCACCCAACAAAACTCCCACTACTGTGAATTATTATTGCACCTGTAGCTCTGCCTATTATGTTGCAAGATGCATTCACTTGACCTACTATGGTCATTTTATAGATGCAAAGGTGTACATTTTCCCTTCAGAAGCAATTCTATTTGTTTCTGTACAGAGATTCTTCCCACAATAACATGGTGTTGTGAGTTTGGAGAGATTTGGGGGGTAGGCTGTACGTGAGAGCCTTCTAACCCCAGGATCCAGCAAATGTTAAAATACAAGCCGGGCTAGCTTCCCATGTTGAGGGGATTGCCTGGTTGCTTGGCCATAAAGAGAGCAAAGGAAAGGGGGCTCTGTGCCAGATGGCAATTGGGTGGGCCTACTCCTTCGAGGATAAAACAGGAGTTTGTGGTCTAGAAGTACAGCAGCAATCTAAAGAGAGAGTCAGATCAACCTAATTTCTCTTTGAATCCAAGGCTTTGGCTGTGGGAGAAACAACACCTTTTAGGGTGTTGATACTGTGTGCCCCTCCATCGTAGATTCAGGTATGTAGCAGTCTTGGTCTGACGCAGTCAAAATAAATAAATAAATTGCCCAGTAGCACCTTAGAGACCAGCTAAGTTTGTTCTGGGTATAAGCTTTCGTGTGCATGCACACTTCTTCAGATGCATGCACACGAAAGCTCATACCAAGAACAAACTTAGTTGGTCTCTAAGGTGCTACTGGAAGGATTTTTTAATTTATTTCTCCTCTATCATAACTTCAGGTTTTATATATGTGTGTAAATAAACCATATGTCATAAAGACATCACAGTCCCAGCTGTGCCTCTTTTCCAAAAGTAAACTCTGGGTAAGCGCCTGAAAAACCTGCTTGAAGATTGAGGTGGCATGAAACAATATTGTATCCAGTGCTATTTTTCTAGAAAAAAGATGTGCCGGAACTTCTCTCTTAGAATGGCAATGGTGCCCACCCCTGAGAGGCGCCAGAGCTGAGCTCCAGTGAGCTCCAGCTGGAAAAGTAAATAAATTCCTGATTGTATCTCACTGGTGAACAGAGCTACACCTTCAGGCTTTTCCCAGATTTAACTGATATTGTGCAATTCATTTTCATTAACACTTTTGTTTTCATTAAAACCACACATGGAGCTCAATCCATGTGGTACCATAAAAAGGTAAAGGGACCCCTGACCATTAGGTCCAGTCGCGGATGACTCTGAGGTTGCAGCGCTCATCTCGCTTTACTGGCTGAGGGAGCCGGCGTACAGCTTCCGGGTCATGTGGCCAGCATGACTAAGCTGCTTCTGGCGAACCAGAGCAGCACACGGAAACGCCGTTTACCTTCCCGCTGCAGCGGTACCTATTTATCTACTTGCACTTTGATGTGCTTTCGAACTGCTAGGTTGGCAGGAGCAGGGACCGAGCAACGGGAGCTCACCCCGTCACGGGGATTCGAACCGCCGACCTTCTGATCGGCAAGCCTAGGCTCTGTGGTTTACACCACAGCACTACCCGCGTCCCAAGTGATTTTCAAACTGTGACCCAACTGATTTCAGTAGAAAGAATGAAGTAGACAGTAGACAGAACAAAGGGTGTCATGAAGTGGCCTCAAATATTCCGCTGATGGTTTTCAAACTATGATCCAGGGAACCCTAGGGTACCCAAGAAGCTTGCTGTAGTTCTCCAATAAGCAGGGTTCGAAATTAGCAGGGCGCCAGACGCATTTCACGTCTGAAGATTCTCCATTTGCAAGCACCTCAATAGGTCTGGGTGCCATTTTTTGCACCTGGGTGACACTCAAGTATTACTGAAATGTATGTGCTTTGAAGCCTCAAAGTATATGTTAAGGATAGACAATATGTTAAGAAGTTTAACAATAAAGAGTAAAGTGTTCTGAAAACTGAAGTATGGTTCCAATATTTTTATTGTAAACACCAAATTAAACATGTATTAACAATTTCTGTTAAAAATGTGATATAAATAATATGTGACTTACCGGTATGTGAACTACGTATTAGTTCATGCTTATCAAAATAATAAATAAAAAGTATTCGAGAGGGGATCTTGAATCCTGTAAGTGGTACCTCACATCTTTTTTCACCACTGATCCACGTTGGCTTCTTCCCACACAGCCTCAATAATGTTTGAAAACACATCACCTTCTCAGGCACACCAAATTAAGTCACTTTTCTATCAGCAGGGAAGTGAGGTAGGCTCCTCCTTCCCTATCCATGACTGCACTCTCCTCATCCAAGCATGTACAAACTAGCATGAAAACATGAAGCACAAGTTTGTGGTTGAGAGTTAAACTCTCTTCTGTAAACTTCAGAAGTATAATTCCCAAGTTGCTATCTTGGGTAATGCTGTTTTGGAGGATCAACGTCCAACATTCCCACCCTAAATTTTTATAATGGAATGTGGATGCCATTTTGTTTTTACAAACCTGTGTACGTTTGGGGTGGGGGCTGAGTGTGTTATTTGGTAAAATGCATGCATACACACAAAGGAGGGTTCGGATTTTCATTTCACCATTCTGCTTGTCCCAGTGAGGAACGGACTTCCTGCAGTGTGTCACCAAACATATAACGAGCTTCCTGAAACAAGCCTAGCAACTATTATTATTATTACTATTACTATTACTACTACTACTAGGCTACCTTTGAAGGTGACTTGGAAACTACAACCAATCCAGAATGCGGCAGCTAGACTGGTGACTGGGAGTGGCCGCCGGGACCACATAACACCGGTCCTGAGAGATCTACATTGGCTCCCAGTACGTTTCCGAGCACAATTCAAAATGTTGGTGCTGACCTTTAAAGCCCTAAACGGCCTTGGTCCTGTATACCTGAAGGAGCGTCTCCACCCCCACCGTTCAGCCCAGACACTGAGATCCAGCGCCGAGGGCCTTCTGGCGGTTCCCTCATTGCGAGAAGTGAGGTTACAGGGAACCAGGCAGAGGGCCTTCTCGGTAGTGGCGCCCGCCCTGTGGAGCGCCCTTCCAGCAGATGTCAAGGAAATAAGCAGCTATCCTATTTTTAAAAGACATCTGAAGGCAGCCCTGTTTAGGGAAGTTTTTAATATTTAATGCTGTATTGTTTTAATATTTGATTGGAAGCCACCCAGAGTAGCTGGGGAAACTCGGCCAGATGGGCGGGGTACAAATAATTTATTATTATTATTATTATTATTATTATTATTATTATTATTATTATCATCATATCTCTTTTCAGTCTCCCCTTTTCCAGGCTAAACATACCCAGCTCCTTCAAGTGTTCCTTATAAGGCTTGGTTTCCAGACCCTGGATCATCTTGGTTGCCCTCGTCTCAGCTTGTCGACAACCTTCTTAAATTGTGGTGCCCAGAATTGGCCACAGTATTCCAGGTGTGGTCTGACCAAGGCAGAATAGAGTAAAACAGGCATGGGCAAACTCAGGCCTCCAGATGTTTTCGGACTACAATTCCCATCATCCCTGACCACTGGTCCTGTTAGCTAGGGATGATGGGAGTTGTAGTCCCAAAACATCTGGAGGGCCAAGTTTGTCCATGCCTGGAGTAGAACTCTATTACTTCCCTTGTTAGGTCCTGTTTTAACTGGGTAGGTGGTTTTGTTTTACTTTGTAACCATGTGGCTTTTCGTTTATCTGTTGTGTTTTATAAATCTTGTTTTAAGGACTTTAGCGGAATATAAATCTACTAAATAAATAAACTCATTTAAAGTATGGTACTAATCCAAGATACAAAAAAAGGAAATTAATAACCACCCACATATATACTAGAGGTCTTCCAAAGACCTTTTACACTGAAACCTTAAAAAGGCAGCCCATTAAGAACTTTACAAGGAAAGTGCTCAAGGCTAGTTTAAAGCATGATTGATATTACAGAAACATGGCATAAAAATAGATATGTTTTTAAAGCACATATGTAATAAAAACACCTTCAACATAAAATGATACAATAAAGTAGCACAGGGGTATCAGGGAAAAAAAATTCTATGTAGGGTAATTTATTTTTTTTACTTGTTCTTTGCTTTGTTGAAAAGATATGAACTCTAACAACCCATGCTACACTCAATTTCAGGTAAAACATGTTAAAAGCCCACAGTAAAAATTTAATATGCAATACTGTTTTTGAGTCTATAACTCCTTAACAGTAATGTTTTTACCTTCAGGTTGTACATGTTAAAGAGTGTGGGCACTTTGAAAAGAGTATAAATAAAGAAGAAAGGGGAACGATGAGAGTTTTCCAGAAATTCATTGCAACCAAGCAGGACTCAGGTAGTAGAGAGACTGATCAATGCAATATCTTAGGTCAATAATTTATAGTGAGGCTGTGTGACGACCAGTAGGTCAACAGAAGTTTGGTCACAGCAGACAGCATTATGCATTAGGCATGAGGGCACAACTTGTCTCCCGTCAACCAGCACTACACTTGGACCATAGCATTAGTGATGCTATCAAAGCTCACCAGTCCCAGACCCAGAAACAAACTTCAGAGTCTCAGTTAACACCAGTGGTGGCTGATGACCATTGGAAATGGTGGGGCAGAAGCAGACAAGTCAATGGCAGGTGGAGCCAGAACTTACAACAGGCAGAACCAACTAATTCCAGTTTGTCCAGATCCTCTTCCCTGATGAGTTCTACAATAATAATAATAATAATACGGTAATAATAATAATAATAATAATAATAATAATAATAATAATAATAAATTTTTATTTATACCCCGCCCTTCCCAGCCAAGACCGGGCTCAGAGCGGCTAACACCAATAAAATCACAACAGAACATACAAAACAATCAATTAAAATGCAGGTTAAAATACGATTTAAGGTTTAAAATGCAGCCTCATTTTTAAGTAGCCCACCAATCAAACCATAAAGGAATGAAACATCAGGGTTAAACTGAAACCAACCCAAAGGCCAGGCGGAACAGCTCCGTCTTGCAGGTCCTGCGGAAAGATGCCAAATCCCGCAGGGCCCTGGTCTCTTGTGACAGACTGTTCCACCAAGTCGGGGCCAGTACTGAGAAGGCCCTGGCCCTAGTTGAGGCCAGCCTAGCATCCTTGTGGCTCGGGACCTCCAAAATGTTATTATTTGAGGACCTTAAGGTCCTACACGGGGCATACCAGGAGAGGCGGTCCCTTAGGTAACACTGAGGCTAAGGAAGAGAAAGAGGACAGCCAGTGCCACCCCCTTGACTGGTAAGTAAGAAGGCAAGAAGACACGGGCACTTCACATATATGCAGTGTTCTCTTCATTGTTGCGGGCCATTCCCTGCTGGCCCTTTTCTCTTGTGTTCACCCACAATCCCATCTTCATCTGTCAGACTTCCTGGTCTGACCCTTTTGCTGGGGCGCAATTGTGCCACCCTCTCTTCCCCTAAGACCTTATACTTCCCTGCAAATGGAAAGCAGCACAAAGCAGCCCAGCCAATGGAGCCAGATTCAAAAACTTTGCATGAAGAGGGTCCCAGATTCAATGACGGACATCTCCAAGCAGGGGTAGAACATACCTCAGTCAGAACCCTAGACGGCCAATGATGGTCAGTATAGATTTCCCTGGGCCAATGGCCTGGTTCGGTATAATGCAGTTTCATATATTGATATGAACATCTGTTGCAGGTATTTCCACCCCTGCTTCCCCTAACGCAGTGGTGGCTAACCTTGACACTCCAGATGTTTTGGGACTACAACTCCCATCATCCCTGACCACTGGTCCTGTTAGCTAGGGATGATGGGAGTTGTAGTTCCAAAACATCTGGAGTGTCAAGGTTAGCCACCACTGCCCTAACGCCTACAGCAGAAGGGGAGCTTAGCTAAGCAATGATAGAGGCATCACTGCTACCGGTACCAAAGCCATTGCAAAATCCCTTTGTACCTTCCATTTTAAATGGGGGGGAGGGAGGTGGCCATTGTATAGGACCCTACTTTGTCCTTGCATTGAATTTACTCCCCCCCCCCACTTACTAGAAATTTAGCAAAGCAAAGTAACATTTTTTAAAAAAGAAGAAGAAAGCAACATTTTTATCTTCTCTGGCTCCTTTGATGGCATTGTACCTTGGAACAGTGCCACAGACAATGCCTTCGAATGCACATTTGTGCTGTGTAGGAGTGATGATTGAGTGCCCTTGAGGCACCTCAGACAATGTGCTGTCACTTCTAGTCGCTCCTCAGCAAGACTAATGCCATGCCTGTTATGACAAGAATGAGCCATTTTAAGGCACCACACCTCTGCCCCTAAACACCTATTTTGTAAGTGGGATGAGCCTGGCAATAAAGGCTTCAGGTGTTGCCAGGTAGGAGCAATTTTTTCCTATAAATACCAAGGAGCGAAAGGACTAAAATTCATAAACAAACAAGTCTCAGTGAGAGAGTTTCGTTTGTGTTCTGCTCCGGGAAACAGAAATGTTCTCCAGAATTTTCACAACAGTTTAGGCCTCATTTTTTCGGATGACAGACCGAACGCAAAAACTATTGACTAGCCAGGTGAAGAAAGGCAAGGTTGCCAGCCTAAACCTGCCATCTGCTGTTAAGAGAAAGCAGATCACACCCTGACTGTGCTGCGCTCAGGTTTCCTCTCCCAAGAAGTTCCTTTCTCTTGAA
The DNA here is from genome assembly GCA_034641385.1 of Darevskia mixta. Taxonomy (NCBI): domain Eukaryota; kingdom Metazoa; phylum Chordata; class Lepidosauria; order Squamata; family Lacertidae; genus Darevskia; species Darevskia mixta. Next base: position 22,675,380 of record JAWWNH010000017.1, read on the forward strand.
AGAAAGAAAAAAAGCAACAGCAGAAGCCCAAAACGCAACCAAGCAGCCATTTATTAGAATAATTGACCAAAAAAATAAGTTTGTGTGCAGATAAGATGATCACTGACACCCTTTTCTTTAGGGGAGAAGGCAATGCTGTGCAAGGTGGCCCCACCTCTGCAATTTGACAGCAATCCAAAAGGAAAAGGAAAAAATATTGTCTGGGTATGCTTCAGTATTGAAGCCCATGCCTTAGCTTTGTATTTGTGCTGCAATATCTCATTCCACAGTTGGGGTGGAGAAGGGTTATGTGGTGCTATCATTTGCACCTCATTAGTCTTTCGGCTAGAGCTTTGAGAAAGCTGATATTCCCTCTTAAATTTTTACAGATGCTTCTAGTTTACCACTTCATGGCTTCACGGTGCCAGAAGCCTTCCTGCCACTAAACTGCTTGCTGGCATGTAAGCAGAATTCAAAACCCCAGGAAAAAAGCAGGTCTTTGTGGTGCTTGCTTCTCTGATTCTAATATGTTTAACACATACATTTAATAACACTTAAAATTTATATAGTTTGAACTATTCAAGAGTCCTCCACACGATCTCAGTAGTCTTTACAACTTGCTTGTAAGGTAGGTCACTTTCACAACTCTTTTATTGTAGATGGGTCTGTGCCTATAATTTAGTGGAGGTTGAAATATTTTGGCCTGGTTCAGATAATTATTTGAGGCTCCATGAGCAGTGTTAGAAACTCAGACATTAAAAGCTAGGCGCCAAATGGCTCCTTAAACCGGGGTTACAGTCGCCAAAACGGAATGCCCACTTGCCATTTTGGAGCACTGGTTCAAATGAGGCTGTGGACTCCTTCGCAAACACTAAATGCAACTTTTTAAAACTCTCCACACAAAAAATGGCATTCGATGGGAAGCGGTGTTTCCTTGGAGCCACTTGTTATATAAACGACTACCCACAGTCATATTCAATCAACAGTAGAAGTGATTTGCCCACAGTCACGTTTTTTTTCCTGTGCAATATAAATCGGTTGAGGTGGAGTACTGTGATTTAGGTTGACTCAGTATAATTAAATGCGCTTCAGATTGCCTTTCAGAGTTACTCCTGATTTGTGGGTGCCTCCCCCATCCCCCCCCCATTTACATATCACCTTAAGTGGCTGAAGCCTTTCCCTCCTTAGAGAATTCACCTCTTCCTTTGTTACTCTCCCCAATACAGAGTTCTCTTGTGTTTCCTTTTAGTTGTTTTGGGGTATTTTTCTAGAGTTCAGAGCAGGTGACACTGGTCTGTTCTTAATCTTCAGTGCTTTAGTCATGTTGGGGCTAATGACGAGGGACACAAATCCCTTGATGGAACTGAATGCATTCCAACCTTCCCCGACCCACTCAGATCAGTAATCCTCTGCAGCTGGATCTTACTTACTGCCATACACAGCTAATACATTTTTTAAAGGCTAGTCAGCAGTGACAAATGTAAACTGGACTGAACAGCTCTCTTCGCCTATTCTCTCTGTATGCCCCCCCCGCCCCCGCCACCCTACCACAAGTTTTCTTTCATAACGCTGAGACTTGCCATTTCAGTGATGGATATGGTCTGCCAGTAGTACCAAACTTTGCATTGTATAGCTTCGCTCTAAGTGACTGGAAGGTTTTTAAAAGCTTCTTTTGCTGTCAGACAATAACACGCACACGCGCACGCACAAAAAGTCATTCTGTACACATAACATTTCACAACCAGGAAACCAATACTTCACTGGCTTATCACTACACTTCCAAAACTTCTGTTTATTTAGATATAGTGCACAAGGCACCCGTATAAACACAATTCTGGCAGGTGTTCTGAGCAAACATTATCCATTGTGTAGGTTAGAAACAACTGTTTTGCATCAGGACAAATCGGGTATTTGGAGCTCACTCACAATGGCAAGTCATTGAGGAAAGGGGGGAAATCGATGAAATGATATAATATGGCTGCAATCCTGTAACACCAGTGTCAGAAACTCAGATATATAAGCTAGGCGCCAGATGGTTCCTTAAAGGTTAAAGGTAAAAGGTAAAGGGACCCTTGACCATTAGGTCCAGTCGTATCTGACTCTGGGGTTGCGGCGCTCATCTCGCGTTACTGGCCGAGGTTCCAGGTCATGTGGCCAACATGACAAAGCCGCTTCTGGCGAACCAGAGCAGCGCACGGAAATGCAGTTTACCTTCCCGCCGGAGCAGTACCTATTTATCTACTTGCACTTTGACGTGCTTTCAACTGCTAGGTTGGCAGGAGCTGGGACCGAGCAATGGGAGCTCACCCCGTCGCAGGGATTCGAACCGCTGACCTTCTGATTGCCAAGCCCTAGGCTCTGTGGTTTAACCCACAGCGCCACCTGGGTCCTTAAAGGTTACAGTAGCCAAAATGGAAGGTCTAGTTGTCATTTTTGGGAAAGGTGTCTCCAATGTCCTATTTTTCAAATGATGGGCTGACTGTGATTGATTATCAGTTAAACATCTGGCTAGTTCAGAGGACAACCTTGAGCTAGGTTAAGAGCTTCGAGAATGTAAAGAAGAAAAGTCACTTAATCAAGGGACAGTCCACATAATATATATTGGCCTGTTCCTGCCTCTTTTTCTTAAAGGTAACACAGAGCTTTCATAACGTAAGAATATTTTTCACAGCTGTGAGCAGGGCAGTGGGATAGGGTAACGGAAGACAAGCTGCAACAATTAAGTATAACATTGCTCCTGCTCAGGCTGCACAGAAAAAGCATTTTGGTTCCTGAAATTCATTCTGATTGTGAAGATAAAGTATAACGGAAAGAATTCTACAGGATGTGGTATTAGTTTGTGAAAACACACAAGAGCCAATGATTCCCAGGCATGCATCTCCAGATGGTGGAGATGCCAGGCACTAGTTGCTGACAGGTGCAAAATGCTCCTGGCACCTGGTTAATTTCGAACACTGCTAAACACCACCTTGGGTCACTTATTCATTTAGGCCTGTGGAAGCATTTGCAAACATAGAATCATAGAATCCTAGAGTTGGAAGAGACCCCAAGGGCCATCCAGTCCAACCCCCTGCCAAGCAGGAAACACCATCAAAGCATTCTTGACAGATGGCTGTCAAGCCTCTGCTTAAAGACCTCCAAAGAAGGAGACTCCACCACACTCCTTGGCAGCAAATTCCACTGTCGAACAGCTCTTACTGTCAGGAAGTTCTTTCTAATGTTTAGGTGGAATCTTCTTTCTTGTAGTTTGAATCCATTGCTCTGTGTCCGCTTCTCTGGAGCAGCAGAAAACAACCTTTCTCCCTCCTCTATATGACATCCTTTTATATATTTGAACATGGCTATCCTATCACCCCTTAACCTTCTCTTCTCCAGGCTAAACATACCCAGCTCCCTAAGCCGTTCCTCATAAGGCTTGAGAACCTGTTGTGGGCACGACACACAAATGACAACTAAGCACACACTGAAAGGTATTCTATTGGCTACAATAAAATGCTTCTTTCAAGAGGTCACTGTGGGCACATGCCGGCCCTCACATGCCATGTTGGTGACCCCTGGTATGCACAGTTACTTGGGAGGGAATTCTTCCATGCAATCTAGTGAACATGAATTGCACCTAAAGCTGCAACGCTGTGCACACTTACCTTTGCGTAAGCTGGATGTGGGTTTTCTAGAAAAGGAACTGAAATCAAGAGTAATGACCACAGTTCTAGAGTGGTGTGGCAATGGTCTGCAATAGTATCAAGTCTGGAATGAGATCAGAAATGCTTCAGTTGATCTAAGGCTACGATATTGCACATACTGCGCACATCCAAGGCCATCTGAATCCAACAGTTGACGTGAACATTTCTTTTAGCAGATTAAACCAATGCAATCATTTTCATTCCATTTGTCTAAAGACAGAAGTGGGAGGGGAGGATTTCCATTGACAGCTTATTAAGAGCAACCCAATAATCACAGGCAGGTTTCCTCCACAGTAAATCTTGACTGGATTCAAGAGAACACACTTCTTGGTAAATATGTTGAGATTCTCATTAGGGATTGAGAAGTATTCTCAGATGTTAAATGCCAGAGACTGGATTTGATGGGATATAAATCTAAATCGCAGATTGTCAGTGTTGCTCATCTGCAATCTTCCATTAGCCCCAGAAAGCATGGCCGACAGTTAGGAATTATGGAAGTTGTAGTCCAACAACATCTGGATCACAAAACATCGGGTCCAGTTTACTTAGGCTGCAAAAAAAAAGTTTAACAAAATCCAGTATAACAAAAAGTATTTCTGCTTATTCTTTGTTGGATAACATCAGTAAACAGTGATTAAAGTGATACTGTCAATTAGGTATGGATATAAGTAACACAATGCTGATTACAGTACATTTCATTAGGTTTAATTGCAGCAAAGTTACATTTGGTGAGGGGAACATAATTTTACAACTATCCTCAGCATTCCTGTCTTACATTCAGCCTCTGTATATTACACACTAAAGCATTGCACCTAGACCTTGAAGAAGAGGAAGAGGAAGAGGAAGAGGAGGAGGAGGAGGAGGAGGAGGAGGAGGAGGAGAATAGTAATAGTAATAGTTTATTATTTGTACCCCGCCCATCTGGCCGGGTCTCCCCAGCCACCCTGGGCGGCTTCCAGCAATTATTAAAAAACAAAACATTAAAATATCACAGATTAAAAGCTTCCCTGAACAGGGCTGCCTTCAGGTGTTTTCTAAAGGTCATGTGGTTGTTTATTGCTTTGACCTCTAAAGGGAGGGCGTTCCACAGGGCGGGCGCCACCACCGAAAAGGCCCTCTGCCTGGTTCCCCCTAGCTTCGCTTCTCGGAGTGAGGGAACCGCCAGAAGGCCCTCGGCGTTGGACCTCAGTGTCCGGGCTGAATGGTGGGGGTGGAGACGCTCCTTCAGGTATACAGGACCGAGGCCGTTTAGGGCTTTAAAGGTCAGCACCAACACTTTGAATTGTGCTCGGAAACGTACTGGGAGCCAGTGTAGATCTCTCAGGACCGGTGTTATGTGGTCCCAGCGGCCACTCCCAGTCACCAGTCTAGCTGCCGCATTCTGGATTAATTGCAGTTTCCGGGTCACCTTCAAAGGTAGCCCCACGTAGAGCGCATTGCAGTAGTCCAAGCGGGAGATAACTAGAGCATGCACTACTCTGGCGAGACAGTCTGCGGGCAGGTAGGGTCTCAGCCTGCGCACCAGATGGAGCTGGTAGACAGCCGCCCTGGACACAGAATTAACCTGCGCCTCCATGGACAGCTGTGAGTCCAAAATGACTCCCAGGCTGCGCACCTGGTCCTTCAGGGGCACAGTTACCCCATTCAGGACCAGGGAGTCCTCCACACCCGCTCGCACCCTGTCCCCCAAAAACAGTACTTCTGTCTTGTCAGGATTCAACCTCAATCTGGAGAAGAAGAAGAAGAAGAAGAAGAAGAAGAAGAAGAAGAAGAAGAAGAAGCCACCCTGGGCAGCTTCCAACAAAATATTAAAAGACCAAAAAACCCTCAGACTTCCCAATACAGGGCTGTCTTCAGATGTCTTCTAAAAGTTGTAGTTATTTATCTACTTGACATCTTATGGGAGGGCATTCCACAGGGAGGGTGCCACTACCGAGAAGGCCCTCTGCCTGGTTCCCTGTAACCTCACTTCTCGCAGGGAGGGAACTGCCAGAAGGCCCTCAGAGCCTGAATGAAAATAATTTGTAGCATAAGGAGACAGTGACAAGTTGGGCCCCTGTGAATTAAAATCACATCTAATTTTGTGCCCTCCTTATAACAAGAAATTCAAGACAGCCTTAGTGACCAGTCTCAGTAGTATTGAGGAACGCGTGAATGAAAGGGGAAAGAAGCCAAGCAAAATCTGAAATGGTTAAAAAAGAAAACTTTTTAAAAAGAACATTCTGTTGGATTGCATTGGATTCTGCTGTCAGCAACCTTTAATACATTCAAAAGCAGCCATGTTTTGAATGGTTGACCAATGCCAGTGAGTAACGACTATCCGAAATAGATGTTCACAGTGCTGTTTTTCTAGAAAAAGAGGTGCTAGAACTCCCCATGAACACCTCCTTTGTGGTGTAGCCAGTGTTTTGTAGTGGTTAAGAGTGGTAGACTCGTAATCTGGTGAACCGGGTTCACGTCTCCGCTCCTCCACATGCAGCTGCTGGGTGACCTTGGGCTAGTCACACTTCTCTGAAGTCTCTCAGCCCCACACACCTCACAGAGTGTTTGTTGTGGGGGAGGAAGGGAAAGGAGAATGTGAGCCGCTTTGAGACTCCTTCAGGTAGTGATAAAGCGGGATATCAAATCCAAACTCTTCTTCTTATAATGGCACTGGCGCCCACCTGAGAGGTGCCAGAACTTAGATGTTTGTGCATGTCAGGGACTCTTGTATATTGGAGGGAGCAGAGAACGGGACTGTGATTGGGATTTAATGATATTAGACTGTTTGCTAAGGTTTCTATGTTGTTTTTAATGCTGGTCTGTTAGTTTTAGATTTTTGAAATCTGGGAGCCACTATTATAGCAGACAGCAGTTGAAAACCTACAGAGAAAACACACACATACACACACACACAAAGAGAGAAAGAGAGAGAGAGAGAGAGAGAGAGAGAGAGAGAGAGAGAAAGAATATCTTTCTTCTAGCATCTATTTTTATTTGAGAGGCACAGTATAGTTAAATTCAGCAGGCTTGATAAAAAAATCAAATCAAAGTTTGCTAATTCATTTAATCCTGTTTTTAAAACTGAGGGGAAGTGTTTAATAACAAAAAGATTGTTATAACTAACAAACAAACTAACAAAAACCCCTAGATTTTTTTCCAAGTAGACTCAAATGTTTCAAAGACATTTGGGTGCCAGGAGGCTGGAGGGAAGAAGAGATTAACAGTGCCTTTACAGGGTATATGCCCGAGCTGCAACAAAACATGTCTCTCCTGTATGTATTGGTCTCTACAGCAGGCGCTGCAACACTCCTACAGTTTGACTTCACCTCCAAAGGCACAATCTTCCAAAGTCTCCCAACACTGACAGATGCCACAAATTTGTGACAAAAGTACCGTTTTCCATCAACCTTACTTGCTGCTGCTTCTTCTTGGTTTCCGCCTACAATTTTTAAGGTGTTGTTCTCAGTGGTGCTGGACCAAATGTTCTCAAGACGAGGGAGTTCAAGAAGTGAAACTTTCCACCAATTTGGGAGGCTAGTTCAAATTAGGATGGAGGCAAATTCATCATCCGGTGTCCTCAACCGTGAGCGATCGTTTTCCTTTCTCAAAACACTCAGGAAAGGGAAGTTTTTATTTCCTATGCGTGTGAAGTTGCAGCTCTTTGGCTGCTTTTATTTATTTATTAAGAGTATTTAACAGGCTGCTCTTCAGCCCTGATGGCTGACAGAGAAGGAGGATAGGCAGCAGCAAAGGAAGTACACATCTGTGTACACACACACACACACACACACACACACACACCCCATATTCCATGGCCTGACCACCACCACCCACCTGTAAAGATTCTGATCCTATCAGCCAAGGATCTCATCTCCATTACTGACAGAAGAAAAAACAGAGCCTGCCAGGCTTATTTTAGGCATATTTTAGGAATGTTGAACCGCAACCAGACGATAGAACATTAGCCAAACATGTTCACACTTCCTAATATTAATAAGGAAGCAGACAGCTGCATTTTGCACCAGGTTTTCATTTATGAGTCAACTGAAGAACTTACAAAAGTGTGGATCAGCAAAGCAGGATCCCCACTGTTCAGGAAAAGGCAATTGGCACAATAAATAAATTGGTGGGAAGCAGATCCGGGGACCACTGTTGTTGTCGTTTAGTCGTGTCCAACTCTTCGTGACCCCATGGACCAGAGCACTCCAGGACCGCTGCTACTTGCTTATTATAAAAAAAGCAATTCTAGGTTCAGAAGCCCTATTCAGAGAGGTTGATCACAACTCCATCACTCAGAGATGAACAAGCCACTCCCAGACCCCAGTGTGATGGGCTTCCCATGACATGAACCATGAGCACATTCCCTTACCAAAAGCGAAGTCCACATAATATTTCTGCATTGTTTTCTATAAGCTCACTCAGTTATTTTTTGTTTGGTAAATAAAGCACTGACATTTGGCATGAGGCTTATCAGTCATGGAGGAGATTTGATTTTTCCCAAAATACACAAATTCCTCACATGCAAAAATAGATAAGGCTACTAAGAAGCAAACTTTCTCCTTGTATCTTTTTAGCACAACTAGATCAAAGAAAACTGGGGTTTCTATATTAATCAAATATTTTTTTAAAAAAAACAAAAACCTAGCAGCTAGTGCTTTCTCTTAATCCACAATAAAACTGCTTATGTAAACAAAGGGAATAACTGTAACAGGGATAAGAACATGTATGATTCCAAAACACTACAAATGCAAATATTTGCATAAATCCATCACCATCCAAAAAAGATTATAACACATTTTTTGTGTTTATGTATTGCACAAACTAAGATTCAAGAAGGGGGTAGATCTTGATTCAAAGCTGTAGCTTACTTGATTCCCCCCCTTATCCATTAATTTTTCTTCAACAATTCCAACATCATGCAATAAATTCAAAAGTTATATGGATGCAACATCTTTGTTTGTATGTCTGAGTCTTGTGACACCCTGCAGACTAACAAATTGATTAAGCCATAATGTTTAATTCACAAAAGTTTATGCCATGATAAATGTGTTAAGTCTTTTAAAAGTGCCATAAGACTTTTCAGTTGTTTCTGCTACAACAAAGACTCACAAGAATACCCCTCTGCAAGATATTCATCAGAAGCTTCTGGGGGGGAGGCTCTGAAGTTCCCAGTGACATGACTTGTGTGAAATAAACACTGTTTCTTTAAACTGAGTGACCCGCTGCATTTAAGTAGTCTTTAGCCAAGGAAAAGTTCTGAAACACAACTCTCAGGAGCAAACATTTTCTACATGTGAAGTAAACTCTGTTGAAAGACAGCAGACTAGGGTCCCACCAGTAAAAACAGGAAAGTTTTCAGCCACTGACAGCTCTCACTACAGACAGACACTTACACACACAAAGGGAGGGGGGGAACCCTCCAAGTGTCATAGACTGACTTTATTAAACCATATGCTCATTGCCCTGTGAAGAAAGCGAGGTCACTAATTAGTTCATTCTGCGAAAGAAGCCCCTCCTGATCCCGTTGACTTTTGTCCCCCGGTTAGCTCTAGCTATTTCTGTCATGCAACTTGAAAATCACTGGAGGGAAGAAGATCGCCATAACAACCGCTGGAATGATCTTGTGGAATGTGTCTAGTGGCACTGGAATAACCTGAATATGTGCTCCAGATGTGTCGGCTGTCACGGAAAAAGTAAACACATCTGATGGACAACGTATGACTGGATGGCCTCACGGTTGACTCCAGAGAGTTGGGATCGAGGGAGGGAGAGGAAAAGGAGGCAGAGAAATGGAGTCAAGGGCCAGGCGAGAGTCACCCTGTGGACCTGTGCAGCCTGGCAGGCTGAGAGCAGGGAGGACTGGGCTTGATTGTTTCATGCCTGTCCCTCCTCAGAGAGGCCTCTATGGGACTGCTGCAGCCTCTGTGAATTTCCATCTGGCAAAGACTTGCGAGCTTTTGGGAGCAAACTGAAATATGAACTTCAGGGGAAGGGGAGGTAGTGGGGAGACAGAAAAAGGTTCAGGATATTTGCTTCCTGGAGTTTTCGTGGGTCAGTATGCTTCTAAAGCATCCTGCATTCACAAACCCAAGCCCTACAGGCACACACACACACACACACACACACACACGGTACAACTCTGCCCTCCCGTCTTCCTCTGCATGCTTGAAAGAAACATTATTTTATTTGGCCACCTAGAAAGGAGGTGAAAAACTAATTTTAAAAGTTGTGCCAATTAAACATGTTAGAATCAGAGAGAGAGAGAGAGAGAGAGAAACATACCGGTACATTCTCTAAGAGGCTGGCTGATCTACTACTTTCAAATGTTCTTTTGTTAAATTTTTGTGGAAGTTGAGCTTGTTCTTGAAGAGTGCCAGCTGGAAAAAAATATGAATCTTCTTTTGATGCATTGATTCACTATTTAAAAATATATAGATTCCTGAAATCTGGAAGACTTCCAGTGCCCTAGATCAGGGGTCAGCAACCTTTTTCAGCCATGGGTCGGTCCACAGTCTGTCAGACCATGTGATGGTCCGGATCATATTTTTATGGGGTAAATGAATGAATTCCTATGCCCCACAAATAACCCAGAGATGCATTTTAAATAAAAGCACACATTCTACTCATGTAAAAACATGCTGATTCCTGGACCGTCCGTGGGCCGGATTGAGGTGATTGGGCCGCATCCGGCCCACGGGCCTTAGGTTGCCTACCCCTGCCCTAGATGTTCTAAGGAAGGTTGGGGGTGTTCCAGATATCCTCTTGAGTAATTTTATATCTGTATATGAACTTAGTCAAACTAGAGCCATTAAGTACCTCTTTTCATGGCTACACAAAGGAAGACGATTTATACCATGTCAGACCATTGGTCCATGAGTTCAGTATCATCTATAGCAGGGCCTCCCAAACTTGGGTCTCCAGCTGTTGTTGGACTACAGATCCCATCATCCCTAGCTAGCAGAACCAGTGGTCAGGGATGATGGGAATTGTAGCCCAAAGCAGCTGGAGACTCAAGTTTGGGAAACCCTGCTCTCTACAGAGACTGGTAATGGCTCTCGTGGTTTTCAGGCAGAGTTCTCTGCCTGTCCTACCTGAAGAAGCCAGGGATGGAGCCTGGAACCTCCTGCGTGAAAAGCAAGTTCTCTGCTAGTGAGCCATTCCTTGGCTAAAGAGTACAGGTGATTGGCTGGCACAGAAACTGCCAGCTGCTTTCAGAAGAAGGCAGACCAATGCCCCAGCTGGAGGTGAGGTCATCAGTGAGTATAAGAGAACAAAAGGCCTGGAACTGGGGCTAGGAAGATTCAGAAGCTGGCTTGCTCTCTGCACTGAGTCCGAAGCTATGCCTTTGCCCACTATCCCTGCAGAAAGCTAAGATCTGTTGGAGTGTTAATGCATATTATGTTTAGCCTGTATACAAGTATGTAAATAAAACCATATGGGTGGGATTCAATGTTGTACTAACGCAACGGCCCTTGTCAGCGCAAGCATTTCTGCTTGCTCGCCAGACAGAGTGATCTTCCCTCTCCTTCCCTTCAGCTCTTCTTGGGGTTCTCCCCAACCTCCAGAACAGATTAGGGGGAGGAAGGAGGAAAGGAGAGGCATGGAATGCACCATTGCACTAGCGGGAGTCTTTGTGATGCCTTCTGCTAGTGCACTGGATTCCGGGGCAGATCTTGAATCAGCTAATCCTGAAAAATATCTCTGTAGAACCTGGATTTGCAGTTTGGGGCAGAAAATGGAGTGGGCTGGCCCCAAATCTTACCCACCAAGCTGAATGCAGCCCATTCGTGAAGTATTATAGCCTGACAAGTTTTTGTTGTTGTTGTTGTTGTTGTTTTTGCAGTTCCGGGCATGCCTGCAGACTCAAGAGGCTTATGAAGCCCCTAGTAAGCTATCACACATGACTACTGAGCTGCATTTGGCTTGGTGGATCTTAAATTGTGCAGGTCTGACATATGCTGTAGTCTCAGGTTCAGCAGAAAATTTAGTCAAGTGCTTAATCCTGGAATGCTTCTTCATAAATTATCTGCTTCATTTTCCTCCAGGTAGAACCAGTTGCATGTGCCAATAAAGACAAATTGTCTATTTGTCTCTGTTGCTGTGGTTAGCAATTCACACAGGTTAAGACAGAAATAGAGGCACAAGGAATGAAGAGCTTTGGATATACACAGTTGCAGTTTCAAAACAATGCACCAAAAATACTCTGTTGCGTCACTGAAGGTGCCTTGACGTAACTGTGAATGACTTATCTTATGATTACTGGGAGAATCATAGAACTGTAAAGAACCACAAGGGTCATCTAGTCTAACGTCCTGCAATGCAGGAACCTTTTGCCCAATGTGGGGCTTCAGCCCATGAGATTAAGAGTCATGCTCTACTGACTGAGCTATCCAATTTGAAGTTGGGATCCAGTTCCACATTCTGCCCATGGAAGGATTATCAAGATAAATACTTTATGTAGGAATAGAGAAATGCTTTAGTTTTCACTGGAAGGTTCTTTCTAGGGAGCAGCGCCTAGTAAGTTGGGATAAAAAGGTAAAGGACCCCTGACAGTTAAGTCCAGTCGCGGATGACTCTGGGGTTGCGGCACTCATCTCACTTTACTGGCAGAGGGAGCCGGTGTTTGTCCGCAGACAGTTTTTCTGGGTCGTGTGGCCAGCATGACTAAGCCACTTCTGGCGAACCAGAGCAGCGCATGGAAATGCCGTTTACCTTCCCGCCGGAGCGGTACCTATTTATCTACTTGCACTTTGATGTGCTTTTGAACTGCTAGGTGGGCAGGAGCTGGGACCGAGCAACAGGAGCTCACCCCATCGCAGGGATTCGAACTGCCGACCTTCCGATCGGCAAGCCCTAGGCTCAGTGGTTTAAGACCACAGCGCCACCCAGTCAGCAATACCCCACCAGAGCCAATATCATCACCATCATGCCGCATGCAAGCTTCCCCTGCCTCACGGTCACCAACAGAAAGCTACCCATCCCCCTGCCACTGCAGGGTTCCCTTCCCCCTGCCACTCAGTGTTGGCAGCTATTTATTGCTTTCCATCTTATCATATCAGTTGCCATTGCTTCTAGGCCTTCAGTCCAGAAGCCATCTAACTTTGCAAGTAAAATTTTTGGAGCCAAGACTAGTTTGTGCCTGGTAGAATGGAAGTTAACATATTTGGGGGGAGGGGAGTTTCCATTTTTTCCCCTATGGGTTTGTTTATTTTTTAAATGATTGCTGAAAACCACAGCTTCATCTGGTTCAACTTTATTTAACGGTGAGAAAATCAACAAACCACACCACATTCCGTATGCAAATTACATACCACTAGAAGTGGCTGAAGATGAAACAAACACACATTTAACTGATTTGAGAAGAAGCAGTGAGGTCTGTGTCACATGACAGGTCAACCATTTTGAAGAACATTCCAATAGCTTGGACGACTTTGTATTATTCAAGTGTATAAAGTAATGTAAAGTAATGTGTTGAACAGCTGACATGTTAAAGCCCCATCCAGATAGGTAAGAGGAATCGCCTCTTCTCTGAACACCTGTTGTCAAAAGCCATCAAGCTAAAAGCTGGGTTAATTTACCTCATTCTTACAGACTTTTTAAAAAGAGATTTTATTAAGAGAATTTCATTTATAAAAAGATAGAGAGACAAAGGGGGGAAAGTTGAGTGAGAATGAGAAAATAAAAAATACTGTTAATACATTAATATACAGATGTGTATATTCTTATTATCACAATACACATATAATTGTAAGTCACCTAATATATTCTTACAGACTTTAGTCATATTTCCATTTCCCCCATAGAACAAAATATGTATCACAACAGATTTTCAAAAATCAATACAATTTTTTTTCTCCAAATCATATGTTAAACCACAACCTGTATTATCCTCTGGAAAATATATCCCTGCTTCCTTTTTATAGGGACCATTAGCCCAAACATACACTGGCTTTGTGGGGAGGGCACTGCATTTTCACAGAGGCAGCCTCCATATGCAAACATGCAAATACCCAAACCGCCATCACACAACCTTCCTTACTTTTATTGGACTCCGAGGTGCTCTGGCAAGATAACGCAGAGCAGTCCGAGTTTCTACGAGATCTCATGAGAGCATCCCAGAGCCCAGTGAGCAAGTCTGAGAGCTTAAAAGCTCTTTCTGTGCTGGGAAAGCCCAGTGCAAAAGGAGCTTTTAAGCTCTCAGACTTGCGTGCAATTAATTTGACTGTGTGGTGGGTTACAGCAGGACTAGAGGAGCCAGAAGTGCATATATGGCCAGGAGGTGCTGGTCAGAAGAGGAGCTCTAGAGCTGGAGGATCAGGGAAGAAGAAGGAAGACTTGAGAGGCAAGTGGATTGGCTTGATGACTGAAGACTTGCTGGGGATAGCTGGATCGCTTGGCTTAAGCTGAAGAGGCAAAGGACGAACCCGCCCACAGCACTAAGGGCAGGAGTGAGAGGCAGCTTGGCAAGTTGGCCCATGGTGACTTGCGTTCCTGTTTGATATATGCTGCAGTCAGTAATTTCCTGTGTTCAACTTCTCTCCTTCCATATTCTGTTTTCCAAAATCATACATCGTGTTAATTGGGCCATTCGTTTACTGAAACTCTGGTAAATTATAAGTTAACTTCTGAAGAAAGGCAAGGAACAAGGCACTTCTCAAGATGTAGGAAGACCAGCAGCATGGCTGGCTGGTGAAACCATTCCCCTTTGCAGGCTATAATCAGAACAAGTTGGGGATTTCTGGAGCAGAGAACAACTGACATGAATGTTTGGCTGGACGAGAGCCACAGACAGACATTGAGGAAAGGGGAACTTTTTCAGAGAGAAACTACTATTCCCCCCCCCTTCTGCTTTTAAGTAATCAAAATAAATACTTCCCTTTGCCTAAAACAGCTATAAAGGCAACTTAAGAATCACTTTCCTGATCTCTCTCCAAGTTGCTAAAAAAAAACCAGGAGATTTGTTGCATCTTTCAGAAATCATTTACATGTCAAATAACTCCCAATTATGTTTCAAATGAGAGGGTTTTTGTATTCTTTTGTTCGCCTTTCAGTTTCTAGGTACCTGTTACAATTGCTCTCGGTTTTTTTGTCTCATCATTTAGCAATATGAATGCAGCTGGGGTTTCAACTCTCCAAATACTAAATATGAACAAGACGTATTGTGGTCTTCTGCAGAACTGCAGAGCAAGTTGATCACTTGAAAAACCAGATGTTTTGTTATCTCCAAATTAGGCACGGACTTCATTTCACACTGGGGAAGGGCTTCATTTTACCATCTATCATGCTTCTGGAATCTTTTTTACACTCCAGAGCAGGCAACAACAGTCGTATTTCCCAAACCTATTTATTCCTAACTGAATTTTCACTATGGTGTTCTAAGTCTGGTAGGCATTTGTGGGAAAACGAATATTAAGGGAACAGATCTGACCTGAACAGCAGCTGTATGGTTGTAGAGCTCTCTTTTGAGGAAACGCTGTGCAAATGTGGAACAGGCCACATGTCTCCTAACTATGCACTTGCCCACACATCGTCCCCCTGGACACATTTTTTATAATAAAGATCTTGAAATCAGAACACACATCAAATGTGGCACCAATACAACGCAGCACGTTCAGTAACTTTGTCTTGCTCATTTATTCTTGGTTGTGAAGAGTCAATCCTTCATTCCATGTAAAAGCTGGGAGTCTTAATCACAGTGAACCAACCCATCATGGTAAAAGGGGAATTGCTTTCTTTCTGACACATTCCTAACAAATGATGCCCAGATGCTGTTACACACACACACACACACACACACACACACACACAAAAATGTACACCACCATTATATTTTAAACGGGTTGGTAGTTTAGTAATATATAAATAAATAAAATATATTAATTCAGTAACTTATGATTAGGTTTTGAATACTTTAAAGATCACGTTCTTCCAAAGGGCTCTTTGAAGACAAATGCTACAAGGTAGTTAATGGCAACACTACCCATGCTAGGCTGTATGAGACTACATTTTATTTTAAAGAGAGAGAAATCCAAAATCCAGAGTTGGCCAATAACTTTGCTGTGACCAAGCAAAATGACACAAAAATTGTGGCAAGTTTCCAAGTTCTCCAGAACTCTTCATCAAGCAAGAACTGTATTACAGAAAATAAAAGGAGAGGAGTATAAGGGGGAGGAGAGTTAAGATGAAGTCGCTTTGTGATTGACGTTAATAATACAATACTAATATATTTTAACCCTGCAAACTTGACCATCACTAGGTGCGCATTCACACAAAGATTAACCTGGGTGTTTCATGTATGGCTGGCAGTAATTCATAAAAAGAGGAACTAAGTGGTACTACAATTATTGGAATTGTCAAACATATCACTGCTCAGACGGTTGACTCCCTCATTACATTAAAACGGTATATAAATGCCTCCGCTATTACTGCCTCCTCACACACGATATTCACCATATACTGTAATGTCTTAATCTGAATGTCGCCATTGTCTAACGTCAGGTAAACTGGTCGTTCTCAGCAGAGGGATTAGCATTAAAGTTCTCCCTCTTCCGAGAGATTCAACCACCCATTTTAGAAGACCAGTAAGGACAATTTTGTTTTTCTGGTAAGCATTTCAATTGTTTGGCACTCCCAGATTGTGAATTGATTGTTTATTGAACAAACTGGCTGCTATACTGTATACCGTATATCTTTCCTATTGATGTGGGTTGGTTGGTTGGCTGGCTGGTTGGTTGGCTGGTTTCAACCACAGAATTGTAGGGTGGGACTGGACCCTGAGGGTCATCTAGTCCAAGCCCTGTATCTAGTCCAATCACCCTGTATTTTTACTAGAGGGTGTACTGATTCACTTCATATATTGTTCACCATTGGTGGAATAAATAAATGAGCAGGAGGAGCGCACGTGGATGACAATGGTCAGGACTGCTTGTGTGTGCAGAAGAAAAATTGCGAGAACTCACCCCTCATTTCTTCTGCATAAGTTAAGATAGCTGCTAGGAATAAATCAATTTTAAAGATAGCTTATGTATTACCAACTTCAAGATGGGAGGAATTTGTAGAAACCACTCTTTTATGATTACTCCTTTCCAAGCAACGAGGGCCCAAGGGATCATCATAAAGAAGAAAAGTCAACCAGGTATTTGAGAGCTAGGCTCAGAAAGAACAAGCAAGACAAGGGTTATTATAATGATGTTGATATCAAGCTGTGTCAAGACCTTTTAGCACATACAACCACAAAAGTGCTTCAGAATTTTAGTTTCTCGGAGGGATCCTACTGAAGGTATTATTTGTTTGCTCCTCGCCCATCTTACCCACATAACACTATTTTCTTCTTCACTAGCTATGCAGAAGCAATAATTTATTTCATCTTTTTATTGGGCGTATTATTATTCATTATCACATTTCTGTCATACTGTAGAAACAGGGCCCAGGTGGAGCCCATGCAGTGAAGAGAAAGTCTGGTTTTTAATGGCTGGGGTCAGTGATAGAAACTCTGATATATAAGCTAATCACCAAATGGCACCTTAAACCTAGTTTGCTGTCACCACAACAGAATGTCTAGGTGCCATTCCCACCCCCACCCCCAATGTGGTGGTGGTGATGATTACCACTTCTGCATTTTAAAGGGTAAAAAATCTCAAAGTGGTTTACAACGCATCAAAACATCAAATAAAACAATCCAGAATAAAACAAATTCAAGCATCAAGGAAAATATTTCAGATCCTTCTCTAAGTGACATTTGGCTTTCCCTGTACTTATTGACCTACTTAATTTATTTATAGAGGTGTCCCATAGCAGAAGTGCTGTAGGAAGCTAGTGTGGTATAGTGGTTAGAGTGTTGGACTAGGACCCGGGAGATTAGGGTTCAAATCCCCACTCTGTCAGGAAGCTCAGTGGGTGACCTTGAGCCAGCCACTGCCTCTTCACCTACCTCACAGGATTGTTGTAGGGGTGAACTGGGGAGGGGGGTGAACTGTGGACTCCTTGGAGAAAAAGGTCGGAGATAAATGCAATAAATAAGCTCTTCTGCTGACCTGCTTAAGAAAGCTGGAGAGGACCAACCAGATGGAGATGTCAGTCACCATCCAGAGAGCTCCACATGGTTGCAATTGGACCCACATGCTGGGTGCCTGGGGAATTTCTAACACTGGCTGGGGTGGTCACTATAGGCAGGCAGGCAGGCTAGTTCCAACCCAATATGTGTCCATTTACTTCTTTCCCAATGGCTGTTATTCACTCCTGGAGAAAAGCAGAAATGTGGCATCTGCGAACACTGCTGCTGCTCCCTCATAAACATTAGATACCATGCGCCACACTGACAGTGATAGATAGGAAGCTGCAATGTGCATCTCTGTGTGCAGAACACATAGAGATGCGCTGAATCCCTGAGAGGTCTTTTCAGCACAGAAACCGTTACCAGTAAGAAAGGCCACAGAGGTAAAATAATGTGGGAGATACCAATGCGTATAAGGAGACTAGGTCAGAAGTGGGCAATCCAAGTCCCCTTGGCTATTTTATGAAACAGAAGGATAGAAAATTCAGGTTCCTGGTTTTCACTTTTTAAAATGTGGGGTTTTTCCCCCAACAGCAATGCTTTTCAATTAAATCACTTCCTCAGTGAGTAAAGTGCTGCTCCAGAGATGTATGACTAAGATAAAGCCTATTCCAGCCCATTGCTCCTTTCCATTCATAACATTTTAGATCTTCTATTACATTCAATTCACATGGGCATTTCCTCTTTCTAAATACAAAATTAACATGCTTTCCTTGAGCTACTTGTGTTACATTTCCTGTTTCTGTCTTGGCGTATCTCATCTTTGGTCATGCAAATGGAGCGATGAAGAAAATACAGCAGGCGATATATAACCTCTGGACACCATATGCCCACTAGATCTTTGTGATTCAATAGGTATGGGCAATAAGAAACTAACCAACTAGCTGCAGAAAAATTATGGAAAGAATAATATTTGAATTCATGAAGTGAACCAAGGTGTTACAAGGAAGAACTTAAACAAAATAAGGGGTAGAGGTGGGGGGAATGTAGAATATATAAGGAGTAAAAACAAGAGACCGTGCTGAAGTTTGTGGAAATCTCAAAGGGGTTCTATCATGTACAACAATAAGGTACATGAGAAAGAACAACATTGCACAGTTTATATCCCACTAGGCTGGTGAGTCTTTGCATACTGGAGGGGCAGGCATACTTCCTTCCCCTCCACAATGTAGGTACCGGTAAGCGTGATGAAAACAAACAAACATTGCATTGAACTCTTTCGAAACATGCATCATTTAAGACAGCATGTACCTTAAGAGTTTTTGAGCACCGTAGAGCATAGCACTTTGAGAATGCGATGAACGTGATAATCTGACCAAGTTCACATGCAAACGCTAAGCCAAACTACGAGCGAGCAAGTGCGCTGGTGCACAGGGAGTATGTCACAGCCCCACCCACTCCTGTCACTGCTACACTACTGGGAATTAAGCTATGGCTTAACTTAGCATTATGCCCAAACCTGAGCTTGTGGTTTATCTCACTTCAAACAAAACATGAGCTATAACCATGGCTTACCACACTTGGTTATGTCAGGTTTAGGCATAATGCTATGTCAAAGCATGGATTAACTCCCTGGGGTACAGCAGCAGCAGCAGCAAAGTAAAGCACCTGCCACCTAGTTCCGGGCAACAAAACTGCACCCACCTCTTCAGGCTTCTGACCAGGCATGTCCACCTCCTGGGCTGCCTCCCTCCTCAGCCACACAAATCTCTCCCCTTCTGAACAACCTGAATCCAAGGCACCAAAGGAAGATCCCCCTCCTCCTCCCCCAACCCTGGTTCCCACCATTTGGCCCCTCCCCCATTTCTTTCTCCACCTATGTCTGGGCCTGCCAACCCAAGCCCCTTCCCAACTGTGCTGTAGGGCTCATGACACAATCTAAGAATAGGAAGCCTAGTGGATGTTGAAACTGTTTGTTTTTATTATTTTCCATTGTGTATTTTCCCACCTATCAGTATCCTCTGAGCGAAATCTTAAGTCAGTAGCCTAAGGGGGGGGCACAGGGCCTATTGCCCCAGGCACAAAATTTGTTAGGGGTACAAGATTTCAGCACCCATTGCTGCCTCAATACAGCTAGGTGGTTCTGTCACTGGGCTCTGTTGGAAACAGCTTCTCCATGCAAACTCAGAAGTGACCTCTCCAGACAATGGAATGACTCTTCTTTTCTTATCTCTGTGGTTGTGATCTCCTGGGTAATTGAGACACCGTTAGGCAGTTGAATGTGCATGTGTACCCTGTCCATTTCCGTCTCTCCAACCCACCCAGCTCTGGGCACTGGCAACCTATGCTACGCCACTGTACAAGGTTGCCAATTCTATGCTTATATCCTGGGGTCCACAGCCACCTTTTCTGCCAATTGCTCCACCAGGCATGGCCCAACCAAAGCCACCAATTGCTGCTGGCCAAGTTAGTAGGGTGCTTCTACATAGCCCTTTATTGTGAAATTGATGTTGCTCCTGCGCAAATGTTTCTTCCAGTGTCTGCATGATACCATAGCCATCAAAATGCCAGCTCATAGTTTTTCTTGCTTTAAATCCGGATTTTCTCCTAACACTGAAAAACCACAAGGAAGTTATAAAGGACCAGATGTTGCAAAAAAAAAAAAAAAAAGAAATCACCAGCTACAACTATCAGCGGATAAAACAATCCTAGAAAGAACATAGTAAACTTCAGGGTATTCACACAGAAGGATCATTTGGGAAATGGAGGTGAGGTGTCTTTTATTACCCAGATAATAGCTTGATGCCAAAGAATTGATGCCAAAGAATTATGGTGCTGGAGGAGACTCTTGAGAGTCCCATGGACTGCAAGAAGATCAGACCTATCCATTCTTAAAGAAATCAGCCCTGAGTGCTCATTAGAAGGACAGATCCTGAAGTTGAGGCTCCAGTACTTTGGCCACCTCATGAGAAGAGAAGAATCCCTAGAAAAGACCCTGATGTTGGGAAAGATGGAGGGCACAAGGAGAAGGGGACGACAGAGGATGAGATGGTTGGACAGTGTTCTCGAAGCTACTAACATGAGTTTGGCCAAACTGCGAGAGGCAGTGAAGGATAGGTGTGCCTGGCGTGCTCTGGTCCATGGGGTCATGAAGAGTCGGACACGACTGAACGACTGAACAATAATAGCTTGAGGTGCTATGTGAGAGGTGGTGTACAAATATCTACATAAGATTAAAATGAGAGAAGTACAGTTTACAAATAAATTATATATAGGTTAGCAAGACGGTTTAATTCTCTCTTTCTCCATTCTCTTTTCTTTCTACTTTCTGAATGCAGACTTTTTCCTAAGCCACAGACAAGTCTTTGAAAAAAACACTTATGTTTCCTAAATACCAAACAAGCAATTCACCCATATGACTATGCAAAAATTGAAACTGAATTAAACTGAATTGCACAAGGAGTGGAATGTGGGAGAGAGCTATGCTTTCCTTGGTCATAATGACCCCATTCTTCCTATCTGCCAAGCATTCTCAAAATATACCTATTGTGGAGAAGAGCGGCTGGAGATTTTAAAAGGATCTTGACAAAAACACTGGATCTTCTTGCCAAATACATTTTGTTGTCACACATTTTAGATTTTTTTATTTTTTTAAGGAAGAATGATTTAAGTCACATTAATTCTGAGGTGTGACCTGGAATGGTAGGCTACATGTTGTGTTCAGAACATGGTGACAAATGGTTCTCTGAAACACCCATTGTCACAATGAAAGAAGAAAATGCGGAAATTTGCAGAGACACAAAATTGCCTTGGATTCATAATTAAAATGTCCACGACATGTCAAATTTAAACGGTACTGGAAAGCATATTTACGTATTATGTCATGGAACAAAAAGTCAAATTTGTTCGTCCAACAATAGGTCAATGCAGGTTAGCACGTTGCCACACATCTAATACACCGTTCCTCACCTCTTGTACATGATTGCCTCCTTACTACTTCACAGAGCATCACAAACAACCAAAGCTCACCCAAAGAAGGATCATTTGGTCATCTGTACAGGCTCAGCATGACCTATCCTCATACAAATCTACCTGCATTAAGTTTTATCAAAAGATTAAGTCAAGGAGAGGTTTTAAGCCTGGACCAATCAAGGTTAGCTTCCACCAACTGCATAGAAAAGCAGGTAAGTCATAATTAAAGAAGGGCAACAGAATCAAACCATGGTTTCAGACTGTGGCTTGTTCTCGAACCATAGTTTAAACTGTCTACGTTCCCAATCTGGAAATTCACCAGGAACTGTGGTTACTTTACAATCAAAACTCTTTGACACGGTTGTGAAAGATGAGGAGAAGGGAGGGAAAGTGTACAAGCCTGAGGCTTGCCACAGCTTGTTCTCTTAGTAAAAAGCCTTGGTTGAATTGAGCCAATATGAGCATCTTCAGCTTACATTTGGTAGCAAACCAAACATTATCATGTACTAATGTGCTATAATACATTACAGCTCAATTCTTCATGTAAACCCTTCCTTACATATTAATTTTAAAATTTATACCCCCATCTTTCAAAACAGAAAACCCTCCTAAGACAAAAGAACCTTTGCACAAGGGTAGTGGTAGTAGTAGTAGTAATTTATATGCCATCCACCTGCCTGTGATGCCCCAACCACTCTGGCGCCCAACAAAGAATAGTAAAAACACGATACAACATCGTATATACTCTCACTGTGCCAACACTTTTAAACTCACGAGAAACTGTAACTGTCCAATAATTTAACACACCAATGCAATTTTTAATTATTCTGATGATTCTTCCTCATTTTCCTCTACTATTTTACAACATGCGGATGCATTTATAATGTTGTATCTAACCAATGAATGCTTATTTATTTGTATTAATCATTCATTTTGTACACTGGCCCTTCATGCAAAGATCTTAGGGCAGTTCACAGCATAAAAACACATAAAAACACAAAACACATAATTAAAAAACAGGAACGAAACAAACCAACAACCAATATTGGTCCTCTTGTTTTCCCAAATCAACTGAGGAAATAATTGTTGGTGAACCAGGTCCAACATGACACTGAGCAACACAGTAGACCACACCTAAAGAAGGTGGAGAGATATGCACACAAATGCATATATAACTAAGCTCTAATTCTGTACTTATTTCATATAAACATTATCTGTGTGGAATATGCAGCTAGCACTTCATATGTTAGGGGGCGGAAGCAGATAGATGCTAGCTCTTTAGTGCTTACCTTCTTAATAGCCATTGTGTAGCACTGAAGTATTCAGAGCACTTCGCTTGCATTATCTAATTGTAATCTTTACTTCACCACTTTAAATTAAGTCAGTATAAAAAAATTTTTTAAAAACCATGTTGCAAATACTGAGACGGAGAGTAGTAGTAGATTGGACTAATACCTAGTGATTTCATGACAGAGGTAAGATTAAAACTGGAGGCTTTGTGGTTTCCTGAGCTCAATGTCTTGCCCTCTATCCTACCAGCACCCTTCTGCCCCAACAAGTGAAGAAGCATCCCCTTAGAACAGGCATGTCCAAAGTCTGTTTCAGGACTCAACAACCTCAACAACTTTGGGGTAAAATCATAAAAAAAAGCTCAACAACTTCAATCCTAAAAAAAGGTCAACAACTTTGGTCGGCCCTTTGGTCACCCTTCACGGCCCTTCACTTCATCAAATCTGGCCCTCTTTGAAAAATGTTTGGACACCACTGCCTTAGAATGACCACCTATTAGAACAACTTGATGAACACCCTTCCCTTCTAGTCTTCCTATTGTCAATCACAGCTAGACACCGCAAGTCTATTTGTTTCCCCACAAGCTAGATAAGGCAAGTGGGATAAATGTCAGTATACAGGATCAAATATCTTATTTGGAACAGAGTAGTTGGGGGTGAAAAACTGCAGGCTTAATTGCTGCTAAATGCAAACACGCATGTGCTCTTTAAAAAAGCCTGCCTGGAGTTTCATAGAAAACACACACAGCGAAAGTTGTTGAGAAACAGAATGATGCACTTAAAATAATATCTGTTTACAATTTCAAGTTGCTGCATGGTGGAAAACTTGATTTCTGTAACATGTCCTCAAGATACAATCAAATGCGAGAATGTATCCTGCGGTAGGTCGAACTTTCCAATTACTAGAAGCAAGCGCACAAGAGATATAATTACTTATGACACTGGGACAGGCAAGCATGTTTCGACACACACAGAGTTCTGAACAACGTTTTTTGGCAGTATATGACAGAAGACTTTAAATGGAACTTTCAAAGACAAGGTGTACTGTGTTATAAAAATATACCGAGTTGAAAAGATCTTTTTTATCCCACCAAATGGTTTTAAAAAGGTATGAACATATTATGCTTAAATATCTCTTTAAAGGCTCGCGAAAGAAAAATATTTCCCTACAGCAGTAAATACAAGCTACATGACAGATTACAGAGAGGGGGGGGAGGTGGAATATAACTTTGAACAGTTTTCTTTTCCTTGGGTGAAAGGATATAATTTTCTCTTTTAAGAATGCATAATTTATGGTGAAGAACTTTCAATCAAAGAGAGCTGAGGTTTTTTTTTTAATGAATTTAGGAATACATCCTTAGCATCAAATAATATCAATTCGCAAGGTAAATTCCTGTATAACTTCTGACATTATTGGTTGGGCAGAAAAATGCAGTAGCTTGGACATCAACCATTGCATTAAGAAGCCATTCAAAACTAAGGGCCCGATTCACACAGCCAGTTCACACGGTGTCCAGCTGTTTTGTTTGAGAGAAAACAGAAGTTCGCATGCAGGCACCATTCGCAGCATCTAATGGAAGGGATGTAGTTCAATGGCAGACCACCTGCTTTGCGTTTCAAAAAGTCCCAGATTCAATCCCAAGCATCTCCAGGTATGGCTGAGAAGGTTCCCTGTCTGAAATTCTGGAGAGCCACTGCCAGCATGGACAATACTGGACTAAATGGACCCAGGGTCTAACAAGGGCAAGGCAGCTTCCTGTGCTCCTACCTGAGACAGCTGTACACAGCTTGGATCCATTACCTGAGGCTCAGGTGGCCTCCGTGCATCAGCTTCGTCTGGTGACCCAGCTGCACCCCTTTCTGGGGAGGGATAGCCTACCTTCTGCCATCTATGCTTTGTAACCTCTAGGGAAGATTACTGCGTTTTACCTGCAGCTGCCTCTGAAGACAGTTTGGGAACTTCAGCTAGTGCGAAATTCAGCAGCCAGGTTGCTCACCGGGGCAAGATGGTTTGAGCATATAATGCCAATCCTGGCCCAACTGCACTGGCTGCCAATTGGTTTCTGGGCCCAATTCAAACTACTGGTTTGGACCTATGAAGCCTTAAATGGCTCAGGACCGCAATACCTTAAGGAGAACATCTCCCCCTATAAACTGACCCAGACCCTGTGATCATCATCTGAAGCTCTTTTTCATGTGCCCTCTCCATGAGAGGTCCGGAGGGCGGCAATGCGAGAAGGGGGCTTTTCTGCAGTGAACCTGTTTGTTGAACGCTCTCCCCAGAGAGGGTCACCTGGCACCATCACTATATATCTTGAGAAGCCAGGCAAAAACTTTCCTCTATAATCAGGCCTTTGACCTTTAACTATCTGTGGCCTTTTAGAAGTAAGTGGGATGTTTTCATAGAATAATAGAATTGCAGAGCTGGAAGAGACCCTGAGGATCATCTAGTCCAACCCCCTGCAATGCAGGTATATGCAGCCAATGTTAGAAATTGGGATAGAAAAGCTAGGACCCAAATGGCTCCTGGGTGCTGAAACAGAATGTCTAGTCACCATTGGCGAGGTGGCAACCAGATAAAGCAACTACTGTGATTACATATTCATACTCCTTATTTTTTATTTTTATAAACCCCACAGAATACATCCCATAAACCAGGGTTTCCCAAACTTGGATCTCCAACCATTTTTGGACTATAATTCCCATCACTGGTCCTGCTAGCTAGGCATGATGGGAACTGTAGTCCAGCTAAAGACCCAAGTTTGGGAAATTCTGCCATAAACAAATAGTTAATATAGTTAATGGTTTATTCAAGATTATTGTGTGTGTGTGTGTGTGTGTGTGCCTCTGCCACCCAGAGCAGCAAGAAGTTACTGAGAAATGCTTGCCAGGTTTGGGCTTCCTTTTTGTGTGGGGGGTGGGGGGAAATCACTGGAGACTAACGGCATTTTTGTAATATTTTGTTTACTTATTAATTTATACATGCAGCAGATCCACTCCCCAACACTGGCACCTTCATCCCAAACTGGTTCCAGGTTTCACAGCCATCCCTCAGTCCCTCTTTTATCCCAAAACTGCAGTGTCTTTCAAATAGAGACCTCAGATCTGCCCCCCCCCCTTAGATGGGCATGTGTGAACGTATTGCAACCTTACATGGCCTCCCCCACCCCCAAACTTCAACTACCCATCATGAGCAATTAGCCAGCGATTTCTCTAACAACTAGCCTCCATTAAGAGACATTCCCATGGCCATTATCAGGCAATTTGCTTGACAAAAGGTATAGCTAGGCCAGTATTCATAACAATATCATTCGGATCACACTGTTTTATAAACCAGTCAATATCTGCAAGAAGTGTGACTCTTCTCCAGGGTCAGATCTATATTATTAAAATAAGAGTCCCAAACCACTCAGAAAACATCAGCTGTAATTCCAAACTACTCAAAGGTAATCTGTCCAGATTCATTAAGGAGAAACCCACTAGCAAGGCTCTGCTGAAGTCTTGCTGAGGTGCATCCTGCCATTACTTAGCCAACATGCTAGATACATGAGCAATTGCATTCATTTCCCAGAATGATACAAATGGCGGAGTTTTGTTCATTAGATGCTGCTGCTTTTGCGATTACTCCTGTCTATTTACAGAGTTCACATTTACAATAATAGCCTTGATTGCAAAGACGTCTAAAGGGGTTTACTTGTATCAGAATGAAATGACATATTAAATATTCAACAGTGCCAAGAACACTCAATGCTGCGCGAGAATGCTCAGAAGAGACGCTCCACAGCACCATTAAGTACAACGGGGGATGTGGAAGCAAGATGTCCATCACATTTCTCAAAAGGCAAAAGGAAAGTTCAGTGTTGCACTAGCTTATTTGCTACCCTTGAGATCAAGTTACCAAGAAGTTGTCCCAAGGTTAGGAAGGGAGCCAGCATAATATTTGGTTTCCCCAATAGTTGTGCGCTTACTTTCAAACACATTATTTCAGCACAGTGTTGTACTTTGTCCTCAGTTTAAGGCCGGACTTTTAGCCAAAACATTTCTGGCATAAATAACTTGGCCTCAGAAGAGAAAGAAAATATATTGTAACTAAGGCCCAGCAGAATTATTGGATATGTTCTGGGTCCCTTCTTCCCTTCTTTCCTTGACAAAAGCAAAAGTGGTGTTTTGTTATAACAGTGTGATCTGTGTGCCACTTAAAAACCAAACAAAAAACCAAACTAAATTACTTGACATTTAGTTACTGCAAACTCACAGGCACAATAAAAAACTACTAACCAATCATAGAATCATAGAATCATAGAATCATAGAGTTGGAAGAGACCACAAGGGCCATCCAGTCCAACCCCCTGCCAAGCAGGAAACACCATCAAAGCATTCCTGACAGGTGGCTGTCAAGCCTCTGCTTAAAGACCTCCAAAGAAGGAGACTCCACCACACTCCTTGGCAGCAAATTCCACTGTCGAACAGCTCTTACTGTCAAGAAATTCTTCCTAATGTTTAGGTGGAATCTTCTTTCTTGTAGTTTGAATCCATTGCTCCGTGTCCGCTTCTCTGGAGCAGCAGAAAACAACCTTTCTCCCTCCTCTATATGACATCCTTTTATATATTTGAACATGGCTATCATATCACCCCTTAACCTTCTCTTCTCCAGGCTAAACATACCCAGCTCCCTAAGCCGTTCCTCATAAGGCATCGTTTCCAGGCCTTTGACCATTTTGGTTGCCCTCCTCTGGACACGTTCCAGCTTGTCAATATCCTTCTTGAACTGTGGTGCCCAGAACTGGACACAGTATTCCAGGTGAGGTCTGACCAGAGCGGAATACAGTGGTACTATTACTTCCCTTGATCTAGATGCTATACTCCTATTGATGCAGCCCAGAATTGCATTGGCTTTTTTAGCTGCTGCATCACACTGTTGACTCATGTCAAGTTTGTGGTCTACCAAGACTCCTAGATCCTTTTCACTTGTACTGCTCTCAAGCCAGGTATCACCCATCCTGTATTTGTGCCTTTCATTTTTTTTGCCCAAGTGTAGTACTTTACATTTCTCCCTGTTAAAATTCATCCTGTTTGCCTTGGCCCAGTTCTCTAATCTGTTAAGGTCATTTTGAAGTGTGATCCTGTCCTCTGGGGTATTAGCCACCCCTCCCAATTTGGTGTCATCTGCAAACTTGATCAGGATGCCCTCAATCCCATCATCCAAGTCATTGATAAAGATGTTGAATAAGACTGGGCCCAAGACAGAACCCTGTGGCACCCCACTAGTCACTTCTCTCCAGGATGAAGAGGAGCCATTGATGAGCACCCTTTGGGTTCGGTCAGTCAGCCAGTTACAAATCCAATGAATGGTAGCATTGTCTAGCCCGCATTTTACCAGCTTCTTTACAAGAATATCATGGGGCACCTTGTCAAAGGCCTTGCTGAAATCAAGATAGGCTACATCCACAGTGTTCCCTTCGTCCACCAGGCTTGTAATTCTGTCAAAAAATGAGATCAGATTAGTCTGACATGACTTATTTTTCAGAAACCCATGCTGACTTTTAGTGATCACAGCGTTCCTTTCTAGGTGCTCACAGACCGTTTGCTTAATGATCTGCTCTAGAATCTTTCCTGGTATTGATGTCAGGCTGACTGGGCGGTAATTGTTTGGGTCCTCTCTTTTCCCCTTTTTGAAAATAGGGACAACATTTGCCCTCCTCCAGTCTGCTGGGACTTCACCTGCTTTCCAAGAATTCTCAAAGATTACTGCCAGTGGTTCTGAAATCACCTCTGCCAGTTCTTTTAATACTCTGGGATGTAGTTCATCTGGCCCTGGAGACTTGAATACATCAAAACTAGCCAAGTGTGCTTGTACTACCTCCTTACTTATTCTGGGCTGAGTTTCCCCTGCTGAATCATCTGCTCCATATTCTTCAGGTCGGGCATTGTTTTCTTTTTTGGAGAAGACTGAGGCAAAGAAGGTATTGAGGAGTTCTGCCCTTTCTGCGTCCCCTGTTCGCATTTCACCTTCTTCTCCTCTAAGTGACCCCACTGTTTCCTTGTTCTTCCTTTTGCTACGGACATACCCATAAAAACTCTTTTTATTGCTTTTAACCTCTCTAGCAAGCCTGAGTTCATTCTGTGCTTTAGCTTTTCTGACTTTGTCTCTACATGTGCTGGCTATTTGTTTGAATTCCTCTCTGGTGGTTTCCCCCTTTTTCCATTTCTTGTACATATCCCTTTTAAATCTTAACTCAGTTAAAAGTTCATTAGATAGCCACCCTGGCTTCTTTAGGCACCTTCCATGTTTTCGTCTCATTGGTACTGCTTGAAGTTGTGCTTTTAATATCTCCCTTTTAACAAACTCCCATCCATCATGAACTCCCTTCCCTTTTAGTATTACTGACCATGGGATCACACCCAGCATTTCCCTAAGTTTTCTGAAGTCGACTTTCTTAAAGTCTAGAATTTGAGTCTTAGTATGCTTGGTTGCTCCTTTCTGATGTATAGTAAACTCCAGAAGAGCATGATCACTCCCACCTAATGATCCTGCCACTTCTACCCCACTAACCAGGTCATCACTGTTGGTTAGGACCAGATCTAAAATGGTTGATCCTCTTGTTGCTTCTCCCACTTTCTGGACAATGAAATTGTCTGCAAGGCCAGCGAGGAATCTGTTCGACCTTATGCACTTGGCTGAGTTTGACATCCAACAAATATCAGGATAGTTGAAATCCCCCATTACTACTATCTCATTTCCTTTTGAATGCTTGGTCATCTGTTCCAGGAAGGCATCATCTATGTCCTCAGTTTGGCTTGGGGATCTATAGTAAACTCCCACCATGAGATCACTGTTATTTTTCTCTCCCTTAATTTTGACCCAGATACTCTCAATTTGGCTTTGAAGTTTTAAATCATGGATCTCTTCACAGGTATACACATCCCTGACATATAACGCCACTCCTCCTCCTTTCCTGTTTGGTCTATTTCTCTTAAATAGATTGTATCCCTCTATTACTACATTCCAATCATGAGACTCATCCCACCAGGTTTCAGTGATGCCTATTATGTCGTATTTAGTTTGCTGTACCAAGAGCTCAAGTTCATCTTGTTTATTTCCCATGCTCTGTGCATTTGTATACAGACATTGAAAACCATTGATCATTCCCCCTAGTCTCCTACTTAAGGATTTTTTCCTCCCACCACTAGGTCTGTGCGCTGTTTGCTCCATTTGGTCCTTGACTTTTGGATGATCATCTTCAGCATTTGATAGACTCCTACCTTCAGGACCACTGTCTCCCTCCCCCACATAAGTCAGTTTAAAGCCCTCCTGATGAGGTTTTTGAGATTGTTGGCAAAAACATTCCTCCCAACCCTTGTGAGGTGCAGCCCATCACTTGCCAGAAGTCCATCTTCAAGAAACTGCAGACCGTGATCTAAGAAACCAAACCGTTCCTGCCGGCACCATTTGCGAAGCCAGTTGTTCACTTCTCCTATTTTCCCCTCTCTTCCTGGGCCACGGCGTTCAACTGGGAGGACAGATGAGATGACAATTTGTGCATTTAATTGCTTCAGCTTCCTGCCCAGAGCCTCATAATCACTTTTGATCTTCTGGAGGCTATGGCTTGCAGTGTCATTGGTTCCCACATGGACTAAAAGGAAGGGGTTTTTATCCGTGGGTCATCCTACACTCTGCTTACACAAGGGTAGGGAGATATGGCCCCTCTGCAGTAGCGGAATGCGCATTGTATCTTGTACCTGCTCAGCCTGAGAGGAGAGGAAGACACAGCACATGCAAAATCCCCACACAGCGTCACACAGTACCCCTTGAACCACCACCACCTGCTAATCCAGAACTGTGCCAGTGGCAATGCCCTCATGCTGTCAACACACAAATAACTCATAACAGTGGCGACCTGCCCTCAGTGCACTGCATCACAACAATGGCACAGTGGCACAGGAAGCAACAGCTTGGTGCTACTAGCAGTCGAGAGGCATCTCTCCATACTAGGGGTTCAAATCTCCCTGTGCTCCACACAAGCACCGTTTTGGAAGCAGGAAGCCTGCAGAGAGAGCACACACAGCCCTCCTGGGGCAAGGCTCAAAACCCATCTCAGAAAGGAATCTTTTTACCAAGCAGTCAGATGTGTGGTGCCGAATGCAACAAGACTAGGCATAGACACTAGCCTCCAGGGAGCTCACTTTATGGGGGGCACTGGGCAGCTGGAAAGAGAGTTACAACCCCACTAGGGGAAAGGGGCAACATAGCTCGCGCCCCTCACCTTTTCCATGTCAATCCCTTCTCAAGTCTCTGGAGATATCCTTATCAAGTGGAGGACCTGTGGGAGATTTTACACATCAGTATTCATGGGACATGGGATGCGGGTGGCGCTGTGGCTTAAACCACAGAGCCTAGGGCTTGCCGATCAGAAGGCTGGCGGTTCGAATCTCCGCGACGGGGTGAGCTCCCGTTGCTTGGTCCCTGGCTCCTGCCAACCTAGCAGTTCGAAAGCACATCAAAGTGCAAGTAGATAAATAGGCACCGCTCCGGCGGGATTCGGGAAGGTAAATAGTGTTTCCATGCACTGCTTTGGTTCACCAGAAGCGGCTTTGTCATGCTGGCCACATGACCCGGAAGCTGCACGCCGGCTCCCTCGGCCAGTAAAGCGGGATGAGAGCGCAACCCCAGAGTTGTCCACGACTGGACCTAATGGTCAGGGGTCCCTTTACCTTTACCTTTTATTCATGGGACAGGACAGTAATGAGGGGAGACATGAAACGACACTACTCATGCGGTCCCCACTTGGCTTCAGAAGTTGTGTCATCCTGTTCTTCATACTCCTGCCAAATTATTACTGATGTTTTGGATAAGGGAACTTTTTGCATTCTCATAAACTTTTATTTAAACCAGTTCATTAACCTCTGAAGTACGAAGTGGCTTTTTGAAAATCTATACATGCAACACAAATTTAATGCTAAGCAGCACGACTGGTACAATGTATTTCAAATTTGGCGTGGTTAAGCCTATAGTCTATCAAAAGACTACAAAAGTAATTATTAGACAAACAGTAAGAACAGGCTTTTGTTAACATGAAAATGATATTGTGACCTCCCAAGAAACCAAGCATTGTCCTTAATTCAACACTGGCACAAAAGAAGCCCTCCAAATTAGTTGTACTGCCACTTATTTATTTAATTCAATTTCAATATACTTTTTAAAAGAGGTCTGGTTAGGCTGCACTAAAAAATAAACAAACACCAATTTCTCCATGCTATGTCATTCATGAAAACATTAAATAAATACACATTAAACAAAACTAGTTCCCAGCTGACATTTTCATCTTTGAACTCAGAACCAGAAAGCAGTATCTGAATTCATCAAAGCTCTTATCAATCTAATGATAAGATGTTCCATACAATGAGTTTGCATGTCACACTAAGCCAAATGACAGCTTAGCATGAGCACACAAGTGTATGGGCTCCAGAGGACAAGATTGTGATCACTTTGCTCCTCCCTGGCTATTCTGGGGAATCACTAGGGAAACCCAGCCAGATGGGCAGGGTATAAATAATTAATTATTATTAATTTATTATTATTATTATTATTATTATTATTATTATTATTTTGCGTTGTGCTGAGCTAAGCTGTGGCTTGGCTTAGTGCATGGGTAGGCAAACTAAATCCGGCCGCAGATGGTCCGGGAATCAGCGTGTTTTTACATGAGTAGAATGTGTCCTTTTATTTAAAATGCATCTCTGGGTTGTTTGTGGGGCATAGGAATTCGTTCAATTTTTCTTCTTCAAAATATAGTCTGGCCCCCCACAAGGTCTGAGGGACAGTGGACCGGCCCCCTGCTGAAAAAGTTTGCTGACCCCTGGAGTGTGTCATCCAAACACAGGACTGTGATTTAAGCTCTCTCCAGACTAACCATGAGCCGTAAACATGGTTTGATCCTACCAATGGATGTGGTTCGCTCAGGGGAGCTACACCAGGAGCCTGGGTTTGAATGACACCCAAGCCGAAACATGGCTTGGCTCAGCGCAGCAACACAACAACCGGGGGGGGGGGGGGACAAAGAGGCTGCTGTATCTTCTCCAGGAGCCCACACTAAGCTATGGTTTGGTTTTGTTGTTGTTGTTCAGTCGTTCAGTCGTGTCCGACTCTTCGTGACCCCATGGACCAGAGCACGCCAGGCACGCCTATCCTTCACTGCCTCTCGCAGTTTGGCCAAACTCATGTTAGTAGCTTCGAGAACACTGTCCAACCATCTCATCTTCTGTCGTCCCCTTCTCCTTGTGCCCTCAATCCTTCCCAACATCAGGGTCTTTTCTAGGGAGTCTTCTCTTCTCATGAGGTGGCCAAAGTACTGGAGCCTCAACTTCAGGATCTGTCCTTCTAATGAGCACTCAGGGTTGATTTCTTTAAGAATGGATAGGTTTGATCTTCTTGCAGTCCATGGGACTCTCAAGAGTCTCCTCCAGCACCATAATTCAAAAGCATCAATTCTTCGGCGATCAGCCTTCTTTATGGTCCAGCTCTCACTTCCGTACATTACTACTGGGAAAACCATAGCTTTAACTATACGGACCTTTGTTGGCAAGGTGATGTCTTTGCTTTTTAAGGTGCTGTCTAGGTTTGTCATTGCTTTTCTCCCAAGAAGCAGGCGTCTTCTAATTTCGTGACTGCTGTCACCATCTGCAGTGATCATGGAACCCAAGAAAGTGAAATCTCTCACTGCCTCCATTTCCTCCCCTTCTATTTGCCAGGAGGTGATGGGACCAGTGGCCATGATCTTAGTTTTTTTGATGTTGAGCTTCAGACCATATTTTGCGCTCTCCTCTTTCACCCTCATTAAAAGGTTCTTTAAATCCTCCTCACTTTCTGCCATCAAGGTTGTATCATCAGCATATCTGAGGTTGTTTATATTTCTTCCGGCAATCTTAATTCCGGTTTGGGATTCATCCAGTCCAGCCTTTCGCATGATGAATTCTGCATATAAGTTAAATAAGCAGGGAGACAATATACAGCCTTGTCGTACTCCTTTCCCAATTTTGAACCAATCAGTTATTCCATATCCAGTTCTAACTGTAGCTTCTTGTCCCACGTAGAGATTTCTCAGGAGACGGATGAGGTGATCAGGCACTCCCATTTCTTTAAGAACTTGCCATAGTTTGCTGTGGTCGACACAGTCAAAAGCTTTTGCATAGTCAATGAAGCAGAAGTAAATGTTTTTCTGGAACTCTCTAGCTTTCTCCATAATCCAGCGCATGTTTGCAATTTGGTCTCTGGTTCCTCTGCCCCTTCGAAATCCAGCTTGCACTTCTGGGAGTTCTCGGTCCACATACTGCTTAAGCCTGCCTTGTAGAATTTTTAGCAAAACCTTGCTAGCGTGTGAAATGAGCGCAATTGTGCGGTAGTTGGAGCATTCTTTGGTTTAGCATGAAGTAAATGGTTTGGTTTAGCATGAAGTAAAAACCAGGACAGTGTTGTTAGGTTTGTTCTGATTTGTTTTGTCTTGTTCTTTAAACATTCAGTTTTACCGTTCGTGTTTTTTTTATAATGTGGCAGCGTAGGAAATTTCTGAACAATTGCTATTTACTAATTTCTGCAGCAGATGTAGTTCTCATTTTTGTACATGAATAACTAAAAGTTGTTCTTAAAAACACAAACAACAAAAATAAAGCAAATCTTCCTTTGTGCGTAGCTACCCAATAGACTGTCTAGGCCAATTGTGTTCTGCTTGTCAATTTGACTTTTTGCTTTCTAAAGCGTAAATCATTTGTTTGCTGTGCTTTGCCTTCCTTCACAAGAAGGAAAACAAAGCAGCTCAACAATGCTTTCTGTTCACATTTATACTAACTGAAATAGCACAGCGTAACAAGAAGAATGAAACTTTAAAATTGTTAACTTTATTCTAGCCATCCATATCTATTGGTGGATACATCTTGCTAAGAAACTCTATTTACATCACAAAATGGCCAATTGTATTCTTCCTCCACCCGCCTTGAGCATGAAGAAATATCAGCAACCGTCATGGAACTATTTCATATTGTGCTTGGTATGCAACTCCTAGAACTTAATGCTAAAAATATTAAGAGCCTGGGTCACATCAATGTGCCCATGCAGGCCACCTGATAGCTTCTTTCTGATATTATCCAGATCTGGTTGTTGTAGGAAATTTTTAATATCACATGATAGGCAAAGCACTGACATTAAAGGGCAGACAAGCATAATATTTGGAGCAATGGATCAAATACTCCTCTCCATGGTGGAGCTCTGAAAAGCTGGTTCTGCAAATTTGAAGCTTTATCCTGTTGTACTTGACACCGATTGGCTCCTTCTCCCCCTTGTGACGTCATAAAGATCTACACTGTCTCTGAAGCTGTATTGAACTTTCAAATAAATTTTTTCAAAGTAATATGGAAGATGATTAACATTTATTTAATTATTATTTAGAGAGCCAGTGTGGTGTAGTGGTTTAGAGCGGTAGACTCATAATCTGGGGAACCGGGTTCACGTCTCCGCTCCTCCACATGCAGCTGCTGGGTGACATTGGGCTAGTCACACTTCTCTGAAGTCTCTCAGCCCCACTCACCTCACAGAGTGTTTGTTGTGGGGGAGGAAGGGAAAGGAGAATGTTAGCCGC
The DNA here is from genome assembly GCA_034641385.1 of Darevskia mixta. Taxonomy (NCBI): domain Eukaryota; kingdom Metazoa; phylum Chordata; class Lepidosauria; order Squamata; family Lacertidae; genus Darevskia; species Darevskia mixta. The sequence goes on from JAWWNH010000017.1 coordinate 22,710,907, forward strand.
TTTGAGACTCCTTTGGGTAGTAATAAAGTGGGATATCAAATCCAAACTCTTCTTCTTAAATTTTTGTTGCAAGATTAAAGGACAATGCCATCTCTGGGCAGTAGACAAAACTAAAGCACAATTCAATAATGTAATGCCAACAAGCAATAACTCCAGATTAATCAACATGTTAGAACAATGAACAACCTGACTTTAAAACATGAAACCAAATGCCTTCAAGTCCATTTCAGCGATTAACAATGCTAGAGCTAGCCCCACACGCCTTGTTCCATAAACTAGGGGCCACTAGTGAAAAGGTCCTCTCTCGAATGCTTACCAATCTCATATATTTACAGCAGGCTAACAAACAATGTCTCAAACACTGATCTTGGCACAAGCAGGTTCGTATGGATGAGAGGTGTTCTTCAAACAACCCAGTTCTGTAATATTTAGAACTTAAGAGGTGAAAACCAGCACCTTCATCTGGGCTGAGAAACTCTAGCAATCAGTTCAACTGAACACTATTGGTGTTACGATCTGACCAGCTAGCCTAAACAAATACTCATTCAACAAATATATTCTGTACCAGCTAAAGTTTCTGAGTCAGCTTCAAAAACAGCCCCATGTAGAATTGAGGACACTGCAGCAGCCTAGCCTAGTACATAGACAATTGAAGCAATGTCCCCTTTCTCTAGAGTTCATGCGGTATTTTTTTAAGATACATGACATGTCTAAAAGCAAGACTAGCTTAGTCTAGTATTTGACTGGCAGATATGCACCTCCGACATTTTCATCTGTAAAATCAGGTTTAGTCTGCATACCAGGACATCTCTTTTTCTATTACTGTACGTCCATCTTCACCCAAACTTCCTTCCTCTTCATTCATTCTAACCCTTTGGCAATTCCATGGCATGTCAAGCTCCTATTACACACTTCTTGAGTCCCCCCCCCCCGCTAATTACTCCCAAAATGTATGTTTTCTATTAATAGTCACTTTATATTGAATCTATTCAAACGTAAATAGAGTTGTTTTCCTGACAAATGTACTTTCAGTAGGCCTTGAACAGCTTCCTATCTAGAAAAGGTTTTGATATCTGATTGTCCTTCAGCAAAACTTCAATAAGGAATAAGGACATGGAGAAAACAGAGCTAGAAGTACTAAGATTGGACAGTAGACCTCTATCATGTCAAAGTGCAAGATGCCTAAAGGATTGGGAAAGACACACGATAAAAGCTTATAAAATTATAAACCATGCAGTGAAAGTAGACCGACTGTCCCATAAAACCATCACTTGGGATCAGCCAATTAAATTAATTAGCAGTAGAAGATTAAGGACACACAAGGCATAATTAACTTACGGAATTCACTGCCACAATATGTGTTCATTACCACATGAATTCTGGTGATGGCCAATGTGGTAGAAGGCGTTACAAGGGGAATTAGGAAGCTATGACAATAATTAAAGTGATCCCATCTTCTGATAAAGCACAGCCTCTTTCGCATATAGATAACTGGGGATATGACTGGAGACAGGGTAACAGAAATGAAAGCACAACAGGATAAATATTGCACAGTGCTCACTCCACAGAATTAGTATACAACTTATTTGGTTCTTTGCTTAGGTATGTGACTTGACTTGCTCCACATCGCTCTGAGCCACTTTAACCTTCACAGCAAAAAAATTACAAGTGTTCAGAACCAGCATAATGTCTATAATGATTAATTTCCAAAGAGCAATACTGGATTTCATTGCTTAGAGCTGATCATATCAACGGTGCTGTCAATGTTTTTAATACACAGTTTGCCGTTCTGATCCTTGACAAGGTACCTTTTAGAGGATTACAAGAAATATATTCCATCTTAGCTAGGTTTCTCTTCTCTTTTTTCTTTTTTAAAAAGTCAATATTTTCACCAGTTGCAGATAGCATTTAATTTTTATTTATTTTTTGTTCTTGTAACAGAAACTTAAAATGAAAGTAGCATGATTGACAAGTACCTCACAGGCAACCCTGGCAACACTTAATTCGATTCCCTGTCCTTTGGCTCCTTAAGCAAAATTCCTCCGCAACTGTTTGTCTTCACAGTAACTCCCACAAAGCTCATTACTGCCAGCCTTGGTCTATCCCTCATGTTGCGCATTTATCTCTGGGGTGCATTATCAACATGTGGCACATGTCCTTGACATGCACAGAAGAGCCTGCTCCCCAGGACAGCAGCACGCATGACAATAGTGTTGACTCTCAGTCCATTATGGTTGCTGGGATGTAACCGAGAAATCTAATAACTGTGACAGTGGGCCTTTGGGTTCTGGCTTGCCTTTTCCAGACAGTGAAGCTGCACAGACACTAATGAAAGGTTAAATGAATAGGAATAGCTGACAAGAGGTACAATGAAGAAGGGGCTTGCTAATCTACAGACACTGAGCAGAGATCTTTGGCTCAAGCAGAGAAAGGACAGCACATCAGCAAGTCACAATATTTAAAACAGCTTGCTATACACAGAGGCTTTTGTGTCTGGGTACATGTCTGGCTCTGGAAGGAAAAAAGACCCTGAAAAGGAATTCCAGCATGGGGCACTTCGGCAAATGTAAGGTCACAAAGAGGGAAAAATGTTTTCTGTGTGCTGCTACATCTTTGTACAGAACATTAAAAAGCAGCTATTAAAAAGACACATGAATCACAACTTTTAAGGACAAAGAGGCCTGCCTGGCAATTACAGCTGCCTTTCAGAGGAATCCCAACTGATAGTGGAAATGGGTGTTAATGCTGCACATGTATTTCTTTAAGAACCAGAGTCATTCATAATCCATGCATCACTTTGCCTGCATTTCTTCTTCCTAGAGCTATCAACTTCATTAGCATGAATGTGCAGTATCTGAAAAGGCAAAGGATCGAAAGATGTAGCTGAAAAAACAAGGTTTTACGGCACTTTAAGTCACCTTTTGACTTGAAACAAGGACAACATTTTTTCAGCACATTTAGGTACTTGATATCTCCTACTCATTTGCTGAGGTGATAATTATGTTCACAAAACATACCAAAACGCCATAGGTTTTTTTTCCTCTCCAAATGAAGGCAAGGGTAGAAGGACAAATAAAGCTGTTAGACACAATGGGAAAATATTTTAAACAAACACAAACCTATTAAAAAAAACAGCAGTCAAGAGTGAGGGGTAACCTGGTCACAATATTGTGTTTGACATAACCTTAAGCATCTTTACTCGGAAGTATGTTTCAATGACTTCAATAAGGTTTACTCCAATAATATTTAGTGCATGCAAGATTGTAGTTGTGCAACCCAGTCTTCTACCTGTTTATTCAGAAGCCCCGCCAGGTTCAGGAAGCCTTAATCTTAGCTAAGTGCACACCCAGGATTACAGCCCAAGGCTGTGCTCATATTCAATGGGGTAAGCCCCATTGAAATCTAAGAAACATTTATGAGTGAGCATGCAGAGGATGAACAGTATTTTTTTTTAAGCTTTAACACCCTGATTCTAAAGACATTTGCTTTAGGTAAATCCTATATATTTCAGTGGACCTGCTCCTATTTAAACATGACTGGGTTCACTTAAACCCACAGTCTCAATCATACCCTTAGCGTGTGTTTTTACGATGCACTAACATTAAGCATACATGTATCGCAGTACTTTGCATTTAAAACAGTGAAAGGCACTTCCTAGGCTAGAGCTCGGTGCCCATTTTTAATATACATGGGACTCCCCTGCAATGGAAGTGTCAGCTGAGCTTTGCATCAGTGAAACTGCCCCATACACAGAAGTGTGCTTGCCGGAGCAACAGCTGCATGTTTACTGAAGGATCTATGCGGGCAGTGTCTGTACTTCAGACTGCAGGTAAATGATATGTAAGATTGAGTGCAGTTCATTAAATATCTATCTATATGCTCCCCTTTGCACACAAACCACCCCCATGGCAACCTTCTGCATATTCCCCACTCTCACACACTGCAACTGCTAAGCTCCCTTGTCACCTTTCACCCAATTATGAAGCCACCATCTCCTGCAGACCCTGCTGTCATCTTCACCCACATTCCCATGCCTCCTGATCCTCCATTTTGCAACACACACACACAAATAATATATTTACAGTATCTTTAAGATAAATAGAATCTTAAGCAGCTGGAGGAGGAAGAGAGGGGACAAAAGGTGAAGAAGGAGCTGTGAGGGGAGGTGGGCCTTTTCCCCATCCTCTGGACCCCCTGGGAAACCCAACAAACCTGCTGTACCTGGAACTGGGTTTGGAGGGTGCAACTTTAATGCAACCTAGCTGTGGGCAGCCTAAGGACCATCTACCTGCCCATAAGAAGCAAGTCTCTAGAGTGATGTCCGCTGTTTCCAGGAACTCTTCTTATGTGAGACTTTTGTGGGTGAGCTGAGAGTTTGTTTGGACCCGAGAACCCACAGGCTGAGAGGGAGGAAGTAAACTAAATTGGTATACATGTAACTTTGCAATTAATGTAACAACTGTGTGTTTTTGCAACATTGTGAGCCCAGCACCAAACAACAAAAAGCCCGTTGCAACTAAGTCTGGAAATGTATCTGTGGACTTGAGAGTACCCATTAGGCTGCCAGTCCCATGTCAATCAATGGGACTTGACTAGTTCCACTCCATGGCTTTCAATGGGACACATTAGTGGTGAAAAATCAGTGAGGTCGTTTATCCCAGCTGCATTCCAAGTTGCATTTCTACATTGCTACATGCACAAGAGAGGAGGGGAGAGATGTCTTCACCCAATGCAACATTACCTAATTGTCTCCTCATGCCTGCAACCCCCCCCCCCAAAATCCTCCTATTCCATGAAGCTGTCATCTGTGCAGGTGCAACGACTGTCTCGAATGTGCACATGAATCACTGAACTCACGTGTCAGATCAGATGGAAGCTGTTTTCATAGAATCATAGAATTGTAGAGTTGGAGGAGACCCCCAAGGGCCATCTAGTCCAACCCGCTGCAATCGCAAGAATCTCAGCTAAAGCATCAGAGGGGAAACGCATCAAACAGAAGCATTTCTCGATAACCTACAGGATGCATATGAACTGTGGCCAACATCATGTGACTCTGGAACATCATATGTATTTGGCTTCAGACACCAGCAGTGGGGGCACACTGGAGCTGCAGTAAACATCAATGTGTCCACAGCCCTTGTCATGGCCAGCTTATGCTGGATTGCGGCATATTTCTCTAAAGTGGACTAAAGGTAAAGGGACCCCTGACCATTAGATCCAGTCGCGGACGACTCTAGGGTTGCGGCGCTCATCTCGCTTTATTGGCCGAGAGCCGACGTACAGCTTCCAGGTCATGTGGCCAGCATGACAAAGCTGCTTCTGGTGAACCAGAGCAGCGCACGGAAACGCCATTTACCTTCCCGCTGCAGCGGTACCTATTTATCTACTTGCACTTTGATGTGCTTTCGAACTGCTAGGTGGGCAGGAGCAGGGACCGAGCAACGGGAGCTCACCCCGTCGCAGGGATTCGAACCGCCAACCTTCTGATCGGCTAGCCCTAGGCTCTGTGGTTTAACCCACAGCACCACCTGGGTCCCTTTTAAAGTGGACTAAGTAACAATAATACCAAAGGGTGCCTGTTACTTCCTCATCTATACCTACCCTACATGCCTTACATAACAATGGTATTATCACAGAAATTTCTTAAGAAAAGGACATTACTTTGATTTCAGTAATACATTTGATTTCAAGAATGGTAATTAGTTATTTCAAGCTTCACTCTTATACACACTAACCTGGGAGCAGTGTTAGAAACTGAGATATGAAAGCTTCATAGCTTTCATGCTAAATGACATCTTAAACTTAAGTTATGGGTGCAACAATGGAATGTCTAGGCGTGCTTTTTTATAACAAGAATACAGTGCTGAAAATGAATGAACTGCAGCTAAAATATTATGTTCATTTTTCACATGGTCTAGTGTCCTTCCGCTGCCCACGCCCCTAATGTTCTTAAGAGGGTCTCTTCTCCAGTCTTCAGAGAGTAGCTGGAAGTGGGGAGGCAGAAAAAGGTCCTTCTTTCCATCCACTCTGCAGTTTTAATCTGAAATCTTAGGCACAGTACCTCACCCAGAGCTCAGAAACTGCTCACGCTAATGAAATTCCCTGTCACAAAAATGTGCCCAGAACAATGGGAGTCTGGAACACTGCCTTGCAGTAAGCCCTATTAAACGTATTGGGAGCTACTTTTGAGGAGACAGATAAAGCACTGTGTTGTAAGCCTATTTTTAAGATATCAAACTTCTCCCGTACATAATAAGTTTCAAAGGTGCCTGGGTATGTACTATATGAATGAAAAGGACTTGACTGGGGAAGTTAAGGGGAGGAACTCCTCTGAAAATCAAAACCACATGCTGTCACTGAAATCAATATTTTGCATATACAGAGACATTATATGTATGTACACACACACACACACACACACACACACACCAGTATCTGAAGAAGTGTGCATATACACGAAAGTTCATACCAAGAACAAACTTAGTTGGTCTCTAAGGTGCTACTGGAAGGAATTTTTTTTATTTTGTTTCAACTATGGCAGACCAACACGGCTACCTACCTGTAACAAACACACCATACAGTCATCCAGAAAACAGGAGCTTTTGGAAACATTTGATACATCAGGAGAAATACAGTTGGCACTGACAACTAAATCAGGATTCTGCTTCTTCTAGTTCTCCACAAAGGACTTTAACCAATAATCTTCTACAGATATTTCAGATATTATTTTATAAACACACACAGAGGGGGAGAAAGAAATGAGGCACTGCTTCCCCTAGAAGCTAAGTCTTCTTGATTTTAACTCAGCAACTTTTTCAGTGCCAAAGCTTAAAGAGATGTGGGGGATAAATGGGAACATCTGGTATAGCACATAAAAGGTAAATATTACTTATTGTCCATTAAAAAAAGAACTCTCGCCTAAACATTTTCAATTCACACTTGACTTAGAAACCTTGTACCTTGAAACCTTAGATGGTGCAATTCTTGTACATTTTGTAGGAAATGATTGTCTACTTTTGAAGAATTAAGGCTGCTATGCTAACGCTAACTTAACTTGGAAATAAGTTCAACTGATACAAAAAGCAGAACATACGCTTGCAAATAAATGTGTTGAGGACCAGGATTTACATGTAAGAAAAACAGAGAACATATGAATAACGCACATATTAGGAGTCATTTGATGGCTCAGAGTGTTTCCCTTCACCCCCATTTCTTTTAACAGAAGACTGGAAATGCCAATAGTAATTTTCTCACTCTGTTTTCACTAAAATAATATTTACACAGAGTATGTGTAATGACTTTTCCCCCTTGTTTAATCCCTTATGTATCCGAGTACTGGATACAATGGAATTACAATTATTTAGCAGGCTATAAATAATGTATCTGGCATGCGCAATTGATATTTAGCATGTCTTACTAGAACTATAAAAGGCTCATTATAGATCAGCAAATCATTTCTAACAAGCAAGTTCAGCTGTAAAATACCGAAGGAAACCTTTACTGTACATTGCTGATATGTTTGTGTGTGTGTGTGTGTGTGTTAATGGATACATATTTAATTTAATACAGTGAGGAACATACCACCCAGAATATATTTTTTTAACATGCCAAGACACAAACAAACTTCATAACTGCACCACTTCGATGACTGATTTAATAATTTAATTTAATTTAATAAATTGAAAGACCAGGAGAATACCCTGCCTTTGGAAGAGGGTTGAGCGTCCAGTTTCGTCGTTCCTGAACAGCTGTATTTGCCAGCTTAAGTTGCTCAGCTAATTCCTGGCTTGCAAGGACTAACGTGGAGGCCAAATAAAAAGAAGGAAAGAAATTCACACACACAAAAAGATCAATTTGCTATGAAAGATCAAATGAGAAAGCTGTGGGGACAGCACCAGGTCAGAGTGTAGAGAACTATGCAGTCCTGTTCTTCATTAACTTGAAACCTCTTGGGATGCCACACACTACCTGTCCCTGAGCTTATTGAAACGCCTAACGCTAACCCCTGCCTCTGCGCCACTCTTCTGGGCCCCAAGTGAATCATATCCTGCCGCTGACAAGTTTAGCTGGGGGACCACAGCTGAAACATGAAAAGTGCTTTTCTCTCTCTCCCCCCCCCACCTCCCTTGTCTAAATCAGGCAGATTTCTGGGCAGTGGTGGTGGAGAAAGACGACACAGCGTTGACTCAGTGACATGGCGAGATGAAACAAGAGGTCCAGGCCAGTCTTGGAGCTTTGCAGATAAAAGTAATCAAATGACACTCCTGGAATGCAAATTGGCATTCTTGGACTGCAGCAATTGCGCAACCCATGAAACATCCTTGACAGCAAAGCAAGATTAGGACAAAATGTTATGTAAAAGCACTGAACGAAAAAAGGAAAAGGGGGGATAGGGTGGGGAAGAAGCTTGCTTGGAAATTCAAACAGATCATATTTACACACCGTAACATTGCAGGAGTCAAGTCTGCTCCTCAGCCCCATTTTTTTTACTGCTTTGTTTCATGTAAATGCATAACCCAGTGTGTCAAAGAGACACACACAGATGGAGATCCTGATCTCTGTACACTTGTAAGAATGGAAAACATTCAGAGCAGTGGAAATAAACATGTGTGCCTGCTACATTTCTTGCAATATAAATATTTTTAAAGTTAACTATTTTCCAAAACATTTCTAAATAGATCTTTGCTACATCAAAACTAGTGTTGAGTATATGGACCGGTGCAAGAACATGGATTATATTTAGCTCATTGTGAATTAATAATACTTAATACCCAGTCACCGTAGGCAGCCTCTAGGCCAGGTGGAATGAAATCTCCTTAATGTACAACCTGAAAAGTATTTTATTACCCCTAGAATTAAAAAAAAAAACAAAAAACTTCATAAAACTGGAAAAGCCTTTATGCAAACACACACAAGTCAGAAGTTAGGACTTCTGACACTCTAAGTGTGCATATCCCCTTATTTACATTTCAGGCTGAAGCTTCCTGAAATTTTTAAGGACAAGAGATGTTCTATGCTTTCTTGCAATGACTTGATATTCTTCAGAAGATCTGCTGATCAGGCAGACTTATTAAATATTACTGGATGAATGAACTTATTAAAATGCAAGCGCTTCCCGTCCCTGTTTCTAAATGGTAAAAAAAAAGTCTCATTAATTACTGTTTTAAAAAAAGTAATTACTGCCCATGGAAGATAAGGAATGATACACATTGTATATTAAAAAAAAATACAAAAGGGTGATAAAAATAAAATAAATGCTCGCTTCTGTATTATAAGATTTCATTTGCCATGTCAGGAAACGTGTGAAGGATTGGAGAAGAGGTCTGTAATGTTTCGCTGTGACTTTTGAACTTCAAGTCATTTCTACTGAGTGGCACAATCTCCCCACCTCACCCCCCCACACACACACGAAAAATACACTTTAATGCTGGATCTACTTAGATTATTACATGATGTCCTTTGTGCATCAATTTTACAACAGCTTGACTCTAGGGTAAATGAGAAGCACCATAAACTGCAGTCTGCTTTCAAAACCACTTTAATTTCTGTCAGTGCTGCGGTTACCACAGTCCTGAGCGCATGATGCGCCGCTTTTACCCACCCACCTCCCCTCTTTAGGGTTGCCTTCACTTGACAGTCACATCTCCTACACTCCAAGAGGGGCTTTGATCACTGGAACAAGACATGCCACTCTACGGGGAAGGGGTGGCGGCGAGGAAATAGCATTTTCCCTAAACGCATTCTAATTACAGACGCAGAACGCAAGAGCATCCCATTCCCCAAGTGGGACTTAGGACAGCAACGCGCAGGGGTTAAAGTACACTTAAAATGCAAGGCAGCAAGCCCGGGAAGAATCCATCCCCACTCATCCCTAGACTGAAAGACCACCACATTTCTTCGGTTGGGTCTTTTGGACAGTGCTAGCAGAAATGCAAACAGATAGTGTCCTTCTCTACCTCTTCAAAACGTGCCAGTTCTTTAATAAAATGTCCACAGATCAAAAACAGCCCAAGAAAAAAAAAGGCTTCAGAAAGGTGGTCTCCTGGGCTTATTTTATCTCGCGTAACACCTTCAAGGGGGGGAAGGTGAAGATTTTAATAATAATAATAATAATAATAATAATAATAATAATAACAACAATCAGCGTTTTGCAAATTCCTAGGAGCACCTGACGTCTTCCTTTCTCTACCTCTGCACAGATTCTTGAATCACTTTCGTTTCCTGCTCTCTATGGGGCTCGCTTCCGATGTGTCGTGGCTGGCAACCTCTCCGCAGACCCCTTTCCTAGAAGGCTAAGAATAATGGCCCTCCACGAAGCGCCTGCCCGCCCGCGCTCTGCCTTCCCCTCGCCCGCCCGCCCGTCCGCAGCACGAGCCTTCCTTCCTTTCCCGGGACAAGTTCTGCTAACGAACCGCGCCGCCTGCAGAGGTGAAAACTGCCAAGCACATGACCGAAAAGTCGCGCGCGGGACCGGCGGCTTTGCACTTCTGGCCTGGGAGCCCGAGGCGCTGGAGATCGTAGAATAATACACTCTCTCTCAGTCTCACCCGCTCGCACAGAGCTCGCAGGCAGCCCACCTCCCGCGCTCCCCCCCCCCCGCCCGATCGGCGACCCCAGATCTCTCCACTGGTGCACACAGCCCTCCCTTCCCTTCTTCGCCAGCACCGCGTACCCAACACACACCTCGAGCAAGGGGGGGGGGGTCTCATTCCTTAGCCCCTCCCGCTCGTTTCCCGGCTCTTCCCTCACCTTGGATGCCAGGATCAGAAGGGGAAGAGCTCCCATCCCATTCTCTCCCCTCCCTCCCTCCCTGAAGGGAAGATGGTGGGGAGGGGGGAACAGAGAGAGAGAGAGAGAAACGACCCAACTTCAGGCCAACTTTCCAATCCGGACCCTGCTCTGCGCTTCGCCGCCTTCGCGCCCCCCCCCGCCCCTCCCGCTTGTTTGTTTCGAAGGTTTTTGAGGAAACACGCTTCCTCACAGGCGGGGCTGTTTGCATTACGGCACGCTTCAAAAGGCGCGCGCACGCACACGCACCCGCCACCCAAAAAAACAACAACCCCGCAACTTTTTTTTTTTTTAAGGAAATGTTGGAAAAACTTCTTACCATTTCGGCATGCTGCTTGTCAAGGGCAACCCCCGCGGCTCTGGAAGTCCTCACGGCGGCGGCGACACCGGCCTTTCCTTCCTTCCTTCCTTCCTTCCTTCTCCCCCCTCACCTTCCTCACACAAATTCCGCCCCCCCTTTCCTCTCTCAGCAACACCAACAAGAAATCTCCGCAGCCCTCCAGGTGATTTCCAGACACGCGCGTGAGGAAAAAGTCTCTCGGCCCCCTCCAAAAAAAATCTTCGGTGGGGGGAGAGAGAGAGAAAGGGGGGAAGGGGAGGAAATGAGGGGTTTGCTGAGGGGTCAAGAGGCGAGGAATGGGAGTCTGGTCCTGCCACAGGTTGGGGAGAAGGAGGGGGGAGGCTGTCCCCAATCTGAAAACACGGCGGCGGCGGCGGCGGCGCTTCCCTCCTCTTCCCTCCTCCTCCTCCTCCGCCGTCCCCTCCCGCCGCTACTGTACCTCAGAGCAGCTTGTTATTGGTCCTGGGGAAGGCAGAGAGGAGGTGGGGAGGGGAAACGGGACACTTTTCTCCCCCCCCCTTTTCCTTGGGCAAAGCCAGGAGACCCAAGGAGAGGCCGCCTGTGCCCAGCTGTCAAGGGAAAGTGAGGGGAGACAACCCGCCCAAACCGAGACCCGGGAAACTTTTTATTCTGAGGAGAGCGAAGCGCGGCGCGCCTACTGCCCGGGACTCCCCTCGCCCTCCTCGCCGTGTGTGTCTGTCTGGGGCGCTTTCTCTCTCTCTCTCTTTGCGCGCTCTTGACGCCCCTTCCGGGCCGGTTCCTGCGAGCGAGCGAGCGGCACAGCAGGCACACGCTCTCCCGCCGCCGCCGCTGCTCCTGCCTCGGCTGCTTCTTGTCTTCCTTATCAGCTCAAGGCGTCCAGGCGCCGCTGGAGAGAAAGACGGAGCGAGAGGGGAGCAGGAGGGGGAAATAGAGGAGCCCGCCGCTGCAGACGGGAGAAGCAGGGAGCTGCTCCCCAAAGAGGAGAGCAAACTTGGGCCGCTCCTGAGGGGAGCTTTCTCTCTCCCCTCGCGCGCAACGCCCGCCTCGCTCGCCTCACTTGTGGCCCCACTTCGCAGCCTCTTTCTTTCACCTCACGGGCTGCTGTGCTTTGAGCGCCCAAGCGCAGCCCTCGGGGATTTGTTTCTGAATGCCCACCGCCGCCCTTCCTAAGTTGTGCGGGGGTCACTCTGGGCAGCGCCGAGCCCGTCGTAAGTTGTAAGTTTTCGCGCGCGGCTGATCGCTTTGCTGGGCTAACAAGGCGAAGAGTCGCCACTGTGAGGAGGCGGCGGCGGAGGCGGCTCTGGAGACCCGGAGAGGCAGCCCGCCTGCGCCCGAGACACCGCGAAAAGGCGCTCGCTCGCCGCCTCAGTCCCAACACGCACAAAGGCGCCACACACTAGGGCCTCTCGAAGTTGCGCGTTATTGCTATTCCTTATCATTATTTCATTATTATTATTTTTTTTATTGATTGACTTTCTAAAAAGTTACACGCTCTTCCCTCAGCGTGCGTGCACGCGCGCGCGCCCCGTCCTCCTCTTCCTCGCCCCGCCGGACGTTATTGGGCACGAAGTTTTGGCACGGCTTGGCAAACTTCTGGGGCATCTAAATGGGATACCTACCTACCTACCTTCCTTCCTTCCTTCCTTCCTTCCTTCCTTCCTTCCTTCCTTCCTTCCTTCCTTCCTTCCTTCCCCCGTTTGAGTTAATCTGTAATGGTTCACTTTCTCTCTCCATTAAAAAAGAAAACACAGCACTTTTATTGGCCAAGTTCTGTGCAGAAACCCCTCGGTTTTGAGTCCACTCCCGTTTACTGATAACGAAGTTTTACTCAGCGAAAGCCTGTTGAAGTTAATGGACCTCATTTAGTCATAGTCATTCATTTCAGTGGGTCTATTCATTGTAAAACTTAACTGACCTGACAGAATGGAGCACTTTGAGGCTGAAGCCCTAGCTATAGACAGGGACCCGAGAGCCAATCTCAAACTCATTGAGTTACTTCTGACTAAACTTATGTATAGGGTTGCTCTGTTAAAGCAGCTACTTTCCAGGGGCTTGGCTTGGCTGGTTCTTGCACTTAGAAACTAAAATACCACCCCCTCCTTATGGAGAACTTGCCATTTATTTTGCGTGTGTGTTTAAAAAAGCAAGTACTCATTAGAAGGAAAGGCCACCTTCACTATTTCCTACAGTAGGAATTCACATGAGTCAAAATGACTTTTTTAAAAAATAAAGTAAGCATGGTGTTTAGTCTCCATCCGAGGAGTATGCTTCCATCAATTAATATTCTCCTCCATCAAAATTCTTTGCTTGGCTCATTTGCCAACTGGAGATTGCCTATTGTGTTAGTCACATTATCCCAGCCCTGCTCCTGTCCTGCTCTGATTTGGGAGCCTTCAAACACATCAAAACCCTCACAACTTGCCTCCCAAACAGCTTTTCCCTCACTTTCATCCCTGCCTGCCCCAATTCCAAGCAGCCACAGCACATCCCTCCCCTCTTGTCAATCCAGCTTCTGCCCCACTCCTTCACCCCAATAGCTGAAGAAGTGTGCATGCACACGAAAGCTCATACCAAGAACAAACTTAGTTGGTCTCTAAGGTGCTACTGGAAGGAATTTTTTTATTTTATTTTTTGTTTTGACTATGACAGACCAACACGGCTACCTACCTGTAACTGGCCCAATAGCTTTGTTATCCTAGGGATGGTGAACTTGTGGGCACGCTTGGAGAAGGAGCCTGTTGCTGGAAAATATATCATTGTCCTGTTCTTCTGTTTCAACCCCAAAAGCCACCCGTCTGCCTTCTATCTCTTTGTTATGCTCGCAGCATGACCAAGCCACACAGAAAGGCAGAACAGGCTATGGAAAAAGAGAGACGTTTGCACTACAACAGAGTGAATGTGGTGGAGATTTGCAAATTTTGGTAAAGCTTGCAGCTTCAGGCAAGTTGCAGTCTCTGAGCCTACCTCAGAAGGTTGGCATGAAGAGAACATGCTCTGAGCTACTCGGAGGAAAGAGCTTTAATACAGAAAATATTTAAACATCTGCTAGACTTTGTATGGCTGCGATCTCAGTCGCTTTTACAATTAAGGCATCTGCTCCTACTCTAAGGAAGAGTGTGGCATATGTTGTTCTTAAGGGATGCATAGAAAGCAGACTTGATAAAACTTCTGTAAGCTACGTATCCTCTCTGTCAGAATGCATTTTACGTTTAAAAGCCTAGAAGGAAGAAGAGAAAACCTCATAAAGTCATAATCCGAACACTACAGTGAGTTCTGCTATAGTTTTGAAAAGTTTAAACACTTTCCCAATCCCTCCCATTTGCAGAACATTCTGAGAGTCGTGGGGCTATCTGCTGAGGGGAGGGATCAGTCTTGTGGGGGGAAACCATCCGCATTAAGATGGATGCAATATTTACTTCAGACTAAATAGTGTTTTAGGGGCAGAATGTTGAAATTACCACACTCATGTTCATGTTTCTGAACATTGCCTTCGGAATGAATGTAAAGAAAGAACGCATTCTCCCAGCAGTTTATCAAGATCATGTTCTATCTATGAATTTCATAGCCGGCTAAGAGGTTAGTTTAGTACTGACTTAAATCTAAGAAATACAGGACTGAACACATCTCATTTCTCTGCTTAGTAAAAAAAAAGGATTGCTCTTTTTGCTTTCTACTCCAGAAGAAGATTAAGGGACAGATTCTCAAAAGCAAACATGACACTTCAGTGCCTGTTTGGTGCTGACTTCTAATGGAATTTAGACGCCTCAGATATCCTGAACCCAGTGAAGCATGAAACCAGCAGAGCACTTTGCAGAATCAAGCTAAAGAGTCATTTGGGCCTTTGAAAACATGCCCCTGCAGCAATTAGTCGTAAAGCTGGTGACACTATAAACGCAGATCCTTCTGCACTCTGAGCAGCTGTACTGAACATAAGGTGCAAAAGGCTTTGCTAGATTTGTGGGTGCTGTTTCACCTCTGCTTGCCAAAGTACTACTTACAGCAGCAGCAGCATCTTAGCACAACTTCTCTCTTCAGCCAGTGACGGCAGATGACGTTGCCAAAATGTTCCCACTTCCCCCCCCCCAAAAAAAAAATCCTTCCTGCACCATTCAGACACTAATTCCAGGCTTAATTTATTTACTGTTTTAATTTCAAGGCAACATACACAGTTCCTCTTCCTTCTTTTTTTTAAATTCACAATAACCCTCCGAGGTAGGCTAGGGCTGAGAGACTAAGCGGCTTAAGGTCACCGAGTGAGGAGTGAGGTGCAATGAGGATTTGAACCTAGCCCTCCCCCAGCTCTAGTCCAATATATTAACTTCTACATCACACTTGCTTTCACATGTATTCCTTACTCATTGTGCTGCCAGAAAGCAGGTCACTTCATCCTACTCCCAGGCAGATCCACTCTTTCGATCAGCACACAGAGTTCAGTTGTACTGGGATATAGAAAGAAGGGAAGAACTAATTCAGAAACGTTTCAAGAAGTCTTATATATGAATATTTGATGGGTGCCGAATAAAGGACAAACCAGAATGGCAGCTTGCAGTATCACAAAACTGTAGGAGTCACTGTCCCATAGAACTGCCCTGAACATAGATAAACATTTTATAAATCTGTTATACCTTTACCATGCCCACTGTGCCTCCAAGGAATTCTGAGTGGCATAGAATTGTAGGGTTGGAAGGGACCATGTGGGTCAGTCTAGTCCGACCCCCTGCGAGGTTAGGCAGAAAGAGAATGCACGGTAAAAGGCCACCCAGTGAGCTTCATGACCGACAGTGAGAGCTGTGGAATAGTCTCTCTCGGGAGGTTGTGAACTCTCCTTCCTTGGAGGTTTTTCAGCAAAGGTTGGATGGCCATCTGTCATGGAAGCTTTAGCTAAGATTCCTGCACTGCAGGGGGTTGGGACTAGATGAGCCTTGGGGCCCCTTGCAACTCTACAGTTCTGTGATTTTACGATTCTTGGATCAGGTCCAGTGCTCTATCTGCTAAACCACACTGGCTCAAATAAGTAGTTACGGCGCTGCTTTGATGTCGGCAACCTGAATATGTGAATTCACCTTTAGGCCACAGCTGCAGATCTTTAATTGTTGCGCATGTGGGAGGAATGAGAGCACGACAAGAGTGTTCCTGTTTAGACATGACTGGCACATCCATGCCCTTACACATCTCCTGCATCTTCCCACTGTGTTGACAATGCAGCTGACCAGTATTGGGCTTGCTCACAGGGTAAATGGACACTAATCAGGTACCATATAGACCGCCTGTGTCTGCCATATCAGAGATAGTAAAGGTAAAGGGACCCCTGACCATTAGGTCCAGTCGTGTCCGACTCTGGGGTTGCAGCGCTCATCTCGCTTTATTGGCCGAGAGCCGGTGTACAGCTTCTGGGTCATGTGGCCAGCATGACAAAGCCGCTTCTGGCGAACCAGAGCAGCGCACGGAAACGCCGTTTACCTTCCCGCCAGAGCGGTTCCTATTTATCTACTTGCACTTTTGACGTGCTTTCGAACTGCTAGGTGGGCAGGAGCAGGGACCAAGCAACGGGAGCTCACCCCGTCGCAGGGATTCGAACCGCCAACATTCTGATCAGCAAGTCCTAGGCTCTGTGGTTTAACCCACAGCGCCACCTGGGTCCCTATATCAGAGATACATTCAACCTAAATATTCCCATTCATAGATACACTGTTGTACGGCCAGTGTACATACACACACAACAGACTCAAGTGACAAAGCTTCTCTTGGGCTATAATATTTCAGTCTGCAAAAGTCCATTCCCAAACTAAAAGGGGTGTGAAAACCTCACTGCACCTGGGGGAGGGGGAGGAAACAGAATGTTTGGGAGAAGGCTAGGATGAATCCTTGAAAGGCTAGTTTTCTACATGCATGAAAAAAGTGGGAGAGGCTGAATTATGCCAGAGATGGACAGACTTGAGGTGTGTGGAATAGACAGTGGTTTTTTTTTTTTTTTAATTTTTTCCTAGATCGCCAGGACCTGCCAGTTGCAGGCAAATGTTTGAACACTGGCTCAGTGGGGAAGAAGCACACTTGACCATAGATAACTTTACCCCAAGGTAAGACCCACTGAATTCAATGGGGCTTCCTCCCAGGAAACTGAGGATAGGATCGCAGCCTTAACAAAGTGCAAGAATTACCTCAGAGCATATGCTCAGCCCAGCAATTGTATGCAGTATCAGAAATGAGCTCAGCTTGACTCACAAAAAAATCTACTCCTGTTTCCTCCCATCCCAAGGTGTCTTCACTTCACCCAATGAAGTACAGTACGCAGTACTGGAAACTTTCTTTCCTGGAAAAAAAAGCACTGGCACTTACTATAACAACTTCATGGTGAGTACTGACACCTTCTTTTCTAGAGGAAAAGCACTGATTTCAGCTATTGTCAAACGGGAGTCAAAAATTCTTGCCCATCTACTGCAAGTTGCCTGGAGGTCTACCAGTGGACCACAATCTACCTTTTGCCCATTCCTGGACTATGCAAGCCAATTACACCTCCTATAAGCACTTGCCCAGGAAATATTTTTGCCCCTTGATTCTTGTGCTTGTGCAAACGAGTCGTGCTGCTCACCCACTGTGGCGGCCCGTAGGGAAGCCAGTAATAGCACATACACAGAACAAGGCTGTTTAATGTGTGCCGTTCTATTAGGCTTTAACTTTAACAAGACCGCTTTCTTGCAAAGTCCGGACGGAAGAGGTTCAACAGCTTGGCAATAGTGTTAAATGAGTTCTTGTACCAGACAGTGCAGAAAGATGTTGTGAGATTAGGAAGCAGAAAGCTCTTTATTATAATAGGAAGGGTGTTTGTTTGTTTTAAAATAGAATAGATATTTGGAATTAGTATCTGATGTGCATTCCAGAAAAGGAGAAGAATGAGAGAAGTTGGTTACTCACTTTGGCATTGCACCTTGTTTTTCACACACACATTAAAAATACTCATGGTTCATTTCCTTTTTGGAAGAAAAGGGAAAAAAACTCGCAAGCTGTACCCAGGTCTTACCAAAATATTGTGCCCATGAAGCCCCCTAGTGGTTAGATAGACTCATTATCCTGTATTCATCTCTCCCGATTCCACATTGGCCAAGGGCAAGTATAGATTCAGCTCTATTAATTGTGCAATGTGCAGTGGTCCTTTGAAGAAGAGGCTGATATTACCTGTCAGTGACGCCATAAGCCTATAAAAGACAGTACCTGGTCCTGGGGCAATGGCACTTTGCCACCGTACGAGCGCAGTGCCAGCTTCTCCAGCAGCTGCGAGTAACCTGTGAACTGGTCGCAGGAGGTACCTCTGAGAACAGGCACTCCAGTCAAATATATTACAGAGAAATCCTTCATATTCCCAACCTAGACTCTTTTTTTGGCATTTTTCCTAGATTCTGAGTTTCCCCGGTCCAGCAAATGTGCACATTCTGCTGTAACACCCATTAAAATATATTTTATATGTTTTATTTTGTTTTTCTTTTTAAAAAATGCATAAAAGGCAGAAACCCCCGTGCTGTTTGTTGATACTAACATTCCATTTTTATGCCATTCTCAAGAAACTAACCGGTTCTGTGTCACAGGTCTGTCTTTGACACTAACCCTTGTATGCTACTGCAAGTGATGGCCACCTGTCACGAATGCTTTAGCTGAGATTCCTGCAATGCAGGGCGTTGAACTGGACGATCCTTGGGGTCCCTTCCAACTCTATGATTCTATGATTCTGTGAATTCAGATGCCAGCTCCTGCCACCTCCTGTCTCTCCCTCACAGGTAGCTTCGCTGTCCTGTGTGGTTTTATTTATTTTCATTATTTATAGCCCTCCTTTCCTCCAAGGAGCTCAAAGCAGCATGCATGATTTCTCTCTTTCCTGCATTCTGTCCTCACAAACAACCCTGTGAGGTTGATTAGCCGGATAGGAACTGGTCACCCTGCAAGCTTCATGTTGCTGAACGGAGATTTGATTGGTTCCCCAGGTTGTTTTTCGGCTCACTTAACAGAGTCTAACCTATTGCTGGATCAAGCTCCTGTAGACCTCTAAATTAGCTCACGTGGACTTGCAAAATAAAAATAATATTTCAGTTCCATGCATGCTTTTTACTCATATTGTTGATCACCTTCTAGTATTAGCTTTAACTACGCACCAGTGTGATGCATTGTAAGAAATTAGGGTTGTGGCAGGGGCGCCAACTTGAATAAAATATTGCGGTGGGCGATCACATGACATGGTGCACACACACCATTTGAATGGCAATGCCCATCAACTTTGGAGATGCCTGGCCCACTCAAATATTTTATTGGGGGGCAAAGACAACTTGGCCCCTAGGAGTTGGCTCCTATGGGTTGTGGGGACCAAATTCCCATGCCTGCTCAGTCATGTCCACTCAGCCATTCCCACATTACTCTCTGCATAACCTTGGGTCAATTTATCTCTCAACCTTACCTACCTCATAGGTTTATTAGGGAGGGTAAAATGAGAAGAGGAGAAACTTGTATACCCCCTTGAGATATCAGAGATAATATATGGTACTATTCCCAAATGTAATATATTAGCCTTCAAAACTAGGGCAACCAAGAGCCTGCATACATGGCATGGATGTAATTAGAATTTGAAACCATTTGTCCCTTTTTTGTTCTTTGAAGAACTTGGCGTTGATTACATGCTCCCATTCAGTTTCTAAATATTCCTGGAAATTCCTCTAAAAGATAGCACACGGCCAAGTGAAAATCAAGCTCTTTGAAGGCCTATTCATTTCCATGGGACTTAAAATCCCTAACTTTCACAGGGATCGTGATCCTGTCTGTGAAAGCTTACACAAAAGCCTAGGTTCTCAGCATTCTAACAAGATTTCTGGGTTCAGGAAAAAAGGAATTTCTATTCCAGTTGCTTCGCAACTCCAACACTGGAGGAAGGAAGGAGCTCCAGATAATTATTGATGCTAGCAAGAGGAAATGTACGTATGCATCTGTGCCCCACTGACACATTTATTTTTCTTAAATTATACATTCTGCTAATGCATCTTGCCTCATACCTCATCTCCTTAGATAGTTATTTGTTCATGCAGAAATGCATACTGTTGCTAACCATCAATTGTGTACTCACAGGAACTAGAAGGTATGTGGAGAGCATTTTTAACTCTTGACCGTTAGCACACGGCACTAGCTTGCTGCAGCTAAAAACTTCGGCTCATGGTGTCTGTTGGGTACATTAAAATACATTATATATATTTGTTGTTGTTCAGTCGTTCAGTCGTTCAGTCGTGTCCGACTCTTCGTGACCCCATGGACCAGAGCATGCCAGGCACGCCTATCCTTCACTGCCTCTCGCAGGTTGGCCAAACTCATGTTAGTAGCTTCGAGAACACTGTCCAACCATCTCATCCTCTGTCGTCCCCTTTTCCTTGTGCCCTCAATCTTTCCCAACATCAGGGTCTTTTCTAGGGAGTCTTCTCTTCTCATGAGGTGGCCAAAGTACTAGAGCCTCAACTTCAGGATCTGTCCTTCTAGTGAGCATTCAGGGCTGATTTCTTTAAGAATGGATAGGTTTGATCTTCTTGCAGTCCATGGGACTCTCAATATATATTGCAGTGCATGGGACTCTCTCTCTCTCTCTATATAGCATCCTAAATCAGCATGCATCAAAATGGGCATTTTTCTTCTGCTGCATGGGAGATTGTATGTGCTGCTCTACCAAGACCCAATGCATTTATATTGAACTGCTTATATTTTCCACCTACATAAGCTGTTGAGACAAGTATATGCGAGAGCTAATTAAAGAGCTGTAGGAGTGGGTAAGCATTAGTCACTGTGTTTGCCCATTTATGAAATGTTGTTAAAATTAGATTTTATTCAAGATAAGAGAGAGAGAGAAAGCTGAGAACAGACACTTTCAATATAAATACTTTTATCTTGATACCAATAAATCACCACAGTGTCTGGTGAAATAAAAGCAGTATTGTGTCAGGCGCTCTATCAAAGTATAGTGCAGATGCAGATACTGTAGTTGCTTTTAAGAAAGTCATCTTTACTGGAATAATCTTGGCCTCCTATAACAATGTATATCACTCTTGGAGGGCACCTTGTAGCCCTCAAGACATTCCTGGACCATAATTCCCATCATCCATGACCATTGGCCATGCTGCATGGGGCTGGTGAGAGTTTGTGTCCAACAATATCTGGAGGCCACCAGTTTCCCAACCCTTTATCTGGCCTCTTGCATGCAATCCATTAAATTCAATGGGTATTTTGCTATGGGCTTCAGTGAAATGTGGGTTGGGCTACCAACCTTCAGTATCTAAGCAGCTTGCCAGCTTGTTCTCCAAATTGAAACAAACTTCTTCAATTAACTCAGAGCGTTAATAAATAAATAAATAAAGGTAAAAAGGTAAAGGACCCCTGGACAGTTAAGTCTCCACCCCCATCGTTCTGCCTGGACACTGAGATCCAGTGCCGAGGGCCTTCTGGTGGTTCCCTAGCTGCAAGAAGCCAAGTTACAGGAAACCAGGCAGAGGGCCTTCTCGGTAGTGGCACCTGCCCTGTGGAACGCCCTCCCATCAGATGTCAAAGAGATAAACAACTACCAGACTTTTAGAAGACATCTGAAGGCAGCCCTGTTTAGGGAATCTTTTAATGTTTAATATATTATTGTATTTTAATATTCTGTTGGAAGCTGCCCAGAGTGGCTGGGGAAACCCAGCCAGATGGGTGGGGTATAAATAATGAATTATTATTATTATTATTATTATTATTATTATTATTGGTACCATCTTGGCTACCTTGCTTGTAGCATCATTCTTGGCTTTAAAAAAATTGGCTGCCTTCATTACTCTTATAATAATAATAAGTTATTATTATTTCTACCCCACCCATCTGGCTGGGTTTCCCCAGCCACTCTGGGTGGCTTTCAACAAAACATTAAAAACAGAATGAAACATCAAACATTAAAAACTTCCCTAAACAGGGCTGCCTTCAGATGCCTTCTAAAAGTCAGATAGTTGTTTATTTCCTTGATATCTGGCAGGAGGGCGTTCCACAGAACAGGTGCCACCACTAAGAAGACCCTCTGCCTGGTTCCCTGTAACTTTGCTTCTCACAGGGAGGGAACCGCCAGAAGGCCCTCAGAGCGGGACCTCAGTGTCCGGGTAGAACGATGGGGGTGGAGGTGCTCCTTCAGGTATACTGGACCGAGGCTGTTTAGGGCTTTAAAGGTCAGCACCAACACTTTGAATTGTGCTCAAAAACGTGCGTGACATAGTAAAAACACTTCTAGCCATGTGCTAAAGCTTTATCACATGCTTTTATGCAGCTTACATCAACACAGAAGGCAGCTCAGCCACGTGGATGGAAATTGTTATACATTCAAGTGATGCAAGAACAACTGTAACAAAAAATCCTGTCGCACTAGGTACGTGAAAAGTTTCCAAGTCACTAACATGCAATACGCATGAAGCAACTTGTTGCACATAGAAGTATAATAAAAAACTAACTAGCCCTTGTTCTCACTGATTCCAATTAGGCACATGCTGTTAGGAACATGTCATTAAAATTAATACAAAATCAAGAAGATAGCAATGTTGATCCATAAAAAAAAAAAAAAATCCAAACCAGGGCAGTAAAATAATACTGTGTGAACTTCTGGGTTGTATGCAATGCTTCTTCAATGTAAAAAAAAAGAAAGTTATTTAAAAGCAAAATGCAGCCAGATGAAGAGGTGAATGTACAAAAACAGTTCACACATTAAATAGAACTTAAGCACGTGTTTTACTCAAGTTTTTCCTCAAATCATGCACGCCTAACTTCCCTTGAATTGCATGCCGTCTACTAAACAGCTACAGTTCTGCGGCTTTTAGGGTGTATGAAAAACACTGATCTAGACTGCATTGCCTCCCATAACAATATTGGTATTTCCTGTTTAATTCTGCATTTGATCATATAGGATAGGCTTGGATGTTTTTGGTTTGGGGATTTTTTTTGGGGGGGGGAGGTATGAAGAATGGCTGGAATATGGGCCAAGTCACATTTTGTGTAGCTACATTCTTCCAGCGGTTCATTTTACAGTCTTCTTTGAAAGCGAAAAAAGCGATCACTATGGTTTTCCATATTATAGGTTATAGCTTGTTAATATTTTAAAAGATAGCATGATGATACACAGCCTGCAAATCTTTTTGCCAGAAAGCAACCTTGTTCAGCCTGTTAGAAACTGATTCATACGTGACATTTACTCCTCCCTTCCCTCAAACACTGAAACATGCCACATTTGGGTAGAGGACGGAGACAGAAACATTCAATGAGAAAGTCGGTATTAAAAGCAACACACTGGATGAAGTTTTCCAAAACTCCAAAGGATAATTCCATTCAGCTGGAAAAGCACTGTGGAAACAAGACTACCGAGTCATAGACCAAACTTCACACTCTCACCTTAACCAAGCATCAGGTGTTCTCAACTTTTAACAACGTTGGTAGGTGATGATGATGACAATTTATTTCATATATCAGACACTTTATATAAAGCTAAAAGTCTCAAAGTGTCCTGGCAAGATAAAGGAGAATGAAAGCAATTTGAAACCAGAAAAATTTAAAGCAGTGAACAATACAAAGTACACAAAATGCTCACACAGTAACATATTAATGACAAGTCCTAGCCACCCCACTAAAAGAGGAACACCACCATAGGAGGCAACTTAATTACCTTAAGGAATGAGTAACAGGTCCTAGCCTGGTGTCTATAAAGACTGACAAGGATGATACCAGGCACGTTTTCCTAGGGAGAACTCTCCACCGATTGGGGAGGGAGCAGGTTGTCACCTCCTGAAATGCCCTGTTCTTGTGTGGCCACCCTGCACACCACCTGAGGGTGGAGCACACAGAGAAGGGACGTTCAATTGTCTTTTATAGCGAGGAAGTGGCTATGTCATCTGGTGGAGCAGATGACGCCATCACAGTAATTGATGGACCCTCTAGAAAGTGAATGAAGAAGCAATGAGGATTTCAAGTTTGGTTCTGAAAGGCGAGTCAGAGAATAAAGGAAATGATTAAGCAGAGACTGTGCACGTCTTTCTCTTCTTTGATGGGGTTCGTATTTCATGCTGGCAGTTGAAATGTTAACACTTCCCTGCATTATTTCTTGTATTTCTGATTAAAAGTTATAGGTTGCATTTTAGCTGGCTGATGATCTGTCATGAAAGGTCAATGTTTTTACAAGTTGAACCTATGTAGTCAGAAGCAAGCAGCAGCAAGTTCATTATAGCTTGCTCCCAAGTAACTATGCATAGAATTACTTGCTGATCCAAATAAATTGGGCATTTTGCTGCATACTGTTGCTATGGGTGTGCTTGCAAGCACACAGATAGATCTGCACAGTACTCTGCATTTTTGCACTCTCTTTGGGGTCATGGCTGTGGCGGCGGTCATGATGTGCCCTTGACCATCAACATTTACCTTTGCAGCATCTCACGGCTGTAACTATCGCAAACAATTTAAGAGCAAAGAAAGACAGTGCATTTATTTATATTTTTATACTTTTTCCAGGCTAAAGAAAGCTTGTCTAACATATTGAGCTTGCTTACAACTAGGCCTCCCTTAGGTTTCCAGCCTTAATCCTCACCCTCAAGTAAACACATCAACATTTTAAGCACAACACTCCTGGATCATGGGAAAGTCCATGACAAAGTGTTTGATTTAGTTTACTCACATTCAACAAGGGTTAAGAAATTACTATGAAATTCTCTTTGCAAGTAGAGATAACTGGGATGACCACTATTCAACTATTAATTTTCTATGCAGAGAGAGGAAAGAAATAGTTACGAGCAAATTAACATACAATCCTTATTTTCCGTATCTAGCTAGTTTATTTTGGATACCCTGTATTTTGACTTTATTCATGTATAAATCTTGGGAGTGTGCTTGTAACAACAAAGCTCTAGCAATGTGGTTCACTGGCTGATGAGCTGAATTTTAAGCAACATATCCTAAGGGTGTAAAACGAACCAGAATCTTGTTTATATATCCACATCCCACTTTAAGAGGCAGCTATAGATTTACTTCCTTTGAAATTTCTAGCATATGAAACAATCTCTTTTAAAGACATAATTCAGCTGAACAATCAACAGAAAGAGAATCGCAGTCCTAGAGATGCCACAGAGGCAGAGGCAGGTCTTAATAGTTAGAGGCTAACACCATTGCTGCACCTTTGCAACTTTCCAAGCCTCCTTGTTGCATGAATGCTACTTGCTGCAGCATCAGGTGGCAGCTTGCATGTGAGAACATCACACACAAAAAACCAAGGTGAGTGGGTTTCATACCATAATGTGTGTGCTGGTTTTAAAGGGAGTTAGTTCACACACTGAGCTGCAAGTCATGCAGCGTTAAGTAATCGAAGTGATGGGAGCCAAATGAAGTGTATGTACGTGTGAAGCAGCTTGCAGACATTCACAGCAAGTGACAACAGCAATTTGCTGTTTACTGTAAGGCTCAAAGGACTTCAGACCACACCGGGACTTATCAGCAGGGGCAGCCCTGCTTGAGTGGAAGAACAAGGTAGTGCTGCCTCCATGCCTCAGACAGAATCCTAACTGGACTGGCAGCTGAATCGTTCATACTGGCAGCAGGTCTGTGCTTCTGCACCAGAAAGCAGCAGGCTGACTTAGGGGACACAGGTCAAGCCACATAGCAATTGCAGCCCTCTCCACTCCCCACCTGCCTCACTGCACCTAATGGGAGAGTGACCTCTGACCCCTAGGGCAGGCAGGCGAGGGTGCTGGCAGGCCGGGTGATAGGCAAAGAGGGCTGCTAGCACCACTTGTCTGATGACCAACATGGCAACTACAGTCCAATGGGATCAGGTGACATGAAGGGCTTAATTCAGCTGCTTCGCTGTTTATGACTTTCCGTTCCAAGTCACTTTGCTGGCATCACCCAGAGCTGAGATATGAAATTTTTCTCAGGCCCAATAAAACTCTTTCCTCTTTTATCAAGCCCTGTCCCAAACTATACCCAAACTACCCCACAGGCACTTCTGTACATCAGATGACTGCATCACCTTGGGTTATTGCTAGACAGCCGATCTCCTGTGTGAGTCACATGACATTGTATTCGGTCAGCTGCACGTGACTGCACTCTCAGCAACTCCATGTTCTACTCGTGTCCTGAACAGACACTCAGGAGACTGCGCAATCAGATTTCATATTCTGGATGATTTACATGTCTCCATGCTATGTTGCCATTTTAAATCTCCAATTTCTTCTGAACATCTTCCAAGATAACATTGCCCACTCACACTATAAAGAGCTCATAACCGACCTACTCCCAGCAGCCAGAAACATCATAGCCAGACACTGGAGAGACCTGTCAGGAATAAACATGGAACACTGGCATCAAGAAGGATGGGAAACAGCCTTAGTAGAAAAGCTAACCAATAGACTGAAACTGACACGGGGACAAATAGAAGAGGACGCCTTCACTCTGGTATGGCTCCCCTTTATCACATACACAGCCCAACAAGACAACAACACGAACCCACCAACAGCATACGATTCAATATGAAGAAGAAGAAGAGTTTGGATTTGATATCCCGCTTTATCACTACCCTAAGGAGTCTCAAAGCGGCTCACATTCTCCTTTCCCTTCCTCCCCCACAACAAACACTCTGTGAGGTGAGTGGGGCTGAGAGACTTCAGAGAAGTGTGACTAGCCCAAGGTCACCCAGCAGCTGCATGTGGAGGAGAGGAGACGCGAACCTGGTTCACCAGATTACGAGTCTACTGCTCTTAACCACTACACCACACTGGCTAACTTAACCCAACAACACCCCCCCCCCATGCACAAACAAATCCCACTGCAGCCAACCAAAGACAATCTACCACACCCTAGGCCACCCCAACCTCTCTCACCACCAAGGAAACATAACAAGTGAATAGAAAGAGAAGCTACCCAAGTAACGCTGGCACAAAACCCCCACACATGCACTAAGTAAAAGAACATAAGCTTTACCACCCCGCCACCCCTCTCTCTCTCCTGTCTCCACCTCTTTTCTTTCCAACCCTATGTAACACCAAATATATAATCTCTAATTTCTTTTACTTTATTCTGTGATGTAGAGACAGGCACTACAATCCTGCGCATGCTTTCTCAGAAGTCCCAACATCTTCAATAGGTCTCAGTCCCCAGTAAGTGTATTCAGGATTGGAGCTTGATGCAAAATAGCAAAAGACCTTTATCATTAGCAGCAGGTGAAGTTGATACCTAGTTGGGGGATGTGGGGGTGAATAAGCCCTAGTTATACTAATGAATGTTATACTGATAAATGGAATATATATGCATGCAGTAGCTGGGCTCTCTTTGTTGGTGCTGTTTTTGCCTTCCTTGCGAGAGCAATCTAAAAGCACCTTTAATCATAAAAGATAAATCACAGGAATATCTTAACACCAAGAGACAAAAGAAGGTTCTCAGTTGATTCAAACACTATTAAGTTTTTAGTTTACCTTTGATCACTTCAAAAAAACATGACAAACTCTCTAATGAAATGTAACCTATTATTGAAAATGAAAGATTTACAATGAATCTGTCCCATTTAATTCTTTATCCTTGTAAGATAATATTTGGCCTACACCTCATAATCAAATGGGTATCAAGGCAGATCAGCATTTTTTAAAAACAGCATTTTATATTCACCAGGTGAATATAACTGCAATGCTATACATGCTTTCCTGGGAGTAAGCTCTATCGAACACCAAAACTTACTATTTCTTTTCTTTTTTCTTTTTGGTAGGATAAGTATTTAGGAACTTACTTCTGAATAAGCCTGGGATGGGGAATCTTTGGCCTTCCAGATGTTGCTGAACTATAATTCCCATTAGCCTCAGCATACATGGCCTTTGACCAGAGATGATGGGAGTTGTAGGTCAATAACATCTGAGGGGCCAAAGGTTCCCCACACCTAGAAAAAAAGCACTCATAAGACTGTGTTGTCAGAAGACAGCTATTTAAATATTTAGCTTATATTCTGCTCTTCCTTTTGGAATACTCATAGTATGTATGTAATTTATATCTCACTATTACTCCCAAAGGAGCCCAGGGTAGCAAACACATCTACAGTATATTTGGGGAAGTGGTTTGTCAGTCAGTCAGTTTGTCTATTTGTTTGTTCTCTATATGTTAGGACACCTTTCAATAAATTGCTGCCAAACTTGGCACTTTGGCATGACTTCAACCAATCTTTGGCGTGATCGGTTCAAACTCACAAATTACACTATCTGGAGCACTAAAATTGACCAGTCATATTCAGGTGGTTATTTCCTTAACTTAATAAAACTGAGATATGAATGCAGCCTCTTCACTCGAGCAAGAAAACCAGAAAATCTTCAGTTGACTACCATTTTGCATTTTGCCCAAGCCATGAAACTACAGTTAAGAGCTTCAGAACAAGCCAGGGTATTAAGCCAATTTCAAACATAGACTTGTTATGAAGCTGTTAACCATAGTTTACCAGTTCAGACAAAGTGGCAAGTGGTAGTTACAGTAAATGAAGACTTCCTGGTTTATTTGGTGGCTTACACAAAGGAGCCACACATGTGGGCAAGAGGCTCATTTGCATCTCAGCTTATTAAGCTAAGATATGGCCATCCAAACTCTCCCACTGTCACCGCCAACATCTTCCAACAATAGGCAGTGCACATGCATTTCCCAGGCCCCATGCGCCAGGATAACATCTTGCCCGACGCCACATGAGTTAGCGCAAGCACCATAGGCTGCTTATCTGTTAACTTTCCAAACTGCTCATACTTTTATCCCCTGTGCAGTCAATTAGCAATAAGGTTCTTAATTAGTCTGGCCCACCTGGCTATTTTCCTCCTAATAAATCAATTAATTCAAATCACATTGAGGTCTTTGTATTTAGTACGACAGCTCAGTCATTACTGGTCATCATTGGGTGGGACTGCTGTGCAAGCCGCAAGAACTTGCTATCTGAGCTGAATTTTTATCCTCTGTTGTTGTGGAGTCTCTCAAGTAAGCTGGGAGTGTGACTAGTAATTTTAATGCCGGTTGAGATTCAGCAAAAAAAAAAGGTCTAGTCCAGAGAAGATGTAAACAGGCTACCATGCAAACCTATTTGAATAGTTAGGAAAATATTCACTTTAGACCTAAATGTCCTGCTGTCCCAGAGGATCCTGGCACTGCTGCTCAATTTTCAGTAAATTCTGAACCGAATTAATACCTTTTAACACATGAGAAGTTGTCTCAAAGACATGAAAGCTGGGGTCTTGCTTTCCAAGTCCACAAAGTCATAGAAAATATCCCAATCACAACCAAATAATGGAAGCGTAATGTCAGTGATTTGGCCGAAAATAAAGTTGATTCTTTAGGTCGTGTGGAGAACTTTTGGCCTTCCAGATGTTGCAGATCTACAATGCACATCAGCCCAAGCAAACATGGTCGACGGCTAGGAATTATGGGAGTTGTAGTTCAGCAGCATGTGGCGGGCCAAAGGTTCACCACACCAGCCTCAGGTTATTAGCTATGATTTAGGATAAATTTGTTAAGGACTTGTCCCCTTTTGAACTTGAACATGAATGCTCCCCACTCCAGTTTAGGAATTCCCTCCCACTAACAGAGGGAAAAGGATGGATTGCCTGGGGCCTCTATGGAAGGTTTAGCATTGCTAGGAAATGAAAAATCGACACCTATTTAGCTGCCCATTTGTCACCTTGCTTGATAATAATAAGACACCTTTTAAAATCCCCAGCTGTGCAGCCCTCAAGCTTTTAAAGCTGGTATCATTGACCTTTGCAAACCTCACCATAAAAGTACCGGTAATTTCTGCTGAAACCAATAGGGTGAGCAGGATTCAGCCACAGTTAAAACTCTTCTGCAGCGGACCTTCTGCATATTTACTAGATGCAAATCTCACTGAGTTCAACCTGACTCTTTCCCAAGGAAGTAAGGAAGTGCCTATCAAATTGTAGCCTAATAAACACATTCCTTACAACTTGGTAGGACTTAACATTTGAATAAAACGCAACATCAGCTCACCAGGGATGGGATTTTACTTCCCAATTGGGCAGATGCAGGTTCTGTGGAAGAAGCTTGGGATTCATCAAAGGCTCCCTTGCATGCCAGCAGCTTCCAAGTCCACTCAATGGGAACAAATTTATTTCAGGTATCCATTATAAAAGAACCATCACTTTCTTTTATTGGCTCAACATCTGCATCTTGCAAGAACAGCTCTTCCTACCTGGGTTGTTGAAGTCCAAAGGTAAGTCTGCAGACAACCATTGGTGCCTAGGCATGCTTGTATTGGTTGCTCAGATGAGGGGCCAATGGATAATTTTGTGTGTGTGTGTGTGTGTGTGTGTGTGTTTGTGTGTAACTTTGTATTAATGTAACATTTTTATATGTAACTGCATTTTTGTAAAATGTTTAAATTGTCTGTTGTTGCTTCTGTTTTCTGTATATTGCTTAGAGCATGCGTTGGCAAACTAACATCCTTGGGCCAGATCAGGCTCAATTGCCTTCTGGATCCGGCCTGCGGACGGTCTGGCAATCACTGTGTGGATCGCCAGCAATATTTGCAGGAAATTCATTAGAAATGTCAGTAGTTTTGAATAGAAAACAAAGTTTTCATAGAATTGTAGAGTTGGAAGGGAACTCAAGTCCAACTTCCTGCAATGCAGGAA
This sequence comes from Darevskia mixta, assembly GCA_034641385.1. Classification (NCBI taxonomy): domain Eukaryota; kingdom Metazoa; phylum Chordata; class Lepidosauria; order Squamata; family Lacertidae; genus Darevskia; species Darevskia mixta. Next base: position 22,741,684 of record JAWWNH010000017.1, read on the forward strand.
TATGCAGGTGGCCCCTATGGGGATGGAACCCATGACCATGGCGTTATCAGCACCACACTGTAACCAACTGAGCTAACTGGTGTCTCAAAGAGGAAGAGCCTATGGCACCCGGTATTCCCAGGTGGTCTCCCATCCAAGTACTAACCAGGCCTGACCCTGCTTAGCTTCCGAGATTGGGTGTGTTCAGGGAAGTATGTGCTTTCTCCAGAACCTGACCGTTATAAGGAAGACCCCAGAATTTGGCAATTAGAATCCATTTATATATGGCATTAGAAATAATTCCCAACTGCTTAAGTGCACTGGAAAGAAAGAAAAAGTACTGCTGATTTTTTTTAAAAAAAATCTACCGTATATCTGTGTCTGTATCCCTATTTCTATATCCGATTGTCAGATTCAGTAAGCAAACAGGTAGTTGGGTGCAATATATAGGAAACCAGGCTTGTAACCGCAACTTCTGGACTTGGATACGTTGTGGTGCTGAAGATTCTTCATGCTTATTGAGGGTTCTGAATGATTTAACCTTCCAGCTTTGGTTCATAAGGGTAGAACTGGGATCCAGCCAGAGTAAAGGCTGTAGCACTGGGACAGACCACATTGCCCTGCACGCAAAGGGCCCTAGATTCAGCATCTCCGTGTAGGTTTGGGAAGGACCCCTGCCATAAGCCCTGGAGAGCAGCTGCCAGTCAGTGTAGGTAGGAGGTAGACCATGCTGAGCTAGATGGGCCAGTGCTCTCTCACCTTTGTACCTTCCTAAAAGCAAGGATCACACAGAATGCATTTGCTTTGTACGGTGCCTGCCTCTCCCTTAGCCTTCAAATGGACTGATTGAGCAGTGCCATTAGTATCTGTGAAATACCTTGGCAGTCCCATTGGAAAGGTGCTTCATAAGCACACCGTGTATTGCATGCATAAGTAAACCGTGCCTGAGTTATTTCTCTGCAGGGAGGAATGTATTGGTTTTTAATTGTTGATTTTAATGGATTAGAGTAAAATATTGTTTTCTTTTATTTGATCTCCGTCCCACGGTGCTCCTACTTTTTCTTCCTCCTCATCAGCAGCGACAGTTCCCTCTTCAGACTTTTAATTATCTCTTCCAGGACCCCCTTGTTTTACCAACGGTGGTGGCAGTTTTATCGCTCTGCTGGGCCCAGTTCGGCAGTTATTCCCTCTCCACTGTCCATTCCCCCCCCCCACACCCAGCAGGGAGGGCCGTGCCAGTTATTTATCTGCTCCTTCAAACCAGCAGAGCAATGGGGAGGTAGGAGGGTCGGCACAGAAGTTTCATGAAATAATCAAATGGCTCAAGTCCACTCCTCAGCAGGAGGCTCCACGAGACGCCATGTTGCCCAGCACTGGAAGAAAATCAACACACTCATTTAAGTGATCTAATGTTACATTATTAACACTCTCTCATTAGAGGAGCCTCCACTAACAATCATTACCGAGTTTCTGCAGGCAATCAGAGAAACCGAGTCTAGGAATGCACAGCTGTCTTAAGCAGGAGGCATTCATTACGGGCAACAACTGCTAACACAGGGAGGGCAGTGGTCATCTACGGGCTTGAGGTCTGGCCTTGCCTCCCTGCCTGACCATGGCCTTTCAGTGCAAAGGGGGGGGGGTTCATCTCACAGTGACCCCTCCTGGTTCCACGAAGTATTCTAACCAGCGACATAGCTGCAGACAAAGGGACCTGCTTTCATAAAACAAAGGACTAACTGATAAGGACCCAGAATTAGATTAGAGAAGAGGCACTCTTGGTAGGGTTTGTTTTCTTTCCAAGTCCTAATTAAGCTCATTACCGTTGCTTTCTTCCACTGAAAGATGCAGTGCATATAAAGCCTTTTTCACCTCAGTGCCCAGGCTGAACAATGGGGGTGGAGACGCTCCTTCAGGTAAACTGGGCCAAAGCCATTTAGCCAATTGTGCTCGGAAACGTACTGGGAGTCAATGTAGGTCTTTCAGGACCACTGTTATATGGTCCCAGTGGCTATTCCCAGTCACCAGTCTAGCTGCTGGATTAGTTGTAGTCACAGCATCTGGAGGGCCACAGGTTCTCTGATTTAAACAGGAGTTTGGGACATTCTCGGGGATCAGTACATGGATCAGTGTCGAACCTTCAAATGGTATTCAATATTTATTTATGTATACGAAACGCAGGATGGAATGCAACATTGACCGGTTTAAATCCTTTATGTCCAGTTTCCTCTTACCTTGCATGGGCAACGAAACACTTTCTACTCAGAGCCCAAGTAAGTTCTTGCTGTCATCAGAATGCCCTCTTCTCCCCTTTCCCCCAACTCTCCCTCCTGCATTTTCTATCTGATGGAGCTTTTGATTTGCACAAATAGCATATGTACATATAAATCCACATGTCAAAAAACCTGACGTGTGGCACCAACATGCGCCATCACACATAGCTTTGACTTGATAGGGATGACAAGCTAAAGAGCACTTTGAATGGAAACCTCATACAGGAAAGCTGCCTGTGTGGAATGAATATGGTGCCCTTTTTGAAATGACACTTGGTGCTTGAAGAGGCAGCGCGACCACTCATGAACTGCCTGGGAAGAGAAGTAATTACTGGGAAGTTGCAGTCAGCTTGATTTGGTTGTGCAACTATGACAGACGACTACAAACTATTCCAGTCAGCTCTTGCTGAATGCATAGGATGTCACTAAAAAGATATTTTTATCTAGTGCAGCGTTCCTCAACCCTGCATCCTCATATGTTGCAGGACTACCCCATCACCCCCTGACCATTAGTTAAGCTGGCTGGCCATGATGGCAGTTCTAGTACAACAACATCTGGGGACCCAAAGATTAAGAACACAAATCTAGAGGGTCAGGACTCTCAGAAGTAGACACAAGTCCTTTGGGTGGTCATCGGATACATGGACCCTATGCAAGCAGCTCTCTCTCTGCTTCCATCCTTTGATGCTAAACCACAGCTGTACAGTGGTAACTCGGATTACAAACACCTCGGGTTACAAACACTTCAGGTTACAGACTCCGTTAACCCAGAAGTAGTACCTCAGGATGACAACAGAAATCACGGCACGGCAGCAGCAGGAGGCCCCATTAGCTAAAGTGGTACCTCAGGTTAAGAACGGACCTCCAGAACGAATTAAGTTCGTAACCAGAGGTACCACTATACTTGATGTCACACAACAAGAACCTGTCCTTATGGCAGGTGGGATGTGGCTGCCTCGGGGATATTTCAGGATATTTCTGCAATATTGCTGAAACAAAGGTGCCCTGGATGTTTTTGTACATTCCCACAAGGAATTTGTTCAAGAAAGGACCTCCTCAGCCATGAAGTTCACTAGGTGATCTTGGGCCAGTCACTTTGGCTGAATCTAGACCTATATATATATATATATATATATATATATATATATATATATATAAACGCTCTGAAAATGCTTTTAAAAATGTTGTAAAATATATTGAATTTGCCATTAAGCTCGCCATCTCGTGTCACATTTGTATAATGCACTTAAAACGCCCTTAAAACATTGTATTTGCAGCTGTATAGCTGAGTCCTTTGTCTCAACCTATTCCACAGTGCAGGATTATTGGGAGGGTTAAATTGTGCATGTGGGGAGCAATGGTGACACCCGATGTCATGCAAGAAGGCTTCCATTGGCACAACTTAACTCCTTCCTCTCCTCTCCTTGCCTTCCCAGTCTTCTTTGGAGGGTTCTCCAATCTTCTAGACTAGAGCATGTGGGGGACAGGGACGGAGGGGCTGCAGGGAATGAAGGCCCCCTCCACAAGGCGGCCTGTTCTGCTGCTGGACAGAAACAGTCAGCTGTCATTCTACATACCCTGCCTCTAGCTCCTTGGAGGAAAGGTGAGATATCAGTGCAATAAATAAATTTGACGTATTATTCATCCATTGAACTGCATGGGTGGACTCCAGAGCTAATGTGAAGAAGTCGTCTGTGCACTAAAACAGCAGAAACATCATCCAACGGTTGCAGGTGATAATTGGAGTAATTGTCAAGTAAGCTTTGGAGGCATCCTGATCGCATGGAAAACAAACTCTCTCTTTCTCTTAGTCTTTATTCCAGCACACAAACCTTTCAGATGAGAAAAACAGTGTTGTACTCTGTGTGTGGCCTGTCAATGAACTGTTATTGTTCAACTCCCACCACCCCACCTTTTTTTCTTTTTGCCGATTGGTCTGGGAGTGTGCACTTTTGCTTTGTTTTGGCTGGGTTTCTGCTATATAAATAAATGTGCTTTGGTTCTTCAAAACGGAATAGCTTTGGAAAGTGGTGACTAACTCCCAACTTCCAGCCCCGTGGGAGCAATGTCACTGGAGAAGAAAGAGATGGCAAGTCCGGGAGCATACCAAATCGGACAATATGGGGTTTTAAAAAAAAAAATTCCACAGGACACTTCCAAGAAACATAAGGCGATTTTGACAGTGGTGCCTCGTTTCATATTGAAAGAAAACAACAATTTCTCTCAGTTAATAAAACAACTGAAACGCCAGCCCAAGATGGAAATGAACCATTTTCACAAGAATGCTATTAACAGTGAAACTCTCTCATAAAGAGTTGGTACTAATTTAAACCGCACATGTTCAGTGTGTAGTTACTCATACCGGTTGGTTGATACTTTCAGGCTTTGCAGCAAAATGCGCAATCAATTAAAAAACAACGTTTGAGTAACTAATGCTCCAATACTGATTGATTTGTATCTCACCATTCTTCCAAAGAGCTCAGGGTGGCAAGCGTGAACTGATCTCCTTTCCCCCCTTCACAACCACATCTGGGGGACAGGTTAACCTGAGAAATAGTGGTTCACCAAAGGTTACTGAGCATGCGTGGTGGCTGAGTGGGGATTAAAAGCCAGTTCTCACTCTGGCTCCAACAAGAAAACTTGTTTGCATGGAACTCGTTGAGTCTAAGTGATCTCAATGGAGCTTCCTTTTAGGCAAGTTGTTCACCTTTTAGCTGTCAATCTTCTCTAGGGTGGATGAATGCTGCATCTTTAAATTTTCACATTAGTGAAGACAAATATAATTTTGCATGGGTTGGGACAGGACTTAGTCATGCGTGGTGTAGTCTCATTGAAATCAATGGGGCTTAAGCCAATCATAACGCAATCCCCATTGATTCCAATGGCTTAAATCCAAACTAAGGGTGGAATTCAATTCTGTTAGTTGCAAGGATTTAGGCTTGTGCAATGGAAACCCCCCTCTCTCCTTCTGCTGGGTATCAAATCTGCTCCAGATGTTTGGCCAAACCCATAGAGCAGATTTAGGGGGCATGGGGGGGGGAGAGGAGGTAGAAATTTCCATTGCAGAAGCTTGTGTCCTTGAGCTGATTGAATGAGTTACTTAGTGCTACACTGGATACAAGCCAGTGGTTTAGCTGGTGAGAGCATCCTGTAGGCAGAGTTCCACTAAGAGGACACTCTTGCCAGTGGGAGGAGGTGCTTTATCTCCAGTCTCCCATTCCCATCCAGGTAGGTGGGGGCAGAACAAGAGAGCAGCTAGAAATGCCATCCTGTCTCTGTTGCATCCAAGTTCCCTCTGTGTCACAGAAGAAGCTTCTGTTCACAAAGGCCGAGTTAGGAATAGGATCCAAGCCAACAGGTTTTCTCTAAGCATGACTAAATCTGGATCCAGCTCTTTTTGTTCATATGAATTGGAGAAAAGTTAAATAAGTCTTGCTGCCTGATCTCATATTGGTTGTTTGGCAATGGAAGAGTTGCACCTTCAGGGTAAAGTCAAACCACCAGAAAGTTACAGTGCTTGCTGTGACTGTAGAGACCGATACAGGAGAGACATGTTTTGTTGCAGCAGGGGCAAATGAAGGCATCCAGTTTTGCTGCTACTGATGTTTCTTCTCTCTGCGCTCCTCCCAGTGGTCATTCCTCCTCTGGTCACTGCTGTGGATACACAACCTGACTGTCTCTCTCCAGACACTGCGGTCGTCTGTGAGGGATTCCCACATGGTTGCCAGCCTTCACGTCACATTTGCAGACATATTTGTAATGCAGAGTTGGTCTGCCGACAGGCCTTGTGCCTGAAGCCATCTCCCCATAGATCACGTCCTTGGGGTTCCTGCCATTTTCCATTCTGTGAACATGACCAAGCCAGCACAGACATCGCTGAGACAGGAGAGCAAACATGCTGGGAATGTGGGCTTGGGAGAGGATATCTTTGTTTGAGACTCTGTCCTGCCATGTGATGCCCAAAATATTCCTGATGCAGTGCATATGGACAGCATTGAGGTGTTGCTTCTGTAGGGTGTAAGTTGCCTGTGACGAGCATCCATAAAGCAGAGTGTTCATCATGTAAGTTTGGTAGACCATCTTGGTATTGGATGGTAGCATCACATTCTCCCATCCCATTTTGGCGGTGCAAGCCTTTGCTATAGCTCAGGAATGTCCAACCAGTAGATTGCAGGATCCTTATCGTGTACAAAAAGTTACAGGGGGAAGCTAAAAAACTCTGTATAACCCCCCCCCCCCCCAAAGCTCAACAGCTCTTGGCACTTCCCTCCTAAGAAAAGCTCAACAACTCTGGGCAATCCACTCACCCCACGCACTCTCCTCCTCCCTCCAATGACAATGGGTAGATCACTGCCAGTTTTTTTATACTGGGAGTAGATCACAGCCTCTTGGGAGTTGGACATGCCTGCTATAGCTGCCTTGCCAATACACTTGTCCAGCTCAGTGTCGATGGAAAGGTTGCTGGTGATGGTGGAGCCCATAGACAAAATCATCTACCACCTCACCTGCGTGGTCACCAGTGCTGGTGTGTGGAGTGCTGGTGACGTTCTGGCCCAGGATGTTGGTCTTTGTCAGGCTGGTGGGGAGGCTGAACTCCATGCAGGCTTGGGCAAAATGGCTGATAAGTCTCTGTAGAGCTTCCTTGGCGTGCACAGTCTAGAAGTAAATACCATTGTCCTACAGGGTCATAATGCCCACCACTGGAAGTGATTTGCAAAGTGATTACAGGAAGGATATTGGTATAGAATTTCATTTCATTTCCAGCCAAATGTAGGGGATTAGCTTTGATAAACAAGACCTTGCAGTGCTGCAGTTTCTCTTTCTTCCAGGCATGCTTCAGTGTTTTCATTTCTGCTTCCCGGAATGTGAGAGTGTCGGAGAAAGTCATTATATAAACTATGAGCACTGTGCTTATTTTGTAACAAATGGTGAAGAGCAGTCCACGAGTCTATTCTTTAAACAAATAGAAGAAATATGTGTATTACTTCACATTTACCTCTGTGAGAGGGAAGTGTTGTGTAAATTAACAGCCCCCCCCCAGTGCATACTCTGGGCATTCCCTTTGTGGAAAAGAATGAGCAGCTGTACCATGTGCAGGATTTCATGTGCACGATCAGAGCTGTTGGGAATCTGGGCGTTATATGGAAGGAGGCCCCACTGGAATCCAGGGGATTTAATTCTATCCTTTAGGATTAGAATGTTAGTAAATAAAATTGCTCTTTATGGATATTTCTCCTTGTGTGAGATCAGGTCCCAAGAGGCGGATTTGCATGACTTTCAGCTTCTTCTATGTCAGGATCTGAACGTAGACAAGTATTCTTGATGAGATTTACAAAGTTGACGAGATTCACAGTCAAAATCTTGGTTCTCTGGGTCCTTGGTATAGCTATGGCAAAAATTTTGCTAGCTCGTATGATTGCCACCCCAAGGAATTGTTAGGACGCCAACAAGTTGGTGCACTGAAGAGCAGCAGTCAGTCTGATAAAGCTGAGGTCAAACAGTCCGGGTCAGAAGCCAGCCAAAGTCAGTTCAAGCCAGAAGTCAGGAAGCCGAGGTCAGGATTAAGCCAGGAGTCAGAAAGCCGAAGTCAGGAAGCTGAGGTCAGGATCAAGCCAGGAGTCAAAAAGCCGAAGTTACGAAGCCGAGGTCAGGAGGAAGCCAGGAGCCAGGAAGCCAAAGTCAGGAACACAGGAACCAGGAACAGGACAAGCAAGAACAACCACGTGCTCCAGCACAGCAGTTGCAGGTGCTGGTGAATGGAGCAGCTGGCCTTCCTTAAGTAGCCGGCTCATGACCACGCCTCTTACGAGCTGCAGCTGCCTCCAGTTGTTCCCTACGTCTCTCAGCTCTACGTTCTACAGCTGAGAAGGGAGAAGGGGAGGGGGCCAGCCGGTTCCTCTCCTCACAGGGGCCTGATTCTGGCTTGACTTCCTCCTCCTGTCCAGGTGTTTCCAGTTCCCAATCTGATTCTTCCTCTTCTGAGGAGTGCCACCACCAGTCTTCTCCATTTCCCCAGATTCTTCTGTGGGTGCAGCCTTGCCGGGGGGGGGGGGGGCTTGCCACCACTCCTCCTCATCCGGCTCAACCCTGACAGGAATACAACAATCTGTTTTCTATCATTATCATCCTTCTCCAAGAAATGTTGAATGAAAAGCAGGTTTCATGAAGTTCTGCCCATTTTCTCTTATCATTTCTATCAGTATTTGAAATATTTAGATCAGGATAGAGGGTATTCCATCTCTCTCTCTCTCTATTCCAGTTTAGTATAGCAAAGGAAGAGTGAGTGATATTTAAATTTAAGAAGTCATGACTTCTGCTAATTTTTCTCCTTGGTTGAAAAATTGTAAATGGCTCCAAATATATGAGCCTTCCTTAGGCATTTTATTACATATTAAAACAGATGGACTATGATCTTCACTTGCAGCATAATTATATTACTATTGTCAGAGTGTGTTGAGAAGACTTGGAAAGCTCTTTAGAATGCTTTTTAGAAATGTCTCTCTCCTTATTGGTTACATTTGTACCCTGAGTTCATAACTTCATTTCTATGATCTCACAACAACCATGTGTGGTAGACAGCAAACTTACCCGCTGGATAAAGGAGCAGGCATAGGGCATTGGGCTCAAGGGGTGCTGTGCTTTGGGGTAGAGGGAAAATATCTGTCATGGGCTAACAATGCAATTATCCACTTGACAGCTGAAACAAAAAGTATACGTTTAATATAGTGTTATTAGTTTGTGAGTGCCTGACCCCTTCTAATTCCTGGATCCAGCAAGTGATGAGGTAGTCACCTGGATGATGGCTCAATAAGAGAACAAAGGAAAGCTGGCTTTGGGCTCCTCATGAAGCCTGAGTTTTAGAGTTGTGAGTTTGCAGTAATGGAACCTAGAGCTAACGCTGCAAGCAGAAGTGTCAGAGCAATGTTTGATATCTGTTTGAATCCAAGGCTGTGGGAGAAACAAAACCCTTTTGGAGTGCTGGTGCTGTGAGGCCCACCATCATAGGCTCAGGTTGTATATATGTGTAAATAAACCCTATATCATAAAGACACCACACTCTGCTATGCCTCATTTCCAAAAGGAAACATGAACCCTGGGTAATCGCCTAAAACCCCTGGAATCTCACATCACTCGGAGATTGGGATGTTGTGCAACAATAATATGAATCTTAGTGTAATCTGCAAATGCAGACCCTCCAAGTGTCCCTATTTTCCAGGGACATCCCTGATTTAGAGAACCCATCCCAGTTTCTGATTTGATCCCGGAATATCCCACTTTCCCTTAGGATGTCCCTATTTTCATTGGAGAAATGTTGGAGGGTATGGAGTTATCTGACCCCCAAGCCATCTGAAGGCAATTGTGTATAGGGAAGTTTTTTTTAAAAAAAATGTTTAATGCAGGCTTCCTCAACCTCGGCCCTCAATCCTATACGTGCAATAACCTGGAAGTAACTCCCATTGAGCTCAATGGTGTGCTGCAGTGACTGTTAACGTTAGGCTATAGCCCTGTACAGACTGATTCACAACCACATTTCTTCCTACAGCCTGTGGGCGATTCATATGGTCAGTTTAATTTGTCGACCAGCTAAAAGAGCAGAGGTGTGATAACTCCACCTAGTAGATATGTCTCCTGTAGAAGATAGCACTTGCATGAACAGTCTGAATGTCGGAATAACATCTGACTGATTTTATGGGATAACATGAAATGAGAAATCATCTAGCCAGGCCAGAGCTTCCTGCTGTTGTGGAGGGCTTTTTCCATCAGCTTCTGGCACAGAGTTTGGAACTGCAGCTGGGGCATGTGATTAGACTCTGTGTCCCAGCATGCCACTCCAGGGTGTGGCTGTTTACCCATTGGGAAAGGGAAAGCGTTTAATCCTGCATTCTCCACAGTAGTTATGCAACCTGCTTTGCAAATGGCACTTTCACTTGGTCGTACACAATCCGCATTCCTGCTGCAGATGTTATAGTTAGAGAAATGCACGGTCTTCGGGAGCTCTGTAGGCATAGCAATATTTGGAACAGTTTTTTCATAAAGAAGTTGAGAGCCTACACTTTCTTTGTTGTGTCAGGGTAGGTGTTCCAGAAGTGGAATTTTTAAAGTAGGCTATTACTTCCTGCATGAAGGACTTCAGAGCAAAAGTCAAACCAACCCATCAAGGAGGGAAGCTATAGCTCCCCAGTTGTTGCTGCACCCCAATTTCCATCAATCCCAGTCAGCAGGGTCAAAGCTGCCCTTGAGTACCCCCAGAGAAAAACCACTGATCCATACAATTTTTACCTCCTTGCTCAGTGCATAGAGGCAAGAGAAAGAGCTACTGTGTCTAGTTTAATCTTACAAAATATCAGTACTACATGATATATATTTGACCATTTTGTATAGACAGTGCTTTGTAGTGCCAGAAAGTGGCCCTTCATCTGGTAAAATGAATCTCTCCCCACCACCCACCCACCGCTTGTTAACATAGCAATTAGTTTACTAAAAAGCACATTATCTTGAGCCTGTGCCAAAATCACTACATATCAGGTGTGAAATGTCTGATGTTTTCCATCTGGAGAGGATCTGCTCTGCAGTCACAAGGCGTCTGCATGGTTTTTGGCTGACTTGCTAATTATTTTGGGGAATGTTCTGCTGAAACATTTTAAAACTACAATTCAAAATAAATACGGATGCTTGGGTGTGCACTAGACAGAAAGCAAGAAAGCATCCTAAGGAGTAGATAGGAAAGTTCTCTGTCCTAAAACCTTTATAAACCCAGGGACCACTATTCTATTTGCACCCTGTGAAATCTGGGTCTCTGCTGGTCAGGCACATCCAGGGCAGAATCCAAAACAAAGGGTTAAAAGAAAAAGGATTTAGACTAAACCTCAGGAAGAACTTCCTGCCAATATACAGTGGTACCTTGGTTTAAGAACAGCTTAGTTTATGAACAACTTGGATTAAGAATGCTGCAAACCCGGAACCAGGTGTTTTGGTTTGTGAACTTTGCTTTGGAAGCAGAACGCTTCCTGTTGAGTGTGTTCCATTTGTAAATTGAGTCCCACGCTGCTATGGGAAAGCACGCCTTGGTTTAAGAATGCTTTGGTTTAAGAACGGACTTTTGGAACAGATTAAGTTCATAAACCAAGGTACCGGTACCACTGTTGTTGTGGAATAAAGCAACAAGGCTTGCAGTAAGTTACCTGAACCAGTGGGGGCGATAGACAGAAAAGTAACCATTTCTTCCCCCACTGATTCCTTCTTGTTTAGTAACTACCTGTTGAGAAAGTAGATCACTTCCTCTCAGGCTTTACTTCCTTCCCTTCCCTTTTCCAAGTGAGTTCAAGTATCAGTATTAGTGAGCATGTGCAGGTGTTATTGGCTCCATCTTGGCCACATGGCTTTGTTTGTCATGAGTAATAAACTTCCTGTTTTCTTTATCACTTCAACCAACAATATTGCCAGACTATTTCTTTCTGTGCACTGCTGCGGCAATACCCCTCAACCGCCCAATTTTAAGCGGGACACCCTGGGATTACAGAAGCCATCCCGGCTTCTGATTGGATCCCGTAATGCCCCGGCTTGTTACAGAGCACAGGAGCAAAATATGCTTATTTTTTTGTCTGGCGTTCTGGTGTGAGCCAGGTGGCCAATTTTGATCAGCGGGATGTTGGGAGGGGTATGCTTCGATATATTTACCAAACACCAACAATTATGAACTATTTAACACTGGGACAGATGGCCTCAGTAGGTGGTGGCCTCTCCTTCATTAGAGGTTGGATGACCACCTCTTAGGGATGTCATACCAAAAGATTTCCTGCAATGGCAGGAGGTCAGACTAGAAGACCTTGGAGGTCCGTTGGAACACTCTGATTCAGTTTTCCGATGAGAGGTTTGGCTTTCCAAAGTGCTGACTTTTGATAATCTCCATCTGTTTTGCGGGGAGTTGCAGATGTTTGCAACTTTTCAAACTTGTCTAACACATACACTCCATTTCTAGGAAAAACAAAGGCTTGATGCAGCTCAGAACTTAATGGTCAGCTCTGGTCTCAAGGAACATTTGATAATAAATGATACAAAATCACAAGTAACCCACCAATATATTTGCATTCACTAGTATTATGCTCAGGTAGATGTATCAAGGTGTCCTACAGAATAACAGAAAACATCATTTTTGCCCTCACTGCTGGTAGCTGAAAATTTTCAGGCATATTCTTTTCTGGGAATATATTTAAAATCCAACACTAGTAATAGAATACACAAAATAAATATGCTCCTTACAAAAGCTATGCATGTGGGTGCATTTTGTAACTTCCATTTCCTTTGCTCCTTTGGCTATCCAAACAAAGGCATTCCATGGAGAAGTGGAAGGAAGGCATGCTTGTTACAGCATCATTTTACAGCTGTAGCATAAATAGAGAACAGTCTGAGAGCAGAAATACCATCTTATGGGTATCAATCAAAGCTTAATTTCTGCCAGAGTTTAACCCTGGCATCTGTTTCAGCGTGGGAATGTAACCCTGGTACATTACAAACTAAGAATAGGTAAAAGCAGGGTTTGTTTTTTCCCCAGCCAGAGCTCAGGTCCAGCACCTCTCAGGTGGGCGCCATTGCCATTATAAGAGAAAAGGGGAAGCATTCATGGTGAGTTCCGGCACCTCTTTTTCTAGAAAAACAGCACTGATTATAATATATATGGTATTGTGTAGGTTATCTGAGGGAATCCATGAAGGCATGAGGATATCTCCTATTAAGCGATACACTTCGGTATTAGTAATTAACACATGTTCTCATTTCTTTGCAATAAAAAATAGTGCTCAAATTATTGGGGGAAGCAGAGAGGGCATGACCTCTTTCCTTTATGTATGTAGCTCCCTTAGCTATAGTTTTCAGAAAGTTCCTTTAAATTTCCGAAATAACAAAACAGGTAATAGAAGCAACTCCAGAGCTTGCCCTATTAAATATCTTCCAGCACAACAATATACATGCATACTACAAGGAACTCATAAGTCACTTACTTTCAGCAGCTAGAAATATCATAACTAGACACTGGAAGGACCTATCAGGGTGAACATAGTCCGCTGGTACCAAAACGAAAAGTTAACCAACTAGAAAAGTTAACCAACAAACTCAAACTAGCACAGGGACACGCTATGGAGGATGCCTTCACCCCAGTGTGGGGTCCCTTTATTACATACACAGCACAACAGGGCAATGACCTATCCCCCCCCCCACAGCATATGAATCGATATGGCTAACCTGACCCAACAACCTAGCATGCTTCCCCCACACAAATGAGCCACACACCAATCAACTAAACACAACCAACCAAGCTAGGAACCCCATACCTCTTGCAATGTCAATAAAAATAAATAAATACACAAACAAAAGACCTACAGTACCTATGTGATGCTGACACAACCCCCACCTACACTAAGAATAGGCAATACTGTAGAACGAAAGAAAAATATCATCTCTCTCTCCGCTCCCCCAACTGCAGGATGTCGATGACAAAAATGTCTCTCACCAAATGTAAACAAACTGTGAAAAAGAATATGAATTGAAAGTGGAGACAATAGATGTACCATTTATCTGTTTGCTTTGTAACACAAAAAACCCTAATAAATATATTTAAAAGAAAAGAAAAGAAAGCTGCTTTGTGATGGTGGTTGTGGAGATGCTTTGGCTAAAACTAGAAGGAATCAATGGGCCCCCAACTGTCCCCCTATGATTTGAGCACTGATCCAAAAATCATGAATTGAGCTGTGTGTATGGTTATGATGGTGTGCTTTGCAGTCTGGTTTAAAGTGAAGATGAGAGCCATGTGGTCTGATCCTCTGTGCATTTCCTTGGAAATAAGCTGAGTGAGTCTTGTTGGGCTTACTTTCAAAAACGCATGCATAGGTTTGCAGTCTCACAAAGGAGAATTTGGACTAAACAGCTGCAGAATTATGAACCTTGCCATGCTATTAAAATCACTCCAGATTTGTAGAATGCACTCCCAACCCACTACAAAATAAAACAATGGTACTTGTGTATCTTTAAGTTTGACTACTAACAGAATGAATTTGTACTTTTTCTCATCCAAATGTTATGTATTCTGTCATGTGAATATTAAGTGCAAGAGCTATGTTTAAATAATGTGAAGAGCCTTGAATTAAAGCAACACAGGCCAATCTCTTTAAGGTTTATGTTGACAGTCTATCCTTAACTCATACAAATTGTGCGAAACAGATACCGTATAATGGCATGAATTATATCACTCTTAAAGTAACATTTCCAAGACAACATTTGAATTTCCTCTGTTCTGACAGTTTACCATCTCTCCATATGTTTAAATATAGATTTAACATTTACTAGAGTTCCTCTTTAGAAGGGGGAATAATATATTATAGAGTTTTTCTAGGAATGTTATTTGCTTGACAGTGGGATCTGCCCACTTTTTATATTTAATCTGAGATTTTTCTTTTTACAGACCCTCCAAGTGTCCCTATTTTCCCAGATTTACAGAACAGAAGCTGTCCTGGTTTCTGATTTGAACCCAGAATGCCCTGCTTTTCCTTTGTTGTTGTTGTTTAGTCATTTAGTCGTGTCCGACTCTTCGTGACCCCATGGACCAGAGCACGCCAGGCATTCCTGTCTTCCACTGCCTCCCGCAGTTTGGTCAGACTCATGTTGGTAGCTTCGAGAACACTGTCCCACCATCTCGTCCTCTGTTGTCCCCTTCTCCTTGTGCCCTCCATCTTTCCCAACATCAGGGTCTTTTCCAGGGGTCTTCTCTTCTCATGAGGTGGCCAAAGTATTGAAGCATCATCTTCAGGATCTGTCCTTCCAGTGAGCACTCAGGGCCGATTTCCTTAAGAATTGATAGGTTTGATCTTCTTGCAGTCCATGGGACTCTCAAGAGTCTCCTCCAGCACCAGAATTCAAAAGCATCAATTCTTCGGCGATCAGCCTTCTTTATGGTCCAGCTCTCACTTCCGTACATTACTACTGGGAAAACCATAGCTTTAACTATACGGACCTTTGTCGGCAAGGTGATGTCTCTGCTTTTTAAGATGCTGTCTAGGTTTGTCATTGCTTTTCTCCCAAGAAGCAGGTGTCTTCTAATTTCGTGACTGCTGTCACCAACTGCAGTGATCATGGAACCCAAGAAAGTGAAATCTCTCACTGCCTCCATTTCTTCCCCTTCTATTTGCCAGGAGGTGATGGGACCAGTGGCCATGATCTTAGTTTTTTTGATGTTGCGCTTCAGACCATATTTTGTGCTCTCCTCTTTCACCCTCATTAAAAGGTTCTTTAATTCCTCCTCACTTTCTGCCATCAAGGTTGTGTCATCAGCATATCTGAGGTTGTTGATATTTCTTCCGACAATCTTAATTCCAGTTTGGGATTCATCCAGTCCAGCCTTTCACATGATGAATTCTGCATATAAGTTAAATAAGCAGGGAGACATCTCAATTTTCATTGGAGAAATGTTGGAGGGTATGGAGTTATGCAACCCCCGAGCCAAGGTGATAAGTAATTATGCAACCTTTAGAAGACATCTGAAGGCAGCCCTATATAGTTAATTTTTTTTTAAAAAAAATGCTTAATGATGTTTTTATATATGTTAGAAAATGCCCAGAGTGGCTGGGGCAACCCAGACAGATGGGCAGGGCATAAATAAAATATTATTATTAATATTATTATGAAATAGGACATCCCTATTTTCATCAGAGAAATGTTTGTGTGTATGTTATTACTATTCTCTCTAGGATACTATTTTTTCTTTTTTTTTAATGCATTAAATGCTATCATTATTTTTAGTACAGTATTGTCTTCTTCTGGAAAAAGCCCTGGAAGTACTCTATGACTATAATTCTATGCACCCTTAGTCAAGTGAAAATCTAAAGGGCTTCATGGAACTGGTTTCTGTGTAAGTGTGCTTAAAATAGCCCTGTGTGTTTCCTAATCTATCCTTCCATTTCTAAGCGTTTAGTTCAGGGGTGGGGACCAGTGCCTTTCCCATGTTGTGGACTCCAATTCCCATCAATCCCAGCTAGCATGGCCCATGGATCGGGATGGTGAGACCACAGCAATGAGGACCTCAGGCTCTCCACCCCTGGTTTAGCTACACTAAAAAATAAATGTATACTAATGCAGTAATACCAGCAAGAGAACATCTAATTGCAGCGGTAAATTCTAGTGAGAGCAGGTAAGCTGTCAGTGACACCCTGCTGAAGGTTAAGGTGGCACATTAATTATAAATAGCACGCCTAATTGTGAATTATCCACTATTTTGACACTCGGCCACGGAGAAAACAAGTTTTGCCATGCAGTAAGATATTGCTTGATGTAAAACTGAGGATCCATTTTTCATCATGTTTCGTTAACACTGTTGAAGGATTCCACCCAGAGCTCTAGCCATTTGGGTTGCTATCCCATACATACTAACTTGGGAGTAAGCCTCATTGGAATAAATTGGACTTTCTTCTGAGTAGTCAAGTACAAGGTTGTGCTGTCGGATAGCAAAATAGTAAACGGGTTCTTAAAACTGGCAGGCTATTAAAACAGCACTGCATAGGGCTCAGCTTGGTGTTCTCCTTGATGGGCTAATATTCAGGGACTTTTTATTTTTATTTATTTTTGCAGGGACAAGTAGGAGAGCATTTAACCTGGCAACCACCCACCTGCATCCTGAACCGGGAATTTTTTAAAACCACTTTATTCTGCTGAATGTGCAAACTGGTTCATATTTAACAAAAGCTGGTCCCCTGCCCAAAAAGGGCTACTCCCCAGCCTCCTATATCTCATTAAATCTCAGGTGGTATATAGAAATATAAACCAATAAACACACACACACACACAACCCAACAGTTCAAAATTAGTTAAAACAAGAAGAGCAGTAAGAACATCATCAAGCAATAGAACTGCAAGCAGGTCAAGCAATACTTTAAAATGCCTGGGTGAGTAGAAAATATATTTGCATGATGCCAAAAAAAGACATAGAACTATAAAGTTGCAAGGGACCTCAAGGGTCATTTAGTCCAACCCTCTGCGCTGTAGGAGCCTCAGCTAGAGCATCCATGACAGATGGCCTTCCAACCTCTGCTTAAAAACCTGCAATGAATGAGTGTCCACAACCTCCTGAGGGAGTCTGTTCCACTGCCGTACAGCTCTTACTCTCAGAAAGTTTTTTCCGAATATTTAGTTGGAATATCCTTTCTTGTAACTTGAAGCCATTGGTTTGAGTCCTACCCTCAAGAGGAGGAGAAAACCATCTTGTTCCCTCTTCCATGTGACAGCCCTTGAGGTGTTTGAAGATGGCTCTCATATCTCCTCTTTTCTAGGCTAAACATACCCAGCTCCCTCAACCGTTCCTCATAAGGCTAAGGGAAAGCGGGACATTCAAGGATCAAATCAGAAGCCAGAATGGCTTCTGTAAATCCAGGACTGTCCCTGGAAAAGAGGAACACTTGGAGGGTCTGTGGGCATGCTTCTGGAAGAAGGCAAGCACATAGTAGCATTCAGAGTTTCAACAGGCAGCCTCCTCCATGAACTGGCAATTCTGCTGCATCTCTTCATTCAGACCACAGAACGACCCCATCACACTCAATGCAGGGATGTGTCTGAACTTCCTGTCCCCAGTTTACTGTTTTGGTCTTCCCTCTGCTAAGAGAGGGTAACCTCCATTGAGGCTAAGGGGCCAAAGGAACTTGAATTATTTAATGAATTGTGACACATTAGCAGTGTTCTTGCAGTGAATTATGAGGGAATTACTTCTCTAGCCTTGGCAAAACTGTTACTGTTGGGGTTTCTCTTTTATTGTCTCTTAGCATTAGACTTTTCATCCTTAACTTACGTTCCTTGCTATTCTGGAAAAGGAGAACAAGCACATTGCTAGAGAGGCAGATGTTTCAACAAAAATGCTAATAGCTACAACTAAGGGTTGCCCCTAGTCAGCCTCCCAGAATCACTGCGTGATTAGAATGGCTTTATTTTCCATAGCCTGAGATGCAAACCTTCTTCATATCTATTATTAGCAGAGAGATGGAGAAACCCCATTTATGTCTTGCACAAACAAAAACTGTAAGGTGAAGCAGGAGTGGGACTGCGTTCCTGGCCCTGCTCTTAACATCCCACCCCTGAGCTAGCCCAGCTTTCTGACGTCCCTGCTGAACTGGCTCCCATCCAAAACACGCAGACAGAAGCTCTTACTTGTAAGCAAGAAAGAGATATTTATTCAGCCAAATAACAGTGTAGGCCCTGCAGCAGACACAGTGCCCAGGAGCCATGATTCAGGAGTTCAGGAGCAGGGCAAGTAGTTCAGAAATGAAACGAAGTGCCAAAGAAGAAGAAGAAGAAGAGTTTGGATTTGATATCCCGCTTTATCACTACCCTAAGGAGTCTCAAAGCGGCTAACAATCTCCTTTCCCTTCCTCCCCCACAACAAATACTCTGTGAGGTGAGTGGGGCTGAGAGACTTCAGAGAAGTGTGACTAGCCCAAGGTCACCCAGCAGCTGCAAGTGGAGGAGCGGAGACGCGAACCCAGTTCACCAGATTACTAGTCCACTGCTCTTAACCACTACACCACACTGGCTCTCAAAGATGTCCCCCCCTTTCCCACCAAGCTTGTGGGGATCATAGCTGTCAACTTTCCCCTTTTTTAAAGGGAAATTCCCGTATTCCGAATAGGATTCCTTGCAAGAAAAGGGAAAGGTTGACAGCTATGGTGGGGATATCAAGATTGCAAGTGGATGCTCTTTCAGGGTGGCTGGGTCTGCTCCCACCTGAGAGAGCAGCACCTGGTTCAAGATGAGAAGGCTGCACCCTCCTGCTCAGTTGCTACTGTCTTCTGTTCAGCCTCCCTCCCTTGGCTGATCAATTTCCCCCACTCCCAGCCCCCCTGAGGCTCTCTGCTCCAGGAAGGTCAAAGGGGGGAGATGACATCCCTGATCCCCCTTCCGAAATGACTGAAGTTCAGACCCTCCAAGTGTCCCTATTTTCCAGGGACAGTCCCGGATTTACAGACGCCATCATGGTTTCTGATTTTAATCTTAGAATGTCTTGCTTTTCCTTAGGATGCCCCTATTTTCATCAGAGAAATGTTGGAGTGTATGGAATTCTGCTCATGAAATGCATTTGCAGGCAGAATTGTGGGAGGTCATTTTCCCAGGCTCCTGTCTGCCCTGGCAGGCCCCTAAAAAGCTACTCCAGAGGGTCTGGAGACCCCCCAGAACAGTGTGGGAGGTGATACAGGGACCTGCAGCGGGAAATCTGTGAAAATTGTTTCCTTTCTTTCCTCTGGTGGATTGGATTCCCATCTGGGAATGCAAAGATCCTGCTGTTGGCAGAAAGGCATCCCTGGATCCAGCCCGCTACTACCCTATGTTTGACATTTTAACAGTATCTCTACCAGCAGAGATCCATCTGTGGTTGTACTGATATTAATAGTATGACTGTGAAATAAATGGCTTATCTGTTGCAGCCTAATTTTGAGACTATAGTATCCTTGACATAATAATATGGGAGCTTTGTAAGTGCAACGAAGCACCTGCAGAGATCTGGACTGAAGCCCATGTTTTTAGGATTAAGGCAAACATCCCCCACCCTGCCCCCTGCCCCATTGTGTATCCTGCTCTGTTGTGAGTGTATTTCATTGCTGTCTATGGAAGCCCTGTGTGTGAATTTCTTTGCATGTGTTCGTCTGTGATTGGAGTTTAAGTATTCCTTTTGAAGTGTTAACACCCCAATAAGTTCATATATTACATATACTGTATTTTAGAAGCAGTCCAGTGTGGCTTAAACACTTGAATCAACAGTTATACGGCTCGCACTTTGTTAACTCTATCTGAGCTTAGGCACAGTAGGACAGGAAAGTTGGAACATTTCTGCTTTACGCTGCTGCCAATAAAAACTAGCCCTACCTCGCTGGACTGAGTCATGTAAGTCCCACTGTGATGATGGAGTTCGGGCTGCACAGAGAGTTCAGGTTGGGCTGACTGCGCAGTACCACCCTGGAATGCAATGTACAGTATCTCTCTTGTATATTCCCCAGAGGTGGGGAATTTATAGCAAGCACTGCTTTGGGGAACTGTGTTAGCAGCTGAGAAAAAGCAATATAAAGTAGCTTCCCTGTAACTCAGAGCTACTAGTAGAACAATGCCAGCAAAACAAAAATAGCATTTTGCTGGCTCATCTAAAGCAGCTTTAAACTGGTCAGATTTAATTAAAAGGGGTCACGTTAAATATACTGGAAGGATTTAAATTTGTGGAAGCAGCACTTAAAAAAAACACCATATAGATAGAGAAACCAATTCCAAATCAGCTTGGCAAAGATCTTTGGGGGCACAACCCCTGCTACCTGTAAAACATAATTTTAATTAAGATTGTATTTAAATAAATAACTTGATATACAATGTAGAAAAAAAAGATCTACACGGTCACCTCCCCATTAATCCATAAATCTGAGCTGGATAATCTGTGACTATTTTATATGAAGGACAGAGTGGCCAATGCTTTAGATGTGGTATGAGCACTTCTCTTATAATGTGTGAAATGAGACTTGTGAATCTTTTCTAGGGTTTCCTGTAAAATTTCTCAAAATGGGTGGAATATGTGGGTTATACTTCAGGTGTAATGGTAGTATCAAAGGGGAAGCAAAAGTAACTTGAGGTTCACCTTACTGTGTATTGTCACTGTGATGTTTGATTCAGCTTCAATGAGTGATCCTAAATAAGTGTATTTCTGTCTCTCTGTTCTCCAGTGTCAGACGAGCCTTGTTATGATAGTCTTCCTGCGTGGAAAGTTGTTAGTACAGAGTGTGGAACTGGATCTGGCTGATGGGCCAAATCCTAATCTCCCCCTACACTCCACACAGTGGAGTGCGATCAGTGGACTAGGGGGACTAAGGTAGTCCCCTAAATGTTCCCAGTAAATTAGAGTATTAAAGTATTAAAGCCTGGTGCCTTCTTCCCAAAGCCTGGGAAGCATCTCCCTGCCCATTTTAGGGAGGGAGGCATGATGCTCCGATGAGTTCAAGAGCTCTTCTGCCACCTTCCCAAAGTCCACCCAACTTTGGGAAGTAGACAGGAGGGCTTCAGCATCCTGTTAGAGCCCTGACACCTCCTTCCCAGAGCCTTCTGCCCAGCTTAGGGAGGGACGCATGCTACTCATGTATGTGATGCCAGGATGTCATGCATGCAACATCCCCCCCCAGTCATCCTTGAAAGCTGGAGCCTCTGACTCTGCGGTCCAAATCTGACAGGTGGGCAGGGCTCCCATCACCTGACATCACAATGATGCTAGGTTACACGGTGTTTTGAAGCCCTGACAATCAGCTGATTGTTGGAACTTGTTGGAACTTCACAGCAGGGCAAAGAACCCTGCTTTAAAATTATGCCTTTTGGCCCAGTCCAGACACCTTTTTACTTGCCCATATGACTGGCAGGTGGACATGGTTTGGCTAAAATGACCCCATCCTGTATCGTGCATTAGGCTGTATATCTGTAGGCCCTGATATAATCTAAGCCAAGAATGGTGAACTGGCATATGTGGTCCACAAGGCAATTGTGCTTGATCCGTGATTGTCCTACTTTTAATCAAGGTATGGCAGGAATAGAAAAACAATTCAGTTGTAAGAAATAGGGGTATTCCAATCAGTTACGTCTTAATCTTTGATTATGTACACAATGTGCAACTGCATATATTTGTGTGTTATGCAAATATATCCAGGACAAAACCAAATGTGATGCAGCTGGCCCTGACCAGGATTTCCCATAGCCAACAGCAGTTTTGTGGGGATGCGGGATAATTTAGTTTTGGGGGAAAATTCAGACTAAGACATTGTACCCATTGGGGCAATTTCCCCATTATTCAAAGCGGTTGTAGGGATGTGCTAATTAATGAAAGCAAAAAAAGTGGGTGATCCTGGATGTCCTACATTACATCTGCTTTGGCCCCAAGCATGTGTACAGATGTGGCACCAAATTTATTAAAGAATCTGACTGTGCTTGAGAAGGTCAGTTTGTACACAGCAGCTCTCAAGTGTGTAGAACTTGCCTACCGTCCTAATGTTCATATGTTAGGAATGCACTGCCTTTGTGTGTGTGCATCCATGTGGGGGGCTGTGGATCTCTATGGATTGTGTGTTCTGAATTCTGTTAGTCCCCCCAGAAGGGGATAGTGAGGGTGTGATGTGTGGGTGTGCATTCTCAGCTGGCATCCCTAAGGGCAGGGCAGATCTTACGGGTGTCCTCTGCACAATGCATCAAGCCTGGGTGGCCATTGACTCTGCTGTCCCTTCCAAGTACACGCCTTAGGTTAAGAAGAACATTGTTCTTTTGGGTGGCCATGTACTTTTGACTCCTCAGAGAACAGTAATCTAATTTGTTCCACTTCCCAACCAATCCTTTCCCTAGCAGGTAACATTCTCATTTTTATTTTTTTGTGACAGCCTACACATCCTGTGCAGGGTCAAACCTCACCCTCTTTTTAAGCTTGACTGTGTTTAAAATGCAAATAAACAGCACTTCCCAAACTCTGTCCTGCTCTCTCCTTTGGATCATTTAAACACAAATACTTTTGCTAGGACAGTCCAGTTGTGATATTTGTTTCCTCCATTTAATTACCTCCAGCTGATGGACTCCCTCCAGGCTTTGTATTAATGACAAGTATGTAGGATGGGGAGGGTACCACCAGACTTTGATCTAGAAGTGACTAATAACAACTTATCTTCCTCTTTCCTTCCAGCCCAGCCGCCTTGTGTGGTTTATTGACCATTCCACGACACTTTCATTTGTAACCATTTCTTCCTGCTCTTATGTCTGGAATGTAGGACAATAATCATTGAAGGCTACAGAGACTTGCATTCCCTTCAGAGCTGAATGTTGGAGCGAGCCCTGCAGACTAGTTTAAAGATTGTGAAGCCTTGCCAAGGTTGGAGGCTGTAACTTGAAACATCCTTATGCCTTGCCTGTGCAGCTTTACTAAAATGTATTTCAGGTTGCAGCCATTATGAAAACAGCCTCCTATTATCAAGCATAATAGTAGTCTTGTCTAAATTTAACTTCGTTTTCTGAATTCTGGCATACGCCAAGGGCAAGCAATTAAATTTCATGAAGGTCCATAAAAATCACAACAGCAGTAGCGGAGGGTGTGTGTCTGGAATCTGGTTGCTTTCTCCTGCACACAAGAGCACTTTCTCTTTTATATCACAGCTGAGTGGGTGGCCTATAAAACATGGAGTGGAGGTCCAGTTATGGACCTCAGACCACAAATGGTTTAAAGTCCACCTCTGGTCTAAACCTTCTCTTTTTCAAAACTACCGAAACAGCTCTTCTTTGTCATAAAACGTTGTTCCCATACACCTTTACATCCCTTATGAACGCATTTCGAAGTAACTGTAAGGCAGATATTGAGCTAACTTAACACAAATGTTGTCTCGTACACAGAATCTCTATGTAACCATGAACTGGAGGCATGACCTTGGAAAACCCGTTCCCTGGCAGGTCATCATCTATCTGTTGCAATGGTATATATATTTATTACCTAGCTCAGTTTTCTTGGAAGCATTAAGATTGCAAGGCAAGATCCTGTGAGTGCCGTGCAACCCTACTCAAAAGCCTCACGGAGTTAAGCAGGGCATGCTGCTGGCACACACACCTAATTCCAATCTGTACCTATCAGGTTGACATAGCATTGCCCTTCTTATTCAGAAAATGGATCTTGCATCTTTACTAGTTCCTACTCCATTTTGAACGCTAAGAGCAAATGCTGCTTTGGGAAGTGCAAATGATGGCCACCAACTTGGATGGCTTTAAAAGGAGTATAAATAATAAAATCACCACCACCACCATTAGTATTATGGAATAGTTCGTCCCTAATTTCATCGGATAAATGTTGGAAGGTATGGAGTTATGTGACCCACCCACCGAGCCAAGGCAATAAGTAACTACACAACCTTTAGAAGACATCTTGAAGGCAGCCCTGAATAGGAAAGTTTGTTTAATGTTTTATTATGTTTTTTATATATGTTGGAATCCACCCAGAGTGGCTGGGATAACACAGTCAGATGGGTGAGGTATAAATAGTCCTTCTTCTCCTTCTCCTTCTTCTATAGGACCTCCCTGTTTTCGTCAAAGAAATGTTGGTGGGTATGATACTTCATGGGTGTCCACTCATGCAGTATTTCAAATTTATGAGGCAAGCCCCTCTAGAACATCTCCATGCCCCACTCAGAAAATGTAGTTAGACTAGGGTGTGTATTAGGGTTATAACATTTCTCACAACCTCATGTTCCTGTAGCTTAGTTAGATGAACTTTTGCCTAAAAACAAAGGAATGAACCGTCATTTCCAAATCTTTCGAGGGGGGGGGGAGAGGAAAGGTCACCCCAAAATCAATAAATCAATTTTTGTACAGTATATGAAACTGTATAATGTATGATGTAATATAGAGCTTGCAAATTTTCTAATACTTGTACAATGTTTCGTACGCAGTACACCGCTTGTTGTTGCTGAGGATAAATCGAGGTTGCAGTTTGTCTTAGTTTCTGAGGAAAGCGTCATTAAATCCAATCACTTGGATGGCACGTTCTTTCTATATACCAATTTTTAGATTTTTCTAAAACATTGTAAACAGTTTAATAATAATAATAATAATAATAATAATAATAATAATATATTTTTTACACCCTGCCCATCTGGCTGGGTTTCCTCAGCCACTCTGGGCGGATTCCAGCAAAATATTAAAATACTCATCAAAATATTCATCAAATATTAAATTCATCAAATATTTTAGGAACTTCCAGGCAGGCAGCTGTAAAAGTTCTGAATAGTTCCCTAAAGTTTTTAAAAGTGAAAATACTTATGAGTAGTAATGTTACGTATAGATTGAGTCTGCCCTTTCATTTCGGGGTGACCTTTTTTCACAACTGAGGATAATTAGCCGCCTTTTCAGTGTTTCTAAGCAAAAGTTCATTCCTTTATGATACAGGAAACCTGACTTTTTTTTGGAAAAAAAGTCAAAAAGTTATAATCCTAGTGTATATATGTGGATATACTTTATCCAGCAGGTAAGACAGTTTTCCAAACTTTTCACATTTTTGGACAGACTTTTTAGACACGAACCATTTTGCGCCACAGGAATCCAGGTTTTACAAGCCAACTGGAGGTGATAAACTAGCCCCTTATAAGAGATGCGGACACAGACACAAATAGTAATAATGAAATGTGTGGGGACACACCTAGTTACACCGTTTGGAAAGCTCTGAGATAAGGAATTGTTCAAGGGGGAGGAAGTTAAAAACACCACAGAAAACAGGAGGGGGAAACGAAAAAGAACCAAAGGAAAATTTATTATGTTTGTATATGTGAAGTTGTTGAAATCTAATAGAATATAATAACTTTTTTTTCAAATTCCTCTCAGTGTAAATTGGGCTTATTTCCAAACAGAACACCAAAAAAATATTCTGTCACAAGTGTCTCTTCAGAGGCAACAGAAGCTGCGAATGCAGACTGAGGAGAAGCACAGGAAAAAGAGCGGGAATCTGAGGCGCGAAAACCTGCGCATGCGCTGTAGTGACGCAGGGACATTTAAAAAAAGAGAGAAAACACCTCCCCCTTCCGCTTCTCTCCCCCCATCCCCGCTCAGCAGCCGTTAAACGGGCGATGCGGGACGCGGCGTGCTTTTTCCTGTGGTTCCTATCGCCGCCCGCCCTCCTTCCCTCCCTTCCGCCCGCTCCGGAGAAACACATTTCGAAAGCAAGCAAAAGCGGGGCAGAAGGAGGACGCGAGAGGGAGGCGGGGCGACGACGACGACGAGGAGGAGGCGGGGCTTCGGCGGAGCCCTTCGTCTCATTGGTTCGCAGGCGCGCTTTCGATTTTCAGTGGCGCGCGAGGCGAAGGTTCAGCGTTACAGCCTCCCCCCCCCCCAACTGCCGCTCACCCCCCAAGGAAGGTTTTTTCTCTCAGCATGGCTTCTTCTTCTTCCAAAAAGGGGAGGAAGAGTCCGGCTCCCGCCGCGTCGGCAGCATCGCGGGCCTTGGCCCTGGAGGAAGAAGTGCGGGGCCTGACGGAGGAGCTGAGCCAGTGCCAGGTGGGTACCGGGGCGGAGGAAGAAGGGGCGCAGGGGGGCCTCGGGGGCCGGGGGAGAGGAGGGCCTCCCTCGCTCCGAAAGGCCCACCCGCCCCACTCGGGAGGCAGGCAGGCAGCAGGGGGGGAAATATCGCAGCTTTGTGTGGAGTGGGGTTCCCCAGAGGTCATCCAGTCCAACCCCCGTCCCACCCTCGACCAGGCAGTAGTCTCAGCTAAAGCATCCCTGATAGACGGACATGCAACCTCTGCTTAAAAACCTCGAAGGAAGGAGAGTCACGGAATCATAGCGTTCTGGAGTGGGGAGGGGCCCCCAGAGGCCATCCAGTCGAACCCACCCCCGCAAGGCAGCAGGAGTCTCAGCTAAAGCATCCCTGATAGACGGACATGCAACCTCTGCTTAAAAACCTCCAAGGAAGGAGAGTCACGGAATCATAGTGTTCGGGAGTGGGGAGGGGCCCCCAGGGGTCATCCAGTCCAACCCCACCCCCCTCAACCAGGCAGTAGTCTCAGCTAAAGCATCCCTGATAGACGGACATCCAACCTCTGCTTAAAAACCTCCAAGGAAGGAGAGTCACGGAATCATAGTGTTCGGGAGTGGGGAGGGGCCCCCAGGGGTCATCCAGTCCAACCCCATCCCCCTCAACCAGGCAGTAGTCTCAGCTAAAGCATCCCTGATAGACGGACATCCAACCTCTGCTTAAAAACCTCCAAGGAAGGAGAGTCACGGAATCATAGTGTTCGGGAGTGGGGAGGGGCCCCCAGGGGTCATCCAGTCCAACCCCACCCCCCTCAACCAGGCAGTAGTCTCAGCTAAAGCATCCCTGATAGACGGACATCCAACCTCTGCTTAAAAACCTCCAAGGAAGGAGAGTCACGGAATCATAGCGTTCGGGAGTGGGGAGGGGCCCCCCAGGGGTCATCCAGTCCAACCCACCCCTGCAAGGCAGCAGGAGTCTCAGCTAAAGCATCCCTGATAGACGGACATGCAACCTCTGCTTAAAAACCTCCAAGGAAGGAGAGTCACGGAATCATAGTGTTCGGGAGTGGGGAGGGGCCCCCAGGGGTCATCCAGTCCAACCCCACCCCCCTCAACCAGGCAGTAGTCTCAGCTAAAGCATCCCTGATAGACGGACATCCAACCTCTGCTTAAAAACCTCCAAGGAAGGAGAGTCACGGAATCATAGCGTTCGGGAGTGGGGAGGGGCCCCCCAGGGGTCATCCAGTCCAACCCACCCCTGCAAGGCAGCAGGAGTCTCAGCTAAAGCATCCCTGATAGACGGACATCCAACCTCTGCTTAAAAACCTCCAAGGAATGAGAGACATAGAATCATAGCGTTCGGGAGTAGGGGTCATCCAGTCCAACCCCACCCCCCACCAGGCAGGAAACTCAGCTAAAGCATCCCTGACCAAAGGCTCTACAACCTTTGAATTTGTTCGTTCCAGACTGGAATATATATGATGATAACAACAATAACAACAACAACAACAATAATATCAATTTATTATTTATACCCCGCCCATCTGGCTGGGTTTCCCCAGCCACTCTGGGCGGCTCCCAGAAGAATTAAAAGCACAATAAAACATCATATATTAAAAAACTTCCCAATACAGGGCTGCCTTCAGGTGTCTTCTAAAAGTCAGATAGTTGTTTATTTGCTTGGCATCAGATGGGAGGGCGTTCCACAGGGCAGGCGCCACTACCGAGAAGGCCCTCTGCTTGGTCATAGACTTTATGAGTCCTAGAATTGTAGAGTAGGGAGGGGCCCTCAGGGATCATCCAATCCAACCCCCCGCAGTGTAAGAATCTTTCACTCATTGTGGGGCTCGAACCCTGGGCATGTCCCATCAGGCATGCCGTAGGAGCCACACGCTGAAGTGGGATCAGTTGTGCCCAAAGACGCAAAAAAGTGAATGCAGAGCAAATGGAACCTTGGGTTATGTACTGTCCTCCTTACGAATGCTTCGGGTAACGGGCTCCGCTAACCCGGAAGTAGATGCTCCTGGTAGCGAACTTTGCCCTGAGATGCGAGCAGAAGTCGCGTGGTGGCAGCGGGAGGCCCCATTAGCGAAAGCGTGCCTTAGGTTAAGAACAGTTTCAGGTTAAGAACAAACCTCCAGAACGAATTAAGTTCGTAACCGGAGATACCACTGTAGTCCCTGATGACGCAGGCAAGTAAGCCAAGCTACAAACTATAAGGAAGGGAAACAACAAGTAGTTATTGTAACAGCTTCTTTCTTTGTTAGGGCCTTAAGATTTTTCATATGGAAGCTGAGAAGCCTGCCATAAGTACCGGTACGTTTTGGTCTGCAGCTTTGGTGCTTGAGAAAATCCTGTACCGAGGCAAATTCCCATGCAGTCTCGTTGACTCCCCTGCATATGAACGTTACAAAAGGCTTGTTCGCACATTACTCCGAACACAGGCGCCATGTTCTACACTTGCGCTTGTGTGCAAGTGTCTTCTGACTGATTTGTACACCACCACTGTTGCATACACAGATACTCCACCACTTGGTGAATGTTACATGTGAATGCTGCTAGAGCAACTTGAAAAAGTTAAATATTATTAAATACACGTATCACAGGTATGGAACCTCATTAGTAAGTATTGATGATGGAACGACAGGTTAGCTTAGGGGGGCGCATGGCAGGCCAGGTGGCACACGTGACTTGCTCCTCCACCTTTTCACTGCTGCTCCCTGCACCTGCCATCTCACTCAGCCTAATGTTAGCTCCCTGATATGAATATGTGATACCACTTGCATATTGCAAGCGTACACAAGTGTAACTGACCACTGCTAGCTCTCTGCATGATTGTTTGAATTCCACATTTTATTTTAGCGGTGTATGTAAAATGCCTTCTGTGTACGCTGATATTCTGTGTGACATGGCTGCCTATGACAGCCTGGTACTGCAAGTCAGTAATAACTCCTTTGCTGGATGAAGTAGAAATCCTAGCTGGTCAAACATATTCTCAAAGGGCAGATAGATGCATCTAAGAATCTCAAATGCAGTGTTTGATGATGATCATCCCCTATTTTATTTCATAGGCAGAGGTCACCTTTCTCTGAACATGCAGCTTCTGTTTTAAGCTATCATGACTAATAGCCATTGATGCATCTGTGAATTAAAAAAGCCAATCTTGCGGCTATTGCTTCATTGTGTGTCATTGAATTCCTTACATTATTTATGCATTGCATGAAGTCTTCTTTTGTGTTTGTTTTCCCTGAATCTGCTGCCCATCAGTTTTTCTAGGGGATCCTAAGGCCTACTAGTGCGAGAGGAAATATTTCTATTCACTCTGATTTTTTAAATGGTAATTGCATGTTCAGGTTAGTTGTTTCAGTTTAAACGCTAACCTTAAAACAGCCATCCTATATATTGGTATCTGCCTGCCTGCCTGCCTCTGTCTGTATGTGATCAGTGGCAGTTGCTGCACAACATCCAAAGCCCTGCCTAGTGGTACTTCCCTCTATGTTTCTCCTCCTTTTTCCTAATTGCCACCAATACGAGGAAAATTAACTATGTCAGCTCCTGGCCTGATCTGTGGATGTGTCAAGATAATGTTGGGTCTTTGGATCCTCTGAATCTTAGGCTGCCTTGCCTTGTCCTTCCCTATTACCTGTAGAAGTCCACTAGTGGCACATCCTCTCTCACGGCACAGTGGCATTTATGCCGCTCCGCTCAGCTGGCCTCATAGAATTGTAGAGTTGGAAGGGACCCCAAGGGTCATCTGGTTCAACCCCTGCAATGCAGGAATCCTGCCCACAGCTTTCCCTGGGTGGGCTCAAACCACCAACCTTCTGGTTAACAGCCAGACACACTGACCCATTGTGCCACTGGTGGCTCCATCATCTAAGTATTTTGGGGGGTATATTTTCTGACAGCATTGTGATTCTTGGTTTATTTTCAACCCTTATCCTAATAATTCCTAATACTTTCTTTACTTGCCCCTTTCAGTGAGCTTTCTGCTATGTGCTTAAAGACCTACCTTCTGGCACAGCCATCAGAATTTATGTGCATCGCTTTTTGCACTTACTGTTTTTCAGTCTTATTTGCCATTCTGTTGGCCATTCCAGCAGTTTGGAGAAATCCTTTTTCAAACTTTCCAGTATCTGCACTACCCTGAATAATTGGTGTCATCGGCAAACCTGGCTACTTTACTGTTCTCCCTTGACTCCAGATCATTTATGAATAAGTTAAATAGCACCAGTCCCAATGCAGATCCTTAGGGGACCCCCTGTTTTCTACGAATTTATCTGGGACAGATGTTAGGCTGACTGGTCTGTAATTATGTGGATCCCCCCTGGATCCTTTTTAAAAAATTGATGCTGCATTGGCTACCTTCCAGTCCTTTTCTAAGAAGATTTATTTTAGTGATAAGTTGCATATTTTTGTTAAAAGATCAGCAGTTTCACATATGAGCTCTTTAGGAACTCTTGGGTGAATGCCATCCAGCCCTGGTGACTTATTTTTAACTTGTCATTTAGTTCTAAACCAGCATCCTTTGTCACCTCCGATTGACACAGTTCATTGGAGTGGTTGTTCAAAAGTAGGAATCTCTTCCAGCATCTTCAGTAAGGACTGATGAAAATAATTCACTGAGCTCTGACTTGCAGATAAGACCACAAGAGATAGATAAGACTTGCAGATAAGACCACAATGCCGTCTCCTTCTAATAATTTACATTAGTAATTTTTGGCATGCTACCGGTAGTTGCCAATATTCTGGTTTAGAAAAGCTTCTGCATGGTTGTTTGGAGGATATACTTATTCTTCACAGGCAACTAGATGAGTGGCTATGTGCAAACGTGATTTACCTTTCTATAATTTCCCTGTTTTCTTACATCCTGCTATTGTTAGGCCAACCTGGCACTGACGCCGTGCTCTTGTGGGTGTCATGTGACTTGCATAGGTGCACGTCCCTGAAAATGCGTGGCCCTCTTTTGTGTTGGGACATGTTGGAGGATATGGTGACACCATTTACATAACAAAAACTACCATAGAAATATCAACATTTTCAAAAGTAGGAGGTCCGTGGCTTGGCTTTTTGAAAAGTGGGAACCATTGGGCTAGTTACTAGTACCGGTACATTACCAGTAGCCTTCAAAAAAAGTGCATTATGGATTAAATACAAACAAATTGACCCTTGTGTTCAGGCTCTGTACAATGATGAATATTCAGCTATCCCCTGAAACATGCATGTTCTCTTTCTGAAACAGCTGAACATCCAGCCTGAACCCACTGGGAGTGTTTTGTCTTTGATGCTACATGTTTGCAAATGCAAGCTTTAAAAATATGGAAACTTTGATACAA
Source organism: Darevskia mixta (assembly GCA_034641385.1). NCBI lineage: Eukaryota > Metazoa > Chordata > Lepidosauria > Squamata > Lacertidae > Darevskia > Darevskia mixta. Next base: position 22,773,302 of record JAWWNH010000017.1, read on the forward strand.
AATTGATGTCAACAAGGACCACCTCAGCAGTGGGATCATAAACTCTTCAGTGCTCATAATTCTTGTAACATTTTTATGAAAAGCTGGTTGAAATTTGAAGTAGTGTATTCTATCTGTACACCATTGTCACTTGCCAAACTATGGCAAAGCACCGGCAATATTTTTCTTCATTCCTCTTCTCCCAAAATACAAATATATACAACACGATTATTGGTTTTGAATAGTTTTCATTTGGTTAGGGTCAGGGTCCTTTGAGTTGAAAGCTACTTTTTTTTTTCCACGACTGCTTCTCCTATTTCCTTTTTCTCCTCCTCCTGAGTATTTCAGATATTTTCAGTATGTTGCCAAGACCTGTGGAATATTGTCATTTGTCACTTCCAAACCCATTCAAGGAATTATATGCTCGGAAGGGTTTGGGACAGAAGTGGCTTTCTCCAACACTTTTGAGGAAAGGGTCAATCCCAAATTATTAACCTGACTTTCTCATATTGATGGAATGAGTTTCCACCTTTCCTCCAAGGAGCATAAGTTGGCATACACAGTGTGACACCCGGTCCCCAATTTTATTCTTGAAAAAATTCTGTGAAGTGTTAAACCAAGAGAAGCTTATTTTCTGAGTTTCTAATCCTATTGTTATAAGGTAACGATGAGTGATGGACATTCCCCTCCCTCTATTCCTATTGATGCTTTCTCCCCCATCCAGAAAATACCCCAGTGCTCTAGAGCAGAATTTGGGTGCTACAAGAGGGAGAAAGGAAAAGGAAGCCCTGTTTGAGCAGAAATTTGTTGTGCAATTGGATATCGCTCATCATTTAGCACAATCTAAGTACGTTATGCTTGTAGCCCAAGGGATTGTTTCACATAGTTCCTAAAGTGATCATTGTCTTTGACCCTAGGTTTTGCAGCTATGGTGGATTGAGATCTATGAGGCTTATCAGTGGTTCTATCACCAAAGCTGTGGCTCTCTATAGATCCTAATGCAGATTTTCTGCTTCTTGAATTAGTTATCTGATAAATGATGTTCCGACACTGCAGTGAGCTACAGAGTGCTTAACAGTTAAATTTTCTCTATTTAGCCACATCAACTCTCAAAAGAATGTGGCAAGTATATATGTTTGGCTAGGCTATCTGTATCCTGGGATTTCACAGAAATTCTACATTGAAAACAGCTTTGAAATTTATAGACAGATGAACACTATGCAAATGCTGAGCATCATTAGGAAGCAAGGAACAATAAAAGATTCCCATCAGTCCGATGGATGTTCTGACCGTTAGAATGCACTCCATTCCCTGAGCCAGTGATCAAATGCAGAAATCCTGATTTCTCAAATTTTGCTCACCTAGAAGATAGCTGTGTTAACCCACAGGGATGTATGTAGTTTTGGTATTCTATGTATTTTTTCACTAGGTTTCATTTGTGCATTGTGATTGTAACTCATTGAGGGTACAATCCACATCTTTATTCAAAAACTTATATCCTATCTTAATGGCTAAAGTGAACTCTCAAGAAAATAGAAACAAAATGACAACCCCAAAACATATCCCAGTAATTGCCCTTATCTGGGCAGCCCAACTAATACCGGTAGCTAGCAGACCCAAGCCCCGCCAGTGTGTGGAAGCACCAGGGCAACTTTGGTTAATTTTAACTATGATTTTTTTTTGGAGGGGCGGAGCAACCTCAAACCATGGTGTAACATATTTCTCTAAGCTATAGTAGAGACTTAGCATAGTTTTGGTCCGGACATGACAATAATCCACTGTTAATTCACAACAGAAGTAAAAGCATCCCACAAGCTTCTGGTTGGCCACTTTTGAGAATAGAATGCTTGCTGGATTAAATGGGCCTATGGCCTGATCTAGCAGGGCACTCCTTATGTTCTGGTGTCCTTGCTGCTGTGCCAAAAGAGGAGAGGAGATGGGGAAGTGAATGAACGTGAGCCTTGTGCAGATAAACTACAAACTATGGCTTAGTACAGGGGTGTCAAACTCAAATTCATCGGGGGCCGCATCAGCAGTTTGGTCACCCTCAAAGGGCCGGTTACCTGCAAATTGTATCTGCTTCGGAGGGGTTTAACCAACAGGGAATCCTGTAACTGCAGGAATAACTAATGAAATGGCTCAAATCCTCAAAAGAGAACTTGCTTCAAAATGTACTAGATGAATATTTGAACAGTTTTAGAAAAACCAATGGACAAAATTTGTTAGTAGCTACATCGGTCAACTGTGGGGAAGGCCCTACAAAGCAACCATTACAGAGAATGAGACTCTGTAATTTCAGGGTCATGGGTTCAAGCCCCATGTTGAGTAACACATTTCTGCATTAAAGGGGGTTGGACTAGATGACCCATTCAGGTCCCTCTCCACAACTCCACAATTCTATGATTCTTCCTAAACATTAGGAAGAATTTCTTGACAGTAAGAGCTGTTCGACAATGGAATTTGCTGCCAAGGAGTGTGGTGGAGTCTCCTTCTTTGGAGGTCTTTAAGCAGAGGCTTGACAGCCACCTGTCAGGAATGCTTTGATGGTGTTTCCTGCTTGGCAGGGGGTTGGACTGGATGGCCCTTGTGGTCTCTTCCAACTCTATGATTCTGTGATTCTGTGATTCTGAGAGGGATCCAGTTGCCAGTCCTTTACTTCAGAGGGCCTTAGGTGTTGCCTGGCGACTGCGAACCAGTGAATGAAGGCTGCCTCTGCCATCTAGGCTGAGAGAGATCCCACCACTTAGCCCCAGTCCCTTGCCTCAGAAAACCTCAAAGGGAGTTGCATGAATGTCAGAAATCCTGCCTAGATATTCCGGGTTCCTTGTGGATGCCATGCAATCTCTGCTCTTGCACCAGATTTGAGTGTGATTGTATATGGAGTGTATATGGAGAATCTTTTACAAGCTGCTTTGAATGCCTCAGTAGGCTAAAAAGAAGGAAAGAAAGATGCAAGTACTGTACCTAAATAAACCAACAGTAGTATTTTCCTATGCCTGAGGACCTGGGTGTAAGGAAAGTATTCCTCCCACACACAGGAAAACTAGGTCGCACCTCTCTTTTCCATCCCTCAGGATGGTTACTAACTGCAACCTGCGGTTCTCCTCTCCCTCATGTCCAGTAACACACACTATCCGCCCACTCCCCGTTTGTCCCCTTGTTTTGCTGAACACCCAACCCTACACAAAACTTGCCAAGCTCGCTCACAAAAGCTCTGTGACGTTTTCAGCGAGTCCCAACAGCGAAGGTGCCGCGCTGCTATTTTCGAAGTGCATGCCCTCTTTAAAAGAGCGTATTTATCTCTGCAGGAGGTTGTTGGGACACATATACACACACATGACCCTGAAAAATGCTTGCAAGGGGGAGATGACCCTGCTAAATGATTGCAAGGGCCAGGGCGCGCGGGGCAGCGGCTTCCCTGACTGGGATGCATCCCCCATAAAGGTAGACGGAACCCAAGCCAGGTCGCCTACCTGAGAAGCACTCCGCCCCTTCCTATCTGCGCCTCTCCTTCCCTCCAAAGCAACCTGCTCCTATTGTGTGTCCCCCACCCCCATTATACGAGGGGGCGCCCGCTCCGACGCGCGTGCCTCTCCAGCTTGCCCCCGCGCCCCAATACCCCACTGCATGCATGCATTGAAACAAGTGCATGAACCCGCAACCTCCTTCCTCTCCCCCCTCCCCCCTCTTCCCCAGAAGCGGCCGCTTGCAAAGGCACCATCTTCCCTGGCCGAGCGAGCGAGCGAGCGAGCCAGCCTCGACCTCCCTCTCTCCCCTCGGCTGGGCAGCAATTGGCACCCTTCCCTCCACGGCGCCGTCACTCAAGAGCAGGGTCGCGTCCGGATTGAGCGCCGCCGGTGCCACTTACCGGCCCGCCTGGCCCCGCCTCCCTCCTGGGCCCTGCCCGCCTCCTTGGGTGCCCCGCGATTGGGCGGCGACGCTGTCACTTTGGAGTTTTCTCCCCACCCCCGTCCCGCCTCCCTTGTTGTCACGACGCCGCTGAGGGCTGAGGCTTTTTTTTTAACCCTTCGCCTCCTCGCTTCCTTCGCTGCTGCTGTTGACTGATGTTCTGAGGGGAGAAGCGGCGGCTGCGGCGGCGGCTGGTCCTTCTTCTTCCCGCTTTCCTCTCTCGCCCCGCTTCCCCATCCTTCCCGGGCCACATGACGAGCTCTGGCGGGCCGCATTCGGCCCCCGGGCCTTGTGTTTGACACCCATGGCTTAGTATTTTGTTCAAACCAAATCAAAACACAGGCCACTTCCCACTTACACAGGGGTTAAGTTCCGGGCCCCCACACACATAAGTGAAGTTGCGTAAAGTTGGGAGCACCCTCTAAACATGTTTTAAATGCCCTCTCTGCCACGCTCTCTTCAATCCATATCAAAAATACTGTATCCAAAAATATGTGCAACTAGAATTGGAGCTCTGGGGCCGGAAGGAGGATGGAAGATGCGTGGGAAAGCAGTTGCTGCTGCTGCACTACCCTGCACATCATCTGTTAGGCAGGGAGGCTGAGCAGCGTAAACAAGCCCCCCTGTGCCTCTGGTCTCTTTGGGGCTTCATCCGCCCTCACCAACGTGGGCTCCAGGGAGGGTATTCTCATGAGCTACGAGGACTCTCCAGCTCTCTCCCGCCATTTCCAGGTTTGAAGTATTTCCTAATGCCGTGCACATACACAGTCACGAGTGAGTAGAATGTGCATCAGTGGGAGGGTGGCTGTATAAGAATAGCCCATGGCCCACCCAGTCCAGCAGCAGTTCTCATGGTGTTCAACCAGGTGCCCACAGGAGGTTTGTAAGCAGGGCCTGAGCTCAACAGCATACTCCCCTTGCTTGATTTCCAACCACTGGTATTCTGAAGTATAGGCATCATGGTCAGTAGCTATGGATAGCCTTATTCTCCACAAACTATCCCAAGCCTTGTTGAACATATCTTCCACTCCCTCACTCATCTATGGCCCTGAGCATTTACTTGAAGCTTCATAGACTTTAGAATGGAAGATTTACATGAACTGAAATGTGCTTCTCAGCTCTTTCAGAGGTGGCTTGTTTCAATTGTTTGTGTATTTTTTCAAATGTTCATCAGTTTCTTTCACTCAGTGAGGCAAGTGAGAAGCAAGAGGAATCAAGCTGTGTTGAGCAAACCTTGCAGCTATGTTGCAGGGGCAATGTGTTTGCCAAATTCCTGGCTAGCTCTCCTGAAGTAAATACTTGAAAGTGTTCTTTATTCTGCAGCATTTGAAAGTGCTTTTTCAAGATCAAGTCCTAAGAGCTCTGTTTGTTTAGTAATCCAGTCAAGCATATAGTAGTAGTGCTGTCTTAATTAACATGCTACGTTTGAATCTTGGATCTAAGAAATTTACGGCAATATGAACTGGCTGTAATAATATTATTTTTAAAATATTGCTTTAGATGAGCTGTCTTGGACTATTTTTTTTTAAGAAAAAGAAAAGGTGGGTTATAAACTGTTAAAATAAATCCATAAGATAAGTTACACTGAGATCGTCCCTTAACCTGGTCCTCACTTTTCTCTGGGATCAGGTCAGGAAAAAGAGCAATATAACACAGCCTGATTCAGTTGGCCAGCCCGGATACCAGGACTTTGCAAGTTTTCCATCTTCCCCTGGAGATTTGTTCTGTGCAGCCAATAATTTGCAGTGAATCTTAAAGTTGTGGATGGATTTCCAGGAGAGTGCAGTGTTAGAAACTCAGATATATAAGATAGGTGCCAAATGGCTCCTTAAACCAGGGTTGCAGTTGCAAAAATGGAATGCCTAGTTGCCAGTTTGGGGTCATATGGCTTGCAAGTCGTATTTTTCAGTACAACTTTTTGGTTCCTGAAATTCGTTCTGATTGTGCAGATAAAATATAATGGATAGAATTTTACAGGATGTGTTGCTCGTGTGTGAAAACAGTCAAGATCTAATGATCTCCATGCATGCACCTCCAAACAGGGTTCAAAATTAGCAGGGCGCCAGGCGCATTTTGCACCTAAAGATTCTCCGTTTGTGAACACGTCAAAAAGTCTGGGTGCCATTTTCTGCGCCTGGCTGACACTCAGGTATTCCTGAAATGTATGTGCTTTGAAGCCTCAAAGAGTATGTTAAGGATAGACAATATGTTAAGGAGTTTAACAACAAAGAGTGTTTTGAAAACTGAATTATGGTACCAATATTTTTACTGCAAATACCAAATGAAACATTTATTAACAATTTCTGTTAAAATGTGATATCAACAATGTGTCACTTAGATTAATTGTGTATTAATTCATGCTAATCAAAATAATAAATAAAAAGTGTTGCCAACCCCAAATGGCGACTAGACAGTGTTTCAGTGCCCACAACCCAGGTCCCAGGAGCTATTTGTCTCCTAGCTTTTCTATCCCAGTTTCTAACATTTCCACCAGATGGTGGAAATGTCAGGTGCCATCCTGGCACCCGGGCATCTTGGTTGCAATTGTCCGATATCCAGGTGCAACATGTGCCTGGCGCCTGCTGAATTTTGAACGCTGGGAGAGTGCTATTACACTCATGTCCCACATGTGGCATCTGGGTGGCCACTGTGAGCACTAGACTAGACAGGCATTTGGTCTGATCCAGCTGTTTTGTTTTTATGGAGTTCTGGGCTTGACTCACGTGCCTTGGGTGGATTCCAGTTGGTATCCTTATGCTCATGGAAGGATTTTGATACAGCAGACACCTCCACTAACAGAAGAGGAAGGGAGGCATTTTCTGCCATCCCCCCTGCAGCCCCACCACTACCTTCCATCCTATGCTGGCGTGTCAGTCAACCTTCAGGGGGTTCCAGGGAGTGTTAGCAGAGCTGCCCTGGAGGAAGGCTAGGACAGAAACTGAATAAACCAATGAATAACTTGCTGGATGAAAATAACTTCTGTGAGCCTGAGGACACCAGTTGGATTCCACTCCTGCGTATCTTGGAATATCATTGACTGCAACTTGCTCAGGAAATTTGTTTATTTGGGTATGTCTTGGGCTATGGGCTATGTGGCTGGGACTAACGCTGGCTCTGGGACAGAGTGTTGCCTGCATGCCCCTGAAAGAGATTGCTCTTGTTGAAGGTCTCCATGCTGCTCCTGGGAGGCTTTGGTGCTTAGGAGGTTTTGTCCTTAGCAGCTGCAAATTAAAGAAAAATGAAGGGAGCTGGATGCTTTGAGCCTAGGAAAACAAGGGGCCTGGAGGGAGCTCAATGACTGAGTGTTTGTGTGTGAGGGTTGCCTCCCGAGACCTTTGGCATCCTCAGTAGAATACGTGTGGGCATGATATTAACGTAAATAATATTTTCTGCCTCTGAAGTGTCTCTATGTGAATAAAGGTATCAGTATTCTGCTTCTGGCTCAATCAGCACACCAGGAAACCAGATTGATGAGAGGGTATCAGAATTAGTTCACATTTTTCTTGCAGTTCTTTGTAGGAAAATAGTAGTAGTGTGTGTATGTGTGTTCAGGAATAATGGAAATTGATATAATATTGTGCTTCTGAGCTGCATTTAATTTTAGAATGTTATTCACCATAGCCATGACGCTGTGTGCTTTTCAGTCGGTCTAGGTCAGTAGCTCCAAAACTTTGTGCCAAGCTGAGGGATTTTTGTGCTGCAGGAAGTAAGTGAATAAATAGCAGCCAACTTCACCAAGGTGAGAACCTGCATTCCCTCCTGGGGAACCTTCGAAGGGTTGGTGGGGCAAGAGGCAAAAGTGAACAGATCAGTTGATGTGACTCTTTGTACTGTAGGCTACATTCCAGGTGAAACTAAGATTTTCTCATACGTTTCCATCTCTTCATTCAGATAGGCAAGATGGATGCATCAATCTGTTTCACTTGTACACCACTTTTCTACAATGACCTGTGCCCAAAGCAGCTTACAGCAAACATTCAAAACATAAAAATAGAGAACATTTGATGTACAAAATACAGAACATGCCAGGAAATTCAAAATAACAAAAATCAATAACAATTGCACTGTACTGGATTTCTGAATAGAAGCAGGGGCTTTCTGGAGACTGAGTAATTTGCTCACCATTGAATTATGCATTTGTAAAAGGAAAACAGCAAGTTTTGCCTTCTTTACAAGAGAACTTCGTAATACAGGGACACATTCCAGCCAGGTAGAAGGGTTGAAGGAGGGAGATGTGATTTGTGGCCTGTGGAGAAGGCTCATGGTTTGTCAATTGAGCCACGGGCTAGGGAGAATCCCAAGAGCTGGAGAGAGAGGGCTCGAGGGCTGCATTTGCCCGCAGACCCAAGATTTCCCATCTCTGTTCTGGCCCCTCTCCTTACAGCCAGTGGCTACTTTTGCCACATCTCAGTTTCCTGAGAGAGGGAAAAAACGCCTGAAGTTTTTCTTCCTGTCTTATAACAATGGAACTTGGTACCACCCAATAAAGTTAAATGTTGGAAGATTTGGGACAGGCAAAAGAAAGTACTTCTTCACACAGTTCATAGCTAAACTAAAGAATTTGCTCCTGTGAGAAGTACCGTTAGGAGCCTATCTTGCACAAACCTCTTGTATTTATGCTTCTTGCTACAGCCAGATTGTTGGTGACCTCCCATTGGAATTCCAACTCCTTCGTTCTGCCTCCACTGCCAGAGGCTGGGCAGCACAAGTAGGGAGAGAGCTGCTGCACTTATGTGCTGCTTGCAAGGTCTCTGGGCATCATCAGGTTGACCACTGCAAGACAGGATGCTGGACTAGATGGGCCTTTGGCCTTATAGCAGGGTGTCCTCCTTTGGTGTGATTGGACACAGTAGAATTACCTGTTCTTGCAAGAGGCCCGCTCAGAATAGGGACCACCACAGAAACGCGTGTGTGTTGCATGCATGCGTGTAGTCCTCTGAAGGCGAGTCATTCTGGTGCTGACACTCAAAATCTTTTCAACTGAAAGAGTACAGTGTTCTTCCAGTTTTAATTTACGAGAAGAATTTGTGTCAGCTATCTGAAGTGTGGAAAATGTGTGTCTAGGGTGAGCATCTCCTGAAATGTTTTCAAGGCCAGGGCTCAAATGCTGAGGGCTGAATAGTCCTACAGTACTAAACTGAAGTCTTGAATAAATGTTGATGTTTTACCTTTTCATAGCATATGGGCTTTTTGTGGGGCGGTAGGGAAGGTATATGTCTGAATATTGCATGTAGGGATCTGCTCTGTTCCTATTATGACACGACCGTATTCAATAGTAGCAGGGATCAGAGGCTGGGTTGTTCTGCATTTCCATATGTCTGCTAACATGACGATGATGAGGTATAATTATTTTCACTCTTGACTGAAGCACAATCCCATTGTCTCTCTCTTTCATAACTGTCACTTTTCCAGTGCGAGGCCTGACCTGCAATCATTGCAGATGCTTTGCTGCACTGGGAAGAGCATCTCACTTTCAATATAGTTCCCAAAGCACTCTAAATATTTATGTTTTATACATCTCTCTTTCCAGCCTGCACACACATTCCCAAAGTGAGCAGCTTCTCTTTCTGACACACAGTGGTAGTGTGGGTAATTTTATTTTTAATGAGGAAATTTGAGGGAACTTCTGAATGACATCTGTGTTCTGTCCTGCACAGATAAGTTCTCAGCTGCTCAAGGTACACCTCAGCTGACCTCTCTGTGCCGTTAACATACGCAGAGTAGACAGAACAGTCCTTGGGTACATTGAAGATTGATATATCCCAGGCATTGACAGCTGTAGAGCTGGGCTGCTGTGCCAATTTCAGACGGGAGGTTTTGTCTTGCTTCAGAAAAAAATAGTTGGCTCTCAAAACCGTTTAGAGAGCCATCTTACCAAGATGGCTAATTGTGAAAAGAGTTTTATAAAAAGCCTTTACGATGTTTTATTCTGAACAATTGCCAGCTAATATTGCTACTTCTATTAGGTCAAATGTTTCTTATAAAATTAAGAATATTTAATAGCAAACGTTTTAGATATTTTCAGTTACAACGAAGTTCAGATATTCAATTTTTTGGTGCCCTCTATACATAAGAAGAGGAGTTTGGATTTGATATCCCGCTTTATCACTACCCTAAGGAGTCTCAAAGCGGCTAACATTCTCCTTTCCCTTCCTCCCCCACAACAAACCCTCTGTGAGGTGAGTGGGGCTGAGAGACTTCAAAGAAGTGTGACGAGCCCAAGGTCACCCAGCAGCTGCATGTGGAGGAGCGGAGACACGAACCCGGTTCACCAGATTACAAGTCCACTGCTCTTAACCACTACACCACACTGGCTGGATGTGCCCTGTTGCTTGCCTTCCTGAGTTCCCAGCCATTAGAACTTAGAATCCTTAGGATGTCTGTGATTCTAAGAAATGATATTTATTGTTGGGGATGGAGTAAGCTGAAATGCTGGGCAGGCAGAGTATGGTGGCCCACCACAAAAGCAAACAGACCTTTAGCCTTTGTATTTGAGAGGGAATTTCAGCAGGTGTAGCTTTTCTACATCTGGCTACCTTGTAAGTCTTGTAAATGCCTCTCTCTCTCTCTTTAAATAAAGAAGACTCTTAGGAGATAGACTGGTTAAACGAAGTGGGATGGGTTCAGCAAATGATGTAGGGAACTGAAATGATGGGGATGAAGAAACTGGAGTGGGCAGGGGGAGATCGGACAAACCGTTGATTAAAAATGTTCCCATAGGAATCAATGGAAACCATAGACTTGGTATGTGAATGCTCACACAATGAATTATTTCCAGGAACACATTGTGTTTGGTAAGCGGGACCTGCGTGTAGTAGAGGTTTTGTACGGCTTATAATGTAGTGTCAGTATGTTTCACGCTTTCATTTTCTGTTTGTATTATTAGGCTGATAAAGAATTTGTGTGGTCTTTATGGAAACGTCTTCAGGTCGCAAACCCAGATCTGACACAAGCAGTCAGTATGGTTGTCGAAAGGTGAGTATGGGGATTTTTCTCTTTGTGTTGTTTTCCTTTTTAATTATAGTCACGTTCAGGTATTCGCCTGAACATGCAATGCTCAAAAATGAGGACAAGGGTGCACATGCAAGCCCCAACCACAACATCCTCGTGTTCATTCATCCTCATTGACCATTCCATGTAGAGCAGGAAAGGGGCTTTTGCTCAGATTCACTTGAATTCTGGTAAAACTCTCTGCACAGTTTGAGACATTGATAAAGCAGAGTCTCCCACTGGATGACGAGTTGTAGTTCCGTTTAAATGAATGTGAGTAAAAGCCTGCTTCAGACTTTTCGTGCTCAACACAGGAATATCTGGGCTCATGCCCTAACCCTAACCCTTTATTTTAGATATTGCATGTTCACGCCTGAACATATCTTTCATTTCTCAGATATGAGGAAACTGTTTAAAATCACAAGGGTTTGCCCTAGGTAGCTGGCCATATAGAGAGGGCAGAAATGGTGTCCCACAATACAGTTGAATAACCCTGTTCTCCATGTATTCAGGAGATCAGTGCTGACTGATTGAAGGTGACAGGCCTAGTTATATTTAGGGCTGCCATTTGGTTAAAGGAATCTTAGTCCATAAATTGCATGAGCATTAGTTGATTAATTAAATTGAATTTGCATATGATCAATAATAAGTCTAAAGACAGAAATCAGTTGTGGGGTGAAGATTAGATGATGCATGTATCTCACAGCAGGCATCATTCTACTGTCATCTTAGAAGAAGCACTCCTATTGTGTAAGCGAAGGGTGAATACTTTTTGATGACACTTGCCATTTGCAGTGTCTGTCGGTCTGTCTCTCTGTCATCTATATCTATATCTATCTATCTATCTATCTATCTATCTATCTATCTCTATCTATCTCTATATATTATCTATCTATCTATCTATCTATCTAATCTATCATCTCTACCATCTTCTGCCTGATTAATTTTTCAGTTGATCAGAACATTTTGACCAGATTTATGCTAGCCTATCAATCAGATAAATGTTGTAGCCATAGCATTCATCTTTTGATAATTTGTTATAGATATTTTCTAAGTGAGAAAAGTTGGTTTTAAAACAATATTACAGTATTATTATTATAGAACCATAGAACTGTAGAGTTGGAATGAATCCCAAGTGTCATCTAGTATGGTTTTAGTAATTATATATCTATATATCTATATCTATATCTATATCTAGCTATCTAGAAATTTAATTTTGTTAATGTTTAATTGTTTTTTAATGATCCCCCCTTGTTTTTAGTGGATCTTATTTTTATGTGTAAGCTGCCTTGATTCCCATCAGGGAACAAAGCAGGATATAAATAAATACCACCACCATCACCATCACCATCATCATCATCATCATTAAAATGGCTTAAGAATGCCACTTTCTGAGATGCTGGAATACTGATTTTATTTTAAAAAATCTCTAACTTGCTTGTTAAATTTATGGACCTTCATTGTTGAAAACATATACCCTGTTTCTCCTGAAATAAGACGTAGCCATAAAATAAGCCGTAGCAGGATTTCTACGCATTTGTGAAATATAAGCCATACCCCGAAAATAAGACATAGTGATGTGGCGCCTCTCCCTTAAGACGGCCTGGATAGGCATGGCTATGTAGCGTACCGACGCGGAGCGGTGAAAATAAGCCATCCCCCGAAAATAAGCCATACTGTGGTTTTTTGAGGGAAAAATATTTTAGGAGAAACACGGGGTAGTCATTTTTTTCCTGAGTGAAGAAATAATATGAGAGCCAATAAGGTATGGTTGTTAAAGTGTGGGACTAGGACTAGGGAAATCCCACTGAACTATGAATCTTATGGGGTGAATTTGGGTCAGTCATTGGCCTGCTTCACACATCATGCTAAACCAAACCATAGCTTAATGCTATGTATGAGCTCTGAGAGAAGAGGTTATGACTGCTTTGCTCATCCCTGGTCTCTCTTCTGCTGCACTACATTGAGCTGAACCATGGTTTGGTTTAACACATTGTCTGAACCAGCATAATGGTTTAGTTCTCTCGTAACAATCAATGAGCCTTGTCACTTTTGTTTTCAGTTTTGTTCCTCTAGCACCAAATTAGCCCTTTTCACAGTTGCTGCACATTGGGTCACTGAACTATTTACTATGACCCCATGATCTCATCGTGCTTGTTCAGACCCCATTATTTAATGTACATATGAAATTAGGATTTTTGTTGTCCTATATTAATGTTTCCATACCTGAGAGGGTCACCACCAAAAAAAGGCCTGTATTTTTTAGTCATTCTGTATTTAGTCTAATTGTTTTTATTTAACCAATTAATATTTCAGTAGACTTTTATTTGCAACGCTTTTAATTATCCATTTTTATGAGTCTATGATAATTAAGCTGTGCAGTTGAAAAATCTTTTGGGGAATTATACCTTTGTACTGGTTTGATGTGGAAATATTTTGCAACTGAAGAAAGTAACTTTTTCCTTTTCAGAATTCTTTCATGTTCCCAAATAGGGATTGAACTGCCCTAAAAATTTCCAAATGAAACTGGAACCTCATTGTCTGTAGCGTTGATTCCTGAGATACACAAAATAGATTTCACTTTTCAGCATTCGTTGCAGTTCTTATTTGGTGACTGTAACAACATTCTCTGTTTTAATATTCAGGTACAAACAAAAAATATCTTTACTGTGCAAATGAGAAAAGCCTTTGGGATATGTTAAAGCCTCCAGGTATTTTCAAACAAGCCATTGTAAAAGTATATCCATGTTAGTGTACTTTCCAACTACTTTAAATACTATTGATCTCTGAATTATGTAAAAAAAAAAAGGTATGCTATTTCTAGTTCATATGCCTTTTGAAACTTTTTTTTTATAAAATTAAGCACAAATAAACACTTAATCAGTAATTTTGAATACCTGTGTTTATCAGGTAAAAATCTTGGAAATGCTTCTGTTGCTCTGTAAATGTTTCTAGAAGGAGCAAGCCAAATGTGCGGAGTTTTGAAATTAACTCTTAAGCTATTTTGAATACCTTTTATCAGTGTTTTTCCACAAACCCAGGATATTTTAATAAGTGAGAAAGTGGACAGGATAATTGAAGCAATCCATCTGACCATATGTTCACCTGGTACCTGCCCTTCCTGGGCTGGTTAAAGCTAGCTAGTGCACGGTGCCTAGGGTGTTGTGAACATGCCGTTGTGTGATGGGGAGGTGCCAGCTGCCCTTATAGAGGTGGTGGTATGACCCCCCCTGGACCCAATGGTTGTAAGAACAGAATAAGAGCCTGCTGGATCAGGCCAGTGGCCCAACTTGTCCAGCATCCTTTTCTCACAGTGGCTACCCAGATGCCAGTGCGAAAGCACAAGAGCAGGCATAGGCAAACTCTGGCCCTCCAGATGTTTGGGGACTACAATTCCCATCATCTCTAGCTAACAGGACCAGTGGTCAGGGATGATGGGAATTGTAGTCCCAAACATCTGGAGGGCCGGAGTTTGCCTATGCCTGCACAAGAGCATGGTGCAAAAGGTGGTGGCAGAGCGACTGCAAGTGTTCCTGTATGATCCTGCTTATTAAGATTAATTTCAGTCTGGGTTTAGGCCTGGTTTGGGGAGTAAACGAGCTTCCATTGCCTAGATAAATGAGCTGTATTGGGAGAAAGTCAATGGGAATGCAACCCTGTTACTGTCTCTCAGCAGCTTTTGGATTGCCTGTGTAGGATGGTGCGTAGAGACACTGTACTACAGTCATCCCATTCCTACTTGCACAGTCTAGAGAATAGGATTGGGAGAAGGAGTGCTTGTTGACCCATGGCAACTGTGCTATGGGGTTCTGCAGGGCATTCACTCCAATGCTATTTAACAGCTACATGGAGACACTGGGGGAGCTGTCACTAGACATTTTGGAGCACACAGCCATGGTTACGCTGGTGACCTGCAACTCTACTTCTTCGTAACATCTGAATCAGAAGACACTGTGGAAGCTCTGGACTAAGGTCCAAATGCAGTTCTGGTCTGAATGCATATGAATCCTGGGAAGATGGAAGCTGTGTCGTTAGGTGGTTTCCGTGTCCGGATGATATGCCAGGTGCCTATAGGCCAGTGATGGCTAACCTTGACACTCCAGATGTTTTGGGACTACAACTCCCATCATCCCTGACCACTGATCCTGTTAGCTAGGGATGATGGGAGTTGTAGTTCCAAAACATCTGGGGTGTCAAGGTTAGCCATCACTGCTATAGGCAATAGTTTTTGACGTGTGATAAATCTCCAATCAGAAGCAGATGGAAAGCATGACCCACATATATAGTTTTTGCTAGCAGACCCTGGTCCTACTAGGACTTGGGGTGGGGCTTCTGCTTCCTTTTCATAGAATCTTTGTAGAATTGTAAGGGAGCCTGAGGGCCATCTAGTCTAACCCCCTACAAAGCAGGAAGTTTAACTAAAGCAGCTGTGATGGATGGCAATCCAACCTCTGCTTTAAAACCTCCAAGGAAGCAGAGGCGACCACCTTCCAAGGGAGTCTGTTCCCCTGTCGAACAGCTCTTACCACCAGAAAATTCTTCCTGATGTTTGTGAAAACAAACAACCCTGACTTTTTAAGATAATATTTTTGTTTCCTGTTAATTATGTTGCTTTGAATGTATACTTTATATTTGATTTCTTCTGTGTGTGGTTTTTCTGGATTTTTTTTTTTATGTTTTAATGTAGGTTGTAGACCACTTGGAGATTTTCTTTTAAAAAAATAGAAAGCGGTATAGAAATGAATTGAAGAAAAAAAATCACTTTGAAGACAAGGCAAGAGAATTATCCCACAAACTCACGCACACAAGTTACCACAGTGACAAAGGGAGTGTGAGGGTCAGTGATGTCCAATAAGTTTTCAAACCTCCTATAAAATGGCATTGGTCCTGTTGGGAGCGGCCATTTCAATGTCGTATGCGAAAAAGGACCTAATAATGGACTTCTACTGTTCCATAACAGCTGGAGGAAGCATGTCTTCCTATGGCTTACACATGGTTCATTCTGTGTTTCAGTCACTTGGGTGAGCAAATGCCTTAAATCGGTATATTCCCAAGTAACAAATTCCTTTATGCTGGGTCAGAATGAAGATTTTGTCATGTAAGGCCAACTCCCCTCTAAAAAAGCAAAAACTAAAAAACTCTGAGGGCAGAGCAATAATTTAATGAATTTAACTACATATTTTTAAGCCAAATACTAGAGCAAATATTCTTAAAGTTGTGCAGTGACACCCTGCTTTGGCTATACATATCTTGGTTCCCCCCACCCTGCTTTTTAAAAAGTTCCTTTATCCAGACAGCTTGCAGAGATTGCCCTGTGCATCTAATGTGCTTCCTTTTATTAAAGAAATGTGTGAAGCTTTACTCTGTTTCAGTTATAAGTTATAAAATAAATTTTTGTTCCTTCACTTACATATGGGTAAAGATCTAAGCAACCGGAATCTGTTTTAAAACTACTTGGTCTGTTGGGTTTCCAGTCTGTTACGGAATAATGCCAATCTTGTAACTACATGTTTAAATTCATGAGCAGGGCATTTATGTTGGTTTCAAGTGTCAGCTTCCTCTAGGGATTGTGGATTATGTCCAGCATGGACCACAACAGTTGGGCTCAGACTGGTGAAGGTGGAATAAACCATAATATCCCCCCCCCCCCCCCGGTTGAGTTGAGGCTGTGCGTTACATTGTCTGTACAGCGTTTTCAGTGTTCTATTTAGAGGGGAAATATAACACCATGGCAGGATTTAAACATCAGGTGATTTATATCTGATCTTCTGGTGGCAATATCAAATGAACCTGTTTGCATTAAATCATTTAGCAATGCTCATTGATTATACTGCCAATAGACAGAGTAATTCAATCAATGCAACTTTGTCATTTATCAGCTTCCTTCTTCAGTTAATCAAGGCATACAGAGCACGGTCATAGACCGCTTAGCATATTGTCACTCATTTAAACTATAAGATTATGCTATAGATGTGGATTGGAGTAAAACAAAATGTAAATGCTTGGTCTTTCTCACTCTGAAACCTTTAATGTAAGCTGATTAATATTTTCTTAAGTGAATATATAGCAGCAAAGGTTTTAAAACGGATTTTGTTTTTAGCCAGATATGCCATCACTGGCTGGCATGCAGAAAAGAATAGCAGGGTGTCGAGGTGTATAACCTTTGCCTCTAAGGTCAAATAATTGTGATTGTCCACAACGGATGAAAGTTTAATACCCTGTTTCATTAAAAATTCTCAGAACATTGAACATAAGTCAACATTCCATGGAGAAGAAAGTATTACGCAGATTGCATGTGTGCATATCTGCATATCGGAGCACAAAATATTGACATGATAATTGCAGTCAAGCCTGAGTGAACAGTGGCCTATGGGAATTCAGCTGGTGTTGTACCAACTGGATGGCTGCTCAGGACACAGTTTGAAATGCAAGGTGCAAGTTAGCACTTTATTCAGCACAGGCAGGCATCATTTAAAAATCCTTGGGGGAAACCCTGGTGATGTGCAGATGTTAGACCAGTCTGTTCTGAAGTGCTGATATTTTGAGCACTGTAAGAAACTTGTGCATTTTATATGATAAGATGCTTTCAAAATTAAAAAAGAAATATGATACTTAAAGTGTTCAGCCTAGTACTTTAAGCCATAACCTCCACAATGTACAGGAATGCATAAAGAGTCGTCTGTGTTCATAGCTATAAAAATCATGATTGATTTTAGTCATTCAGTTTACAAGTACAAGACAATTTGTTTCCTTGAATCAAGCTTCTTTAGTAGACAAAGCAATATGTAGTGAAATAATGCATAGAGCAAAGACATAATCAGTTAAGCAGTTACTTAATTTTAAATTAAGCGATGTTAGAAAAATGTAATTTATATTGATCATATGTTCTTCAAATGTTTTCATTATAAAAATAATTGATATGGAGACTCAGATATTTTAATACTTTGCAAATTAGGCTTTCTAGATTTTTTAAAAAACCAAAAACTGCATGTAAAATTTGGTTTGGCAGTCTCAAGTTTTCCATTTTTCACACATCTTAACATGTATTGAGGTTTAGGTGCAACCCTATACTTGAGACCTCCTGGCTGAGGAGCTGTAAGATGCCACAAAAGTCCCACTATGCTGGCAGAGTGGGGTGGAATTAAGGATGGCGAGAACACAACCAGTTTCACTGTCTCCCCCACCCTTCCTGTTCAGGAAGTGCTGAAGGCTTTCTTCCAAAGCCCTATGTTCAGAGAAATGTTGATCCTCCCAGCCTTTGTTTCCTGTGGGAGAGAATGAAATATATTGTTACTTCTGCAAGGTAAACTGCACCAGGAGGCACCACCAGCAAGATCCTGCCATGGCGTAAACTGCTTTTGAAATCCTGGGGAAGTTTCTTGTGTTTCTTGCGTCTGTTTGTGGACAGTGGTGGGAGAAGGATAGTCAAAGCAACACATATGTGTATATGTGAGCTCTGGCATCCTTAAATGGTCTCACCTGCACAACCTCCATTCATTTTAATAGGAAGGTTTCCTAGTAACACAGAGTTTTGAGTAGTCTCAATGAAATGAATGGGAAGTGCCAGGAACAGTCCAAAGCAGTTGAGGTTGTCAAAGTGGGGTTGTTTGTACATGTGAGAAAAGCAATGAGCAACTAAATAAACTGTGATCTATGCAAAAGGTAAAGCCTTGTTTGGTGTAAGGTTGTTTCCTGTATTCCTAGAGTGGCTCGCATAGGGCCCAGTCCATCACCCATCTAGGCATTGCTCAATACCACACTCACTTTGCCTAAGCCAAATTGTCTCCTATGCCTTCAGACTCCTTTCTTCAGCATTCTGCTTTGACAAACCCAAACATTGTGTTGGCATTTCAAAATGCAGCTTTTCAGTTCAGAGGGGGCTTCTGGAGAGAAATTACAAACAAATCCTTCTACACTTGTTGGCGCCTCGTTGGGTTGTAGCCACTGTCTTTTATCACTTACACTTTTGCTACAGTAATATGAAATAGCATAGCTTTTGACTTCTCTGTGTTTCACTTTATGTTATGAACAAGTTTAATTGATTTCCACCACAGATCTCTATTTGTCCTCATGCCCATAATTTCTCTTCAACACCACTGCTTTGCATATTTATTATAGAAAAGATAATATTTTATAAACTTCAGCAGGGCACCTTTGAAAATATTTGCGGTTTTTTAGAAACTGCAGGTTCTATTTTCACACCTCATTCGTAGTTAAATGCTTCCTCGTCGTATCCAATATTTCATTTTTGACAACTCATTAAAAATGGGCCAAATCCCAGAAAATATGGTCCTGTCATGTTGTATAATATATAGCGTGGGCCATATGCAATAGAAAATTGTTAGTTAATGGTTTAGTATAATTTCTCAGATTTTTGGCTTTCAGTGGCTGGTGAAAACTGACTGTGAAAAATCC
The DNA here is from genome assembly GCA_034641385.1 of Darevskia mixta. NCBI lineage: Eukaryota > Metazoa > Chordata > Lepidosauria > Squamata > Lacertidae > Darevskia > Darevskia mixta. Next base: position 22,792,595 of record JAWWNH010000017.1, read on the forward strand.
ATGTGGTTAAATACAGCTCTGTTAAACATTTAAAATAGGCGGTACTCGTGGGAAAAGTGATTGGAGCTTAAAACTTGTACAAATTGACAGCCTCTCTTCACTCCATTTTTCATCCTAAAGAAGTCTGCAAATATTCTTAGCTCACATCATTATTGCTCATCAGTGGTTCTAATTAGCTAAACTGGAGTTTGTCTCGGTCATTGATCATCATCAACTCTTTGACAGTGCCTGAATTATGTTTTTTTTCTTATTTGGGCGAACACTTTTTAATGTATTGTAGACATGTACAGTGTATATTAATTGAATCAACCATATTTTTTTCCGACTGTGCCATTTACCTTTATAAGCAAGCCTTTCCTCTGCTTCCACCCTTTCCTCCCGTTTATCATACTTAAAATGTAGCAGTGGGTTCAATGATATGCTAGTAGCTTGAAGCATACAGCAATATTACTTAGCGTCTCTTCTGGGACTTTCCCTGTAATGAGTATTGGAAGTTATCCTATACCACCAGGAGGAGCTGGTGATAAAATTCTATACCAGGTTTTTAATTTATGCTGCAGCATCTACTTGCATCCACTATGCAAAAATTTGAGCATTTGCACAGTATATACAATGATTGCACATTTCTGACTTAGTTTGTACTGCAACCACTCTACTAAAGGCTGCTTACTGAAGGAACACTTCCCCCCCAAAAAGGTGTTAATTTTCTCCCTTTTGTTTAATGGAATGTAGATACATTCTTGGAATTCTAATTTGTGCCCCTGTTAGACACTGGGAGTGATATCTAATTCTGGGATTATTATTAATTTCAGGCAATGAGGCATTCATCCGGTGCCCATCACATTTATTGTGGCTCCTATGTAACACTATTTCCGCAAATATCTAGTCTAGTCATAGCATGCTCTTTCAAAAAAAGAAAAAGAAAAAAGGAGATGTGATACATTTAAAAAGCAACCTAAAAGTTATTCCTAAAATAAGTATGCCCTTATTTATTATTTATTTCTTAAAATTTATACACCTCTTGTTTAAAAAGAAGAAACCTCAAAACGGTTTATAAAAAGCACTTTCTCATTGAAGTATGTGAAGCTTAGGAGGACTTAACAGCATCGTTCCCTAGAGGTTGAGCTTGGAACAGACTTGTATAAAGCCTTGTATGAAGAACCGACATACACTCTTCAGATACGGTTGCTTTTTCTGTGCCTCTTCGAGGGTTGGCCACTTTGTGCATCTTTTCAGTTTTTTCCTTCTGGTTTCCCTTTTCTGTGAGGGACAGATACTGTATCCACGTTTACTACGGTACTTTTTGTCTGCTTACAGATTCCAGCTGTTGATGGAGTTTTTGGTGCTCCTTTGATCACCTTTTTTCAACACACCGTTGTCAGTTACCCTTCATAATGGTAAAAGTTGCTAAGTCAGGGTTCGCTAGATATACCAGTGCATTCATTTTAATTAATGCAGTTAATTATCTTACTCTTTCCATGCCCTCTTTCCACTCATTGTAGGTGCATTATAAATAATAATATTTTATCTTCTTGCTATATACTTTGGAAAGCAATGACATCACCAAGCCAAGAAAAGGTGTAGGATGATATATCAATCTTTATTGAAATAAAAGATGTGGTTGCTAAAGCTCTCTGGTCCAAATCTACTGAATAAAAGGCACATGTGTGTGGTTTTAATCTTTCTGTATTGTATATTGAGTATGTATGTGTTGAGTAAACTCAGTGTTTTAGAACAGCAATGACCACTTTCTTCAGCTTGAAACACTAGAACCTCACTGGCTAAGTCATTCAGGTTCCAAAATATTTTTTTATATAATCTCTCATTGGTGCTTGACTGAGCGTTTGGCTTCTCAGGCTAAAAAACCCAACATTGTTTGCACATTTCCCCCTCAGCCAGAAGATGAACCTTCCTGCATCCCCAGGGGGTTGGGCTAGATGTCCCTTGGGGTCCCTTCCAACTCTACAGTTCTACGATTCTATCAGTGAATGGATCGGTTATTTTAGAGACCTCTGCGTCTCTAAACTGTTGCCTCGCAACTGCGAGGTGAGAAATGACAACTTTGAAGGTGGAGATGCTCTTTGTCCAGCTGGCCAGTCTTCATTTGGAAATTTTTACAATTCCTCCAAACATTACCCACAATTAAATCAAAACTCCTGAGGCACAATTGATTGCAGAATTTGTTTAAGAACTGTATAAACAGGTTGCAATAACTAAATGAAGAGTAAACCAGCAAACCTGATGAATGCAGCTGAGAAGCTGGGACCATTTGTTTTCTCTTTCTGTTCCTATATTATCATCCTAGTTGAAGTTATGATACACAGGTTGGGATGGTTGCCAATTTGGAACTTGATTGAAGAGAATAAATCATTAGAGAATGAAACATCTCAACCCCGAATTTACCAATTGTTGACGGTTTTAGCACAATATAACTTTTGCATTTATCAGTGGGAAAATGGTGACGGTCCTGAATTTGTTGCTCTTTTTATATCCCTAAAATGAAACCCAGATTTTATTTGATATCAGTAATGAGGAAGCGGGGGAGTGCTCATAAAAAAGGCTTCATTTGCAAGATACTCCATATATCTTTTTTTAAAAGTAAGCATATCTAGTCTTGGTATCATAAATGCTGCTTCATTTAGAATAAAGTTGTCTTAGTTGTTTGCAGATAAAATTTGCTGTCACTTGCCATATGTTCCATGATTAATTCTGCAAGGGCTGTCAGCCTCAGATAATTTAATTTCCCATGCTTTAAAATGACATTCATTATCAGGACATGAAAAATTCAAATGATTAGCAGCAAATTATGACTAATAAGTGTCAATATATTTTTGTTGTTTCTAGAGAAAAGCAGAAAGCTGAACTCAAGGACAGGAAGGTTTTAGAAATTTTGCAAGTTAAGGATGACAAAATACAGACATTGGAACAGGTTAGTGTTATATTTAAACTAACAGGTGAGAATAATGTTGCTTCTTCTAATTTGGCTTAATCCCTATTGTTTGAGTTCTGTTTCCTAAAGTGTAAAGAGCTACTAGAGGGCCCTGGAGCTTATCCAGCTCCCTGAACAGTACTGTTATTTCTATATTGTTTCCAGTTTCCAACTTTTCATTCCCAGTTTTCAACCTAGAGATGAAGTGTAGCAGTTGATGAAGTTGGCAAGAGCATTTCACTCTAATTCTTCTTCAAGGCACAGCTTCTGTAAAACTAGCTGTCATTGTTTTTAAAAATATATTTTTATTAAATATTTTCTTGGTTTACAAAGGTACATACCTTGTCTCTTTTTTCACGTTGTACAGTCTTACAAATCAATTACATTTGTTGTGAGACATTAGTGTTGAGTACAGTATAAGGTTGGGGAAGAAGAGGGGGGAGAGAAGGGGTGGGGTGATGAGGCTTATATTTTTCGGTATAGTGTACATGTGGGGTTTTGTGTCAGCGTCAGCTGGGTAGGTTCTCTTGCTATTCCTTGGTAGTGAGGTATTGGGGGGCAGGGTGTGGTCTGTGGTTGTCTACAGTGGGGGTTGTTTGCATTTGTGAGGAGGGAGGGCTTGTTGGGTCAGGTAAGCCAGATTGATTCGTATGCTGTTGGTGGATTCCTGTTGTTGTCTTGTCGGGCTGTGTATGTGGTAATGGAGTAATAATAATAATAATAATAATAATAATAATAATAATTTATTATTTATACCCCGCCCATCTGGCCGGGTCTCCCCAGCCACCCTGGGCGGCTTCCAGCAAATATTAAAAAACAAAACATTAAAATATCACAGATTAAAAGCTTCCCTGAACAGGGCTGCCTTCAGGTGTTTTCTAAAGGTCATGTGGTTGTTTATTGCTTTGACCTCTGATGGGAGGGCGTTCCACAGGGCGGGCGCCACCACCGAGAAGGCCCTCTGCCTGGTTCCCTGTAGCTTCGCTTCTCGGAGTGAGGGAACCGCCAGAAGGCCCTCGGCGCTGGATCTCAGTGTCCGGGCTGAACGGTGGGGGTGGAGACGCTCCTTCAGGTATACAGGACCGAGGCCGTTTAGGGCTTTAAAGGTCAACACCAACACTTTGAATTGTGCTCGGAAACGTACTGGGAGCCAGTGTAGATCTCTCAGGACCGGTGTTATGTGGTCCCAGCGGCCACTCCCAGTCACCAGTCTAGCTGCCGCGTTCTGGATTAATTGCAGTTTCCGGGTCACCTTCAAAGGTAGCCCCACGTAGAGCGCATTGCAGTAGTCCAAGCGGGAGATAACTAGAGCATGCACCACTCTGGCAAGACAGTCTGCGGGCAGGTAGGGTCTCAGCCTGCGTACCAGATGGAGCTGGTAGACAGCCGCCCTGGACACAGAATTAACATGCGCCTCCATGGACAGCTGTGAGTCCAAAATGACTCCCAGGCTGCGCACCTGGTCCTTCAGGGGCACAGTTACCCCATTCAGGACCAGGGAGTCCCCCACACCCGCTCGCACCCTGTCCCCAAAAAACAGTACTTCTGTCTTGTCAGGATTCAACCTCAATCTGTTAGCCGCCATCCATCCTCCAACCGCCTCCAGGCACTCACACAGGACCTTCACCGCCTTCACTGGTTCTGATTTGAAAGAGAGGTAGAGCTGGGTATCATCCGCATACTGATGAACACCCAGCCCAAACCCCCTGATGATCTCTCCCAGCGGCTGCATATAGATGTTAAAAAGCATGGGGGAGAGGACGGAACCCTGAGGTACCCCACAAGTGAGAGCCCAGGGGTCTGAACACTCATCCCCCACCACCACTTTCTGAACACGGCCCAGGAGGAAGGAGCGGAACCACTGTATAACAGTGCCCCCAGCTCCCAACCCCTCTAGACGGTCCAGAAGGATGTTATGGTCGATGGTGTCAAAAGCCGCTGAGAGATCCAGCAGAACTAGGAAACAGCTCTCACCTTTGTCCCTAGCCCGCCGGAGATCATCGACCAGTGCGACCAAGGCAGTTTCAGTCCCATGATGAGGCCTAAATCCCGATTGGAAGGGATCCAAATGGTCCGCATCCTCCAGGCGTGCCTGGAGTTGTTCAGCAACCACTCGCTCAATCACCTTGCCCAAGAATGGAAGATTTGAGACTGGGCGATAGTTGGCCATATTGGCCGCATCCAAAGATGGTTTTTTAAGAAGCCATACTGGGGTGAAGGCGTCCTCTTCTATTTGTCCTCGTGTCAGTTTCAGTTTATTGATTGGCATTTCTAGTAAGGCCATTTCCCATACAATTTGATACCTTGGTCCATGTTTACTCCTGACAGGTCTCTTCAGTGTCTGGTGAAGAGGCTTCTGGCTGCTGATAGTAGGTGGGTTATAAGCTCTGTATAATGTGAGTGATCATTATGATCATGGAAGATGTTCAGTAGGGCCAGTTCTGGGGTAAGTTCTAATACCTGTTTAGTTATTTTGCATATCTCTTGTAGGACTGCTGTCCAGAAGGGTTGGATTTTAGGGCATTTCCACCACATGTGGAGGTATGTGCCTGTGGAGGTGCAGCCTCTCCCAACATCTTGGTGAGGTTCCTGGGCATATCAGCGCCAGTTTCTGTGCTGTTAAGTACCACCTGCAGGTATTTCCTGTAGGAAGGCAATGTGTAGTTTCATGGTGTTTACGTACGAGGTGATGCGTTTTCTTTTGGTAGGATTTCCCAATCCCCTCCCAATCCCCTCACGTTTAATGTAATTGCTTTTAAGCTAGACATTTTGCATGTCTATTTTATAGGATTATTCCCTGCCAACCTGTCTGGGTTTTCCTGTGTTTCTCACCTTATATTGTCTATCAAACCTAGTGTGTTGTGCTGACATATAGTGTGGTGGGTGGGGGAAGAGGGGGTTAAAAGTTAGGGGTGGGCTGAAGATTGGGGGGCAGGTTATAGAGAGTAGCCTATATGTAGTTATATAGGTGTTTGTTTGTTTGTTTGTTTGTTATATAGGTGTTTGTTAGCTTGGGCTATTTGGCTCCCAGCCGGTTGGTCCTTGTCTCAGCTGGCATGGATGGCCTTGTTTGAGAACAGGCCACCCCCCCTTTCGCTTGTGATAGGGGTGGGTCAGTGAGATGGTGTCAAGCACCTTTGTGGCGCTTGTGTTGGGTGTAAAGTTTATAAACAATGTTGTCAGTATTGTTAACAACATTATTGTTGGGGTATTAGGGTTGTGTGTGTGGGAGGTGGACTCTTATTTTTGTTTGTGTGCTTATTTTTTGTGTATAGTCATTGGAACGAGGGGTGCATGTGGTTGGGGGAGATGGGTTGTTGGGGTGGGTGGAGAATTCTAATTGGTGGCAGTTGTTTTGGAGCAATATTTTCATTTATTATTTGTATTTGTTCCAGATAAAAGCGATTTGAGCATGTTTATACAGAAGTAAATCTGTTCAATGGGATTTACTTCTAAGAAAGTGGGTATAGAATTGCAGGCTTAGATTCCTCCTTAGGCAATTTCTTAATAAGCCTTAAACACAAACATACTAATTTTCAGATCACAGTAGTGAAAGAAGCGGTGGACACATAAAAACTAATATATGTCCTTGAGTAAGTATATTTTTCTCTGTTACAAGCATTCAGCTTTCAGAAAACTTGTCAGTGCTGAGCTCGGCCACTTGGATGCAGCAGAAGATCTACTCAAAAACCATTAAAAGAGTTCCTTATCTTGATTTTTCTGTCTTTATTCTCTGCTTATACCATGTTTATGAAACCATCAAATACTAAGGATATTTTCCCACATCATGTCTTTCAAGTGACCTCTTCAATTAATGCAGGTTTACGTTAATCAGCTGTGCAGCTAGTTGTTTGTCAATCACATGGGGCAATGTCACTTTTGCCTTTTGTGCATCCTGCACAATTGGCTGTTTAAGGTGCATTTGACTAATTCTCATCCATATACACAGCCTAGGCCTACCCACTTTGAGGCACTGGTTTACCAAAGTCCAGTAAGACACTTTGTCTTCTTTTTTATTTTCATTTCACCCCTTTTCTAGGATGCTTAGTAGCATGCATGACCAGGGTGGATTTGATTTAAATCAAATTGATTTAAATCACGATTTAAATCACTAGTCAGTAAGGCTTGATTTAAATCACTAGTCAGTAAGACTTGATTTAAATATTTTTTTTACAGAAAGACTCATTCTTGCTGGTATCATCTTAATATTTACAACCATTTTTGGAATAATAAATTTTCAGAGTAGTTTTTACAGTTATATCAAAAATTACTGATTTGGTTATACTACTAGAAATACATAGATAGATAATTATGAAATTATGGTGAGGTTTAATAAGTTAACTGTTTATATTTGGACAACTTTTCTGCTGTACTTTATTGGAAGGAGAAAAATCATTTCCTTAATAACCATTTAAACAATTTATTTAACTAAAACAATAACATGATAGCATATGTATCCATGTTTGTTAACTGATGTGGTTAAACATTTTTTTAAAAAAACTTAGACTGAGTTTTAGCACACTTGATAAACTTAAAACAAATCTTTATTTCCTGATGAATAGCCTTTGGACTACAATGTAACTTAAATAGAAGACTATATTTAGAAAGATTTTCCCTCCAAAACCATTTTATTTTAAAAATCCAATTTAAATAAAAAAAAAATCCGATTTTTTTGATTTTTTTTTTAAAAAATCATTGATTTTTATCCACCCTGTGCATGACTATCCTGGTTTTTATCCTGAGATTATTTCTCAGGTAGATTAGGCTAAGAGAAAAAAGAGGGGGCGAGTGTCTGGCTAGTGTGGTGTAGTGGTTAAGAGGGGTAGACTCGTAATCTGGGGAACCGGGTTCGCGTCTCCGCTCCTCCACCTGCAGCTGCTGGGTGACCTTGGGCTAGTCACACTTCTTTGAAGTCTCTCAGCCCCACTCACCTCACAGAGTGTGTGTTGTGGGGGAGGAAGGGAAAGGAGAATGTGAGCCGCTTTGAGACTCCTTCGGGTAGTGATAAAGCGGGATATCAAATCCAAACTCTTCTTCTTCTTCTTCATGGTCACCTAGTGAGCTTTGTAGCTAAGCAGGGATCTCAACCTGGGTCTCCTTGATCCAGAACTATTGCTGCTACAGTTGGGTGCAATTGTATAGGTTGCTGGTGGAAAACTGTTTGTACCTGGAGACAACTTGCAGCCACTATAGATAGTGACACCTTGTGCCTTAACATCCTGAACTATAGTTGTCTCTTCAATGACAGAGAGAACAGCAGTTAGTTTGTGGAGAAACAAGACACCCATGATGTTAGTAGCAAGTCGTGTAGAGGTCACCAGTGTTGTGTTCTCCAGATGTTGTTGGACCCCAGCTTTCATCAGCTTTAGCCAGCTTAGCCAACAATAAGAGTTGTAGTTTAACAATATATGGAGGGTACCGTGTCAGCTACTCCTGGATTCATGTTCATTAGCTGAACCAACAACAATTATAATAAGTGGGTGCTTATTAGGAATTGTTGCGTTAATCAAGAGAGGATGTTGCCAGCTTGGATCTTTTTCTCTTTTATGTGCTTCAGATTAGCTCCTTGCTCCTAACTCTGGATGTGCACTCACTAATTCCCCTGAGCTGATGTTCTTCCTTGAGATGATAGTCACCCGGTGTAGGGAGCTGGAATGCTAACTGCAGCTTTGTAGGAACTGGCTTTCATTCTACAAGTTAAATAAGTTATGCCCATCTGACATACAGTGGCAATCAGTAGAGCGAAGGGCCTGTTACAGACACATTTGGCTGTTCTTTCCATTGCCTTCAGTTGCACATGGTAGGAACTTATTGTCATTGTAGAATTTATAGCCAGTGCATAAGACAGTTGGAATAAACCCTGGCTATGTTTTCTCTGGATTGGCTCCTGGCTGCCAGCTCCTCCAACTGTCCTCTATCTTGGGAAGGGAGGCTCCAAAACCATCAGTTTGTTTTGGGTCTGAAAACTTGGAACACTTTAATTAAATCTCCAACCCCACATGTTGTTTTTTTTGAAAAAGTAATAACCTGCGTGCAATGGATCTGCTGAAACAGGAGTAATGTGACAGGAATGCAAATGACCAATGACTCTCAAAGCAAAACCTATGTGAATATATTTCTGGTAGTTTTAATATTTTTCAAATTAATTTAATCTAACTATTGGTTATAATTGTAGCAATTGGTAAGGAAAGATTGTTCCGAAGGTGTAGTACAGAATATTGGGTTATATCTAGTAGCATTAGGAATACTACATTGTATATGCATGGTGACCCACAGTTCATGATGAATATTCTGTTACATCTTTTGAGTAGCTAATTAGCATTTGTTATTTGTGAACTGCCATTTGGTCGTCTTGACATGTGGGTTAGCAAAATCATTAAAATCAGTTTCTCATTTTTCAACAGAAAACTGCCCTGAGCCCTTGGGATAGAGTAGGTTATAAATCTCAAAATAAATAAATTGAAACATCTTTTATTTATTTTTTAACTTTAAAATGAACACATATTTAGATCTTGAAATACTAATTTTGTGGGTGTGTTGTTTTTTTAACGACCTGTAGTTCAATCTCTGCTTGCAAAATCATGAGCTTTAGCATTTGCACAGTTGCGAAGACTATGTGTCTTCATTGCAGGCACACAGATCAGAAAACCAATGGAGGGGATGTAATGTGTGGTATGGTGTTAAGTTCTGTGAATTGGTTTCAGGGCTTGTTAATGTTAATTAGTTTAATACAGGTAATCACATACTTGAAACTGGTGCTAATCCACATTGCTTACACTGGAATCATCTGGAAATCAGTGATGTGTGTGTGTTGGAATCTAAGTTGGCGTTTGGAAAAAAATTATGTTGGCATGCATCAAATTGTGTTTCTCTGGAGAGGCAGATTTTCCATGGCCTTCCCATTGGCTTTCCTCTAGCAGAAAATAATACATATACATATGTGCAGATTGTAACTATTGCATTTCCATTTTGTTAGCTGTGGTTATCCTGTTTTATACCCATGAAGACCTGTAAAATGGGCTAAAGGCCATCCATTGAACTTTGTGACGGCATAAAGGTTTGCATTTGGATCTGGCTTTGTTGAGTCCCACACTCTGTTCCCATACACGACACTAAATAAAGCCCTACCAATACCTTTGACTCTGACCTCTTCAAAGGTTTTCCCTTTTAGGATTACCGGTAGTTCAAACTGCACATTTTAAATCAATGCAAAAGACCCTAACCATTGCTAAACTATGTGTCTCCATCAATAAATGCAATAAGCGAACCATGGAACATATAAATGGCAGCAATGTTTGTGCCCAACAACAACAACAACAACAACAACAACTATTCTGGGCAGCTTCCAACACGTATAAAAACATAATAAAGCATCAAACATGAATTATGTTATGATTATGTTATGTTATGTTTTTAATAGGTTATGTTACATTCTGGATTATGGTATGTTTTAATAGATTATGTCTTAACAGGATGAGAGTGTTGGAGATATGTGTAAATGTGTAAGGCAAATCCGGTCTTTGGGTGTTTGATTTTCGTTGTTGTGTGTACTGTGTATATACGGACAATGACAATAAATTTATCTAATCTAATCTAATCTAATCTAATAGTAGCAATCTGATCCAGTATAAAAAAGTCAAAATAACAGTGCCTTTGTGATACAAAGAATTCCTGGTGCACAGAAATTATGATGTCCACATTTTATGTTTGTCCATGTCTGTTGGTGGCTTTAATACTACCGGTATCTCAGGTGACAATGTAAATCTTGTTCCTCCTGTGTCGTCCACACAGTAGTCTCCAAATAAAATGTAAAGAAAATATGCTCACTTGTTTTTTCTCAGGAGATGAAAATTAAGGATGAATAAAAGTACAGTAAACCTTTACCTTCTTTTTTTATAGCACTGTTATTTAATTAGCTTTCAGTTTTGATCTGAAGAGACTAAAGCTAATCTTTTTGTCCTAGACCTTGTAATCTTTCAAAACCTTATCAACCAATTATACTCCAGAGGGGTTAGAACAGTACTAGCTGCCTCATTATCTCCACTTGAAAATCTTTGGCTTGCTGTGCAAATCTATATTAAAGCCCCCTTTAATAGGTCCAATTGAAAGAAACATAACTCTAGCTTCGAGCATTAATTAACTTTAATACATTTCGTTCTTAACTTTTACCTAGCCTATTTATTAATTCAATTTTCTATACCTCGATTAAATTAAAATCATATTGTAGAAGAAATTACTGTAATATTAATATTTTTTGAAAGATGGAACTTCAATAAAACGTTACTGGCAAAATGGGAATATTTCATCATGATAAAGAGACAGTTGCAAAGTGACATGCAGGTTTTGAGCAATTGTAAGAAATGTAACATATTTTTGGAAGACTTAAAAGAGGCCTGTACAATCATCAGCTGAAGTGCTGAGTGAAGAAGAAGAAGAGTTTGGATTTGATATACCAATTTATCACTACCCGAAGGAGTCTCCAAGCGGCTAACATTCTCCTTTCCCTTCCTCCCCCACAACAAACACTCTGTGAGGTGAGTGGGGCTGAGAGACTTCAGAGAAGTGTGACTAGCCCAAGGTCACCCAGCAGCTGCATGTGGAGGAGCGGAGACACGAACCCAGTTCACCAGATTACGAGTCTACCGCTCTTAACCACTACACCACAGTGGCCAGAATTGGAGTGGGGAACCTTGTCTGCCCCTCCCAATCTGGCTGTGCCTCTACTGAAAAGGGTATTTCACTCACAGCTATTCATCATGATTTCTTCTTTAGAGTCTAGTCCAGGCCTCCACAGGATAAGGCCCATGGGGGCAAACTGTGACCCTTTCCTATCTGTTGCAGTTTTCTGGGGGGAATTGGAATGCCTGTTGTTTTCATTGCTTTTCCATGTCTGTGTAGGACCATCTATCTAATCCTACTTGCTTCACTATACAGTTGTACCTTGGATCCCGAACGCCCTGGAACTCGGACGTTTTGGCTCCCGAACGCCGCAAACCCGGAAATGATTGTTCCAGTTTGCAAATGTTATTTTGGAACCTGAGCATCCAATGGGGCAAATTGGTTTTCAAACGTTTTGGAAGTCGAACGGACTTCTGGAACGGATTCCGTTCGACTTCCAAGGTACGACTGTATCTGCAGAGCTTGTAATCTCTCTGGATTTAGAAATGTATGGTGGAATTAGTGCCATTTTTTCATCTTATTGGTGCCAGCTAACAATGTTGCATGGCTCACCTGTGTCTGGTGTGCAATTGTGCATTGCTCAGAGAGGGGAGGTTTTGTTTGCTGTTGTCCCTAAACTTAGTGAGATGGAACAGGAATGGGGGGAATAGAAATGGGGTGCAGGGAGAGGAAGAGATTAGAAGAAGAAAAAGGAGTACAAAAAGGATGTGGAGAGAACCAAAGCTTGGAAGGGGGTGATATAAAATAAGAGAAAAAGGGAGGTAGCATTGTGCGACATGCAGTGTAGTAATCATAGATCACAGAATCATAGAATTGTAGAGTTGGAAGGGACTGAGGATCATTTAGCTCAAATCCCTGCATTGCAGGAATATTTTGCCCAATGTGGGCTCAAACCCACAACCCTGAGATTAAGAGTCTCGTGCTCTACTGACTGAGCTAGGGCAAATTCCATGTTCATCTGTGGAGGCTTCCTTCATGTTTTGCAACCCCGATTTTTACAGAGATCCACACCAAAAGTGCTCACAGTGACGTTTGAAGTCTGAAGTAATGTGTCCCAAAGATGTGAAATATACTAGCCTACCTGTGGTTTAGGACCTGCTGTGGTGCAGGGGGAGGCTGTGGTGCAGGGGGAGGCGGCAGGGCATTCCACACCTTTGCAATGACCTTCTCTCTGAGGTGCTTCATGCTCCAACATAGTTTTCATTTTCAGCAAGTGACTGAATGGGGACAGATAAAGATCTGACCTGCCAGGCCATCATTGTTCCCCACTCAGTTGGTCAGGAGCTGCCTGGGCAGAAATCTGTATGCTGCTCCTAATGTGGCGTGCCAAAATTGGTGCAGGTTGGAGTGTTCTGGTGGCAGTATGCTCCGGATACTGCCCAAGATACCCATTGACTCCCACTCACATTTTTTTAAATAAAAAAAATCTTGAGTTGGACTAGGACATTGCCTGATGAACATCTGTATCCTCTGTTTCTGGCTCCTGGGTATTTAATCTTCTTCAGCAAAATGAAAATTTTCCTCATTTGCACAAATTTATGATGTAATGGATCCTTACGTTCAGGCAATAGTTTCAAATCCCTCTCCTTTTGATATGCCAAATAGTAATGTAATAATTGGTTTGGTTAATGATAAAATGTTTGTGTTTATCACAAAACCCTGCTGCAGGTAGAGGCAAATCAGTTAAAACTGCAAATGGTTTGCAGCCTGGAAAATGAAATTTTGAAATGTGTTGATTTTCACATTATTATTATTATTATTATTATTATTATTATTATTAAATAATCTTTCTTAGAGAACATGTGGGCAACAAGAGGAGATAAACAACCTGGTACAGAGAAAGATTGCTGTGGATGAGGAAAACGCTGTCTTGAAGAGTGAGCTCTGCATCTTCCAACAGAAATGTAAAGATAAAATCCAGGAACTTAAGGTATATTGACTCGTACATAGTACTAAGATGGCCACAGCTTTGAAGTAGCTCTTTGAGCTGCATCTGTCTTTGTGGCATGGAAAGTGACAAGCTCAGAGGAAATATAGCCTTAGGCCTTAGGCTGTACCTTCCAGTCTTCTCTCACGCGCAAAACTCGGAGAAAGATGCTTTAAAGTGAAGAATCCACGCTTTGTAACTTTTGAATAAATAGTTAATGATGGAAATGGAGCAAAGAAAGTAGGAGTGTGAAGATGTGGCTTCGTGTAATTAGATTCTGATGGGACTGGCATTATTAATTGATAAAGCCGAGGTCTGGGAGGATATGTCTGTGTGGGTCTCAAAAATAGCTGGGGACAGCATCAAAGGCAGCTTGATCAATTAATGGGCTCTTTGCAAATGTGTACTCATCAAAGCTGTCATCCAGCTAAAAAATATGACCCTTCCACCTGCATGAAAGAGGCCAATAAAAGTACACAGGTGACCTTGGCCATCAAATATAGAAGAAGCTGCTGCGAGGGTAAAACTGCACAGTTTATATTTGCTGATTAGTTCTCACTTTTCTTCCCCCCCCCTTCCTTTCCCTTTTTCCTTGGTTTTGTTTTTGTTTATCGGCCCTTGTGGTACTGTTGTACAGGACACTAAGGAGTGTGCACTGAGAAAGGAAGAGCAAAGCAGACTGGTTATAAAAAAACTGGAGGAGGAAAGTGAGGGATTAAGTACACGCTATGCTGACCTGCTAAATGACCTGGAGAAACTGAGGAAGCGGGAGGCACAGTGGAGAATAGAAAAATCTGGCATCGAAGCAAAAATAAAGGTATGAGGAGGAAGAGACTCCTGGATGTGATTTCGGCACCAGCTTCTCACAGGGTTTATGCTACATGTTATTTTCTTTAAATAACAAGTTATATATTCATAAGTACCAATGGGGACTGACATTCATTTACATTCCTTCACTTAAGACCCAAAGCTTTTTAAAAATTGATGTTGCAAAGCAGGAAACTGACTTCAAATAGCCACCCTAAAATGTAATCATTAAATAATAAAAGATATTTCATTCAAATATAAACATGTAGTTTTTAAAAAAATAAAATAAATAGAAATTATCCTATCACTCCAAGATTTCTCCCCTCGGTGAGATTGGCAGCCCAGTCCTGTGCATAAAAATGGATCTGACCCAAAGGGGGGGTCATTCTGTTCCCAGCAGTCACCAACCAGAACAGGTTTACTTGGAAGTATGACCCACTGCAATCCCAGGTAAGTGTGCAAAGGTTTGCAGTGGTCATTTCATTTCTCTAATGTTAATGTCATGAATTACAGCATGTTGTAATTAATTGTTCTTAAACTTTGCAATGCATTTATATCATTCTTTAGAGAGCTCCGTGCATGTTGAGTTTTTATATTGTATCATCTTGCTTTCAAACAAACCAACAAAAACAAACCAACAACTCTTTGGAGTGATTTTGATAAATATGCTGACTCTTCCATTTTGTTAGAATGTCTCACATATACAGATTTCAGCGTCTGTTTATGCATATCTATAGCAATATGTTGTGTGATGTATCTAGACTACCGTGAGATCGAAATTATTTAGACTAAATGTCACTTACATAGCTATAGCATATTTGTTGCTTTGCACTAATGAGACATCCACAGATAGATAAGCTATGAATGCTTTATAAATTAGGCACTTAAACCCTTGTATTTTTCTCATAGAGATTTGTTGCTAAGGCATGGTGCAGTCGTTGAGTGAATCTAGCTATTTCTCTGGACATAATCTATATTTCAGACATGTGTCAGTGCATTTTATGAGGCTTGCCCCCTAGAATCCTGGGAATTGTAGTTTAGTGCTGCGGCAGATAATTCTTTAATAGATTCCTGGTCCCACTCTCAGAACTGCATTTCCCAAGGCTCTTTGTGGAGAAAAAATGACTATTGCATGAGGAATGTGCCTGTGTCCGATGGGTGAGTGTCAGTGACCTAGGTTTCACCTCGTACTATTCCTCACATTTCCCTAATTACTCCCTAGCTGTCTCCTGAACCCCTCAATTGCTTCTTCTAATCTCCTCCTCACTCACCTTGCCTCTCCCAAAGTCCCACCTTTTGCACTCTTTCTGCCTCTTCAAACTAGTTCCCTTGTTTTGCTCCCTCCCCATTTCTTCCTGCTCTTATGCTCTTTTGCTTCCTAAATCTTTTTCTTTCTATCACCATTTCTCATGTCTTGTCTTTTCCTTGGCTTTCTTCACTTCATCTTTTCTGTTTGTTTCCCCCCCTTTGAACTCAATCTGTTCTGTGCATCCCCTACTTTGTCTCTTTGATAACTTCAGCTTCCCTTTCGTCCTAAAACCAATACCACAAATACCGTATTTTTCGCTCCATAACGCGCACCGGACCATAACGCGCACCTAGTTTTTTGAGGAGGAAAGCTCCCCTTTTTGAGGATCAGTTCAAAGTTGTGCATCTTCTTTTGGAAGAAGAAAAGCCCCATTTGCAAAAGGATCAGCTCAAACTTGTTGTTGTGCTGCTGCTTTTGCAAAGGAGAAAAGAAACATTTGCAAAAGGAGCAGCTCAAAGTTGTTGTGCTGCTGCTTTTGCAAAGGAGAAAAGACCCATCTGCAAAAGGAGCAGCTCAAAGTTGTGGTGCTGCAGCTTTTGCAAAGGAGAAAAGACCCATCTGCAAAAGGAGCAGCTCAAAGTTGTTGTGCTGCAGCTTTTGCAAAGGAGAAAAGACCCATCTGCAAAAGGAGCAGCTCAAAGCCCTTTCTACAGTTTCCAAACAGATAATCTAATCAGCCAGTCACATGTCGCTGGGGAAACCAACAGCCTCCTCTGCAGGAGGACCTTATCTCTCTTGCCGATCTCTTTTTCTCTGCAGCCACCTTATCTCTCTTCCCGATCTCTTGCTGATCAGCTAAAAGCGCAGCCTTTCAACACCCCCTTCTCTCTTTGTAAAAGAAAAAGCTCGATCTTCTTTTGGTCCCTGGGCAATTCAGCTCCAGGGACCATGCATTCGCTCCATAACGCGCACAGACTTTCCCCCTTCCTTTTTAGAAGGAAAAAAGTGCGCGTTATGGAGCAAAAAATACGGCACCTTGATATGTTGCTGCTGCTGCTCCTGTTGCGCCCACCAGCTTCCCCTCTGCCGGCCTCGTCTTTTAAATACATAGTTTTATTGATTTCCAGTATAGAACAATTACAAAAAAGAGAGAAAAAGGATACAAAAACAATATCCCAACTTGCCCCCCCCCCCTCCAGGACAGATTAATCTAGTTAAATTTCCCAAAGTCTCATCTGTGATTTTGGTAGTTGCCATTCTTCAATATTATCAGTAAAGTATTTTATAAAAGGAGAAGGAGAGAGCGGTGATGGCTGCTGCTCAAGCTGACCCCAGCACCGTGACCTATAGAACACTCCAACACAGATTTTTGTGCGGAACTAAGACCACCCAGTTACCCAGCTTACCAATGGAAAGACACAAGCGAGCGCTGGCCTGACTTCAACAATAATGGCCACTTCACCCCGGAGCTCTTAGAAAGGCATCAAGCAACACAGCCTGAATGACCTCTTAACAATCACAAAGATACCTACCAAACCACCCAACCCCAGATCGACACCACACGATCTAGTCCAAAGTCAACAAGAAGACCAAAATGGCATCGATTAAGGGAAAGATGGAAAGCAAAGAGACCACAACTTCCCCAGATAGTGTGAATACGCAACAGTACCAAAACAGGACCTGAAGGAACTTGAATTGAAACTGAAAGAAGCTATCCGAGGCTCTCTAATGGACTATGCAAAACCTGAAGAACCCAATGACAACAGATCAAAGAACTGAACTCCAACATGGAAATTCTTACGGGCACCATCTTCAAATGCAAGAAGTACATATAGTCCATGTCTAGAAGTAAAACACAAATATAAGAGGTAAACTAGCTGACTTGGAGAACTGCCTCCAGAAGCTTCCCCAGATTCCCCAAAAGTGGAGAAGAGAGACCTAGCAGGCTCTGGACCAGTAGAAAACACATTTGCTGCATCATCCATATGACGGCCCTTCATATATTTAAAGATGGCTATCCTATCTCCTCTTAATTGTCTCTTCTCCAGACTGAACGTGCACAGCCCTTGCTTCTCAGTACTTAGTTTCTAGATCTCTCGCCAGGTTTCCTCCTTGTGCACAGTCTCTGCTTGTTTCCTCTTATGTGTCCATGACAGTCATTTGGAAACCTATTGCTTTATATGGGAAAAGAATTCCAGGAAGAAACAGTGTAATTTGAAGGAACTTCTACATTAGCATGCTTTGAATGCTATGTTGGATGGATTTCTCCAGAGCTCCTCACCCAGTCACATTCCTTATTTTGTGTTTTTGGGGCATCTGAACTTTTATCAGCTCTATGCTGATGTTTCCCCCCTGTTAATATGCTTGACAGCCTAGAGATCTAAATCAGAAAGCTTATTTTACTTTAGCAGACTATTTCCCAGAATGGAATTCTGCAATTTGAACTATTTACGATATTAGAGGTTTTCACAAAATGCCTGACCCCATTGCCTGCTCATTTGTAAAAGAAGATGTATACATTTATCTGTGTATACATGACTGGCTCATTAAAGCAAGCTCCAAGGAGGCAATCAATTCACATTGATCGCATTCTCACACTACTGTAACCTTTTTCATAATAAACGATGAGAAAATCTCTCTACTGTTCTGTGGCCCTGGAATAGGTAAGAGTCATGACCACTAGAAATTAGCAACAGACTCCACGCCTTAGTGTTTTCTGTAGCCAGCTGTGCTCTTAAGAACTGTGGAGAACCCAAATCCAATGCCCGTACCTTTTAACTAGTGCAGTTACTAGAAATATGAAAACTATAGCCTCATGGCAAGGTGTGTGTATGACAGGGGTCAGGAACAGGAAGAAATATGCTGGAATCAGGGAGGAAAGAGAATTTTTCTTTTTTTCTTGGGGCACACTTGGTAGAACCTCTGGCCAGTTGGCACTGTCAGCATCTAGAGCATCAAGAACCCTTGAGTCTGTGCATCCTTATGCCTGATGCACCTCAGCGTTCCATAAGTCCCACCTGATCCAAGCAAGACATAATTCCTTATTGTGAGTCAAGTTAAGAAGCCCAAACCAGGAGAATTTATACCAGTTCACAACAGTGACTTGTTCTTATGTGATGTCCACCAAACTTAACAAGGCCAATAATATTTCAGAAGCCATGGAGAAATAATGTGTGGTGATATCATTCAGTACTTATTCATTAAATACAGTCTACTCTGGGTGCATCCATACTGATCTTATTTATGTGATCTGATTATGGGTGGTAGTGGAGAGAGTTTATTGCTCCACATCTAAGTTTTCTAATGGATGGTTTGTACCTTGTTAAAAAAAAGTTAAGCTTTTCCAAAATTCATCTAGTCACAGGTCTCAGTGGTGTCCAGAGGCACCATTCTTGTTGAACTAATTTAATTTAATACTGTTCCTCACAATCCTGGTACAGTACTACTTAAGGCTCCCCAGTTTCCCCCCTTTTTTAAAAGTGCCAAATACTGTATTTCCAATGATAATTTTTAATCAGTAGTCAAATTCACAACAAAAATCTTTGTGCCACATCTTTCTACTGCTGCTTCTTCCTACAGGTTGGATGCAGAGTTACCATGAACTTTGCTCATGGGATGTTCCTATTAGAGTAAGTAAGGAAGGAAGGAAGTGATTTTTGCTGATTCCACCTTCCCTCTGCAACATTTTCACAAATAGGAAATCCTTCTCATGAAAGGAACATTGTGGTTCTAACCTTCTAGCTTTGGAAGTAATTTCTGGAAGAACACGTGTCTACACAGTCAGGCATCACATTGAAAGTGAATAGCTCAGTTGGTAGAGTTGGGTCATGGGTTCGAGTTCCACGTTGGGCAAAATATTCCTGCATTGCAGGGGATTTAACTAGATGACCCTTGTGGTCCCTTCTACTTCTATGATTCTGTGAGATGATGTTATGCTCTGAATTTGTGTGTGATGATGTTACTTTTTTAATTTTTTGAAGTGGTTGTTTTAATGCCTACACCATTATTTAATCTAGCTGCAGATACCATTTTAGTTTGCTAAGCTTTTACTGTGAGTTGAAGTTCCACCTGCCTATTGATGCTGAATTGTTTCATCCTGCTTTTGCTTATAGCTTTTGCTTATAGTCTAAAATCCATACTATTTTTGATCCTGTTATAATTATGTGTATCCTTTCATTTCTTGTTTAATTTTGTCTATAGCTTAATATATGTTTTCCAGAATTTGGAAGCTGATTTAACAGAGGCAAGTGGGCAAATGGAAACCTTGCACAGCAAATGCAATGTTCTGGCATCTCAGCTGGGTATTAAGCAGAGGGAACTAAGACAAAAAGATTTGGATGTGGCCAGAACTAGGTATGTATGCAATGTTTTTATAAAGGGCTTGTGAGCATTCCCATGATAACAAATATGGGGCAACATCAAACGGTTTGCTTTTTGTAGTATGTTTTGCGCATTATGAAAAAAGTTTAGAATGTCTACTGTTTATGCAGACTATCTCAATGCCTTTTGACTTCTGTTATGGACATTATTTAAAAATTGCACATCTCTAATTAGCATTGGGTCAAAGAGTTCTCAGTCTCTGCTGCAAGTCACAAAACATCAATATGATTAGTAACATAAGCAATTAATTTGAGAGGCTAAATGCCCGAAACTGACAAAAGTTTGAAGCCTAACTTTCACTTTTTAATTAGAGTTAAGTCTGACAGGTCAGCAGGAGTCTGCTGCTAAAGGTTTAAAATGTTGTGATTTTAGCTTTATCTGAGCGTTTCACATATTAAGTTGGATCATGAGGATTAATACTGCATGTATGAAATATGACTGACACGTAAAGCAAGAAGCACAAGCAGGGCAAACTTACGTTTCGGCTAATACGACTGTTGCTATGCGGGAGCTTAGATCAGTGTAAATAATTGGAATCTTATGCTGTCCCCAAAGAAATGTCCAAGCACAATTAACAGCAGTAGAAAAATGAGGGAACGTATTAATGATGACAGCCACTCAGAGCCCCTAGGAACTGTCTCGCAATCACCAATCACAGTGTTGCTGCAGATGATGTCCCATATTAAGTGTGCATAGATTGCGCAGACAGTGGCCATGTTCTGGATGTGAGCTGGCAGTCAACGACTAGGCAAATTAGTTTGTGCATGGGCCACACTCCTTTCTACCTCACAGCAGGGGACCAAACCTAAGACAGCTGTGCTGGACACACTTCAGAACCCCTTGAAGCTATCCCACCAATGCAGGAACCTTTTGGGTAGTGCTGGTACGACACATTGCTGCTGCTCCCTGCTCAAGTTGGCATTATCTGTTCAGGCATAATGCCTGGAAAGAGCTTATGTCATCTCCAAATACTGATGTTCTGAATGGCCACTGTGCTTATCTAGCATACATTTACCTTTCCATAGAAATGCCATGATGCCTCTTCCATTTGCTTCCATTCTTTACTACAGGTTGCTACAGCTCCCATCATCCCTGCACACTGGCTATGGTAGCTGGGGCTGATACAAGTTGTAGTTAAACAACACCTTGAGAGTCACAGGTTGGCCACCCTTGTTTTGCAGTTTTATTTTCTCCCATGGCCTTTCTGTACCTTTTCTCTCTGTGCATGAATTTAAACATATATGCGCATGCACACAGAAGATAGATTTTAATCAGACCAACACGGCTACCTACCGGTACCTGAATAAAAACCCAATAATCAGTGGCCTCCTCCAGAGGGAGATCAACTTGTAAGGGAGGTGCCACACAGTGAAATCCCTTCCCTGCACCACTGTGAGGTAGACATCTGCAGGCTGTGGTCTGGTTAAGAGGGCTGCTTCCACAGTTCACAGCAATCAGACTGGTCATTGTGGGAGAATGAAGTTTGCTCAAATCACCTGGTTATTTAGGGCTTTATAAAGCCTGTACTTAAACCTCAAACTTCGCTCAGTATCTGATAGCCGGTGCAGCTCTTTCAGAACAATTTTACATGCATGTAGTGATGAAGTGGGCTTTTGCCCATGGAAGATTGTGCCATGATAGGTCTTCATTTAATGTGTCACAAACCTCCTCTTTGTTTCTGCGATAACAGTCTTGTCCTCAGGCCAGCATTGGAATGTTTACCCTTTGGGAACATTGTGAGACTCAGAAGCAAAACATGCAAAGGTTTGCACTGTTAACACAGCTGCCCCTCTGGAACATTTGCAGTTTATATTCTAGGCAGTAATTCTATACAGTGTCCATGGCAATAAGTAGCCTTCAAGGAACTTGTGTGGTGGTGACAGAATTGTCCGTCTTTGTGACATTACGGTGCACAAAGTCAAGAAAAAGATAGTGCAATTCAATATGCAAGTAGGAAGGGGCAAGAAATCTCCTGAGAGTAGTGTTGAAGGAATTAGCATGATATTCATTGTTTACAACCCTATAAGGCTCTTATTCTGTACCTACAAACAAACATACAACTATGATAGTAAAAAAATCTACAATACTTGTTAGTATACCAGTAAGACAAATCTACAAAATATCAGCAAGGATTATTCTGAGGATGATAGATGCCATGGGCATGATGGACAGTATATTCATAATTGCTGCATCTAGCATCTGGATTGGCGGCAGCTGCTTATATTACTTAAACTTTGGAAAGTTGCACTTCAGTTTGAAACCACTAAGATTCACAGGACTTAATATTCAATTCAGGTGTGAAAACCAATTTGAACTGGGCACTTGGAATGGGAGCCTAAGTGAAACTCTGACATACTTGCTTTGCAAAGACTCTGCAAAGGATGCGCTGAAGTTCTTTCTGAACCTCCCCCATTGCTTCTCCAATTGTTCTACTTAAAATTATTTTTATTTCTTGCTGTATCTTTTCATTGTCTGTGGTGCATATCTATTATTGGCTCCCTACAGCTCACAATGTGCAGATTGTGGAATCAGCTTCAGGAATGCACGCTCCTTCCTCTACTGCAAATTAACACTCCACTTCGAGTGCTGGCATTAGCACTTCCCCAGCATACAGCTAAGTTAACCATGGCTAAATTAACCAGGGTTCACAAAACCACTTGAAACCCCATTTTCAGTCACCCACATGGATTAGACCATACACACCACTTGATGACTAAAGCTTAAGACATTAATCTGTGTTCAGTGATCTTTGGTATTATCCCAATATGTTGGGGGGAGCTTCCTCTGCTAAAATTGTGTTGCGGTAGGCTACATCACAAAATGGCAATGCTTACCTTTATTACTTGGCCAGAAAACTAATAGGGGAAGAATGATGTCATTGCTTATAATTACCTCCCCTAGTCTTTTTATTTGCATGATAGGAACTGGGATAAATGTAAATGTATCCCTTTCTTGTTTGTATTCTTTTGGCAAAATTACTACTTTATTCAGTCCATACATGTTCAGAAACCTGCAAAATTGAGCTGTGCACCCAGCAGAATTACAGCTGAAGCAGTGAACCACTTACTAGCAACCCTGTCACTTATGCTCAGGTCCTTTGTTCTGCTTTGTTGTTTAGACATTTACTTGTAGGGCATTAACCTTGAAATTTGCAGATAAATGCTTGGAATTGTGAGCTTTGAGGTCTCTTTCTTTTATAGTCTTTGCGAGGCTCCATTAAAACTGCTAGGTTTTGAAAAGTATCCTGTGATCAACTGCAGCATCCCTGCTGCTTGGCTGCTCTATCTCTTCTTACAATGTAATGACTGTGCTTTCTATGAAAGTTCGCTCGGCAGGAGAAGGCTTTGACTTCAGCAGCTGTGGGAACGAACAGAGCAGCTGCCTGACCTAAAGCTCTTTCAAATGTGTACACACACACACCCATAGAAAATCCTCACTTCGTCCACCAGTCTGGTGCCCTCCATGGCAAATTTCAGAAGTGGGGAGAAAGGGCAATAATTCCATTTTAGGTATGTGATCTTACTGACATTGGTATCTGCATCAGGGAAATGTTAATTTAATTAAAGTGCATTGTTGTAGCACCTGAGAGCAGATACTTGCTTCAGAAAGAGCAAATTAGAATACATGGGGTTTTTTTGTGAGAAATGATAATAATCATTTTTAAACAGGGAGATCCTTGAAGTAACTCCATGAAGTTAAATTAGGAGAGGTGATATTGAAAACTTGAGATCAGCATAGAGTCCAGTGGGTTTCATCATTCTTAAATCAATAGCTAACGTTAATCTAGCCTCCATTCTATTACTTGCATTTCTTTAGGGGACCCCCAAGGAGATCATAAGCAATACAGAATGGAAACCTTCGGAAGTGCAGGGCAGATAACATTATACCAGTGCCAGGAATCTCAGCACACGATATACTTGTAATTGGTGATTCAAGCAACCGACCCCCTCACTGTTGGGGAAGCTATAACTGGCATAACACATCCAGTTTGTGCACAAGATAGTTTCACAGTGCAAGTTGCGCTATGAATATAATCCAGAGCGGACTGCACATAGGCAGATTTTTGCTGTGTTGCTTTCACATCTGCTAGCACCATGGAACTTCCCAGCTGAGTTTGAAACACCCCAAAGTTTAAATATAAGTTTGAAGAATTAGTTATTTAAAAGAAAGACTATTGTGGCACTTTAAATACTATACTAACAGACTAATTGTGGCATAAGTTTTCATAGCACAAAGTGCTCTTTTCTGGTATTTATAGATCTTCCTATTTGTAGGTTTACAGGACAGCCTACAATAAAGTTTAATTAAAAGTTCATTCAGTAAATTGAACAGATTAAAAATGTGTTGTAAAGATACATTGCCTAAAAAACTAGCAGTCAGTTAAAAGGCATTGGAAGGCCTTTGGCTGTTCCTGAAATGATATCCTGAAGTTATCCTCCCTGGAAAAGCTGTTCCACAGCAAGGATGAAAAGAGCCATCCCAAATAGTCACAGGCAGTTTCCTCTTGTATTTCATGGTAATGCAACCCTACTTTTGCAAGGTACTCAAGAGGGTTGTGGTTGTGCAGCTTCAGATGTTCTTGGACAAAAAAATGGGTTATCTTCACCCATTTCAGCCTGGCTTTGGTTTTCGTACCAAGACAGCTTTGGTTAATCTGGTTGATCATCTGCTTTGTGAGAGAGACGGGGGAGTTCAAATATGTTGGCCGTGCGGCTTTTGATACAATCACCCCATCTCCCCCACCCACCCAATGGTTGGGGTCAAAGGGTTAAGGTGTTTTTGCTGCTACTTACAGGGCCACTTCCAGAGAATAGCATTGGGTGACTTCTGCTTGGCCCTTGTGGCAGTTACGCTGTGGGTTCCCTCAGGGTTCCTCCTTGTCCCTAGTACTATGTAACATCTAGATATAGAGCTGGGTGAGGTTGCCAGAGAGAGGGAGAGTGAGAGTCTGCACCATCAATACACTGATTACTCCCAATTCTGTATCTACATACTATCCAAACCCGGTACTTGAAGGCATTGACGAGCTGGAAGAGGGCCAAAAAACTGAAACTGCATCCCGACAAAATGGCGGCACTGTTGGTGGGCAGTTCTCATGTCTGAGAATTGGATGTTTGGGCTTTTCTGGGGGGAGTTGTAAAGGAGCAAGTGTGTAGTTCAAGAATGCTCCCAAGCCCAATAACTTCACTAGAGGCCCAGGTTTGTTTAGCAGCTGTGGTCATTCCTGGATTGAGATTCCCTGGTGGCAGTTTTGCTTGCTCTAAGATCTGCCATTTGGATTACTGTAATGCACTCCATATGGGTTACCCTTGTAGGCAGTCTAGAAACTGTAGCTAGTGGATAACATTGCCGCACAGGTTTTAACAGTTGCACTAGTAGGGAGTCATAATTTCCACTGTCTGCCTTTATGCTACTGAGCGTCTAGCATATGTTTCCATTCTTCCAGTAGTAAAAGGCATTATTTTGTCAACTATCTGTTAGCATATTAATTCTCTTGAGTCTTCTGTTTGTTCTGTTACATAATTCATGTCCCTGTCACCTGAATTTCTTTCCTCCTTTGGGTTTAGATGGACACATAACAATGTTCCTGTCTGTTTGTTTCTGTAAGCAGCCTGCCATTTTAATGGCATTAAGTACCCGATTCATACTGTAAATCTACACAAAATGTTGTTCCTCTGTCATAAAGAGAAGCTAAGATTTTAAAGTTTTAAAATCTTAAGGTCCTAAATAGATAAAAAGAATACTGAAAATACTGAACCAAGATCAAAATATATAAATCAAACTGAACCACTGTTTTTAGCTGTGCTTTTAATGATCACACATGTGCTCTCATAGGAAATTCTGAATTGCTAAACATTTTTGCTATACTGTATAATAGAATGGAAAATCAGAAATTCAAAAGCTAAGCATTCTTTGAGTGGTATTCAACAAAGTTTTAAACAGAGTAGATCTATCAATATTATTCGGTCTAGCATAGTCATGTTTATTGATTTCAGACAAGTAGAAATGTTTGCACTGGCAGAGTGATCTGCTTAGCACTACGTTGAATTCTACCCCGTCTTTGGCCTGACATAAGGTGGGTCTTTCAAATTCCTTAAGCATCACAAGAAGTTTCACAACACCTCTTTGGACTACTTCTTACTTTCCCCCTGTTATGTGTTCTGCTACATACACACCTTAGCTGGACATTTTCACTGCAAGCATATTTTATCAGGAATCAAAAAAGGTATGAATAAAAACAGTGAAAGTCCTCTGCATGTATCCCTTATTATAGTTTTGCTTTAAAAAGTACCTATATTGAATACTGAAAGGAGAACTGCAAGTGTTTCTATGAGAACTTGTTGAAGACCGTTTATTTACCATTCATATTGTTGAAATGAATTAAAATGAAAACTGACACCAGCGTTTATATTGCTTTTTTAAGTTTATCACTCTTTCTTAACACTCTTTCAATGAATCTGAAACTATAGATGAGAGTGGAAGATTTTCACATAAAAACAGCTAACATAACTGTTTAATTGAGATGATTGCAACATTTCTTTTTCTCAGGAATATTTCTTTTGCTCAAGTTTCTTGTTTCTTGCTTGCTTTGCACAGGAAGGAGTTGCAGGAGCTGCAGAATCTCTACAAACAAAACACTGAACATGCAGCACAGCAGGCAGAGCTGATCCAGCAGCTTCAGGCTCTCAATATGGATACGCAAAAAGTACTGAGAACTCAGGAAGATGCTCACACAGCTGAAACAATATCAAATCAAAAAGTATGTAGGCGCTCCGAAAGTGCATTTCCTCCTTTACAAGGGCAAAGCTTTGCAAAAGTGTCACCTTCACTATAAGTGCAATATGTGGTTGGACTTGTGTGAGTAGTCATTGAAGGTCAGTGGCAAACAGCTTGTTACATCGCTGCCCTTGGCCTCACCACTACCACACTGTTATTGACATCTTTCTCTTTGCAGTTGAGGAAGGGAGGACATGTATAACTCGACACTCCTGTTTCCACACAGGGAAAATAGAGCACAATCAGTGTGCACCAGTTTATTGTGTTTCTTTTTCTTATTTTATCTGTTTATTTTAATTAACAAAATGTATATACCACTTACACTATAGAATCATTGAGTTGAGAGGGACCCAAGGGTCATCTAGTCCAACCCCCTGCAATGCAGGAATCTCAGCTAGAGCATCCATGACAGATGGCCTTCCAACCTCTGCTTCAAAATCTGCAATGAATGAGTGTCCACAATCTCCCGAGGGAGTCTGTTCCACTGCCGTACAGCTCTTACTCTCAGAAAGTTTTTTCCGAATATTTCATTGGAATATCCTTTCTTGTAACTTGAAGCCATTGGTTTGAGTCCTACCCTCCAGAGGAGGAGAAAACAAGCTTGCTCCCTCTTCCATGTGACAGCCCTTGAGGTGTTTGAAGATGACTCTCATATCTCCTCTCAGTCTCCTCTTTTCCAGGCTAAACATACCCAGGTCCTTCAAACGCTCCTCCTAAGGCTTAGTTTCCAGACCCTTCATAATCTTGGTTGCCCTCCTCTGCACATGTTCCAGCTTGTCAACATCCTTCTTAAATTGTGGTGCCCAGAATTGGACACAAGGCAGAACAGAGTTATAAAAGGCAATCTAAAATATTCATTATCAAAACAAATAAACCGAACATGTAGAATAACTTACATTAAAAAACCCTAGAATTTTCAAAGCAGTTATACTTAATAAAATTGTGTGTTTACAATTGCACACCAAAATTACATATTTGGGTGAGCTTGCTGTGGGGGATGGGTTTTTTTGTAGGCGTTGAAAACTATATTGTGAAGGCACATGGTTAATATTAATGGGAAGGGAGTTCCAAGGATTGGGTGCTACCACACTAAAAGGTTCAGTTTCCTGTAGAATGAACACAGTGACACTTCATCACATACAAGAAACAGTGCAAAACTGCTTAAAATTAAAATTAGGAACAGAGACAGCAGGTTAGAAGCCAATGAAAGTTTACAAAAACCTAAATATGTCAGCAGCCTGAAAGGTAAAATACCTATCAAAATCAGCAGTCTTCATATGCAAGGTTATAATCATGCCTCCCCAATGGTATTATTATTTCTTTTGATCTGGATGCTGTACTTCTGTAGATGCAGCTTAGAATTGCATTGTTGTTGTTGTTCAGTCGTTCAGTCGTGTCCGACTCTTCGTGACCCCATGGACCAGAGCACGCCAGGCACGCCTATCCTTCACTGCCTCTCGCAGTTTGGCCAAACTCATGTTAGTAGCTTCGAGAACACTGTCCAACCATCTCGTCCTCTGTTGTCCCCTTCTCCTTGTGCCCTCAACCTTTCCCAACATCAGGGTCTTTTCTAGGGAGTCTTCTCTTCTCATGAGGTGGCCAAAGTACTGGAGCCTTAACCTCAGGATCTGTCCTTCTAGTGAGCACTCAGGGCTGATTTCTTTAAGAATGGAGAGGTTTGATCTTCTGGCAGTCCATGGGACTCTCAAGAGTCTCCTCCAGCACCAGAATTCAAAAGCATCAATTCTTCGGCGATCAGCCTTCTTTATGGTCCAGGTCTCACTTCCGTACATTACTACTGGGAAAACCATAGCTTTAACTATACGGACCTTTGTTGGCAAGGTGATGTCTTTGCTTTTTAAGATGCTGTCTAGGTTTGTCATTGCTTTTCTCCCAAGAAGCAGGCGTCTTCTAATTTCGTGAGTGCTGTCACCATCTGCAGTGATCATGGAACCCAAGAAAGTGAAATCTCTCACTGCCTCCATTTCTTCCCCTTCTATTTGCCAGGAGGTGATGGGACCAGTGGCCATGATCTTAGTTTTTTTGATGTTGAGCTTCAGACCATATTTTGCGCTCTCCTCTTTCACCCTCATTAAAAGGTTCTTTAATTCCTCCTCACTTTCTGCCATCAAGGTTGTATCATCAGCATATCTGAGGTTGTTGATATTTCTTCCGGCAATCTTAATTCCGGTTTGGGATTCATCCAGTCCCGCCTTTCGCATGATGAATTCTGCAAATAAGTTAAATAAGCAGGGAGACAATATACAGCCTTGTCGTACTCCTTTCCCAATTTTGAACCAATCAGTTATTCCATATCCAGTTCCATAGCTTCCCTGAGTAATTCAAGCCCCTTCGCCACGACAAGGCAGTGATCCATGAAGGGGAGAATTGCATTAGCTTTTTTCTTTTTTTGCTGGTGCATCAACACTGTTAATATTGTGGTCTACTAAGACCCCTAGATCCTTTTCACGTGTACTGCCTCCAAGCCAGGTGTCCTCCAGCCTATATTTGTGCAACTGATTCCTGTCTAACTGTCTGTTTAGTGTAAAAAATAATAATAATGACTAGCACCTGCTCTATTCCTTCATCCAAGTAATTTATAAAGATGTTGTACAACACTGGGCCAAGGCTAGAACCCTGTAGTACTTCTTACTTTTTTCCTGGATGACGAGGAACCATTGGTGAGCACTCTTTGGGTTTGATCAGTCACCAGCTACAAATCCACCTAATAGTAATATCATCTAGCCCATATTTTACCAGCACCTCTGCAAAACTATCATGGGGGCCTTTGTTGAAAGACTTACTGAAATCAAGATACGTTACATCCACTGCATTCCCCTGTCAGCCAAGCTGGTAACTCTAAAAAAAAATAAGATTTGTCTGACATGACCTGTTTTTGAGAAACTCTTGCAGGCTCTTAGTTATCACAGCATCCTTTTCTAAGTGCTTACAGACTGACTGTTTAATTATCTGTTTCGTTCCTTATAAAATCTGTTCTCTTGATCCACTTGGAAAGTCAAGCCTGTTTTTGTTCTCCCTCTTTCTCTAGACTTTGGACAAACAAGTGTGATGTCCTTTCAAGCTAATGATGTGACCATGGATTTATATTTGGAGAGCTGGTCAAGTTCATTTCGGGTTTATCAAGCTCATTTGAGCAAGCTTTGAAAAACAACACTTGATTGAGTACACCGAATACACTTTGTTTATCTGTGTTGCTGGTCCCAATTTCTGTAGATAGAGGAAACACAGATGTGGTCTAGGATTTAAACTTAGTTTCCTGTTTGGGAGCAAACAATGTTACTTTTGGACCATTGAGAAAGCTTTCCTTTATGAGATTTTCAATCAGACCAATTAATAAATAGTTGGCAGCCAAGACCTCGCTGAAGGGAAGTGCTGCATTTTGAAACAAAACTTTTAAACTGTAAATTTCAGAGTGTGCTGATAAGGTAGTCTGGAGACCGAGAAACTCTTGTTGTCTTATTATCCTTAGTATTGATTTAAGACTCACCACCTTGAGTCTTAGGTGAGGATAAATCTATTGAGTCTCATTAAAACCAGCATGCTACTGGAGCACTTGGTGTGTCTGGGACCAGTAAAATAGTTGGTATACATTTTTAGAAAATAATTCCTTTTCTTGAGAAGAGGAGCTATAAATACAGTATAAAATAGATGTCAATGAGTTTCCATAAACACACTAACCTAAAATATTTGGACTGAGGGGAAGTAGTATTGTGTAGCCCATCTTGATATTAGTGTGGAACTGAATGCCTACATCCAGTTTTTCCAACTTGGGATCATTGGTTAGACTGTGTTCTACAAAAACGCCTGAGAGTTTGGAGATGCTTTCCATTGTAGTTATGTCTGGGTATGTATTTATAAGCCTCTCAAAATGTTATATGTAAGAGTATGATACAAACATGAATGGGCTCATGTGATGAATCTGGTGCAAGACTGTCCAAATTTAAAATCTAGGCGGAGAATTACCTTACATATCAAAAAGAGAGGCTCTAGTTACCGGAGCCTTTTCTATGGTGTGTTAGTCGTTATATATCCATGATTTGTTTTTTGTTTTTTTAAATATAGGAAATATTCAGTCCAAAAGTTTTTATGCGTTCAGACATTTTTGGTAATGTTGTAGAGCATCGTGAATTCTTGAAATGCATGGCATACTATGCATTTATGCCATGCGTTTCAAGAATTCAAGATGCTATACAACATTACCAAAAATGTCTTACTCACAAATGTTGCTTACTCACAGCCTGATTACAGCCTACTACTGTATTGTTCAGAAGCAGGGAAGGGCTTCACCCTTGGTGTCTCTAGGTCAGGCTGAAAATGCCTCCCATCTGAACCCTGGGGACCTGCCGCCAGTTAGGGTAGACGATATAAAGGAAGATGGATCAATCATTTTACTTGGTATACAGCAGCTTTCTGTGTCTGTGTATATCACATGAGATTGTCAGTCATTTGCCTTTGCTCCTGAAACTGCAATCCCATACACACGCAGCTGGGATGATGTGCCATTGAACTCATTGGGACTTACATCCGAGTAGGCATATATGTAGAATTGTGCAGCAAGTTTGTCAGAGCAACTTTATTTATTTCAATTTATATCCTATCTTCTTTTGTTCAAGGCAGCTTGCAGTAGCTTTTAAGCCATGGAATCAACTGTGACCTACCGTAATAAACTTGGTCTGTCTATGCAAATTCCATTATTTCCTAAATGATATGCCAGTGAATCACATGACCTGAGGTTCTGGGCATATGGGCTATCTGACCACTAACAGAGGTCATTGATCTTGCTATAAGGGACGATATATCATAGGACGTACATGCTGATAGGCTCAATGCCATTTGGAAACGTAGAAGACTTTTCCTCTGTGAATTTGCCTATAGAGTGGCTGACAAGTCCTTATCTAGTTCTTCCAGCCAGCACACTAATGCAAGGGAGACAGTTGTCTTGGAATACTGCACTTCTGATTTGTTAGGGGAATATCAAGTCTGTTATCTGGTTTCAGCCATTTGGAGGATGAAAACCTGTTGGGCCCTTTGCAAATGTAGACATTTGCATTGCTGGGTGGCTGCAGGTTTTGTTTTGTTTTGTTTGTTCTCTTAATATTTTTATCCAGACAAGTTAGATGGCTTAGAGAAACCTGATAATCTTAGCTGCTATGTAAATAACAGTAAGATACTGTGGTTCAGGAAAGAACTTGGAAATGGTATTCTGTTATACAGTAGCTTCAATTAACAGAGAACTATTTTTTTTGGCCAAATAATAAATAGAAACTAGAAAAAATAATTTGCATGCACAAGGCCTACCCATCCATTTTCTATAACCCATGACATGTGAAATTGTACCCATCAAGCTAAAGCTGAGTTCATGTTTTTAGGACCAAAATAGCCCTGGCAGGCAAAAAATGTTTGTTGCATTTGTCTTGTTGCTGTGTCTGTTCCATTCATGAATAAAGTAGATGTGGTCTAATTTCTGTAGGAAATATTTGCAGAGGCAAAAGTCCCTTTTCTGTCCCTTTCCCTCTCCCTTCCATCCCTGCGTTCTAGGAATCTCCAACTCTTTTCTCCCAGGGCAGTTCTGATACTGGAAGTGTGACAGAGCACGGCAAGATTAAGTTCAGGTGGATTCAGGTCCTTTCACGTGCTGTCACCTTTTGTTATAAAAAAATAGACCCACCCAATTTATATGTGAATATGATAGAAATGGTTGCTTCTGTCATGCTTTGTTTGGCCTATACCCTTCATTGACTATTAGTGTAGAATTTAGATTTCTGGGATAATATTGTTGTGAGCTGTTACATCTAAGGTAGTTTTATGCGGAATAGCTTCTGTAGATTTACTTAGTGTAAAATATAGGTAAGTACACTATAGGTAGTACACTACAGTTCCAATGTCAAGCATTTTCTTTCTATGTGTTGATGAAAGGCATTGGAACTCTGTCTCAAATGAAATTTGGCAGAGTGGGATCAGCATTTACAAGGGATGAAAATGGTTTTAATTACACTGGTTCTCTGAATTTTGTTGCTAGATTTCACACTCTAGTAGTTGCATATTTATGAACACGTGCTGTTGTTCATAATGACACTTATTCTTAAATCTTAAATTTTTCTTAAATTTCTTAAATCTTAAAATAGCTTTACAATGAATTGACCGTATGTTTTGAGAAACTCAAAGCAAGTGAGTCGGAGCTCCGGCAAAGTCAAGCTTCTCTCCAGAACCAACTACTTGAAAAAGAACGACATATCAGTCAGCTGGAAGAACAACTTCAACAGGCTCTCAGCTCTCTGTTTTCAAAACCTGAAAGTCCTTCAAAATGGAGAAAAGAGGTGAGAGAAAAATTGTTGGCAAATAGTATTTTTAATTATCCCACTGTCCAAGTGAACAACCTGGTAGATATAACACCATGCACCGATGAAACAATCAAGCATCAACTAAGTTAAGTTTTTCTGCAGCACTTGCATTGTTGTTGTTGTTGTTGTTCACACAAAAAATGAGAACACAAAATACATAGCGAAACAAAAACAAACCAATAACCCCCCTCCCATAAACACATTTAAAAGGCCATAAAATGTTTGATCAGCCCAATGCCTGGTTATAGAGAAATGTTTTTGCTTGGCACCTAACGATATGTAAGGAAGGTGCCAGGTGAGTCTCCCTGGGGAGAGCATTCCACAAAAGGGAGCCACCACAAAAAAGGCCTGTTCTCATGTTGCCACCCTCTGGACCTCTCATGGAGGGGGCACATGAAGAAGGGCCTCAGATGATGATTGCAGGGTCTGAGTTACTTTATATGGGGGAAGGCGGTCCTTGAGGTATTGTAGTTCTGAGTCATTTAAGGCTTCATGGGTCAAAACCAGCACTTTGAATTGGGACTGGAAATTAATTGGTAGCAAGTGCAGTTGGGCCAGGATCAGTGTAATATATTCTAACTGTCTTGCCCCAGTGAGTAACCTGGCCGTTGAATCCTGCACCAGCTGAAGTTTCTGAACTGCCTTCGGAGGCAGCTTGACATATAACATGTTGCAGTAATCTAACCTAGAGGTTACCAGAGCATAGGTGACAGAAATTAGGCTATCCCTGTCCAGAATGGGGAATAACTGGGCCACCAGCCGAGTCTCAAGGGGCAGCAAAGGATCCAGGGGCACCCCCAAGTTATGTATCCACTCCTTCAGAGGAAGTGTAACCCCATCAAGAGCAGGCAACCTCCCCTCTGGAGAACCACCCACTAACAGTACCTCAGTTTTATCCAGATTGAGCTTCATTTTGTTGGCTCTCATCCAATCCATTACAAGGTTTGCACAGCTGCATAGTTCATACATAGTTCATATAGGCCAGAGATTTCCACATTCCAATGGAAGACCAACTTTTTTAATTCTGTGGGTTTAACGTTTGGTCAATTAATACCACCAACTGGTTGATTAAGCACTCTTCAATCCATTCAAATGTGCTTCCAATTAATTGGGTAGCAGGCTTTTTAAAAAATTTGAATGCAAATCAAGAAGAATGGACAGTTGGACACTGTTGTTGGAGAGGCATTTCACTTATTTTCTCATACAGAAGGGAATGCCTTTTCTAAGACAGGACATTCAACCTGCTGGTGCTTTGTGATGGTGCAGAGCTAGGCATGACTGGCATTTTGCTGTGAAGACAAACAGCAGTTTCCCAGGCTTAAAACAAAGAGAGTATGTGTCCATCCCCTGCCATCCCCTAATATTGTTCTTCACCAGGGATAACATACCTGTAGCTTTCTACAGTAAGTGCTGCTGGATTCCAACTCCCACCAGCTCCAGGCAGCATGGTCAGTGATGATGGAAGTTGCAGTCTTAACAGCATTGGGTGGTGGTGGTCCAGGGTTTCCATTCTTGACTTGCACCATCCTCTCCCTGGTCCAGTTTCCTGCCATTTCCCCCACTTGAGTTGACCCATGCTTAGCAGTGCTGGTCACAAAAGGCAAACAAACTTGCTGTTTCTCCTGAAATAATCTTGAAATCCTGGATCAATGGCATATTCCTGCATTGTGTTTTTTTTAAAGGTAGTTATGGGAATTCAATGTAAAAAACAAAAAATACCTTTCCCTTCTTCAAAGTGGTCAGTTCTTCAGGTGAAATTGTGTGCCTCTTTTAATCAATTGTTTTAAACCCATAAGATTAATCAAATATGATTCTTGCCCCCTGTCCTTCCTATTTCGACCCCGTCCCTTTGTAAAAAACCTAAATATTGAAATTTACTCAGCGGTTTGTGAACACATGGAATGAGTATTATTCATGTATTTATTTCCTTTGAGAAATGCAAATGATAATCCTTCTGCTGATTCAAATAATAGTACTTAGGATAATATTCTTGAGTAATCCATACACATTTTATCTTCTGCATAAGCACCCCATTGTAACCCGTGTGTGTGTGAAAGAGTTATCATTTCTAACTTTCATTTCAGTAACTTCATTCACATCGCTAGCAAAATATTTGCAGAGACAGTATTCAGCTAAATATGCTGTATACAAGGCTGATGTTAAGCATTTCTGACCTTTGTCTCTTATTTACGGTTGCAGCCATGTGATGTTTAGCACCGTTTTATTTGAATGTAGTAGCTTCCCAACCCTGCAACGTGGTATGTTTGCATAGGTGGAATTCATAGACAGTTCTCTATTGCAGGGTGAGGAACATCCCATGTTCAAATAAATGTGGAGGGTCTCTGTGCAGTAACCATTTTTTGTTAATGGTAACAGGGCTGCTGGGAGCAGTGCATCAGCAACATTATTGTATGTGGAAAGGTGCATGATGGGAAACATACCGGTAGCTTGAAAAGGTTGCAAGTTTTGGGTTTTACCATCTCTAGGAGCGGTTTAGCATGCAAGCCCCACCCCTGCCCTTTTGATTGAATTCTGTTATCCAATAAGAAGTTCCAAGCCAGTTGCGAAGTGCCGTATCTGAAGTTTCTGTCTTCAGGACTTGTTGGTGAAGCTTAAATGTTTATATGCTTAATAAGCCAGCAAAGCGAATATCCATTTCCCATTCAAAGCAAAGGCAAGCAGTAAGAATGGGAAAGTGCAGGGCTTTATTATGGAAACAGCAACTCAACTTTAACTACTCTATAGTGGCAGTGTTCATGCCGCTATAATAAAACTTAAGAACGTTTTAGTAATTTTTTCCCCTACAATTATTCAAAATTACATTACCCTTACTGAAAACTGAATGGCTTTTAGTGGATTAATTAAACTGTAGCTGGTTTGCCATCTGGGTGCAGCTTGTTTAGCTGCTTTTCACAGAAAGATTTTTCACGGAATAAAGAGCATTTTTGTTGTTAGAAAGCAGCTGCTAGAGAATACTCTTTAAAATACAAATGATGTGTGTCCTAATAATTTATGTTGCTCTATATTAAAAATAATGTTGTGGAAAAAGAACTTTTTAAACATCTTAATTTTTTTTGTCAGTGTTGCTTTGTTGAAGTCATAGAGCCTCTTACAAATCAGCTTTTATAAATATATTCACTTTCTCCCCCATTCGGGTTGCTCATGATATTGTGCTAAGAGTTCAGGGTTTAGGCTAGATGCAGAAGAGGAACGAAAAAGGAAGAGAGAATTAAGTAGATCTGATTTTATGGCTCAAGTGGTTTCATTAAATTAGAGTGCTGTGTGCTCCCGTTCATTAATGAACTTTTGCCATATGCTTTAACTGTTCTGGTCAATAGCTGATAAAGAGAAGCTTGTGTTAAAAAACAAATCTGGATAAAAATATCCCTGTGATGGGCTTTTATCAAAGGAGTTGCTTTGAATTCAGTAACTACTACTGAGGCAATATGGCTCACAATTTGCGACCCAAAGGTAGTCATACATTATTGGAATAGAGCCTACTGCGCTTCACATTACACAGATGTGAAGACCTGATTATAGCTGCTTCATAATTAACAGTGATCCGATTTGTTTTGTGGCATAAATGGTGCATGTGTAGAACATTAGCCATGGCACTCTCATTCAAATTCAACTCGAGGGCTCAGCGGCAGGCGGGTCACGAGCTTCAGGGAGTAGCAGCACAAGCTCCTCCATATGTTCTTGCGGCATCTTACTATGGCTATGAGTGCAAGATAAGTTCCCCAAAGAACCTAATCGTGTTCTGTAATTACAGTGCGGCTTTCTGCTGGCTAGAAATGAGGGAGAAGCTAAAACCCTCATCAGATAATTTGTAAATTACTTTACATGGCGGATGCCTAACTCAGTTGGTTTTCAACTGCTGAAATTATAAATAATTGTAACAGATGTGGCAATATGGCTGGCCTCCAATAAATGAGGCCCTTGATAATTTGGCCGACCCTTTGACAGGCCAATTTAATAAAATGTGAACAAAATCTTCTTGCTAATAATTTATCATCCCTTTTCCCAATAGAATAAATTTAATTACCCTAGCAGTTAACAAGGTCACACCCAGATGCCAAACTCAGCTACAGTTTTGATAATGCAATCAGGAATTGAGAGGTGATGACAGCGTTGTTGTTTTTTTCATTACCTGGCTTCACATAAACACAGGTGGCGTAGCTTTCTTGTCAGTTTTTAATAATTACAGGCTATTATGGAATGCATAGTTAGCAGATTGAAAACCACACTTTGGTGAATTTGTTTGAGTATGATTGAGATTCTAATGTATAGAGATGATAATATATAACAAGCGTTGCTCCTGGTTTACTCCGTTATTGTGCAATATTTGATTTCTGCTGGTGACAGAAGTGCAACCGTTTTGCAAACTTTGGTGTTTGGGTCTTCCGTCTTATAAGACTTATAAGGCTGTGTTTGGTAGCAACAGTAAGACGGAAGAGCCAAACAGCACCTTTCCCTTCCCAATCAAACTAACTCTGCCTTCCCAAGCTAATATACAACCGTATCACACAATTGCATGTTTGTAACCCCAGAGAAAACCTTAAGGTCATCAGGTCCGACTGCATATGAGGCAAGATGCTCCATACACAAGCGTTACCACATTGGATTAGAAAACACAATCTAGGTGTCAGTGTGCTGAATGCAGAAAGAGTGTGCAAAATGTACTTGAAATAGCGTGGAAAGGCGTTTCCTTGCAGTCTCTGTAAAGTACCGACTGCAGTCAACAAAATTGTTTGAAAGTCTTCTCTAGCACTGATAATATGGTCAGCAATATGTAGCTCAGTTTAGCATGAAATAAATGCTGCAGTTTTGATTTCAGTGAGGCTTTGGAAAGGGCTTAGAATGATAGTCACAGACAAAAGTCCAGATGGCACCCCACACATTAACATGGGGCTTTAAGCTACAACAGGAGAACGGTGTCCAAGTGTTGCCGAACTGTCTGGCATGTGGGCTCTGGATTGTGGCCATATGCAACAATCATACAGAATTCATTATGAATTCAGAGCTCTGTGAGTCCCCCCCCCCTTCTGTCTGCATTGGGCATTCTTCATTGTGGACATGGAACATTCCAAGATGTAGATGAAAATTGGCTAGGCTCATCACATCCTGAGGTCTTTAGGCTCAGCCCTGTTGTGTTATGGAATGTTCTCATGGTCTATAAAGTTGTGTTGCTATGTAGTGATGGCTGAACTCCTTGCGGCTTCCCTGATGAGTGCCCCATTTCTCTGAAAATTCTGTATTGCCTTCTAGGAATTGTAGTGTGATCCCCATCCTTGTTGCCTTGTTTTCACTCCACAGTACCAACCGTGATGGAGAGCACCTTGAAAATTCAGCCTCCCCTAAATTCAGTGTTCATTTAAAGGTGAACATACCTAGTTGCACCTTCTAGAATCATAGAATCATAGAGTTGGAAGAGACCACAAGGGCCATCTAGCCCAACCCCCTGCCAAGCAGGAAACACCATCTAGAACAACAAGTAGACTGAAGCTAGCCATCCTTTGACATTTGCATTTCCCCCTGAATTTCACAACACAATTATCCAACCTAGTAATGTGTACAGAAATACATATACTGGGGTAAAGTATGCATAAAATATTTGGGGAAATTGCTCTGCAAAAATGTGTATATTGGGCAAAATGATACACACAGATTTGTATATTAGCAGATTATCACATTCGAATCCTGATGGGGATGTGCGTATGTGTTTCAAAAAATTGCAAACTGATATGCGCATGTGGAGACCTGAACTTAAGACTGGAAAATGACAAACCAAGAGAAATCAAAATTGACAGATTCTCTCCCCTCCTAATAACCACATTAAGGGCTTGCAGGACGCAAAAGAAGTTAAGAGTAAATAATTTCTACACATTCCAGCTTTGCAGATCACCTGATCACCAAATCTGATTTATCATTCTGAGAAGGAGAAGAATTTCTGGGGGAGGAGGGCAAAATGGTACTCAACTTACATTATAGTTGGGCCTTATATTTTGAACAGCTTGTATGCTATGCCTGGTAATTACAAATTTTGATGCTATTCCTTACTATATAGTGTAGTAAATATTGTTACGACGTTTATAAAAATTGATTTTCCTTCGAACTTGCTAGCTGCACTTGTATAAAAACTAAGTTACTGCAGTGTTAACTAAGAAAAACAATTAGTGAGATGTTTCCTTTTATCTTAGCGCAGTTAGATGATACAATGCATCTTCTCTATATGTTCAATACAAACTTGCCATATGAGCTGCACACATAACTAAATGCATATTTCTTGTTAATGTCATTTCCTTATTAGGTTGATTCACATGCAACCTACCATTGGTTCACATGTCCCTGCTTCCCCTCATGCACTTGGATTCATAGATCCAATTAAGAGTCCTTATGGATTAGTGAAAGTATGCATCTTACCCGTGCCAGGCAGGTGCCAACTTTGAAAGTCAATAGTATATCCAACCAGTTCTGGCAAATCATCCACATTAGTCCATCTAGTCTTACAAAATGCAGTGTGATCATATGGGCTTTCTTTTTGAGGCAGATTTTCATGTTGTAAAATGAGCAAGTAGGAGAACTGTCCTATTTTAAGATTATTATTTTTAATGCATTATTCTGCTTTGAGCTATTAGGACAAGTTGGCATTATTGCACTGTGAGAAAATAAACACACACTTTTGACATATGAATGTGTATTACTGTTGGCTACACATTGGATTGGATCCAGATTGCCTTCCATGGATGGAAAGACTCCTATCTACAGATTACTTTTGATCCAGTGAAGGGATCACACGGGGGGGGGGGGGGTCAACATGCTAGAGCCACACAGGAACTTCAGAGGAAGGAGGGAATTAGCAAGATGGTGGCTCAGGGAGAGGAGCCTGTTACCTGCTGCACCCCCCCCCCAATGAACCACATACTAGGGAAAAACTGCACATGGAAGTACAAATTAGATGAAGGATTTTAACACAAACTTGTGTTGTGTTTCACAACTTTCCTGGTAGATACAGTAGTAATTCGTTATAGTCAGGTGCATGGAGTTCATTGCAGGCGAATGAACCCATTTTTTTGTTTCAATTCGAGTGCCAAAATGTCTTGGGCCAGCCCTGCAGGTTAGTAATTTCTTTTGCAGGCTAGTAACTTCATTTTTTCTTTTATATTTTAGCATATTGGTAGCATTTGTTGATTTACAAGGAAGTTCTAATTAAATAAATAACCACTTTTGCTGCTTAGGAATTTGAGCAAGTAATCCAAACCTAAGTTAAATAAACCTTAAACATTGCAATGTCTCATCCAGTCGCTGCTAACAAAGTTGTTTGGATGTAGCATGTTAATAAGGAAAAAGTTGAAGGGCAAATTCTGCAGTACATGGAAACATTTGACATTTGTATAGTCCATACCTGTGTGCAATTCTGTATGCACAAAAATGGTTTATCGATGCAGTCAATAATATCCAGATTTAAATCTGCCACAAATAGAGAGCAGATAAAAGTGAACCAGGTCAGAGGAACCCATGACGAAAAATGAGTTTAGAAAAACAACTCCAAGTTAAGCAGAACTAAATTGAGGCTCGCATAATGATTTTTCATATGCTACAGTGGAAGTAAATGCATTGCCAAGCTTCCAACTAGTAGGAACAATTTATTCACCCATTTTCAATACATGGTAGTCAGATGTATACAGATGTATACAATACATTTCATTCATAGAATCATAGAACTGTAGAGTTGGAAGGGACCCTGAGGATCATCTAGTCCCCCTGCAATGCAGGAGTATGCAGCTGTCCCATACAGGGATTGAACCTGCAACCTTGGCATTATCAGCACCACATTCTCAGATGCTACTTCTTCTGTCTTGGTGCTACACAAATCCATACTGAGAGTAAAGTCTCCTTGTGCAGCCATTTTTTTATTTGCCTGGTGAGGGAATTGGAGGTTGCTTCTGCAAGCCCAAGACTCACTTCCAACCCTTGAGGTGGGCTGGGGAGTTTGGAGTCGCTTGATAGTTGCTAAGCGTTTGAAAATCAAAGTCATTTGCTGAGGCATCCACTATTGTCACCTTCCGGTTTGGAAAAATGTGCAGTTTTGTGTTTCACTTTTTGCATGGAGAAGGTTTAGAACTTTTGCTAGCAATCATGTTAGAATTGTGCTACACATTTCATGGCGAATAATCCCAAGGCTCCCATGGTATATCTATAAGTTTATACATCGAAACAACACTGATTGCTGTGTTTTGATGATGGTTTGAAACTTCAGCTGATAAAAGCTGCTATGCCCATCTTTTGGGCCATGGTGACGGGTGCATTATGAGTGCATCACACCAGTATTCTAATGCCTTTTTGCTTTTCAAAAAGCAAATAACCTATGGAGGCCTAAATGGTATCGGCCCAAAATAGGAAGTCGTCTCCACCCCATGTTCTTTTGAAGCCTTTAAGAGCTCCTATCAACTGTGTCATCTATGTATTAAGCCAGGATAGAAAGGGCACTAAGAGATGTATTCCCAGTAGTTGCACTGTAACTTTGGATCTCCTTTTCCTTGGACACTTCCCCATGATTAAGTGCCTTCCAGAAGCAGTAAAGTGTTTCTTTTACTGACTTTTGATGCCAAAGATAGGATAGGTGAAGGTGTTAGTATAGATCAAGGTGGGATTTAAAAAAAATATTCAGTGTTTTATAATTAGCATATTGTTATCCACCCTGTTCCCTTGGGATGAGGAGGGCTATGGAATTGAATTAAATAAATTAAATGCCTATGGGAAGCATCCAAATCATTATGAGCACAGTTCATATCACAACAGGTACAATCCAAATAAATGTTTTAGTGAACTTAGCCCTAGGTCTGATTGCACTTGAATATTTTCTTTTATTCCACCCCAGCCCCAGCTATAAAATGTGGTCTTTTGGTGTGCAACTTTTTGATTTAATATGTGAAGCATAGTATGTTGGCAGCAGTATTCATATTTTGCTTTTATCCCCAAATATTCCAAAGTACTTGCCCTTCTGTTTTCTAGGAATTCCAGCAGTATTCTTTAAGTGAGCTAGAATATCTCATACTATCACAAAAATCTGAAATAAAGCTTTTGAAAGAAAAATTGAAAAGAGCAAATCATACACTAGCAGATCATAGCCTTTGCAGCAGAGATTTCTTGGATTGCATCAGTGTTAAGGCTGGGAAGAAATACAAGGTAGGAAAGCTTTATTGCCTTGTGTATTTGTGTCAAAATGAGGTTGGCAAAGCTTGACATTTTGCTCTGGGACTCGGATAATACCAGTTTTAATAACTGTCGATGCTACTTATAATTCTGGAAGCTTGATCGAAGAGTGTTTTTATTATCTGCCAAAGACTTGTTAAAATAACTGTTGGGAGTAGGAAGTTTTACCTTATTAAACACTGAATAAAGGATTGTTAATTTAATGAAATTATTTAAAGGTTCAATTCTTTGTAGGATTCTTTGGATGAATATTTATTACTTGATACTGTTTGTGAGGATGCCCATTCTTTTCAAACAGATGAACTTAAGAAATTGAGTTTGAGATTTAAAAGTTTGCAATTAATATAAATGCTGAGTTAGGAGTTCTGTACAACTGGTGTTGTTTTATCTTTAGAATTAATTATTGAATCTGAACTCAGTTATTTTCCATTTATTTTACCTATTAGAATTTGCATTTCTCTCTGCTCTTAGATGTTCAGGGTTTGTTACATCATGCCATTTAAAAACAAAAACAAAATGTATTACATCAAAATAATCCCACCTATACCTGTATAACACTAATTTCCAGATACCAGCCAAAAAAATGTCTTTTCATTGGTTCTGATTATTCTTAATTGTGAAGCAGCTCCACAGAAAACACTATTCAGACTTCTTGCAAGGATAGTGTTGTTAACAAAGTAGTTTTGTGTAGTCATATTAATCACAAGAAATGGAGGCAGTGAGAGATTCCACTTTCTTGGGTTCCATGATCACTGCAGATGGTGACAGCAGTCACGAAATTAGAAGACGCCTGCTTCTTGGGAGAAAAGCAATGACAAACCTAGACAGCATCTTAAAAAGCAAAGACATCACCTTGCCAACAAAGGTCCGTATAGTTAAAGCTATGGTTTTCCCAGTAGTAATGTACGGAAGTGAGAGCTGGATCATAAAGAAGGCTGATCGCCGAAGAATTGATGCTTTTGAATTCTGGTGCTGGAGGAGACTCTTGAGAGTCCCATGGACTGCAAGAAGATCAAACCTCTCCATTCTTAAAGAAATCAGCCCTGCGTGCTCACTAGAAGGACAGATCCTGAAGTTGAGGCTCCAGTACTTTGGCCACCTCATGAGAAGAGAAGACTCCCTGGAAAAGACCCTGATGTTGGGAAAATGGAGGGCACAAGGAGAAGGGGACGACAGAGGATGAGATGGTTGGACAGTGTTCTCGAAGCTACTAACATGAGTTTGGCCAAACTGCGAGAGGCAGTGAAGGATAGGCGTGCCTGGCGTGCTCTGGTCCATGGGGTCACGAAGAGTCAGACACGACTAAACAATGGCCAATACAACAACATCCTGTGGTATTCTGAAACTAGGAAACTTGTAAAGATACAAATATGTGATCAAACAGGGACTCCTTCATCATTCTGACCCCTGTGAAAGAAGTGGTGCCTTCTACTATCCCATTTTTTTCCTAATTTGGAGCCATTAGACATAATTAAGGTGGTTCTATGTCTGAAATACTGTAGAAGGAGGTTCAGTTTAAAAGCTGTGGGTGCAGTGAATCAGGCACCATTTCGATGGTATTTTTTATTTTTAAAAGTAGAACATACAGCTGCAATGGATGTCCTCTTGTCACCCCCTCCCACAAATGCTGTGGACACAGAGTAATTCTGAAACAATTTTGGAGGAAAATGTTCCCCTGCACTAACACCCACCTTTTTTGCAATGACTGCTCTATCCTCCCAGAATGCCCAGGATCTGGGGGAAGCTGCCATTTCCCCTTAGGATGCTGAGGGACAGAACTGTATCTGAGGCATTCTGAGTAGGAAATAGGTAGCACCAAGGGGAGGGCAGGAGGCAAGTGCCCCCCAAAGAAGGCGCCCCCCCACTTGCTACCTCCTGTTACTAGTCTCCTGCCATTAACATATACTGATACTTTTGGTTCAGAGATCTTAACATGTGAAACACAACTTCCTCACCCAGAAATATACATTGCCTTTTCTGTGCCAACCCCCGCCCCCTGGAAATCTATTTTTGGTGTTGCCGCTGGAGATATCATCTGCCACAAGAGGCACCTGACAAGAGGACCTTTGCTGCTGCCGCTGCCTGAAAAAAATGCAAATGGGGCAACAAATTTGGGGCCATTCTTTGTCCCACACTGTAGTGATGTTTGAAGTGACCCACTAGCTGTGGTATAACAGAATCTACTTAGTTATGCCACTCTAGTGACCCTTATAAACTATACAGTAGTTCTATTAGCAACCTTTTTTCTATTTCTGACCTGCTCCAGGAAAGCCTCTAGCATGGAACATTTGCACATCATTGGGGCTTGCACCGACATCAACTCATTTTGTTGCGTCAACCTTTCTATTCTATTGAAGACTTCATAAATGTTTTTCAGAATTCTCTCCATTCCAGTGCTCTTTGCCTGTGCAACCAGTTCATCTTTACTTACGGATGATCTACAGCAAAATGTGTTTTATAATCTGTACAGCACCATCAATGTACATGGCACTTTACGGATCT
The DNA here is from genome assembly GCA_034641385.1 of Darevskia mixta. Lineage (NCBI taxonomy): Eukaryota > Metazoa > Chordata > Lepidosauria > Squamata > Lacertidae > Darevskia > Darevskia mixta. Next base: position 22,837,423 of record JAWWNH010000017.1, read on the forward strand.
CATTATAATAGCCTTTACAATGCTACAAGCATAAAAATGTTCTTAAAGATTTATATAGCATAGCAATGCATTAGCAGCAAGAAACACACTCTGCCAGAGTAGTCAATCTGATGTCATCTGTTACCTTAAGTACAATTCTACATAATTCCTACTGAAATGTGGATTGACTCACTGGAGTCAGAGAAAGAGTGGTGAGCTGGTGGTACAGTTCTGCAACATCCACGTTGAACACTTGTCAAGAGGGCATCAACCTCCGACTCCAATTATGTTCCTGGAAGTGGCAAGGAAGATGTAAACATGTGTGGAAGATGGAGAGGAGGCATTAGACTTCAGCCCTGTTCACCAGGTGTCAGAGGGACCAGGGATGCTGAGAAAACGTGAACAGTGGTCATAGAAGATTAGGTTAGGGACAGCAAAAGAAGTGCCTCTGTCATCCTAAGTCGTCAGTACAGGCAGACAGAGAAATCAATATAACTTTTATTGTTTTGGTCTGTGGGCCAGTTCACACTCAACAGTTTTCATCCAAGCACCCCTGGCGTGTTGGAGACAATACTAGGATTGTGGCCAGGCAGTACTCGTGTCCACAAGCCACTTGCCTTTACAGTGGCTTAAAAAAATAATAAGGCTGCAATTGCACAAATCGTGGCAATCAGGGATTCCAGTTTGGCCCATGAGGCCATTTCCCCCAAACCACGTCCATCTGCTCTTCAGCTAATGTCAAGGGAATGTCAGCTGATGGGTGAGAAGACAGTTTAAGCCTGCATTGGCAGGAAACAGGATTATGCAGCCAAGTAGCATACCGGTACCTCCTCCTTCCTCAGATTATCCTTGATAGGAAGCATATATTTAAATATGTTTTTCAAAGAGGTGTTCCACTACATTCTGAATCCTCCTCCGTTTTGTGCAAAAATGAAGACCAGCAGAACCCTATTTCTTTTTTTCATGTAATAAAAAACCTGATGAATTTTGAAGGCACTGCAATTGCTCCTTGTTTTACAAAATAAAAGAATTGGAGAAGCTAAAGGAGCATTATATATATTACGCTGCTAAACTATTAAGTGCAGCATAATGGTATTAAGATACTGCCCAGCCTTTTAACCAAAATTATCTAGGAATTCAGTGAAGTTGATCTGAATCTTTCATGCCTTTTACATAAAGGCATATGACATGGTGTGAGCAAGAAGGTTGCCCAGTTTAAGTGCTATTTTCACACATCCTTTCTCCAGATTGCTGTAGAAAGCTGCACATAATATAAACACACACTCTTGTCTCTAGTTAGGCATATTATAGTTAATGACCATATGGTCATTATGGTATAAGATCTACTGTCTGTTGTATTTATATTCCTCAAGCATATTGTTCCTTCAACTTCACAGTGTGTTAAACTATTTCAAAGGGGAAAAAATCCTTTCCCTCTTGTTTCTGGTTGTCCTATCAAGTGTAACCTTGGACCCTTATAGAGCAATTAGATCAGCCTCTATCCCCTCCTTTGTAATGAGGTTTCTTGCATTTCTGAGTCTATAACCCTTTAGTCTTCCCTAATGGGACATCATTATTCTGAAAGAAACAATGTAAATGTAAATGAATATTCTCATTAACGAGTCACAGAGAAACCTTTAGTGGTAGCGCTGTGGTAATTCTGCTTGTTATTTCTCTGGTATTCCATGCAGGATTTTTTTTCTTTATAATTCATTATTAGTATTCAAAATTACTTGTTCTTTAATTTTGCATGTCTTTCATAATCCGGTGTTCCAACCAGTTCAACCATGTCCTTGTTTTATTCTCGAGGAACCACCTGTGAAACGTTCAAGGTCTCTGTCCCCAAAGAGCTTTTTGAGAGAGTTGGAGGAATTAAGAAGGCTTAAAATAGCTGAAAGAAAGATTGAAAACTTAGAAAAGACACTGCAGCTAAAGGTGAAAATTATTATTATTATTATTATTATTATTATTTATTATTTATTATTATTATTAGAATTAGCTTTCAGTTGGCATAGACAGAGACAAACAAAAATCACAATGTCATTTCATAAAACCCAACATACATAGCAATGCATATTGGAAATTGAAATAAATAAGATGTGTTTTCCATGGGATTAAAGTTTTACCATTTTCACAGTCAGTCCTGTGCAACAAAGAAATTGAAATAAAATGTTCAAGCAGCTACTTAAATAGAATTTTAATTAAGGATTGTGGGGCTGGATCCCTGCAAATCTATCTGTCCACCCTAGAGAGTTATATCCCCATGTCTGAAATGGCCATAAGAAGAGCCTCCTGGATCAGGCCAATGGTCCATCTATTCCAGCATCCTGTTCTCACAGTGGCCAACCAGATGCTTGTGGGAGACCTTCAAGCAGGCTTTTGGTTTCTAGCAACTGGTATTCAGAAGCTTTGCTGCCTCCAACTGTGGAGGACAGAGCATAGTCACTGAGGCTAGTAGTCTTTGATAGACCTCTCCCTCCATGCATTTGTCTAATCTTTTAAAGCCATCCAAGTTGATGGCCATCATTACTTCCTATGGGGGTTCCATAGTTAACTATGCACTGGGTATCAGCACAGCATCTGGTTTTGGCTACTGTCAGAGACAAAAAACTATGGAGTCAAGTGCTAAGAATAAAATCTTTTTTGCAACGCACAGTTGATCTGTATTGGCTGTGTTACTAATAGGAAGGAACATGACTTGTTAGTCCCAGGAATACTGTACTCTGCACACGACAACTTGAGTTTTTCTGATGTCCCATAAAAGCTCTATATCTCAAAGAGGCCACAGGCACTTAGAGGATACAGTGAGGTGGTAATTTGTGTTGCTTCTTGTCAACCAGTTTCTGTAGTAATTAAACTATTGTGTTTGGTCACAACTATTTTGAATATTCGTAAGAACGTTTGTGAAATAAATCCATTTCTAAAAATCTGTATTCCCAATTATTGTTTTCAAAAACGCAAAACACAAATCTATGCAGTGGGTAAATAAGTACTTTCTTTTATGTGTTCTAAATCTTCCAACGTCCAGCTTCACTAGATGTCCACGAGTTTTAGTGTTTTGAGAGAGGGGGGGAAACTTTATCCGTTTTCTCCATGTCATGCCAAGTTTACAATTGTATAAACTTCTGTCATCTCACCTCTTACTCGCCTTTTCTCTAAACTAAAAGTCCCAGACATTGCAACCTTTCTTTGTACGGGAGTCTCTCTATCCCTTTGATCGTTTTGGTTGCCCATTTCTGAACCGTTTTCCAACTCTAAATGCCATGGGTGTTTCTGTCACCATGTGTGAAAATTGTTGTCAGTTGACCGTAAATAAATCTTTAAAAACTTAGCTGTAGCAGACTGCCATTTTAAACACTTGCATTTTACTCAGTCGTATCTTATCACGTCACCTTGGTATTATGCAGATCAAAGAAAACGATGAGCTGAGGCAAACCCATGAAAAGCGCAAAAAGAGGCTGCAGATGTTACAGACCAACTACAGAGCAGTAAAAAAGCAATTAAAACAATGGGAGGAAAACTATAGCAAGTAAGTTACACAGCTCATTAAAAACCATTATATGTATTAAATCTGAGTGTAACTTTTGCTGCTTAGGTGTTCTAGAAAAGAAGTAGATTAAAGCAGGGAAAAGATAATTTCCTGATACTGTTGGTCTTTATTGCACAGGCTCATATGAGTAAATGTTACTGTATAAACAAGTGGCATAAACTGGAATTCCATTTAAGTTTAGATCCCATTATAAGTTTCACGAATGAACAGAGCCACCAGTTACTTCTGTTGAGAATGGCCACTGTCCTTTCCTTGTACCTGTGTTTTGTGGGCATTTAGTTCCATTGTTTATATATAGCTTTTTTTCTCTATCCATGAAGAAAGGAGGAAGAAGGCTGTGCATATGCTTGGGGAGAGGGCATGAGCAAAGGCTCAGATGAGTAATGCCAAACCATCCCTTTGTTTTTGCTGCAATGAACTTAATACACTATGACTACTTTCGCTAAGTTGTCAAATGGTTTGTTTCACCTCTCCTAAAATCCTTCTTTATTAATGAGTTTACAGTGGGGGATATTCAACCAACTTTACTCTGTGTAGATCCATTGAAAAGAATGAACATGACTAAGCTAGGTCCAGTCATTTCAGTGGGTCTGTCTGAGTAGCAGTTAGTTGAATATCACCCATCGTTTTAATTGTTTGTTTACATGTAGATTTCATTTTACACTCCAAATAATTCTGCATAGTATGCAATAATCATTATAAGCACTTGAAACATTTATTAATATATGCAGTTATACTCCACTTTTACTGTTAGGTCATATGGTACAACTTCTATTGTATGAGCAATGGGCAAGAACAGCTTAGATTTTAAATTATGGGCAACTTAAGCAGGTCCGTATCTTGGTGACCAGGAGTGCCTATTTCCAGCTATGGCCCTTTGGACAGATATTACATAGCCAATGTTCTCCATGCTCTGATAACTTCCAGATTAGATTATTGCAGCATGCTGCACATAGGGCTACCAATGAAGACAACAGTTCCAAAACAGCCAGATAACTGGTTGGGGTTCCATTTCTGAATAACCCCCGTTTTAAAACAGCTGCACTGATTGCCGGTTGGTTTCTGGGCCCAATTCAATGTGCTCATGTTAGTAGATATTTGCCATAAATGACTTGGGCCCCAAATATCTGAAAGTCAGCCTCCTTCCTTACAGACCCTCTTGAGTGTTATGGTCAGTAGAGGGGGTTCTCTTGGTAGCTCCACAATTAATTTACACAGATTGCATTGTTAATTCAACACCATAATGTGTTAATCATTTAGGCGTGTAAATTATAGGGAAGAAGGTGATCAATTCATAAACCCGGATTAAGCAATGGTAGTGAAAATAACAGTAAAACTAATTGAGATTCTGCTACTTCTTTGAATGGGTTTTTAGGAATAACTCTGAATCAAGGCCATGTATTGATTTCTTCAGGGGCCTTTGCTGGTTTTTCTATTCCCCATAGATAGCTGTTGTGTGCCTGGGTTTATTAAAAGAAATGAAATGACACCTTTTCTGCTTCCATTATTTCCCTCCCCCTGCCCTAACTAAATGGGAGCCTCCATGGGGGCTCTAGGTATGTTGAACTGGTACAAAAAACCACACACAACGATCTTTTATTTTCTGTTTTAAGATGTGGAGCACTCTGAGACACTTGGGTTCATTTACCAAATTAAATAAAAGCAGTTTTTGTTGAGCTATTTAGCCCAGAATCACAACCACATAGGAATGGTGTTCAGTGGACACAGCAAATTAGCATGGATGTTCCTCTCCCTGGAAAAGCCCCAGTCTTTAGTAGGAGGAGTTTTGATATGTTGGTTGAATATGCCTCTTCCACTGGGATAATGAATAAATTTAATGTTATAAACTTGTCATCTGTGCACAGGGTCTGTAGTATCAGTGAGCAAGGAACTTTCTGGACAATTAAAAAACCCCTCAAATATTTATTTTAGGACCACAGTTATGCTAGCCCTGATCCAATATCAGGATACCCTCTGATCTATGGGTATAGGGTGGTATACAAATTAAATAAATAGTAATAATACATATTATTATCATGCCTGGTTTCCCACATGCTGCAGGGAATAGCAACTATATTATCTTCAATTGGGAGGCATATGCTCCGAGCAGTATATTACTGGAAAGGCTTTGGATGGCTAAACTGTGAAAAGAAATTGTTTTTGAAATAACATTGTATAGGGACATAGGAAGTGATCGTATACCAAAGCCAACCATTGGCCCTTGTAGCTCGATGCTGGCTTCAGTGGACAGCTCTGACTTTCCCATTTCAGATAGATCCTTCCCAGCCCCTTCCAGAGATCTGGACTGAACCTGGAACCTTTTGAATGCTAAGCATGTGCCATGCCACTGAGCCACAGGTGTCCTCATTATTGTGGAGAGAGGGGGACTTTTAAGTGGTTGTGTTTCTTGAATATTTAAAGGGTTTCTTGATTCCTCATGTATAAGGGGAGGCATGGCTTATAAAGAGTTTTTCCAGTCTTAAAAAAAAAAAATCAAAATCAAATATAAGCTTCTGGCAAGGGAAAGAGTTATGTCACTTATCACAATCCTTTAGGTGTCCAAAGCAGATGCACAAACACATTCCACAAAGTAGTATTAACTGCTAGAAATAACATTTTCTGATATTTGAAAATGTGAGACCATTGCAACCAACACACTGTCCTACAGAATGGTGACTGTACGCAATTATTTTGAAGTAAATTAGTAATCAGGAATGGCTCTGGTTGCACAGAAGGTGAATCCAAAGGATGCCAAGAATTGTTCCATACACACTGGCTTTTGTTCAGTGGAGGTGTGAGTCACTTTCCACACTCCTGTCAGTGTTTCGGGCAGCTCCATGCTTTCCATCCCTGTTAAGTACCTGAAGCTCAGTATTGTTTGAATGGGAAATTCTTGCGAGGAGCTCCTTGTATGTAGCAGAGCACCCACAGAACATTGGATCAAGCTGAATATTTCTATTTAAAATATAAAAGATGTTTTGTTGACTTGCAAGGTCACTTTGAGAGAAGTGCTTCTAAGACATCATTAGCCCAGGACTTTGTCAAACTAGACACAAAAGGGAAGATTGCAAACCGTCACATCCATACCTTACCTGAGACACACAAGAAATCCATTCAGAGTTGCAGGAACAAAGGAATCTCATGTTCCTTGAATTCACCATGTGGCTTTTATAGGGACATCAAAGGTCAGCATGTGAGTAAAGCATTGTACTACCCTAGAACTCATTCTCAGAAGTCATTCTGCTTGGCATTATCGCTCACAGTAAACTGCCCTTCTGGTGTAAATGAAAATATAGGGCATTGCATGCACTTTTAAAACCTATGCATTGTTCATATATAATTTTAATGGAAAACATTTGTTCTATAAAATTATTATTTTTAGAGGGCTTTTTATTTTTCTAAAAATGAAATGATTTTAATTTACAATTTCTAATGGTTAGAAATAGGTATAATAATAGGAATAATAATCTCATAAAACTAATAATAAATCAATAATACCTTAATAGATGGTATTCAAAATTTAAATATTAATGTATAAATATATGAATAATATAGATGACATAGATTTTTTTTTCAGGAACATGTGCAAATACATCTGTATTGACTTATAATTTGATTCAGTTTGTTTATAATTTGATTCAATTGCTTGGTTCTCTTCCTTTCACTGTTAATATGACCTCTATTTATGTCCTTTCTTCTGTTACATTTTTTGCACACCACTGCCTATCAGACGTTTCCCATACCACGTTGTTATTTCAGTTTGGTTTTGCACTTATGACTCACCATAGCCAGCAAGGTTGTTTATGCAAGGCATAAATTAGAGGGGTTTTCTCCTCTTGCCTGGTGATTATTTGTCTTTTTCTGTCCACACTGTATGGGATCATGCTCAAACCTCCCCAAACACAGCACAATGGGAACGTAAATCGAACATGTAGTAAGGTCATAAGCAGCATTCTCTTGGGAGGAAAGTGGACAATGTCATATGTCAGTTCTTGCCACAAAGCCTTTCATGTAATGTTTGTGTTGTGGCATGCTTATGAATCACATCTCCAAATTCCTTCCGAAGAAAGACAGTAGAATCCCGAGCTTAGTTGTAGTGTCTTGTACAACAGCAACATTCTGTTCAAATGCAATTGATTTACTCTCTCCAAACAGAAAACTGGAACTAAGGAGATCAAGGCAATGTATGTGGATTTACATAATTTTATGTTAGTAACAACCCTGGGGCAGGGGTAGGTTTGTCTGAAAGGCATGGGCATATCCAAGGCCACCCAGTGAGTCTAGTCTCTTGGCTAAGCAGAGCTCTGATCTGAGTTTACCAGAATTCTGTGCTTTGACTATCAGCCAGTTGGATTGTGGAGCACAATGAGTTAAGAAAAGAGGTTTCATGTATGCCTGTGATGTCATGAATCTTTGTGCAGGAAGTTGTAGACTGCATCGCTATGGTGGTTTTGGGAGTACAGAGGCCTGACAGTGGGCTTGTGACTGGCACCGCTAATGTCGAAGCACCATTTGCGGGAACCAGCATCTTCATATGAGGGCTGTGTATGAAAACACCATGGTTTGTGATGTTCTGATTGTCTGAAAAGGAACTGCCAAGATCATGAAGAAGAGCTTCCTCCCACCTGTCTTTGTGTGTTGATATATGCTTGGCTACTTCCTTCAGATCAAGTGTTTGTGCTACTTAAGGATCAGTTGACACTGTATGCTGGGAAAATTGGTGGCTCCTCACCTTTCTCTGAGACAATGTCTGACATCTCTACCTCTCACTTTCTCCCTGCTGACTGTGCAAACGAAGGCGAACGTTGCAGTTTGACACACACCATTTCTGAACTCTAGTGCCACATCAGCAGTTTAGCCTTCTGAAATTAGTTAACGGAAATTTCAGCTTCTTTACGTGAAAATTTAGGGCTATGTTTCAGTAACGCCATTACATGTAGCAATATCAAGTGTTGGGACATTACACTTTTCACGGACATTTAAAATCGTTTATTTTATAGATTTTGTTGTTGTCATTGTTTGTTTAAATACAGGCCTGGAAGCGGTAAAAATGGAAAGGAGCGTTCTCATCCCCGGCAGCTGTGTCAAGAAGATTCTGATGCTGTGTGGAACGAGCTGGCGTATTTCAAAAAGGAACACAAAAAGCTATTGATTGAAAAGTGAGCTTTCTTTTTAAAATACATATACATTGAGAAACGTGCTGCTAGTTTGCTAAATCTTCTTCTCGTTGGGGTTTGAAGGCTACACGAAGGAATTCCTTTCAAATACCAAAATTAAATCATCTTCCTCTCCTAGAAACAGAGAGGAAAGCACCACCCTCCTCCCACCCCTCCTTTTAAATCAGTGACAACAAGTTTGCTAGCACTAACAGAAACTGTATTACATGATCTAGGGATTGTGTTAATTAATGTGGCTCTCATCTGTTGGAGGTGTCGCTCTTCATTAGCCTGTATTTTACACACTGCCGTGCTTCATTTTTGGAATGAGGTGGTGAGGGGATAACCTAGCCAGCCATCCTTGTTTGATCTCCTTGATACATACGCAATGCAGAATGCCTCAGCTCTCTTGGTTCCCTGCCCTGTCCTGCTAATCCCAGCTGAGCTCATTATGGTGTAGCCTTGCTGCTACTCTTGGAGCCAGAGCTGTCCAAGCTAATTACTGGTAGCAGCAGAGCTGCCTGTTAAGGGTCTGGAGTGGATCTGCTAACATGGTCCTTCGTAGTGACCTGCGAAAGGCATGAGGGAGTTGCTCTCTTTCTTGCCATGCACAGCCTGTCCTTTGGGTTTAGTACTGATCCCTTCACACAGCTCTTTTAGCTGTGGTAAGTGTAAAACTTGGAGAAGGAATTCTTACTTTAGAAAACATACAGTTTGCCTCTTTGATCTTATAATTCATAGACTATTACACTCACCCTGGTAAAGTAAGAGCATTTCCCTTTCATACTAGAAAAAAGGGAGTTGGTAGGGATTGCATAATTATTCTTTTAATTATGTTTTAAAATGTCTTTTGTCAAGTTGATTTTGTTGTTTAGCATTGAGTGTACTTAACCCCCCCCCCCCGTTCTTTTGTGACTTCAGCAAATTTGTCAGAAGTGTGCCTGCATTGATAGAACATCTACGGTAGAATATTATCTCGGCAGTAAAATGCTGAAGGACCTACCTTTAAAACTTCACTGTTGGAACTACAAAAATACTGCTATATCCATAGCGCAAGCTATTTTTGGTTCTGTCTGTGTTGGCCACTTAAAAATATATATATGACACTATGATCGCTTCGATAATGATTTCCTGACACATTTACTGGCATCATAGGTTTTTGTATCATCACATAAAGATAGTAGCATATGGGATTCTTCCATAGAACTTCTGAAAGCTGGAGATCTTCTTTACAATTTTTTTACTGCATCTTGCAATGTTTTAGAATTCTGATTCTACTCCTGTTCCAAGCACTAGACCCTACACTGGCCAGTTGCATTTCAGCATTATTCTGACATCTTAGGAAAAGGCTATGGGAGGAAACATAGGTAGCGCTTTTGCCAGAAAGATAGTCATGTTAGTTTGTTGCAGCAAATATAACAGGGGTTTGTATCTAACAATCAAACAATTGCCTGCTCAGAACAACTTCCATGAGTGCAACCAAACTTCCCCACCCTCTCTTCCCCTCCCTTAAAGTTGTACACATTTATTATGGCATAAGCTTTCACAGACGTCAGTCGACTTCATCAGATTCAGGAAGTGTTATCCTGTCTTATGAGGTTTGCATGGTTGGGAGAAGGAGAAAGGTAAACACTGAGATCACAAAAGAAACGAAGTGAAATAAAATGCAAAAAAGTACAGATGGTGCTAATTGCATTATCAACAGTGGCCATTTGCTAAAATAAAATAAAAAATATTGATGACTCTGTTTTGGGAGGCCAATTAACATAGTGTAGTGTTGTAAAAACCTGTTGTTCCAGTTCAATCCACATTTGAGCTTCCTTGTAACCTTGGTCTTCAAGGAAAAAGCAATATTAAATGGACTGGGGTTTGTTAAGGATAGAATACTGGAAGAAATAAATGAAGCTTAAAAGACTTATACAAAGTTCTGATTATGAACTGTGCTGTGACAGATTTGCAAAAAAGGAGCTGCTTATTTTTCAAATGCTTCATCTCCAAAGTAATCAAATCTACCTCTGATTTTGTAGCAAATGCTATTCAGTTACAAGGAAGATCATAAATTGGCTGGTTCTACTGGTCTTTTTCTTATGTTTCATGTGAAGGCTTCAAGTGATAAAGCCATGTTCTTAGAACATCAGTATCACCAGCAGAAAAATTGGGTAAGATGTAAGATTGTACCTGTCTTCTCTGATGTACATATTATATCAGTGATGTTTTCAGTCAATGGCATCTGCTGATAAGGATCATTTTCTAAATTAAAGATATTGAGAGGTGACAGGCAAATGTTTCCCCCTTTGCTCTAAAAAGAGCCGCTTACTGGTCTACATCTGCAGTTAGTACAGATGCCCAATTCATTAATTGTAGCACTGTGTCCAGGATGTCTCAGTACCAGGCATGGTTATCTAAGTATTCTATAACTAAATAGTCAACTAATGTTCCTTAAAGAGTTCCCCCCCGCCCCCGATTTTATATAGCTTGTCTTGTTAGTTCTTGTATGGAATGTAAAGAATTGATCAGGTACGCTGTTTGTGATAAAGCCCCCTTTCGCATGCATCCTGTGATGATTCACATTCCAGGGGAAGATACTACTCTGCAGGACACACTCAGCAGACCTTTAACACAACACATGGCAAAATAGTAATTAATTAAGATAGAGCATTTGTACCCCAGTCTTCAGCTAAATCACCTCCCAAGGGGGCTTACACACAAGCAATTAAAAAAGGCAGTCTCTGCCTGCATGCTTACATTCTAAAAGGCATCACACACATATACAGACACACGCAGACACGACAAGGAGGAAAGAGTAAAAAAGCACACTCAGGCACCAGTTCTTAAAGTTAAATAGGAGCCCTTAAAACGACCAAGTGGAATGGAAACAGTTTAGAACGCGCTGAGCTGATGGAAGGAGCTCTCCTTCTTTCATCTTATTGGTAGTGTGTGGCTGATGACCTGTTCAGATGCACGGACCTCTTTATTTGTTTCATACTGTTGTGAGCTGTTCTGGGAGCAAAAGTTTAGCAGTGGGGTATAAATATGATGATCATGTGCAGTATGACAGAAGATGATTTAAAAAAAGGCATTTTAATGGGGAGGTGGTCAGGAGTTCCACTGTGTGCCTCTGAAACATTTATTCTACCGGGGGTAAAAGGATGAAATTGTCATATTTATTCCTCTCTCCATTTTAGCAAAAGCAATTATTGTAGCAGCCTTTCTTTGATTACTTCAAACTAAGGCTTGTTGTAGGTTAACACAGAGTGCACTATCTGTTTAGATGGCGTAGCGGTTGAAACGGATCCATCAACACAGGGGTACAGTAAACATCAACTTCATCTCAAGAGACAAAGATCTTCCTGTGGCTTTGGATTTAAACAATCTGATTCCACCTTTTGCCTCCAGAGAAAGCCTACTGGATGCTATTTTGTAGATGCAAAGATGGTGGCAAAGATGTTTCCTTCAGTTGCTGACACTTATGCCACAGATACATATTTTAAAAAACACTACAGCAGTTAGCGTAGCCACTAGATCTTCTGAAAAAGAACTGTGAGCTGCAGAAGAAGAAGAAGAAGAAGAAGAAGAAGAAGAAGAAGAAGAAGAAGAAGAAGAAGAATTGTCAATAACTACTAGGAATTTGGTTACATTCACAGTGTAGCCATGCACACATGATCATGGGTAAAGTATTTCATCTCCTTTTCTTCCCAGGTAGAAGGGATGGCAGTGTATTAATGTTATCTGCATCAAAAGCTTTGTCCTTGATCACTCACAAAAGAAAAGCCCTAAATTTGCTGATCCCACACTTATGACTGCTTCCACACTTCTTTGGGATTACTGTATGCTTCTACATGGAACTTGATGCTCTTATTGGGCTAATTGACTGTACCTTCCTTGGCATCCAAACCCACGTCTTTTCTTCCCTAATTTGAGGCATAAGTGCAGGTGAACTAAAGTAAATTTTATGCTGAATATCTTTACAGCCACTTTTTTTTTAAAAGCACGTCTATTCTAAGAACTATACTTTAGATGTTCTTCTCGAGAGTTTTGTATGAATCCTCATGACTACAACAATTTTAAATGAACTGTACAGTGTACACTGTCTTCAGACCAGTTGCACCACTATCATTGGGCATATGCAACTATAAAAGGGTTCATGAAATACCCTTTGGTTGTCCTTCCGTTAATCCCCATACCAGAATAATGTAGTTTTAAAGTACATGAACTTCTGCAAAGATCAAGGATTTCACCAGCACAACATTAATATGGACAACAACTTCAGACCAAAATGAATATATCACTGGACATTCTCACATCATATGCCACAATGAGGTATTATTATTATTATTATTATTAATATTATTAAACATTTATGTACTACTTGATTTTTTTTTACAAGAAACATTAAAATTATCAACAAGAAGTGTTAAAAGCAAGTGATTTTAGTTATCTTTAAATATATATATATATCAGCAGACTAGGTTTTTAGCCGGTGAATAAAGTCAAAGCTGTGATTGGCAAGTGATCTTTTTGGCCAATGCACAAACGTTATGAATGACAAGAGCTGCCTTTTCTGCCTCTGTCTCATTGCTGCCCAGTTCAGACACTGTGCATTGGTTGATGGTGTGTCTGTGTTTGCAGCATGCGACCTGAGTGAGTTTATGGCTGTCAGCAGCAGGTATGCCTGCCCCCTCAATTGTACACATCTAGCATGAACACAGCTGCAGCACAATTATAGTTTATGATGCCCTTAAAAGTGTTAATGGTGTGTTTTATTTATAATTTTTATTTATTTATTAGATTTATATCCCTCACCTTCCTATAAAGGACCCCAGAGCTACTGAACAGGGCAATTTATTTGTCTGATACATAGCCTGTTTTGAATCTGGTTTCTCCCAGTATCCTGTTCCTATACTTGCTTTTCTGGAAGTAAGGCTGCAATCTCAATCCTATTTACCTTGGAGTAAACCCCATTGAGGGATGCGGGTGGCGCTGTGGGTTAAACCACAGAGCCTAGGGCTCGCTGATCAGAAGGTCGGCGGTTCGAATCCCCGCGACGGGGATTTGGGGTGAGCTCCCGTCGCTTGGTCCCTACTCCTGCCAACCTAGCAGTTCGAAAGCACGTCAAAGTGCAAGTAGATAAATAGGTACCGCTCCGGCGGGAAGGTAAACGGCGTTTCCATGCGCTGCTCTGGTTCGCCAGAAGCGACTTAGTCATGCTGGCCACATGACCCGGAAGCTGTACGCTGGCTCCCTTGGCCAATAAAGTGAGATGAGCTCCGCAACCCCAGAGTCGTCCGCGACTGGACCTAATGGTCAGGGGTACCTTTACCTTTAAACCCCATTGAATTCAATACGGCTTACTTTGAGTAGACATGTTTAGCATTGTGATGTACATCGGTGGGACTTGCTTTGGACTAGATGTAGGATTGTGTTGCTAAAATCTTTCAACATCCTATTTTTAAAAGGCAGTTAGGCAGGTCTGGGGCAGATGGGGAAAAAAGGCTGCCTGGGCACAGAAACTCACAGGCAAGTCCCTGTGCCACAATTTAGACACTACCTTTATTAATTATATATTTATTTCATAAAATTTATACACCGCTTGGTTGTAAAAAAAACCCAACAACTCAAAAGTGCTTCACAAAAAGAATGAAATGAACAGCTGCCTAAAACATATCAAAAAATTAAAACAGCGATAAACTAAAAACAGAATAAAACACACACCAACACTCTGCACATTTGAGTGTAAGGAAGGATGACTTGGGACTTTTCATCGGAATGAGAAAAGGCCTGGCTGAACTAACTCTTGGTCTCTTGTCTCTAATTGGGTCATTTTTCTTGCAGCTATTCTTCCAAGAGCACATACCAGGGAAATAGCACAAGAATTTAACATTAAGTGGCCATATCAATGCCTTGTTTCCGTAATTAGAATTCTGTCAACATCCTTTCTGTGTTAGCTTGTTGTGGCCTTCCCTCCTCCTCCTCCTCCTTCTCTTACCTTCCAGGCATTTATAGAAGCCCATTTAGTTAAGCAGCGTTTTGAAGAAAGGCTGCTACAGATGAGACTGGAATTTTTATTTGGGGGGGGAAATGTGATGTGGAAAGGGAGCGGCTATTTTATTGGATCTTCTGGCTGGTGATCAATATGAGAGATGTTTGGGAGCCAGAGAAGGAGAACCGCTGCTGCTCTGATTGATTTTGTAATTTTATTGTGCTTTTAGATTTGCCAAAGGTTCTCAAGGGCCTGGAAGGGATGTGTCTCCTATGAAAAAGTTTATGTACAAATGAGGCAATGATTATCTAAATAAGGTGTTTCACAGAGGTTAATAGAGATAGGCCTGTTACATTAAATTATTTTTAATAATGCTGACTGTTATTAAAAATTAAGGCGTTCTGAGCTTCAGTCACTTTCCCTCTATGCAGGTCCTTAAGTGGATTAATACCTACATGCTGCCCAATAACCTCTTTTCTCAAATTGAAATAATGAGGAGGAATGTAATACTCCTCGCATACAATTTGTGGTTGGGAGAACTTATTAATATGATTTATCACTGACTAACTCACTCAAAGGGAGTCAAGGTTGTGTTTCATGACAGAGAGAAGGCAGCGATAAAATGCAAACTCCCTTCTTCCGTTTTGTTTTTCTGTTAGGACTGAGCCCAGGCTTCATTCAGAAGCTACCTTTGCAACGTGGGAGTTGCTTGAGTAGCATGGTCCCCTCCAACATTGCTCTGGCGATGCAACAGGTGGGCAGTTGGGATGGCAGGATTGCTTTCTATGCTGCCATCTTCCCAAGCCACACAGATATGTTTGAAGGGACTCCCAAGAGCCAGTTAACTCTAGGAATAGCAGATTAAAATGTGATTATTTATTTACTTACAGTATATATAGGCTACTCTTTGTTCAGCTTTTTAAATCCCAGAGCGGGGAACAAAGTACCAAAGGTAAACGGGGGGTGGGGTGGAGGGACAATATGTAAAAACCACAAAATCCCATAAAAACTTTCAGTAAACAGCAAATTAGCAATTCTGTCATCATAAGGTAATGAGGACAATTAAAAGATCCAGTTTAACCAAATACCTAGATAAAACACAACATTTTGTTGCCAGTTTTGGACAAATCATACTTTGCAGTGGTACCTTGGTTCTCAAACTTAATCCGTTCCGAGAGTCCATTCGACTCCCGAAACCATTCGAAAACCAAGGCGCGGCTTCTGGTTGGCTGTAGGAGCTTCCTGCACTCAAGCGGAAGCTGCGTCGGATGTTCGGCTTCTGAAAAATGTTCGCAAACCGAAACGCTTACTTCCAGGTTTGCAGCGTTGTGGGAGCTGATTTGTTTGGCAACTAAGCCATTTGGGAACCAACATTCCACTGTACTTTTGAAACAAATGGGACTTGCAACAAAATGTTGCTTTGTATCTCAACCACTAGCAGAAGTGCTCTTATTTAGAGTGCCAGCCGGCCAGTCCCTCCCCGTGATACTAATCATCTAATAAGCTCAGGCATGCCAATTCACTCTCACTCTTCAGTGTTTCACTTCCAGCTGACACTCGAGAAATCCTTAAAGGAATCAGAGCACAGAGTGTGGTGGGGCTGGAAGAAGGAGGGCACAAGCTCAAGGTTCACTCATGTAATGCCCAACCATAGTTTGCTGCTGCTGTGAACCGCATACTGACTCAGTTCACGATTGTGAACATGCAAATGTTTCTCGGTCATTAATTGGAAAAAAAAAAACTATCCAGGCACGACATTAAGAATTCAAACAGATGCACATCCAGGCACCATTTGTTTCTATAATATACCTTATTTGGGCATTTCAACCATCTGAAACTTGATGTGCTTGCAGTGGCTATTCAACTAACCCTGGTTGGAAGATCCTGACAATGTTGAACAGCTGTCCTTGGCTAGCTGATAGTTATCAAATTGCAATCACTTTCAGATAGTCCAAATTGGCTAAGGAATTCAATAAATCATTCTCTGTAGCACGAACATGACTAAAATGTAAGTAATGCTTGTACTTCTCTCTCTTTTTTTGCTTTACACTCTTTTGGCAGCCTTATCCCCCAATGTATGTAATGGTTTTTTGCTTTCTCACACAGGCTAGATCAAACACCTGCTCCAAGATTTGCTCTCGCCTCCCAAAGCTGTCAGTTGACACACAAATATACAGACCTTTTGAAAGAGCATATCTTGCCCTTATTGCAAGCAGATGTACCTGAATCTTAACATTGGAGGAGCAAAGGGAAAACTTTTGTCATACTAGTATTTGACTGCTTAAGAAGTCAGATCTGGTTCAAGCTTATTTCAGATCTTACAACTTTAAAGACTGGCAGGGTGGGGATATTGGCGAAGTAGAATAAGAGAACATTGAGCCATGTTGTTTTCTTCAGCCTTAATTTATGACATCTGTATTGACAGCAGAATTAAAGGGCAGGTTTTTCAGAAGTTTTACAGGGATTCGTTGAGGAAAAATTGGTGTTAGGTTTCCTTTTTCTTAATAACAAAAAACAGCTTTATTTCCCTAGTAACACTCCTATATTCACATAACAGCATTCCTCACAGCAAGTGAAAAAGTATTTCTGGTTCATTGGGTCATGATGAAAAGCACTTTAGTATGACGATTGTTCTGTTTTATGCAACTAAGTGATAATCCTATGAGCCACTAGGCTGACACCATAGTATTTAAAGTAATGTGTTGTGGGGTCCTTGCTTTTCCGTCAAGGGGCATAAAGAAATTACGTTGCACCACAGCAAGTCACGTACCAGCATGAATCATGCTATTTATTTGTGAAGAGGCAGCTATTGGCCATGCTCCTCAGTACTTCCCGCCCCTCATGCTGCCTGAAAAATAAATAAATAAAAGCTGCCCATCAGCCTTTCATGTTTTTTTCAGTTACTGTCAGGTAGCACAAACAGATTATTGATAGGGCTGGGCAATCTACCACTATATCATCCAAAACCAGTTAGAAGATATATCATGATATCCATTTCATAATTTTGACCTGGCAATATATCACGCATCATGATGTGTGTGTGCGTGTGTGCGCGCTATGCAAAAATCACCACGTGGGAAAAAGCGTGAAGCCAACCAATACCTCTACTGAGCTCCATCCTTATTTCAGACAATATAATATTATCTGGTGATCTGGTTGAAAGCCAGATATCACCCAGCCCTAGTTAATGAGTTCCTAGTGAACCAATTGTTATTGGCTGTGCTATGGTGGCTATTTTCTTAAAGAAATCAGCCCTGAGTGCTCATTAGAAGGACAGATCCTAAAGTTGAGGCTCCAGTACTTTGGCCACCTCATGAGAAGAGAAGACTCCCTAGAAAAGACCCTGATGTTGGGAAAGATTGAGGGCACAAGGAGAAGGGGACGACAGAGGATGAGATGGTGGGACAGTGTTCTCGAAACTACTAACATGAGTTTGGCCAAACTGCGAGAGGCAGTGAAGGATAGGTGTGCCTGGCGTGCTCTGGTCCATGGGGTCACGAAGAGTCAGACACGACTGAACAACAACAATGGTGGCTATGTTATACAAAGGACATGTCGAAAGGGAGGAGGAACAGGGCCAGTTAGAAGCATTAATCTTCAGCTTTGTATGAGTAGACCAGCAGTGGCATAAATTCCATCTAGGATTAACAGTAGTCACGTTCATCTTTTTAAATGCAATTTTTATTAAATATTTTATCATGCTTTTATCCTGTGTTTGAGAAGCATTGAAAGAACAGGTAGCAGTTTACAGGATAAAGGATCAGTGTTATCAACAACATTTGTACATGGGAAGCAAATATGGCTACCAAGCCCCTCCCCTCAAAAAAAGTCTAAAACATTCTGCAGCAGGTGATTATGGGTAGTCTCCAGACTTGATTACTGCAGTCTGTTTTATGTGGGGCTACCTTTGCTCTGCCTTGGAAGCTTCAGCAGATACAGAATCATACAGAATGTTGCGGCTCAGTTGCAGACAGGTGCAGGTTTTCAACAGCTTGCTGCAGGATGTGCATGTATGCTGTCGGATCAGGATATACAATAAGAGTGCAATAAATACAATCAATCAAAACAAGCAAAACCACAAAATACCCACCGGTCACACTGGATACAGTATGTGCTCATGAGCTGCACTGATGCTCTCTCTACAGACGCAGCTGCCCAGCATTCCACTTCTGATTTGGAAGGCAAATTAAGTCTCCGCCCCATCTGCTCCCCACTTCACCTGTGAGCAAGCCCATCGCAACCCATCACCCACGAGGAGTCTCCTCACCCTCCTCACACCTCAAGCCAGTACCAGTGAACAAAGCCCTGAACAACTTGGTATCATGGTATATTAATGAGCACCTCACCCCCTGTAGGCCACATAGATCCCTGAGATAATCAGAGGCCCAGCTTCTTCAGGTACCTGATGCCCCCAGAAATTAAATTTTTCTAAGCTTGCTCAGAAGAGAGCATTGAGCGCAGTAGCCCCTGCATTATGGAACACTCTCCCAGTGGAGATGAGGCAGACGCCAGCGTTGTATGGATTTCGACGTGCTGTGAAAGCATTTTTATATTTCAGCCAGCCTTTCCAGAATGTTAATTTTATCCAGTCACTTTTAATATTCTGCTGTTTTATTTTATGATGCGAGTTATTTTATATTTTATTTAAATCGCTTAGAAATCTGTGAATACGGGTGATTCATAAATACTTTAAATAAATAGTAAAAGATCAGTGACATTCAGAAGCAGAAACATATACCTATACTTTTGGGGAACTAACTTCTTAATAGTGGAATTATCTACATATGTATCAGAAGGATATCATACAATAGGAAAAGTAGATTTTTCCGTGTTCCCTTTTTGCAATTCTGACTTGGGGTGTCACTTTTCTACACTACAGCTGTTTTCCATATTTTGGCAAGTTGGACAAATATGCATGGAATGCCATTTTAATTACAGCACATCCCTTTGGACTATTCTTCTGCCAAACATTACATAACTACAGGTATATATTTGAAAATCCATTAAGATTTTTTAATGAAAATCATAGAATTGTAGTGTTGGAAGGGACCCCAAGGGTCATCTAGTTCAGTCCTCTGCAATGCAACTAAATCTCAGCTAAAGCACCCATGACAGATGACCATCAAATCTTTGCTTAAAAACCTCCAAGGAGGGAGAGTCCACCAGCTCTCATGGGAACCTGTTCCACTGTCAAACAGCTCTTGCTGTCAGAAAGTTCTTCCTGGTGTTTAGTCGAAATCTCCTTTCTTGTAACTTGAATCCATTACTTTGGGTCCTAGCCTCTGGAGCAGGAGAAAACAAGTTTGCTTCTTCCTTTATGGGACAGCCTTTTAGTTATTTGAGGATGGCTATCATATCTCCTCTCAGTCTTCTCTTTACCAGGCTGAAGATACTCAATTCCCTGAATTGTACCTCATAAGGCTTCGTTTCCAGACCCTTGATCGTCTTGGTCACCCTCCTTTGCACACGTTTTCAGCTTGCCAATAACCTTCTTAAATTGTAGTGTGCAGAATTGGACACATTATTCCAGTTATGGTCTGACCAAGGCAGAACAGAGCAGTACTATTACTTCCCTTGATCTAAACACTATACTTATGTTGATGCAGCCTAGAATAGGATTAGCTTTTTTTGCTGCTGCATCATACTTTTGACTCATGTAAACTTGTAGTCTACTAAAATCCCTTATC
The DNA here is from genome assembly GCA_034641385.1 of Darevskia mixta. Taxonomy (NCBI): domain Eukaryota; kingdom Metazoa; phylum Chordata; class Lepidosauria; order Squamata; family Lacertidae; genus Darevskia; species Darevskia mixta. The sequence goes on from JAWWNH010000017.1 coordinate 22,857,775, forward strand.
ATTTGTACTACTGGCAGTCCAGGTGTCCCCCAGCTTATATTTGTGCAGCTGCTTTTCCTGCTTAAGTGCAGAACCTTACATTTGTCTCTATACAGATTAATTTTCTTAGATTTAGCCCTGTTTTCCAATCTGTTAATGTCATCTTGAATCCTGATCTTTACAATGTTTTTCAGACAAAAATGGGTGGCTATTTATTTACAAAGCTTCAATGATTGTGTTTCGCACGACTGAAAATTTTTATTTTGGTGGAATAATAATAATAATAATAATAATAATAATAATAATTTATTTATACCCTGCCCATCTGGCTGGCCTTCCCCAGCCACTCCCCAGTCAAACCCTCCTCACTGAAAAACGAGTTTATCACTAAATGTATTCTTAAATGAGAAGTGCAGCCAATCCTAGCTCTCTGATGAATATATCTGTATGATTTTGATGATTATATCTGTATGATTTTGTTTGAAAAGTTGTTTGACATTTACGTACTCTCCTCAATCTAAAGGGTCAGCAATTATGTGTAGTAAAATATCTTACAGACAGGGCTTTTTTTCTCAGCCAGAGCCTACAGGAGCTCAGCTCTGGCACCTCTCAGGTGGGCACCATTGCCATTCTAAGAGAATGAGGGAGATGTTCATGGTGAGCTCCGGCACCTCATTTTCTAGAGAAATAGCACTGCTTACAGAATATAGTGTACATTGATCCTCAGAGTTGTCACCTGATCCAAGACAATGCAAAATGAAAATGAAATCTATTGCATAAGGACGGATCATAGAGAAGTTGTGAGGAGTGATCTAAAAAGTTTTCTGATGTATCCTACTGGAATTGCTTATGTGCTTCAGGTGCTTTGTGTATAAGATTTTACATAAATGCCTCTGGTTATTGCATGTATCCCGGTACCTTGCCTAAGGTCATGATAATTGGTTAATCTGTAATCATTATGATGTCTTCATAAAGACAATTATTCTGTTTCCTACTTATTTGTAATTTTTTTAGGCTGAAATTTTGAGTCCCCCCCCCCCCAGTTTTCTGTATCCTGGTTTAATTTAGCTAAAGCTGGTTGGTAATATGCTTCAAATGCAAGGGATATAATTCAAATAGTTTCAGTGTAATGCACTGCTATTTTTCGAGAAGAAGAGGTTTCTAGACTGAGAGGACAGGGCTGCTCCTGCCACACAGTTCTTCTCATATAGAATCATAGAACTGTAGAGTTGGAAGGGACCACGGGGATCATCTAGTCCAACCCCGTGCATTGCAGGAATCTTTCACCCAACATGAGGCTTGAACCCACACCCCTGGGATTAAGAGTCTCATACTCTACTACCAACTGAGCTATCTGCTGCTGGACAGCTGACTTGATGGGACTTTGACTACTCACAGGAGGGGGCTATTTCTAGCTGAAACCCTCATTACTTACAATGGAAGCAGAAACCAGCACACACAGGAAAGAAAAAGAGATCTGCATTTATAAGGGCTGCACTGTTAACTGGCAGAGCTGAGAGTATCAGCAAGTCACAATCTTTCCAGTACTGTCTAGTTAATTTTTTCATTTGCTGTGAAATCCGATTTCCCCAAAAGTTGGCATTGTAGCTAAACGTGAGAGTGGATGTATGTACATGTTTTAAATTAAAGAGACTAGAAATGGAACAATAGGATTTTCTTGCTGATCGTACTGTGCTGGAGCAGGACTGCTCATAACATACTAATGTTAAAAGTTACCATATTTACTCAATTGTAATGTGCACCTTTTTTGGCCAAATTATGTCATGAAAATTAGGGTGCATATTAGATTTGATGGCACATTTACATTTGCCAGCAAATACTTCTTTGATTTCAAAGATTTGAAAATTGAGGTACGCATTCGATTCGATGGTGCACTAGATTCGTGTAAATACAAGTAATACAAGTGCTGATATGTGTTTCCTGAAATTCCGTGTAAACGTTTTCAGTATTTTAAGTGCCATGTTTTATTCAGCACTTGTTTTTTTTAGAGTATGTCTCCTTGCCTCATCCACCCCACATTATTTCTGCTGCGCGCTCAGTTCTTGTGTGTGTTTTTCTAGACTGAATTTAGAGGAAGAATTGGATCAGATGAAAGTGCTTACATCTAGGGATAAAGCTACAATACAAGAACTGAATATATGCCTGCAACAAGAAAGAGAAGGTAGGCTCATTTCAGCCATCATGTCAAATAAACCATGTGTCGTGCTAATTATAGTTTATAACCCAAACCATAGTTTTAGATCTGTTTCTGTGCTTTTCTTTTCTGTCATTGCAACGCTCAGCTTCATAAGTTTAATCAATCATTTATTTAAATGGTCACAGACCAGCTTCAACTCATAGAGCAATCAAATAATACAAAGATACAAAGAACATTACAAGTAAAACATCAATTTAAAATTTGAGAACCTAAATTAAAATCCGATGTCTACATGCCCCCACTAGTTTCCTTTAAGAAGTTCTTGTTTCCTGCGTTTAATAGCAGATACACAAAATAAGTTTATTCTAGGACCCATAAGTTTATTCTAGGACCCATGGTACAGTCGCAGTGGAAAACAGAACGATGGCTGTATAATTATGATGTGTTAATTCAGACATCACACCAAACTGTATTCTCAAACACTATTAAAATCATGGCCTCTGATGCTGGTTTGCCAGCCAAATGCAAACTGGTTTGTCAATTCACAAATTACTTAAAAACATACTTAAGCTTCTTAAAACCCTAGCTGGCGATTGGCTGGCAAACCAGAACCCAAAAACCACGACTTGTGATAACTATAGTTTGGTATGATGTCAGAATTGCCAGGGAGGCCACAAGGCTAAACAGCTGCCCTGAGCTTCTTGGAAGAAATGTAATAAATTTCCATCGGTTTACTTACGCAGAGGTTTGCTGTTGTAATAATTTTTCAGCTACTTCCTTTTTAATAATGAGGATCACATACATGGATATAAGAAATGGCCTATCAAACCATATCTATGGCAGTTGTCCCTCTTACATCTAGCAACTTGTCTGTGTCAGTTATGTCAGTCACTTCAGATATACATTGTTTCAAGTGCTTTCTTTGTTGTGAAGCTCTTCAATAAGTAAGAAATGAGTCACAGTTCTCCTAAAATGGCACTCTACCATAATTAAGTCATAAAGGGATTGGCTCTAATGTGCGCCCTATTGCATCAATTGAATTTAACTTCAAATTATTGTGATTACCATAATCATGCATTTCAGTGCTTTTTTTTTAAAAAAGGCTGGCATCTGGGATCCAAAAGCGCTGTTTGCATAGCTGTTAAGGGAATTCGGTTTCCAACCATAAGAACGTGAGAAGAGTCTGCTGAATCGGGCCAGTGGCCCATCTAGTCCAGCATCCTGTTCTCACACTGGTTGACCAGGTATCTGTGGGCAGCCTGCAAGCAGGACATGTGTGCAACAGCACTCTCGCCTCCTGCTTTTTCCATGATGCCTCTGGCAGTGGAGGTAGAACATAGCCATTGCAGCTAGTAGTCATTGATAGCCTTGAATTTGTCTAGTCCTCTTTTAAAGCCATCTAAGGAGTCACGTTGCCTCCCATAAATACTTGTCATTATCTTCTTTTTCTATGTTGGCACATTTTAACCCTCTAGCTTAGAGTGCAGAAGCAGAATCCCTTGGTGGGGGAAAGCAACATCCCTGTGGATGTGCACAGCCCAAAACTTTGAACACTCCAAACCCAGAGTGGCTGGGGCAACCCAGTCCAATGGGCAGGGTACAAATCATAAAATTATAGTTATTATTCTTCATAATATTCTGAGATTCCATTTCCAGACTGGCTGGGGCCTGGAATGGGAGCACCATATCCTCCAACATTACTCCAATGAAAATAGGGTTGTCCTATTCAACAACAGCGACGCAGGTGGCACTATGGGTTAAACCACAGAGCCTAGGGCTTGCGGATCGGAAGGTCGGCGGTTTGAATCCCCGCAATGGGGTGAGCTCCTGTTGTTCGGTCCCAGCTCCTGCCAACCTAGCAGTTTGAAAGCACGTCAAAGTGCAAGTAGATAAATATGTACTGCTCCGGCTGGAAGGTAAACGGCGTTTCCATGCGCTGCTCTGATTCGCCTGAAGCAGCTTAGTCATGCTGGCCACATGACCCGGAAGCTGTATGCCGGCTCCCTCGGCCAATAAAGCAAGATGAGCGCCGCAACCCCAGAGTCGTCCACAACTGGACCTAATGGTCAGGAGTCCCTTTACCTTTACCTATTCAACTTCAACAATTTTAATCTCTATACCCCGCCCATTGGATTGGGTTGCCCCAGCCACTCTGGGTTGCTTCCAACATATATAAAAACATAATAAAACATTAAAAATGAACAAACTTCCCTATGCGTGGCGGTGGGGAGCCCTGCCAGGAGCCACAGGATAATGGCGCAGAGGTCACCCGCCACTCCCAAGCCTCCCCCAAGCCACCAGAAAGAAGGGGGGAAGGCCGCCGGCAAAGCGGCGCGGCTCCCCCCCCCCAGAAGCAGCCCGGAAGTGCAGGGGAATGTCTATTTTTCTTTTTTCCTATTGATTTTTAAAGGTGCTGCATATTTGCGGGTGCAGCTTATATCCGCTGTTCCTGGAAAACTGGGAAACTTGGAGGGTCTGCCGGAATTCCTCTGAGGGACCGGAGATACACTGCAGGCTCTGGCTTAATTTTAACTGTAATCTGGACATTTAGTCGGTGTTGTGTCAGTTAACCTCACAATCGACACCTTCTAGAGTGAATTCTGTATACTTTTGCTTGGTACCAATGAACCTTTGTAACTGCTCTCTCTCTCTCTCTCTCTCTCTCTCTCTCATATTTGTTGCATTGTGGCTTTCCTAAATTCTGGATCACAGAAAAAAAATATTTAAATCACCTTTGTTTTCAGTGTGTGTGAATCTTATATTCAGTAGATGTAATTCATATATCTAATCATGTTATAAGGTTTAACTCTGAGTGCTTTGATCAGTTTATTATTAGAAACAAAACAAAAAACTCCCTCAAAAGTAAATGTTGATGTAAAAGCTACAATTGACATTCAAATGAGTGAATATTTAGAAAAAGATGAAAAGCCTCTATGTGTTACCATTGCATGTTACTTAAAGGAAGTAGCAAATGTATGCAGTACCACTGTGCTGAGGGACTAGCCTTGGAACTAACATGGGAGCTGATAGATTAATATCAAGGTAAAGGTACATATTCCCCAGCTGCACAATTTTACTTTTTTCAGCTTCTATTATCTTTAGACTGGTGCTCCATTTATTTTGTGAATACAGAAGTTTTAATTGGCCATGACATGTTCCAAAGACAAAAGAAAGATCTAATTCTCTCTAACAAACTTGTTAGTCACTGTTTATGCCAAGAGGATTGCTAACCTACAGAGAGTAGCAGGCTTTTCTTCTGCTCCTCCTTTGTTTGTGAATTGAAAGTTCTTAAGTGACCTGCCATGTCTGCTTTACTTTTGAATGACGGTTCTGAAGCAAACCTTTAGCCAGTATAGTGGATATTATTCTCTGAGGAGGCACGTCTTGTTTACCCTAAAAATATTTTTGCAACATTTGAGCAGTTTTGCTGCAATCCATTTCCTTTATATAACATTTTTTTAAAAGCTCAGTTCACAGTTAAAAGCACAGCTGTGGCTTAGTATATGCACACAAGCATACTTTCTGTGCCCTTGGCTAATGTGCACTTGATGAATTTAATTTATTTCTTTATTGCCATTGTACAAGTACAATGAAATTGGATAAAAAATAACAATAAATAAATAAATAAAAATAAAAATTCATTTTTCATTTAAACAATTGTTTCCCCAACCAAAAATGTACTCAACACGAGTAACAGCAGTAAAAGCCATACGAAATGCTAAAAAATAAGGGAGAGCACTGAGCAGCCGCTGCGTCTATGCACGCCACCATCTTAGAACTCATAACTTAGAACTGTTATAAAAAATAACAGCAATTTAAATAAAAACAAAACAAAACTGAGCCCTCTCTGCTAAGCGGCGGCGGCGGCAGCGGTCCTTTATAGAGCCCATTAGGCCCCGCCCTAGGCCAGGTGGTGAGTGGCAGGACTGGGACCCTCAGGTGCTGATCAGGGGAGTCCTCCTTGGTGGCAGCAGCCGCAGCAGTTCTTATTTAAATATGGGAATGGACAATTGGAAGGGGTTCAGTACTGCATATTTTGGGAGAGAAGGACTGGCTGGAGTGAACCATTCAGACATGCAAACCATGATTTCATGTTGCATTCATTAAGTAGCCATCTTGAAATACCTCAAGGGCTACCGGTATCACATGGAAGAAGGAGCAAGCTTGTTTTCTCCTGCTCTGGAGGGTAGGACTCGAACCAATGGTTTCAAGTTACAAGAAAGGACATTCCGACTAAACATCAGGAAAAACTTTCTGGCAGTAAGAGCCATTTGACAGTGGAAAAGTCTCCCACGGGAGGTGGTGTACTCTCCTTCCTTGGAGGTTTTTAAACAGAGGTTGGGTGGCCATCTGTCATGAATTCTTTAGCTGAGACTCCTGCATTGCAGGGGGTTGGACTAGATGATCCTTGGGGTCTCTTCCAACTCTGCAATTCTATGATTTGGTCCTTTGGGCAAGCTAGTTGTGTGAGTGAGTTTCTACCCATGCGGTCATGAATATATCCAGCACAAAGCACAGAAAAGGCATTGGAATGATGTGATGGAAATTGTTGGAACTGGCCGCAGAATTGGCTTATCAGATGGAGCAGCGGGGCGTGTTTTCAAGGCGGGTTCCAGACTGTGTATTTGAAACGCATGTTTTTACTTGTATAAACAATGGTTAGTATGTGACAAAAAATAGGTTTTGAGTTTTCAACTTTGGGGCTAGAGCGAGGAGGAGGTACAGTCGGAGGATACCATCAAGCGTGTGGATGATCTTCAGAGTGGTGAATAGAACGATGGGTCACCAGTTGGTTTCTGGAGTTTCTAATTGCTATGAATCTCCAGCATTTCAGTGGAATGGCATGTGCGACTTATCCTGTAAAGTACTTGATCTTTTACCTTACAAGAAAGGGAGTTTAAAGTTCCGTCCACCCTAATTCTGTTTCTGTTTGCTTTGTTCGCCAATCACTCTGATCCTCCTGGCAGGGGATAAGACCCAGAGAACAAAACTGCTAGTGACTGTGTAGATAAAAAGACTTGTGAATTTGCCTTTTATGGCACAGAGGGAATAGTCTATAAAAGAATGAAGATGGGAATAAAAGTACAGCATCTTTAACCTGCACATCTATTGTACCTTTGAAAAGCTTGTACTGGGGGGAAAAACATGGTGATGCTACAAGGATTAATAATTACACAGCATAAGACTTTAAAAAAAAGGTCACTCTTCTGAGACTGACCAAATGGCTTGACAAGAAAATAGACCACATTATTCATAATTGGGAAGCCAATGAACCCTTTTCCTTAAAATGCCTTGGTATTGTTTTACTAGGATATTAGGTGTCAAAATATATTATTTATTTCCCCTTCCAGAGCTACTCTTTAGACTTGGTGAAGAGGATGGGGTCAAGAACAGTACTCCAAAGAAGAATGTGAAAGAAATACCAGCACAGACATTACTGAAGGTACCCTAATCTGTAAGATATTGAGTCCAGCAAGTTAAATCTCAATTTCAGTGTAAGGGATCATAAGTTAAAAGACAGAACTGATGAATGTAAGCCATGTGTTCTTTTTTTTAATTACCACCCATAATTCAAAATAACCCTAACTGCCAAAATTGTGTCAGAAATCAATGCTTGTGGAAAATATATATGTGTCTCTTGTAGAGGGAACGAAAATTTTTAAAATGTATTTAAAGAGACAGGGAAGAGGGAAAAAAATCTTAGGAAGATCTCGATGTAAATGGAAGCATTTCTTTGTTTTATGCAGCTTTAGTAAACATTTTGTGTGCCACAGTTAGCTTTTGTATAATACAACATGTAAATACTACACCACAATGTATTTTTATACTTGTAGAAAGGACAGATTCAAGACTCAGTTGTGTATGCATAAGTGTGTAAGTTCACAGTGCAAAATAGTGCTATGGTTTTGTTTTTTTTAAAACACACACACACAATGTAATTGGTTTTATGCCTATGTGGTACCTCTAAGATGATGCCACTGGTTTGCTGATTCACAAATCATGTATGGGGGCAGGCAGGACCATCTTTCCCCAGGGGTGCACCAAATTTGTTCTGGGGGACTCCAAATGTATACCCACTGTATACCGGTCCCTCTCGATCAGCGGCAGTGAAAAGCAATGGAGAAATTTCCTCCCCAAAACAATGTCAACAACTTGGAGTTGCCCCCCCCCAAAAATTGGGGGCAGCTAAACTAAAATTGGGGGTGCTGGGCAGATCTTTGCACCCCGGTGGCACATATCCTAAAGATGACCCTGGTATATTGCATGAAGGAAACGTGAAAAATAAATGAATGAAATCATCAAAGGCTTCCAAGAGCCCAATGGACCCCCCTGTATATAGGCTTCCCATTGCCCCAGTTTGGATGCTGCAGTAAACCATGGTTTAGTGCTGTGCACACGCTGCAGTCATCCTCAAGCTCACACACTCTCCCCTGCTTTTGCACAGCTAGGACAGTGACTTCGGAAGGTTACATGTTTGTTTCTCTTAAACACGCCTTTTAATTCTGACCAAACCAGGGGTCATGTTTTACATTAACTTTGTAGTTTAAACAAACCAGCTTTGTAACCCATGGCCAAAGTTGACATATTTTGAAACTGGTGAAGGTTAGTGTAAAACACAATCCCTGGGTTGAATACAACCACCACTGAAGGTTTAGGGGAAACTGAAACTAAATTTTTCCAAAGTTATTCTCTTAACTGCACAAGAGGATTGTAGCATCAACATAGCAGTGTGGTGTATATTACTTGGTTTACCTCCCACAGCGTGAGGGGAGGAAAGAGGGGAATTGTTGGGTGTCGGTTGTTGCTGCTCGTCTAAACTTTCAAATCAACATAATTATGTCAGAGGCTCAAATCTTTTTGCTAAAAACCAAAGCCAACAATTAAAGGCTGTTTGATATGTGGTGATATTAGCATATTTCTTATGAAACAAAAATAAAGAAATGACCACAACAATTGCTTTTAGAATATAGCGCTTGCTATTTAACAGTTTAATCTAGAATTTATCTGCACCTTGGTTACTGCCGATCTTAATCCTTTTTAGATACCTGCCCCAGCAATCTGAAATACCACACCTGGTCTTATATTGAAGTAAATATTTCCAGCCTAAATTAACTGATGAAAGATGTACAGTGACGTAACCAGTTTTCAGCTCATGAAACCAAATTCTTGGGGGAGAACTGCACTCTTGTACCTTTAACAGATGCATGGCAGGCGGAAATTAAGCAGGTCAAGCCTTTGCTAGTAGAATTATGGGAACAGCTTGACCCACCAACATTCTGTCTTATTAGTTGTTTGCAACCCATTTGGGGGGCCATTCACCCCATCCACACGTGCACAAAAGTTGCATATGACACAAATCATATGCAAATTTTATGCAAACTTATGCTTCCCCCTTTTTTTGCAAGTGGGCAGAGGGCCTAATTCATATACTGTACAATGTACTGGCCCCAGAAAACCATGTTGGCAGCCCTTGAGGAACAAACTATTTGGATGAGGTGCAAGAAATGGGAAGGCCTGCGCTAAAGGGGGTGAAATTTTGCTGTTTCTTCCTGAGCCTCCACATCTCTAGAACTGATATTAAGCAGTTCATTTTGTTAACAGCTGCTCACTTAGGAGGCTGTGCTTTACCATATGTTTGCTCCAAAAATATATTTAAAAGTGTCTTTCCGCTTTTCCATCCCCATTTCTTGAGCTTCTTAAACTGAAGTTTTAGCAGTATGCTTGAACTGAATAGGCGAGACCTTGTGACTTAATATCAGGATAGCTATGTCCATTTATCTTATATTTGTGAATTAGCTTGTAGGAAGTACAGCAATTTACAGCAGATGATGTGATTGCATATACTTCTAACACTTGCCATATGGTCAGGTAATGAAGGCTGTCATCTCGTTATTACTGAATGACAAACATCATGTTAAAATAATAACACAGAACAGGAAATGCTCACATTCATTTATCTTAAGGTAGAGTGAGTAATTGAAATAATTTGAGCAATACAGTAGAGGATGTCACACCAATCACCTGTGTTTCAGAGTAATTTTGTTTGCCAGGTACACTCTAAATTCCATCTCTGTGGATTAAAGGTGTTATCATGAGACCTTAGGGTATAAACCTTGAAGACATTCATTGTTTCCTTTCAACTATTGTAAATGATCTAGTCCTGCACCAAATAAAGAAGAATCTGTTTTACAAAACTAAAAGGCAGCAAGCATCTTACATAGGAGGGCTCTATGATGGAGGCTAATTTGACGTAAATTATTATCAGACAGGCTTCAGCTCTGGCACTAACTCCATAGTGTATGTACTACCCACATATACAGGGTGGAGTTTCATTGCTATTTGCTGCAATTGTCGCTGGTTTATGGTGGGGAGTAACTAGAGTTGAGAGCTGTAGCAGTTCCTTCTGGAACATCATCCAACTATTTTCAGTAATAAATGACAGTACTCCAACTGGACTTAGGCAGAGTGCCACTTTTTTTAGCCTCAAAAGCACTGACAATTGGTCAGAGTAACATCCCCGAGTTCCACTTCAATCTTGATTTTAATTGAAACCAGAATTGTAGCAATACACACCATCTATGCAAGTTTAAATGCTCTGATGCTAACAGCATTCACTTGGCTCATGCACCAAAATGACAAATTTGATGGTGAGGTTTATTCATTCAAGCAATATCCTGGCAGAATCGCTAACCATTTTGTCTGCTCCGTATTTCTGAAAAATAATAATGGAGGATTTAATAGGCCACGGTTGCCCTGCATTGGTCTGCTATGACCATGCAAAAGTATCATTTTCATTACAGTTGTGACTGGGGATTTTCCCCAGCCTCACTCATCTTTACTCCAGACCTCCCCATGTTCACCCAAAAGGTATGGAGGGGGGGGGACTGTCAATGCATTTCACAGAATGTACTTGCACTCTTCCCTGTGCAGTTAAGGTTCCTGATAAGTGACGGGCAGTAACCACTGTCATCGTCAGAAGGGTAGGGGTGGAGAGCGCAGGGCCACCACACTACTGATGTGAATAATGGCTGCTTACCCGGTCTTGGGGTGAGCAGCTGTTGCGGTCCCAACCCGGCAGGCTCCATCCCCTGGGGAGCAATACTTGGCTAGGCACCCAGCATTTGGGGAAATCCTCTGGCCGGTCATTTGGATTGGTGGGCTTTCCCACCACCCCAAGATTTGAATTCCAGCCAATCTGGCCTCGCTGGGTGGGCAGGGCTTGGGAGAGGACCGTAGTGGTGCAGGTTTCACTCCAGTCCGCCCCCAGCCTTTAAAAGTCGGCCACATTCAACCCCAGGGACCACAGTTGGCTGAAGAACATTCAGATAAAGACCTGAATGAAGCTATTAAGTTTATAAGCATCAAAATAACTAAAATTATAAATATTATTTCTTGAGACAGTGTAGCTCAGTTTGAATTTAATGTGCAGAATTTATTTTAAAGTTTAATAATGTCTGATATCTGGGATAACTTTTGGACACACGGCTCTCAAGGTTGTGTATGAAGCAGACTTGAAAGCAATTTTAAAAAGAAGAAATATAACTAAGAAAACAAAAATTGAATGTTGAACAATTAAACTCAAAAAGACTAAAGAGGCTATTATAAAAAAAAACCCAGAAGAAAAATCTCTTTACTGTCAGCCAGAAGCTGAGCAATGAAAGGGTTAATCTAATCTCCCTAGGGAGGGAGTTCCATAATCAAGGGGGTGCCCCAGAAAACCCATCCCGCGTTCCTGTCTGCTGTTAGTCTACATGCAATCCATTACAGTGTCCAGGCAATATATTGCTTAGACAGTAATCATAGCAGCCAACTTCTAAGGGCCAAGGTCTCTTCAGCCTCCCCAATAAAATATTTGAGGGCACACTCCCAAAGCTGATGGACATTGCCATTCAAATGGTGTGTGCATGCCATATCTTGTGATTATGCGGGGCGGGCTTACCTGCCCCCCCTATTTTATTCCAGTTGGCACCCCTGACTGCAATTCCGTTCTCACTTCCCTGGGAGTATGCCCCACTGAACTCAATGGGACTTCCATCTGAGCAGACATGTATAAGATTGTGCTGAAAGTCTCTGACTAGATTTAGACTTCTTTGTCACTTTGTTGGGAACGTTAACTTCCTTTTACCATCTGCCCTTTGTTTAACAGATGCATTATTGCAGTTCAAATGCATTCATCTGCACTACCTTGGAATTATTTTTCGATTAGGTACTTAAAATAGCTTTTGCCCTTGCATTGGATGCAATTTTGTTTTCGTAGAGAGTATGTAGGACATTAAGACATAATGGCTAGACTGACTGCTGTCTGAAAGGTTAAAACTGAAATATGTTGGGGGGGGGGGTTTGGCTGTTGTGTTTAGGTTTTGGAACTGGAAAGGAGGCTAAGGAGTTTCGAGAGAGAATCAAGGAGATTGAAGCAAATCAACAAAGAGTTAACGAAAGGTTACAGTGATCTGAAAGCCTTGCTCAAACAGCATAAGGAAGAATCAGAGGCCAGGGAGAAGGAGCTGGAGATACTACTGAAACAAATCAAAGAAGTCCGCGAGGACAAAGCAGACCTGCTGCTACTGGTAGATGGGCTAGAGAGAGAGGTTGCCTCTCTGAAGAGGCAAGTGGCAGAAGCAAACTCGCTGAGAGATGAAAACGAGGATCTGCTGAGTCAAGTGAGGCAATTGCAGAGTTCGCTGGACAGAGCAAGGACGGTGCTTTCCATGGCCAAACCAGAGACATCCTGCGGGCAATGTCTGTGTAAGAGTAGAAGTGCCAAAGTTAAGTTGAAAACAGGGAAGAAGAAAGACTTAGTGGGATATCACCAGTCTCTTCTCAATCAGTCCATCAAGGTTATGAGTGGTGTATTTGAGAACTTCAATAAGGACGGCTGGGAGGATGTGAGTGAAAGCAGGTACGGCTCTCATTAACTTCGCTCTGTAGAGGGGACACTGTGCATATGTAAAGTACTAGCAAATAGAGATTGAATTTTAACTACTGTCGATTTGGTATTCAGAAAAAATACTGTCAGAGCCTTTGAAATATCTTGGGAGGTCTTGTTCTGAGTTTATTGACTGAAATTTGCATGCAAAATTAGCCACAACTGCACGAGTATTTGAGTAGGTGCCAGGAAACCCAAAAGAAGGCGATGCTTGATTTCTTCCAGTGATGCTATTTTCATGCAGTCATGAGGCTTGAAATTGACAGTTTGGCAGGTTGATTTAATTTGCTGGCCCTTTGCATATTCACCACTGACAGCTAAGGATTCCCAGGCAAGCCTTGCGAAGTCGGTTTAGTTATCTTGTGACATGCCGACCCGGGAGTAGAAACATTTTCTCCCCTTAATTTAGTTAGATAAATTTTGAATGACCCATTTCAGCTTGCAACCAGATGTCTACAAGCTGTTTAACGTCCTTTAAATTAAGGATCATCCACACTAATTATTTCATGTATGTTTTATGTGCAGTCATTGTACTAACTTTAATTGAATGATGGTTGAAAAATCAGTTGTGTAAAGGTAAGTATAACTGCATAGGTGCTTAGAAAAAGTCCTTAGCAAATGCTATTTCCGATCCTGAAATGAAGCCACTTCAGGATGTTTCCATAGGTTGTAAGAGGCCAATGGGTGCAAAGTTCCTCAGCTTCCCATTTGATTTCATTTCACACATATAATGTGCGTAACCCAACTTTCAGAACTTGCCATTAGCACATGAGAATAATGCCCTGAATATTTTCCAGTATTCCTGAAAGGGGTTAGCTCATGTTCATTAAAAAAAAAAAAATCTTATGAATGTTGTAAAATCAAACAAATTTATCACACCCCTGTTTATGTTCAACCTGAATTGTATAGTACATTTGTAAATCTGCAGTTATGGAAAGTTGGTTTTGGACAGTTATTTGTATTCATCAAATGAACCAAATGTGTGCAGAATAAGTCTGCAGTAAGAAACATCCTCTTTAAAAAGGTGTACAACAAAGGATCTTCCAGGTCATGTGATGTTTGTCTTATCCAACAACAATTTAAAATCCTTTGTAACAATGTGCACATTATCTTTATAACATGTTTAAGAGTTTAGATGTGGGTGGGGAACCCACGGGCCGCCAAAGGTTATTGGACTCTAGTTCCCATCAGCCCCAGCCACCATGGCCAATGCTTAAGGATGATGGGAGTTAGAGTCCAGCAATATATGGAGGACTCCAGGTTCCTCATCCATGGTTTCGATCAGACCTTGACTTCAATTTGAAATCTGGATACCGTAATATATACATTTTGTAGCTTTCACATTCCTTCCACAACGGGGGGAGTGATCATTTTCAATTTCCACTACTAAATGTGGCAATATCACAGAAACATAACACTGTTTGGTAAGTAGTTTTGGCCGTGATGGAAACATTGGATATTCTGGAGGTCTCTTTTCATCTCAAGTATTTGATCGTGTGTGTGTGTGTGTGTGTGTGTGTGTGTGTGTATTTGTGTGTATAATGTTAAGGGCTTAGGAAGCTGTCATGGATTGAGTTGGGTCATCAGTTTTGTTTTATACCAGTTTCCCCACCCTGATCTCATCTTATTGTTTTGGATTACAGTTCCCATCAGCCTCAGTCTGCATGGTGAGTGGTGAGGGATAATGTGTATTGTAGTCCAAAGCACCAACAATCTGAATCTGCTTTCTTCAGAAATGCTAAATCAGTGCTCTCAGGATACAAAAGAAACATACTAGGCACATGTATCCTTAGAGGCAATCAGATGAAGCTTAATTCAGTTTTAAAAGTTTGAGATTAAGTTCTCCCTTGCCATCACTGAAGGCTTTCAGTCGGCATATTCTTTAAGTCACCTCAAAGTAAGCTGGGCATTGTGCTTTTCATATTTATCAATGATCCTGTGCCCTTTATATGGTTACCATTAGGTTTTTTCTGAATTCTGGGGGAAAGTTCTCCCACAAATTTGGGGACAAGAAAGGCCACATGCGGCCTATGCAGAAATGTCACGCCTATGCCAGTGAAAATATAATGTCTGAACTATGCATAACCCTGTCTAGAGAAGAGAATTAATGGCTTCTCAGAATTTTCCCAATGCACGTATTTCCTTAAAGAAAAACAGAACAATTATTCTATTCTGGATCTTTAGATACAGTTGCAACATCCAAGGTTCAAGTGATAAGTGGCCCCCAGAGGCCTTGGCAACTAATGCAAGGAATCGGAGCAGTTGTTGGGATTTCTTTCTGCTGTTTCCTTTCTCCATTCCCTTTCCTTAAGCAGGAAGCATCCATTACATTTTAAAAGGGATCAAAATAAAGACAATGAAATTACATTCTTATAGTCAATACTCATATAACTTATTTCTCTAAATTTCAGGATATTGGGTGAAGGTTTGGAGGACTGAGGTCCTCCTCTGAGGGTCTTCTGCTGGTTCCCTCACTGCGAGAAGTGAAATCACAGGCAGGCAGGCAGAGGGCCTTCTCGGTAGTGGCGCCCTCCCTTTGGAAAACTCTCCCTTCAGATGTCAAGGAGATAAAGAATCACACAACTTTTAGAAGACATCTGAAGGCAGCCCTTTATTGGGAGGTTTTTAATGCTTGATGTTTTATGTTTTTAGATATGCTGTAAGCTGCCCAGAGTGGCTGGGGAAACCCAGCCTGATGTGTGGGGTATAAATAAAATAATAATAATAATAATAATAATAATAATAATAATAATAATAATAGCACTTTTAGTTGTGTGTTTGTTTTTTCTAGATCATTGTGTGGTTGCTTTATTTCCTGCTTTATTGGATAATTGGAGATCATTAAACCCCAATGTTCTAATGTTTCCAAATTTGGTCTTCATAGTGACTCTGAAATGCCAGTTTCCGAAAATCTGGAGACAGTAACTGCAAAAAGAGCACAGCATAGTTCACTGACAGACCAAAGTGACCAACAGGAACAAAATGAGGTGGAAGATAATTGCATGCCTCCAAACAGTGTGCATTTAGAAGGCCCAAGCAAAATATGCTACAAAAAGGTAAAAATGGACTTGAGCACATTTCACCATGCTGCTCTTCAATGTATGTGACAAATATTTAATGGTGATCAAATGCATTTGTCTTGTACATCGTGGTTCCTCTTAAGAGATGTTAACAGAGTGGCAGGGGATCAAACTATGAGGAAGTGGCAACATCACAAGTCTGATAAAGGCATGAACAAGCAGGCTAAACAGCCACTCTGTTATCAAATATTGTTAGTGTTGTGTGGCATTGCACTGGTGCAGCAGCTGAAAATCACATCCTAAGCATTTACTTACCTCTGCAACAGATCTTGCAATCAGTCACAAGTATAGTAGCCCTGTATGAAAGCTGTGCTGTGTGGCAACTATTTCTTTAAAATCACTCAAAACATGGATCTCTTTGCTTTCACAGTGTCACTGCAAATCCTGTTTGCATCTGTGTAGCTACCAGGTGTTCCTGCTTGGCTCATCAGGCAGTGCACCCGTCACACCGTTATTTGTTGTCCAAAGAGAGCTTAGTTTATATGAACCCTGATACTCAGCTGTTAAATGCTATTCTAGTAGGAGCCATGATTGAGCTGAATGAGATTTGCATTGGCATTTCAGATATGTGTTCCACAGAGAACTTTTTGTTTGGTATCTCGCAATGTTTCTTAGCATAATAAAATGTGTTTGGGAAGATGCCTTGATCTGCATTAAGGTATAGTTTGATGGTCTGTCTGAGTGATTGCCCGGGTGAGTTCCCAATGTTTGTTCTCCTCCACAGAGCAGCCTTCCAGTTATGCAGGGTGCGATTGACCACTCCTGTATTCTTACTGCTCTCACCTTACTAAGCAGCACATGAACAATCCCAAGCTTTATGTATTCAGAGTTACAGTAAATACAGGAAGTGCTTCACTTTCTACATTGTTGATTAGTCTTTTGTTGATTCACAAAGGGAAGGATAATCTGTAGCTTTTTAAACAAACATAGTTTTTATTAAATGTTTCCTTGTGTTACAAAACACACAAATAAACAAGTAAAAGTACATATAGCACCTCCACTTTCTTAGAAAGAGAAGGTGCGAGGGAGGGAGGGGGATAATGATCTTTCGTCCTAGTGCATAGTGTTTGTGCAGGGTTTTTGTGTCAGAGTCACGAGGGTAGGTTATGTGTGTGCATATGTATATAGATAGGCATTGCAAGAGATTAGAGAGTCCAGAACTTGGTTGGTTGCATTCAGTTTGTTACAGTGTGGTTTGATGGTATGGGTGGTTGTTTTTTGGTAGGGTCAGATTATCCATATTGATTTGTATGCTGTTGCAGGGGATAGGTAATTGTTTAGTTGTGCTGTATGTGTGATAAAGGGGAGCCACACCAGGGTGAAGGTGCCCTCCTTTACTGATCTGTAGCTTTTTAAAATACCCAACTATCTCATGTATAGTCACACACTCTACTATTCTGTACATGTTTCTTTTTGTTGACTCTAGCAAAAGAAAGAAACAGGAGTAGTTCCTTTCTGCAGAAAGAAGATCTTGCATTCCGCTCTCATCCCAAGTAAAGGTAAGGTTCTTATAAAACTCTTGCATTGTTTGTGAAAAGTAAAATTTATCATCCTATTATCATTGCACTCTAATATCTGTGTAGAATGACTTTTAATGTAATCTAAGCCAGTTAAAGATCACATATGCCTGTATTTTTCTCCTGCCCCTGGTTTCTGAGGCCAATTTCTGTTGGTAACTTATTTCTGTTCATGAACATTAGCAGGGTTTTGAGCAGTAACAAAACAGTACAGACCGCCTTCTGTGGTCCATGCAGTACCAAACTGCTGCCCTTTACTTATTTACCAGAAGCCTAAATCACCCTAAATAAAAACAAGTTGAGAACACACTGATAACTGGATGAGCATATTCATGACTGCATTAGTGCTGAATTTTGTACAGTCTTGCTTCTGACCTAATCCCAAGTATTTGGGAAAAGTATGGTATTCAGCTGAAGTAAGAAAGGTGTTGGAGATGGTCAAATTCTGGACAAATTCTTAACTGGGAGAGTGCAGTATTCTTCATGTCTGCCTTGTATTCTGAGATGGGGGGGGCACAGCCAGTACTCTCTGGAGTTGCGTTTGCAGGTCAATAAGAGAGTTTAGGACCTTGGAGGGCATTTCCTTCAGCACAGTCTGATCCAAAATCAAACGCTAACACCCGCCCTGCTCCACCTGTTTTCTCTACTATGGTAACCAATGTGCTTTCAAATTTGCAAAGAGAGAAATTTGAAGACAAACCCTCTTCACTTCTAATACGTTACTTTTAAATAGTCTTCTATCAGTCATGCGCACAGCATCTAGCATGCATTTAATGTCCACATAGTGGTACTCTGTACTAAATCCTGCATTGTCTCAACTAGAAAAGGGGGCTTGATTGGGACTTAATTCTAAAGAATGTTTAGTTGTGAGGCATTAAAGTGTGAAGAGAGGATGACCATTTCATCAAAGGTCAATAGAAACCAACAAATTAATTGTTCATCTCTGTGACCAATGTTTAGTAAACAGAGAGAAGAGAAGTATCGTGGTTCAGAAACCTGGCTGCACCATTTTACTCAGGGGACGGATTACATCCTTACAGCAACAGTTAGCCGTTCTTCAGAATTCGAAAAAGACAGCGATGTCATCTCTCAAAAAGTCCAGCGAAACAAATAAAAAATTAACATCCCAGCTGCATCTTGTTGAACAAAGACTTCAGGCCAGCAAGCAAACTATTCAGGTAATGGAGCACTGTAGTCTCGACATGCAAGAAAACCAAAGTTTGGTGGCCAAATTAATCACATACATCTGTTTACCTATCTATCTGAATTCAGAGATAGCTGTGGGTGCATGACACTGTTATTGCGAAATTCACAAAGGTACATTACACTTCTGAATGTGGAGATTCCATTTAGCTATCCGTCAAAAAATATGAACACCTACCTGTCACTTGTTTGTCTTGTGGTAAAGGAATACAGGTAGTTCTCATATTAGCATATTCCTCCTGAGCAATCTTCTGATGGTAAGCTAATTGAAAGCCATAAATAATGTAGCTAACTGCAAAAGACTGTTGGACTGGCACGTGATCAAAGCCTATAAATTCTCCTTACCTACTCAGGGCTGCTGAGGACAGGTAGAACTGGATTTTGGCAAATGTGTTTTCAGATTTCTTCATCCTTTCTTCTCTCCTAGGTGACCAGAGTTTTTGAAATGTAACTTTTGAGAAAATATGGAAACTACCACCTGTAAAAATAGTCACACACATTTTTTCCTTGCTGCCTGTACTAACAAACACACTAGACGCAGGTTACCAGAAAAAGTAATTCTATCCAAGCCAAAAAAGAGAGAGATAAACTGTTGCAGAAAGTTGGGCAAAATATCTATACAAGTTATGTGCCAAATCTCAGCATCCAATTTTAATTTTCTGATCTCAACCAGTTATGCTTAACATGCTCTATTAGTGCTACCAAAGGAGAAATCACTTTAAGAAGAGGTTTCGGCTACCTTCCAGTGAAAATTAGGGAGGTAAAACATCGCTGTAGTCACTGCAGGGCCATATGCATTTTAGAGGTAGCTTTGTGTTTCAAAAGACCAAGTGATAGAAAAAACACATTTTTAGTACTGCCTATGATCAAGAAATTGGCTGGTTAGCTCTCCCAAACAATCCACAAGCTGTAAATCAATGGGCAAACTTTAGTTATAGCTCATGAGTCTGGGTTTCGGTGATACACCAAGTCAAATCTTGGCTTGGCTCAGCAAAAAAAAGCTGCAAGCTTCTCTCCAAGATTGTGTGCATTGGTGGCAAGCCAATGTTTGGCTTAGTGCGATATGAGAACTAGGTCACTGAGTGGTAATGTAGTAACTTAGTGGGCAGCAGGAGATACTGACATGTGCTTTTTTATGATGTGATGTTACACTTACAATTCACTCTGGACATGTTGTAATAGATGTAGATGATCTTTGGCATCTATTGATTACAAAAGTTTGTGGACAACAGCAGATATTTTCTTATGCTATTATCCTTTAATGACGTGCTGTCATGCTTACTGCCCACCCACGTAATATTTTAATGGATGTAGATGGTTTTTGGCATCTATAGGCTACAAAGCAGGATAGGATGGAAGTGAAAATACAAGCCACTGGAATGATCTGGACGGGTTTAAAATTGTGGATGTTAGTAGCTGTAGGGAAAGTTGCTCTTAGCTCAAAAAAACACACACCCCTGCTTATACATCATAAAAACTTGTTAATGTAACATTGTTTGTATACCTAATTCATGACCCTGGATTAAACGCAGTCCAGTACGTCAGCTTTTGTTAACATAGCATGCGTAGACAAGATAACCTTTTGACTGAATGGAACTGAAGAAAAAGGTATGTAAATCAACACAAACAGGTGTTCATTCAGTCAATACTTTATCATCATCCCCATGGACTCTGGTCGTATAAGATCAGCTCTAGATTTAAGATGTAAATGTTCCAGATGTTCATTTTCGAGACTGATTTTACAGTTCCTGCAACCCGAGGATTGGCTGGCGTCTGTTTCCTGGATGGCTAGATTCATTCTCCCCCCCCCCCCCCCTCTCACACACAGTGCATGTGTGTAACTATCTCATAATATGTATGTTGGATTTAATCTTTTCTCTTAGTTACATGAATTATCTGTAGAATTCCAGAGCCCATATTGTGTTATCTTTGCAATGAAAACCTTGCCCCCCATATTTTCCAGCAAAATTACCGCAGGGTGACTGCGCATTTGGGATTTGGTATACAGTTTCCGAGACTCATCATAAGTACTGAAACAAGACCTTCTGTTTGTGAGTAAAGTAGTTAGGCTTTCCACTCAGTGTGTAGAAATCACAGCTGGAGTTGTTACTTAATGTGGAAGTGATGGGATCTGATCTTTCAGGAGTTCCTTAGAAAAATGTCATGGAAGAATTATTGGCAAAATCCAGGGAAACTCTTTTTAAAAGCTTGTTTTTTTCCTTACACCCCCTGTGTCTAATGGCAGTGCTGGAATTTCCATCACCAGATGTCTTCTCAGATTAAGACATCCTCTGCTGTACGTACTAGGCTAATGACAATTATACATGGGTAAGATATAACATTAGCATAGCAAAAACTCATAGAGGCGCAAGGGATGCAAGATACAATGCAAAACTGCCATACTGTAATTTAAGTCAGTAATCATCGCCTTTTAAATGTAGCGACCCAATTACAAAGCCCCCCCACGACAAAGTTACCCAGAATCCTTTGCTCCCATTCCCATAGTGCTACAGAAGTGGCTCCGCAGGAGTAATCACATTGTTTTATGGGTTGCCTTTGACATCTGAAAAGGACTGAGTAGCTGAGCAAACCCTCCTCATCTGAAGAGGCCAGGCTTTAAAAAAAGGGAACAGACTTGCAACCTGCCAGGCAACTGTTTGCAGCTCCTTTGGGCAGCAGTACACAAAGGCTGTGAAGCAGCTCCTCTTCCAGATGTGTAACTGTTGTTTCTCCTTAAAGCCTCTGTTTGGGATTGGTGTGTTTCAGCCTAAAGAATTCCTCCAGTAGCATTTCAAAAACTACTGCAGGCGTTTCTTAAAGAGTTCCAGTGATGCTAGTAATTTGTAAAAGGAAATCTTTGTTGTTCAATGCTTTCTGTGTTTTACACTGAAAACCTCCTTAGCATTTCAGAACTCGGTTGGCTTAAGGGAGGTAACTTTTGCTTTAACTTGGTATATCTTTGTATCATTGTCAAACACTTATATTGAATTCACAAAAGCAAAAGCCCTGCCATCAATTCCATTCTAGTCATTCCTTTACTCTGCCCTCTCTCAGCTATATCTCACAGAAAACCCAATTTCCCAACTCATTCTCATTCACTGCCTCTCCCCTAGCTGGACCCTAAGCCCCTTTTTCGTGTGCCTCCTCCACGAGAGGTCCAGAGGGTGGCAACACGAGAATGGGCCTTTTCTGCAGTGGCTCCCCATTTGTGGAATGCTCCTCCAGTGGGGCTCACCTGGTGCCTTCATTATACACCTATAGGTGCCAGGCAAAAACGTTCCTCTTTAACCAGGTCTTGGCTGATTGACATGCAATGCCCTTTTAAAATGTGTATCGGGGGAATTATTGTGTTTTTCTTGTTTTTGTTTTTATTATGTGTTTTTTATATTGTGGTTTTATGTTGAGAACTGCCCTGAGACCTGTGGGTATAGGGCAGTATACAAATTTAATAAATAAGAACAACAATAATAATGTATACCAGTTCCTGACATTCCATCACACCCTAGTATCTGTCACACAGGGTGATTGAGAAACAGAATCCAGGCTGAAGCTGTGCAGATTTAGGCTATGGGGCTGCACATATTGAAGCCGATTTCTATACATACAGTTGTCTGCAGTGTGGAATTTTTGTTTTTGTCCCAGCCACAGATCAGCAGAGTGAGAAGCAAGTTTTTCTGATCAAGGTCTGACCGATTTCCATTGGGGGGGGGGGCAGGAATTTTTGTATCATGCCAGACACTGGGACATGCTGGCTGGGGTTGATGGGAGTTGGAGCCTAACAATATCTGGAAGAGCACAGGTCTGTAAAGGAGCCATCTGAAGCTGTTTGCCCCAAACACTTTTCTTGTGTTCAGTACTCTGCTAATGTGGGTGGCATTGTGTTGGAGCTGACCTTTAAAGCCCTCAACAGCCTCGGCCCTGTATACCTGAAGGAGCATCTCCACCCCATCATTCTGCCCGGAAACTGAGGTCCAGCTTCAAGGGCCTTCTGGTGGTTTTCATACAGGGAACAAGGCAGAGGGCCTTCTAGCTGGTGTCACCTTCCATGTGGAACGCCCTCCCATGAGACGTCGAGATAAGCACTATACAACCTTTAAAATACACCAGAAGGCAGCCCTGTATAGGGAAGTTGTTAATGTTCAATGTTTTATTATGTTTTTATATATGCTGGAAGCTGCCCAGAGTGGTTGGGGCGAGCCAGTCAGAAGGACAGGGTATAAATAATAAAATTATTATTATAATTATTGGATTGCTCTTTGGCTAGTGGCTGGGTGGTCCCTTGGTGACTGGGTCTGGGTGACCTTTTTTGGGGTTCCATTTCAGCGTTATGATACTAATTAGTAACTCATTTTGTGACATACATACTTTTTAAAGTACAAGGGCGCGATACAGTAGGAGATTTTTCCTTTCCGTAGGTTTGTGTTTTCGCGATCAAACAAAATGCCTTTTATGTTCTACTGATCTCTAAAGCAGAATTGCTATTTAAAAAGTCTTCCATTATTAATGAACTTACATAGGCTGCATGTTGGAAATGCGGCTTATTCATAAATTACAGCAGCTGTTTGGCATGAATCAGACCTGTCTGAGTGCTTATATTCATTGTAATGCAAACTGAATGTTGATAGATGCTAGATGCTAAAAAGGTATAATGTGGCAAGGCAAGTGAATTATCCTCAAAGAGGGAGTGCTGGTATTCAAATACTGGTGCATAGCCTTCCTAGAAAACAAAGGCAAGTCCCTGTGGATTTCCTTGGCATAAAGTAAGGGGCCTGATTCAGTTGATGTTCAGCACTTGAAACTCCCGTTTCCAACGAGCCCGTTAGGTATGTGCTTTATATTCTTGTATTTAAATATCGGGAGTTTAAAATTGTATATGGCCCTCTCCTTTCAGTTGCAAACTTAATACAAACTATATCAGCTTTTTCCTGCACATATGGCGTGACTTTGCTATAATTGATTCATTCCAGTGAATCCAGCAAATCCCTTATTTTCTTTTTGTTTTGTTTTGTTGGTACTGGTTTATAACACAGAACTCTTCCTTTAATATATACAATTTCTGGGTGTCATACAATACTTCATGATGCCGATAATATGTAACTTAATAGTTGTACCATTTCTTAATCGCTTTAAGCGTTCCTGCTAAAACTGGTAATCTTTATAGGCGTTCCCCTAAGCACTAGTTATTTTTAACATATTCTATTTATTGTTGTATTTAATAATGATTGCTCTCACAAGAAAGAATAAAAAAGCTAATGGTGTCTGGAAGAGTCAATGTTCCCCATGTTTCACAGAAAGGAAATAGTCCTTCTATATCCCTGAATCATAGGGTGCTACTTCTAAATTGCGTTCTAGAACCAGTCATTTGTATCTTTTATTATTCTAATTACTCACTCATAACAGGAGTTAAAACCATCAACATTGCCTATGTCCTGGGTAAACCTTTAGCATGTACAAAAGTCACTTTTAAAAAGCTTTTAATTGCTTCTTTAGTTACATACAACTTGTGTGTGTGAGTGTTCCAGATACAAAAGCAGTTGTCCTGTATACCGGTAGATACAATTTAACTCACCTAAACTTAAACTTAAACAATCTAAGATGAGAAGCAAATGGATGGAAACTGTTTGCACATTCTGGAAAATTTATAAATCCCTTTATATTTGCATACTGGGGTAGGAAACATTTCCTAAGATCTTTTCTCCACTGTTGTGAAGAGGGCTTGTGCTTTTACTTGGTCTGTGAGACTCACAGAAGAGAAACAAAGTGGGTACAAGTTGGCTTTTACTTTACAGGGTTCAGTACTCAAGTTCTTTCTGTATCAACTATATTCAATAGCCAGTGCTGGTGGCTGCCCAGAAATTCAGAATATACCGAACCCATTAAAAAAAAATCTGTAGCACTCTGAAAATGAAGTGCAGTTGGAGTGGTTTGAGGCCATTCCCTGCTTTCTGTGCACAATTTGTGTCAATATATTTGCATTTGATATAGGTTCAGGTATATATTCTGAAATGAATATTTCAAGTGTGTGTGTATGTCATTCTGGATTGTAGCCAGAGTACTGAATACATTTCTGCTGGCTCTACCAAAAATATGAGTGAAATTAGTTCTCAGTTTCTGTTTCACAAATAAGACTGTTAGCTTCATTTTGCATGAAAACATGTAGAAACAAAACTGTAAGGACTTTTTGTTGCTTCTTATTGTTTTTTGTACCAAAAATGAAACCCATGCAATTTTCCCATTCCTACAACTAAAAGCCAGCAGGTTGGGTGTTGGCTCTGCTCACAGGTTGATGTAGGGCTCCCAGGATTCAGTTTGCTCCTGCCAACTGCAGCTAGATCGCCATTTGCCCCCATTCTTAGCTGTCTCCTCAGTTGCATTTATTGAAACCTTTCCAAGAACTCAGATGATGGATTTGCCAACTGGGCTTTCCAAGATTCAGTAACTTGAGAAGCTAGGTATTGGGATCCTAAGCCATGCCTAAATACTGTGCTCTGATAAAATGTTACACTAGGTGTTTATTTTTACTTTCCTATATGGGGTCTAGTATTTTTTTTCTATGTACGGTACTACCACAGCCCAATGAATGTCTTAGTGTTTGTGGCCTTCATAGTAAGGTTACCAGATTTTTTTTCAATGAATCAGGGGACACTTTTCAACTTCCTACTAAATCAGGGGTCTAAACCACAGAGCCTAGGACTTGCTGATCAGAAGGTCGGCGGTTCAAATCCCCGCAATGGGGTGAGCTCCCGTTGTTCGGTCCCAGCTCCTGCCCACCTAGCAGTTTGAATGCACGTCAAAGTGCAAGTAGATAAATAGGTACCGCTCCAACGGGAAGGTAAAAGGCGTTTCCGTGTGCTGCTCTGGTTCGCCAGAAGCGGCTTAGTCATGCTGGTCACAGACCCGGAAGCTGTCTGCAGACAAACACCGGCTCCCTCGGCCTATAGAGCGAGATGAGCGCGCAATCCCAGAGTCGTCTGCGACTGGACCTAATGGTCAGGGGTACCTTTATCTTTACCTTACTAATCAGGGCACTGATTTGTAAATCCGGGGACTGTCCCCAGGAAATGGGGACTCACCAGGACAGTTTATTTTCTGGACAAAGCACCTCATGCTAGCAGTTCATTTTTCCAAAATTATTTATGCTAAGAAAAACAGCTTTTCTTTTCAGCAGCTAGTTTGTGATTTTCCTTTGTACAACCTCTGGTGATAACAACTGAAAAGTCCTATTTATATAATTTTTCATTGTCTACCCCTGAATTGTTTTTACTTTGACTTCTCAGCCTGCATAGCGGACAATCCTAGTAGGATATTTAGTATATATATGTCGGGTTCTCAAGGGCTATGGCTTTTGCCAGATGAAGCACTTTTGATTTTGAGGCTGATGAAACACGGTGCTATTATTGATCTGTACATGACACAGCCTGTCTCTCTGCTGGCAGAGTGTAGCAACATTTATCCAGGAATTTGTGAAATGTCACTTGGATCATGTTCGTAAGGTAAACTGGGCAAAAAAACAGGATCCAAGCTGAGAATCTATGTGGAATTGGACGTGACTGTCTTATCCCTATGTCCTATATTCTAGCTCAGGCGAGTGATATTTGTTAACCCAATGGCTGCGGTTTTTATATTATGTTTCAGAGAAGTATGATTATCATTTGAAATACCCTGTCCAATAAAGTCATACTATTTTTCCACTCTGTTTTCAAATGCACTTGGGATCAGAATATTTTAAGTCAGTAAATGTGATCTGAACAACACAAGTCAATAATTTCTGTTCTGTTTGTAGCAAATTGATAGTTCTCATACATCACAGAATAAAAGAATCTTCTTATATTCCCTGTAGGAATTCCCTTGCTAGTCTCAGTTCACCTACAGGTGTGTGGGAGAGAGGGAGAGAGGGAAAGAGAGAGAGCCTGTCTCATTAAAATCTCAGCATGCACTGTGGTCACAAAATCTATGGCTTTGATCTCATGGTAATACCATCCAAAAAAACCTCCTGCACTGTACATGTTTTCAAAATGTTTTGGTATGCATTTCAAAAATAACTGAATTATTTATTTTAGAATGTACATATTTTTTTTCTCCAAGAAACTAAACTGTCAAATCAAATGTGAAACAAGTTTTTATTAACTAATAAGAAGCAAAGGCTCGGAAAAAAAATTCCAAATTCCACATTAGGGCAATACCTTGATGGAGTCAACCAAAATGTTACTAATAGGGCGTTAGCTTTTGAGGTTGCCGAAAATATTCATCAGACCAGAAGACGGTAAAGAAATCTAGCTGGGAAGAAGAAGAAGCATACAATGGTTGATCCTCTGTTTTTGAAAATATAAAATCCAGATAATACCTAAGGAACTGTGGTGAGGGATGCTCATCATTTGGTACATATCCCGGCCGTGCTGAGGGATCACCACTGGCTGCCTATCGGCCACTGAGCCAGCCCTAAATAAATCTGGACCAGATAGAAAACTATATTTCTCTCAACTGCCTGATAAGGGCACTGGGATCAGCAAATGGTACCCAGTTAGATTTGCCACAGCCTGATGATGATGATGATCAGCTTTTGGTAGCATGATGGTAGGCTTCTTTTACTGGTGGCGCCAGTGTTGTGGAATGCCCTCTGTGCTGTAATATGAGAGGCCCATCACTATTGGCGTTCTGCCGGCTGCTGAAAACACACTTCTTTAGGCAAGCACTCCCTTGAGCTTGATCTTCTGATCTTATTGTTTAAACTGCTCTTAAGTAATTTGTCATTCTTCTTAATTAGCTTATTCATTGTATATTAGGGATGCTCTATGTCAGAGGTCAGCAAAGGTTTTGTGGCTTGGGCTGGTTCACGGTCCTGCAGACTCCGCGGTGAGCCAGAGTGTGTGCGCATGCACGCATGCATGCGCAAACACTATTTCCGGAGCTTCCTGCAGCCAATGGGAAGCCGTCCAGTGTCACGGAAGGCGGCCCCCGCTCTGCTCCGCACTGGTTTAATATTTAATATTACTATCGTTACTAATTAAAACTTGCCAAATTTTTAATCCTTACGTTGTTATAGCACTTTTAAATAATTTGGAGTGCTTCACCTCTGTCGTCTTAATCACTATAACAACTCTGTACAGTAGGTCAGCATTATTATCCCTGTGTTGAAGATTGGACAGTGAGTATTCTTCCTTTCCCCCCCTAGTGAGTTTATGGCTTGGGAAAGGTTTGATTTCCTTGCACATAGCCTCCACTCTTGGTCGTTACTCGAGTGCTATTAGTTTGGCCTGTACGGATGTTTTCTAAACTGTATCATAGCACTTCGGTGCATGCAGTGATTTTTATCCATTGCTGAGTGATTTCCTCCCACCATCAAATCCTCTGCCAAGTCCATAAAGAGTACCCTCCCAGCTTGAATGTAGTTCAGCACATGAAGTGTTCATAGAACCATTTAGGCAGACCCTCTCTTTGATAGGAGATAAAGATTGACAATGTAAGCACTCTGCGGGGAGCAGGCTAAGTTGCTCGGAGAGTTAATTCTGTAGCTCAGAGCCAAATGGCTCATCAGCACTAAGCCACAGAGCACAATCTTGAAAAGCCTGGTAACTGAAGGCACAGGTGGAGTTTGACAACAATATTGTGGCCAGGATTGGCAACTATAATTTGCCAGTGGAAGTGTGCCTGGCTCCCCTCCCTTTAGCCCTGGTGAGATTCTGCTTACTGTCACAGGCCTTTCCATGTTCTGGGAGACGGGTGAAAAATTTAAATGGTTTCCTCAAGCTGTTGGATAAGCAGGAGTCCTTTAAAAGTGAGAACAACAGATGCAGAATTAACAAGAAAATGATTGCGTCCATTTTAATTTTCACTTGCGTTTACAGGTTTGATGGGATTGGGGACCTCAGGAGTAAGGTCTCAAAGCATTTTTATTGAACAGTCACAGATTTCAGGATAATGGTAGCAAAAATGTCATCCAGAACATCTTATGTGGCTTGGTATCCTGTTTTATTCTCACCATTTTAGTATGAACAAAACTCAAAGATGTATAGAGCTTTGTATTTTCTCCAGCAGTTAATAGCTACTTACTTACTTTTGTCCAGAGGTGTTGTTATTATCTTGATTTCTCCGTAGTATGTATACGTTGACTTGTGTTAAAAATTATTCAGAAAATTAACAATAGCTCAGTCCTAGAACACAACGTTTTTCATTTCAAAAGATATCGGGCTGAATTCCCAGCATTTCCAAGTAAGGTTAGGAGAGACCCCTGTTCTGTAAGCTGCTTTGAGAGGCTTTTTGGCTAAAGGGTACAGTATTCATGCCAGTAAGTAAATACCTATAATTCTGAGCTTCGTGGGCCATTGATAGGAGACAGCTTCCTACATTCCATGCAGTGTAACGTTATTACAGCTGAAGAAGAAGGCAGTGAAATGCCTGAGATGCACAGAAGCAAAAAAAAAAAAAGGGGGGGGGAATATTGTAATTTCT
The DNA here is from genome assembly GCA_034641385.1 of Darevskia mixta. Taxonomy (NCBI): domain Eukaryota; kingdom Metazoa; phylum Chordata; class Lepidosauria; order Squamata; family Lacertidae; genus Darevskia; species Darevskia mixta. The sequence goes on from JAWWNH010000017.1 coordinate 22,887,088, forward strand.
TCTATTGTACTCATTGCACAAGAAGACTCTAGAGAAAATGCTGCTTCCACTCCTAAAAGAGAACTTAATGCTGCAAATGAATTTTCAGCATCCCCTTATTTTTTTGTGCATGTAAAAAGTCATTTTTAAGACTATATACTTTAGTTACATTCAGTTTAAATAATCAGAAGCAATTTTTTTTAAAAAAAATCCTCAATATTTTGTTACTATTATGTTAGTGTCTGTTTCTCCATATTTTTGTTAGCTATGTGGAAAACAGATGGAAGCATCCAACACCCATTCCACAATGAGTATATTTGTGTGTTATCTGAAACATATCAATACTGAGCATTGCTGCTGTTAAATTTGTAATGAGCTGTAGGGGCTGTGAAATTCCCTTACTGGCTCTCATATAAGTACTTCATTTACAGCACTTAGATGTGGCAAGATGCTGGATAATAACGTAGTAAAGCCAGCCTCTACTTTGAGATGTGCTAACCTAATTTTGCCATTCTGAACCTGTTGTTTTCCTTCCTCCAATATTTGGTGTGAGCAGCAACGGCAGGGCACCTGAACTGTAATGTAACATCCAAAGATATCCTCTGGTGTCCTGCCTAAGTGGTACATTGGTGCCTACAACAGGATTTTGAACTTTTAATGGACAGTGAGCATAAACGTATCGTATTTGCCTGTGTTCACATAAGTGTACATAATTGGTTTTGTATAAAAGATACAGTGGTACCTCGGGTTAAGAACTTAATTCGTTCCAGAGGTCCGTTCTTAACCTGAAACTGTTCTTAACCTGAGGTACCACTTTAGCTAATGGGGCCTCCCGCTGCGCCGCCACTGCGCAATTTCTGTTCTCATCCTGAAGCAAAGTTCTTAACCCGAGGTACTATTTCTGGGTTAGCGGAGTCTGTAACCTGAAGCGTCTGTAACCCGAGGTACCACTGTATTATAAAAGTTCACTCAATAAGCCAGAACCAAATGTGTGATTATACATCTACATGCAGCGACCATTTTAGGAGTCTCCAATTGTTATGTGACCTCCGACGGGCGGGTTCTTTTGGAAGGTAGAAGAAGGTAGAACGGGAGCATAATGAGGTGGGCATGATCATCACCCAGAACTCAACCCCTGCACAATTTGGGGGTTGCCTGTACTTGGATTACGGGAAATGTATGCAGTAGATAAATACAATAATGTCTATAGCCAGATTTATATGGCTACATAAATTCTAACCAATTATTATTATTATTATTATTATTATTATTATTATTATTATTATTTATACCCTGCCCATCTGGCTGGGTTTCCCCAGCCACTCTGAGCAGCTCCCAACAGAATTAAAAGCACAATAAAACATCAAACATTAAAAACTTCCCTAAACAGGACTGCCTTCAGATGTCTTCTAAAAAGTCAGATGGTTTTTTTATTTCCTTGACATCTGACGGGAGGGCATTCCACAGGGTGGGCACACTACCGAAAAGGCCCTCTTAAAAGGAGCATAAGAGCCTTGTGCCCCTGGTCACCTGTGCATTCAAGTAAACAGTTCACAATAGCTATGATGAATTGATTGGCCCAATACATCTGAAAGAATTCTAGCTCTGTGGGATACTGGTTTAATTTATATTTATCTCTGGTAATCAGCAACTTACAATCAGTTATATTACATTAATTAGTCCGTTGGTTTATTGATGTTCCTTTCTGCTAACACTCAGAAGGTAGCAGTTCGTAAGAAATGTACACACAGTGTTTTGATTTTTAAAACCACAAGTTTGCACATTCGTGGAACATGCATAAATGTATTAATGCCATACATTAGTTCTTCCTGCCATTCCTAGATAAACTTCCCTTCAGTGCTCTAATGTATGAAGCTACGATTGAGAATTTGATTTGGCCCTTTTGAAAAGCGGGGAGAGAGATAATTTCAGGATTATTTTCTTAATGGATGACTTCTTTAGATGGGTCATCTTCAGTTGGTGGCCTACTTAACACATTTTTGATGTGTTGCCAAATTGAGACTTATGAGATATGACAAATCCTGTTGTTATTATTATGTTCTTATAAGTTTCAGCATTTAATTTCCGCACGTGAGGTGACAGTTTGCAAAATCTTCCTTAAAGTGTGTTAGTGTGACCTTTTGAACTGAAACTACAGTGTGAATCCCATTGGCAGGAGAAAATACTTACAAATGTTTTTTTAAGGCAAAAAGCAGTATTATCCACAAGAACATACCTCTATTTCTCTGTTGGGATGTAGTTTAAACACTTCATTAAAGATTGGCATTTTCGGTACCTTTAAGCATCTTTAAAAGCTGCTTTGTTAATTGCAAACCATATTTAGTATGACCTCATAATAATGTAGCACACCTCAAGTGTCATGGCTGTCTATGCAGCATGCGCTAGAGCAGTGTTCATTTATACTAGACAACTGAACTTCAAGGGGAGCAGAATCTTGATAGGCAATTAGCAGTAATTAGGAAGATTCAACTCAATGAGATGTCAACATTGGATTGCTTTAAAAAAAGAGTTGAATGTCAGGGACTTGAAAATAAAGTTTTTCTCTCGCTGACATACAGGTATGGCATATGAAATATGAAATGTTAATTTAACTTTTCTGCTTATTATTCATGCACAATATTATTTTGTCATTCAGCTGCTACTCTGACAGAGTGCAAGGGGTGTTAAAACAGTGCTGCTGGAATAAAAGATTAATCTACCACTGGCCAATTAACCAAAGGGTACTTAATGGTCTCTAAAGGCTGATGAAGTCTTGCAACTAGCTAAAGTACTCGTTAAAAAGTCCTGCATTACCTTCATTTGCTTGACATTTTGCGAAATACACTGTTATCTTTCAGTAACTATCTGGAAATAGTTTATAAATGTGTAATCTTGGCAGCTCTTACGAAACTGAGCAACGAAGGATATTCTTTCCCTCCCTGCTTTGTCCATCTTATCTGACAAGGTGGCCATTTCTCATTTCCATTTTTCTCCATGTAGTTATGCAGTAGAAGAAAGACTTCCTTTCTTTCCTTTCCTTACATGAAAAAAAATATGCATCTTGGAATTCCAAGTTATTAAATTATTATAGCCTCTTATCTGAAGGCAGTAGTGGCCTGATGTCTCACATCTGTTGTTTTTCATAAATATTTTACCTGTATGAAGCTCCAATTCTGCAAGAAATGGAAGACCATGGGTATATTTATCTAGTCCCATTTGGTGCTATAATTTTGCAGAGTTCTGTGTTAATTTATAACTGCCGCAACACTTAACCATTCCAGCCTGCCTTGCATCCTTCCTGTCCCCATAAAAACTACTTTCAGTATCTCAGTTCCTCTTTGGCATTCCCTTCGTATGCCGTACAGATGATCCGAGCTGCGATGTCAACTAGAGAGGACCTGGGTATAAACGATGCTGGAGGAGTCAGTAGGATAATCTCTGGAGGAAAATCTCTGGAATATGCTCAGATGTTGATGGGAATTTCATAACATACACTAAAGTAGCTAAACGTTTTGAAGGGGGCGTTGTGCTTTCAGTCGCATAATGCTGGAGGCTACAACTACAGATGGAGCGCTTTGATCAAATAACAACTTGGGTGCAATGACCTCCCCGATCCCTCCCTGTAATACATTGCTTTTTGTGTGGTGGTAAATGTTTTATCAGTGTAAAGGTCAAACATACCTTAGAGCAGGGGTAGGCAGCATGGTGCCCTCTGGATAGCTTATGTGGTTTCGGTGACTTGTTTCATTAGTTTCAATGGGACTAAAGCATAAATTATTGTCATTTGCATACTGTCCTATTCCCGCATGTGGTTCACAACATAAAATCACAGCATAAAAACAAAAAATGCACAATAAAATCAAAAACAGCCCAATAATCCCCCCTCCCCATTTTAAAAGGGGATTGGATGTCAATCAGCCAAGGGTTAAAGAGGAACGTTTTGCCTTGCGCCTGAAGGTGTATAATGAAGGCGCCCAGCGAGCCTCCCTGGGGAGAGCATTCCACAAACGGGGAGCCACTGCAGAAAAAGCCCGTTCTTGTGTTGCCAGACTTTTCGGACCTCTTGTGGAGGAGGCACACGAAGAAGGGCCTCAGATGATGGATCTCGGGGTCCAGATAAGTTCATATGAAGAGAGGCGGTCCTTGGGGTATTGTGGTCCTGAGCCTAAATGGTTGGGCAGGACCACTTGACACAAGCTCAGATTCTGCTTGTGGGCTTTCCATGGGTATCTGGCTGGCCACTGTGACTGCATCATCATCATCATCCTTTATTCGACCATCAGTCAGAAAAAGATACATTTATCCATACAAAGTTAAAACATCTGAGAGGGTTTTTAAAACACAACCAACACTAAAATGGGCTAGACAGATAGCCCCAGGTCAATACAGTCAATTTTAGTCTTGCGACGCTTGAAAGCTAAAAAAAGAAATTTGGCCACCAAGGAGGCTGTATTTCTAGTAGCATTATTCAGCAAGTATAAAACCTGGTTTTCTCTGGATAGGAAGCTAAATTGGAGTAAAAGTGGAGCTAAAAGATTTTGCCTAAGCTCTGTATAAGAAGGGCAAGTTAGAATATGTTTGGTGGACTCGACCACGCCCATGGCACAATGACAAGTTCTCTGGGCGTATGGTACTCCCCTGTACCTTCCCCACAATACCGCAGAATCAAGGGCATTTAATCTAGCCGCTGTAAGAAGTCTACGGTGTTCCACGTAGTGGATTTCCGCAAGGTAGGGGGCTGGTATGGTCTGTTCGATCTGGTCCCCTAAGAACATCCCTGGTTTTATCTGGGCTATATCTTCTTGCCTAGCAATATCACTCAGTCTCCGGGAAATCAAAGCTCTGGCTTGACTAGACAGGCCTTTGCTTTGGCCTCATCCAAGCAGAACTTTTCTTATGTTCTTTTTTTTAAAAAACCTACAATTTTCTGTTTCACACAATTATTTTCATAAAGGTGTCAGAATAGGGGTGCATGACGCAGAATGTGGCATTTGGTTAAATTATTTTTCTCCAACCTTTCTTAGAATACGATATAAACAGCAGTGTAATCTACTACACAAAGATATGTTTCAAAGCTAAAGCCTTTCTTCTAGAAGCAAAGCCTTTGGTAAAATAGTTTACTTGAGAGCTTAGAGGAGAGGCTGATATACAAGAAAACCCTACAGACATACTCTGTTTTTAAGGCATTTTACTTAATAATATCACTGTCTCCAATTTAAATTCTACTACCTTAATTATGGTTTTGCTGTTGCTCCTGGACAATATAAAACACACACACAGGTAATTAAAATCCTCTGAGGATCACTATTAAAAGTATATCCACAGAAAAGAAATTGGATGTTTTTTTGTCTACAGCTGCTATCCTAACCTGCTGCCAGTTACCTAGAGAGTTTTTGGAATAATGCATGCTGTTTACACTAACTTCAGTCAGCTTATCCATACATCTGCTGGCTTTTGCTATTATCTACTGAGTTCATCAGATCAGCAAAGAAGTGTATCTTGATTATCTTGATTAAGCAGAAGCCCTCAGCTACTACCCCCTACTATGTTTTTAATACTAACGTGCCAGCCCTTGCTTTGTCTAATCTAAATTATAACATGACCTATCATTAAGTGCTAAAAGAGTTTTCCCAAGGTATGTACTGTATGAAAGATCTATTTTAATGCTATTACAAGTTTATACAAATAGGGTAGACATGAATATTATTTTTACTATAAATCGATAGCTATTTATATATTTAGTTTCAATTCTGCTAGAAGGTGCTTTTGTGACCTGCCCAGAGATAGGGAAGACTAGATTTAGAGTAACAGATCTGAAGAGAAGGCACCCCAACTGTGATTCTAGATCTATAACCTATCCTTTCTCAAAGGCTCAGAGCAGATTACAAAAGCAAACACCATCCATCAGAACATAATAAAATATATTCAAATGAAGTGAAGTTTCCCCAAGCTTTATTGACTCTTGAGCTGTAAAGGCTAGCTTAGACAAGTAGGTTGTATGCTCTGGAAGGTTTATACTGGAAGAGGCTTCCATACTGGAGAACTGCCTATGACACTACTTCTCTTTGCTCCCCTAGCTTTGGAATTTGGTACATGGACATAATTAATAAGATGTCTTCAGTGGTTCTCAGAGGAGCATGTGGACCTCCCATCAGCTCCAGCCAAAATTATTAGAGATAGTTGGGGTTCTGGTCCAAGCATATTTGTAGACCCAAGGTTGAAGAAGCCTTGTTGAGACTCACTTTGATGGATCTGGGCCACTGAAAGTGTTAATAAGTAAATTATGGTATTGACGTTTGGATAGGCTTTTGGGGTGACTAGAGAATAGGTTAAGTTTCAATGTTTTTCAGTCTCATTTTAACCAACTTGTGGTTTTGTTGCTTAAAGCGTTTAGGAAAAAGTTGGTTTATTTTACAATTGATAGTTAATGGCTTCATTGCTTTCAATATAATTATGGGTATGTTACGCTTCTTCAACCTGGTGCCCCCAGACTACAGCTCCTGTCAACTCCAGCCAACATGGTGTATGTCATATACACAGGATCATACAAAGTAAAATAGAGTGTGATTTGTTGTTGGCATCCATCTGTTTAGAGAGTGTGCCTCTGGGGGTGAAGTCAAACTGCTGTGTTAGCAGCACCGAAGTGACCTCCCCAGGGCTCAAGACAGGGCATTGTGTATGGAGGTCCTTGACTGCCTAAATGACAGGACCCCCATCTCACTGGGGGTCTCACTGATGTGGCCTCACTGATGTGGTTCAAAGGAAAGCAGAACAATTTGTTTGGCACCAGCTTGGCTGCAGGAGTTGCTGGAAGGAGGCGTACAAAGTGCCATACAACTGTCTTAGTGACTTCACTCCAGATTTGTGTAGGGTTTACTCATTTGCCTTTTCTTCTTCTGAAGATATCCCACAAGGCAGAGAGGTTTAAAGGTAAAGGGTAAAGGGGCCCCTGACCGTTAGGTCCAGTCGTGGACGACTCTGAGGTTGCGGCGCTTATCTCGCTTTACTGGCCGAGGGAGCCTGCGTTTGTCTGCAGACAGCTTCTGGGTCATGTGGCCAGCATGACTAAGCCGCTTCTGGCGAACCAGAGCAGCGCACGGAAATGCTGTTTAGCTTCCCACCAGAGCGGTACCTATTTATCTACTTGTACTTTGACGTGCTTTCAAACTGCTAGGTTCAGGGTTTTCCTTCTAGATGGACTCCCTTTCCTTGTTGATGAATGCCATCTGCTACTCACTTCCCTCTACAGCACGTGCTGTTAGACCCACTATGGGTCAATCAACCAGACCCTATCTTTGCATGCAGGGGACGTCCCTAACTCACTGAGGGTTTGAGACCCATCAGCTACCTTCACCTGGTTTAGCCAGCCTGCTGAAGCCATTCCCAGTGTGTGTGACTGCTGTCACATGCTGACAGCTTCTAGGAGACACAGGTGAGAGAGCTGAATGAGGGTGGGGACCAAAGGTGGGCAAAGTACCCCAGCCGGCACAACACATCTGACACCAGACATATTATAATTTATCTGTGTTTCTTTCCTCCTCACTGAATTAAAAATAAATAGCATATAGCTCTGGTTTGTGTTGATCATATATTGTACACATACCTCCATCAACCACACAATCAAATTATTCAACTCAAAAGAAAGCACTGTCCTATTTTAAATGAGCCCAGTGATTCCCCATCTTCTAGTCTTTCAGGTTCAGTAGTAGAGAACAGGAGATACACACACATGCACACACAAATGATTTAAATGATAAAATATGAACATTATCAGGTGTTCTGATATTTTTAAGGCGAGAGACGTGGAAAATTTAGTGAAGACATCAATGAAAAAGAGCAAGAAATGAATACATGAGTCTTAAGGCTTTGTGGAGAGAATAAATGTTGGGCAAACCCACTGCCTCCCTATTTTTCTCTGGGGCAGCTCATTGTCTGTTTTAATAACGCCCCAATATTTCCTTCCAATTCTTTTTTTAATGCTCCCTTTTCCTGTCTACATTCTTTGCTTTTGTGCATGCCTCCTAAGTCCTTTCTTCTATTTCCTGCCTTCTACCTTCAGATTAACATTATAGTGTATCTGTTTCTTATCTCCTTATTTCAGTACAAAATATAAAGAAGCTACAGCTAGCTGTTTTAAATGGTAGCATCTTTTGCAGTGTCTAATTGGGAGTCTTCACAAGGGAAGTTTTTTGCTCCTCTGAGAGATTGCAATACCATTTTGTCTAATTGTTCCTTATGTTAAACTACCATATTATAAGCATCTTTGGAATATTAAAATAGTACTATTGTTGAGCTCTTAAGGAGCCTTCGGCTGTTATGCCATTAAAAGCTTGGTGGCTTTCTGCTGACTACAGTCTGGTAAAAGATTATTCCAGCTATTACAGAATAAAACATGTTCCTATATTCCACAGCATAGCAAAATTAAGGTAAATACTGAATACTTCATTTTACCATTTTAAGACACACGTTGCAGCACCATTTCACATCGCATAAACGCTCCTGATCCATTGTCAGTCAAGTTCAGTAAGACTGAAATAGTTTATTTGCTTGCTATTCATATGAACTAAATCCCTAACAAGCCTCATCTGCTAATTGGACTTAACATTTATGTTGCTAAATGAGAAGCATTTTGGCTGCAGTGTTGGGTGGTAAGACCTACCCAGTGGAATAAACAACTAACATCTGCTATCTTGTCGTGCTCCAGCTTGGCTTTTACCAGTTAAGTACATCAGCCCCAGGGTCAAGGTTATGGAATTTGTGGTTTCCTGGCTCTTGTGTGTACATGAGGAACGGAAGAAGCAACAACATAAAGACCAGCCAAACAGAAGTTCTGCAGTGCATATGGTCTATTTTGCTTTAACCTCCACAAGTCCTACAAGCCTAATAAGTCAAAGCACACTGCTCCATAGCATTTGTCAATAGAATATTCATGTGAACTTATTCTGGCGGCCATTCCATTCAGTCCACATTTCCTACATAAAGTGAAATCTGAGAATATTTCACTGTTTTCACATACACATCACAAGGAATATCAGTGGCACTGGGGAACGGTATTAACTATTCTTTAAAGCATCATTTTCCTCTCGCCTTTGATAGGCAAATATCACTAAAGGCAGCCTGTCTCCTTTCTCTCTTCCTCTTTAATATGGTTGTGTCTGTTTTGCAACCAGTGAAATCAGCCAACCCATTTGCAATTTGGACAATGCACGGTGCATATGTTGCGTTTCATAATGCTAAACTGTAAAATTATACAGCATGTTGGTCTCCATTGCATATTGAACACAACTGTCACTATTACTACTTTCTTTGGAAAACAGACACTGACGTCCAACCTGACTGAGTTGCAGCGAGCAAAATCGGATTTACAAGGGAAGTTGGACCACCTGATCCAGTCTATGAAAGTGGGAGAGGGTCTGTCTTCTCTGACATCTGGCCTTACTGGAATGACACCAGCAACTCCATTAAAGAATGTAGATTTGGAAATGAAGCAGCTGCAGTGTAAACTGAAGGTGACAGTCCACGTTATGAAATTATTATGAAATTTGCACTTTATGTCCTAAAGAGAGTATCAAGCGCTGAAAGACAAAATAAATAAATAAAATGCATCTTGCGGCTTAGGTAAATTTGCTATTAAATGATGGTCACACAACCATAATTAAATGAGAAAAACTTAACATTCAGTCAGATGAAATTGAACTGGCTCGCTTCATCTGCTCAAAGATTAGAGAAAATAAATCAGATTCAGGACTATGATTAAATCTGGCTTGTTGAAAGTGTTAGGCTGTGTTTAAGACAAATCATATGATTCCAGTTTTTACAGTCTAAGAAGTGAGATTTAAAATTGCTATATTCACTGGATGTGTGTGTCCTGTGAAGGATATAAATCACCATAAGGCTGTTTGAGAGGATAGTGACCTCCTTGCATTTTGTGACAGTATGAAAATATAATCTAGGAGAAAGAGGTCCCTGTAGTCATATTCTCTTCAACCCTCTGTTGCTGTCCACTCCCAGAAACTTCTTCCTTTCTGGAAAACCTGTCTGAAAGTCTTTCTAATGTTTCTGGGAAAGCCTCAAGCCTAATCGGAAAATGCTGTTGACTTTCAACAGTATTGGTGAACATTTTAAAAAACCAGCACGACTCCACCAATCACATTTATCACAATGATTATTTTGCATTCCTGACTTCTTTGAGGGAGTTAGAATTGCATTATGGAGTTTAATCTTAATGGAAACATTGGCAATATCAAAAAGTACATAGAGAGCACAGGTTGGAGAAACAGAAAGGAAGATTACATGCAGGCTGAAGGTTTTGTGATACTTGAATGTTGATAGAGATGGGTGGAGAGCCCAGCACTGGACAGCCACAGCAGTGCATCCGTACTGTGCTCAGGTCCCAGAAAATAACATACTAAAATTTGGATATAGATAGAGCAAGATGACTCCTCTTGGTAAAAGGAAGAACCCTGGGGTAGGGTGGAGGAGAAAGCCCATGGTTTCATCTTTATCGACAGACTATTTCAAAGTAGTGAATTTTAGTATGTTATTTTCCTATCTCACCCACAAACATCATGGATGGTGGATGATAAAATATTTAATTAGAGCCAAATCAACCTTCATAGCACTGTGCAATGGCATTCCTGATTTATTAAAAAAAATTAAAACAAGTTTGTTCTTGGTATAAGCTTTTGTGTGCATGCACACTTCTTCAGATACGAAAGCTTATACCAAGAACAAACTTAGCTGGTCTCTAAGATGCTACTGGACTATATATATATAATATTGACCAACTGATTGATATATAATCAGACCAACACGGCTACCTACCTGAATCTAATTCCTGATTTAGTTAAGCAGATTTTAGTAGAACCCTACGTTAGTCTCCCAGTACTAACTCATGAAAACCCCTAATCAAGTATCCCGGTGCTTTTCCAAAGTCAACATTGTTTTATTATTTATTGCATTTATATCCTGCCTTTCCTTCAGTTCACTCAAGGCAGCATATATTTTGTCTCCCCTTCCAAAAAAAAAAAAAATCCTCACCACAACCCTAGGAGGTAGGCTACCGTAGTTTGAGAGATGGTGACTGGTGCCAAATCAACCAGTAAGGTTCATGGCTGAGTTGGGAATTGAACCGGAGTTTTCCCAGTCCTAGTCCACCACTCTGATCCCTATACCACATGGCTTCCTAGTATAGCCCACTGTTCATAAGACTGCCTTGCTTTTCAATTAGTTACAAGGGATGACATGCCCTGGAAGCTTGCTGCAGTATGGAAAAACACAACATGGTGATTTGCTACAGCTGCCCACATATCAAAGTTTACATATTAACCGTGTGGCTTCTTAATACACCCCTCAGTGTGTCCTGCATTGTCCAACAACTTTAGCAAAGAGAATTTTAAGAAAGCTATTAGCAACGCAATAAACTTATACGATGCATCTGACTTCCTGGGAACCTGTTATAAAACCATCATCGTTTGTGCACGCGTCTCAGTTTCCCCTGCAAGGATTAGGATAAATAGTCCAAGATTGTACCTTATTCATGTATCTTTTTTTCCCCTTTTCCAAATTCCAAAGTCTAACCACACAATAAGTGGTTTTTGAGAACCAGGCTTCCTGCATCTTAACACTCCTACCCAATCACTGCTGGAAGAGATTTGCTTCATTTCCTTTCCCCTTCTTTGCAGCGTTGTTTTCCACAGGAAGTGGTGACTTTCCCCCTTGGACACAAGCACTGCTGTGTAGCTCTTTGCAGAGGCCCACGTTCCGCACAAGTGTCCACTTTCACTTGGCACATGTAAACGCCTCCGACGGTGTGTTGCACTTCACCCTTAATGAAGGTCATGCTGCACAAGTTGGCCTAAGGAACTTCAGTTATTATTCTGCTGCCATCTATCACTTTAACTATTCTCAGGTTAAACTTCATATATTTCAGGTTGGGGTGACATGCCCAATGCAGAACTGCTGGAATCCTAGGCATGCTTTGACCACATGAAAACATTTCACTCCCCCCCCACCTTTTTTTTTTTTTTGGTAAATGTAATAAATGACTGCAGCTCTGTTCTGAAAAATCTTTTTCCTTACCCAGAGAAAGCTCCTGTTGAAGTGCACTGTAACGCAAGAATTATGACTTGCATTCTTTTTGTGGCTCAGGAGTATAAACTATACATTATTTTTCATCCCTTACATTATGATTGTGTTTATGAACATGCAGAGCCAGCCTTATTTTTTATTTTTTATTTAAAAAGAAAAAAAGTAATTAGAGGTTCAACTTCCTGGCATCCTTTACCAAGTTGCGTTTGCATTCTTCGCAAACCTGCTTTTAATTTTTATTTCATTATATGAATGTTAAAACGGGATCGTTACAGTCCCTGCCATGAGAAAATGTCGGAATTTCAAGGCACTGTGGGTAGCCAGTATTATTGGATTTTAATTAGAGGAACAGCTATCATTTTATTTTTAAGCCAGTGAGTAAAAGGTGTAGCAGAAGAGGCTGCTCAATATAACTGCAGTTTACCCCATACTCTACCCATCAGAGTCTATACTTCCCTTGAGGGGAAGAATACTGTGTGCAAGGCTCCCATTAATGTTAATGGGAGTTAGAAGGCTGCAATGAGCAGGAGACATTCCAGCAGAGTTTGGGTTTACTGCCTATCCCATCTCTTCGCTCACAGTTTTACACCTAATGTGTAAATTCCCCAGGCCAAAACAAGGGCTGAACTTGCAAATAGGAATGCACACCTACGGTGAATTCATCTCCCACTTCTGCATCGAAAGGTGGAGGAGGAGAGAATGCCATTTACTCTGAAATACTCCAAAATGAAAGTTAATTGCAGTAGTTCCATGCCACCAATTTTAGCTGTTGATCACTATGGAAAATATGGTAGGATTATTTCAAACGGCTGAGAGGTTTCTTTTTGTGACATTCCCTTTTTTCCCAGAATTGCCTAAAATAACAGATTTAAGGCCGTATGATCATCTGTGTACAGTGAGTTGTGCTGTCTACTTCCAAGTAGTATACATAGACAAAACAAGGTCTATGGACATCCTTGTTTAGGCTGCTAAAATTCTGACATGTTGGTGGTGAAAACAGTAACAGTAGAGGAAGTGATCCGGATGCTGGTGTCCTGTGTGACTACTCCTAAGGAGGACATGGGACAACAGACCAGAAATCTATACGGTCAACTCCTGCTCCATTTACGTAATGTTTGTCATAGGTCTCATGCAAATCTTGAAGATCAAAAGACCGAGAAGCAGCACAGGTCTCTCAGACATATGCCTTTTGTTTCCCAAACCTATCCTTTGAGGAAACACAGTTGATGGAAAATTTCTGTAAGCCGATCGTAAGAGTTTAATATTTTTTCTGCCAAATAAGACGGGATGTATCTACCTCTGGGCTGGCCCTGATAAATAAGCATTTAGTGGTTATAAAGTCAGCAGTGTGAAACATTAGCAAAGTGTTTCTAAAGGGCAGAATATCTAAGCGCAAAAGCTGTAAGAGATATTCTTTTGTGCTGTGATGTACACTAATGATTGTTTAATAGTGATCAAAATAGACTATAAACTATTATACAGTAATTTTTTTTGCTTGAAACAAGATCATTATGAGTTATACTTTTGATAATTCTAAATCTACACTATTGAGGCTTTAATAAATATTTTATTCAATCTAGAATGCAAATAATGAAATCACTAAACAGTCATCAACCATTAAATCTTTGAAATATGAAGTCCAGCGAAAAGAAGAACAGATGCGGGAACTACAGGAAAAGTAGGTTCACTTTGCCTCTCCATTGTGTCTGGTTCCCCCCAGTGGCAGAAATGTAATTACTTAATAGAATTTTGGATCAAGTAGAGACATTTTTCTGGAAGTGTTATTTTCCATCCAGTTTCTTTTTTTCTTTATGATGCCTATTTCAAACTATTGCAGCAGTACATGCTGATGACTTTAAAAACAAAAGACAAAAACTGATGAGTTGTTAACTGACTATAATTTCTGTATAGCAAAAAGAGTATCAACAGTCACATTTCAGATTGCAGAGTGGGCTTGCTTATCCCTTGATGTAAATCTAAATGATTGCCTCACCGCAGCTAAAAGCAATCTTTCAAATACAAATGCCTAAGGGCTTAAAGACAAGTCAAGGTTTAGATTCTTAAACAGGATTAAATCTCCAGTTTTACATTTGTAAAAGGTGCAAAAGGGCAGTTAGGCTTATTCATTTTTATGTTTGTTAACTCTGCAACCCTATTCCTGTTTACTCAGAAATACATCCCATTGTATTCAGTGGGGCTGACTCCCAGGTAAGTGTTTATTATAGGATTGCAGCTTTAACTCTGAAAAACATTAACTTTGAAAATCACATCTTACTTATTTTACATACATAACACTGTATTTTAACTGGTTTATTCCAGAAGTGCATACTATAGATTTGTAGATTGATTATCTAGTCAAATATTAAAGTCACAGAAATGCCTACAGATGAGTAAACCTGCTACCTACTAATGTGTGATCTTGGAAATAAAAATTATTTTATTGATGTGGTTCCTTCACCTTTAAGATGGGAGTATCTTTAAAAGACATTCATGGAATGCATATTTCATTGATTAATGCCTTAAGATGCACCTAAAGAACCCAGCACCTCCATTTTTATTTTATTTTAGATAAGACTGTGCCCTACCGTTATTTTATATAGTAAATACTGAATGCGCTTTGCTGGAGGTGATCTACTTGATCGCTCCCAATACACTGTTAGGTGACCATTCAAATGTAAATTCCTTCTATCCTTTTTTATTACGCCATGTTTTTCTTGCTGATTTTATGTGACATGATATCAACAACAATGTATTGTGTATATTCAACATACTGATTTGATTTATTTGGATAAAGTATTGTGGCCATAAGAAAACAGTTTCAAGTAATAAGGCAATAGGCATCCTGTTTGTCTCACATATCACCCAATCAGCAGTTTTTAAAATTCCATTGCCACAGATTTGCTATGGGAAAGTGTGCATTTCCTTCAGAGATGCTATGTGTGAAAGCAATGCTGTCTTTGAAATCAGTGTATTGATTTTCCACAGATATTACCCACAGACATATTTTAATTCCTTCCTTTTTATTGTTAAGAAGCTTTTTACATCCTAAATAAAGGTGTATAATCATGCTGGGCAGTCCACATATTTGCACTTTTAAATTGATACTTTAGTAAATTACATTCTTCCTCTTCTTCACTTTGTCAGCCTACACCAAAATAATACAACATTCTGCTTTCCCTTTGCTCATAATTGTATGCTCACCTTAGTATGATTAACTGTAGGAAGTGCTGTGTATTTGCATTGCTGGTATAATAATGTTGTGCTTACAATTCAGAAGTCCACAGAGTTTCAATTTATCTGCTGTATCTTTATATGTGTAGAAAAATGCAATGATTTTCAACACCTTTGCACTGGCAAAATGTACAAAGATTAGCACTCATCGGAGTCATACATTTTAATTATTCAAAATAAGCACACAGTAGTAATGTTTCCTAATTCTGTGGATATTGCATTCCTCCTTATTTGAAGGATTTCTCGAATGGAGAGAGACCTAAATATGAAAAGGAATTTAATAGAAGATTGGAAGCTGCGCATGAAAGCTAATCAGGAAAAAGAAAAAAGCTTTAATGAAAAACTACTAACTCTTGAAGAAAAGGTATGTCATGTTTGTTGTGTGTTTAATCCCCCTCCTCCAAAATGAGCATCACATACAAAAATCAAAATATTAACACCGTTGTTGAGGTTTTTTTTTAAAAAAAGTGTTGCATTTGTATCCACTTAGAAATGCTACCAGATTTCATTGATTAATTGCAGCAGTCGTGATAATTCCATTCATACATAGAGCACATTTGTGCTATCTAAACAGTAAAACAATTTTATGTGAGAATGAAAGGTTTGCTGTGTACATATGGTATATAGTGAAGCTGGTTTTTCTTATGCTTGTTAATTTAAAAAAAAAATGCAGCTCAAATACCTGATATGTGAAATATATGTGTTTGTTCTATCTAACATCTAGCAGAAAGAAAACATTACATTTCAATTAGCTTTATAATAACAGTGACATGTTATCCCTTTCACTGTTATATATTTAATGATTCCATTTTATGGTATTCTGCAAGTTGTTTTCTCCCTAAATATTTAATGCATTTTGCAGATGCTTAAAGGGACGAGAAGTGAAATTGTGCCTTCCTTACGCTATCTGCCCAGCACCCTTTTATTCCCAGCAAACAGGGCTCACATGGAGGAACCCCTGAGGCTTCACACTGTACAACCTCAGAGCAGAAATAGTTTTCGAGGCGAGCCCTACTTTGATTCTCTTTAAAATCAGGTGCTGGCTGCGTTGCTCTGAAAGTAGCCTGCACCGGCAGCCATTAAGCACTTGTCAGTTCCAGAGAGAACTACTCTCTTGCCCTCCATGTCAGAGATAAGATGTCATTAAGAAATCATCAGCCAAAAAGAGGGGGCGGGTTGTGGGGTTGGGGTTGAGAGGAAATCACACCAAGAAGGTGCAAAATGAATCCTTGTTTTTGTTTTTGTTTTAGAAAATCAATGTTTTGAAGAGCTGTGATATTAAATCTTGCATGTTTTGATTTCGGGGAGAGAAAGTATCTGCATACCATAGAACTTGAATACCTTTTCTTTACAGTTGTTTGAGAAGGGCTGATCCAAACAAAATCTATAGGTGCTGGATACTAACAGAAGGGTTGTGTGGTTAATATTTGTTTCCATCAAAACCTGAAAGCACTAATTCTCCATGTAGCTATACTTTCTGCATGCTTATATCTGTCTACTTGCTAAATGCTATGAATTTTGTAATAACTACGAAGTTGCAGTTCTGCAGCCAGTTATGTGTGAATAAGTTCTATTGATTTCCATGGGATACAGTCCCTGCAGGAGCAGCTGGAAGAGAGCTGCCGGCCTTTGCACCTAAACTGGCAAAAGAAATGTTTACAATTAAATGTAGTTGTTATTTTGGCAAAAGGTCTTAGGTTTCCCCTTGAAATGTTTTAAATGTTTCCCTTAATAACAGCTATTCTCTGGGTGTTACTTCAGGTAAAGTCATTGACGGAAGATTGTTCAAACAAAAAAACGTCGATTGATTCACTAAAGCAAAGGCTTAATGTAGCTACGAAAGAAAAGGCACAATATGAGCAGATGAATCGCAGAGCTAAGGAGGAGCTGGAGAAAAAGGTACAGGGTTACAGATTGTTTTGGATTAAACACAGAATATTTTATTTCTACCTAACCTTTTCATGTACAGTATTTATTACCCAAAGAAAAAGAGTGGTGAGGTCAGCAACTCTGCATTTTCACTCTACCCGTAGCAGTATCTCTGTGGTTTTTATTCTCTTGGACTTGGAGCCTTTACAAGATACGAATGTAATGGCAAAATGCACATTTGAAGATGAATTAAATGAATCACAGTATGATGTTCTGTGATATTAGCCTAGGTAATGAAATTCAATATGCCCCTGTTTGTAGCACCCTAAAATGGGTTCAGCGGAGCTGCTTTTTTTCTGCGCAATTCAAGAAGCAAGGACTGAAACTTCTGGTTGGGGCAGTCAGAGAATATGAACATGCTCCTGTGGTGCCCACCGTCATTATCCTTAGGTCAGGGATGAGAAACCTGTAGGGTCTGGTGGGTGGGTGGGTGATACAGTCCAAAGGAAAGCAGCACTTAGGTTTAAACCAGGTATGACACACCGATACATAGATCCTTTCTCTGAGTTTGTTTAACCCCAAACAGCTGAGGAAGAATGGTGGGGACATGGGAGAGGGCAGCAGGCCACTCCGTGGGTAGAGAGTAATGTACAAAATCATTGTAACCTTAAGCAAATCAAGTAAAGATACCTTTATAGATATGTGACACTGGAAGAAGACAGCAATGAACATGGTAAAGGAAGCTGAATATAAAATACAGTTTTTAACTTATGCTGTTGTTCTTGTTCTAGCTTCTAACTGTGCAGTATTCCAACTCATGAAATCAGAAAAGAACTAAGAATGTCCCCACTCTAAGGGTGAAGGAACCAGGTTGTGATCTTCCTAAAAATGGGACACAATGGACTTTGTGGACTCACTCTGTATCCACAAAACTCGCAATCCCTCTCACAGCTTGATTCATTGACTTTAGGGTATTTTGCTCTTGAATAAAAAGTATGCCAGTATCATTTTCATGTGGCTTTATTTCAGGAGCTTAAACTCGCCAATCTAGAAGCTAAAATGGCTGAGATGGAATGTGCTATGACAGAACTCGAAACCACTGCCTCTCAGCAACTTCATGGCTTGGCAAAGCAAAGTGAACAGGCACTCGAAGTACTGCAGAAAAAATTGATGATGTCCAACGACAAGGTGGAAGAGTTCGTTACCTTTGTGAAGGTCCGGTATTTTAAAAATTTGTCTTTTGGTTTACTGACATGCCTTAGGTCAGCTTTCCCCAACCTGGTACCCTCCAGATGTGCCCTCCAATGCTCAGGGATGACAGAAGTTTATTCCAACATCTGGAGGGCATCCACTGTTGCTGGGATGAATTTTTCTTCTGGCTCAGCATATCCCCAGCATCCAGATCAAGACCTCCCCAGCCCCTGGTACGCTCCCCCAGATTGGTTTCCAGACTGCCATCCCACTCCTCTTCCCCTATACAGTGGTACCTCTACTTACGAGTAACTCTACTTTCGTTTTTTTCGAGTTACGAATGACTTCCGGTAAAACAAAATGGCCGCCACATCCGAATTGTTTCTACTTACGAAAAGACGTCGCAGCCGCTTTTAATAGGATTTTTTCGACTTACGAATTTTTGACCCGAATTTTTCGACTTACGAATTCCCCCCCCAATGCATTCCTATGGGGATTCTACTTACGACTTTTTTCTACTTACGAAAATCGTGTCGGAACGCATTATCGTTGTAAGTAGAGGTACCACTGTATATGTATATATTAAAAAACCACCTCTCCTCTTGTGAACAAAGATGGACAAAGCTGTTGTTGCATAACCTTTGATGAGTGACTGTCTAATTTCTCCTGAGCACAAAGTGATGTCCAGACAGCAAAACCAGAAGGAGATCTGTAAATAGGATGTCCACTGAATTTTGTTTTGCTAATTAGCAGCCCTATTAAGGGTGGGGTGTGTATGAGGATTGGGGGGAGGTCTTTATTTGGAAGGTGTTGTTTAACCCTTTCCTCCCAGGCATTCTCCAATGTAAATTGCCTGCTGCTAAAAAGTGGTTGTTAGCTGTGCAGGGCAGAAAAAGGCATGTGCAGATGCTGCCCCCCCCCCACCTGCAGAACTAATAGCAACAGCAGTATCTATGAAGGTGGGTCATAGTAAAGTAAGATAAATGTCATAGGGCTTCTTTTGCTTTGACGTAGCCTGTTATGAATCTGGAATGGAACATCCTGTTTTCTCTATCAACATTTAAAATTTAATTTAATAGACCTTTCCAAATAAATGCCATCTCCAAAATATCATAGTTATGTTTCCTCCCTCTGTTGAATAGAATATCACTGCCAAGTTGTCAAGAGCAAAGGTAGCTAAAAGGAAATTGCCAGCAGGAGTGAAATTAATAAAGACTAAATGAAATTAACTTGCTTGCTGACAACCTAACAAGCTAATTACTACTTTGGATAGTCAGTAATAAACACAGTCAAGCACACGGCACCTAAAAACAGCTGAGTAGCTTTCAGAGGAAGAAGAGGAAGCACGCTATCTCAAAAGATGCGTTGCTGCATGTATTAGCATGGTCAGGGCACAGTTCTCCTCTGCTAAGCACACCTAGAACTGATGGATTTCATTGGAACGTATTTTCTGTGCTTTGGACTGCGACTGCACAAAATGCAACGGAATGAGCTTACAGTGACAGGACTTTTCTAGCTGAGCACAATTTGTGAGAAGTAGACCAAACAAGATCAGGGGAGCATTGCTCCAAAGTTAATCATGTCAGAGAAAACACTAATTTTGAAAGTCAAGGAACTCAACACATGCAGATCTTGACCTCTTCAAACTGAACACACAGAAATCAACTCCAAGGTATTGTTCTACGTAATAAAATGGTTAGGGAGCCTGTTTGAAACAGCATCCCCAGGTCACCTCCCCCATACTGCATCTTGCCCCTATGGCAAGATACTATACAAAATCCCCATAGTATTTTGTATTATCCACTATGTGTGTTTAGAAATGTACCAGTGCCAGAATATATTTTACTCCTCAACACCGCTTAGTAGTTTTGCATACTTCTCACAATCTGTATTTTTGGGCAGTTCATTTCACTCGGAACTATCTGCTTACATTTTTAACACGACACTCATAAACATACCTGCCAACTTAGTATAACAACACATGCATCTGGTGAACTGGATTTCACCTGAAGTGCCCGGAACTTACAGGTGTTTACTCTAAGGGGCCACAAGACTCACTGCTTTTCATGTTGCTCTTCTACATTGTATGGATATCTCCTGAGTGATAGCTCAGTAGGTAGAGCATGAGACTCTTAATCTCAGGGCTGTGGGTTCGAGCCCCACATTAGGCGAAATATTCCTGCATTACAGGGGGTTGGACTAGATGATCCCCGTGGTCCCTTCCAACTCATATGATTCTGTGATCTTCCAGGCCAGTGCCAGCTGCAAGTAGTCCTGTGCAGCACTGGTGCAGATCCTCTCTACACTATTCAGATACTGAGCTCTGCTGCATGTTACTTTAGCAGTATAGAGAATGTTGTAGCATAGGGTTGCCATATTGAAATGCCAATTGAAATGGCGAAATTTGCATCCGGCGGGGGGAAAGCGCAACAACTTTTGTGTCTGGATTTTTACTTCTTGAAATATGGCAACCCTAATGTAGCACAGAATGCTCTTGTTCAAGGTTCTAGTCTTGCACAACCCTTTTCCAGGATATTCCATTCTGTTACAAACAAGGCTTGCATCTCTCTCCCAATCTTGGCACAAAAAATTAACAGCCAGTCAGCATTCCATATCTACCAAGCCTGCTGAATCCTAAGCTGCTTTTGTGCCTTTTCATCCTTTCGTTTCCCTCGCTTCCTAAAGATTTTTTAAAATTTTATTTCTGCAAACTTTTAAGTCCTCCCCCAATGTGTTTCTGCCTTCCATTTGTGTAGTGTCATTTTGCCTACATACAAATCCACCCTCATAGAGTGAGTTTTCTATTAGTGTATAGCAGGGGTAGACAAAGGGTCGATTGGGATCTACTGGGAGATCTTCAGGTGATTTGAGGTTGATCAACTGGGATTTCTGGCTCCCATTTGTTTAACAATGGCAACATGTCAAATGACTTCCCAACGCCTTAGATTATACTCTTGAAATGCTGTTATATGGTTACACCATTACATGCTTAACCGTTACAAGGAATCAGCAGCTTCACACAATTTTGTCATTTGTGAGGACTGCCTTTTTCTACATATTTGTGCTGTGACAATCTTAAAACGTACACAGTTACAAACCTCATATTAAAAAAACCCAGATCAATATGCATTTGATAGAATAATTTTGTTGAAAACCGTTAAACTATTGTGCCTGGTAGATAAATTGCAAGAAAACAAAGATGTGGTCTGGAAATCAGATATTGATGATGAGCAGAGCAGCCATTATTGACTTGAATTCACCTAGTTGCTAAATATTTATGCAAGGAGAGTCCTCTGAAACCCATTTTTAAACACAGTGTGTTACAAAAAAATAGCAGCTGAGATTCTTCCTCGGGTATCAGTAGCACTATATACTGCACATGAAAGCTACTTCTTAAACATTTCACACTAAAACCGCACATAGGGAAATTAAGTTAGCACAATGAGGCAGTACCTGTGCTCCTCCCTGGCACCACCTCCTCCTTTGAAGTATACTCTGTGCCATCTCTACCCTCTCCCTCTAGGAAACTGCCAATTTTTCTTCTATTCTCGCCCTGCTCTTCCCTTTTCCACTTTGATATGTCTCTCCCTCCTGTATCGGCCCTTATTATGAGACGGCTGTATCTTCAAGTGAATGACAGAGACCCTTTTCACACATTCTGCATTTGAAGTGTATACCAGGCGCACAAACGCACCTTGGCTTTTGACCTTCAGCACTGTAACAGCTGCATCAGTACAAAACATGGTACCATTTCTCGGTTTGATCGTAATTTGCATTATGCCTTTACTTTGCATTATTATAGATCTTGCTCACTGTAGACACTGCTGCCCTTTCCTCTGCTACAATGTGATCAGTTCAGCCGCACGTCACCCCAATCCTACAGATAAGAGTATGTGTCCCCAGGTTATTGGCCAAGCAGCTGTCCATACTGCTTTCGCCTTTTCTCTCTCTTCATTTGAGTGATTTGATCCGTTTGTTCACGGTACTGTCAAACCCTAAAGCCTTCAGCCTTGAGTTACTTTCAGCCATCATATTTATCTACAGGAAACTTGGATTCTTGTCAGCTATGTCTGCACCAGTAGATACATTTGGGAGATATTGAACTTGAGGGGAGATACTGGAGAACATGGAATGTGTGAAAGGCTTTCTTTAAAAAAATGAAAACTTGTTTGATAGTAATTTCAGTCAAATATCTCCTTTAAGGATGTGGGATGTTTTCATCTACATGTTCATATCAGTTTTGGTATTTATAGTAGAAGTTTAATGTAACATATTTCTATTGTATGATTGGTGGAAATAAAGCAGCTTTTGTAACGTTTTACAAGTGGAGGGCTTCTTATTAGTATTTAATATCAGCAGATACTGCAGAAATGCCCCAAATACTCCACCATTTAATTAACAAGCTGACGTTTTCAGACTTTATAGGTCTTGATTTAATTATTGCTCTGGGACTACATTCGTGCAATCTGAAATATGTCTACTCAGAGTAAGCCCCACTGAGTTCAGTGGGACCTATTTCCAGGGAAAAGGTTTAGGATCAGAGCCCTAGAACTGTGTGAGTAATATACTGGTTAAATAGGATGTAGCCTGATGATAACTAAGATTTCCTGGCTTCTCTACTGTGGCTGGATAGATGTTATCATACAATTTTGGTTGGAGTCACCATTCCTTGTATAAGGCTTTTGGTCACAGGAAACAAGGTTAATGTTGGAGCAGTTTGAAAGCAAAGACTGAACTTTTTGGTCCATTTTAGCTCAATCTTACAGTTGTAATTTTAGTTCATATTAAAAAAAAATTCCAGTATGATTTATTTGCACCATTGTCGCCAGGCAGTGAGTTTGCCAGTCTGTGGACATCCATATGTGTGATAACAAAAGAAATCAGAATAGTTTTTAATTTAAACACTTTCATATGTGCTAGAACAGCCTTCCCCAACCTGCTGTCCATAGTGCTATAAGTTCAAACATGCGAAGGTCATCAGGCTGGCTTCTTTAGAAGACTACCACAAGTGGGTCATGGGAGCATTTTCACGACTCCTCTGGAAAATCTTGATGTATATGATTCGCTGACTATTTTCTGTTTGCCAGGTTTCCGTTTGGTGGCAGGTCAGGCGCCTATGCTTGTATTAAGAAACAGCCACAGTTGATGGTTCTGAGAAGAAATTGGTGATTAAATTAATTCTCCATCAGGATTACTCTTCAGATGGGATTTAGGGAAATTGAATCAGAAGCCTGGATGGTGACAGTGAATATCTATTAGAGTGCAAGGGGAAAATAATAGGCTATCTGGATTTTAATGAATGAAGTGAATATCTGAATTCTCACTGTTTCGCGTTAGCATATGGTAAGAAATACGTACAGTACACCAGGAGCTATAATGTAGATGTTGGACAGACTCTGTATCGCTCCAGATGAAAAATAGAAAACTTCTGCTGTGCTGGAAATTAGGCTCCATTTATGACTTGGACACATCACATTTACTTGGGTGTTTCAATATCACAGTATAAAAACTGTGTCTGGATACTACTGTATTTATTACACACACACACGTGTGTGTGTGTGTGTGTGTGGCAGCCAAATGGCAGTGGACAGCATCTTTCCAGCAGCTGCTCATATAATTCTGAGAAGGCAAATGTCTATAGACCTGATCCACATAACTAATATAGAAGCACATTTTGTTTAAAAGAGTTGCAGTATAGCAATGTAGACTGGTATAGTGAAACTATTTGTTCTGGCTCTTGAAATGTCTTTTGGGTACAATCACATAGTTATTTCTATACAGTATATGATAGATGTTCAAGATTGTTTTGGCAATAGGGCAAGCACATAGAACCTGCATTGTACATGCAACCAATTCTATTTTGGCAAAAGAAACTATGGAAATCTCTTCAAGGAGATGCTTTTTTTCCTGCTGAATGTGAAGACCGAGACTTTGCTATACTGTGAAGTTCAGGTCTACTAAATCACTACCATATTCTAGATATTGATTAAAAAAATGAGAGTTTTTTTCTTGCTAAGAAGAAAGCTTCCTAATATTGTCATGCCATTGGTCCATCTAGCTTGGTATTATCAATCTTCAATACCAGCCAATGTCCAATAATCAGACATGATGTGTCAAGGGACTGTCAGGAGAATGCAGGTCATCCACAGGTCAGGAAAATGACTGGGCAAGGGGGACGTATGAGGCTGGATCCATAACCTAAAGGGGGACCCCCATAAGTGGTCTTGAGAGGGGCATCACAAGGCACTGGCCCAAACTCAGGATTTTGAAATTTTCTTATGGGTCAACATGGCTTACCTTTAATTTTTGAATCTTTTTCTGGCTCTCAGGGATGACAAAACATAATTTGGTCAACATTTCCAGATAGCATATGTAACATTTTAAAAATGTATCCATGGGCTTTGTGATAAGATTTCTTATTTACCTAGTGGTATAGTTCAGCAATCTTATGTTACAGGGTGTGTCCAAAATGTGGTGAATTCTGACAATACCAGCTAAATTTTGTGAAATCTTGACGCTTGTTATTTACTTCTCGGTTTTTCGGACATACCCATGCTAATCCTGACAGAAAGATACAGGTAACTACCAGCATTAAGCATTGGACCTCTAGTCCTAGTCATTCAATTTCCCCCCACCCTGTGATTACCAACATGTGAGGGGGAGATTAGGGACAGTGGCTCCTCCCACACTTTTCCATTGGTGTCCCTGCAACACACACACACACACACACACACACACACACACACACACACACACACCCCTCTTCTGCAGCCTGCTCTACCCAGGTGAGCTCCTTGCACAGTTAAGAACCCTGGAAGATCCGGGGGGGGGGGGGAGAACACACACACACACACCACAGTTTTAATTCTTGAACTTCTTGCATGTTCTATTGCTGATTTGGTAATCTTTCTGTTTTTTTGAAATTGTAAATGACCCTGAATATTATTATTATTATTATTATTATTATTATTATTATTATTATTCAGGAAGATGGCTTAGACATTTTAAAAAACAGTATTTTCATGTTTCTTTCTAAATATTATGCTGCTGAAGCTCTGGTACTGAGTAGTGTAAGACTTAAGCATGCTTCAGTTCAAAGTACCCGGAACCATTTGGAAAACTTGATTATCACATATTTTTGTTGAGTCTTTAGTTTTATGTCTTACTGAGTTCGCATAACCTTTGCCATTCAACTGTAACCTGGCGGGAGGATAGTAGGGTATACTAGCTATACAAATGCTCCGCTGCTTGCGGTATCAACAGTTTTAGTGCTGTTCTCCAAGCACTGAACAAGACTAGCAGTTCTTAATTTATTATTTGCCAGTAGATCAAAGCTCAGACTGACAAAGCTGAGCAAAAATGTTAGCGGATTTTAGCTAATGCTCAAAATGTATTTTCTGAGAGAATATCAAATAAGGTCAGTAAAACTGTGACCTTTATTTCTAGGTCTTTGAGGACATTTAAGATTCCTGGGAGCTGAAATGCTTTAAGGAAAGTTTCATGGGTACTGACTACAGTAGAAATATGCTCAAAATCTAAATGTAGAGGTTTTGAGTTAGATGCTAGAGTTTGAGAGGTACTGCTTTGTTTACCAGTGAAATGCATAACGGTAGGTTCCTAATACTTACATCAGGCCTGACCAAACCAAAGGCTCCACATTGCCTTCCAACCAGAGGGTGCTTTTCCACTAACCTTCGCTTCTGGATTTAAGAAGAACTCTGAGATCTGAGGGTACACAGCCTTGGGCCAAGGTCCCAGCCTCAGTTTGAGTTCCAATTTCAAGCCCTGGTGTCGCTTTGGGATCCTCATTACAGCTAAACTTAGGGGTATTTGGGGGGGGGGTAGAAATTGAAATATGCAGTCTAGACCCTTAACATGTCCCTATATCCTATCATTTATCAATGCATGCATGAGCAAAAACTAAATCAAAGAGCTTTCATCCAGGCCTACAAGTGTCTCAGAGACAAGAGACTATGTTAAAATAAATGAAGAGATTTCTATTAGTTTTCCATGAATTTAACAGAACACTGACTCCGTTTGCTGATCTCCGTTTTCTACGGTCTTTTGTCTTCAGCCCATAGTGAACTGCTGACAAACTGCAAAAATATCAAAGAAATAAGCTTTTCTCAAGACGTAGTAGGAAAATTACCATAGGAGTAGTCTTTTGTAACTATTGATTTCAGATTACCCAAATCTCAGATTGTGAAATGAGTAAAGGGAAATAAGAAATGGATTTTCAGAATTAGAGAAATCTCTTTAGATATGTTTCAAATACATTTACAACTCCTCCCTGAAGAACATGTTTTGAATAAACCAAAGGCTTGAAATTAGAGTGCTTTACTCAGCACACCAGTAACCATGCTTCATAATACTGTAATCAATTTTATATGTGGTTCCATGCTTTGTACAAGGGAGGCATTCATTCAGTTTTTCTGTACACATACATTATTAGGGAAGAAAATGTACTGAGCAAAAAAGCCTGTTAGTCTGTGTTCTAAACTCCATGGTTCAAATCAACGGTGGTTTGGCAACTGGGTCCTCCCTTGGGGCTCACACTCCTTCCCTCTTTCACTTGTGTTTGGGTTTCCTCTTCCACTTCCTGATTTTTGCTACCCATATTTTGCTGCCACATCTGAGCTGGCAAATTGTAAGTTTGTAAACTCATTTCAAAAGCATTATTTGAAGGCACTGTGCTAATCTTAGTTTGCCAATATAGATGTCATGGCAAGCTATGGCTGGCAAAAATGTAAGACATGGAAATGGGAGGTAATGAGTCAATGGACGCTCCCAATCACCAAACTGTGATTTGGCACTCAAGTGGAGAACTTTGTTGATCGATTCTTGTTTGTTTCATACTCCTAAGGTCGATCCTAAGGTCAGTGAGCAAATAGCACTATCCTAACTTAGTACAGCTTGCAAATTTTGTATACCACTCATATTCTACATGTCACATCTTAGAATAAGATAATCTGCATGGTCAGTCATTTTAGCGGGTAACAGTATAGCCAGTGATTCTCTGTTGCTCTTTTATGAAACCACTGGGAAATGAAGCCAAAGAGATGGGTGCCTATGAGGTTTCCCCCCTAAAATGTTGTCCAGTTTGGTTCTTTTCAATAATAATAAAAAATGGCTCTAGAATGACCACCTACTACGTATGGCAGGAAATAAAAATTAGTGTAGCTTTCTTGAGTTTTCCAGCTTCCGGTTGAGTTCCCATCTTCTCTCCCTCTATCCCAAGAGTGGCATTTAGAGTGAGTGTCACCCCCTCCCTTATTATAGACCGCAAACAATTATTATCATCTTACTTCTGGCAGGCTCACAGCATCCATAAATAAAGTGATTACTGTTATAAACAGTGCTAAGTGTATGCATGTCAAAAGCTCTTATATTATTATTATTATTATTTTTGCAACTAGTGGTCTGTTGAAATTGGACAATCTAGCAGAGAAGAACCAGTCTGAAAAAGTACTAGGAAACTTGCCTCAAAGGGCACCTTCCATTTGGATCTTGAAGGCAGTAGAGAGCACAACTGTTGATGGCCTGAGTGGCAATACAGATGTTTTCAGTGGTATTCCCCTTATTGTTACTCAGAGTAGACCCACTGAAATCAATGAGCATGACTAATTTGCATCAATTAATGCCAGTGGGTCTACTCTGAGCAATGCCTAGTGGAACACCATCCTTTATGACACATTAAACATGAATGCATGTAGGAGCAAAGATTTGGAACTTGGTTACTCTTTCACCCTTTACTCCAAATACCTCTGTGTAACCTGAAATATGAAATGGTGCATTTCAGTGGTGTTCCATCCTGTGGGTTCTGTAAGTAGTTCCCCTCATAAGCAAGTTTTTCTGTCATGTGTAGCAATGCAGAGACTCGACTGGCAATGTTGCTTGTCGTGTTTTCATTAGCCATGGCTACTCTTGGAACCAGGGGAGCCATCTCGCCCTCAGGATTGTGGGTGCCCGCTGTCATAATGCAAATGTGTGATGTGACAAGCATCATGTAGTGCATGTGATTTCCGCATTGCGGCAGCTGTTCCTCTTCCTCCTCCTCTCCACAGCCAGCGAGGCGCCCTTTTCTGTGGGGATTGGCTCACACTCGGAGGCAGAGAGACTCTGTCTCAGCGTCCAAGCCCCTAACCCAGAAACGGTGCCTCACCGGCTGGCTGTGGAGGGCAGAGCTGTACTTCTTCTCTTTCTGAGGCAGTGCCACTGCCACCTGCTGGCTTTGCTCATTGACTTTGTGGGTGCCCGACCCTCACAATTATATTATTGTGGGTGCCCAAGCACCCACGGCCCCCTGCAGTTGGCTCCTGTGCTTGGAACTGTGCTACAGAAGGCCACCAAGCTGTTCCTGTGCTTATTGATTGTCATCAGCTTTACCCAGGATGGAGGTTGGAGACTGACACATTTATTTAAAAAAGAAAAATCACAGATAGCAAAAGTAGTCTGATATCTTGCATAATTATTTATATATATATTTCAAGAAAGTGTATACCCCTCCGTATCAGCCACATTATCAAAGCTATTTACAATTGAATTAGTGGGAAACTGCTGGATGTTCACTGAATTATTGAGTGTGGTGACTCCCCTTTCTATATACTACCATATTCTTCCACCTTTCTGCTTAAATTTTTGTCATAAACCACTTACTTGTTCTTTAATCAGACTTTGGCTCTCATTTGCTGCCAATGCTAAGCCAGTGCTTTCAGCTGACAGATAATACTTTTGTTTTGATCATGTCTGAATGCCAGCTGTTTAAGGCCGACTGAATATTTCAGGTGTGATCTCTCTAAAGCTGCGCAGAAATTCGCCGTTATTTATGTAGTTCTCTCTCTTTTCCATCAAACCAGTATGAGCTAGTGCTGCTGGTGAAACTGTTTGATCATTCCCTTACATACTCAGCATTGAACTTATTAGCTACTTAAGAAGGATTGGGTTGGTGAGTTTTCACAGGGGGAATTCTATCTTCTGTAGTACTCTAGTGGGAAAATAGATCATGAGCCTCTAAAACATATGTGCGCCTCCATTGTAAAAACTTCAAGCTCTTTGCCATTTAATTATTTGCTACCAAAATTAAAAACATATTCAAAACTGCAATGCTTCCCTTGTGGCACTGATGGTCGGGGAACACTAGGGATAATTTTACAGTTACCATGAGAATCCAGCACAGGGGAAAACAAAAACATCAGTGGAGTACGAGTTATTAAAGTCCTGCCTGCTGATTAGCCATTTGGGCTGCAATCCAGTATTCAGTTAGAGGTGCTTAAGAACAATTGAAATCAATGTGCTGGATTGCAGCATTGCCCTCCAGTGCTATAGATCTAGCAACAGAAGCAACATTATGCATCTCTTTATCCCTGGAGGCAAATCCTCTCTCTAGTTTCTTACTTTCAGTGTTGGAGGTTGGAAGTTTGCAGTGCGGCCTTGATGGCGTCGATGGGCCCAGAAGGCCCGTAGCATGTCATGAATTGTAACGGGACCATAGCTTGGCCCCTCTTTCTATCCCAGACAGTGCTACACGAAGAATAAATAACAGACACTCCAAGTGTCCTTATTTTCCAGGGACAGTCCCGGATTTACGGAAGCCACCCTGGTTTCTGATTTGATCCCAGAATGTCCCACTTTTCCTTAGGACGTCCCTATTTTCATGGGAGAAATGTTGGAGGGTATGGAGTTATACCCTCTGAGCCAAGGCAAAATGTAACTATACATCCTTAAGAAGACATCTGAAGGCAGTCCTGTATAGGGAAGGTTTTTTTTAATGCTTAATGTTTTATTATGCCCGTTGCTCGGTCCCAGCTTCTGCCCACCTAGCAGTTCGAAAGCACATCAAAACTGCAAGTAGATTAATAGGTACCGCTCCGGCGGGAAGGTAAAACAGCATTTCCGTGCACTGCTCTGGTTCGCCAGAAGCGGCTTAGTCATGCTGGCCACATGACCCGGAAGCTGTACGCCGGCTCCCTTGACTAGTAAAGCGAGATGAGCGCTGCAACCCCAGAGTCGTCCACGACTGGTTTTAAGGGTTTGTTTCTGGTATTGGGCCTGTCTCAGCTTATCAATGACCCAATCCATGTGACGAGACACAACCTCGATCTGGTCTTTGTTACAAACCAAGGATCTGTTGGTCACTGGTCTGTTGGTCAGTGGATTGTAATAAGCCCATTGTCAGGGTGGACATTCCCTGGTGGGTTTTGGAATGTCACTGGCAAGGGGGTTGTATCCCTGGAGTCTTAATGAAATCCAGTAGACTCCTGATGCTCTGCTGGACTTCCTTGATGACATGGTCAGCTACCCTGCTGAAGCCCTGGACTCCCTGTGGAATGGTGGTATTGGAGATGGAAAGGAATAGATATTGGATCTGCAATGCCTGTACCAGAAGGCAGTCTTAATACAGATAGATGCTGGACATGTAATGCTGAAAAGCGCTTGTTGAGGCTTATGATGTGGCCGCATCCAGTGTGCTATATACTTTTTGGTCTGAAGCTGTCCATATGTGTGTGTATTCCATCTCCTTTTTTTGTCTTGCTTTGTTTTCCTTATTCTTTTTTCTTTCTTTCTTAAATTTGACATTTAACAAACATTATTGCCATTTTCTCAACATGTGAAGATACACTAGGTTTTTTGGAGTGGTAAAATTTAATTATGGCTAAGGACTATGATCAGTGATCTTCTTGTATTGTTACATGTGTTCTTCCCTTTTTGTCGCCTGAATTTTTAACTTTATTTTAAAATAAATTCCTTGTTGTTGTTTGTTTGTTTGTTTACTCATGAACAACTGTATGAATCTTATCACTAATAGAAGCTTGCTCCAATGAGGCAACATCTGGCATTTGATGTGCATGTTTATGATGCATTATCTTTTCTTAGGTGATATTGCAGGTTTTAGGCTGCAAATCTATTTAAATGGGAGTAAATCCTAACTAACTCAATTGAACTCATCCTATTGAATGAGTAGGTATGCACCGTTAACCCCCTTGTGGAACCAAAGTTTAACATCTAGAGCAAAACACGGGTCTAATATTCAGGCAAATTCAAAAGAGGATAACAGCTGTGGCAGCTTTTGGGGACTTTAGGCAGGGTTTTGTTATTTTTAACTTAATTACCTCATGTGGTTTCTCGTGTTGAGGTTCTTTTAAAACAATAAATAGGGTGGTTTATTTGTAGAACTGTCTTGTTCAACACATCAAAGTTTGTCCAAAGTCAATCCAGAACTCTGCTCTGTTCTGTTCTAGGGATGTTATTAACATACATATGCCAAAGAAATGGGGTGTTTCTCAATTACACACACGTGCTTGTGCAGTTACACACCTACATGTCATGTGCAGCCTACTTTATTTTGATTATGACTTTTACCCCAACTGCAGCCATGCCTTAAAGCATTTGTGATGTGCCAATATGAAGACCAAAGGCATTGAAAGGTGATCTGGAAATGTACTGATCATTTATTTCTTTATTTCACTTTCCTTAGAGTTTGGCCACAGAGTTGCAGTCTAGTGTGAAAGAGATGAGAACGCGAATCAGATGTAGTAAAAAAATGCAAGAAAACAAAAAATGCAACAGCGTTTCCAAAGCGTCTGTTCACCGAGCCCAGCACGTGGCAGCATCTATCCTTAATATTTCAAAGACTGATTTAGACAATTTACTTGATGTTGAGGATGATGAGGTAAGCTACCAATAACACCTGGTTTTGCCCCTCTTTTGCTGGTGTGGATTGGCATAGCTCCATTTAACTCAGTGGGCTGCAGCAGTGTAACGTAGACTCTGTAAATTTATTCTCCTCTTTCTCTTCCTCCTCTTCTGATTTCTTACCCACCCTTCACCATAAGGTTCCACTAATGCAATAACAAGATTAGGCTGGGTGTATGTCATGGATGCTTTAGCTGAGATTCCTGCATTGCAGGGGGTTGGACTACATGGCCTTTGGAGTCCCTTCCAACTCTTAAGATTATATGATTCTGTGTATGTATTGAGTTATTGCTTGTTTGTATGGTTTATTCCTTAGCCTTTTCTTCTCCCTAAGATGTTCCATAGGGCAGCGGGTACAGATTTTTCATTGGGGTTTCTTCCCAAAGCCTTTCTCATGAATGAACATAGCGGAGGTTTAGGGCCAGAGTTTTCCTAGATGGGCTCCCTTTCCAGGTTGACGAGCCCCATCTGCCCCTCATTTGCCTCCTCAGCACATGCGGAAACTGCCTTCTTGGTCATTGGACCCACTATTGTTTTCATCTGCTCGAACCTGTCTTTGCATGCAGGGGATAGCCAATTTACTTCCAGTAATGGATTGTAACCTCAATTTCTGCATGTTTTCTTGATCACTGTGCTCTGGGCCTTCCCTGGTTTTTTCTTGCCTGCCACTGCTCAGAAATGAGTGATAATTTAAATGCAAAATATTTCATACCCTCCAATTCCGAGTAAACAATTTCCCCAGTAGTAAGTATGGCATTCCAGACACAGAATTGATCTGTGCCTACTTGGACAGTTGTGAGTCCAAAATGACCCCCCAGACTGTACACCTGGTCCTTTAGGGGTACAGTTAGCCCATTCAGGACCAGGGAGCCTCCCCACCTACCCGCCCATGTCCCCCAGAAACAGTACTTCAGTATTTTTGGGATGTAGTCTAAATCTATTGGAAAGGTCGAACTGCTCATGAATAAACAGACAAGGTTTAAAAGAACTTATTTCACAGATCCTTGGGGAGTTTGGAGTTGTCCCTCAAATGCACCCCCCCATGCTAAGCTCTAAAAGCCACATATTTTGTGATAGAAGTTCTGTAACCACTGGATCATCAGCTGTGGAGGCCCACCATTTGTGCCTCGAGAAGCCGCAGACCTGACATCCAAGTTAACAACACGGTGGAGCTATACTGAGGGTTGGGACTGCATTGAAGAAAGCCCTGCTTGGTATTGCCTAGGACAGGAAAGTCTTCTTTCTCTACTTCTTATATCCCTTTAAATGTCAAAACAAAACAAAATAAAAAAATTCCTTCCAGTAGCACCTTAGAGACCAACTAAGTTTGTTCTTGGTATGAGCTTTCGTGTGCATGCACACTTCTTCAGATACACTGAAACAGAAGTCACCAGACCCTGATATATAGTGAGGGTCTGGTGACTTCTGTTTCAGTGTATCTGAAGAAGTGTGCATGCACACGAAAGCTCATACCAAGAACAAACTTAGTTGGTCTCTAAGGTGCTACTGGAAGGAATTTTTTTATTTTGTTTTGTTTTGACTATGACAGACCAACATGGCTATCTACCTTTAACCCTTTAAATGTCGCTGCTAGTAGACAGGGTGATCTGATTGACAAGGGGTGGCAGGCCCCAACTTCTGCACCCTGTAATAGAGGAATTGTTGTGCACCAATATTTATTTATTTTGGTGTGTTTTTCTTAGGAAACACAACAGATGAAAATGGAATTTGAAAGCGACAAAGAATGGATGGGCTACTTACAGAAGCTTCTTGAAGGACAGGTGCTTGGTTTTTGCTATTTCATCAAGTATAACCATGGCTATAATTTGTTTATTTCATGGCATGCAGTTGCTTATCTACTGGAAAGATGCTGTTTTTACACAATATTGTCCAGAAAATATATGCTACACTTGCTGACTTCCTCAGCTGTGGGGGAGAACACTCTTGTTATCGCCCACCTTTGACAGGCTAAGATAGGGAGAGTTCAGTTCCCAGTGTGAAGAAGGCAAAAGGAGTGTGGGAGTCTCATTTACCTCCTTCCTGTATTTATGGGGATCCTTCCCATTGAAAAAGGAGAACTTCTTCAAAGGCTATTTGCACGGCAGATCTGGAGTGATATCCCAATTCCTGGTGGGAGAGGAGCCCGTTATTGGAGTAAGAAACAGAGTGCTTCTCTTCTGAGGAAATGGCTGGCTGGTCCAAAAGCTCTGCTTCTCACTCGCCTACCGGGAGCCCTCCCTACAGAGAAATAATTGATAATAATGATGCCAGGTGGAGGTCCCTATTTGGATTTCCTATCTTCCAATGGGAAGCTGCATTGGCCAAGCCAAAAGCGGTGATCAGTGCACATCTCACCTGGCCTCCTGTGATGTCACCTTGCTCCCCACTCCTAGTGGCACCTGCAAGGTGAGAAGCCACTTGCTCAATATGGCAAAGGAAAACAGGTGGAGGGAAGAAAATGTCAATCCTAGCTAAACTCAGCACCAGGTGAACCATTCCTGCTTAAGTTTTGGGGAAAGAAGGGAAGCTGAATACCTTAGGCAGAGGTCACCTAAGTCTGAGAGGTTCAATTACAGATTTAATTAAAGTGCATTTCAGTATCTTTTTACAAAAAAAAAATCTATGGAAAATTTTCAAGGGTGTTTCCTAAACATCCTTTTCTCTTAAGCTTTTGAGACTTCGCATGAGATGGAGGAAAGGTTAACACCATATTTGTTTGAGCTAATAATACATATGGAAAATAGAACATCTAGGGAGACAAGCATACATCTCGGCAAACGTATTAATTAAATTATTGAGTCTATCTATATCCATGGTGGAGAGAAAAGGATCCGTTCCCTCGTATGTCTTAGGAAAAAGAGTTTTTTTTATCATGTGCCTTTAAAGTTAGTAGTTGATATGGACACCTGAGGAGTTCATGGGTTTCTGTGACCTTTTACTATGGACCTGTTTCCAGTCAATTCATGTTTTCCTCACAGCCAGACAGCTGTTTATTACCGTGTCTTCCCGCATTCTCTACAATATTTTCTACTGAGACCTCAAGCAGCTTGTTAGTGGGAAGTAAATATTGATTTGGCATCCTGTCAATGCAGAAAGAATGAAAAAATTTCCACCAGAGGCCCCTCAAACATTTTCCTATCGACATTTTCTGGGCAGAGTGGAAGGCTGCATAGAGGATGACAAGGCTGAGACTAGTTGAAATCCCTGAGGGGTCCATTGAGACTGCCGCTGTGACCTGTGTGATACTTTTTCTTCTCTTTCAAGTCTTTTTTTTTAATACACACACAAGTCTGCTGGGATGCTCCCCTCTTGTAAGTGATCAAGGGCAGCTTATTGGCAGGTGAGAGCCCTGCTTTTCTAGTCATAGCCAGCTTTTGTTTCAAGATGGCTGACAACATAAACTGGGTTTTGAAACTTCTTTCCTGTGTAGTATATTTATCCTCCCAGTTCTGCTAATGTGTCTCCCTAATCCAGAGAGAAACTGTCCTACAAAGAGAAGAGTCTATTTATGACAGATGCGCCGCAGTATTTATTGCACAAATGTCGTAAAATGCACGTGCGATTTCTCTTCAGAAAGTGAGAAAGGGGGTGTTTAAAACGGTTTGGGCGATTCTTGGAAATAGCTTTCAATCTGTGCACCCAGTTAAAAGCAGCACACATTTTCACCATAAATGAGATCAAAACTTAAAACCCAGTGTTACAGTGATGGCTGATATTTATTGACTGGCTGGTATTTAATTTATTATCAAAAAGCATCTTTTTGTTAAAGGAGCACCAATACTTTCATTGTCCCAAAATCCCAGAAATGCAAATATTCAGTCAATAGGAAGTGTGAATCGGGCAACCGTTTTATAGGGTTTGTGCCTATGTAATTCTGGTGATACATTAACTGTGGTTAAGAGACTGGAGCTGATGGCACAATTGAGAACTCACTCTATACTTCCCCTTTTGCTCATTGCTCCCTTTCTTCCTTCATGGCACAAATTCTGCCACCTTTCCTCTGACCACCTTAACCTTGGCCAAGTGTTACTGTCACTGTTTGCCATTATCAATGCTAAGCAGGCTTCTATCATAGGCAGGATCTGAAACTGGCTTCAACCTGTAGTTAAGCAGGGACTCTGGTTAACAGTAATGCTGACGTGACACAATATCTGGGGAAGATAAAAGAGGGAAGGTGGTAGTCTCAAAATCTCTTAACCATAGTTAAAAGGTCTCCAGAACTACGCCTCTGCCAGTCTATAAGATTGAAAGATCAAATACAAAAAAAACCTGTCTTCTGTATCCTCCTTTTGAACTTCTCACCTGGCCATTAGTGCATAACTTAGTTAGGCAAAGTTTTAGGTTGCCAGCTGGAATCCACATATTTTGGATACGTATTTTTCCTGAATCCGGTGGGACTTCAAGTCATTTATAGCACAGTGCTATTTCTTTGGAAGCAAGCCCCATTGAGTTCAGAGCTTACTCCCACATAAGTGTGTTGAGAATTGCAGCCTTTGGAGATGATTCAGATCGTACTGCTGCTCATTTCTCACCACCACCAAGTGGGAAACACATGGAACTCAGTTGCTGAAGAAAGGAGGCGGCTTCCAACTCCCAACTATGGGCTCCAAAGGTTGACTGTGGATTTACAATGGCCCTTGTTCTGTCTTTCTGCCATGGCTTCCCAGCATGTGTAGAAATAGCAGAACGAACATACGTTTGTTCCTTAAGCATGCCAGTGGAAATGTGATGAGCACAATTGTCCTACGTGGAAGTATTGATGATGGAAGAAAATGGAGGCAGCCCTAAATCACAACAAAACTTCACAAACCTAAGCCAGATAGCTGCCTTTTTGGCATATACCTGTGAAAGTGAGGGTAGTATCATATGTCGGAGGTGCACATGGAAAATATTGAATACCCCTTTTCTCAGGGGGCCAATACCGCAGGCACCCGCCCAGTTTAGTGGAACACGAGGGGTAGCTCGTCCTGCAGACAAGGTCAGGCTGACATGAAAACACCTGCCTGTTCTATGGAGGCCAAAAGTTAGAGCCCTCTTGCGTCATTTGCGTTTACCATCCAAGACTTTTACGTCCGTTTTGTGATCTGCTGGGCCACCTTTCCCCACTCCCCACTTCCTCCCCCCGCCCCCGCAGAATGTCTTGCAGCAAAGTACATGAGATCACTTAATACCGAAGTTTGATATAGTGTCTTCTTGTGCCATTGAGCCTGGCCTCTAGAACATAATTGCCCAACAGTATTGATTTAATTGCCTAGGTTTATTTGTGGACTCCTAATTATTGACTGGAGGTAAATTTAATGGAGAAACCTTTATGAACACAGGGAAACTGCTGCTGTTGCTGTTATACATAAATGAACAGCATCACATCCCTTTGGATCATTTTTCAAGCTAATTTTATTCCACTGTGACAGTATGATAACATTTAAAATGTCATAGACGTTTTATTTTTATTGCTGACATGCACCGTTTTAGTACTACATTAGAATTTGGGAGGGAGCAGTTTCATGGTGAGCACTGGTTGTTCTTTATTGTCATTTAAAGATTCCCCCAGAGAGGAGTCGTAAACCGGGGCACACCTCGTAGATGTTGCATCTCCACCTGTGTTTTCCTGTATTGCTGATACCTAAAGGGGATGGGATCTTTTCTGCCTAAGGAAATCATCAATAATGCTGCTGATTAACAAATATAATATCTCTGGGCAGTTGCTGAACAAATATATCTGCATAAAGTGACCTCCTCCCTCCCACCAGCCCATATGAGTGAGATTACAGGCAGAGAGGAGAAAAAGCTTCCAGAGAGCTCTTGTTTCACCTAATGGGCTATTAGAGTCTTTTTACGGAGCAATCCTATCCTCGCATTACCCGTGTTGGGTGTGCAGGGGCGACATATGCTAGCAGAATGACTACCATGTTTCGCCCAGGAGAGGAGAGGAAGCGTGGACCTTTGCATGAGGTCGAGGAAACGCAACCGGAACATATCACGGTGGAATAAACGCAGCAAAGGCACCCACAACGTCCCCGGAAACATTGCCATAAGCCTTCAATCAGGGACTCTTGTCGGCATCAGCGCATGCCATCCATGCATTGGGACACGCACATACCTCTATCCCCATGTGCACTGAATGCAGGATGACATCGCAGCATCCTCAGCCCCAGTGGCTCAGCCAACAACGGCACTTCTACTGCCATTCCCTTGGCTGGCTCCACGTTCCACTGGCATATCGTGAGTATCATGGCAATGGTGTTTCTTGCTTTCCACCAGTGTAGCAGGGCTTGCACAGAATCCTATAGCCTCCTGCTGGACCTTCAGTAAGGACTGCGCCTTTTGTCACCAAAGTATCTATGGATCACTTACAATACCTTTGGTCCTCCTGATGTTGGTGAACTGCAAACCCCATCATCCTTGCCATTGGTCCTGCTCACCGGTGCTGATGGGAGTTGGCCTTCAGCAACATCTGGCTGGAGAAAAGTTCTGCATCCCTGGTTTAATAGCTTTCTGCCCTGCACTTCTGTTGAAGTGTCTCCCAAGAGCAGCTTACCTACAGTCAAAAGAAGCCTGCAAAAAAGTCTTATGAACGGAAGGATATGACGCAAAAGGAAAATAGGAAGAGGGGGGATAAGCAAACTGGAACCAATTCTTAAAGTTACATCATTTTTATCATTTCAAGCTGGAATGGAAACACGTATCCATGTAGTTCAGAAAGCCTTGGGGAAAGAAAGAAAAAATGAATGGGTCCCTCCAATGCATAACATTTCTTAAAGCACAGGGAATGCAGAGTAATCAATGACCTCCCATGGCACAGATGCACACAGAGTTTATGGAGAAAGACTTGGTTAGGAGATCGATTACGTGGCATACCTACGTATATACAATATCCAACGTACATTTCTCCAGCTATCCACAATCAAAGAAACCCTTTATATAGTCTCACTTCTGTACTTTAAAAAGTGAAAATATGTGTTTCTAAATCCTTATTCTTGAAGAGACGCTTTGGGGGCGGCATGGTGTGTGTGTGTGTAATATAGCACTGTGTGCTGAGGATGAGAACCTAATGAAAGAACCCGGCTTCTATTTAAACCATTGATATTTGCAAGGCTGACTTGTAAATAAATATTTGGGTTTGGCAATATAATGCCTGGCTGAGATGCAGGAGCCAGGACACAGCAGCCAAATCACAGATGGTCCACTGCTTAAGCCCTTTCCCCTTGCTTCTGTACTGCAGAACTTACCTTGCAGCAGAAGCTAAAGGTCACCTGTTAAAGGGCTGACCAATATTCTTGCTTTGTCTAAAATGCCGTCACTCTAATTAAGAGGCTCTTTGTGTGTGTTAAGAGGACCAAATGTCAACCCTTGCTTCTGCCAAGTCAGGGGCAGGGTGGAGGCAAAGTGAGGCAGGGCAGATCTGTGGCAAGAATTTGTGGGGGGGGGGGTGTTTCTACAATCAAGTGGTATATACATTTTACGAAAATACATACATACATATCAGTAATACAAATAGTCACCCTGTTGCTTAGCACAAACATGGCGGCACTCCCTGTGTGGCTCTTTCCTTTCTGTTCGCTGTCCCCCCCTGCCTTGCAGGCAGAAGGATAACAAATGGGAAATTCACAGCATAGTGTAGTGTCTTATCAGACACCGAACATTGCTGGATCTTTAAGGACCACTTCATATGAATCTTCCGTTTTTCTTTCTTTGCTTACTGTAATCTATGACCGTTGGAAATGGGTCATATGAGTCTTTTTTTCCATGTACCAAACCTGCCATTTTTCTTACTACCACCAGTGCTTAATTTAAGCAAAACAGATCATAAGATCAAAGATTGGGAGGGGCCAGTTAAATTAAAAATTGCCCCCTAGTTGTACCTTAGTTGAGGCTGCCCTTTGAGCTGTTTCACGGGACTTCCCTGTCCCTGGAGACATTTGCTAGCAGAGTTACTTCTCTGATGTCTGCCTCCTCTCTCACGAGGCCTTGCTCTCTTGAAACCCTCAGAGAGCAAAGCTTCTAGTATCCTTACATTAAAGGCAGCTGAAATCTATACATTAGGCGGCTCGTGAAGAATCTGCATCACCCAGCACACAACGCAACCCCTGTTCCCTTCAAAGCGATCACAAACTTTGGTAAAACTGTTTTCTGTTGCTCGGGGTTGTCTTTTCAAAAAGGTAATATGAGCTCTGCAGTGATGTGGCTTATGAAAAGCAACTGAACGTTGCATCGCACAAAATTAGCTGAATGAACAGGTTGCAGTGTGAGGCACAAGGTATCCCAGTGGAGAGATGCACACCGTCTCGACGGACCCTGTCAGGCCATGCAACTGTATAGGAAAGGGATATTTACTGACTTTAAAATTTTAATTCAAATAGGAAACTCAGAAGACTATTCTTTGCCAAAGCTAGCAGACTCTAAATCAACCTGTCCTGCATCAAATTAACCTGTCAAACATTTTAAAGTGGGCAAACTGCAGGGAAAGTGGGGACAGCAAAGGACCAGAGTGAGAGGCCTAATCTTTACATTCTGTCCCCTCAGCCAAACAAGTGTGTGTTTGCTTATGGTAGGTGGAGAGGGTGAATATATATATACAGTCGTACCTTGGATCCTGAATGCCTTGTGAGTCGAACGTTTTGGCTCCCAAATGCCGCAAACCCGGAAGTGAGTGTTCTGGTTTGCAAACGTTCTTTGGAACCCAAACGTCCGACGGGGCTTCCACGGCTTCCGATTGGCTGCAGGAACATTGGCTGCATCTTATCAAATTTGTTACTCCCTGCCACAGGAATTCTCATTTTTATTCCTTCATTGTAAATGCCCTGGATAGAGACCAGGCCTAAGTCATAAAATATATGAACTCTGGGCCCACCAAGCATTCAGCCTGGTCTTTGTGTCGTTCCATTCAAACAGCTGTTTAAGAGCCATATCTCTTTGATTTATGCTACCTGAATTGGTGGCTCTTGTCTTCCATGCCCATATTTGTTTGAAGGGGCCAGGCCCCCACAATCTCCATGTGTATGTTGTGCGTGTGTGATGTGACATACACGATGCAGGTTCATTGGCTGGCTCCTCCAGAGCACTCAGCCTCTTGAGCCGTGCCCAAGGCATGCGGGTCATACATGTGATGTCACACATACCGGAAACCCCGCCCCCAATATTGGGGGCAACTCGGTGCCTCTGATACTGAGCTAAAAGGGCCTACAGTATGACTCAGTATAATGTAGCTTCCTATGAGAGAGAGAGAGAGAGAGAGAGAGAGAGAGAGAGAGAGAGAGAGAGAGAGAGCAAACAAACATTTGGGCCCCATGGACAGGACTCTGTAGGGTGAGCTCTTTTTGTTCAGGAATTATGAACACACAGAGGAAATCTGTATATTTACTAACCCATTAATAAAAACCTGGCAGGCGTCCACTGAAGATGAAGACTGCAAAGATGCAGTGCGGGATGTATGTCTATAAAGAGAGCCAGATAAGAACATGGACACATTCCCAGAAGCTGATAAATGTGCAAGACATCTGCAACATTTCAAGCTCTCTTATCCTTGATTGCACTGAATGATTAAGATAGAAACACCTCCTTAAAAATCATTTTACAGTGACAAAGGAGCCTTAGAATGTAGTGAACAGCAGGTAAAATATAGAATGATATGAGCCCAAGACAGTGGTAAAGTAATCCATTCATCTAAAGGGGAGTGTTATTAGGAAAAAATAAAGATGCCTTAAAAGCAAATGTGGTCTGGGTAGTGACAGGCAGGTTTGAGGAACTTTGAAGAATGGAAAGGATGACGGTTACCCTATACATAACTACATGAAGAGGGGGGAAGCATAATGTAGGAAAATATTTACAAAGTCGCATTTGAACTGCAGTGCATGATTCCCACTGGATCAGTGTTTTTGTGGCGCAAGAAACCTTAACACCAGTATATAAACTGCACACATGTTGATGTGTTTTTCTCTGTATTACCGGTAATTTATTTATCTCATCTGTGATGGTTTGAGTTAGTCATTTGCTTATGTCCCCACGTACAACTTTTTCTTTTTCTTAATTCATCTATGGATACTTAACTGGAGAAGAAAACTTTTTTTTTAAAAAAAAAAGCAAACTTGCAAATCTTTATTTCTGATATTGCTCCATTTGGAAGTGTGGCCTGCAGCGAAGGAAAGGTCTTAACCCCCCCCCCCAAAAAAATTGTGGGAATACTTCTGCATCTATAGGGATTTCTAAGCAAACCCCTTTGCCAACCTGGCCCATTTTGTTGAGGTTAGCAATCTTCGGGTATCATGGGTTGGTTCCACAGGTGCAAGCAGAAGCCCTCATCTGCAAATGAAAAGACTTCCTCTGACTTAGCACAAAACCTTTATGAAAAAGAAGTGAAATTCAGTGGAGTGCTTCTGTTAGCACAAGGCATTGTGAAATATTTTCCTCAGCGTCTGCTGGTACAAAGTGTTGCACAAGGACTTGCAAAACATCTCAAGAAGATGCTTGTGCTAAGTCTGTGTTGAGTGAAGTCTTTTGCTAGTGCTTCTGTTTGTCGAATAGTACTAACTGCTTAGTGTTATCTGTCGACCAAACCCCACTTTCTCAACAGAATGACTTAATATGCTTGATATGTCCTTATTTCATTACATGCTGCATCTACCTTGACCTCGGCTCATGCTTGAGCATTTCAAATCCAGCCCCTGGTTTCACTTTTGCCATATTTGCTAGTTACCATTTCTAGCTCTTAGCAGAAACCTGGCCTACTTTGTTGAGGTTCATAGCCTTTGGAGCCAGAAAAGGTTGGATCCTCAGAAGTCCTTCTGCAACTGAAAGGCTTTTTCCAGACTTA
The DNA here is from genome assembly GCA_034641385.1 of Darevskia mixta. Taxonomy (NCBI): domain Eukaryota; kingdom Metazoa; phylum Chordata; class Lepidosauria; order Squamata; family Lacertidae; genus Darevskia; species Darevskia mixta. The sequence goes on from JAWWNH010000017.1 coordinate 22,929,950, forward strand.
GCACAAGATTTCACACCTGTTGCGTGGCCTGCTGGGGAAATCACTTTGTTCCTTCTCAACATCATAGTGAGCCCACAGACTTGGTGTAGATTTAGATGCCCACAAGCAATCCATTCACATGGTGAAAAGCATTTCCTTTCCACTGTGGACTGTTGCTCTAAGGCAGCCATGTCCAAAGTCCGTTTCGGGGCCCTAATCCAGCCCGCTGGTCAGTTTAATCTGTGGCAGTTTATCTCCTGGGGTAAAATCCTAAAAATACCTCAACAACATCAATCCTAGAAAAGGTTAACAACTTTGGCTGGCCCTCACGGCCCTTCACTTCATCAAATCTGGCCCTCTTTGGAAAAAGTTTGGACACCACTTCTCTAAGGACACAAAGACTACTGAGTTGCCATGTGACGAAGGCTTTCTTGAGAATTACAGACATCCTGTGAATAATGTCATTTTTCTAACTTTGACCGTAAAGTATAAATAAAGTCAGTGCAAGCTTGTCCTGCGCCCACCCCGAAGTTCCCTTTATGCTTACGTTTCCCAATAGAATCCTGATCTGTGAAGGGATTTTTTCCCCCTGCATTTAGTCCCCAAAGTTTCACTGGATGCCTCTGAAAGCATTTGCCTCCGACCCGAGGAGCTGTATTGATAGCTCCCTCTCTCCCTCTCCTGAGAGCAGTCAGCATGCAGTGCTGCGTCTACTTATAAGTGCCCCAGAGATGACTGTAACCTCATATTGATCAGCTGATTGAAGATAAATGACAGAGCTGCTGGTATTGCAGATTACATCATTAACATGGTCAGTAAACCATGAATTGTTCAATAAGGCGTTTATCTTTTTTCATTTTATTCTGCTCTTTTATCATTTTTATGATAAGGAACAGTTACACACACTAATCAGGAGGATCCGTTTTGGAGAGAACGGACGTGGGCAAGTGTGCCAGTGTCAGAACTAAGTGAAATCTAATGGCTTCAGAACACTTAGTAAATGTTTTTTAGCTGAAGAAAAATATAGGCTTCGCTGATCATTTTTCTTACTCTGCTTCTCTTTCAGTTTCCTTTTGCTTCGTATTTAATGGATGCAGTGCTGGAAAAACTAAATGAGCAGAAAAAACTGGCAGAAGAATACAGTTCTCTTGTGAAACAAATGACCTAGGTGTTGCTGAACAGAATCTTGAAAGAGAGAAAGGGGACTCTTCCCCCTCCTGTTTCTGGTTTTGCACTTTGACTCCACTCCTGATTTTGGCTCATACTGACAACCAGTTCTCAATCTGCAGCAGCAGGTGCATTTGCTGCATTCACAAAAAAGTACAGCAAATAGGAAAAGGAAAGATACACACCAATGTAGACATGGCAAATGTACCTGTTCTCATAAAGTGTGAAGCAGCCATTGGCAATGTTGCCGTCAATGGGTCTTCTAAGTAAACAGGCGTAAGATTTGGCTGCAGATCTCCCTTCTTATTTGCTAGCCACCTTCTACACAAACACATTTCTAAGCATTAGCTGCAGAGCCATTTGTCACTGGTTATGCTCCCAACTCCAGTAGAAATAGTGTAAGCATTTTGCACAAAGATTGCCTTCAAGCAATTAAAAATTAAATTTATTTTGCCAGTAGAAAGTCTAGATAAAGCAAGGTGCACTTGCAGAGGTCGTCTTAAGAGCAGTTCCCAGCAAACATGCCTGGAGTTGATGGGAGTTGTAGTCCAAAAATGGTAGAGGCTGCATTACACAACCGGCATTGCTAAGCACAATCCATTAGGAACTTGAGCAGGTTCTTTTCTTGCACAACTTCTGAACATTTGAATGGTGTGTGCACAGGAAACCCCCTAGGCAACAGTGCCATACATTCAGAAAAGCAGGAGTGCAAATTTTAATATAATTCATGAGTGCCCTTTGAAAACCCTCGATTATGACTAACCTAATAGACAGCTTCTAAATTCACTTTTTATGTGAAACAACAACAAAAAGAATACAAGGCATGGTTAATGAAGCATTTTTAGGGACCATTCAGCAAACGTGCTTCTTATTGTTTGTTCGGGTTTTTTTTTACTGTGAAAGAGTGTATTAAGTGTGCAATGTATTTAATTGTATTTAAGAAACAATTTGTTTGAATAAATGATTTTGAGTTGAACTTTTTATCTAGGAAATCCCTGAAAAATTATGTTTCTCTTCATTTCTCCGTCCCTCTGTCTCTCTCACACACATAGCTGTAGTAACATTTTGTAATAATAGAACTATCAGTAATACGCTTGAAAATAGAGGTGCATAGATAAGCACCTCTATTTTCAAGCATATTACTGGATGAATCCCAAGCTGGAATTAAGATTGCCAGAAGAAATATCAACAGCCTCAGATATGCTGATGACACAACCTTGATGGCAGAAAGTGAGGAGGAATTAAAGAACATTTTAATGAGGGTAAAAGAGGAGAGCGCAAAATATGGTCTGAAGCTCAACATCAAAAAAACTAATATCATGGCCACTGGTCCCATCACCCCCTGGCAAGTAGAAGGGGAAGAAATGGAGGCAGTGAGAGATTTCACTTTCTTGGGCTCCATGATCACTGCAGATGGTGACAGCAGTCACGAAATTAAAAGACACCTGCTTTTTGGGAGAAAAGCAATGACAAACCTAGACAACATTTTAAAAAGCAGAGACATCACCTTGCTGACAAAGGTCCGTATAGTTAAAGTTATGGTTTTCCCAGTAGTGATGTATGGAAGTGAGAGCTGGACCATAAAGAAGGCTGATCGCCGAAGAATTGATGCTTTTGAATTATGGTGCTGGAGGAGAATCTTGAGAGTCCCATGGACTGCAAGAAGATCAAACCAATCCATTCTGAAGGAAATCAGCCCTGAGTGCTCTCTGGAAGGACAGATCCTGAAGCTGGGGCTCCAATACTTTGGCCACCTCATGAGAAGAGAAGACTCCCTGGAAAAGACCCTGATGTTGGGAAAGATAGAGGGCACAAGGAGAAGGGGACGACAGAGGACGAGATGGTTGGATAGTGTTCTCGAAGCTACCAACATGAGTGAACAAACTGTGGGAGGCAGTGGAAGACAGGAGTGCCTAGCGTGCTCTGGTCCATGAGGTCACGAAGAGTCGGACACGACTAAACAACAACAAGATAAGCACATATTGACCCTACACCTTTAGGACAGGGATAGCAAATGTGGGACCCTCCATATGGTTTGAGCTACAACTTGTAGCTCCCTGACTACTTGCCATTCTGGCTGGGGCATCTCACCACATTGGCACCCCCTGATTTAGGGGATCACAGCTGTGGACAGGTGCTTAAAAGGGTCTCTTAGTCATGTGGGAGCTGTTTTCCCATGGAATCAGGAGAGCACATGGCATGAAATAAATGCATGTTTGAGACCCATGCCATAAATAGCACACCAGTGGCTGAGTCAAGAAAAAACGCCTCCCCCACAACTACAATAATATTTAAAGACCCATTCGATTATTTCCTAAAGAGGATGATCCCTTTAGAACAAAGGTACATTCTTACAGCACAGACAAAATATTCAGCTACTGGTATATTGCTTCTGTGTGAACAAGATTCTGAAGACTGCTTGGCAACTTGTTCTAGTCTTCCATATAAAGTACCCGTATTTTCTTTTTAAATGTCTTTGAAGATATGCTCAAGGAAATGAAATGGTGGTGTGCCTTATTGGTTGGTTGGTCAACAGAAGTTCCAGGTTAACACTTGGTATTTTCTTCAAGGAGTTTGGCATGGAAGGATGGGGCCACCCATTCAATTATTTAATTAGAACAACATCAGAACACTTATAAACAGCTGCATACGCGATTGCTATTTCTACAGATGAATTTTATTGTCTGGTTTAAAAAGAGAGAGTGAATGTCGTAACCATAAATGCTGTTCAGCACCGCATAATTTTTTTGGATCTTATTTGTTGTGGCATAGAAAATTGAACAGACATATGTTTTGAGTGCTTAAGCTTATCTGAAGTTAACCCTGTAAGCCACGAAGCCTGAATTGATGTGAAATAACTGCACACCCTTCAGACGGTTTAACACCTGCTATTTAATTAAGTTAATTCAGTAAAAAGAGTATAAGAATAGCATGATGGGAAATTCTCTGATCCCACCCAAACACAACTTACCCATAAAGCTAGAACTAGTACAAGCATCTATCTACACTTGCTTGTAAAAAAATAAAATAAAAAATCAACATTTCTTCACCCCAACCCATCACTTTTCACGTTTCCGGTTGTCTCCAATATTTTTGTTGACCTGCTGAAATAACTTGGGAGCAAGCTGCATTTTACAGGTACTTTTTGCATCGCCTCTCATTATTTCCGCACCTGAATGATGGCCTCACCCAGAATGCAGACCAATCCTCTGATTTACTTTCCTCCCCTTCCTCCTCATTGCTTATAAATTTTCCCCAATTGATCCTGTTTTCGGATTGATTTTAGACTCCTCCACAAAGTGCGGGAAAATATTGTCTTTGGATTATTATAAATTCTGGGCCAAAAAAGTTTGCTTCCCTCCTGACATACTTTGAAAAAGTATGGAGGAAAAAAGGAGACCCATCGAGAGATGCAGGATGAACAGCTGTAACCCACCCCAACCCCTTCTATAAAGGAGGACTGTAAATCTGCTATTAGAGGTCTAAGAGCTGAGCTGCATGTGCAGTAAAATCTTGTTACATTGAAGTGGGAGATTGCATATCTGAATCCTGCACATAGGTTCCAGCTACCACACTGGAAACAAATAATTGGCCTGGGCTTTTCCGTGAGCTGGTAAGCAGTATGAAATGGGCACGCCACATAATTTAGCTGAACATGTAGACCAGCCGTTAGAAGGATTACAATCATAGATCTGAAACTCTAGAACGGTGCCACCCCAACTTTTTCTGACCCCATGAACTACTTGAAAATTGCTGAGGGTCTTGGTGAGCCATTTAATGGTTTTTCTGCCAGTTGTAGAAATTGCAATGCACTCTACTTGGCGTTATTTGATTTTCAGCTATTTAATGAACATACCATGAACCATCTGAATGAAGCTCACAGACAACCAGTGGTCCGCAAACCACAGTTTAGGAATCCCTGCTCTAAAAGACTCCTGGGAGATTAGCTTATGGTCTGTCACACCAGAGTATGCCTGAATATATACCTGAAAACTAGGGCTGGGTGATATATCGATATATCGTGCAAAATGGGTTTGAAGTCCTTATCGTGATATCACTTTCATAATTATTGACCTGGCAATATATCACGAATTGTGTGTGTGCCATGCAAAAATCACAATGTGGAAAAAACCAAGAAAGCCAGCCAATGCCTCTTCGTAGCTCCGTCCTTATTTCAGACATTGTGATGTATCAGTATATTGTGATGTTGAAAACCAGATGTCGCCCAGCCCTAATTAAAACATACCTAGAATAGTTTAAAATGAATTGGAATCATCCGAGGAATCATAGGAAAGATCCTCAAATTACAGTAGCAGCACAAGGATTAGAGCAAATGCCTTTGACTACATACGGCAACAGATCTTGCAGCTTGAAGAAATTGTCAGGTGGAGTGGCTGAACAGCTGAAACCCTGGATGAGAAATCTGTGACCCTTTAGATATTGTTGAATTATCAGCCTCAGCTGGCATGTCCAATGGTTAGGGATGATGGAAAAGGAAGAATCCAACAATTTGGAGGAGTGCAAGTTTACCATCCTTGGCTTAAATTTCCCACTTTTGTTGGATTTAAGCAAGACCAGTTCATTTCATTTTTACAGGAAAATGCAACTTCAAGGCAGGGTTCCCAGCTTTTAACTTCCTGTCCTCAAACAGAATATCCTTTGCCCAGAGCATCTTTGACAGCTTCTGAACTTCTCTTAAAAATCCAATAGTGAAGATTCTACAACTTTCTTTAGCTTCAGCCTTGTACCGATTAATGAATTAGTTTTGTCAGTGGGTATGGACTAAAGAGGCATAATTAATACTATACAGTATAAACTGTTCTTACACAAATCCTGGCTTATTGATAATGCCAATTATCCAAGTGCTGTGAGTATCCTTAGATTCATTCTCTCTCTCTCTCTCTCTCTCTCTCTCTCTCTCTCTCTCTCTCTCTCTCTGGAGTCTTATGTTTTGCATTAGCTTTGTGCAAATTTCATTTTAGTGAAATGAAAAAAAAAAAAAGGTTCCAGCCAAAGGAAGAAGTAATGAGAATCCATTTATAAACCAATCTAATTTGTTTATAAACAAAACAAATTAATACCCTTTGTGAATGTTATGTTCCTGCATCACCAATTCATTTAGCAGCACTGAATGTTTCTAAATTGTCAGGTTGCGCTAAATTGTATCTGGCTATTAATTCTGAGACTTTTGAAAATGAGATGAGTAATAAAGCTTAGTTTGTAGTAAATAGTATCAATTTCATTTTCTTTTTTAAAATTAATAATAAATCTTGGAGTAGTTATTCCTTATTACTCATTGGCAAGTAGCCATTGATGTAACAAGAAAGCATTGTAGCCAATTTTAGTCATTATCAGAGTAGACCGATTTAAATTAATGGATGTGACTAACTTGGATCCATTCATTTCAGCTGAGTCTACTCTGAGGAAAACTGAGCTGGGTACAACCTGTTGTTCCTTGTAATAGTGTGTTTATTGTAAGAACAGCTACCTCTGGTTCAATCAGTCAACCAAGCTTCCACAAATATACTTGTGAAGGCAACTGCCCCTTGACCCTCTGGCAGTGACTCCTGCCCTGGTCAAGAAGTCCAGCAGCACAGAGATCTCTGCCTCCAAGTTCATCAAGAATTGAAAGGTCGTCCATGTCAAGCCAAGTTTTAGGGCAACTAGAAGCTTTTTCCTGGTTGATATCTCAGCACAATAAAGGAGACCTCCTCTGCTCGTCCCTGAGTCCTGTCACAGAATCTCCAAGTGTCCTTATTTTCCAGGAACAGTCCTGATCCTGGATTTACAGAAGCCATCCCGGTTTCTGATTTGATCCCAGAATGTCCTGCTTTTCCTTAGGACATCCCTATTTTCATCGGAGAAATGTTAGAGGGTATAGAGTTTTGGAAACCCTGAGCAAAGGAGATAAGTAACTATGCAACCTTTAGAAGACATCTGAAGGCAGCCCTGTATAGGGAAGTTTTTTTAAAAAAATGTTTCATGTTTTATTATGTTTTTATAGACATTGGAAGCCACCCAGAGTAGCTGGGGCAACCCTGTCAGGGGGGCAGGGTATAAATAATAAAATTATCATCATTATGGAATTTGTTGTTGTTGAGTTGTTTAGTCGTGTCCGACTCTTTGTGACCCCATGGACCAGAGCACGCCAGGCACTCCTGTCTTCCACTGCCTCCCGCAGTTTGGTCAGACTCATGTTGGTAGCTTCGAGAACACTGTCCAACCATCTTGTCCTCTGTCGTCCCCTTCTCCTTGTGCCCTCAATCTTTCCCAACACCAGGGTCTTTTCCAGGGAGTCTTCTCTTCTCATGAGGTGGCCAAAGTATTGGAGCCTCAGCTTCAGGATCTGTCCTTCCAGTGAGCACTCAGGGCTGATTTCCTTCAGAATGGATAGGTTTGATCTTCTTGCCATCCATGGGACTCTCAAGAGTCTCCTCCAGCACCATAATTCAAAAGCATCAATTCTTTGGCGATCAGCCTTCTTTATGGTCCAGCTCTCACTTCCATACATCACTACTGGGAAAACCATAGCTGTAAGTATATGGACCTTTGTCGGCAAGGTGATGTCTTTTATATTTCCTGCTTGGCAGGGGGTTTCCTGCTTGGCAGGGGGTTGGACTGGATGGCCCTTGTGGTCTCTTCCAACTCTATGATTCTATATTATGGAATAGGACGTCCCTATTTTCATTGGAGAAATGTTGGAGGGTATATGCTGCCCCACATGCAACAAGCAAGGGGGAGGACTGGAAGTCTCTCATATTGTGTGGAGCCATCAATGAAGAAGCTGAGATATTTGAGAGTAACAGCTACTGCCTGTTAAAAAACATAGCCAAGTCCCTTTGTTCTTGTTCAATACCATTTGAATTCTTCACAGACCAGTTTCCCACTACAGTATAAACATCAAGTGTGAGGAACCTTAGGGCTCCCAGCTGTTGCTGAACTACACTTTCCATCATCCCTGCGCCGAGGCGGATAGGAGTTATAGTTCGTCAACAGCAGGATGACCAAAGGTTCCGCGCACCTAATTTAGAGTCTCATGTATTTTCCGCTGTTAAGGAGATTACCATGAAGGTTTGGAGCAGGAAGCGATGATTAAATTCTAATGAGGTCTACTTCTGAGTAGACACATACAAAATGGCACTGTGAAGAAGTGATTGGTGCAGTCAACAACCACTGCAGCCCCTCCTTCTGAACGGGGCTCTTCAGCACGGGGAAATGTATGAATAACATTGTTTGCATATGTTGCCTATGTCATTCTTCCTGAATTTAGAGATAATTATTCTGACCTGCTTCTGGCCTAGCTGGATCAGGTTGCTGCTAGCTGCTTCTTTGTGACAATTAAATGACCAAATAAAATTTCTAGAGCCTAGCAGATTCTTAAGGGTTTAAATTTTTCTTCTTCGTGTCATTATTTCATTATTTCGCATTATTTATTAATCTTGCATGCCGCCCTATACCCACTGGTCTCAGGGTGGTTACAACATAAAATCGCAATATAAAAAACAAAACAAAATACATAATAAAAACAGAAAGCCCAAGAAATACACCCTCCCCAGCACATTTTTAAATGGCATTGGATAGTACAGGATTTTAAATGCACATTTTATGTACACCTCCCCAAACATGACCTAGGAAACTGGAGAATAATTCAAAGAAAATGTCCTCTTACTTTATATAGACAATGGGGTCTTCCTGGCTGAATCTCTTCTTCCATTAAGTGTTCCTGATGCTCCACCTAGTGGAAGGAAAGTTCCCACCTGCCTTAAATAAACTTTACACAAAATGACTTTTAGTTCTTCCTGTGAGCTTTTTCAGTAAAACAGTTTTAATGTGGAAAAAATGTTTTTTGGGTCGTTGTCCCCTGGTCTCCTGCAATGCTTGATTGTATCACACAAACACATCATGTTTTTTCTTCCTTTTAAAACAAACCAACGTGAAATAGGCAGGGGGGGGGGTGGAAGCAAAAATAAATGGAAAATTAAAATATTTCCCCTCCCCAATATGTACAAAATGAAGAATTGCCCGGTAACAGTGAATAATTCTGGCTTGAACAGTACACAGAGGTTTAGATTGCAACCTGCTCATATTGATCACTTATTTGTTCAGTGTGATCCTGTCTCCCATTTAGTGGATTGACTGGCATTCCTTGCTTAACTTTGAGAGAGCTACTTATGCCTTACAACTAGGTTATCTGCCATGATATAGCTGTTTACCTTTTCAGTTTACCTTTTCAGACCTAATCCTTACTTTTTTTTTAAGAGTTCTTTTCTATAGCTACGTTTGCCAGCACGACAAGTTATTGCTTCTTTTTAGGTCACTCATGTTGCTTTTGTAATTTTGTTAAAGAATAAAAGGATACTTCCTTGGATGCCTAGAGCCAGGTTTGGGGGCAAGTACTCTTTGTTGAGAAAGCCACAGCAGAGATTTAAAGTCACAAAACATGCAGCAAAGTTACGCATGGAAATATAGGCTGTTGGACCTTTGAATATCCCATTCTAAGTCACTTCCAAAGCTCCCCACTTTCCTTAGCATAGAAAGACACCACATATTTGGTAAGTTAATAACAGTTTACTTACAAACTCTTCAAAGGTCAAATTCATGTGCTTTTCCATACAGCAGCAAGAAAAGACAGGCAATATAGCTTAGTTTCAAAAAGTGGTACAATGTTTCTAAATTTGTATGCAAACACAAAGATGGCTTGCTAAATCCATGTGGTCTAAGCTTGATGTAGACTTTCTTACTGGTAGCGTTCACATAGTGGAAAGAGAGAGAACAAAGAGTTTGGTCAACCTTCCTCCCAAGGTAAGGGTGTGTGACCTAACTAAGCTGGGCAGGGCAGTTTACTCTGGTTTTAACCCCTTCATGCATTAATTAGATTTAAGCATGTTGGTTATATGAGGCTGGATATATCCCACAACCCTCAGGTGTTCAGCTTCAAAAGTCCAGAGGGGCCCCATATACAGTCAGAGACCTTTGCACATTCAGTATGAAGGTCCAAAGGGAGATTCCAAGTGAGTTTATCTGAATGTGTGCCTTCCTGCAACCCAGAACTCTGCTCAGTTGGGTTTCATAATTACAGAAAGATTCTATGTGCATTCAGCTGAACTTTCATAGACTCTACATTTCAGAACATGCTGAAGCTACAAAGGTCCAGCATTAGAGGTAGGGAATCACAAGAGGGATAAATGCAGGGCTGGCACATGTTCCCCTGATCTCCCAGTATTGCATCCTTGGGTGTACTTTTGAACTCCTGAATAGAGTGTTCATGTTTTAAGCATCCTAACACTGACATTATATTGGTATCCCACCTGATCATACTTGTGTTAATAGCAAAAATAAACTGGAGAAATCAAGGACAGAGGTGGAAAAATTAAAGCTGTAATCCTTTGCCAAATTACCTGGGAGTAACTCACTGAACACAGTGGAACTTCTGAGTGGGCTTGCATTAGATGGCATTGGAAATGTCCTTCAGTTGCACTAAGCTTGTTTAAAGCAGGCAAAGTTTCGCAAGTTGGCCCAGTCCAAAGAGGAAGGTGTGTTCCAAGTTGTACACACATCTCTGTGCTCTTGTCATCTTTCTTCAGTTCAAACCTGGGTCTTCAGTTTCGGAACTACAACTCCCATTATCCCTAGCTAGCAAGACCAGTGGTCAGGAATGGTGGGAATTGTAGGCCCAAAACAGCTGGAGACTCAAGTTTGAGAAACACTGGACTAGAGTAAGAGCAGCAACTGTATACAGCCATACTTTGGTTCTCAAATGCCTTGTGACTTGAGTGTTTTGGCTCCCAAATGCCGCAAACCCGGAAGTCAGTGTTTCAGTTTGCGAACTTTTTTTGGAAGCCAAATATCTGACGTGCTTCCGATTGAGTGCAGGGAACTCCTGCAGCCAATCAGAAGCCACGCCTTGGGTTTTGACTGCTTTCGGGAAGTCGAACGGTCTTCCGGAACAGATTCCATATGAGAACCAAGGCGCGACTGTACATTCAAAAGGATCTTAAACTGCTTGAGACGATCTTTGACTTTCAGTACCATTTGGTATCAACAGATGTATTTGTGTGTGTGTGTGTGACTAGATGAAGCCTCATTACCTAGTCTAAACCAGAAACAAATAAATTCAGCGACTATATGAAATGACGTTACCCAAATATAACTGCGAGATCCTCAAATGGTTTTGGACAGAATGCCTTTCATGGCAAGATATTTGAGCACCAGGATTTTCTAGGGATCCCTTTCTGTGTTAGGTCCCATTAAGTGTATATCAAAAAACACTCTGACCTATGTACTTCTCTATGTGCATAGTTGTGACACCTATAAAGAGCTGTGCATGTTAATTGTGTGTGTGCTGTCACAAAGACTATGCTGTTTTTAACGGGAGCAGAGCAAGAGTGGACGTGTTGCTAGTTTACGCCAAATTTTGTCCCTTAAAGGATCTTATTTTTTAAAATTCCACGTTCATTAGTTAATTTGTTACAGCGATTTTTTTTAAAAGTGATAAATGCAAACACATCCTCAATATTCCCACTAGATGGCAAACTTTAACTGAAAATGTTTTATGTTGGCAGGGAAAATGAGTCCATCACATGTCTATTATCTCACTCTGCATATGTTTATGTTTTGATCCACAATTCTAATGGAACTCTATTGGTTGTGTAGAAGATGCGATTTTTCACACACGGCTTGACTTGCTAGTGAGAAGGAAACTTCACTAGCTGAACTTCCCTCTTCAAATGAAGCAGTACAGGTAATGGAGACCTCTTCTCCTTCCCATCTGGTAAGATGAGGCAGGTAGAGCCTACCATTACTGAAGGACCACGGCAACTTTCTGTCTGAAATTTGGTAGGCTTCAGAAGGGGTGACCATGCCTGCAATTTGCATCCAGTTCTAGCAGAAAATAAAATAAAAAGTTTAAAGGTTTCCTGCATGGAAACTCCTGGATGAATCTGTCCGAAATATGGAAAACTTGTTTTATTCTAGAGGGACTCATTTCTCTGCAAGTTCCACCCATCTATGTGGGGGGAAAGGTGTGGGATGTAATCCACTGGAATTAGTCAAGTACAACATTCCTTGTAAGAGAAGACATGCGAGGGAATATTTGGTCCAGCCAGTCGAAACTTCCTTTTCCTCCTGGCTGGAGCATCCTTCCTTTTGCATGTGATAGAAGGTGGGCGTGACCTAACCTGTCCAGGTAACAAAAGGATGAATCACGCAGTACACCTCTCTCTTTTTTACTTCCTTCATTGTTTGACCAGCTTTTAGCTAGGACTGCTCTGCTAGTCAAGTACAACATTCTCTCAGCTCGCAGAAGCACTGGGATTATTCCCCCATATGGGGTAGATCCACATGTACATATTTGTAACTAAAGTCTGCCTTCAGGGATCCAACTGTGAACTGATGTAAGTAAGCTTCTTTTATTGACTTTGAATAAGTTTGTTGTGTCTTTATTCCTTTAAGAGGGATTAAAGGGAACTTACCAGGAACGTACAACTCAATCTGAGACAGACTGAATTGTGTAACAGTGAAAGGCTCACATGAGCCTGCAACCAGCTATCTGCTGTGCATGTAAAAAGGGAAATGTAACTCTGCTAAGTAAAGGAACATGTTAGTGCAAGTTAGGAAGGATATTAATAAACAATATATCCTCTCCTGCCACTCTGAACATTCTCACAAAATGTTAAGGCCATTTCTAGATTCCCCGTTATAATCTATTTGGGAGGGTGGAAGCAGAGCCTCAGATTTAACAGATCAGATTGGGACTTGACTAACAAATGCTACAGATATAAGACAGATTTTCTGGTCGCTGCATACTGGTACCCAAAGTTTAAATTTCCTCTGCCCACCCTAGTGCTACATTAATTTTGTATTTCTTTTGGCCACCATCAACAAAATATGAAGCTGAGGGAGCATCAGGTCCCCAGGTTTCGGCACCCCTGGCCTAAATACCTTTCCTAGGAGATAACTTTGTAATTATTTGTCAACACGTGACCAATATATTATCAGTAAGTTGACCAAATTCTGCTGACCAGCCAAATGCCCAAAATTAATTAGACCAGGTTTTTTTTGTTATGTTGGCTAACTCTCTTTAGTTACTGCTTCTCTTCTTTCTGTTTTTGGTTTCACTACAGTTTTCAGTAATGTTTGGAGGCTGTTAATAATAATGATGATGATAATTATAAATCTATATCCTGCCCTTCCTCCCAAAGGAAACTAGGCCAGTATGCTGATTGGGGTTTTGATATTTGGGGGTTTATCAGCTGCCCTGCAAATTGCAAAACTGAACGACAGGATGGCAAGCATTTCAAATAAAATAACTTTTATTTTATCTTGTAACAGTGAGTTACAGGAGCAAACATTATTTAGCATTTGAAAGAATGGTTGCACCAATCTTCCTGATCATTTGGAAATTACTGAGTCACCACCATCTTTTCTGACAAAAGTTAAGTTTTCCAATCGAACACATGATGGTGCTAAAGTACAAGAAATGAAGCAGATAGATTAAAGTGTTTGAGGAAAGGCAGGACTAAGGGAATCGAGTTCCTCTCTTCCCTAACAGGAAATAAACCAACCAGCAAACCAGGCAATAGCACTGACACTTGGTGGACACTTCAACCCAAAGAGATGTATTAACAATTTATGAATTTTCCATTCATTTTGGAATTATCAGTCCCATTCAAGCACTTCTGGAGAGTGACGTCTGCACTTTTGGAGCTTTTCTTCGTAAAATTACAGCAAAGCCAGATGAGCTGCCTTGATGTTTGTGGGCAAAGGATATGAATAGAATGGATTTTAAAGTTAGTTGCAAATCACTGTCATGGCCTGGCTGGGTCAGGATGATGCAGAGAGCACATTGTCCGAGGACCCGGGGGGGGGGGGCCTCCAGTGGGATGTGGGGAGTCAGGGACCTCTGATGGGATTGCAGCAGCCTATTAGTGGGGATGGAGCGGGGCAGAGGTGCCAACTTGAATGAAATATAATAATAATAATAATAATAATAATAATAATAATAATAATAATAATTTATTATTTATACTCTGCCCATCTGGCTGGGTTTCCCCAGCCACTCTGGGCAGCTTTCAACAGAGCATTAAAATACAATAATCTATAAAACATTAAAAGCCTCCCTAAACAAGGCTGCCTTCAGATGTCTTCTAAAGGTCTGGTAGTTGTTGTTCTCTTTGACATCTGCTAGGAGGGCGTTCCACAGGGCGGGTGCCACTACCGAGAAGGCCCTCTGCCTGGTTCCCTGTAACTTGGCTTCACGCAGTGAGGGAACCGCCAGAAGGCCCTCGGCACTGGACCTCAGTGTCCGGGCAGAATGATGGGGGTGGAGACGCTCCTTCAGGTATACTGGGGTGGGGACACAGGTAAGCTCTGCCCCACAGAACTGATCGCATGACATGGTGTGCACACACACCATTTGAATGGCATTGTCCATAAACTTGGGGGGACAGCCCCCTCAAATATTTTATTGGGGGGGACGACGAAGGGACCTTGGCATCTAGCAGTTGGCTTCTGCAAGAGATTGGGCAGAGGAGGAATGGTGGAGACCGCTTTTCCAGCCTGACCCTTCCAGAGAAGAAGAAGACAGTTCAGATTTACAACAAGGGTTTGAGGGAGGTCACAGCTCAGAGGAAGATGAGGGGGAAAGCTGGGAAATAATGGGAGAGGAGGAGGAAGAGGAAGCTCCAGGGGGGGGCGACAGCTGGTGGACACAGTGTCTTTAGAAAGCATTCAGGACCTCCCCTCCCAGAACTTGGCGAGCCTTGAAAGTAGGAGAGCAAAGAGCTCAAATGCAGAGAGCACTTTTCAGCACCCGTAGGAATGACACATGAGAGAGGAAGGGGGTGGAGACTCACTCGGGGCAACGCCATTATTCCAAGAGGCTGCATTTCCAAGCCTCTCTCTGTGAATATTGAATAAAAAGCAGTTGGTAAGAACTTTTGCTTGCCTTATCCCTTCCTGGCAACCTGCCGTGGGGGTTGAATCCTCTGCCGCCTGACAGCTTCTAGGGAGCAGGGAGTGTCTTAACCTGCTCTCTTGTCTCATCTGTCCTTGAAGGCGCCTGTAACATTGCCCACCTTTGCGTCATGGGATGCTGGGATTAGCTCTGCCTTCCCAGACAGGGTGTTTCTCCAGCGCCAGCAACCTCTCAGGAGGCAGAGACGCCTCCTCCATCACCTGGGTCCAGGAGGAGCCCGAAAAGAAAAGAACAGAAGGTTCCACCTACTAGGCATAAAAAGAGATTGCAGAAACACTTAGAGCTCTAGGTTGTTCCCACCCCACTCCTATATATGTGACAGCCTCCAGCCCCTCATTACAATAGCTTTGTAAATGTTCCTCCTATCTGTTCCAAACTTAATTTCCCCCCTTTATATCTATTTTCCTTCACTGGCATTTCGGTGGGTCATCTGACCTTCACCTGCCTTTGCTGACATCCGTGAGGCCTGGTGGCCAGGCTGCCTCAGGTCTCTGTTGCTAGGTGAGAAAGCAGGAGAAAGCAGGAGGTCCGTCCGTTTCACCTAAGGAACAATTTGCCAGCCTGTGATCTGGCATCCCATCCAAATGCAGGAGCAGATGGTCTGCTTGCCTCATATCGGTGGCTAAACCAAGGCTGACAGAACATTTCAAACTGCATTAGTGAGCCTAGTGAGATAAGACAGCAAACAGCTAAATCAGCCGGGATCCAAAAAGTCAATTTTTCCAACAATGTTGCTTACTGTATCCGGATAATCATCAGATGCTGGTCGCTCCTTGAAACAGCACGATGCCCCCTGGACCCTGAGACGCAGGCGAAGCAAAATAAGAATAATAATCAAACATGCTTCTTGGACATTTCTCCTCACAACAGAAAAGGCCGGAAGGTATATTAGTTACTGCTTCAGAGCCGAGGAGAATAAAAGGCGATTTCTCTCTCCAGATGAGCCCCCCAAATACCTTCTGCACTTGTATTCATACAATAAACCTCAGGGCGAAAAATAAACCCATAGAACCACGAGGGGAAACACTATGGAAGTCAGTTGATCTTTGAATAGGCCTTGTCAAATAAATTGAGCTTCACTTGAGCCATTGGTCGGTGGCCAGACTGGAGCCTGTTTCGAATAGAATAGAATAGAATAGAATAGAATAGAATAGAATAGAATAGAATAGAATAGAATAATTCCTATGGAGAATAGGAACCATATATATCCCAGAATGGATTACAGCCCAAGGTTGTTGTTGTATTTAAAAAACAACAACATTCTAACAATAAAATTATATTTCCAAGTAATAAAAACAGTAAAGAAAGCAGAAGCATAAGGCAGCAAGAACAATCATCTCAAAAGCTGAAGCAACAGCGCATCAAATGAAAAAGGAAAGCTGAACACAGAAAGCTCAGGACAAAAGAAAGCAGAACAGGGCTTCCTGAGCACGTTTGGTCGTAAGTGAAATGGGGAGCTAGAAAAAGGGACATGTAAATCTATTTCGTTCAGAGACTCCAAACCTTTCTTAACTGAATAACTGAAGAGCAGTAGAGCTATTTATGCACAGCGCGCTGGTAACACTTTAGCCCAAATCTCTGTAGGACTTCGTCTAGCAGTTTCATCGGTGGTAAAGAGCATTGGGGAGAAGGTACAACCTCTTGCACCCAGGAGCTGAAGTCCGTCCATTAGTTCCTCATCCCCATCTTCTAGAATACGTAGCGACCCCAAAGGACCTCAGCAGGGTTCCTCCTAAACCCACCCTTGAAAGACGACCCAGAAGGAAACTATAGGACTCAGCTACATTACTCAAAAAACAACACTTTGATTGCATTATAAACATGCAGCACCAGATGGCGCCGGAGAGCAAATAAAAATCGATGTGATTTTTACATAGTGTTTTTTCCTTTTGTTATAACGATTTAATTTCTGACTTATTTATAGCGCTTACTCCCCACCCCCGTGTGTAGATCCATCCTATGTTGATGGTACTGAAACGTGCTGAGAGGTTCAGGGTCAGGGTTGCATTCCCCCCGTCTGTCTCCTGGTACGAGCTGTTTACGAAGGCTTCTGTCCCAAATTAGCTGCATCCAAGATGATTAGCTTCATTCAAGTAAATGCAGATCTGGGTGACACACTCCAAGCATTTTACCTAAGATTGGAATATTTGAACCTGAATAATAATTTTTAGATTTCAAATATGGTTTCTTACAGAGAGGACATGCTACTCCCCCACTGCGGACAAGTCACACAGCCGTCCCGCATTTACAACTTCTGTTTAATGCTGTCCTCCTTATTGCCTTAATCATACAGGAGGGGAGATGTGCACAGCTGGCCTTACTTCCTGAAGAATCCTGGCACTTTCTCCAGGCAGAACAAACTGAAAGCGATGCACAGAAATCGGATCACTCCAACATTTCCACCTCTTGCCAGCTCCTAACTCCCCAGCAGCGCCAGTGCGCATTGCTGTCCCCCCCCCCTGCAAATACAGTCATGCCACGCTGGGCAATTCCTGCAGCTGGCGCATGGCTGTGTGCGCGCACATGCAAGGAGGGATGCAATTAATGCGCTGAGAGCAGCTGCACAGCATGCATGCAGTGTGCGGAATTGACTAGAGGCAGAAGCAAAGATCTGGAAGCCTGAAATCATTACGAAACAAATTAGTTTCATAATAAGATATATCAATCTTTGAGAGGAAATTGAATGCGGAGTGTGCTTAAAGTGACTAGTGATTAGAAGGCTAGAACTGTGTTCTCATGTATAATGGATTATTTTTGGTTTTGCAAATATATCTGAGCAAGACTGATATTCAGCAGCCCACAGCTTTTGACAACACTTTTTAAAAGGAGCACTTTTTTTATTATTTGCTGCAGCATCCTGTGAAATATTGTTCTTGTTTCTTTTGCTTAGTTTTGGTCCTTATGCTTCTCAGAGAAAGCAGGAGGTGAAGAAAAGCATCTCAGCAACAGGTCTGCAGCAATCTACAGTTGCAATTTGAGTGTGGCTTGTTGGCAGGTTATGACACAACCACATCAATGTCTGAGGTCTCCTAGTGTCCTTCTCTGTGCCATATGCTGGAGGCCGGAGAGCAAAAAATAAGTGGGAATCTGGCAGGGCTCCACTTTAAGACTATTAGAACTGAAAACTGGCGCTGTTGGATCTGCCCAAGTTTAGACTACCTCAGTGCCTCTGGAATAATAATAATAATAATAATAATAATAATAATAATAATAATAATAATATATTATTTATACCCCACCCATCTGGCTGGGTTTCCCCAGCCACTCTGGGCAGCTTCCAACAAAATATTAAAATACAATAGTCTGTCAAACATTAAAAGCTTCCCTAAACAGGGCTGCCTTCAGACGTCTTCTAAGTCTGGTAGTTGTTTTTCTCTTTGACATCTGGTGGGAGGGCGTTCCACAGGGCAGGCGCCACTACCAAGAAGGCCCTCTGCCTGGTTCCCTTGTAACTTGGCTTCTCGCAGCGAGGGAACCGCCAGAAGGCCCTCAGCGCTGGACCTCAGTGTCCGGGCAGAACAATGGGGGTGGAGATGCTCTTTCAGGTATACTGGACCAAGGCCATTTAGGGCTTTAAAGGTCAGTCACCAGTCTAGCTGCCGCATTCTGGATTAGTTGTAGTTTCCGGGTTACCTTCAAAGGTAGCCCCACATAGAGCGCATTGCAGTAGTCCAAGCGAGAGATAACTAGAGCATGCACCACTCTGGTGAGACAGTCTGCGGGCAGGGAGGGCCTCAGCCTGTGTCCCAGATGGAGCTGGTAGACAGCTGCCCTGGACACAGAATTGACCTGCACCTCCATGGACAGCTGTGAGTCCAAAATGACTCCCAGGCTGCGCACCTGGTCCTTCAGGGGCACAGTTATCCCATTCAGGACCAGGGAGTCCTCCACACCTGCCTGCCTCCTGTCCCCCCAAAACAGTACTTCTGTCTTGTCAGGATTCAACCTCAATCTGTTAGCAAGAATGCAAGAAGGGCATCATAAAGCCAAACCTTTCTCCTACCTGTCCCTCACAGGTACATTCCCTCCGGTCATGGGGGATATATTTTACTGTCCTGGATCTTAGCCAGGATTCAACTCTGGAGTGTGTATGCAAATCTAGGGCTAAGCTGGGGGAAAGCTGATAAAAAAGAGCAGGGCATTGGAGTAATCTTCTTCTTCTACCAGGTAACCACAGCCACCTGTCGCTTTGCAAAGGCACCCTGATCAAATCAGATTACAGAGCTCAGAGTTTACAAGTACGTGATACCTCTCATTTTAGAAATTAGCAACAGAGGTGCCATCTGCAGTGCTCAAGAGCAGGGGCTGAGTAATGAAGCAGCATGGAGAAGACAAGGAGTTTATATAGAGGATGCTTTAAGGAAGGGACTATGCAGCAGCTGTGGGAAATAAGGAGCAAAAAACGCAAGCAGGAAATGAGTGGGGAATGTTGTGGAGCTATGGGGGAGATGGTCTCCTTGGCCATGTTTGGGTACCTCTCCATAGCTTAGGGTACCTCTCCATGTGTGTTTCCACACACATCCCTCTCTGTCCTCCATGCAGGCAAGCAGAGGGCATTATCAGAGTTCAAAAATGCCTTGCGCCCAGGCAAAGACACAGAAGAAGAAGAAGAAGAAGAAGAAGAAGAAGAAGAAGAAGAAGAAGAAGAAGAAGAAGAAGAGTTTGGATTTGATATCCCGCTTTATCACTACCCAGAGGAGTCTCCAAGCGGCTAACATTCTCCTTTCCCTTCCTCCCCCACAACAAACACTCTGTGAGGTGAGTGGGGCTGAGAGACCTCAAAGAAGTGTGACTAGCCCAAGGTCACCCAGCAGCTGCATGTGGAGGAGTGGAGACGCGAACCCAGTTCACCAGATTACGAGTCTACCGCTCTTAACCACTACACCACACTGGCAAGATACCCTTTCCCTGATTTAGGCAACTGCGGTGGCTATCAGAAATGCATCCCTGCTGTGTTGCCCTTCTCTGCCTTGGAAGGCACTGAGACAGGAGAGGAGGGACAATGTGTGAAAAGCCAAGGAAGAACTGCACAGATTTTGTCAAGCACAAACTCTGCTTACCTCTGCAGTGTTCCAGCCTCCTGGGAATCGAAGGCTTGAAAGTATTAACACCTGCTCATCCCAGTGGCTTGGCACCTATTGCTACTAGACATGCAAATGAATATGAAACGGTCCTCTGCCAGTTACATGGGAGGATAACGCAAGAGAAATTGCACTGAGCAAAGCGAGTGGCCATTCAACTTATATCCAGGTCTCACACAATTATTTCCACTGTCATGGGAGTAATTTATTGGGTGAGCAATGACCTCACGTGGGATCCTCACTACCGTGGCTTGAATGTCACATCGTTCTTGGGAGGAGACAACTCTTTCTGTGTGAGCTACAAAATATTAGGTATTTGTGTTCGGCATTCATCATAATCATAGAATTCACACCCCAGCTGCGATGATGTTGTGGGGCGGCATGCTGGGCACTGGCAGTCGGGACTCCCAAGTTGGCACCCCTGTCTGGGAGTAAAGCTGATTGACCTCAGGGGGATTACTCCTGAGTAAACATTTATAGGGTTTTGCTGTCATTTGCTAGCTTTGTGCAAGTGTTGTTTCGAGGCTGCTGGAGGAAAGCATTGATGATTCCTGTTTACTCTCAAAACCAGATGCAAGTGGTTCAACATATATCGGCTGGAACAAGAGCACACTCCTGTCATTTTGAATTACATTTTGTATTAGCCTCCACAAAGAGAGCCCATTTCGACTGTTCAGCTGTCAGCAACCCACTATGACTGAAGATTAAAGCTATAAATATATACAGAACCATAGACTACTTTGTTTTTTTGGAAGGTGAATCCTTCAGAGGCTTTGCTTGTATAAATGGATTTTGTGTGTCTGTGTGTTCAGAGCATTGTTATTTATTTCTGTGCAGTATTATCTGGGGGGGGATGAAAATTCAGTGTTAAAGTTTACTTGACTTTACTGCACTCAATAAAATAACTACAGAGAAACCCACAAATATATATATTTTATTTCTGAAATGAATCTTCCCTGTTTATTGCATATCAACTAATCTTTATAGCTGAAATAAACCCCTTTGTGAAAGAAGATAACTAATAAATGTCCTCGTCATAGAAAAGTATTCAGTCCTCTCTGTATGCGTGCCCAGATCCTGTGTTAATTCAATATGTTACTACAAGGCTTCAACACACACATAAAAGCCACAAAATATATCTTACCCCTAAGACCCACAAAACGCAGCAGGACTTACTTCATAGTCAAATTTTGCATTATACAAAATGTGAGAAGGACCGTGACTTCTCTGTGTTTGCGGTCATTTCACAATTGATTCTAAGGATAAGATCAAAGGTGCCTAACTTTTGTAAAGTTCTTGTTCTCTTATAATGGCAATGGTGCCCACCTGAGAGGTGTCGGAACTGAGTTCCAGCAAGTTCCGGCTGGGGGGGGAGGAGCCCTGAGTATAATTGATTTAATTGACACAGAAATGGAAAATGTATGTGTATTAATGAAAGTTTAAAATGGAAAATGGTTAAATGTGTATTGGTAACATTGGGGGTTTTCCGTAGTAGTTTTTCCTAAGGGGCTCTAAGCTCCTAAATGGGTTAATGGTTAGCGTTGATTCTGTTACTCTAAACTGTTGTAACTTTAGGTCAGGTGACAAAGGTACTGAGTTGCAAATTCGCCATCTTGAAATGGCAGTGGCTAATACAACAAGGGATGTGATAAAGGCTCTCAAAAAAGAGTTGCATAGGCTTAGGTAGAGTAGGTTTAGGCAAGCTGGAATGCGGGAGAGAGAGAGTTATCTTTTATTTCTAAGATGCTGAGCCTGTGCTGGACAGCACAAGACATTGTATGGATATTTTGGATGTATCTTTGATGCTTATGTTTTGTTTGTATAGAATTCTGCCAGTAAAAGTTTGAATAATATTTTTATGGGCCTGGACAATGATTTATTCCAAAAGGAGTCAGTTCTTATGCTTCAGTCACTTCAAACTGCACAATATTAATATCTGCAATCATTGCATCTGAAGGTGGGTTTCTCCTGAGCTGAGGTGAACCTGTGTCTTATGCACCTCAATATTAGCAGGTAAGTTGGATGCAGTATATCCAAGTGAAAACACACATGGTCAGACCCTCCAAGCACCCCTATTTTCCAGGTACAGTCCCAGATTTACAGACGCCATCCCAGTTTCTAATTTGATTCCAGAATGTCCTGCTCTTCCTTAGGACGTCCCAATTTCCACTGGAGAAATGTTGGAGGGTATGCAGTTATTCAACCCCCGAGATAAGGAGATAAGTAACTATACAACCTTTAGAAAACATCTGAAGGGAATGTATAGGGAAGTTTTTAAAGGGTTTGTTATGTTGTTATATATGTTGGAAGCTGCCCAGAGTGGCTGAGGCAACACAGTCAGATGGGCAGGGTATAAATAAAATATTATTAATATTATTATGGAATAGGGCATCCTGTTTTATCGGAGAAATGTTGGGGAGTATGCTGTCACACATGCAACAAGCAAGGGGGGGAGAGGACTGGACGTCTCTCATATCTGGGAAACAATGGCCTGCGAGCCCTCGGGTTGGAGAACAGCCTTTACCAAAGGTGTCATGGGCTTTGAAGACACTCGAACTCAGGACGCAAGGGATAAACGTGCTAGGAGGAAGGCACACTTGGCAAATCCACACCGTGATCAACTCCCGTCTGGAAGCCAATGTCCCCACTGTGGAAGGACATGTGGATCCAGAATTGGCCTCCACAGTCACTTAAGGACTCGCTGTTAAGACAGTGTTAATGGAAGACAATCTTACTCGGCTACCGGTGGTCGCCAAAGAAGAAGAAGAAGTTATGGAATATATAGGACATCCCTATTTTCACTGGCGAAATGGTATACAACGTGGGGCTACGAGGCTCGCTGGCGCCGGTGACCGGGGCTTATTTCGGAGCAACGGGCGCCGCAGGACAAGAGCGTCCACACGCTGGAGAGAACCGGAGCGCGCCGCTCCCTTCTGGAGAGAGCGCAAGGCGGAGAGGGAAGCGCAGAGCTTTCCCTTTAAGAGGCCGGCTTGCCTCCATTTGACGTCAGGGTGTTTCTGCACCATCGCCGGCACCCGCGAGCCCCCATTCGGGCAGGAGGGGCGAGAGAGGCAGCGAGCGCGGCCGGCCAGGGAGGGAGAAGGAAGCGAAGCCCAGCTCCCCCGGGGAAGCGTCCCGCAGCCCCTCCGGCTCGTCCTCAGCATCCTCCCGCGGAAAGCGCGTCTCCTGCAGCCATGTCTGTGGCAGGCTTGAGGAAGCAGTTCCATAAAGCCACTCAGGTGAGGGGGCCGGGGAGGGGGCGAGGAGGAGGAGGCCGAGGAGCCCCGGGCAAGGGGGGAGGCGCGCGCGGGGGCGGCGGGAAGCGCGGCTCTAACCCTCCGAGTTAGGAACCTCTGGGCGCGCGCGGGAGGGAGCAAGGCGCCGGAGGCCTCCAGGGGGCGCTGCGTTGGGGAGGGGGCGCTGAGCAAACGGGAGGACGGGGGCAGCTGGGAAGCGAGCCGGAGAGGGTAGCGGGCAGGGGGCGAAACCAGGCTTCACCCAGGGCAAAGACCCAGTTTGGCACCCCTCCCAAAGCGCATTTGCGTATACACACACGCGCAGGCTGGAAGCCTCTATGGCGCCCCTCTGGAGGCTTAACCCGGGGCAAAAAAAGCTCGGCTGCCCCCCCCCCCAGGGAAGAGGAGGGAGGGAGAGCGTGGGGTGGGGAAACACATCCGAGATCGTCGAGGCTCTCAGATTGGCCCTATATGCCATTGCCAGGTCTTCCCAATTAGGATTTTGTTTTGTTTTTTGCAATAAATAGCCCCCCTGCTCTATGTGACTGCAGCAGAAGATGGAAAAGGTCCCAGCGGAGGGGCGCTTGGCCGGACCAGGTCTGGCCGCTGCAGGGGGCGCGATGGGTACCGCATTGTGCTTTCCAGGGAGACGGGGGAGCAGACACCGGGTTTTCTCCAGCGCCCCCCACCCCCGTGCTTTATTTCTCTGCCCGGCCTCGTTCAGTGGTAGGCGCCCACAACTGCGCTTCTCTCTCCCCCCCCCCCCGCCCTCCATCTCCGCGCTTCCCCCGCTCCCCGCATTGGAGCAGCTCAGCCCCTGCAGAGCCCGGCGAGGATTTGTGGCTGCTTTATCCGCCGCGCTGCTGCTGCTCCTGCAGCCTTTCTGGGACGTGGCTGGGGGGGGGGGGGGAGGAGGCAGGCGGAGGTTGCAACGTGCAAGCGGCGGCTGGTGGAGGAGGAGGAGGGCTGGCCATTTGTACTATTTCCATACCCTTCCAGTGGACTATCCGGCCGGGACTAGGATTATGTAAAAATCCTCCTCCAGTGACCTTGCAGTGATGTAGTTACTGAGCTTTGATTCCCCCCCCCCCTGCTGTTCCATCACACGGTGTCCCTAACCGTGCGCCCCCCCCCCCGCCGCGCCTTTCCCCATCTCATAAAAGGAAAACTATCCTTTCCTTCCATCAGGTTTTCGACTTCATGAATGGAAGTAGATCTGTATTAAACATTAGTCTTTGAAATCCCAATGAATGAGGTGTTTGGGGTTGTGTGGGGCATTTTGACTCTCGAGTTGGATATTGCCAGACTGGTTTGTTTTGGTATTTTGTTGGTTAAATCTGTTTAGTGGTAAAGAGCCCTGCCGCCACGGCCACCCCTTCATTATAGGAGGGGAAATTCCTTAAAAATATAATCTAGTGTATGTATGTGTGTCTGTCTGTCAGGCTGCAGTGTTTTTTTCAGTTTAATCTTGTGTTGTGAACAGTGGCGATGCGCTTGTGTGAGTAACTGATTTGGAGAGTGAAGTCTGATGGTTTAATGGCACTGCTTCATGCTGCATTTCTATAACTAAGGATTAGATTCTGATTCACACTGCTGCAAACCTGGGACAGGAAGGGGAATCGAATCCCCAATGTCTGTGGGATCACAGAAAACCTTCTGTCTTCTTTTCTGAACGCCACGTGTTATATAATGCTGCCTATGAAGTGTCTTCAAGATAACGCCAAGCTGTTTAAAAATATCACCCTAGTGAATCTCCTCTGCAGGATGCAGTGCAGCATCAAACCTTCCGGGACCTGGCTCTAGCACATTGTCTTATCCCCTAGGAAATGCAGACCTTCCAGAATTAATTCACGATGGAGCAGTTCTACTGACACATGCCTTCATTCTGATTCTTCCGTCATCTTTTACTTTAAATTCTTTAATGGCCAAAGTGAGCAATGCAAATACTTTATTAGAGGGATGCAACACTGTGTTGCAACAGTTCTTCAGTAATAATAATAATAATAATAATAATTTATTATTTATACCCCACCCATTTGTCTGGGTTTCCCCAGCCACTCTGGGCAGCTTCCAACAGAATATTAAAAACACGATAAAACATCAAACATTCCAACATAACATTAAAAACACATTAAAACATCAGTCATAAAAAACTTCCCTAAACAGGACTGCCTTCAGATTTCTTCTAAAAGCCAGATAGTTGTTTATTTCCTTGACATCTGATGGGAGGGTGTTCCACAGGGCGGGCGCCACCACCAAGAAGGCCCTCTGCCTGGTTCCCTGTAATCTCACTTCTCACAGTGAGGGAACCGCCAGAAGGCTCTTGGAGCTGAACCTCAATGTCTGGGCAGAATGATGGGGGTGGAGACACCCCTTCAGGTATACTGGGCTGAGTAGCTTGGATATGAACATGACATGGCTTTTCATCACCATGTCATGGGATCAGTGGGCTTCAGATGTTGCCTTCATCGTCTCAATATTTTAGTTCCTTTCTGTCAGTCTTTGGTCCCATCAAGAATGCTTGTGGTTGAATCTGGGAGTGTAGCATATAAATGTTGGCACTCTGTTGCTAGTCAGGAACATTTAGGACAAACTAAGTTTGTTCTTGGTATGAGCTTTCGTGTGCATGCACACTTCTTCAGATACAGCTCAGCCTATCACCCATTTCCACCACCCCTCTGAGTAATACCCCTCCCCACCCTCTCACTATATATAAGGGTCTGGTGACTTCTGTTTCAGTGTATCTGAAGAAGTGTGCATGCACACGAAAGCTCATACCAAGAACAAACTTAGTTGGTCTCTAAGGTGCCACTGGAAGGATTTTTTTTTTTTTTTTTTTTTTTTTTTTTGGACTATGGCAGACCAACACGGCTACCTACCTGTAACAGGAACATTTAGGGTTAGAGTAAAATGATTTGGAGAAGATTATCCTATAACCAACAATAAGAATTTTGGATTTTGTTAGTATTAACAGGAGTGGCAAAAGTCTTGAACTAAGCAGGCTTTAAAAATAGGATATATTAGAAAGGTAGCCCAACGATATGAGGGCTGTAGTTCTATACCCACAACAGTGTAAGTCCCATTGAACTTGATCATTAAATAGATTTGCCAGGAAGAGGATGGCACTTTAGCTGATGTTGCATTTTAAATGCTGGTTTTGATCAATATTTTCAGCATTCTGTCTCCCATTGTAAAAGGTGGCAAAAAATCCTGTGAATGGTTCAACCCCCCCCCCCCCCCGCTTACTATATTCTTATGGGGTTACACTTCTGAAACTTTCATGCTGGTTAAATAAAGTAGGTAAAAATTAATACTGCGTGTGTCGTAATTTTGAGGCCTATTTCTGAGCAATAAACTGTGAAATATAGTTCTGAAGGCAAATCACATTTGATATAACTCCTTTTAAAATTTCAGTTTTTAATATTGTGTTGTTGTTGTTGGTGGTGGTGGTGTTATTATTATTTTTTAAAAGACTGAATAAGCAGGTAAAACTCAGTGCTGCAGAAATCTCAAAAACTGCTGCCGGAAACTGACTTAAATGTCTATTATTAATTGTAGTTTTCTCAGAGATTTGCATTTAAATTAGTTTGGTCTCCATGAATTGTGTGTGGCTGGAGTTAAGGAAATGAATTCCGTGCCTCCTTGTCCTCTGCTCACCTTTTTAACCCATTCTACCTTCCAGTTAGCATAATACCTACAATTACCTAATACCTGCAAATCCCTTTTAGCCTCCTACTGCACACGGTAAAAATAGGCTGTGCACTCTATTTCGCATTCCATGTGAATTTTTTTTTTAAATTAAACCTCTTGAGTCCTTTTCCAACATGGCACCTGTTCCTGGTTTAGCCTTGTGTGTACGTCTGCAAGTTGCTGCTCATATATTGCACTTTTAGGTGTACATTTAAAGATTGGAATAGTATATTCAAAAATGGAGTGTTTAAGAAAAGAAGTTGGGGGGGGGGAGTGAGGAATTGCAGGGAGAGTGATAAATAATTGGAATCGCTTTCCCTCCCCAATAGCATTAGCACAAGATAGTTCAGTTGGTTAGAGTGTGGTGCCGATAACGCCAAGGTTGCAGGTTCAATCCCTGTATGGGACAAGCGCACATTCCTACATTGCAGGGGGCTGGGCTAGATGATCCTCAGGGTCCTTCCATCTCTATGCTTCTAAATATAGGCTAGGTGAGTGACTCAGGGCCCTAGCCCTGAATCCCAGCAGCCTAGCACTATTGCCTTATAGCTCTAGTTCCTGTGGTTTAAGGGACGCGGGTGGCACTGTGGGTTAAACCACAGAGCCTAGGGCAGTGATGGCTAACCTTGACACTCCAGATGTTTTGGGACTACAACTCCCATCATCCCTGACCACTGGTCCTGTTAGCCAGGGATGATGGGAGTTGTAGTTCCAAAACATCTGGAGTGTCAAGGTTAGCCATCACTGGCCTAGGGCTTGCCGATCAGAAGATCAGCGGTTCGAATCCCCGCGACGGGGTGCGCTCCCGTTGCTCGGTCCCTGCTCCTGCCAACCTGGCAGTTCGAAAGCACATCAAAGTGCAAGTAGATAAATAGGTACCGCTCCAGAGGGAAGGTAAACAGCGTTTCCTTGCACTGCTCTGGTTCGCCAGAAGAGGCTTAGTCATGCTGGCCACATGACCCGGAAGCTGTACGCCGGCTCCCTCGGCCTATAGAGCGAGATGAGCGCCGCAACCCCAGAGTCGGTCACAACTGGACCTAATGGTCAGGGGTCCCGTTATCCTTTACCTTTACCTCCTGTGGTTTAGAGCTAGATGAACAGAAATCTACTCAGTGTTCCCAAAATCTGTGTAGCTCAGTCTGGAGACAGTCTCTCTCTCCTCCCCTCTCTCTCACACACAATATTCTGGGAAGAACTGGAGATGGGTTTTGTGCTAGCTGTGAATTCCAATATTTGTTAAGCTGTTGGATGCTCTGATCTCTTCTTAAAACAAGGGTAGGGGGCTTGGAGAGGGGACCTCTCCAGATGTTGAACTCCACCTTCCATTAATCACAGCAAATATGCTCAGTGGTTGGGGATGGTGGGGTTCAACAATGTTTGGAGGTCCACAAACCTCCCACTTTTGCCTTAGAGGAATGAGTTGAGTGTGTGCGAATAGGATTGGAGGAAATGTTTTTCTTCCAACATTAGTAAATCACCCCCAGGGCTCTTTCAACAGTAAACAGGTTGGGTCTCCTAAAAGTAGATAGCATTCTGACTGTGGATAGAAGTTAGGGTCCAAATGCTCCTTCTCCCCTGCCCCACTTCCCAGATGCTATAATAATCAGGTTAGGCTCTGTTTGGCAGGTTTGCCCATCATCATCTACCCTGGCACCATCACTACTTACCGGTATGTTTAGGTACCAGGCAAAAACATTTTGTTTGCACCAGGCCTTTGCCCCTTAATTATCTGTAGCCTCATTCAGAGGGTGGACTGTGTTAGTCCTGCCATTTTACAAATATGAATGTGTTTTTAGTTTTTACTCCATTTTAATTTTATGCTGGTTTTAATATATGCATTTGCTTTTGTAAGTCGCTTTGAGTTTCATTTTGCATAAAACTAATAAATTCAATTAATAATACTAATTGACGTTTAACTGTCGAGTATTCTTTATCTCTTTGAGGGCAAACAACTTCCACGGTTTAGCTACTGTGTGTATGGGCATGAATTCGTAAGAATCTATTGAAGCCAAATTGCGTAGTTTTGTGAGCCTACTTCAATTTATTCTTTGTATTATTATTTTTTTGCGTAGTAATGCAAGCAAGCCATAGATTACTTCAGGTCAATCATGGGCAAGTGTGTAGAGAGGCTTAAAATATCCCCACTGGGAACCCTGCTAATAGCATCCCTGCTGAGTAAAACTGAACGGGCATAAACCAATTTGGCAAGTGTGGAAGTTTACAGTTGGGAAGAAAAGGACATTTAAGCTTTAAAAGGCTTCCAAGTGTCAAAGTAAATGGTGCTCTGGAATGGCTTCTGTCTTCCTATGGTGATACCTGGAGAAAGTGGATCAGTTCTGAAAGGAAATCCACAGGGCTAGAAGGCACTCCATAGACCAAGTCCAAACCTCTTGTACAGGATTGATCACATTTTAATCCTAGTAGACTGTATCATGTAATCCAGACTATGGTATATCACAAGTAGAGCAAATAATGGGACACATGGCATGTCTAAGTGAGCTTGCAAAATGCCCTGTTCCAGATGTTTTCAAGCAAGTGGTTTGGCTTATGAGTTGCACCTGGAGAAGGATGGAGGAACTTTCAGAGCTTCAGCTAGGCTGACCAGCTGCAACGTATCTTCTTGCCCTCCACAAATGATCAGTGAGTCCATTATAAAATAAAAATGGCAAAGAGGCAGGGTAAAGACCTTCACCTTTGTCAGCTGCTTTCATGGAGTGCCATTCACTTGATGCATCTAGAGTAGACTGCATGTAGCCTCTGGATGCTTCTTCCATAATAAAATGGTTAGTCTTTATGGTGCTGCAATATTTGTTAATGTTTGTGCTGCAACAAGCTGACCAACTCAACTTCCAGCCTCTGACCAACTGCTGCTGCTGAGAGCTCAACTTCCAGCCTCTGACCAACTCAACTTCCAGCCTCTTTGAGAGGTGGTTTGGCAAATGCACACAAACGTGGCCTGACTAGCCTTCTGTTCTTTTGACTGGGCTAGTCAAAAGCTGACTAGGAGTCAGCTTTGCCTGCTGAACAGCAGCTTGAAGAGGGCAGAAGGCAGAGTGACTTCACCTGCGGTTGATCAGCCTCCACAGAGGAGAAGGCACTGATGAGAGCCAGCTGGCTCTGGCCTTCTTAAACAGAGCTCTCAGCAGCAGTTAGATGCTGGGAGTAACACCTGTAGTTCCTGGCCCTACCTTGATGCTTCCTGCTCTTCACCTGGACCCTTGGCTCTGTGATCACCTGGATTCCCTGACTTCTGGACTGCCTGACTTCATATGTGGATTCTGCTCTCAGGCAAGGGTTCCTCGGAGACTCCTAGCCCCTACTTGCTTGAAGAAGGGACCTGGATGGGGCTACTCCAGTAAGATATTGCCGGAGCAGTAAACGGTGCCCTACCCACTCCAGTCAAGGGCATTTTGGCACTTAAGGCAGGAAACCAAGCACACCTTCCTCCTCCCTAGCAGTAAAAATACAATAACAATAATAATAAATGGCTGGTTAGCTATTTAATTTGCTGCCCTTTCATGACACCTTCAATTGCCTGCCTGAGGCAGCCCTCTCATTCTGTCTAGGGGTAGGGTCACTCTTTGGGGCAGAAAGCACCCAGCAGTCTTCCACACTGCAATTCTATTCATGTTTCTCCAGAAGCAAATACTGCTGAGTTATCTCCCCACAACTCAAGCTGGAACATCATTTTTTTACTAGTTTGCATCAGGGTGGATTTGATTTAAATCAAATTGATTTAAATCATGATTTAAATCACGATTTAAATCACTAGTCAGTAAGGTTTGATTTAAATCACTAGTCAGTAAGACTTGATTTAAATATTTTTTTTACAGAAAGACTCATCCTTGATGGTATAATCTTAATATTTACAACCATATGAAGGTTTCATTTTTGAAATAATAAATTTTCAGAGTAGTTTTTACAGTTATATCAAAAATTACTGATTTGGTTATACTACTAGAAATACATAGACAGATAATTATGAAATTATGATGAGGTTTAATAAGTTAACTGTTTATATTTGGACAACTTTTCTGCTGTACTTTATTGGAAGGAGAAAAATAATCATTTCCTTAATAACCATTTAAACAATTTATTTAACTAAAACAATAACATGATAGTATATGTACCCATGTGTGTTAACTGATGTGGTTAAACATTTTTTAAAAAAACTTAGACTGAGTTTTAGCACACTTGATAAACTTAAAACAAATCCTTATTTCCTGATGAATAGCCTTTGGACTACAATGTAACTTAAATAGAAGACTATATTTAGAAAGATTTTTCCTCCAAAAGCATTTTATTTTAAAAATCCAATTTAAATAAAAAAAATCCGATTTAAATTAAAAAAAATCCAATTTAAATAAAAAAAAATCATTGATTTTTATCCACCCTGGTTTGCATTGTATTTTCAATGCTTCCTGACCCAGGAAGCACCGGCCCGAAGGGCACAAAAAGCTACAAGTCCCCATGAACCCCAGGAGGAAATAACACTCTGAGATTATGTCTTTCATCTATGCTTTGGTAACCTCTAGGTTAGATTACTGCAACGCTTTATATGCGGGGCTGCCCCTGAAGATGGTTCATAAACTTCAGCTGGTGCATTTTTTTAAATGTAATAATTTGATTTGAAATTAATTTGTGGAACTTTGGAAAAGTTTAATTAAAATTAAGAAAGGAAGAAACTACAGCTGGTGCACTTCATGGGAGACTTTGGTGGCCAGTAATCACATATTTGTAAACTGAAGCAACCCTAATAAGTATTTGTTTGCAGTAATTGACGAAAGATAATTGTGCTGGTTTTCTTTAATGCTACATGAACCAAAATAGGAGTGAGATGCCAGGGAAGGTAATTGTGGAAATATAGTTGTTTGGCTGGAGAGAAGGGAGTTAAATTTAGTATTTTGATCAGTTTAAAATGTTAAGAAAGTGCCATTAAGCTTAGAGGAAAATACATCTCAATATTGCATTGATAATTAGTTCCCCTGGCATACATCTAAAAGCTAGCACACAAGGGGGGGGGCTTTCTTACAAAAGCTTTGCTAGAGGAGGAGGAGTCTGGACCTGGTGGCACTGACCTAATGGGTGCTCGAGGGTTGGGCTCCATGTCAGAAGTTAATATAGCACCAGGTCAGCAGTTCGAATCCCCGCGACGGGGTGAGCTCCTGTTGCTTGGTCCCTGCTCCTGCCAACCTAGCTGTTTGAAAGCACATCAAAGTGCAAGTAGATAAATAGGTACTGCTCCGGCGGGAAGGTAAACGGCGTTTCCGTGCGCTGCTCTGGTTCGCCAAAAGAGGCTTAGTCATGCTGGCCACATGACCCGGAAGCTGTACGCCGGCTTCCTTGGCCAGTAAAGCAAGATGAGCGCCGCAACCCCAGAGTCGTCCGCGACTGGACCTAATGGTCAGGGGTCCCTTTACCTTTACCTAATTTCCTCTGGAGATAAAATTCACCTAATTCACATGTTTCTGACAATGCAAGTAGATGGGATTTCTTCCTATACCAACTGAGAAGCCTAGCAGACTAATGCTATAAATGCGCTTCAGTGAGCAGGGAGGCAGGGGCTTGGTGCCCAAGACCTGAGCTTTGCCCAAGAACTCATTGGAGAAACTGGTTTCCTTATGGGGTGAGCTGGGGCCAACTTGACCTCGTCACTAAAATTGGTATGGAGCCAATGGCCAGAGATCTCTCTTTGTCTGTCTGTCTGTCTCTGTCTGTCTGTCTCTTTCTGTGTGGCCTTGTAGTGTACTCTTTCATGAAACCGCTTCTTAGCTTCTAACTTGGAAGTTGGGACGTAATGGGACTCTGGCAGCAACCTCTCTTTGCAGCATGGCTGAGAGTAGCATTTGCCAATGGAGAATGAAACTATTGGACTATGTAGAACTGGACAAAATGATGGGGAGAATCCGAGAACAGCGGGACCAGAAGTTCGTCAAAGACTGGACTAAATTTACAGATTATTTAAAGGAAAGTACTCAATTGAATATGTTAGTAGGACTTCAAGAGGCTTTGTAGATTAAGGAAGAAATATTGTTGTTAAATATGAACTTACAATGACTAAGATAGAGAGAGATATAATAAAACAATGGTAGAATTAAGAAAATATAAGTTTAAATATAGAAATTAGAAAGTCATTTGGAAGGTCTGAAGGAAGTCAAGGCTATAAAAAGCCAAAAAGGTATAAGATGTGAAAAAGTATGTGAATGTTGTTATTGTAAAAAACTTTTTTTTGAAAATGAATAAAAAATGATATTAAAAAAAAAGAGAGAGTAGCATTTGCCAAGATCCTGCTGAAGGCTTTGTGTCTAAGCGAGCCCTTTCAAGCTAATACTCTTTGGATATTTTAGCCCCCAGCCCCAACCAGCTTGTGCTTTTTGGGACAGATGGGAGTTGTAACTCAAAATATCTATAAGGCTATCACACGTACTGTGGTTTCTTAACCTTTCTCCTGCTTGCTCAGTCCCAGAGTTAAACTCGGAATGTGAAGCCAATTCCCCTTTCCATCTTGGGAAAGACAAGCATCTCAGAAACCTAGCCAACTTTGTGAAATTGTACAGGTTTGAGGGTGTTACGAACCACATTATGTTGTACAAAGCGAATGGAAAATGTAAGCATGGCAGGATCTTGTAGGGTTCTGTGCAGTACGGAGCGCATTGATTGTGTCGGTGGTTGACCTTAATTTTTTATAGTACTTGGTTACCAAACTGACCCTGCTAACCAGCCTCAATATAAGCTCCTTGTTTGCTCGTCTCCTGCAGCTGCCGTATTGACTGCAATATTTACCATGGGGGGGGGGCGATAATTGGTTTGCATCAAAGGGCTGCCATCTCAGCATTCGCACCGACCTAAAACTCCATACTGTTATTTGCCGCAGCAAAGCAGTGGGGTGTAACAGCTGGTGGGAAGTGACTGGGATAGACTACCAATTTTATTTTAATTGCCTCATATTATTTTATCCTCAGAAATGATTGTTGTGAGGAAAGATGATCTCCGTAAGCTGATGGCTCTGCCATGCTTTTGATCTACAGTTGTGCTTTTAAGGTTTCGTGCTGGTATTGTAGGGTTGCCATCTGGCCCCGATTCCAGGACAAAGTGATTCCAATGGAATTGAGACCCTCTGAAGGGTGTTGTATGAATTCTAAGGTCTCAAATATAGCTTTTCCCTGGTGGTTTGCACACTGTTTGGGTTCCAGTTGGAGTTGCTGTTTAACCCTGATTTTAAGGAAATGAAAGAGATTAAAGGCACCATGCTGACTCTGTCTCCTTCTAAGCTAAGTATTTAACACCCACCTTATGTGTGACCCATGTGGCGCTGTGGGTTAAACCACAGAGCCTAGGGCTTGCCGATCAGAAGGTCGGTGGTTCGAATCCCCACGATGGGGTGAGCTCCCATTGCTCGGTCCCAGCTCCTGCCCACCTAGCAGTTCGAAAGCACGTCAAAGTGCAAGTAGATAAATAGGAACCGCTCTGGCGGGAAGGTAAACGGCGTTTCCGTGTGCTGCTCTGGTTTGCCAGAAGCGGCTTAGTCATGCTGGCCACATGACCTGGAAGCTGTACGCCGGCTCTCAGCCAATAAAGCGAGATGAGCGCCGCAACCCTAGAGTCAGACACGACTGGACCTAATGATCAGGGGTCCCTTTACCTTTACCTTATGTGTGATGTATTTCTGACTGTAAAGGGAATGTCCTTCTTCTTCATGCCAAAATGCTAACTTTCAAAAAGAGGTGTCTCTCTTTGTTCTGGGTCTCTCACTTCCTTGCAAGGGGGAGGGGGAGGACTCTGTTGCAACAGAAAAATAAAGATCTGCCTTGCTTCCCACTGCTTCCATCCATTCTTCTCTGACCTATCATGGACTTAGGGGACTCAGAGTCCCTTGGGGAGTTGGGCAGCAAAAGCCAACCCCAAATTTTCTACAACAGCATCATATGCCCTGACAAAGTGCATTCATTGTGTTCTCTCTCTCTCTCTCTCTCTCTCTCTCTCTCTCTCTCTCTCTCTCATTCATTCAGTATCCTAAGTTGCTTCAGGTTCAATGATGAGCAAATAGAATTGACAAATTGAATTGCTAATCTGAAACTATTTTGGGCCTATAGCCCTCCCATTCAAAAACCTTAAGCTTCTGTTCTGCACACTTCACAAAATTTACTCACCTTGGCAATCAATATAATGAACCAAATTACTCTGCTGGATTTGCAGGGAACTATTGTGAAGCCAGCTGCCTGCTCTGTGCCAGGTAAATATTTATGGGGAACCTTTTACAAGCTAAGATCCAAATGTAGTGTGCCTTGAATTGACAGACAATAAAAGAGAAGCTATGTGTATAATCTAGAAGAAAGTTCCAATTAAAAGCTTCCACTTCCAATAAAGAATTAAGCTCATAATGAGGTAGCTCACAGTGCAACCCTATGCGTATTTATTTAAGAAGCACATTCTGCTGTGTTCACTAGAGCTTACTCTCAGGTAAGTGTGCATAGGATTGCAGTTTCAGGCCTGGAAATGTTTTCTCACCTGGCATCCTTTGACAAACAAGACTGACCTCTAGGGAACTATTGTACATTGGAAGACTGTTGCTCCTCAGCTTGTGTGCATTAGATGTGCCAAAATTAACTAATACTGTGACTTGCTGGTTAGTGATCCTTCTGTGGATTAGTTATTTTCCTGGATGATGATGATGATTGCAATCCTTTCTGATTTAAAATTTGATCTGGTTTGGGGATTGCAAGTGCCTTGGTTGCCCTGGTTGATTACTTATGCCTAGAAGTAGGAAAGGAAAGTGAAGCCTTTTTAGTTCTCTTGGAACACTCAGTAGCTTTTGATAACGTTGATCCTGGGATGCTTCCAGGGCTCTTAGTTGGGTGCAGTTATGAGTAACTGTTTTGCAATGGCTACAGTTCTGCCTATCAGGTAGATCTCATGAGGTCATCCTGGGTTGCTCTGTGAGGTTCCACAGCAGAAAGAAATGTCAGACACTCACTCACCTCGGTGCTCTATGGGTCAAGCATTCTTCTTATTAGAAATAATTTATTGATATTCAGAGGAGAGTCACTTTGCTTCTTTTCTGGAATTTCTCTAGAGCCAGTGTGGGGAACCTCTGGCCCTCCAGATATTGCTGAACTACAACTCCCATTAGCCTCTTAAAGCATAGCCAATGATTATGAGAGTTGTAGTTCAGCAACACCCAGAGGGTCAAAGATTCCCGCACCTGATTTAGAGACATGGTTAATTTAAAATTAAAAGTGACTGTGTGTTCAGTATTTTTAAAAAAGACTTTAGTGGTTTTTTTAAATGGCTAGTTGGGGTGGAGGGGAGAGACAGAATTCTGTAAGTAAGGCCTACATAATTACCAGACACCTTCATCTGCCTCACTTGTAATAGAACATATATCTCCCGTACCAGTCTCTGCCGCTACACTTGGTGCTGTAACTCTCCAATGGTTTGGCTTAACCCCCGAAGGTGTACTCTCCCGTTGTCTCTCGAGACAGACAGATGCCAACACACATACTGTAACTACCTGTTTCATTCCATAGTGACCCTTTGGGTATTGCTAGATTCACACAGGTGCTTTCCATAGATTCTCATCCATTTGCTGTTTACATATAATAACGTTGATCTTCCTGCTTACAGTAATTGAACAGAACAATGATGTAATGCCAATAAGTTGGTAGGGAATTTCCTACAGTAACTGGCCGTGTCATTGTTTAGCCTGCAATGATTGTTTAGTTGTGCCGTTGCTCAGAACTCAGTCATTGACACCTATCTAAGCAAATTGGACAGCTAAGCCAAGTTCCGCTGTTAGCTCCCCCCCCCCACAAAACTTCAAAGGGGGAAATTATAGAAAGATTGTGTCATTTTGTTCTATGTAACATATAAAATGGGATGCAGGTGGTGCTATGGTCTAAACCACCGAACCGCTTGGGCTTGCCGATCAGAAGGTCAGCGGTTCGAATCCCCACGACGGCGACATAGTTTGAAAGCGCACCAGTGCAAGTAGATAATAATAATAATAATAATAATAATAATAATAATAATTTATTATTTATACCCCGCCCATCTGGCTGGGTTTCAACAGAGCATTAAAATACAATAATCTATAAAACATTAAAAGCCTCCCTAAACAGGGCTGCCTTCAGATGTCTTCTAAAGGTCTGGTAGTTGTTGTTTTCTTTGACATCTGAAGGGAGGGCGTTCCACAGGGCGGGCGCCACTACCGAGAAGGCCCTCTGCCTGGTTCCCTGTAACTTGGCTTCACGCAGCGAGGGAACCGCCAGAAGGCCCTCGGCACTGGACCTCAGTGTCCGGGCTGACGGATGGGGGTGGAGACGCTCCTTCAGGTATACAGGACCGAAGCCATTTAGGGCTTTAAAGGTCAGCACCAACACTTTGAATTGTGCTCAGAAACGTACTGGGAGCCAGTGTAGGTCTTTCAAGACCGGTGTTATGTGGTCTCGGCGGCCGCTCCCAGTCACCAGTCTAGCTGCCGCATTCTGGATTAGTTGTAGTTTCCGGGTCACCTTCAAAGGTAGCCCCACGTAGAGCGCATTGCAGTAGTCCAAGCGAGAGATAACTAGAGCATGTACCACTCTGGCGAGACAGTCCGTGGGCAGGTAGGGTCTCAGCCTGCGTACCAGATGGAGCTGGTAGACAGCTGCCCTGGATACAGAATTAATCTGTGCCTCCATGGACAGGTGTGGGTCCAAAATGACTCCCAGGCTGCGCACCTGGTCCTTCAGGGGCACAGTTACCCCATTCAGGACCAGGGAGTCCTCCACACCTGCCCGCCTCCTGTCCCCCAAAAACAGCACTTCTGTCTTGTCAGGATTCAACCTCAATCTGTTAGCCGCAATCCATCCTCCAACCGCCTCCAGGCACTCACACAGTGGTACCGCTGCGGCGGGAAGGTAGACGGTGTTTTGTTCGCGCCAGAGGCTGTTTAGTCCTGCTGGGCACATGACCCAGAAAGCTGTCTATGGACAAACACTGGCTCCCTCGGCCTGAAAGCAAGATGAGCACAACAACCCCATAGTCGCCTTTGACTGGACTTAACTGTCCAGGGGTCCTTTACCTTTACCTTTTATGTAACGTATCAAAAGAGATTTCCATTTTGATGCACACTTGAAGGGCCTCATAACCACAGCTGGTGCATCCTCCTAACAAGCTAATCACTTAGTCTCTGTAATCTGTTTTGTCATGTGTTGTATCAGTTTATGTGTAGGTGTCCCAAACAACATAAGCATGTTC
Organism: Darevskia mixta; assembly: GCA_034641385.1. Taxonomy (NCBI): domain Eukaryota; kingdom Metazoa; phylum Chordata; class Lepidosauria; order Squamata; family Lacertidae; genus Darevskia; species Darevskia mixta. The sequence goes on from JAWWNH010000017.1 coordinate 22,968,316, forward strand.
CTGGAAGTGGGATATTTGCAATCTCAGCTCCTGTATTTGCATCTTCTCACACCCACTCTTATCAGCCCGCGAAAATGAGTGACAATTCTCTCTTACTTTATTGCGCTGTTGGCAGAAATCCACCTCTGTCATCACTGTGTATAACTGTTGAGTGTGAAGTTGTCTTTTGGGTTATCCATGAAACTTTTTAGCCTGAGCTGACATTCCATGTGTACACGTGTGTGTGGTGATCATGCCAGCTAGGCAGCTTTGAGGCACCCAACTTCCATGTTGACTGTACAGTAGATAATGCATATAGACCATCATTGCATGACTCCCCCCCCCCATTGTGTGTGTGTATTAGGCAATACCAGGTTTTCAAGATTGCAATATATCACCACCTAAACATTGCAATATACCAATATAACACGATGTCTGAAATAAAGATGGAGCTATGTAGAGGCACTGGTTGGCTTCACGGTTTTTACCGCATTGTGATTTTTGTCGGCGCCTGCTCTTGTGATTCGCTGCTCCCTGCAGGAGACAGGGAAGAGCTGAGCCAGCAGATTTAACAGGGTCTGCAAGAATCGAGAGACGCGTTGGCTGGCTTCACGGTTTTCCCCACATTGTGATTTTTGCATAGCGCACACACATATGTCATGATTTGCGATATATTGTCAGGTCAAAATTTTTGCAACCGATATCATGATATGGACTTCAAACTAGTTTTGGACTCTATATCGGCCAGCCCAAATGCATATGCGTGTGTGTATTAATTTTAAAAGCATTTTAAAACTGCTGAATATTCAGCATGGCTGAAGCCTCTAGACATGGGCAGATGTGCATTCAAGATCCAGAAATAGAAATTGGAACCTTCCACATGGAAAAGGTCCACTGCAATCGATACCTATGTATATACTGTATCTTCCTTAAATTCCTCCAACACTTAGAATGAGCAGAAATGTCAGAATAACTTTACATTAGGCAAAAATGGGTGGCAACTCATGTCTAAATGGATATCTAATATGCTTTATTTATTTTATTGCATTTATATTCTACCTTCTCCTCTAAGGAACTCATGGTGGCTGAGAAACAGTGACTGGCCCAAGGTCACCCAGGGAGCTTCATGGCCGAGTGGGGATTTGAACCCTGGTCTCCCAGGTCCTAGTTGGACACTCTAACCCAGGCATCCCCAAACTGCAGCCCTCCAGATATTTTGGCCTACAACTCTAGCTAACAGGACCAGTGGTCAGGAATGATGGGAATTGTAGTCTAAAACATCTGGAGGGCCGAAGTTTGGGGATGCCTGCTCTAACCACTACACCACACTGGCTTCCCATCTGGCCTAGGAGACCCCTACCATCTTGTGGGTCCTTGTAGCTTACAGCATGCAACTAACAGTCTCCCCTGTACCTTATGCGGCCTGCGTAATGGTTACAAAATACAAGTCCTAGTGTATATCATACATACATACATACACACATACCAAGTCACTTCTCTTCTTTGCCCCCATCCCCAACAACATGCCTGCATATGGCCTTGGCTGGCTCAGTGCCATTCTTTGCAGGCACCTTGATGCATGATGACAGCCCTATCTGAGGCAGGTTAAGCTGGTTATGAAGCCTCTTTTCCAGGCCATTTGGAACCAAGTAGCTGCTTTGCGGAATCTTTGTTGCCCAGAGGGTCTTTCCGCCTGTCTCAGCAGCCTGCTTCTTTCAAAGCTGTGCTTGGGAATTCCGGCTGCTTCTCCATCCCACGTGAGGCTGCTCCTCTTGCTTGGCAGATGCATAATTACTCCTATTTGAGTTTTGCATTATAACGTCTACTTGCAACCAGTGGTCAATTATCAACGCTTGCGCTTCTCTTGAATTAACTTGGTGCCTAAATGTTGCGGCTCTGAGGGTTTCCGTCCCCTACGATACGCTTGTGTGTTTGTTTACTCTTTGCTCTGCCACTCAGGGCAACTTTCCTTTTCCTCCCATGTGGTTGGAAGCAGGCTTTGAATCCCGGAATCCAATTAAGACCTCCCTGCGGGCCTGCGGGCCTCTCGCCTTCTCTGTTTCTCTTTTGTTGCATGCCTGTAGTGTAACAAGCAGCAGAATGGCTGTTCCCACAGCTCAGAATATGATTATTTATTAAGTGGCTCCAGCCAGCAAGATGAATATATTACTCTCCGACAAAGAAGATCGGATAATTGAAAAATGTATATTTTGCCATGATACTGAGTTGTGTTTTTTTTAATAGCAGACTAACATGGCTGCAGTGGTCCCTCACCATAAACATCAGACCCCAGGATATTTTATTGCAATGTTCTCAAAGTAATAATGACTGAAGATGCTAGTATTTGATCAACATAATAGAATTTTAGATCAGTTGAGGCACATGGGGCGGGAGTTGCCTAACGATCCCCATCTGAAAGGCTTGCACAGATGGGAAGATTGGAAGAGTGTCATGTTGAACTTCACCCATAGTGTTTTCTTGGCTGATTCAGACTTGTGTGGGTAGTGTTACTGTTCTTATCACATCAATATTCCTTGTAGGTGGGTATGTTGGAAATGAGGCTTATTAGCCCCGTGAGTTGCTTAGGTATCTGGGATACCTTTTCCTTAAGAAGGTGATCACCCAACAAGCTAGGCCAGGGGTGGCTAACCTGGCGCCGCCTTGAGCTTTTCAGATTGTATTTCCCTTCACCACGTGACCATAGGCCAATGCTGGCTAGGCCTGATGGGATTTGGAGTCCAACAGCCTTGGGGGGGGGGTACCATGTTGTATGTTCTTGGCCTAGGCAAAAGAATACTTGGGGGTTGTTCGATATGTGTGCTCATTTCTTGATTATCTCCTAAAATCATGGATGTCCCGCATATGAGAATGAGCCTTCACAAAGCAAATGCTAAAGATCCAGTGTCATCTTATACACAATCCTTCGTATTGAGGATAGTTTAGCCATTCAGTTGCCAGACACCAAATGCTAACAAATCAGTAGATGCTCATGCCTGTGTGGAACACCTTTCACGGAGAAGCAAAGGGCAGAATGCAGAAGGGCAGTGTTTTAAAGCTGTTCTAAATGTATTTTAAAATTGTTGTCACCTGCCCCGAGACAGCATGCTGAAAATCTACAAATGAAAGAACTGAAACACAGTGATGAAATACAACTATTCTATACTATTTTCATTTTATTGAGCACTTTTATAGCCCGCCTTTCCTTCAAAGAATGCAAGTGGGTATACGTGGTTCTCCTCTTCCCAATTTTGTCCTTACAACAACCCTGTTGGTAGGTCAGACTGAGAGACTGTGACTGGCCCAAGGGTGCCCAGTGAGCTTTCTGGCTCAATTTTGAAAGTCTGGATATAGAATTGCATATGATGAAAGCTGTAGCCAAGTGCCAGTGACCCACGGCAAGAGATACTTAGCACCTCTTTTGACCCCAGAGTCCCACTGGGTCACACACACACACACACACACACACACACACACACACACACACACGTTCATTACATGGTGTATGTTAAGGTGCATCAAAGATGACCAGACAGTTTCAGCTACAAGGCTCTTGGTGAAGGGCACCTGACATAATAGAAGGAGGATGCTCAACAGAATTCTCTTGCTAAAGCAAGTCACAGCAATGGAAAAATCATTATCTTTCCTCCTATTGCTTTTCAATATTTTCTATAAGTGGATATGCAACAAGCCCTCACCTGCTTACATCAAAGGCATCCAACACCTTTCCTCTCTGAAATTGTATGTCCTCTATTCCTTGATAGCACGGACCTGGGTTCAGAACTCCATCTCTTCCAAAACTGCATGCCTCCACTTCAGGGGCTTTCAGCTCACGATCGCAAAGCAGACGCAATTCCATTTGATAAATTGCTGGATGCCCTAACGTCTGGTCTGTTTTGCAAAGACCAGCTCATTTTCTGATATGTGGTGTCAAAATAATGGCTGCTATTTCCTGCTCTCGAGACCCAGCACTTCAGAACTCTATAGAGAACCACGGGACTCCGCACAATTAGCGTTCCAGCTTGTTCCAAGCCACTGCAGTTTAACTGAACTCCATGAAGCTGACAACGTAGCCCAGAAGAGTGCATTATTTCTGAAATGTTAGGAAACAACTCTGCTCATAGTGTAGGAAGCCGCAGCAGCTGCAGTTGCCAAGAGACTGAAACAAAAAACAATTGTTTTTACATGTGTCCAATTTAGTGTTGACTCTTACAACAAGCAGTAATATGTGTGAGGAAAAGAGTCTCTAGAGTATCAGCTATTTTTGCAGAGGTGTTGTTTGCTGGTGGTCTCAATTTCTCCCTAAAAATAAAATAAAATTCGGTACTGAGGCAATTATGTTACTCAATAAATCCACATAGCTTGAAGCATGCTTAACCTAATGCATGCTTAGTAGTTTCCCCCCTTCATTTTGGACAATTGTGTTCAATAGAAAGGGGTTTGGGGCCATTGAAGCTCCCACATGCAGTAGACCCTCAGGGTCTTTTCCAACTCTACGTTTCTCTGATTCTATGAATGAAGCTAGCTGAATGTTGACTTAGTTAATCGAATTATGCAGGGTATGCATCCCATTCCTCTATGAGTTTGGGTGAGGTTTTTTTTTGGGGGGGGGAGTCTTTCTGTCTGGAGAAGTGTATGCAAACTGAGCATGTTGAATTTCAAATTGTTAGGTTCTTGGTGTTGGTGCGCTTGTACACTTTTAAAGTGCCGTGCACATCGATGTTGCTATATAAATAACGAATAAAATCAGACAACGACCATTTTGGCAGGAATATTTCGCCCGGTGTGCCACTCCCCAGTGGCAGCTGCTCTGTGCTGCCCAGTTTTGGAAGTGAACTTGCGGTTGATGATACATGTATGCTGCAGGGCACAGTAGACTCTAGAGCAGTGATGGCTAACCTTGACACCCCAGATGTTTTGGAACTACAACTCCCATCATCCCTAGCTAACAGGATCAGTGGTCAGGGATGATGGGAGTTGTAGTCCCAAAACATCTGGAGTGTCAAGGTTAGCCATCACTGCTCTGGAGAGTCAGCTTGGTTGGATCAGCACCATAGACAGTGCTCTCTGCCGTTGCTCCTTCCAACTTTCCATTTTTGAACTGCAATCTAAAAATGGATTTTGGAGCCCATATCTTTCCCAGAGTGAACCAACTTCTTGGCTGTAATGAGTTAAGCAGTTGCCTAGGATGTTTCTTATTGCCAATGTTTGTGGTCACCCTCCCTTCTTGTGGCAATGGCCACTCAATGATATACAGCAATGCCTTTGTACAAAAGTTCATGATGCCTGAATGTATCTTCTTCTTTGGCGATCACTCACAGCCGAGTACGATTGTCTTCCATAAACACGGTTTTAACAATGAATCTGTAAGTGACTGTGGAGGCCAATTCTGGATCCACACGTCCTTCCACAGTGGGGACACAGGTTTCCTGGTGGGAGTTGATCATGTTGAGGGGTTGCCAAGCGTGCCTTCCTCTTAGCACGTTTCTCCCTTGCGTCCTGAATTTGCGTGTCTTCAAAGTCCATGATACCTTTGGTTAAAGGTTGTTCTCCGATTGGAGCGCATGCAGGCCAGTGTTTCCCAATTGTTGGTGTTTATACTACATTTTTTTATATTTGCCTTGAGACAGTCTTTAAACCTCTACTGCTGACCACCAGCACTACGCTTTCCATTTTTAAGTTGGGAATAGAGTAGTTGCTTTGGAAGACAATAATCAGGCATCCACACAACATGACTAGCCCAACGAAGTTGATGTTGATGAATCATTGCTTTGACACTGGTGATCTTTGCTTCTTCCAGTACGCTGACATTAGTTTGCCTGTCTTCCCAAGTGATGTGTAAAAATTTTCGGAGACACTGTTGATGGAATCTTTCGAGGAGTTGGAGATGGCGTTTATAAGTGGTCCACGCTTTGGAAGCATACAGTAAGGTTGGTTTTGTAAATGGCTTTGTAAACAAGCATTTTGGTTTCCCTGTGAATGCCGGTCCTCAAACACTCTGCACTTCAATCGGGAGAAAGCCGCACTCACAGAACTCAGGCGATGCTGGATTTCGGCATCAATGTCAGCCCTTGTGGAAAGATAGCTGCCCAGGTAGGAGAAGTGATCGACATTTTCCAACGTTACACCATTGAGTTGGATTTGTGGTGCTGCAGAGGGGTTATTTTGTACTTGTTGGTGCAGCACTTTGGTTTTTTGGATGTTGAGCAATAGGCCAAGCTTTTCATAAGCTTCTGCGAAGATATTTAGGATGGTTTGGAGGTCATCCTCTGAGTGTGCACGCACTACGTTGTCATCAGCATACTGAAGCTCTATGACTGATGCCTGAATGAATACACTGAATCTGGAGATGAAGAGGAAGACTACATACGGTATTATGACTAGTAAAGGAGATGCCAGTGTTTGCCATAGCAAAAGGGTAAATTGTGGCGGAGATGTGAGCATCTTTATCAAAGCCAACCAGCCATATGCTTGCATCTGGAAACACTGGTGTTTCTCAAATGAGCAGTAACATGGCTCAGTATGAAAGCATATGAGAAGGAATTTTCAAATGACCATCTTAAGGCACTGACTTAATTTATTAACGCTGATGAAACTAACTTGTGAATCTGATGCATTGTGTGAAGGTTCTGTCAGTTCTACCAATATGTTGGTAGCAACCTGCTAGTCCTTCATGGTACTATTTAAATGTCAGCGGAAGGAGAGAAGAAATGATACAAACTGAATAAAAATACATGAAGAGGCACGTGGGAGAGGGGGGAAATAGAATATAAAATATGTTTCTGCACCTAACGCCTCTGGATCAGAAAATTAGTGACAGAACCAATGTCTGTACTTGAAGCTGAGCTATGGGACCCCTTGCCACAGGGAATTAGATAGCCATACCTAATTGCTCCTCCCATCCACCACCACTTTGTGATTGGCCTTGCTTCCCGTATGTTATGGCTGGTGGGATGTGTTGATTTTTAGCCCCCTGAAGAGGGTCTTGTCTTGAGGGTAGAAAGTTTGATGTAGCCCATTGTGAGCCAGATGGGTCAGTGGTATAAGGCAACACCTGATGTTCCTATGACAAACTTAATGGCAATTTATAAATGCCTGTGTGCTAGATATGCATGGCAAAAGATGTAAATCCCTTACTATTTTTATTACGTCTGAAATACCAAACACTCTTACAATACTACTGTTTCACAATCTAATGTCTGCATAAGGGGGCCTTTGAGCCTTGCCTCCTTTCCCCAGGATACCCGTGTCCCTGTGTGCTTGGCTCTGATGATGCTGTGTGTCCCCTGAACCTATTCCTCAGGCACTCAGTTTTCACTCATTGGAGTAGGAGCCTTAATGATTCACTGTGTAATAGCTTGATTTATTGTGACTTCATACTGCTGGGCAGGACATGCATGCAGAATTGCAATCTGTAGAAGAAAACAAGTACTATTGATTACTTATTTATCATAGGTGTGCTTCTGTTCAGTTTAAGCAATGGTTTATTTTAGCTGCTTGGGTGACAAAAAGCAAGCTGTATGGATTTTTTCCCCTCCCAAGGACTCTGCATCTGAGTTGCTGACAGCAGTTGCATTTCTAGGAGCAGTTTCGCTCTTGAACTGTCTTCCATCTCTTTCTCCTTTGGGCCAGATCTGTGCTGTTTGCAGAGAAATTATAGGAGGAAAAACCCTCCAGCTTGGAATGAGGGAGTGGAACCACAGTATAATCAAATTAGTACATGCGATAACCTTAAGATGTGTATCTTTGCAGTTGACTATAAAATTGAATGTGGCACATCACAGCAATCTTTGATCATTAATAAAGCAGTTATGAAATTAGAGGCAACAGTGATGAAGGATTTTGCTTTGCTTTTCCTGTACTGCAACCCTGCAGGCACTGGATGGATAACGGGGTTCTCCAAAATAGCACAGACATGGAAAGTAGATTGGATGCACTTTCTTGCATACCTGATGCCTGATACATGCTGTGACCTCCATGAAGTCCAGTTCTTTAGGTGTTGCAAAAACCATGCATTAACAACACAGGAATGACCCATCCAAAGCTAAGCACATCACTGATTTCAGTGGAGTAGTTAAACACATGCCTAAGTTCCAAGCGTTCCATTTTGTATATGACTCAAATGCTAAAGTTTGGCTGCATTGAGCCTATTCCATATGGAATTACAAAGATTTGGCTAGGATTTCGTGCTTTGTACCCAAGGCCTTCTCAGTTGTAGTCTATTTACTTTCATCTAGCACAGTTGCTTGTTCTCCCTCCTCCAGTCCCTTCTGCTTAATGCAAACAACTTGGTTATATAAATACTCTTAGAATAATTTTATATGAATACTCATATAAACTTCATCGCTGTTCTTGAACTACTACTTCTTTTTTTACAAATGCATGTACTGTACACTCAGATTCCTAGCCTCCATTTCCTACTTAATCAGCGACAGTGGGTGGGTGAGTTAGAGAACTGGAGAGAGAGAACCGTTTCCAAACAATGGAAGAATTTCGAATGACTGTCACTTTGTCTGTGTTCCATATTCTATTTTGATAAAGTGCTTGTAAGGGAGGAACTTAACCAGGCCAGGATTCTCACATACTTTTAAGATGTGTGGTGCTTTAATTTGCCCATAGACACATAGGTGTGTACGTTAAGGTACTGTGTGATTTAAAATGGAAGCTTACTTCATTTTCCCGTACATGGTCAGTCTTGATACCTATAGACAATGTTACAAGACAACACTGCAAGAAATGTATCTAGCCAAGAATAGATGTTCTCAAAAGGGCACTTCCTAGAAATCAAGGGTTTTCATAAACGCACAATAAGAATTCTAGGAAGCATAGGTAATATTCAAAGTACGTTAACCCTGGATTTCTGTTAAAAATGCTCAAGGCAACTTACAACGCAATTAAAGATTTATTTAAAAAATACCGATAAAAGTTAATGCACAGATAGATGGAGGAACCAAAACCTGCTGTGAGGTTGAAACTCAACAGTTCAACAGTGCAGTTGCCTGGTGATGGTGACAGAAGGTCTTCATATGGCAATAGTATGCCATCAAAGAACTTGTGTGGTTACTGCTATGAGACATGGAGTAAGTCTTTTGCATTGTCTTTGGGCAGAGATGGCCAGTGCCAGGGGTGTTGTTGGATTGCAGCGCCCATCAGCCCAGCCCAAATGGTCAAAGGCCAAGAATAATTAGCACTGTTGGAATTTGGGAGGGTCATGTTGACACATGCCCCTTGGAGGAAATATTATCCAGTCCAGTTCCAGTAAGGATTCAGGCCTTGGATAGCTTTAGACCTGGTGTATAGCTTTTATTGGGAGAGGGAAAGAGTGAGTGCGAGCATGTTGATTCTGTTTTGATACCGTTGATCATGGATTTCTCCTGGAGTGGATCAGTGGTACAGGAGTTGCAGGCCCCTTGTTGCCGTGGTTCTGCTCCTATCTGCAGGGAACCAGGGCATTTGGCAATGCTTGGTCAACCCCATGGCTTTTTGACTGTGAGTTCCAGTGCTGTTCAACTGCAACGTTGAAGCCATTGGGAGTGGCCATTTGGGGATTTGGAGCAAGGCGTCATCAATATGCTGATGACATCTCTCTGCGCCCATTGAGTTACGTGCCGGTTCTGAGCCCAGTGCCTGGATGAAGTGGTGGGCTGAAAGGGAGGCAAGAATTGGAAGCTGAACCCTGGCACAATTGAGATCCTGTGGGTGGGAAGATCTCAAATTTGTTTTCTGACACACACAAAGCTTGCTGGCAGTGAGAGAGGGTTCTCGGCTAAGAAGTGAGTTTTTCAAGACAACTTCTTTTGTTTTAGTGGTGCCAGTTACCATCTTGCTGCAAACTCACTGTGAAACCCTTTGTTCAGATTATCCCAAGGCAGTGTTAATCTGAACATCAAAAAAACAGCTTGTGCACAATCTCTAACCTCTCCTTGCTTGACTAAACCGAGATAAATGGCATTGAAACATTGATGCCTTGTTCTTTCTGAGGTATTATCAGTGAAATGCCTGGCTGTTTGTTCTTCTTCTTCAACAAAAATAAATTCTATTCTGCATCAGCATTGCAAAACCATGTATATAGCACAAGATTGCTTCTATGTTTCTATACCCAATGGATAAATGTTTTTTGTTTTTTAAATGGGCCCATGGTGCAAGTCAGCTTTCTATCCTGGTTGGCTTAAAGCAGAATTTATTTTCCAAAATGAAGGCCATCAATTGTTTCTTTATCCCATTCTGTTTCTATGCCATTCTAAAGTAATGGCAGTAGGAACGACCATGAACAGCTCACTTGTATGAATTTAGAGAATCTGAAACATTCTAGTAAGACTGCCTGACTAATAAAAAGTTTGAAGAAAAATGAGCTAATAGTATTCCCTACACATACACTAGAAATTGGGAGCATGTGCATTATCCATATTGGGAATATGGAATTACATGAGACTTCCACATGCCTGAATGTTCAAAGGTGATAGGTTTATAATTTTCTCTTTGCCTATCCTGGGCCTAAAGTTTGCTCTTCTGGTCCAGTTGCATGAATAAGCCGCCTGGGGCAGTATTTGAGCTGCAGATGAAAAAATGCCACTTTTGTGAGTTTGCATGTGCTGCTTGAGATGAAGGAATGGCAGAGAGTGGGATGCGATGGAAATAAGGGAGTGACAGCAGATGGATTCAGGAGCCTCTCTACATCTGGGAGGTGTGTGATGCATGTGCATCAGCTGCGCACAACTTGTGCACCTGTGTAGAGTCCCAAGATGCTACCAACATGCCTATGCCAGTTCCGCAGCCGTGGTCATTTGCTGTTGCTCATACAGCTGTGAATGCTCAAATACAGAGTGGTCAAAGCTACACGGGGAGCGTAAACTTGGAAGTTGCACATCACTCCTCCTTGCTTTTCCAATAGCCCTTAAGCCTGCGGAACAGATTACAGCGAGAGCTTATCTGTCCCTGTTTTGCAGATCTAGAGTCTACTGAAGAACCAAGGGACCGTTTTCTTCTTTCTTGTGTATATACATGCTGATGCAGAGTGACACACTACATTGTCTTAACGTTTGGAAACCAGAGGTTTCAGCGAGGCAGTTGCATACGACACAGCATCGGACCTCTTCTGCCAACACTCTCCTCCTCCTTGGTCTTTGCACTCTTTAGGGTCTCTTTGCATATCTTCCATTCACCTATAGCAGCAGCGTCACATCAGCCATCTCATCCCGGACCCAAAGGACTGCATGTTCTTTCTGACTCTTTGGCTTTCCCCAGATTTATAGGGCTGTCAGGAGGATCTGTGTGCAGCTACCGCTGGGTGGAGATTTTAACCCCATCTTTCTTGGCCGTTTGCAGCTGCCTTACCTTTGCTGACTTTTAGAGGTGGGTGAGGGGGTTCGCTCCCATTTTGTGCCCTTGCTGGCCTGAAATGACACTACCTGGCACACTTTTCTGGGGACACGCCAGGAAGATGCTGTGGGATTGGGAAGAACCAGAGCCACCAGCCTCTTCTTAAAAGTCCTCATTGCCTTCATAATCATGATGATTTCAAAATGCCAGCAGGAAAGCTGTTCGAGGTAAATCGTGAGCAGATTTGTCTTGTTTATAAGGATGTCTAGGAAGAAAAATAAGGCATTGCTGTGTAAGAAGATATTGTCTGTCTTGAGTCGGGTTGCTGGGGAAGAGGAAAAGGCTTGAAGAGAACGCATGAGCGGCTCGCTCGGTTTGCCCTTCTATAAATAATTAAGATACACCAACCTTCCAGAGGGTATAAATAAAACAGTGTCACTGTGTATGTGATCTATGAGACACCCAGGAAAATGGGTCACCAAATCAATGAAATATGACAGACTGTTCTCACTCAATTCGGAAAGCATTCTAGCAGCTCTGCAGCTAATTAGTTGCCGTTATTTTAGTTAATTTCAGACGCATAAGGACTTCACATGATGCACACGTTCTATAAACGTTGGCCATAAGAGTCAGTCTCTGTACCTTTTGCTTAATATTTAGAAAATCCAAGTCTAAAAACAGTCTATCCTTTCTTCCCCCTCCCCTGCACTGTGACTGATTGAATTGTTACAAATAATAATAATAATAATAATAATAATAATAATAATAATAATAATATATTATTTATACCCCGCCCATCTGTCTGGGTTTCCTCCGCCACTCTGGGCGGCTCCCAACCGAATATTAAAAACACAATACAGCATTAAACATTAAAAACTTCCCTAAACAGGGCTGCCTTCAGATGTCTTCTAAAAGTCAGAGAGTTGTTTATTTCCTTGACATCTGATGGGAGGGCGTTCCACAAGGCAGGCACCACCACCGAGAAGGCCCTCTGCCTGCTTCCCTGCAACCTCACTTCTTGCAGTGAGGGAACTGCCAGAAGGCCCTCAGTGCTGGACCTCAGTAATAGCTCTGATGTGATGGATGGACCTGTTTCTAATCCCTGTCCCGTTCAAATGTTCTAACCCATCATTCTGTTCCACCTCTGCATTAAGTGTGCTGGTTGTTTTTTTGGGAAAAACACCTTCTGAAAATACAAAAAACACCTTCTGAAAATAAAGTATGTGCTGTAGCATTGGAAGAAATGTGAAATCCAGTAGATGGCTAAATGCCAGTCAACGCATTAATTCAAGAGGTGCAGATCTGGTCCTGTCATGGAATAATTCATCCAGACTGAATACCTCAAGCATCCAGAGAATGTCGGGTACACATGAATGAATTACCCAAGGCCAATTCATAGGACTAGGCTACCTGTTACATCAGAGTTGGGGGGAAATTCAGGTTTAATTTAGAGAGACTTCCTCTACCACAGCTTGAGGGATTTGGTTTTAGCATGGTATGGAGGCTGCAGAGATGCTAACTTGTTTCCAAAGAGTGGAGGGATTATTCACCATTGACTAAACTCTGCTTTAGAGTGTGTACGCATTGGAACCATCAGAATTAGGTATTGGGGATGTGCCCTGGTATTTATTGCTTGAAAATCTCAGCATGCAGGTTGCTATCTCTGTTGTTGTTGTTTAGTCATTTAGTCGTGTCCGACTCTTCGTGACCCCATGGACCAGACCACGCCAGGCACTCCTGTCTTCCACTGCCTCCCGCAGTTTGGTCAGACTCATGTTGGTAGCTTCGAGAACACTGTCCAACCATCTCGTTCTCTGTCGTCCCCTTCTCCTTGTGCCCTCCATCTCTCCCAACATCAGGGTCTTTTCCAGGGAGTCTTCTCTTCTCATGAGGTGGCCAAAGTCTTGGAGCCTCAGCTTCAGGATCTGTCCTTCCAGTGAGCACTCAGGGCTGATTTCCTTAAGAATGGATAGGTTTGATCTTCTTGCAGTCCATGGGACTCTCAAGAATCTCCTCCAGCACCATAATTCAAAAGCATCAATTCTTCGGCGATCAGCCTTCTTTATGCTATCTCTAGCCAGGCCAATTAAAATACCAGCATTGAAGAAGCCAGTGCATTTTGATGCTTCTTCGGCAAAAACTGTAGACTCCCACCAGAACTTAGGCCATAATCTTATGACCAAAGTAGGCAACCGGTGGCCCAGGGCTGCATGTAACCCTGACCTCATTTTAGGTGGCTCTTGAAGCTGCCCTATTCTTTCATCCCATCAGAGTTACCATAGAACAGGCTTCCTCAACCTCCGCCCTCCAGATGTTTTGAGACTACAACTCCCATCATCCCTGACCACTGGTTCTGCTAGCTAGGGCTCATGGGAGTTGTAGGCCAAAAAAACATCTGGAGGGCCGAGGTTGGGGAAGCCTGCCATACTTGCCATAGAGTCACAGAATTGGAAGGGACCACAAGGACCATCTATTCCAACCCCCCCGCAGTGCAGGAATCTCAGCTAAAGCATCCATGACAGATGGCCACCCAATCTCTGCTTAGAAACCTCCAAGGAAGGAGAGTCCACCACCTTTCAAAGAAGTCCCGTTCCACTATCAAGCAGCTCTTACCTCCAGAAAGTTATTCCTGATGTTTAGTTGGAATCGCCTTTCTTATAACTTGAAGCCATTGCTTAACGTCAAGGCGTTCTCTTCTCCCTGTTCATTTCTTCCTTGCGTAATGTGGCTTCTACAGTTATTTTCCTCTCATTCTATGTAATTTCAGAATAAATGGAAGGGGCAGTATTTTATCCAATAGAAATAAATTAATGTTGTTGCTATGCTTTTAAATTATTTGTTTTATTGTATATTTTAATTAAGGAGGTTTCATGCCCAATTGAATGGTTTTTGTGTATTTAAATTATGTATTGATTTTATAGTTGTAAACCGCTTAGAAGCAATTTTGTCAAATAAGTGGGGTGTGCATGTGCGTGTATATATAAAATAGCTGTATGTATACATTTTAGGTTTTTAAAAAACAAATTTTCAATTTATAGTGCTCTCTCTCTCTCTCTCTCTCTCTCTCTAACCTATCTCTATTTATTTATTTATTTGTTTGTTTGTTTAAAATTCTGCAGTCGTGATCAGCAGGTAGTTTTCTTTCCGCCTGTTGCAAAGCCTCTGTTAGTGCGTGGCAAATATAAATGTTTAATGGTTTCTGCAGGGTTCCTAGGGCACATGGATGTCTTTATCTAACCATTTGTATGCTATGCACAGGTCTCTTGACATTCTTGGTGTTTTCTCTCTTCAGTTTGCTGTCCTCCAAAACTACTGACTAACATATATATATATATATATGCTTCTAAACAAGTGTAATACTATAGGGTTTTTTTGTTTTTTTTAAAAAAATGAAAATAAAATCTACATTGCATGTTATAGGTTCTACTCCTTGAATTGCTCGTTCCACAGTAGTGTTTGGCAGTGGCATGAATAAAAAAGGACCAGTGTAAAAATACTTCTTCATATGAGGCCTTCCATTTCCTTCTATGGGACACCAAGGAGGCCTTGAGCATCAGTCGACTCTCTCTGGACAAGCAGAACACTCTCCAACACTTCTCTAATGAAAATAGGGACGCTCTATTCCATAATAAGGGATGCAGGTGGCGCTGTGGTCTAAACCCCAGAGCCTAGAGCTTGCCAATCAGAAGGTCGGTGGTTCAAATCCCCACAACTGGGTGAGCTCCCGTTGCTTGGTCCCTGCTCCTGCCCACCTAGCAGTTCAAAAGCACGTCAAAAGTGCAAGTAGATAAATAGGTACAGCTCCAGCGGGAAGGTAAACGGCATTTCTGTGCACTGCTCTGGTTTGCCAGAAGTGGCTTAGTCATGCTGGCCACATGACGCGAAAGCTGTACGCCGGCTCCCTCAGCCAGTAAAGCGAGATGAGCACCGCAACCCCAGAGTCGTCCGCGACTGGACCTAGTGGTCAGGGGTCCCTTTACCTTTACCTATTCAATAATAATAATAATAATAATAATAATAATATACCCTGCTCATCTGACTGGGTTGCCCCAGTCACCCAACATATATAAAAACATTAGACATTAAAAAAACTTTCCTCTACAGAGCTGCCATCAGATGTCTTTTAAAGGTTGTATAGTTACTGATCTCCTTGGCTCAGGGGTCACATAACTCCATACCCTGCAACATTTCGCCCATGAAAATAGGAGAAAAGTGGGACATTCTGGGATCAAAACAAACTGGGACGGTGTCTGTAAATCCAGGACTGGGACTGTTCCTGGAAAATAGGGGCACTTGGAGGGTTTGAAGCAGGGGAGGGGAAGGAAGTTAAGAAGTTTTTATTGAGCCTTGACAGAGCCAGTGTGGTGTAATGGTTAGAGTGTGTTGGACTTTGACCTGGGAGACCGGGGTTTGAATCCCCACTCAGCCCATGAAGCTCACTGGGTGACCTTGGGCCAGTCACCATCTCTAAGCCAGACCTACTTCACAGGGTTGTTGTCAGGATGAAATGGGGAGGAGGAGGATCATGTGCACCACCTCGAGATCCTTGGAAGATAAAGGTGGTATATAAATGAATAATAAGTTCTACAAGGGGGAGGGGGTGGAGCGCAGCAGCATTTTGGTAGAACGAAGACCGCCCTGGCTGCAGCCCACCTGGCTTAGCACATCTTGTCTCTTGGCATGTTGCCAAAGGAAGTACCTGGTGTCTAGCTCTGTTTGGCACCCTATGTCCCCCACCCTGGTGTCTGCCTCCTGGCCCAGCGCCCTTTGGTGTCCCAGCAGGCAGCTGGATAAAAAGGAAAAGCACCCGCACAGAAACAAGTAAACCTGAAAAGTGCACAGAGCAGTGTGTAGTAAAGCTTAACATGTTTCTAGTTGGGTAGCTGCTTTGGCGCACATACTGCCTGTGGCTAATTAGTCTTAAAACATTCAAGAGACACCAGGCTGGGGGCACCTGGAAACCGGTACAAAGGCACCCCCATGTGCAGCGCATGGCAATATGTTAAGAGCGAGTCTAATCTTACTTGTTTTATCATTGTATGGTTTTAATCAGTGTTTTTGTAGTTGTTTTGTTTTTGGGTGGAGTGCCCTAGCTGGGTGGATGGAGCAGCCAAGTAATTTCGTTGTTCCCGAAGGGGACAATGACAATAAAATATATTCTATTCTATTCTATTCTATTCTATTCTATTCTATTCTATTAACTACTGGATTGGTGTGCAGCTCCCCAGGTGGTCCACATTTTAAATGCAGGCAGAAGCTTCTCTGCAAAGTACCTTCCAGCCCTGCACTGCGGCTGGATCTAGACACGTCAAAAAACCGTTTCAGGAAAACACGTTGTAAACCTCATCATGGGAAAACTTGTTGCCAAAAGACGGAACTCCACAGCACCATCTGGTGTCACAGTTTTATAACACATTTAAATTGTGTTGTGTTGTGGTTTTTTGTTTTAACTAATGTAGCTGAGTCCCCAGGTTCAGTATTTGATCCACTCGAGAAGGAATTTCTGAACTCTGACATATTCCTGCATTCTGTCCTGATTTCTGGCTTGCTCTGCTGTACTCTGTGGTTCTGGCTCCATGTTCTTGACTGCTGGCATTTCACGTCTCCTAGTTCCCGACTCCTGTGACCTGACATGATAATCCAGGCAGGAGATAGATTAAAAGCTCTTAAAATATACATGTAGGTAAACCCTAGGGATTTAAGGGTCACTTTTTATTTCATTTTTTAAAAAAATTATATTTACAACTTGCTTTTCTTAACTGAAGGTAGCCTCTAAGCAGTCAATGCTTCAATGTCAAAAATAAAAGCAGACAATATGTAACAGTACCTGATAACCAGGAAGCAATTTAATGGGCTCACGTGCTGCCATGCTGCTCATGATGCTAATTTTCTTTCCATGTAGATTTTGCAAAACATTCTTCAGAAATGGAATGTTCAAATGTGCATTTCTTTTCTCAGTGGGGGAAGAGGAGTCTTGGTAGAAACTTGAAAGAGTCAGTCAGATTCTGTTTCCCCTTTAAAACAATTTCCGCTGCTAGGAAGCTTGCAAGCGAAACGTATTTTCCTGAAAATATGACGGCGGGTATAGGTTTATTTTGTTTCTGTTTGCACAAGCTGGCTTCCGACTGTGTGTGTTGTCTGTTTCTAAATGCAGTATTATGGCCTCTGATACATAGTGAACTGGTAGCTCAGCGTAAAGATCTAAAGGTCAGAAACAGGTCAGAGTTTTCAAGCTCCTCAACCTCAATCGCATCCATTTAAGTCCGTGGGTGACTCTTAAACGCTTGCAGCCATCACTTCCTGTGCTTAATCTTAGTAGCATGAAATGATTAGAAAGCTATTGTCATTCCTTGGAATGCTACATATATGTTGCCATATTGTCAGATATATTAAACTTGGAAAATGTAGGATTTTGTGTAGATTCATATCATTTATGAAGAAAGCTTAATAGCAAAAGACAAACCTTTAAAATGAGGATGGAGAGGAGCCAGAAAGCTGTGGTTTGAATTTCTCCATCTTAATGTTTGACCATTCACTTTTTAAACAGGTGATGTTTTAGGTAATATGTTTGACTTGTGGAACAATGCAAGTTTTGCTTTTTCTCTCACTCGCTGATAATGTATGGAGTAAATTCCATTGTTGAGAGCAGCGATATATTTTGCAGCATAATTTGTGGGCCTGCCCACCTTTCCAAGGCTTCTTTATTTTAGGCCCCCAGACTCAGTAGATGAGGTTAAGCTACCCCATGGCATGAGATGGAAATTGGGTTTGCATATTCTCTGAAGTTGCTTTTGGCAATGAAATTTTTTTTTTATGATGAAGAATTTTAGAAGTTCTTACAGCTGGAGTTGGGCATTGGAGAGCACTTGCTAAATGGAACTAAGAATCGTGAACCTCCTAGAAGACGCCTACTAGAATGTGTTTGCATTGCAGTGCCATCCATTATTCCATAAAGGACCATAATGGCAGTGGTCCATGTTCCCATTATATGTTCCTGAGAGCCTCTGAGTTTAGAGTGGTTTGCCAGAGATTTTCAAAGCTGAGCTTTCAAACAGTTCCAAGAAATGATGGCTTGCTCCTGTCTCCTCTATAGAGCAGTTTCATTAAGCTCTCGCCATTTGACTGCCAGCCGTATAAGGAGCATTTCATGAGCTGTGCTATTCTCATTGCCACTCAAGATACCCAAACTTTATTCTGTGCCGTTGCTGCTACTCTCTGAGCCACAAATTATTTAGAAGGAATCATTCTGCTGCCAGCCTTTGTTACATCAAGCAGGACTCATCTCTTTTTAGCATTTTCCACTAGTACAAATAATAATCCCTGAAGCTTTAAGACCCCAGCTGATAATTAGTCTAATAGAAGTGTTTGGATGTGGAGGGATCAGGGATGGGGTCACAAGTGGAATTGCTTGGTAAAGCCTGTGCAGAATGTCAAACCACCATTGACAATATGAGGAGCAGCTAAAAAAATTAATGAGCAGGAAATGTATTCTAGTGTAATTTATGTTTAGCTAGTGTTGGTCTCCACTTCTCAAATGGTGTCCAGTGAGATGTTCCATAACAACTACCTGTTCATTAGTGAGCTACGTGAATTCAGAAAGAGTTGCATGGTCATTTCCCTCTTTTCCAGCCGGTTGCACAGCAGTGATAGCAATATTTGTTTTGGAATGTAGCATGGGTAGAATAGTTAGTCATGAAGAGAACTATACGCTGCTGCTATGGTGCTTGATTAGATCAGCACCAGCTGCCCATGGACAGCGTCCAACATTCACTTGGGGGATCAGAGCCTGCTATTCTTCTGCAAATGAAGCTCTTTTATTTTTATTTTTTCTGCTAATGTGTCCTATTGGGAGGGGGAAATGATGTTCCTTCAACATTTAAAGGCTTAGTCCTTTCTCAGAGGCATCAGACTGGTATATGAAATGTTGATGGGGGGACTGCTACAGCTGTTGGTCTCCAACTTTCAGCAGCCCCAATGTTTTGGCCAGGTTTGCTGATGGCTCTGGATTTCTTGCTTGAAATCTTACAATGCCTCTTAAGCTACACTTGCAGTCATGAGAGCCTCAAGCCAGCCGAGCCCAGAAATGAAGCACCGAAAAGAACCGCCTCCTTCCTTCTCCCACAGTTGCTGCTCAACTTGCAGGCTATGCTGCAAGGGAGAGGCGCTCCTATCAGCCAGTGGTTTCTATGCCTAAACTAGAATTTGCACAATGCTTCTTGCATTGTGCTTCGTTATCCCACTGACACTCATTTTGGCACCCTATAAATCTGGACTGCTTTGCAATACTGGTGCCAATAGAAAGTACAAGGCCTGGTTGTGCTTTGCTCCCTGTTGAGTTTCCCACATGCTGTTCAGGTGGGGGTGATGCTATCTTGATTGTGTGTGTCGACTGCAAGGGGCTCTCGCCTGTTTTAACGTTTGCCGGCAATTCCGTTGTGACAGAAATACCGCGGCAATAAAACATAAATTTTAAACAAGGAAATCCAAGCAACACCTTACACACAGATTCGAATACATTTTTGCATTTGTTCCTACCAAGTAGCTTTTACAGAATCATAGCTGTACTTTGTGGCTTGCATTTTCTTTCCAAAAGGAAGAAAGAAAGGCTTGACTTATCCCGTGTTCAGCTATCTGATTTCCAGTAGCCACTATACTTTTTGTCCAAATATATGTGCCCCCCCAAAGGTAGTTAATTACACAGTGGTGCTTTTATGCTTTATAATTTACTAATGCTGTATAATTGAATTCCCACTGAAGCTTTGCAGAAAGCCAAATGAATTGTTGGCATAATGAAAAATGCGTTAAATATAAAGGGAGGTGCAGTGTACCAAAACATGTTTATTAAATGTCTCTGTTTTGAGCGCTGTGGAAATGTTAATGGATGATGTAAATCGCAGAGAAAAAGAACAGTAAAAGGGGAATATGTGCAAGTTGAACAAAGTATCTCCCCATGTGTGTTCCTATGTATGGAATCCTAGTATTGCTTGAGCAAGTAATCCATGAATGGAGACCAATGTGATTACTACTGCCATATCGTAGTGCTGACTTTGTCTTTACTCATGGCTTCCCAGAAGCCCTGAAGTTAATTTAACAGATAGTACCTGTACTTCTGGAAAATAAAAGGGGAAGAAATGGAGGCAGTGAGAGATTTTACTTTTTTGGGCTCCATGATCACTGCAGATGGTGACAGCAGTCACGAAATTAACAGACACCTGCTTCTTGGGAGAAAAGCGATGACAAACCTAGACAGCATCTTAAAAAACAGAGACATCACCTTGCCGACAAAGGTCCGTATAGTTAAAGCTATGGTTTTCCCAGTAGTGATGTATGGAAGTGAGAGCTGGACCATAAAGAAGGCTGATCACTGGAGAATTGATGCTTTTGAATTATGGTGCTGGAGGAGACTCTTGAGAGTCCTGTGGACTGCAAGAAAATCAAACCCTTGAAAAGACCCTGATGTTGGGAAAGATGGAGGGCACAAGGAGAAGGGGACGACAGAGGACGAGATGGTTGGACAGTGTTCTGAAGCTACCAACATGAGTTTGACCAAACTGCAGGAGGCAGTGGAAGACAGGAGTGCCTGGCGTGCTCTGGTCCATGGGGTCACGAAGTCGGACACGACTAAACAACAACAACCTGTACTTCTGCTCTGGTGTCGCAGACCCTGCATGATGACTGCCCTGTAGCTAGCTATCAGAGTGGGACACCCATGTAGGACATCATAGAACTGTGGAGTTGGAAGAGACCATTGAGCAAGGGGGAGCAAGAAAGTTGAACCATGACTGACAAAGCTGAAGCATCAGTGGGGACAGGATCTGGGAGCACCCACCCACAGTTCACATGGTGTCATTGCTGGTTCAGACAGCCTGGTAGTCCCAAATCAGCATCCTCATTCATCAGATTCCCATTCCTGCAGGTACAAAGAAATGGACTAAAACCAGTTCTCCTTATCATGAAATTCCCATGCTAAACACAGCATGACAGCCATGTATTATGGTCACAACGTGCTTGAGTTAAACCTCCTTCCTTTGTGTCCAGGTCTTAGCTATTGCTTGTTTAGGGATTGTATGATGCCGACAACCGTTTTGTCCTGCAAATGGTGTCAATATATAGGAATTGGTTTTGATTCAAAAGCTGAACAGGCTTGATTGGCCTTGTAAACTGCCTAGACTGACAGAGCCACATTTTAGCTGTTGTGTGTGCCCTTTGTAAGAATGAAGTATGACTTAAGAAAATAAATTTATGAGCTATTCAGGTTGTGTGCAAAGGTCAGCCGAGATCAAAACGATCACAGTCACACATAACAGGCCTAGATTTCCTGTAGGAAGTAGATTTGCAGCCAGAGAACTAACTTCCATGAAATGAAATCTTATAGATGAATGCTGCCACATAGAACTGACAATCAAAATGAAAAAGGGAGCTTGACCTGCATCACAGTTAACATTTACAACAAATCCAGCATGTTGTTATACAACAGAAGGTTGTATCCGCCAAGCAAATAAAACTGCATATTAACACTCCTACCACAACCAGAAAAGAGGGGGGGAGGGGGGGGAGAGATATATCTGTTCATGAATTTAATGCAACGGGTTTTTGCTATACGAGTTTGGTGGCTAACTGCAATTTGATTTGTTCTCCAATTAAAGATGCACATTCATTAAATATATACAAATAAAATAGTTTATTTGTTTTAATAGATGATGCATGTGTATTTCACAGCTGGCAATACCTTGGAAGCAGAGGAGCCTCTTGGGTATAAATGAGACCAAAGACAGAAGCTTCTTCTAAGATGGTACTAGCAAGGATTTGTATTTTAAAACAGAGGCAATTTTTTTTTTAATTGATCAAAAGGTTTTAAGTCAGTTTTAATTGACTAAATTTTGCAGCTCTAGTAAAAACAAACATTAAAGCCCTTTGGTGTTTTCTACTGAAGTGAACCAAGTTACACATCACACTTATGGGATTACCGGTACTCTGGAATGAATTGGAGTAAAGTGGTTTAAAGATGCAATTATAGAGACAATTAATGATTGGGGCTATCAGGGAGATGGTAGGATAAATAAGGCACAGGATGCATGAAATAGGGAAGCGAGTTTTATCCTATTGGGTCTTGTACCCAAATTCTTAGGCTGGTGCTGGCTTAGCCTGGAGAAGAGAAGGTTAAGGGGTGATATGATAGCCATGTTCAAATATATAAAAGGATGTCATATAGAGGAGGGAGAAAGGTTGTTTTCTGCTGCTCCAGAGAAGCGGACACGGAGCAATGGATTCAAACTACAAGAAAGAAGATTCCACCTCAACATTAGGAAGAACTTCCTGACAGTAAGAGCTGTTCGACAGTGGTATTTGCTGCCAAGGAGTGTGGTGGAGTCTCCTTCTTTGGAGGTCTTTAAGCAGAGGCTTGACAGCCACCTGTCAGGAATGCTTTGATGGTGTTCCTGCTTGGTAGGGGGTTGGACTGGGTGGCCCTTGTGGTCTCTTCCAACTCTAGGATTCTATGATTCTATGATTCTAGTATGGCTGCTTTTAGTGCACATGCTACTACATACATATGGCAATTTGTCTGTGTTGCAGAGCATTGGACTAGGTGTTTCTGGTGTCCTTTCCAACTCCACAATTCTTCGGAAAATGTCGGGCAAGATCTGTTGTCTGTACAGAGCAGGGTAGAAGGCTCTGTTTTTAGGTGGCAGAAGTGAAGCAAACTCCATTTCTGCAACAGCTGGATGGTTTCTGCTGCTGCTTCTTTGGCGATCCCTCGTAGCCAAGTAAGAATGTCTTCCATAAACACGGTTTTAACAGTGAGCTTCTTGGAGAAAAGATGGCATATAAAAGCAGTAATGAAACAATTCAGCGCTGTGTTGGCAATAGCAAAAGATGCCTTGCATAACGAATCTCCATATTTATTGCTGCTTCTCCAGGGAGGCTAGCAGGATCTGTGTGGGCGGCACAGCAGTTGTTATGGCAAAACAGCAGCCGCAGCTCCAAACCCCAGTTTGATAAAGGCCTAGAGGCCACATGCCCACATAATGTAAGGCAGCCGAGGGTTTCAAACTGCAGACTCTAGGACCCAGACCTGGGCATCTTGCTCTTTGCAACACTGTCCTCCTAATTGGACAATCTTCACTTGGTGAATAAGCAATTCCTCACATCTCCAGACTCTCTCAAAGGCAAGCATGGAAAGCAAATTAGCCTACATATCCTCAACGTGTAAAAATACAGTGTTTGCTGACGGAGTGGGGGGGGGGCGAGGCTGAAAGTGTAGGCTTTTAGAGATGGTTTGTCTTCTTCTGAAAGATCTATCATGTTTGTGCAGGTGACAGATCCTTTCACTGCATGCAGTTTTGCTTGTAAGCAGGGCTTCGGAAATTGTGCACAATTTGTATGGCATCTGAAAAATAAGAGTGAAAGAGATTTATTTTTTTCCAAACATATTGTCAATCCGATTTATTTAGAGTTCCAAGTGCAGGTACATGAGAGACTTTCTGGCATCAGTTCGGAAATTCTTTCCTGTGTGTGCTGTGTTTAACTGGCTGTACGGCTTTTAAAACTTTTCAGGTTGTGTATTATGTTGGTTTGATTAGCCTACTTCCAGGGGCACCTTATCCAAGTCTGCATCTGTACCGAACTATATTTATTATTATACTTAATAATGTAATATATTTATTATTTATATATATATTACTTTATATTATATTTATATTACATTACTACTACTACTATATTTAACTTTTATAGGTGGAATTATTTTAAACTACTTATATTGTTTTTATATACGGAATTGTTTTCTATATGGAACGTTTCTTTAAAAGAATAGTTTTTTACACTTGTCACTATTTCATCGGTTTGAGAATTGTGTGTTTTGTTGTTGCAACTCACACTGGGACTTTCTGGTAAAGGGAGGTTCAGAAATCTAATATAAATAAATGGTTTCAGGGGAAATCTGCCTGCCCCACAAGCATGGCAGACTATTAAAAACTTAAGTCCCATCTCATTTGTTCCCCCACGGAGAGGGTTGAAAGATTTCACCAGCCCACCAAGAATCATGGCTTTCTTTTTCCTTCTGATCTATTCCCAACCCCTACAAATGTGTCCCAACATTTTGTCAGGAATTTCAGGCCAGCCCAGCTTGTGAGCACCCACTGGTGCCCTGGGAAACATAAGGCTGGTTCACCAAGTTCATTCATTCGTTCGTTCATTCATTCATTCATTCATTCATTGTTGCATTTATATACCACATTCTTCCTCCCATGAGTTCAAGGTGGTACCTTTGACTCTCCTCACTTAATCCCCACAACAACCCCAAGATGCAGCGACTGGCTCAAGGTCACTCTGTGAACTTGAACTTTGTGCCTAGGGTCGAGTGGGGACATGAACCCGGGTCTCCCAGGTCCTGGGCCCTTAATGGCTTTGTGTGCCACATTATTTTCTAGCTCTAACCAACACTGGACAAAACTGAATAGTAACTGGACTTCCAGGAAGAGATTCCTCACTTTAATTTTTAGACTGCTCACACCTCACTTTTCTTCTGTTTTGTTGCTAGGCAACCTTGACTTTCCTGGTTGTGACAGTGAATACCAACTGCTGTTTTGCTTGATTCTTCCTCTCCTCTCTCTCTCTCTCTCCTCCCTTTTTTTAACCGAGGAAGCTGTCTGTGGCATAATGTCAGATGCTCTTTTTCACATATCAAGATTTACAAAGCAAAACCGCACTCAGGGTTTTTGTCCCCCCCAGTTTTTAACAATTGAAATATGCACTTGTGTTTCGTTTTGTTTTGTTTTAATAAAGTGTTTGGATTCTTAGTATGTAAAACAGAAATTTCCAGACAGATATTTCAAGATTGGATGACAGGCAATGTAAAAGCGATTTTGTGCCTTGGACGCATTCACAATTTACATTTTTTAGGTGTACACAGGAATATCATGTGGCAGATTACACCCCTTGTATGTTGCTCTCAACCTCCTTTCAAAGAAATCCTCTGACAGTAATTCTTTCCCTCATAAATATTGCGTGGCTGTTGCCTAGCTCTGAATATTTTTGATTTAGTAAAATGTCAAGCCACTGGGTGGAATCCAATGTAGTGCTGAGGCAATTGGCCCATCCATGCTCTCCTCCGGCACACTCCCTCAGGTTTTCCTCAACTCTGAGTGTTGGATGAACAGACTTCCCTTTCCATTCCTCTTCCTCCTCCTGTGCAGCTCCCTGTATGCCTCCAAAATCTTGTCTGGAGCACATTTTGGGGATATGAAGAGGACCAGAGTGGGAATGAAAGGAAGGAAAAGTTCGGCTTTGCAACCAGAAATGGGTCACACAACCCTGTGGGTAAAAAAAGGTAAAGGCAAAGGATGGTTAAGTCCAGTCAAAGGCGACTATGAATAATAATAATAATAATAATTTATTATTTGTACCCCGCCCATCTGGCCGGGTCTCCCCAGCCACTCTGGGCGGCTTCCAACAAATATAAAGATACATTAAAATATCACAGATTAAAAACCTCCCTGAACAGGGCTGCCTTCAGGTGTTTTCTAAAGGTCATGTGGTTGTTTATTGAAGTTATGAAGTTGTGGCGCTCATCTTGCTTCCAGGCCAAGGGAGCCAGCATTTGTCTACACTACAGACAGCTTTCTGGGTCATGTGGCCAGCAGGACTAAACCGCTTCTGGCGCAACGGGACACCGTGACGGAAACCAGAGCATACAGAAACGCTGTTTACCTTCCCACCGCAACGGTATCTATTTATCTACTTGCAATTGCGTGCTTTCGAAGTGCTAGGTTGGCAGGAGCTGGGACAGAGCAATGGGAGCTCACCCCGTCACGGGGATTTGAAATGCCAGTGTTCTTATCGGCATGCCCAAGTGGTTTAGACCACAGCGCCACCCGCGTCCCTGTGGGTATCACTGGTTGACACCCTCTGAATTGCCAAAGAGTGTACTGTTACATACGGGGTGCTATGCTTGAGGCAGATGTATAGCACGGCTTTCTTTTTGAAGTACTCTAACACCAAAATAGATTGCCTGCATTTTGATGATGTCCTACTGGTTCAGTGGGTCAGTGCGTCTGGCTGTTAACCAGAAGGTTTGGTGGTCTGAGCAGGTATGGCGAAGGGCAGGATTCCTGCATTGTAGGAGGTTGGAGTAGATGACCCTTTGGGTCCCTTCCATTTCTATGATCTATGATTCAAGGTTGATTAGATACAGTTTCAAGCACCTGGTGGAACCATTTGAAGAAGCCAGGCTGACATCTGATGCTTTGTGACTGCAAGAATTATGCCTGGCTCACTGGAAGAGGGATCATGGCCAAGCCTATTAGAACACATTGTGAGTAAATCTGTCAAGTAATTTGCATTGCATTATCTGGCTTGTAAATAATTTCCATCTTCTTGACTGTTAGGCTTCTATTGAATGAGGAGGGCTGGGAGCAAATCCTGATGATGGGCAAGGTATTATGGGATGGATGTTTGTACAAATATCTTCTGTGTATTTATACAGGCTGATTTTTGGCAGAGGCCATTCCATTGGGCCCCAATTTACTAAATGCTCCAGTGTATAATGATTAATAAGGCAAACAATTATTCACACCATTACTAGCAGCACATGCTGAATTTTTGTGAGGGCCAAAACTTTGCTGCAAAAGCTGCTATGCCGTTTTGAAAATATTCATGAATCCTTGCTCCTACCTTCCACGTTATAATGCTTTCTCCCCTCTTTAACCCCTTTACTGCCACTGTTGTCCCACTTTCAGGGAGCAATATTAAAATGCCAATACAATACAATATTTGCCCCCAAACCCATTAAGTAAATATTCCTTGGTCAGAGAAGCATTGACTGTTGGCACCATGAGAACAGTTAAAGACAACCTAAAAATGTGTTTGTGCGGAGTCAACCTAGAATAACTGAAATCACATTTAAGGATTAATTAATGGCCATGAGCACTACCAAACAACACATTTATAAATCAAGGAATCAATATATCTGTAGACCATGTCTCCTGCATTTTCCAACCCTGGCTGGATTTTCCTTTAGTTCCTGTTCAGCAGTGCTAGATTGTATAATCATGGCACTGAAAATGTCATAGCAGCCACATTCAAACAGAGTTCTGCACTTCAAAAGCTGCTTGATCCAGCCCATCTAACTCGATTGAACCCTCTAACCTGAGTTGCAGGATTAAAGGGTAAAGGTAAAGGGACCGCTGACCATTAGGTCCAGTCGCGGACGACTCTGGGGTTGCGGCGCTCATCTCGCTTTACTGACCGAGGGAGCCGGCGTTTGTCTGCAGACAGCTTCCAGGTCATGTGGCCAGCATGACTAAGCCGCTTCTGGCGAACCAGAGCAGCGCACAGAAATGCCGTTTGCCTTCCCGCTGCAGTGGTACCTATTTATCTACTTGCACTTTGACGTGTTTTCGAACTGCTAGGTTGGCAGGAGCTGGGACTGAGCAACGGGAGCTCACCCCGTCGTGGGGATTCGAACCGCCGACCTTCTGATCAGCAAGCCCTAGGCTCTGTGGTTTAACCCACAGCGCCACCCGCGTCCCAGTTGCAGAATTATACAGGTGCAAAAGACTCAATTCTCTATTCCTTCCCCACTCTAAGAAGTTCAAATTAATAATTGCACCAGGCCCTTTCGCACAGTATGCAGAGGCAATCAACAGGCAATGACAGCCAGTCATGAGTTCCTGCTGAGTGTTACAATATGGAACTTTTGTGTTTGTCACACTTGACGCCTGTGGGGAGGAAAACCATGGGTGCGCAAAAATTGTCTGTAAGTTAATTAAGTCTTTTCATTTGGTTCAAGAACACTCAGAATAGCTGTAACCACAGAATTGGGTATTATTCTCTCAGAGCCCCTAGAGTTAGACACACACACACAAAAAAGGTATGTATCACCTTTCTTTCATCACTGCATGTGCATTGGGACATAATTGGGCTGGAGGTTATTAAAAGTTCCCACTTTTCAATTCTTAGCTCTCAGTGGTGAAAGAACAAGAAGAAAAAACCCTACCCATCCAGGACTTAGTTTCTGCCAGAGGAGTTTGCTTAAGAGAGGCTGGTGGCCTTGAGGTCTCTCCGGAGATCTCATAACCCTAACAAGTAACCAGCACATGTTTCAGGAGAGGCAATTTGCCACGAGAGCTTATTTCCTAGCTTGGGATGTCTGTTTATCAAAATAAAATATATTGTGCTTTGCGGAAAGAGCCGTGGAATTGCTACAATTTCATTCTCACTGACATGTTTTGTGATTACTTTAATATCAAGCAGTAAGCCTGTATTTGGAAGGATTAATCCAGAACAAGCCCAGGCAGAACTCACTTCACTTTGGATCCTGAATTACCTACAGTCTATTTTTATTTTATTTTATTATTTTGTTAAGTCTATGAGAGTGCTTGACAGAAAACCTCTGTTAGGAAATGCAAATTCTGGCCCAGGACACTTTTCTATCCAGACAAAAGTGTTGTTTGCTGCCATTCTTAGTGTTTTTATGCCCTAATTAAATAATATGTTGCAAAAATAATAGGGATGGGTGGGTGGAAAGCAGGTGGGAAATGAGAAGAGATAGGAGCTAAAAAGCTAAAAAGACATATCCAGAGAAGCTCTAGTTTGGCAGTGGCCAGGTAATGCACTCTAGGGCAGCCTTCCTAACCTGGTGCCCTCCCATGAATCAGACTACAACTCCCATCATTCCTGGCTATTTACCACCTTGCTTGTGGCTGATGGGAGTTGTAGTCCAAAACGTCTGGCAGGTTGGCTACAGCTGCAATGGAGCCCAGCTTCTCCCAAAGGCTGATAGGTAATTCCCTTATCACACTAACAGCTCTCTGTGTGTTTGTGTAAGTCTCTTTACTTCTGGAAAGAGGCTTTTAAAATTAGCACTAAAATTGCCTGGACATGACTTTGCTCTTCTTCCTTGCCTCCCTCTCTCCCCACCCCCCCAAGTATCCTTATGTTTGAGTTGAGAAGATTGGGATTACTTTGCCATTTTGCTTATCCTTAAAAAAAACACCACACAACCCAACTAATCCTGGATTTTGCTGTGAAGTGATTTCAACCACTGCTCCTTCTTCCTGCAACTCGAAATAGTTACAGCTTCATCTCCATCAAGGCTCAGTACAGTGGAACTTACATAATGCTCTGACAGCATTCTTAAAATAAATGACAATGTGGCATGTTTTGAGAATTTCAAGTCCACAGGAGCTCGGAGATGTTTCTGCTGCATTTGACTTTAATTGGCCACCAAACCAAAAAGACTCTGAGCACTCCAGTTGTGCACAGGTTGAAGTTCCCTCACATGTAAGTCATTTTAAGGAAATGGCTCCAGCATGTTGTTGGCACTTGTGAGATGGCAACACACACCCTTAGAATGAAATGTAACTCCTTGAGTTTGCAAGCTTCATTTGTTCTACAGAATAACACCCTTTCCAGAACACAAGTCACAGAACTGGAGACAACCAAAACAACGCGGGTGGTGCTGTGGTCTAAACCAAAGAGCCTAGGGTTTGCCGGTCAGAAGGTCGGCGGTTTGAATCCCCGCGATGGGGTGAGCTCCCGTTGCTTGGTCCCTGCTCCTGCCAACCTAGCAGTTTGAAAGCACGTCAAAGTGCAAGTAGATAAATATGTACCACTCCGGCGGGAAGGTAAACGGTGTTTCCGTGCGCTGCTCTGGTTCGCCAGAAGCGGCTTAGTCATGCTGGCCACATGACCCAGAAGCTGTCTGCAGACAAATGCTGGCTCCCTCGGCCAATAAAGCAAGATGAGCGCCGCAACCCTATAGTCGTCCGCGACTGGACCTAATGGTCAGGGGTACCTTTGCCTTTAATCAAAACAAACAGTGTTTTTATGTGTGTCGAAACAAAATAAAAACATTCCTTCCAGTAGCACCTTAGAGACCAGCTAAGTTTGTTCTTGGTATGAGCTTTCGTGTGCATGCACACTTCTTCAGATACACTGAAACAGAAGTCACCAGACCCTTATATATAGTGAGAGGGTGGGGAGGGGTATTACTCAGAGGGGTGGTGGGAATGGGTGAAAGGCTGATAGCTGTGGTAAACCTGTTGACGACTGTTAACAACCGCAATTTGTGTGTGTGTGTGTGTGTGTGTGTGTGTGTGTGTGTGTGTTTGAAGAAATGCTATGCAATGATTTAAATGCAAAGCATAGTTATGTGGTTAATTGTGACATACTCTGGCTAGATGGCGTTAACATGGTAAGCTGATCTCACTCTGGCAAATGTGGACAGCCACCCCATGTGCTACTCTTGAGCTGGGTAACACAGGCTGCTTGCATGTTGTTAGCTTGGTGGCATGCACTGCCGAGCATGAAAAGGAGTAAAAGTATTAGTTTTTAAAAATCACAAAGGAAACATAGGAGGAAATGATCTTCTATATGTGTACGTAAGGCCTAACTTCTTATGTGTATTAAATGAAAAATACTGAATGTGTATGGGAAGAGCGAGCAAACTGGGAAAACATGCAGAAAAAGAACCCACAGTTACCACTGGTCTCTGGTGGGTTGGTCTTGCTATCTAGTCCCAGGTATGCAGACATCTGCACATTGTCACAATAATAATGCTGTAGTCCTCCTAGCTAAGTGAGATAATGGCCCACAATGTCCCTGACAGTACGATCCTTTGCATGTTTGCTCTGAAGCAAGCCCAACCATGTTCAATGTAGTTAAGTTTGGTTAAAATTAGAGTAGAAGCAAATCTCATAATTTGTCATTTAAATGTAGCAAGACATTTGTTTTGTTTGTCATTTAAACAAGTGATTTCAAAGCTGCAGCAGATGGCCACTTGAGACTGACCACACAGAAAGATCCATTGGAGTGCCACTAGTGTCTTAATTCTGCCCTGAAACCAGCAGGCTTCTTTCATTCAAAACTAGCCCCTTCTTCCCACATTTCCAATTGGCTCTCTTCTTTTTTATGGTGATGCCTAGCAGAGCTTTGGTATGATGTCATACTTCCTTAATAGCTTCTGTTCTTTGCATATTTAATCTGGGCTAATTTTAGGAGCTACTTCTCAGTGAAATTCCAGTTTAGAATTGGCTTAATGCAGGAAGTCAGATTAATGAGTCTGAAGTTAGCAAATAGCTCTGCCTTCACAGAGAGCTAGTAGAAGCTGTAAGGGTGGATTCATACATTCTCTTGCAAATAATTGGAAGCCATCGAGGGAAGAAATGGACTTTAAGTAGCTTTGTTGGCAAGGTGAAAATAATTGCAAACCACATGGCATTTTGCAGATTTCTATCTGGTTCTGTGCTAGTGGCATGGTTGCCATAGAAAAGAAAATGTCTGAAGGACTGTTCAGATGGTCTAAACTGGAGGGAGTAGGTATGGTACAAAACTGCTATGTCCAATTAACCGCACACATCTGTTCTGCATGTAATTTATGGGCACATAGGCTCTGTACATGCTGTTGGGGACAGCCAATCTTCTGACTGTGCATATGTAATAGCAGGTAAAAGGTAAAATGTAAAGGACCCCTGGACGGTTAAGTCCAGTCAAAGGAGACTATGGGGTTGCAGCGCTCATCTCGCTTTAAGGCCGAGGGAGCCGGCGTTTGTCCACAGACAGCTTTCCGGGTCATGTGTCCAGCATGACTAAACCACTTCTGGCACAATGGAACACCGTGATGGAAACCAGAGTGCACGGAAATGCTGTTTACCTTCCCGCCACAGTGGTACCTATTTATCTACTTGCACTGGCATGCTTTCGAAGTGCTAGGTTGGCAGGAGCTGGGACAGAGCAATGGGAGCTCACCCCGTTGCGGGGATTCCAACTGCAGACCTTCAGATTGGCAAGCCCAAAAGGCTCAGTGGTTTAGACTGCAGCGCCACCCCTTTCCCTATATGTAATAGCACTGCCATGCACACACTGTTTAGCAAATGTAGAGACCATTTGGATGGTAGCGTGAATGCACGTAAGTCATTCACTTCTATATGCATAGAGACACAGCTCTGAGCCATTCTCCACCAGTCTCACGCTTTCTAGGAACAGGTCTGAGCAGTTGTGTGTTTGCTCTGTAACTTTCCCCTGGAAAATAAGCTCTTTACTGCTGAATCGGAACAAATAATTCATGGAAAATCCCATTGCCATTTGGTCCTATTCAGCAGTATATGGTGGGTTTTCCCGGGGAAAGCAGTGGGGTAAAGGGAGGTATGGATGAGCCCAAGGTCATCCCGTTAGTTCAAGGACTTCCACCTGCACAACAGGACTTCCTCTCCCCAAATATGCTTTGGACAGTTGGGAGAACCCCAGAAAAGATTTGCTTGGGGAGGGTCATGAGAAGAAAAGGAAGCCCCATTGCACAGGTGGAAGACTTTGCACTAATGGGACAATTTTGTCCTACGTGTTACAGGTTGGGGGTGGCACCATTTTTTGGTGGAACTGATCTTGAAGTCTGGTTCAAATGCTAAGCTTCCTGCGGGAAAGGAATGAGGATCTGATGGACAGGTATAGACATGATAAAGTTATGTTAAGAGAGCCAATGTGGTGTAGGCCTAGAGAAACCCAAGTTCAAGTATCTGCTCACTGGGTGACCTTGCTTTTATCATGTTCCCCCAGCTTAATCTACCTATGAGAGCTGTTGTAAGGATAAAATAGGGAGAAGAGATCTGTGTGTGCCGCCTTGAGTTCCTTGAAGGAAAGGTGGAACATGAACCTCCCCCAAAGTCTTCTGTATATGACCTTCTTCCCCCACCCAACCCTCCATAAAAGCAAGCCTGTTGTTCGCTCTCTTCTGTTTAGATGATAGCACTGCAGACTACAAATGCCTGGCAGTGATCAGTAGCAATGCTGGAGATTCTGTGAGTCACAGTACACCAGCAGCCTCCAGCCATCTCTGCAAAGAGCACCAGAGTTCTGTGAGTAGCAGTGACCTTTACTCCCTGTTATTTGAGGGACCAAAAATCCAGATCAGTCGCAAGAATACAAGAGTGCTTGTGATATGTCTGATCCTAGCCTAGGATATTGAACTGTTGGCAGACGCTTCAGCTGCATCACTTACTGTCACTGTAACATCTCTCTGGATAAAATATGGAGGAAAAGGAGAAGCACGTATGCCACCTTAAACTCTTTGGTGGACAGGTGGGATACACTCTTTTTTCATTTTTTTATTTATTTCATTTTGACATTTTATATACAGTTAAAGGTAGATAGCCGTGTTGGTCTGTCAAGAAGAAGAAGAAGAAGAAGAAGAAGAAGAAGAAGAAGAAGAAGAAGAAGAAGAAGAGTTCAGATTTGATATCCCGCTTTATCACTACCCGAAGGAGTCTCAAAGCGGCTAACATTCTCCTTTCCCTTCCTCCCCCACAACAAACACTCTGTGAGGTGAGTGGGGCTGAGAGACTTCAGAGAAGTGTGACTAGCCCAAGGTCACCCAGCAGCTGCATGTGGAGGAGCGGAGATGCGAACCCGGTTCACCAGATTACGAGTCTACCGCTCTTAACCACTACTCCACACTGGCACACAATTCCGAACTTTGGGTTAATGCATCCTGTGTTGTGTTTCACACTGCATTGCATATTTTGGCTGAAATGGAATCGCAACTGTGAATGGCTACTCCAAACTCAATATATGCCATAGTTGGCATCGTTTACCAAATTAATTTGCCTTGGAAGCATCAGCCAAATGAATAATGGTCACATATCAAACATAGCCCCAGACATACTGTTTTCCCAGCTGTAATGTTCCAGCTTTGCTAGTCAAGAGTACTGAATTAAGCATGATGCCATTGAGACAGCTAGCTTGCTCAAGAAAAATGAAACCTTTAATTTGTAGAGCTGTGGCTTATTAGGAAAGAAGCATCACACAGAGTTAGTATTGGAATAAAATTAAATGAACTGTGGGATGCAAACTAGTTTTAATCTATCTTGCAATTTAAAGGATCTTCCAAATGTGGTCGTGAAAAAAAATTCTCAATCACAGAAGCAATTCTGCAATGAGTTATCTAACTCCTCGGCTCAGTAGAGTTTTATTCCTTTATAATAGGAATAAAATAAAGATGCTGATTTGTTGATATTAGCAAACAGTATTTAGTTCCCTTCTATCTCAGATAAACATGAAATTTCAGAAATGCAGCTGAGAATTGCAGATAAAGAGAACACAGGTTGTGACTCAAGAAATTCATGTGGGATCTCTTTCAGTTGCAGCTTACTGGTTTTTAACCCAGTTGTAGCCAAGCTGTGGAACTCCACATGGGGCTGAACTATAACTCCCGCCATTCCTGACCATTGGCCATGCTGGCTGAGACTGATGGGAATTATAGGAGGGCCATGGGATGACAAGCTCCATTTTTATGTCTTTATATATTACATCTATATATTACCTTCCTCCCTAGGTGTCCAGGGTGGTTTACAATTTTAAATATTTGAAGAAAGGCTATAAAATATTCCCAGACCGATCTCAGGAGCTAATAGCATGAGCTCCCTAGTTTGGGCTTCTCTTAACCAAACAGGTCTCATCAGTGACTTTGGAACAGGAAATACTTGCGAGATTGGCTGCTCAGAACATCGTTAGTATCTGGTTAAGAACATAGCAAAATTCATCAAGAAGATGGGATAAGCCAAAATCGCAGCGAGAGCCAGTGTGGTGTAGTGGTTAAGAGCGGTAGACTCGTAATCTGGGGAACCGGGTTCGCGTCTCCTCTCCTCCCCATGCAGCT
This sequence comes from Darevskia mixta, assembly GCA_034641385.1. Classification (NCBI taxonomy): domain Eukaryota; kingdom Metazoa; phylum Chordata; class Lepidosauria; order Squamata; family Lacertidae; genus Darevskia; species Darevskia mixta. The sequence goes on from JAWWNH010000017.1 coordinate 23,003,261, forward strand.
GCTGGGTGACCTTGGGCTAGTCACACTTCTCTGAAGTCTCTCAGCCTCACTCACCTCACAGAGTGTTTGTTGTGGGGAAGGAAGGGAAAGGAGAATGTTAGCCGCTTTGAGACTCCTTTGGGTAGTGAGAAAGCGGGATATCAAATCCAAACTCCTCCTCCTCCTCCTCCTCCTCCTCCTCCTCCTCCTCTTCTTCTTCTTCTTCTTCTTCTTCTTCTTCTTCTTCTAATATCACTTATAGAATATGATGTGTAATTTGCACAAACCTCCTACATTGTGCCTAAATATTGGGGTTTTTTCTGATGATGATATATGGTATTCAGCTAGGTTTTATTTTGAGTAGACCCATTGAAATCAGTGAACATGACCTGCCTGTCATCATGATAGGCATTTCGCTAGTAAATAAATATTGGCCAGAGCACGATGCATCTTTTCCACTCGTGATGGGTAGTGTAATGGCTTGTCAGCAATCCTCCTGGATAAGCTGAGATGTCACATTACAAAAACAAAAAACAAAACCAGCCAACATTATGCACATGGAGATGGAATGACTCATGATTCAAGGCGAAGCTGGAATGCTTTGTGTGCTCGGCATAATTCTGATAGCTTAGGGATATTTGAAGGAAGGTGTTTATCGGCTTCCCGTGGTTTGTTGATTGATTGGGTTTTTGTGTGTGCAAATAAATAACATTGAACTGCAAGATAAATGAATTAAAATGCATTTATTCCATCTGTCTGTCCCCTTGCATTAACTATTGTAACTTTGAATCTTCTCGACTGCCTTTGATAGAGACAAACAAAACTTTGTTTGGATTACTGTACTGCGCTGAAATTATTCATATTAGTGAGAAGTTCATGCTAGCGATTTCTGCAGCAATCCAACAAAGGCACGTCACAGTATTGGGGGCGGTGGTGAGAGGATCCTGCGAATTTGCTGCTTATAAATGGTCCATGTGTGTTGATTCTGCAGCTACCTAGGATCTGACAATGGACTTTAAGACTGGAATAAAATCTGTCATTTACCTTAAAGATGTGAAGGCTAGGATCCTAGGACTGGGCTGTTGCGGTAGCTTTAAATATACTAGGAATGAAAAAATGAGTATCTCTATATTAAGGTAAATGCCAGCTACCTACCAGGATAGAATAGTTGACTGCAACTACTAACTAAAACAAACAAACAAACAAACAGGCTATTCTTGAACGCCTTATGCAATCTGCAATGGCTTCAAGTGCTCTCCTGTTTGGTTCTGCCCTTGAGCAGTTAATCTATTGTACTTCCTAGACATGCTCTCTCCCTGAAGATGCTTGGAGATAATGCACAACCTATTTTTATGTGCCTGTTTCAAAATAAAATACAACCTCCCTTTTAAATAGTAAGACTGTGTACACTCCATGCATTTAAAGCATATTCCCCCTTCCCAGGAATCCAGCTCATCACAGAACTACAATTTCTAGCACCCTTAACTACCATTCCCAGGATTCGGGGCAGGGGGAATAATGATGCTTAAATTCATTACAGTGGTACCTCGGGTTAAGAACTTAATTCATTCTGGAGGTCCGTTCTTAACCTGAAACTGTTCTTAACCTGAGGTACCACTTTAGCTAATGGGGCCTCCTGCTGCTGCCGCGCCGCCATCGCGCAATTTCTGTTCTCATCCTGAAGCAAAGTTCTTAACCCGAGGTACTATTTATGGGTTAGCGGAGTCTGTAACCTGAAGCGTCTGTAACCCAAGGTACCACTGTATGTGTAAGCGACGTAGGTGAGAGCCTAAATGCAGATGGTAAGGTAAAGGGTAAAGGGACCCCCTGACCATTAGGTCCAATTGTGTCCGACTCTGGGGTTGCGGCGCTCATCTCACTTTATTGGCCGAGAGCCGGCGTACAGCTTCCAGATCATGTGGCCAGCATGACAAAGCCGCTTCTGGCGAACCAGAGCAGCGCACGGAAACGCCGCTTACCTTCCCGCCAGAGCGGTTCCTATTTATCTACTTGCACTTTGACATGCTTTCGAACTGCTAGGTTGGCAGGAGCAGGGACCGAGCAACGGGAGCTCACCCCGTCGCAGGGATTCGAACCACCGACCTTCTGATCGGCAAGCCCTAGGCTCTGTGGTTTAACCCACAGCGCCACCTGGGTCCCTATCTCAGCTATTCAAAAAAGGGACAGAGAGACAATTGCCTTTCCTCAAAGGTGTTACATTGAGGCCACACATGTATTATTGTGATTGCTTGACTAAATATGTGCATTTCTGTAGCCACCAGTGTCGCATCAAAGCAGAGAGCGTGGCAACATTTGAAACTTCAGAAGTGGCTATGTTTGCTCTTCCTCCTTCCCCTGGAAGCCTGTATGTAGAAACCTTCACCTACATAAATTGCAAACAGCAGCAACAAGAAATTTCAAAAGTTCTACATGTTCAGAATGATCTTACCAAGCCTTGTAGCCCTGAAATATAGCTGGAGATGCAGGCTGAGAAACTGCTCATATTCTCTGTTAGCTTAACCACCTAAGGTGACTTGACCAGCTTCCCCAGCAGTTCATACCCAGGGAGAGTGTGCTTGCATGCGTGGAATGGTGCGTTCTGGTTAAGTTCAGCTATCAGGATATGATAACTGCCAGCTGGTGAGAGCAAGTGATAACTTGTCAGCCAGATGATCAGGGAAGCTAAAGCCGGCTCGCTGAGCCGAAATTTGGTGGGGGGGGGGGGACAAAAACAAAAGCTGCTCCTAAGATCCGCATAAAACAATTGCACAAATACTTCCATAACGAAAACGAAGCAGCATTGTTATTCCAAACGTTCCCTTTCTGCGTTATCACTTGAACTATTGCTGACTTGGCATTATGCTGCGCTATGCAAATCTCTCCCCCCTGAAATTAGCAACATTGATTTACTTTTAGGACGTGCCGTGTGTCCCTGGCTGACATCATTTGTCCTGCGGCGTTGCTGACCTTGTGCACGGCAGATCTGCTGTATCGTGAGGGAACTTTCACGCCGCTGCTCTTTCTGTCCTCCCACGCAGACGTTGCCTTTTGGTCCCCAGTGGATGTGTAGCTTTAGATGGAATGCAATAGCACTGCAGCAGAGGCTCTGCAGCGATGGAAAGAATACGCAGCAGGGCCGTTGCTGCCAAACTAGGTACCGGCCGCTGCTCAGATCCTTTGCTCTTGTTCTTTGCTGCCTGAGTCACAGGAATGTACAGATTGTGCAGCCTTGAACTGCTGAGCAAGGCTAGAAGGAATCTTATTTTAAAAGTTTAAAAAAAGAAATCACCAACAGATAAACTGAAATCAAATGCTAATTCCAAACAAGGGGAACTTGGGTCTTCCAGATGTTGCTGAATTACATCAGCAAAGAAGCATGACCTCTGGCCAGTGATGGTTAGAGTTGTAAGTTATCTCCCGCTTGGACTACTGCAATGCGCTCTACGTGGGGCTACCTTTGAAGGTGACCCGGAAACTGCAATTAATCCAGAATGCGGCAGCTAGACTGGTGACTGGGAGTGGCCGCTGGGACCACATAACACCAGTCCTGAGAGAACTACATTGGCTCCCAGTACGTTTCCGACCACAATTCAAAGTGTTGGTGCTTGACCTTGAAAGCCCTAAACGGCCTCGGTCCTGTATACCTGAAGGAGCGTCTCCACCCCCACCGTTCAGCCCGGACACTGAGGTCCAGCGCCGAGGGCCTTCTGGCGGTTCCCTCACGGCAAGAAGCAAAGCTACAGGGAACCAGGCAGAGGGCCTTCTCGGTGGTGGCGCCCGCCCTGTGGAATGCCCTCCCATCAGAGGTCAAAGCAATCAACAACTACATAACATTTAGGAAATACCTGAAGGCAGCCCTGTTCAGGGAAGTTTTTAATCTGTAACTTGTTGATGTATTGTTTTTTAATATTTGCTGGAAGCCGCCCAGAGTGGCTGGGGAAACCCAGCCAGATGGGCGGGGTACAAATAATAAAGTATTATTATTATTATTATTATTATTATTATTATTATTATTATTATTATTATTTGACAACATCTCGAAGACCAAATGTTCCCTTCCCCAAACCTATCCTACGTGCTGCTTTATCAGACTTGCCCTCCACGTGGCCTAAAAGTGGAAACCTTCACAAGTTAAACAATGGATGTTCTTTATTGCTGGGTGTCCATTGAGACAAACCTCAAATTCCTTGGGGCCAGCGTTAACTTCAGGGGGGTCCTGAACCAGAGAAACTTAATGTGTGAGGGTATGGGCAGATCTATTCCACATCTCTGAAGCACATCTAAGGCACAGTTAAAAACATGACTTCCTCCTTAGAATCCTGGGAACTGAAGTTTGTCAAGAACGCTGATAATGATGGAATCATAGAATTGTAGAGTTGGAAGGGACCCCGAGGGTCATCTAGTCCAACCCCCGGCAATGCAGGAATCTCAACAAAAGCACCCATGACAGATGGCCAAGGAAGGAAGAGCCCACAACTTCCCAGGGGAGACCATTCCGCTGTCTCTTACTGTCAGAAAGTTCTTCCTGAAGTTTAGTCGGAGTCTCTTTTCTTGTAACTTCAAGCCATTGGTTTGAATCCTACCCTCCAGAGCAGCTCTGTGAGGGTAGTTCTGTAGAGTGAAACTACAGTTCCCAGGATTCTTTGGGGGAAAGTGATGTCTTTTAAATGTGCATTGGATCTGCTTTACGTGGATCTGTGCTGGCTGTGGTGGTGGAAAATCACAAGCTCCTCCAGATCTAGAGCAGATAAGAAGTTTTCCATTTCTTTAGTTATTGGTGGTGCTCAAGTAAGACTTATTGCTCAGGAGCCTGTTTCCTACATTACTTGATAGCAGTCTTGGAAGTGTCATGGCACTTGCAATAACAGGGAGTCATAGTCCATCCTGGTTTTTATTCTTGTTTTGGTTTTTCTTTTTGCGGGTGTACCTGCATGGTGTACGCAGATATTATTGCTGCATTAAAATGTACAAACTATTGTTAGAATGGCATACTAAAGATGAAGAAGTTAAGGCGGTTATGATTAAATGGGCTAAAGATTTTGGTTATAGTACTCAATTAGAAATGTGGGAAAGATTATGGACAAAAACTATTAATTTTACTGCATGTATGGCACTTAAGGAAAATTTAATGAAGATGATCTATAGGTGGTATTTGACACTGACCAAACTTGCTAAAATGTATAGGACCCAATATAAGGTTTGCTGGAAATGTATGGAAAAGGAAGGCAATTTCTATCATATGTGGTGGACTTGTACTAAGATCAAAGCCTACTGGGATATGATATATAATGAGTTGAAAAAGGTATTTAAAAACACTTTTAGTAAAAAAACCAGAGGCTTTTCTATTGGGTATAATAGGAGATGAAATTCCCAAAAAGGACTTAAATATATTTATGTATGCTACCACTGCGGCGAGGACACCTTTAGCCCAGAAATGGCAGCAGCAGGAACTTCCAACATTGGAAGAATGGCAGACCAAGATGATTGAATATGCAGAATTGGCGAAGCTGACAGGGAAAATCCGAAACCAGTGTGGCGAACTGTTTGAAAAGGACTGCAGTAAATTCTTACAATATATGAAGGAACATTGTAAACACTTGAAAACGTTTGCAGGATTGATTTAAAATATTTTCTAATGTTATGATTAGATACCTCTTTACAAATATTTGAGATGATTTATAAGCATAGAAAGAAGCTAAATATGGTAACAGAGAATTGCTAAGGTGAAGGTTGGTATTTTTGGAAGCCGGGGGATGGGAGGGGGGAGTCGATCTGATTGAGCAAAGATGTATGTGATGATAAAATTTTATTTTGATTGTATTTTAAAAAAGAGAAAATTTAATAAATATTATTATTAAAAATTTTACATTTTCAAGGTGGACACGTGAAAAATTCTAGAATGACAGCTTAAAAAAACAACAACATTTGAAATGGCTTCAAAAAAGAAGGCAGCAAATAAATGTGAGAACCCTGAATTATTCAAAAGAGAAGATGTGCAGTTAAGATCTTTACAAAACACAAGGCAGATTTCTGTGTTTATTTTTAAAAAGCAGCTTGCAATTATGCACTACCCTGGAATTATTAGAAGAAGAAGAAGAATGAAAAGGTTCACTTAAACTGCTCTTTGAGGACAGGTACTCTGTCCTCAACTAGGGTGAGAGGATGATACTGAAACCACGTTTCATTTGATCCCCTCTTTTGTCATAGGAGTAGCGATAGATTAGTTACGGTCACCTTCATGTGTTAAAAGTCCTTGGAATGCCGTTCCCTTCATCGGTCTCCTCTTTAGTCGCCGAGGTACTTAGACCAACACAGTGTTTTAAAATAAGTAAATAAATAATAAACCACTGGAGTTGTCAAGGATTTTGCTTCAGGGTTGATGTGATCAAGCGCTGGTTACTCTGGCTGTGCTCCAAGTTAAATAAAGAACATTTAGTTTTCAGATTATTCTCCTGTATGATACTGCAGGGCTCTTTTCTCTCCCAGTGTGGTGTAGTGGTTAAGAGCGGTAGACTCGTAATCTGGTGAACCGGGTTCGCGTCTCCGCTCCTCCACATGCAGCTGCTGGGTGACCTTGGGCTAGTCACACTTCTTAGAAGTCTCTCAGCCCCACTCACCTCACAGAGTGTTTGTTCTGGGGGAGGAAGGGAAAGGAGAATGTGAGCCGCTTTGAGACTCCTTCGGGTAGTGATAAAGCGGGATATCAAATCCAAACTCTTCGAGAGCCAGTGTAGTGTAGTGGTTAAGAGTGGTAGACTCGTAATCTGGTGAACCGGGTTCGCTTTCCCACTCCTCCCCATGCAGCTGCTGGGTGACCTTGGGCTAGTCACACTTCTCTGAAGTCTCTCAGCCCCACTCACCTCACAGAGTGTTTGTTGTGGGGGAGGAAGGGAAAGGAGAATGTTAGCCGCTTTGAGACTCCTTTGAGTAGTGATAAAGCGGGATATCAAATCCAAACTCCTCTTCCCCCTCCTCCTTCTCCTCCTTCTCCTCCTCATCCTCCTCCTCTTCTTCTTCTTTTCCTCCTCCTCCCTGCCCTCCGATTCTCCCTTCAGTAGATTGCCAACCATTACAATTCTTGCCTGGTTTGTTCTTGGTTAGCACGGGAAAGAGAGGGAACAAGATGCCGGTCAGTTGGGGGTGGCTGCAGTAGGGCTGGACAGCCACTTTCCTGTCGCTTGGGATGCAAAGATGCTAACTAGACAACCCCTACACTGTGGTCCCACAAGAAGTTGCCCCTTCCTCCTCCTGCAGTACTACCGATGACTGTGAGGTCTATGTTTGTTCAGACACGGGACACTCCAGATCCAAACAGCCTTAAATTCATCCCAGGGAAACTGATGCTGGTACCTAGAACTACAGAATCCTCCTCTCCATCTGCCACATATTGCTCACCCTTAGCAAGACAGCTCTTCAGGACTGGAGAGGAATTGAAAGCATCTTCTTCTTTGCAACCGGCCTTGCCACAGTCACAAAGGAAAGCGAAGATGTGGATTGGCATTTAATAAAGCCAGATATTTATGCAACTATTATGCTTAACATCAAACACCAGCCAGTCAACCCTGACTGTAATAACCCATTCTCACGGCGTCTTAATTTCTCACACTCCGATTTCAAGCAGAGCTTTTGTCACCTGACGGTGGTCTCATTTAGCTTTTCAATTTCAATATGAGAGATAAAGCCCGAGCAATAAGAAATTATTCGTATTCCTTCTAGGTAATTGTGTGGCAAATGTCACCCATTAGCGTAGAGGATTAACACCGTTCTCTCTGTGTGTATTTCTGTTTGCAAGAGTGAGAAAAACATGATGCTGAATGGACAGGTGCATACAGATACGGATATGGGATGGTACAGGGATGGGAAAACCTTTTTTGGTCAGAAAGACCACAAAGGTGGGTGGAACAATAGAGGAACTCTTACCTTTTTACAGTAGGGTTTATGCGAACTGTGCAAAAAGTCAGACGTTTCTACAACAGAGATCTCTCCATCCTCCATTCAGGCCTGTTTCCGGGCAAAATGCAAAGCACTGGTTATGACTTATAAAGCCCTTTATGGTTTAGGTCCAAGCTATCTGAAAGACCATATTCCCGCATATGAACCTGCCCAGGTTCTTAGATCTTTGTGGGAGGCACTTCTCTCAGCCCTGCCACCCTCACAGACATGCTTGGTAGGGATGTGGGGCAGGGCCTTCTTGGCGACTGCTCCCAGACTTTGGAACTCTCTCCCTGGAGAAGCCAGACTGGCTCCCTCCTTGCTGTCCTTCCACTGGCAGGTGAAGACCTTCTTATTCCAACAGACTTTGGGGGATTGGCTGCTTTCAGCGAAAGGGCTGGTGCCATGCTGGTTTTTATTATAATTATTATGTTTTTTTTTTTGAGAGAGAGAGAGAGAGAGAGAGAGAGAGAGAGAGAGAGAGAGATGGGGGGAGGCAGAAATTTAATAGAATCATTTTTAAATGATTTTTTTTTAATCATTGCATTTTTTTCTACTTTTTAACTGTTATTATTTTATCTGTAACCTGCATTGAGTCCATGTCAGGGGGCAAGGCTGAGTAGTAGTAGTAGTAGTAGTGATGATGATGATGATGATGATGATGATGATAATAGACATCAGGGAAGGGTCATGTATATTGTTAAATATAATCCACTTCATTGGCAAAAAGAATAGATTACATGGGAAAGTAGCTGGTATTGACACCCACAGGATTACCGGTAATTTTTCATTTCTAGCTATTGCAAATAGTTTTTTCGACTGAGATGCATTATAACGATGCTAAATCCTGCTCTTAACCTTGACTTTCAGTTTCCATGTGCAAAGCATTCTGCAAACTAAACCGGTAGCACTTGAAACAGGAAAGAAATATAGCTGGGCAATAACTGCTAAAAACAACTTTCTCCAAAGCCTTGTGGAGCTAGTAATCTTAGAAGGAAGTTCCAGTCAAGCTGCTCAAAAGCTTGAAGATGTCTAATTGGATTAGAAGCATTTAGGATTTTGTTTGGGGGCACCATGATAGACCACATCCAATGCCTCCTGACGGAATTGCTGGATGGGCATAAAGACCATTATTTATGCATTTCAGAATGAACTGATTAAATCTTGTTAGTCATCATTATCAAGAAAATGGTTTTCTCACTTAACGTTGCTGCCCAAAGAGATCTATACATTATGATTTATCAACGTGAACAGACTGTAGAAGTTCATTGATTGAGGGTCCTTATCTGGTTTGGGGGCAACAGTGTGTCTGGATTGCTTCCAAGAAGCAGGAACAACACTTCCATCCAGGATAGAATTAAACAGAAGTGAAAGATGAGGGACTCAGATATCTGCTAAATGTCCGTAAACTCTTAAGTTAAACCATCATTACTCAGTATTTACCATTTTAAGGTGTGTGTGTGGTTTTTTTGGGGGGAAATTCAGCCTCAACTTCTTCAGCTAAAATGGGCTGATTCAAATCACCTTGACGCTCTGCTTTTAGAGCCGTTCTGGTCCAGCTCCATGTCATCGAGTGATATAATTAGATTGTCTAAAGAAGCCCAGTATACACTATCGCCCGCTTTGGAAATCTTCCTTGAAATCCATTGTGAGTGTGGGTTTCATGCATAGAACGCCTTTTGAAACATCTAAAGCCATGGTCTCATGCTTCTTTCCTTGCCTTGCATAAATCTTTTACAGGAAGATATTCTGACTCTGTTGATTATTGAGCCTGATGGTGACAAAAGTGTATTTCTGGCTTGCAAACAAAATCACGATGCTTAAGAACAATCACTGTCCCCAATCCTGGCACAACTGTATTGGCTGCTAATTAGTTTCCAGGCGCAATTCAAAGTGCTGGTGTGGACCTATAATGCCTTACATGGCTCAGGACCTCAATAACTTAAGGATCACCTCTCCTCATATATGAACTGACCCGGACCCTGCGCTTGTCTCCCGAGGCCCTTCTCTATGTCCCTCCCTCCCAGAGAGGTTTGGAGGGTGGCAACAAGAAAACAGGGCCTTTTCTGCAGTGGCTTCCCAATTGTGGAATGGTCACCCCTGAGAGGCTTGCCTGGCGCCATCATTACATGTCTTTAGGTGCCAGGCAAAAACATTCCTCTTTACCCAGGCCTATGGCCAGTGGCGTCGCAACGGGGGGCGGGGGGCGGTGCACTCCCGGTGCCACGTCTCCAGGGGTGACAAGGCCATGCGGTTTGCCAGCAGCGTCGCTCCAGCACTGTACGGACGGTGACGGGATCCTCTGCTTGCTGCTGCAGCCGCATGTAGAGGATCCTCCGTTCACGGCTGCAGCCGCAAGCAGAGGATCCCAGCACCATCCACCGGCAACCCGCTACGTAGTGCACATGTGCGGCGTTGCTACGTACGACGCCTGCGTCATACGTAGCGGCGCTGCGCATGTGCGCTACGTAGCAACGCCCTGCCCCTGGGTGCATGTCATGTTTGCCGCTCCGGGTTCCCGAGCGGCTTCCTACGCCAATGCTTATGGCTATTAAATAATCTGTGGTCTGTGAAAGTGTGGGGAAGAGGACTGCTGTTATAATGACTATTTTATTATTAGGCTGGCTGTCCGTATGCTTTTTATTATGTTTCTATCATGTTTTGTAATGTGTTTTTAAAGTTGTACACCACTCTGTGAGCTTTTGATAAAGGGTGGCATATAAATGGAATTAATAATAATTTAAAAATCACTCCATCCTTGCTTCCTTCACAGAAAGGCATTCTACACTGGGAATTAAAGTCTCATACCAAAGCTTCTTCTGGCTTATCGGTTTCACCTGGATTTATCTTGTTTTGCTTTTCTTTGTCTGCAGAAAGTGAGTGAGAAGGTTGGTGGAGCAGAAGGAACCAAGCTAGATGAGGATTTCAAGGAAATGGAAAGGGTAAGTCTGAAAGACTGCTATTACATCTTTCATATTATTTCAGCAATGCCTGGTTTACCTCTCTCTATTTTCAACCAAGAAATAAAAATAACAGGTGGGCAGATCCTTATTCAGTTAATGCTGGGTTCTTCATGTGTTTACACATTTGGAGATTTCCCATGACATCTTTTTCTGGCAAGTGTTCTCACTTAACGCAAAACAAGAAATTCTGCTAGACAGGCTACTGCTTACAAGCCAAGTGTTTGATAGCAGCCCCCCAAGACCATGGGGCTTTGATGCTCTCTTTACAAGTAAGGAGTAATATGGTCATCAAGTAGGACAAACCGTCATTCACACATTGTGTGACCCTGAGCGTGTGCAAGGAGAAATTGAAATCATTTGGAGAGAGGAAAGGAAATCTGGTTTATGCTTCACCATAAAAGGAATCTAAAGAATTATCTTGACACAAGAACCAGAAGAGTAAGCTTGAATGGCAATGTTGCAGTTCAAAGCTTATCCCGGTTCATGTCTGTTTGAAGTGATGTTTAGGAAGCTCTCTTTATCAACAGGCCTGTGGTTGTAGATCTAAAGTAGCCCAAACCACCTGTTTTACTTGAAAAAAATTGGATAGTTGGATCCAAAATTGGATCCAGCCAAAATGGATAGTTGATTAATCATTTGGAACAATTGATTAAAAACCTTTTGTATGTTATTTTAAAAAATGTGCCTCTGATTAATTGATTGCACGGGCAGCAGATTTCAAGGGGCAGATTTCATTTTTTGAAAAGTTTGTTTTAAGTACAAGCTTTTACAAAGCCACAAATGAGAGGCCCCATTTTAGCGGGGGAGGGGGCCTCTTTTAAGATGGTGCTGGTTGTGAATTGTGTGTGCTCCACCTGAAAACCAACTCTGCTTTTTTTCTTTAGAACGATAGTTGACTTCATATTTTTTTTGTTATTAACATTTATACCCCCCACATGTTTTTCCCACCTCCTCACAACAAACCTGTGAGGTAGGTCAGACTGAGAGACTGTGCTTGGCCCACTGAGCTGCATCGCCAAGGAAAACCAAGACCTACTTAACCTGGGAGTTAACCCCATTGAATTCAAAAGAACTTAACCTCGGAACAGGCATGCATAGGATTGCATTGCTAGTAATTCAGGCGGCAATGTCATGCCTACCTAGGGATAAGGCCCATTGAAATGAATGGGACATATATAGAGGTTTTGAACCCCTACTGCTAATTGACACTGATGGCTTTAATCAAATGTTGGACCTAGTTACAATAAAACAATTAGCACACTGTGTAGGAAATCAGATATTCAAATGACACCCAGTGTCTTATTACCGCTGAATTCGGAAGATACTATTACTTTTATCTTGTCATATGTCGCCATATCACAGGTGAATAAAAGGATTAAGAAGGCAAACTCCAGTGCCCCAATCCAGCAGGAGAGATTGAATATTTCGCATGGCCTCTGGTCTTTCTTTCATACCTGTCAGGGATCTGCCTCCCCCTGCCAGTCCAGCCCTGAGTGTTTATAGAGAGCAGCCACCTGTTCTGACTACTGACTCATCTGCGAGTGGAACCAGCAGCTCTTTGGAAGAAAGGCAGATGGGGGCTGGGAGAGAAGGAGTGCCAGGGCTCGAGAGATATAGAGACAGACCTGGCAGCAACCAGCAGCCAGGTCCGGCGCAGAGATTACGTAGGAGGAAAAGGTGTTTCCATTTCCCTAAACTGCTCTGTTGGCGCCAGAATCGCTGGGAGCCACTTCCGGATTCTGCTAGTGACTGATCAGACATGATATGATTCAGCTCTTCACTGTAAAATAATGAGCACTGATAAAAACTACTGAAAGACAGATGACTCGGCTTCCTTATTGAACGACCGATGAGGGGGAGGCCCTGACAATACCCATTGCGGTTGCCAATGTAAATATGCTTCATGGTACACATTCCCATCCACAACATGATGCTGATCTGAGCCCCGTTGAAAGGGCTGGATGCTACTTTTGATGCGAATGGACAACATCTGGATTGGAGCCCAATTTTCAGCAGCTTCAACAACGTCCATTTATTTACCTTCCAATGAAATTTGTGTTGATCTCCTTTTGCTTTGTGCTTTAAGCCCATGACCCATTAGGGAAAATGGATAATGACAGAGAATTGAATGATAACCCAAAAGCGGAAGGTGGGCAGCCAGACGAAAGCTAGATCCTTGCATATGCTTGTTCTACTCTCTTTGGAGATTTATATGCCATTTTAGTGATCGGTGGGCTGTTGAGTGTTCACTGCAGTGGAGGAAGATTACTAGGTCTATGTTTGCTCTGATGAACACCTGTGCCAGAAACATGGAAGGGAGGAGAAAGTGACAAGGCAATGAGACATCTATAAATGCTTCCTCCTGCAAAGGAACAAGCAGGCCAGGTGCTCTCGGGCTGTACCAGGGGGCCGTCCCAATATTCTAGCAGAATGACACCAACTGTTCCTAATAAAAGGGTTGCTTGTTCATGATCACTAGGAGGCAGGTTTCGCCTGTGTCTTGCAGTAGTGATTTTGGAGACCTGCTTCCAGGGCCTGTCATTAGCCCCATCCAGTCATTCAAAGCATGGGGGGGGGGTGGCGGCATCACAGCAGCAGTAAGGAAATTCTGGAGCAGAAGGCAAGGAAAATATTCCAGGGAGAGGGGTGGAACAGGGATAATTTCATGTCCCTTGGTGTGATACTGGATCTCTCCATCTGGGTCCCACTTTAAAAAAGAATGAAAATATTCAATAGTTTGTAAATATACAGGTGAAACTCAAAAAATTAGAATATCGTGGAAAAGTCCATTTATGTAAGCAATTGTTTTCATTAGCTACTGGAGTTTAATATATGAGATAGACTCATGACATGCAAAGCGAGATATGTCAAGCCTTTGTTTGTTATAATTGTGATGATTATGGCGTACAGCTGATGAAAACCCCAAAGTTGAAATTGTTAATTTGGGGTTCTCATCAGCTGTACGCCATAATCATCACAATTATACCAAATAAAGGCTTGACATATCTCGCTTTGCATGTCATGAGTCTATCTCATATATTAGTTTCACCTTCTAAGTTGAATTACTGAAAGAAATGAACCTTTCCACAATATTCTAATTTTTCGAGTTTCACCTGTATATATACCTATTTTTCTTAAAACTACATAACAGATTTGGACATGTGAAAGAGGAGAACAGAGGAGGCTCTGAAAACCCTAAATGTAACTGCTACTCCAGGCCCAAAGATGTGATGTTAAATGTATGCTTGCATCTCATGTGCAAATAGCAAATAGCAGCTTCAGGTGGGGAGGGATAAATGACTGATAATTGACAGAATTTCAGCAGGCAGGGAAGAGGAGTTTAACCCTTTCCACCCTTGCTGTGCTCCTGATGGAAATTTGCTCCTTGAATTGGGAGGGAAGGCCCCATTGTGAAGCTTCATAGTAATGTTGAAAATGTTGAACTTCTTAAATTAAGGGCAGTGCTTGTCCTGATTGAAACAGGTAAGTGGCCAAGAATATGCAGCAAGCCAAAACTTTCCTCCTTGCTCCCATTCATTCTTTGTAGAGCCAATGTGGTATGGTAGTTAATAGTATGAGACTGTGAAGACCTTGATTCAATTCTCCACTCAGCCATGAACCTGGGATCAGTTATTGTCTCTCAGCCTAACCCACCTCGCCAAGTTGTTGTGAGGATAAAATGGGTGACACAGAACCACATGCAGAGTGCTCTGAGCTGTGCGGAGGAAGGACAGGATATAATTGCAATAAATCAATGGAAACGCCATTGCATTCAAGAACCTGCATCTCAGACCTGGTGTTATTAGATCTGCTACTTCCTAGACTTCCTTCACTGCCTTTATTATTCTAGCCTTTTGATTTTATGTTGCTCTGAGACCTCAATTAGGCCAGTACTTCACTGTGCTAAGCATTGTAATGACACATAATAAACTTTAATTATTCCCCGGCCCTCAAAGCGCTTACTGTCGTATAAAAACAACAAAGCAGGTGGGTGAACAAATGAAATGAGGGCACGGAAAGGAGATTAACAATGTAAGCAGGTATCTGTTGTATACATAACAATGCAGATGTACATGAAAAGAATGGGGTAGATATTTGGTCAAGGATGATAGCTGAGCAAGTGCAAGAGGACTATTTTCAGGTTTCTGCACAAGCCATTGATAGGTTGGCAGTGTTCTGCTGGGTTTGGGAGCACGGCCGGTCCTACCGTTCCGCAGAGTGATGTGGCCACCTCATGCAATAATTAGGCAGAGGTGCTGGAAGACAGAGGTTTGTGTGTGCGTCACGACCTGCTCTGCAGCCTCTAAGCCAGCCTCCTACTTTTGGGTGCAGTGGAGGCACTGTCTCATTGCCCATGCTTCCAAGTAAGATTCCACTGCATGTCTGATCGGCTTCCATTTGTGGAATGGTGAAGGGATACCATTTTGTCCTTCACCTTAAGGTGCCATATGTCTTCAATGTATTCACACTGAACCTTATTCACTTAATCAGGTGTTTTAATACCAGTGAATGGGGCTGAATAATCTTCAAGACTCTTCCCCTGCTTCAACATGTGACTCAGTTTCCCTGCTATAGCATTGTTTACCATAATGGTTCCATTTTAGGAGAATATTCAGAGTAGAATATTGAGAATATCCAGAGCCCAGAAGACTGGTAATAGCTTATTGAGCCTTAGCTTCTCTGAAAGGAAGGCTTGAGTCATATGTTCACCTCTCAATGAGGCATGACATACACAGAAGCCTCCCAGAGCCTGTAGATGACGCTCTGTCTTGACATCTTTGATGCCTGAGACTCACAGTCAGAGATCCCCCTTGTCTTCCTGTGTGCTCTCAGTGAGTAAAGGGCTTCAGCTGCTCACTAAGCAACTAATAGGTGCCTTGCTTTTATTTTTAAGGATGGAAGTAGACAAATTGCTCCCCAGTTTTCCTTTCTTGTCCTATCTGACATTGGTTGCTTTTCCCTACTCTTCTCCTTCCCAACTGCAGGCAGGAGATGTCAACAAAAGAGAGAACAAGGAAGGAAAACAGTCAGGGAGTGACTTCCTTGATCTTCTCTGCAAGAAAAAGCAAGGTACTGCCAGAGGATGAGTGAGTAGCAGAAACTGAGGCCAGGTGAGATCTGGAAGCGGGCTCACCTGTGCCAGGTGTCTGTAGTAGCTATCGGAACCAGTGGTTGCTATAGGCTCTTGAAGGTTTCTGTACCTGTTCTGGCTCATTAAGGAGGCTGTTGCATGAGGCAGAGTCTGCAGCAGTATAGATTTTCTGTCATGGCAGGTATAGGATTTTGCCACATACCCAGTAACGTGTTAGGGGAGAACAGCAGTGTGTTGGGTCTGTTAATGTGTAGTTGCTATTGACACAACTAGCACATTTGTGTCATCTACCACATATAACGAAGAATGATGGAAGAATAAGTACAGAAAACAAAAAGTATTGGATTATCCATCTTCATTGGGTGTTTCCTCTCTCCCTTTTATATCTTTTTTTCTTCTTCTTCTTCTTCTAATTGCAGAAAGTGGATGTCACCAGCAGGGCTGTGATGGAAATAATGGCCAAGACAACAGAATACCTTCAACCTAACCCAGGTAATTGTGCTTCTCTAGGAATCAGAGTGCATGTTGATTAAGAGCTCACTCACTTCATTCCAATGCTGCTTCAGATGGACTTTTATCGAAAAACAACAACAGAACAACAACAGAAATGAGGTGTAGGAGAGATATTCTCTGTGCAAAGTATGATGTATATAGATGGTTTTAAGAGCTTTGTCATTACAATGAGGAAAGCTGATGCATGGGCACTGAAGCCAAGGCGAGGAATTCACTAGCCTTTGTTGCCATACTTCTCAAATGTACATCATTGCAAGGAACATCCTAATCTACGTTAGCCTTATATGTAGATATAAGGCTGTTGTGCTTTCCCCTTTTCAGCAGAGTCTCACTTCCTCATGTTTACCAGAATCTCAACATTCAGGGCTCCTTTGTACAGTGAAAAGAAAATGAAAGTTGGAGACACCCGACGTTGTCATATTCCGAACCCCCTTTGCCTTAGTTCTTAAGGTGCTCTTGTATGAGTGGAATGTGCTTCATCTAGGACAAGAGGAGCCTGGTATTTGCCAGTCCTCTCTTCCTCCTTAAGTGCCTTGTGCCCAATGCCTTCCTGTTCCCCAAGACTTAGGGATGGATTTTGAGGGCTACAGAGGAGGTGGTGGAGCCCTGCCATGTCAGCAAAATTCTCTTCCATAAGGAGAGTGGATGTTAGGAACCAAGACATTGCCTACTGTGGTGTAGTGGTGTAGTGGTTAAGAGCGGTAGACTCGTAATCTGGTGAACCGGGTTCGCTTCCCCGCTCCTCCACATGCAGCTGCTGGGTGACCTTGGGCTAGTCACACTTCTCTGAAGTCTCTCAGCCCCACTCACCTCACAGAGTGTTTGTGGTGGGGGAGGAAGGGAAAGGAGAATGTGAGCCGCTTTGAGACTCCTTTGGGTAGTGATAAAGCGGGATATCAAATCCAAACTCTTCTTCTTCTTCTTCTTTTACTCTGACTGTCAACGCCTGCCCACCTTCTCAGCATGCCATAAAGACAAAAGAAGAGCCTGCTGGATCAGGCCAATGGCCAGTCTAGTCCAGCCTCCTGTTGCCACAATGGCAGACCAAATGCCTGCAAGCTGGTCATGAGCGCAACAGCACTCTGCCCACCTGTGGTTCCCAGAAAATGGGTATTTGGAGGCATAATGCCTCTGACAGCATAGGTAGAGCATAGCCACTATGACTAGTAGCCATGGATAAAATGTCAGGGATGGAATTTGGGGTCTTGCATGTGCTGTTGGTCTGCCTGTATCTCTCACTGCATGTTTATCATTATGTGCAGATGTGGTAGGGAGACAATGCCAAGTCTGGTTTCTTGGTGTGTTTGTGGATTGTACGCTGTGTTCATCATACACATGCATTTATAAGATGGGAAATACTTCTCAGAAATAGGTAATGGCTTTCGTCCTTCATGGTGGAAGAAGCCTGAGAAAGTATGGTCTCACTAGTTAGAGTCTGCAGAGTCATTCTGTGCATAATAGCTGTGTGTACAGGTGAAGCCTAACTGCATCGTGTCTCTAGGCTACTGAATACACCCACTTCTGTTCCACTCTGTGCTCTTGAATTGTGCCTGCTGCTAAATGAGGCAAGAAGCTCTGATGTCCTGTTGAAAAGGGCAAACCGCAGGTTGAAAATCTTAAGCAACACAGTCTCCTCACATCCTGGAATCGACCCAGAACTTTGATGTGTATTGAATAAAAACATTGCTTATTTGCAAGGTGTTGACATCTGGTTCCATATTAGAGCATTTGGTAAAAATGGAATGGGTAGAAATCAAACTTTGAAATATTTCTTGGCTATGCAAGTGATGTTGGTTCTTTTCAGTTGTTACCAACATGCATTTAGTTTGCGCATTGGGTGGGGTGCCTGAAAAGGGGTTCCTGGGCACATAAAGGTACTTCATGTAATCTGGATCTCTCATGGCGCAGACTTGCAGTCAGATTAAGCACCTGCGGAAAGGGCCAGGGGCACTGGGGAGTGGCAAGGTCTGGTTTTGGACAGACTTCTTTATGAAAATAGACACCATATCCAATCCAGCCTTCATCTAAAGACTGCAAGGGGGTTGTGCAACAGTTTCGCTGTTTTGTTGTTCCCCGGCTCAAGGTTTCAAGAGTCCTGGAAAGGATTTAGTGAGCCCGGAAAGGATTTGCAGCGGCACAAACAGAAAGCAATGGTGCAAACCATTACTTGCCATCCTGCACTCCACCGGTATCATTATAGTGTTCTGTTTCCCACTCTGAGCAACAGAATTCTAATGATTTTCCCTGCCATCTCGTGGGTTTGGTAGCGATATATACGTTATGTGTTATAGAGCAATTTGTGCTGCAGAGGCACCACAGCCAAAACACATTTTCATAGATGAGTCACCGAGATAATAAGGTTTGCTTCCTATGATAGGTTTTGTACTCTGAGACAGATACCCAGCTACAAAATGCACGCGTCATGCATCCACAATGGAGGAATTGTCCGCTTGCATAAATTACTCCAGGTCCCTTTACAGTCCATGTGAGTGTGGCTTCATATCTTTCCCGGTTGCAGCTGGCATATATTTTAGGGGGGGGCACATATCTATGCCCCTGTCATTACTGATGTGATATGAGGTTCTTTTGTGCACTCAGAAAGTCTCTTGAGCCACAGCTTCCTTGGAACCATGTAGAAAGAGTGAGAGGGTTAAGCTTATTATGACTGCCTGCTGTCCAGTGTGCTGATAGTTGTAGCGCCAGGCATTGGGGGTGGGGAAGCAGGCAGTCTGCTCACTTGATACAGAGCTTTAGAGGAAAGAAGGAAGCAAACAATGCTTTCTCCCTTCCCTGCTGCCCAAGACACCCATGTAGGCAGAAGAATCATAGAAAGAGAACCTTTCTATGGTATGAGTTTTTGCTCTTGTTTGGATTTGGATTTGATATCCCGCTTTATCACTACCCGAAGAAGTCTCAAAGCTGCTGACATTCTCCTTTCCCTTCCTCCCCCACAACAAACACTCTGTGAGGTGAGTGGGGCTGAGAGACTTCAGAGAAGTGTGACTAGCCCAAGGTCACCCAGCAGCTGCATGTGGAGGAGCGGAGACGCGAACCTGGTTCCCCAGATTACGAGTCTACCGCTCTCAACCACTACACCACACTGGCTCTGATATTACTGATACTAACTTTTTGTTTCTTTATTTTTGTGTGGAAATTGTTCGGTTTGGTTATGTAGTTCTGAATGTGTTTTATTTGTTTTTATGACTACTTTGCTATGTTTGTGATCATGTAAATCTTTTCATATTGTAAGCCACCTTGAGCATTGTTTTAACTGTGGAAAGGCGGCATACAAATAGAAAATGATGATGATGATGATGAACCTACCCAAGTGACGCTGGCACAAAAACCCCACGCATGCACTAAGTAAAAGAACATAAGCTTTACCACCCCACCCCCTCTCTCTCGTCCCCTCTTCTTTTCTTACCAACCCTATACTGCATATGACACCAATGTTTCATAACAAATGTAACTGGTCTGTAGAAAACACAACCTGAAGAAAGAGACAACGCATGTGCTTTTGTAAATGAGGAAAATCTTTAATAGAAATTTTTAAAAAAGAAGAATCATAGAATTGGAGAGTTGGAAGGGACCCCAAGGGTCCTCTAGCCCAACTCCCTGGAATGCAGGAATCTCCGCTGAAGCTTCCATGACAGATGACCATCCAACTTCTGCTTAAAAACCTCCCAGGAAGGAGAGTCTGCCACCTTCTAAAGAAGATTGTTCCATTGCCGAACAGCTCTTACTTTATTGTAACTTGAAGCCAATTGGTTCAGGTCCTACCCTCCTCCAGAGCAGGAGAAAACAAGCTTGCTCCATCTTCCATGTGATAAACCTTGAGATATTTGAAGATGGCAATCATGTCTCCTCTCCCTCTCCTCTTTTCCAGTAGCAACACATGTGGTGGAGCAGAGTTGCCCTCCTGACATTGGCATCACTCCTGTTTACCTGGACAAGTGTGGGGTGGGGTGGGGTGGGGTGGCAGCAAAGATGAGCCTTTGTGGGTACACCAGCAGGCGCACCACTGCCAATCCAGTCTGCCTGTGGTGCACCCACACTTTCCCACAGCATAAGAACACAAGAAGAGCCACAATGGATCAGCCAGTGGCCCATCAAATTCAACATTCTGCTCTCAAAGTAGCCAACCAGATCCCTATGGGAAGCATACAAGCTGGAACTGAGTTCAAGAGCAACTCTCCTCACTTGGGTTTTCCAGAAACTGCTCTTCGGGGGTATGCTGCCTCAAACAGTGGAGAAAGAACATAACCATTGTGGTCAGTAGCCATTGCTAGCTAGCTCACCTGAAACATGAGGGAATTTACTTAATGGGGCTTTGATTGGCTGCTGTGTGTGGGAATGTTCAGGGAGGCAGAATAAGATATATTGTTCATTAATATCTTTCCTAACTTGTGCTAGCAAGTTTCTTTACTCAGCAGAGTTTACATTCCCCTGTTAACATGCACAGCAGATAGCTGGTTGCAGGCTTGTGTAAGCCTCTCACTATCATACAATTCAGTATTGAATTGTATGTTCCTGGTAAGTTCCCTTTTATCCCTCTTAAAAGAATAAAGACACGACAATCTTACTTAAAGTCAGTAAAATAAGTTTACTCACATCAGTTCACAGTTGGATCCCTGAAGGCAGACTTCGTTACAAATATGTACATGTGGACCTACCCCATAATGGGGGAACAATCCCAGTGGTTCTGGTAGCTGAGAAGCTAGCAGAGCATTTCTAGCAAAGAAGCTGGTCCAACGAAGAAGGAAGTGAAAAAGAGAGAGTGTGGCAGCATGGCTTGTCCTTTTGTTACCTGGACAGGTAAGGTCACACCCACCTCTAGTCACATGCAAAAGGAAGGATGTCCCAGCCCAGCAGGAAATAGGAAGTTTCGACCGTCTGGGCCAAACATCCCCTTGCATGTCCAACTCTAGGAAAACAAGGAATGTTGTGTTTGACTGGTCCCAGTGGATTACATCCCACACTATGCATGCCTTTTCAATGGCAAATCTTGGAGGAAATGGGATTTCACCATGGCTGAAGAACTCACTGTGAGAACTCTTTTTAAAATTATTGTTCTGTCTTTGGTCCTATGTTGTCACCTTCTCTTGGGCTAATTAGCTGGTTTGCTTGCTTGCAGCTTCCAGAGCCAGACTCAACATGCTCAACACCATGTCCAAAATCAGAGGCCAGGAGAAAGGACCAGGTTACCAACAGGCGGAGGCCATGTTAGCAGATGCCATGCTGAAGTTTGGAAAAGAACTGGGAGACGAGTGCAACTTTGGTAATGGGATTTTTTTTTTTAATACTCACTGTAAGATGCCTCTGGCTGGACCTTCTCAGGATTAGGCCTCCAGAGGTGACACAGAAATTTATTTATTATATTTATTTATTATATTTATTTAAGCAAATTTATGTCCTGCTTTTTGAGAGAGGTTCCCCACAAAGTGGCTCACAACCAGATTTAAAATCACAACATAGCACACATTTATTCAGGCAGATTTTCCCCATGTGGGAGGCCAAGGACTAAGCCTATGCAGAGAACCCTCATGCAAAATGTGTAGCTGCAGCCACAATTTGCTTTGAATCTCTGCATCTGTTTTGCCAAATTGTTCTTTTATTAATTAAATGTTCGTAACTGGACCTTTGGAGAGTAGTTTGTATCAGACACAAGCTCCCAGTACAAAAATTCAACAACACACCATATGTAGGGTTGCCGTATTTCAAAAAGTAAAAACCAGGACACCCCAAAAGTTTTTGAGCTTTTTAAAGGAAAACCCTAAAGTTGTTGAGCCAAAACATGCAATTTTTCAATTGACTTGCCTAAGATCCAGGAGAAAGCGGATATTCCTCCCGGACGTCAATTCCGCTTATTTTCTTACAGTTAAACATTTGGTGCTGTTTCACACAAAGGCTAACTATACAGAATATACACACTGCTGGGCATAGTAGCAACCCTTGGGCTCATGTAATTTTCTCCAGCATGCACAGATAACCTTCAGTCTGAACCAGGGGTTACAGGCATGAGTGCTTTTAATAGTAGATATTGCTTGCATGAGATGTCCACTGAAAAGGGATGCCCTGATCCTATGAGCATTGTCTACTCACCTAAGCATAGATAGATAGATAGATAGATAGAGGCTTTCTCACATCCTGCCCTGCTTATAAGCTTTTGTTTCTAATCTTCTTAGCTGCACTAGAGCTTGATTTCAGACAGAAGTGTGGAAAACTATTGGTTTTTACAAATAAACAAATTAATGGCTGGTATTCCCCAGGCTGGGTCTGAATGAGGCCAACATAGCTGACAACCAAAGGTCATCTGGGAGGGAGTTGCATGATTATGTGCCATGATTTAGATGTTCTGTTGCCTAAAATGCCTTTAGTGATATTCAACATTAGTCATACATTAGAATGATTGAAATCAGTGTATTAAATCCAGCTGTTTTAGTGGGTCTGTTTTGTGTATGACAACGCTGTTTTTCACCCCGTGTTTTCGATTCCTGAGAAATTATTGAGCTTAGGAACCGTGCTTAGAATTTTATTTCTGTAATGAACTTCTCAATACCTGTCCTGTTCTATGTTGATGTGGAAGCACAGTCTTTGTTTCTTCGTCAAGATAAAGTAGACTCTTCTTCCATTTCTTCAGGCCCAGCTCTCGGTGACGTTGGGGAAGCGATGAGGGAACTTTCTGAGGTGAAAGATTCTTTGGACATTGATGTGAAACAGAATTTTATTGATCCCCTTCAAAACCTTCATGACAAAGATCTGAGGGAAATACAGGTAATTTGCTGAGAAATTAACTGGCCGTTGCAAGATACACAGCAGAACCATTGCTCTATAGCTCCTGCTTTCTCTTCCACATGATGCCAGGATAGAGAAGCCAAGGGGTGAGGTCAGAGCGGTGCACATGCACTGGCGGGAGCACCTGATTGGATCTGTTGGTGTGCTTGCACTGTATCCACCTTATCTCTGCCCTGCTCCATATCTGTAATTTAATCATGTGTGTGTGTGTGTGTGTGTGTGTATGTGTGTATGTATGTGTATTTTATATCTATCATCTGTCTCTATCTATCATCTATCTATCATCTATCTATCTATCTATCTATCTATCTATCTATCTATCTATCTATCATCTATCTATCTATCTATATCTATCTATCTATCATCTATCTATCATCATTATCTATCTATCTATCATCTATCTATCTATCTATCTATCTATCATCTATATCTATCTAATCTATCTACAGTGGTTCCTCGGGTTACATATGCTTCAGGTTACATACGCTTCAGGTTACAGACTCTGCTAACCCAGAAATATTACCTCGGGTTAAGAACTTTGCTTCAGGATGAGAACAGAAATCGGGCAGCGGTGGCGCAGCGGCAGCGGGAGGCCCCATTAGCTAAAGTGGTGCTTCAGGTTAAGAACGTTTTCAGGTTAAGAACGGA
This sequence comes from Darevskia mixta, assembly GCA_034641385.1. NCBI lineage: Eukaryota > Metazoa > Chordata > Lepidosauria > Squamata > Lacertidae > Darevskia > Darevskia mixta. Next base: position 23,027,183 of record JAWWNH010000017.1, read on the forward strand.
CCTCCGGGACGAATTAAGTATGTAACCAGAGGTACCACTCTATCTATATCTATCTATCTATCTATCTATCTATCTATCTATCTATCTATCTATCTAATCTATCATCTATCTATCATCACCTATCTCTATCTTAGAAGAAGTAGTTAAATGGTGGTCATACCAATACATAACAACATTGCTCAGCCTATTTTAACTCTGCAATCCTATGTATGTTTATTCAGAAGTGAATCTTCAGCGGGATGACCCCCAGGTAAGTGCATAGCATTGCAGCCTTGGTCTGGATCCAACTCTTTATGCAGTGCAGCTCAGGGAGATTGTAATTAAAAATGGAAACAGGGATTCCAAGAATAGAAATCACTCCCAGCGGCAAGTTCCTACTCCAAAGTCAAAACTAAGAGAACATTCCATGGTGGCTGGTGTTGTGGTCCTCATCTACACAATAGCATCTTCCCCAGCAGCCTGAGAATTGTAGTTCTGTCCAGACACTGGTGTTTGGATACAGGCATCTGCAAGCTCACTCAGAGCTGCAGCTCTAATGGCTTACTGGAGAACACTTGAAAATGTTTTACTTGTAAAATGATTATTTTTATTTTAGATATTCCTAAACTGTCCTTTAATTGAGTGAGCTGTAAGTATACCTTAGGCAAATGAAAGGTTGTTTATATCACAGCCTTCTAAAAAATGAAACAAAAACACAACCCCATGCACAGATGAAAAACAAACAAACCCAAAGAGCAACAGGAAAGCAACAGCAGAAGAAGACTCCAGTCATGTTACCATCTCTTAACATTCTGCCAATTTTTTAATAAAAAGGCTAATAAGCTCCCTAGAACTGGGCAGTGAAGTAGCTTGGCAGGATTGCCTCCATAATTGTGGCCCGTATCCACCATTTTTGCTAGCAGATGGCAGGGTTTAAAGGTTGCGCAGCAAAGAAATTAAATGCGCCAGTTGCGCTAGTGGAAGTTTGTTGCGCAACAGCCAATATTTATTGTGCGATTTGTTTCACAGCCATGCTTGGTAAAGTACTTGTGTTTTCCCTTGTCCAACAATGTTTCGCCAGCGCAACAAGAACATCACTAATCAACTTTAACTTTGTGCTACATTGGATGCACTCCCAGCCCCCTCTGCAGTGAAGTCATGTGCAGTACTGCTTTCTTCAAGGACTGCAAATTTGATGGAATTCCCTGTCAGTATAAACTCCTACTTATTGCTTTAATTGTGGTAGGGGGGTAGCCACTGAAATGCTGTACAATCAACAAAACAAAGCAAGGGCGATCTCGGAGTACCACTCTTCCTGATGATCTCTAGAGTCTGGAACGGTAATATTCTTGAGATAAACATAGTTTCTGATGTAGTTGGTAGTCATCAAAATTCAAGGAAGCAGTGTGTGGTCCTTGAATAAATAAGGATGTAATTAAGATGCACAGCTGATCTTGAATTCACTGTGAAGTTTTCCTATCCACTACAGTGTTCTGTCTAGAGTCGTGATTCTAAAATAATAGGCAGGGAGGATTCTAGAAGGCAGCATCTGATTGGCAGTGGAGCCGTCCAATCCGGCTCCAGAAGGGAAGTTTGAACTAACCTATCAGGTGTGACCTAGGGTGTGGTTACAGGATATATAGCCTGGGTCTGGGAGGGACTACGAGCCAGGCTACACCCTGACTGTTTTTATCTGACTACTCTGAAATAAACTGGATGAACTGATGGCCTTTCTCTGAGTATATTTCATACAGTGAGACAAAAATTAGGATGCAAGCTTAAATTGCTTGTTTGTTTGTTTTTTTAAAAAATAAGTAAGTTGCATATTGAGGCAAAGAATGTTATATTAAAAATATGACTGTGTGGTTCTCCTATGTATTTTGGCCTTTACTCACTCTGATAGGCTAGTTTCACATCTAAACAGCTACCAACTATGACTTCTGCCCTTTATCTGCAATACAAGCAGCATACGGTCTTGATTCTACAGCAGAATCTGTGGATACTTAGTCAACTCATTCCATATAAGTTTGAATGTATAGTCTTTATTTAGGCCACTGTGTTTGTAAGGCAGAGGCGAGGACTTGCAGAAACTCTCTCCACCCTTTCCCCCCTCTTCAGCATCACCTTAAAAAATTGGAGGGCAGACGCCTGGATTTCGATTACAAGAAGAAAAGGCAAGGCAAGATCCCAGATGATGAACTCCGTCAGGCTCTGGAGAAGTTTGATGAGTCAAAGGAAGTTGCTGAGTTGAGCATGTTTAATCTGCTAGAAATGGATGTGAGCAAATCTCTTATCTCCTTGGAATGTGTTGTGGTATTGACATGTTTGTTGGCAGTTTAATGACTTTTTAAATGAGTAGCAAAAACAAAACAAAAGAACCGAGTTTTGTGTTCATGTTTCCTAGACTCTCTTCCATGAATATGCATCATCGTATTTCTTAAAACAACAGAGAAAGTATGCACAATAATAATGTTTTATTTGTGTGCAAGCTAGTCTGTGTATGGACTCTTAACATAAGAAGCACCTTGCTGCCCCAGGCCAACATCTATCTGACCCTTGTTCCAGAACCCAGCTGGAATCGAATAATTCTTTCTCAGAAAATGCCCAGTACTGAGGGACGCGGGTGGCGCTGTGGTCCAAACCACTGAGCCTAGGGCTTGCCAATCAGAAGGTCGGCGGTTTGAATCCCCGCGACGGGGTGAGCTCCCGTTGTTTGGTCCCTGCTCCTGCTCACCTAGCAGTTCGAAAGCACGTCAAAGTGCAAGTAGATAAATAGGTACCACTCTAGTAGGAAGGTAAACGGCGTTTCCATGTGCTGCTCTGGTTCACCAGAAGCAGCTTAGTCATGCTGGCCACATGACCCGGAAGCTGTCTGTGGACAAACGCCGGCTCCCTCAGCCTATAGAGTGAGATGAGCACCACAACCCCAAAGTCGTCCACGACTGGACCTAACGGTCAGGGGTACCTTGACCCTTTACCTTTACTGATAGACCAGTCTGCCACTGGTATACCAATGGGTCTGCCCATTTCCTGCTGAAGTGAGCTCCTAACACAAGTCTACATATATTTATGTTCACTTTGGCTCTCCAGTCCAATACAGATAGTAATTTATTCACTGTTTCTTGCATGTTGGAGTGTTAGTGCCTTTCCGAAAGCTCTTTGAATAAACGGCACAGCAATAACGAACACATGTTTTCCATATCTCCCTTTTCAGATCGAGCAAGTGAGCCAGCTCTCTGCCCTTGTACAAGCCCAGCTGGAGTACCACAGGCAAGCCACACAGATCCTCCAGCAAGTTAGTTCCAAGTTGGAAGAGAGGTAGCTAAATATTTTTGATGTTCTTTAAAAGGGGGAGGGGAATCTGAGGCTTAATATATGTTTCAGTTTGTGTATATTGTCTGTGCAAACTTGTTAGTAGTGCTGAACCGGAAAAAACAGGCATGGAATTGTATTGTTGATCTGTTCAGTCTTTTAACACATAACTTAAATCCCACTGGTTGCAGCCACCAGGAAGTAAGATACGTAAGTGAAACTTAGGGCTGTAGCATGTTATATTTTGCAGCAGGCGCTCAACTGAAAACATCCTCATTGTGATGAGGTCTCTACCACCACCTTCCCTAGCCTTACTAGTATTCGCACAGTTGCTCCCATGCCAGTAAAAGAACAGATACAGATGGATTGACATGTTACTTCTAAAGACTGGTGGTGGGGTTAGTTCCCTTATTTCATTCTGAAGTCATATGTACCTATTTCGGGTGTTGCAAAACTTGGAGCTGCCTTCTTTGCTTGTTTTAAATTCTGTAAGTTGTTGACAGGGAGATTTTGGAGCTACCTAATACAGTATGCCTTTACAGTTTTACTCAGCTATATATAGTCTTTCTGCTGTTGACTTTAAGCACCTTGGAGAACTCCAGTCTGTTGCATTCTATCAACGGAGAGTTCAATACATTCAGTGAGCCGGGAAATCTGCATAGCTTCAGTTCCACTACAAATGTGACCTCAAACTGCAGGACATGACAACTTTGCAGAAACACAGCTTTCCTGGGGTCTTTTGTCATCAGACCTTCCAAGAAAAAGTACAAAAGGATCTACTATGATGAAGGGTTATAATCAGTGCTATTTTTCTAGAAAAAGAGGTACCAGAGCTCACCAGGAACTTCTCCCTTGTTCTCTTAGAATGGCAGTGGTGCTTACCTGAGAGGCACTGGAGCTGACCTCCTGTGAGCTCTGGCTGGAAAAAAAGCCCTAGTTATAAATATACCAAAACAAAACGAAACCAAGTATCTAAGAGACTCCTGTTTATTCAGAGTGCAAGGAAAACTTTTTGTCTTTCATTAGTCTTGGTGCTTAAGATTTGCTGAGGAATTGCTTGCTCAGGATTTGCTTATCTCCTGGCAGGATAAAAGATGCCTCAGTTCAGCCCAGAAGAGAGTATCAGCCAAAGCCCCGCATGAGTTTGGACCTCTCTGAAAATAATCAGCACAATGGAGGGCTCTCTAATGCCAGCACCCCTAAGCCCTCAGGTAAGAGAAGGTGGGAAGGAGGGGTGGAGAACACATGACAGGAAAGTCTCTCTGAGAGTTGCTCCGGAAATTACACTAACCAAGGACAAGTGCTGGCATGAGCGACTCCTGCAATAGCATTTCCGATTTCTGGCTAGGAAATGCCCAAAGGATGAATTCTGTAGAAAGATGCATGGGCAATATCAGATGTGGGAACACCATGGAAGACATGCACAGACTTTCCACCTTGGAAATGAGACAAGGAGCATTGAATAGCAGGGGCATCTGCCAGCGTAACTCATTGGTTGATCTCTCATACATTTATATTTTCCCTACTGTTCCTCCAAAAAGACAAAGCTGGCACACATGACATTATCTCCTTTTATTCTCACAGAATGAATGAATGAATGAATGAATGAATGAATGAATGAATGAATCTTTATTTGCATCAGCCATCGGCCATAGCAATAAAACAACAATACGATATACAAAGAATAAAAATAAAAAAGTCAATTTTATAAAATACATTTTATAAATGTATTTTTGAATCAATAGTCAAATAGTGGATCTTATTCTGATCGCCCCGGCTAAAAACCTTGCAGCCTTTTCTGTCACCTGCTCATCTTGATCTGCCAAGAGAATGGACAGTGTGGCAGTGGCTGGGCGACCCGGAATGGGCAATAAAAGAGGGGTGATGGTCTCATTCCTCAAGTCTTTATCAAGAGTGAAAGCCAGAAGGGCATGCGCCACTGATTCGGGACTGCCATCTCCACATGTGGAATCTGTCGGAATCGTCCCTCAAGTCCAGCCGAGGGCAAAACATTCAATCTTGCGATAATAAAAGGATGTCTATATTTTAGAATTGCTAGGTTATGCAGATAGAGTGCCAGAGAGTATAAATGGGAAGGTGGAAAAGAGTCATACCATGGGCAAAATTTCCTTATGGTGGCCAAGTTGTTCTGACGCTCGATATCATTTAGGCGCTGACAAGTTGTGAGGTTGCAATGCCTAAAGTATTCCTCCATGTGTTGCCAATCCAATGCCATTCGTAGATTTACCAACCCAACTGGCAGCAAAGACAGAAAAGGGTGGTGGCTCCCGAAAGAGGGGCCCATGCTCACCTTCATCATCTGTGTTGACCAAAGACCTCCTGACTCCACCCCAGCTCATTCAGTATAAAATGTGGTCCTGGTACTGGGTGCAAACCATTGGATATGTCTAGGCTGAAGTATGCCATTCTTGGTCTGAGGACATGATCTAGATCAGTGTTCCCCAACCTTGGGCTGTTTTCGGACTACAATTCCCATCATCCCTGACCACTGGTCTTGCTAGCGAGGGATGATGGGAGTTGTAGTCCAAAAACAGCTGGAGGCCCAAGGTTGGGGAACATTGATCTAGACCACAGGCCAGTTTCTCTCAAGATGCCCACCATGTTCCTTTAAAAAGAAATATTAAAAAAATCAAGTGTTCCTATGAAGCAAAAATTAAAAACACAGTTGACACAGTGCTGGGGTGCATTTGTGCATGCTTCCTGTGAGGTGTGGGTCTCTGTGTGGGTTGCCCCACTTGGTTTTGGCCACACCCACTTCTGGTATGGGACCCCCAGAGGGCCACCAAATAAAGTTAGCTACTCCTGGCACAAATGCTTCCACACCCTGGAAAACATACGCTCTCAGGTTTCCTGGTCGTGCTTAGAGAACCTACATGTGCCCACCCCACTGAATGTCAAGCGTGTTGCCAGCAGCCATGATGTTCCTTGCCATGTATTCCGTCAACGTGGGTTTTGAAGGTGAGCAGAAGTCTCCGATGGCATTGTGGACGCCTGTCCTTTTACTGAGGTTTGTTGAACCCTCCGTGGACTTCTGAGCATCGTTCAGCTTAGTGAGTCGAACGTTGCGCAGGGTCCACACTAGAGAATAGAAAAAAAGTTGTGTAAATTGTGTGTGTGTGTAAATAGCAACCAATTTGGGATGGAGATGGAGGTTAATATGTCCTCCCATGTCCCAAACCTGTGCTATAACCAGACATTTATCAGCTAATAAGACTATTCTCCTCAGCCAGGGTCCATCTGGTCCAGCATTTTTATTTATTTTTTATGCTGGACCAGATTAATATTTATTTATTTATTTATTTTTGGCATGTGTAGGGTGCCTGGTTCCCTCCAGTTGTTGCTGCCTACAATGCCCACCACCCCTTGCCATGCTGGCTGGGGCTGATGAGGGCTGGAGGGCACCACCTTGCCTACCCCTGACTTATGCCAGTATTGATTTCTCTCTCTCTCTCTGTTTCTGTTCCCCTCTCTTCCCTCCGCTTCCTCTGCAGGTGTTCCCATGGACCAGCCGTGCTGTCGAGCTCTGTATGACTTCGATCCAGAAAACGAAGGGGAGCTGGGCTTTAAAGAGGGCGATATCATTACCCTCACTAACCAGATCGACGAAAACTGGTATGAAGGAATGCTTCATGGCCAGTCGGGCTTTTTCCCTATTAATTACGTGGATATTCTCGTTGCTTTGCCTCATTAGGAGGGCCGAGTCACCGTGTCTTAATCTCCCCCCTCCCTCGAGAAATAAATAAAACAGGTCATGTGTCGACACCACTGCTTTTAAAAACAAAGCAAGGAATAAATAATATGGCTGCTTACTCCACATCACAAATACAAGCCGCAGTGGTGTTTTTTTCTTAAAACAAAAACAAAAAACCAGTCATCGGGCCCCCACAGACAATCCTTGGTTTTCGTGTTGTCATGCTTCATCGTGGTGATGCGTGTTAACTTCTCCAGGCTCTGTGTCCAGGCACGTGGGATTTTCATGTTCGCACACGCATGGTTGCCACAGAGCAATGTTTGCAGAATGATGGGGGGGGGGAGAAAGTGGCGGTAGGCGATTTGAGTCGGTCATAGTGTTGGGAACGGGGGATGCAGTTGAGTTAGCTGGGAAGAAAAGACTGTCGCCAGTCTACTGCCATTTTAGTTCTCCCATCGAAGACGGGGAGCTGGGTAGCGCCCCCGGTCGTTCCATCTTTCCCTTCCCAAACGTTGCGGTTTATGCAGGCCTAATATTGCTAACCAGCTTCTCATGTCGTTCTTCTCTTAAAAAGAAAAAAAATAAAGGGGGAGGGGAAAGACAGAGTCCTGTCCTGGGAGAAACAGCATAGCGTATATTTCAGTTTCTCCGCAGATGAATCGCCACTATTCTATACCCGCTGTTGGCGTAGAACCAGCTTTTATATACGCAATAGTTAAATAGAGGCCTGTGCATTATCCAGGTTACCTTTTGATAACATCCAAAGGCCAGGCCAGGAAAGTAAAGCGCCACAAGACAGTGTGGCTTTCCTCAGAAATGTTGGACATAACAACAACAACAACAACAACAACAACAACAACAACAACCTAATGCCAGCAGCAAATAGATGATGCTAGAAGAAAAACCTAAAGAAATAAACAAACACAACTGTTTTCACTTTGTGTAAAGTCTAGGCACAAAAAAACAAGCAACCCCAATGTTATTCTACATCTTCACTAAAAATAATAATAATGAAATGCAACTCACGTTATGTAATTTTTATTTTCATCTACCTTGTGTTCTTCGAACATCATTTGTGTATATTCTGCCCTCAGTGAGGACTAAAAAAACAAAACAAAACAGAAGAATCTTTGTGCTGAGCAATTAAAGCGACATGTGGCTATATATGCAAAAACATTCCAGTTGATTTTTCCTCTCCAGAGTTATATATATATATATATATATATATATATATATATATATATATATATATGTCCCGTTCCGCGTCCTACATTTTGTGTGCGCATAGTGATGTCTCTAGCTGATTCACTGTTCCTATTTTTGGTAACTGCTGTAAGAGTTTGTTTTAATTTGAGTTGCCCAGAGTTCTATTTATCTATCTACGTACATATATATTTCTATATGTACAGACTCTTCCTGCACTGCTTTGGATGTGCCGCTTCAGTATTGGACCACGTGAAACGGCGGCAATCCTCTCGCTTTTAATGTATAAACTTATACCATGGAGAGCATTGTTATTTCAAATAAAAATGCGGATTGACTAGTGAGTGAGTGTGTGTGCTTTCCCCTACGTATCATTGATTTGCCGTCTCTCTTGTGTCAGCACAATCGCATTCTGTAGGTGTGGGGGGGGGGGGACTTGGAGAGGGGGCTTGGGAGAACTCCTAGTAAAAATCCGGGGGATTTGCATGAGATAAGATAAGATTTCTTGTCATTGTACAAGTACAACGTTGTACAAGTTCAACGAAATTGAATGCCATCTCATAAAAACAAAACAAAAAACAGCACGCACACATACACAAACTTTCAGCCACACATGCACACACGTACACACCCATCACAACTCTCCAAGGTCATATTATCTAGTTACAGCATTTAAGATGGTTATAGCTCTTGAGTAGAAACTATTCTTCAATCTATTTGTTCTTGATCTAATTGTTCTATATCTCTTGCCTGAAGGCAGTGGTGCAAAAAGACTATATCCCGGATGAGATAGATCCTGTAAAACACCTGTTTCTGACTTCCAATTGTCTAGTTATAGCAACAACTAACAACCCGCCCACCCCAGTTTCCTTACCCTCCCAGAATCTTTATTCGTTTGTTCGAAATACTTATATACCACCCTTTGCCAACATTGGCTCCGATGTAGTTTTCGTCGTCAAAAATGCCAGGGCAATAAGAACAACCACTACATAAAACAGAACCATTGGCAAATGCCTAACATGTAACAGCCTGGGATAATACAAAATGGTTTTGCCTGGTGCCTGAACAAAACAAAACAAAACAGTGCTGGTCACCTGAGGTTCCCTAGGAAGAGCTTTCTATAAATGGGGTGTCACCACCAAAAAGCCCTGTCTCTGATTGTCGCCTGCTTCACCTTTGACAAGGAAGTAACAGAGGAAAAGGCCTTTGGCTAATCCAAGATGGAAGCATCTTCACAAGTCAATATCAGCAGCTTCATCCAACTGTATTTTATTAAGTTTCAATATTTTTAGCATATACAGTCAAAACACAATTTCATCTTTTCTCTTATTTTTGTTGACTTCCGCTTTTCCATGGAGTTGTTGCTTCCCCCCTTCTGTTGCAAACTATCTTCTACCTCTCAAATCATAACCATAATACTGTAGTACAGTCTAATTACTTATGTTGCTCATAGCTCAAATTCTGCTTGCAAGTTCATCATACTACGATGTTTCTTTAAATAGTCTGAAAAGGGCATGCTTTCTTCCATAAACCACTCATCATTAGATTCTCTTAATTTTGCCAGTTCTGCAGAGTCCATTATCTTACTTATCCATTCTTCTTTGGTTGGAGCTTCTTCTTCCTTCTATTTCTGTGCATATAGAATCCTAGCTGCTGCTGTTACATACATAAACAACTCTGACATTTTAGAGGGAGGGATTTCTACCCCTATAATCCCTAACACACACACACACACACACACACACACACACACAGTCATACCTTGGTTTTCGAACAGCTTAGTTCTCAAACATTTTGGCTCCCGAACGCCCCAAACCCAGAACTGACTGCTCCAGTTTGCAAACTATTGGGTTGATTGTATGGGTCTCTCGCACCTCATCGTTAAAATCTGTCTCATTAGGGCAATGTTCATGTGGGAAAGAGATGCGATGTAATTTTCATATATACACTGTAGTGATGTGAGGTGGAAGCATGGAGAAATGGCTCTCGTGCCATTGTGTAAGTGTGTGAAGGGCACTAATTGTGTGCTTAAAACGAGGGTGCATATAATCCTGTGGTTGCAGGAATGACCAAGGAAGTATCTTGCAATTGCTTCCTTTGCAATTAGTTTGTTAGCTTGTGTGTTTTGAATACATTCCACATAATGATGATTAAAACAAGACAGAGATGTTTACATGAAATTTCACAACTGAACTGAGTTCCAGGCACATGCACACATACACAAAATGTGCCCCAGTTTTAGGTTATAATAATAGTAATTTGTTATTTATATGCCTCCCATCTGACTGGGTCACCCAAACCCCTCTGGGCGGCTTCTAACAAATTCGGTTGCTAGCAGTATCAAATCCTAGGCACATTGAAACTGCTGTGCCAATGGAACTGCAGCACTGTTAGCTAAGCAAGCCATATATTATCATTTCTGAAGGGAGGCGATGTTGCACTGTCATCGACAGGTTATGCTGACTTCAATCATTTTTGACTCCTTTCAGTTTTTATGCAGCCTTCCAGAACATTTCTAAAAATGCAGTACTGGTGCTTGGCTGATATATACCAATCAGAAGTAGTTTGATTTATGAATGTTCTCAATCAAGGTAAACAGGGTGGGGGGTGGGGAATCCTAATACTGAAATGTTGACTGGAAACAGATTGCAAACAATTTAATGCTGTTTTCTAACCAAGAGGTACATCTGCTCAAAGTGACTTGGTAATCTAAGTGATGCTATTTAGGACTGACTTTGCATTCTGTATGGAGAATCTTGGAGCAAGCTATGAAAATGTTTAGAAAAGTGTTTGTGTAGCGCCTTGGGAGAGCACACGCTTCGTGCGAATAAGGTACCGCAAAGGATCTCAGGTAGTTGGACTGGGAAAAGATCTGAGCGAATTGCTGTCGGCTGCAGACAATACTGGGAAACGTAATGAATGGTTTGATACAATTGAAGACAGCTTCATACAGGTTCCCTCACTGCGAGAAGCGAAGTTACAGGGAACCAGGCAGAGGGCCTTCTCGGTGGTGGCGCCCGCCCTGTGGAACACCCTCCCTTCAGATGTCAAAGAAATAAACAACTATCTGACTTTTAGAAGAACATCTGAAGGCAGCTCCGTTTAGGGAAACTTTTAATATTTGATGAATTATTGTATTTTAATATTTTGCTGGAAGCTGCCCAGAGTGGCTGGGGAAACTCAGCCAGATGGGCAGAGAATAAATTCTTCTTCTTCTTCTTCTTCTTCTTCTTCTTCTTCTTCTTCTTCTTCTTCTTCTTCTTCTTCTTCTTCATATGTGACCCTTTAAAATCCTCATAAGCCTGATGTGGCCTGTTGATTAATGCAGAGCCTTCCAAGTGTGTTTTGTTGCATTTCTTATTTCTAAAAGTTCCCTGCATAATTTATATTGGGATAAAACAAAACACTTTAACAAGCTTACATTTTTAAAGGGGGAGGAATAGCTGCTAGTAGCTGTATTATTTTTCCCCTGGCAGTCCACAGGATGGGGGGCCCTTGTCATTTGATCACTGACTTCGTTTTCCTTCTAACTCCACACCTGAGTCTCCTCTGATGGTGGCAGGCAGTATTTCAAGAGGTCCTTCGCATCTGGGTTCACTGTGGCATCTTTGACAAAAAGGTCCAACTAAATACATTTTGAATTGGTGCAAATCAAGATCGCCTTGATATTTTACATTGCATAATTTTCGTTGCAAATCTGCTGGGGAGAGAACTTTGTGTGATTATTCCTTTTCCACTTTGCCTGCAAGGAGGGAATTTCTCCATAAACTCAATACTTAAATTATATATTCAGACACACAGAATGGCTGCTGAACGAGGTTAGGGCCAGAGGTCTCTGTAGTTTCATATACCACTCCGGTAACCTGTAGAGGGAGGCACTGAGGAGGAATGAATGCTGTGGTTTTTTTGCCGAAGTGAATATTGACTATTTCTTCCAACCCCAGGAGAGTCACCTCTGCACGGGAAAGAAGCTCATCCTTTGCCTCCACCCAGTATGGTATTCCAGGGCCCCCTCAATACATTTTGACACAAAATGGTGCCCGCCTCCCGCCAGGGGAAAAGGAATGAGTGGAGATCTAAATCAGCAACAAGGGAGGGAGGGATAAAGGTCTCCACTGCGAACAAGGGTGGGAGGAGACCCACAAATGACTTCTATTCACCAAGAGGCTGCTATAGAGGCAGCATTGTGGGATGAGCTGCGAAGAAGGAAGCAGATCCAGCCTCCGAGGAGTGTGGAACAGCTATCGTTGCCACTGCGGCAGCAGCACTGGGCAACTCATTCCTCGGAGGCTGGCTATGCTGCCTCTGTAGATGTTATAATAATAATAATAATAATAATAATAATAATAATAATAATAATAATTTATTATTTGTACCCCACCCATCTGGCCGGGTCTCCCCAGCCACTCTGGGCGGCTTCCAACAAATATCAAAATACATTAAAATATCACAGATTAAAAACTTCCCTAAACAGGGCTGCCTTCAAGTATTTTCTAAAGGTCATGTAGTTGTTTATCTCTTTGACCTCTGGTGGGAGGGCGCCACTACCGAGAAGGCCCTCTGCCTGGTTCCCTGTAGCTTTGCTTCTCACAGGGAGGGAACCGCCAGAAGGCCCTCGGCGCTGGATCTCAGTGTCCGGGCTGAACGGTGGGGGTGGAGACACTCCTTCAGGTATACTGGACTGAGGCCATTTAGGGCTTGAAAGGTCAGCGCCAACACTTTGAATTGTGCTCGGAAACATACTGGGAGCCAATGTAGATCTCTCAGGACCGGTGTTACGTGGTCCCGGCGACCACTCCCAGTCACCAGTCTAGCTGCCGCATTCTGGATTAATTGCAGTTTCCGGGTCACCTTCAAAGGTAGCCCCATGTAGAGCGCATTGCAGTAGTCCAAGCGGGAGATAACTAGAGCATGCACCACTCTGACGAGACAGTCCGCGGGCAGGGAGGGTCTCAGCCTGCGTACCAGATGGAGCTGGTAGACAGCCGCCCGGGATACAGAGTTAACCTGTGCCTCCATGGACAGCTGTGAATCCAAAATTACACCCAGGCTGTGCACCTGGTCCTTCAGGGGCACAGTTATCCCGTTCAGGACCAGGGAGTCCCCCACATCCGCCCGCCCCCTGTCCCCCCAAAATAGTACTTCTGTCTTGTCAGGATTCAACCTCAATCTGTTAGCCACCTGAGGCGGTCCTCTCACTTTGCCTCATGGGTGGACCAGTCCCATGTTATCCATTTGGAAGTCGCAAGAGATGTTTAGGAAGAAAAACCAAAGGAGGCAGCCCCTGCGGTGGTGTGTCTTCAAATAACAGAACTTCTGCAGCTTTGTTACGGTGGCAATGAATGGATCGTAGGATTCAGAGCGTCTTCCTTGCATGTCCCAGGTTCAATCCCCAGTGTCTCCCTGCAAAACGTTCCTGCTGCCAGCCAGAGTGAACAGCACAGAGCTGGATGATCACTGCCTATGGCAAACAGCATGGCAAGCTAGCTGTCCAATGCAAACTACAAGGGACTTATCCTTCTGCCTATCGAGTTCGTGAATGGCTGTGGCTTGTAAGATCCTTTCTTTGCAAGCCCAGCTGTTCCTTGTTTGCAGAGGTGGGCAAGCCAGCTGCGCTCTGGTCCAGCGCCTGACTGACAGGAGTCTGGCAGTGCATGTGCCTATGCAAGGGAAAGTCCGGGAGATTATTTCAGTGTTATTGTCTGGCATTTGCAGAAATGTCTCAAAACCTCCACACGTTAATAATAAAGCAGCATTTAGGTGGCTTGTTGGTTTGCTGCCTGGGTTTCCTTTGGCTCTGCCATGCGCTTAAAAAATTATGGTTTGCCCAGTTTCATTTTTTAGCTTCCTGGGTTTTGTGTTGCTGTGGGAAGCATGTTCGTTCCATTGAGGAAATTAAAATAAGGGAGAGGCTTTTGAAGGGGGAAAAGGATGCTTATAACCTGAGGCTTCAAGAACTAAAATTTCATTCTGGCCACAATTCCAAAAAGTCAGTGGGAGCTGAAGGATCAGTTACAAGATGATGCTTTTATTTTTATTATTTTATTTTATTTATGTATATGGAGAGCTTTCTATTCTGTCTTTCTGGTGCATGCACACTGCTTGTGGTTTCTTTTTGTTGTTGTTACTTATTTATTCATTAAAACATTTCCATTCCACTCTTTTGGTGCAAAGGAGCTGCCCGGGGCAGCTATCGTTTGAAAACTATAACGGCATAAAAGCAATAAATACCAAGCAATGAACCCATGAGGCAGGATCAGCAATTAAATACACTCATAAGAACATTACCTGCTGCATATAACGAAAGTCTTGCAGAATGAAAAGGTCTTTAGCAACCAGCAAGGGATGGAGTTACATATGTCATGGAACAGCCTAGATGCAGCCAGTGAGAAATTTGCTGAATTTTCTTCAAAGTTCATTGCATTTTTAGCAAAAACAACCATGTGACGGTACGGGCATACAGTTCTTCCATGCCATTTTCATGAGAGAACTATGGGGGAACAGAAGCATGACGCCACGTCCAAATACGTCCACTGTAGAAAGAAAGAAAGAAAGAAAGAAAGAAAGAAAGAAAGAAAGAAAGAAAGAAAGAAAGATAAGAAAGAAAGAAAGAAAGAAAGAAAGAAAGAAAGAAAGAAAGAAAGAAAGAAAGAAAGGTAAAGGACCCCTGAGTGTTAAGTCCAGTCAAAGGCGATTATGGGGTTGTGGCATTCATCTCGCTTTTCAGGCCGAGGGAGCCGGCGTTTGTCTACAGACAGCTTTCTGGGTCATGTGGCCAGCAGGACTACACCGCTTCTGGTGCAACAGGACACCGTGACAGAAGCCAGAGTGCACGGAAACACCGTTTACCTTCCCTCCGCAGTCGTACCTATTTATTTACTTGTGCCAGTGTGCTTTCGAACTGTTACGTTGGCAGGAGCTGGGACAGAGCAGTGGGAGCTCACCCCATTGTGGGGATTTGAACCGCCGACCTTTCGAGTGGCAAGCCCAAGAGCTTCAGTGGTTTAGACCACAGCGCCACCTGCGTCCCTTTACCACTGTAGTGTCACATCACAGCTACCAGTGTGGTTGAAATATAGCACAACACAGTGGTATATCCGTCAAAAAGCCGCAGCACCATTACACAGCAGCTAATGCAATGTGAAAGGAGGATGAGGAACGAGGCCACCAGACGCTAGCGTTATAACCAGGAAAACTAATACAATAAACCCCATGTCTGAAGGCATCCTGAGCATTACATGTGAATGGGGCCAATGCATAAGCATAAATGCTCCTCTTTATGACTTATCCCAGGCTTCCTCAACCTCGGCCCTCCAGATGTTTTTGGCCTACAACTCCCATGATCCCTAGCTAGCAGGTCCTAGCAGGTCCTCCCCTCGCCACCACAATTCCCCTTCTTTCTATTCTTAATCAAAACAATCTTTAATAACAACAACAACAACAACAATAAATCTGTATGTGGATGGTGAACCAAGGAATCAATTTTGATGTAACTCATGATAGTGAAGCAAATGTTTCTTTAATGTTTGATCTAATAAGTCAGCTTTGCATCTGTTAGCAGCTGTGGGAATAGTAACATGAAAAAAAGTTGCAAAATTTATCTATTTAGAAGAACGTATAAAAAACTCTGAGCTGTGTGTATAAAATAATTATCAATAATATGC
This sequence comes from Darevskia mixta, assembly GCA_034641385.1. NCBI lineage: Eukaryota > Metazoa > Chordata > Lepidosauria > Squamata > Lacertidae > Darevskia > Darevskia mixta. The sequence continues at coordinate 23,043,053 of JAWWNH010000017.1, forward strand.
AAACAAAACCAGCATTTTTGTGTTTTTTTTAAAAAAAAACAGTATACACATCTTGATAGTGGGTTTTTCTTTTTCTTTCTTTCTCCAATTTCGCAGTGTTTAAAGCACACTGCCTTTTAAGATCAGCTGTAGTTGGAGTCCAGCAATATTCCCATTAAAGAAAACCAAGGGGGGATGTATCTGCGCAGGAAGCCTGTGAGATATTATGCTGTATTAGCATTTCCGCCAAAGGGGCTTTGTTTCTCTAACGGCTCTAGGATGACAGGGGTAAAACCCAAGAAAGGATTCATTCGCCTGCATGGAGAGAGTGAGAGCTTTTGCATCTTGAATTTCTGTCCGCTGCATAAAAGCACTTCTAAGAGACAAAGGTGGTAGTCATTCTGTGGCCGGGACGGGGCTGTGCTCACTGCACTCTTAGGCCATTAAAAATAAATAAATTCTGGCAGTGTTCCTTAACATTTCCAAGCGCAACTAATGATTGCTGATTAGGTTGCACATGTGCGCATCCTTACCTGGAAATGGATTTAAATTCACCCAGTGCCTACATTCCAATGACTCAGGGAAATCCTATTTTACGGAGGAAAATAAGTTGCCCTCTAGTGGTAAAAAACTTTTTTCCCCTCCGAAAACCATACACAGAGATAATTTATGAGATTGTCTAGTTTCCTGACCAAACCCATTTGCAGGCTGTTTTGAGTGTCACGGAAATCTGTGCCAAGCAAAACCGTGTTCAGAGCATAGATTTGAAATCTTGGAGGAAGCTTACCTGAAAAAAAAAAACACCTGTCCCATCCATGTAATTTAAAGCACTCCTATACCACGTTGAACAGTCATGGTTGCTGAAGGTGATGAGATTTATTAGGAGACGTCTCAGAGAGCTCCAATTCTCAGCACCCTTGCCAAACTACATATCCCAGGATTCTTTGGGATAAGTCAGGCTTCCTCAGCCTCGGCCCTCCAGATGTTTTGAGACTACAATTCCCATCATCCCTGACCACTGGTCCTGCTAGCTAGGGATCATGGGAGTTGTAGGCCAAAAACATCTGGAGGGCCGAGGTTGAGGAAGCCTGGGATAAGTCATAACTGTTGAGATGGTAAAAGAGTGCTTTAAAGAGCGTTTGAAAGGTTATCTATACTATTGATATACAGAACAAATGTCAGAATCCAGCACAGTGCAGAAAGGTGTGTGTTGTCCAGGTGAGCTTGACAGCTATCAATCTGAAAACAGGCTTCAGGTTGGTTTATATGTGACTTCACTTCTGTTTCCGAGACTGCCGGCCATTTAGCCAGCTGCTCTTTGCTGAAGAGACTTACAGACAAGTCTAAGCTAAATTGTCTCCTCTTAGGCAAATATCACAAGGTGACCTGGCTGGTAGCCAGATTCTGTGCCCAGATTTGTAGGCACAGACCACCCTCTAGAATAAAATAGCTTACTAGGGAAAAGCTGAAGTCCCTTTTTGGGGCGCCTTAGGATCAATTTTTATGGTAGCCCAAATCTCAGTCGTACGGATGTATGTATATATTTCAATTTTAACTCACGAGCTATTGCTGCAATCTATTTTAATTGTGTATTTTATCTTTATGAATGCTGTCACCATTGTGGTATGCGAGCTGGTCTTTGACCGTAATAAATTATTATTATTAACAGGCTTCAGGTGGTGTTGATAACTGTCAATCTGAACACACTTATCTCTTTAAAAAACTGAAAAAGCTGGTCTTTGACCGTAATAAATTATTATTATTAACAGGCTTCAGGTGGTGTTGATAACTGTCTTAACACACTTATCTCTTTAAAAAACTGAAGTGGCCTTTTCTTCTGTGCAGCAGGCAAGATTTTAATTTTGCCCTGCAGTGGGTATATTGAATGGAGAAGCCAGCCTTGGAGGAAGCAGCTGAGCAGCTGCAGCCTATCTGAATAGATGATAATTTTCAGAGAGATAGGCACCACCTGAGTTTAGCAGCAGGCAGCCACCCTTTCTCCCAAGCTCTGAAGCCCACTGAACCACAATACAGAGAAGGGAAGGCCTTCTTTCAAGGATGGCAAGGTAAGGAGTTGTTCGGGGTCTTGCCTGAATATTTATGTTCATGGCCCGGTTGCGATATTTGGGGACAAAAAGCAAGTCTTTCTTTAATGGTAGCTTGTGGGAAATACTGTGCATATCCTTGAAACATAAGGGAATAGTGCATTGTGCCATGGAAAAGGATGGGAACAAGGGCAAGAAAGTCGAGCAGACTGACAGGTATTTTATTTATTTATCACTTGGGAGGAAAAGTGGGATCACTGTGAAAGCAATGGCTGCTACTTCTTGTGGGAAATTAGCATGAGTTGTTTGGTCAGTGCTGATCCCAATTTATAAATTGGATTGGGATTAATGACAAGATGTCATAGATATTGGTACAAGATAGTGATGATGATGATCATAATAAATAACATTCTTACATGAAATTGGTGAAGGCTCTTTAATTAGCGGCCAGAACACAACACAGAGTTAACTGTGTTGAAGAAATAAAGGTCATTATTTCCAAGTCAACGTAAAATGGTCGGCATGTTTTTTTTTTCACTCGTTAGCTGCCATTTTAAAATGTCTGTAGTCATCAAAGTTTTAAAAATAAAAGTTGAAAATAATCCTGCATAGATGCTTGCTTTCAGCTTCTCACATCTATAAGTGGGGCACCAGTGTGTGTCTGTGTTTAACTACATCCATTGTGCATTATAATATTTAAATCTGATATAAAACCTTTAAGTAAAGCAGAGCTGTGACCTAGTAGTGTTTGATATTTGGGTTCCTTTGCAGATTCTTTGATGTAAACAATATTGTGGGGTGAGCGGATGCTAATAGCCAGCAGAGGGCACTCAGGCATTTTAAGATAGCTAACAGCCTACAAAGAGGAAGCAATTTCATTTTGGCAAGTTTACCCAATAGATTGCTGACAAAAAGAACAGGTTTGTCCTGACATTTGTGCTCCAGTTTGCAGTACAGTACCAAATGCGGGCTAACTGAGTTGGTCTGTTGCATTTTGTCATCTGGAAATTAAGAACCTAAGTCACCGGGGAGACTGGAAAATGCTAAATACACAATGCGATGTTGCTCATTAGAGTTGCAGTGCATAAACTGCCTTGGACTCAATGTTTATCGATGTAAATGCCTTATGCAAGTAAATGTCAGCATGTAAAAAGGTTAACAGACCCATAACAGGGTGCCCACTAGTACTGGTGTGAATGAAGCAGACGTTTCCAAAGTTGTTGGGGTATATTTGCAATGGCATGGCTTCTAGGCTTGAATGCTGTATTTCAAAAAGTGAAAATCCGGACAGAAAAGTTGAGCCTGGGGGTGGGGCAAAGATGTTGAGCTTTTTTTGGTTTTGCCCAAAGTTGATGAGCTTCCCCCCCCCCCAAAAAAAAATCTCAAAAAATATTGAAGTTTTTGGCTCGCCATACGTTTGAATTTTCCCGGACAGTCCGGATTGCGGCCCGGACACTGTTTCCGACGGTCGATTCCTGGCTATGTCTGGGAAATTCCAGATAAATGAGTTTGCATAAGGAAAGTCTCCTGTCTTCTCCTTCCCTTGCTTAGGGCAGCCAGATGCAGAACAGGACAGGCCTCTTGCACCTTTAGCTGTTGGGTAAAAGCTGGAATTTCAGCAGGTGTAGCTTCGCGGGTGGTGCTGTGGTCTAAACCACAGAGCCTAGGGCTTGCCGATCAGAAGGTCGGCGGTTTGAATCCCAACCACGGGGTGAGCTCCCATTGCTCGGTCCCTGCTCCTGCCATCCTAGCAGTTCGAAAGCACACTAGTGCAAGTAGATAAATAGGTACTGCTCCGGCGGGAAGGTAAACGGTGTCTCTGTGCGCTGCTCTGGTTCTCCAGAAGCGGCTTAGTCATGCTGGCCATATGACCCGGAAGCTGTCTGCAGACAAACGCCAGCTCCCTCGGCCTATAGAGTGAGATGAGCGCCGCAACCCCAGAGTCGTCCGTGACTGGACCTAATGGTCAGGGGTACCTTTACCTTTTAGCTTCTCCTGCAATCTACAAATGCTGAAAATCCTTCAGGTTGGCCCCACAGGACATAGATGAATGTCAAGAATTGCTGGCAGAATAGTGCAGCTTTGAAGGAGTGGAGAAGCGGTAGCCTTCCAGGTATAGCTACAGCTCTCAAAGGATGTGTTCTACCACTGAGTGAGAGCTGCAGCTCAATACAAACTTTGTTCAAAATAACCCTGCAGCAAAGGCACCTGCTTGGATCCGGCCTTCTTTCTTGTTTTATAGCAGTTTTAGCATAGTAGTTAATCCAGAAAGTTGATAATGTTCAATGTGGCTTTACGATTACATTCAGGAATGCTGCACACATTTAGACTTCTTTCCCCCTTCTTGCAATCACTGATGTGCAGATGCTCATCTCTTTTTTAAAAAAATGGAATGTCTTCTGAAACTGTTCAATGAAGCTCAAACAATTAATCATTTTTTAAAAAACAAACAAACCTGCTTCCCCAAGCCTTAAGGAGACTTGTGGTCCCCCCCCCTTCCCTATAAAAACCTGAAGATAAAGTGGTCTAACAATACTTGGCATACTTACAGCTTGCTTTTCATCACAGGTCAACTCAATTTTACATACCTTTAATATGAGGGCCTTCCAAGATTAACAAACATTAGCGCTAGCTCTTGGAGGTAACTGTCTTTATTCTGTGTGCATGGTTAAGTGAGTCACAGGAAGGTGAAGATTTAAGCAGAATGTAAGGGCCCCAGGTGGCGCTGTGGGTTAAACCACAGAGCCTAGGGCTTGCTGATCAGAAGGTCGGCGGTTCGAATCCCTGTGACGGAGTGAGCTCCCGTTGCTCGGTCCCTGCTCCTGCCCACCTAGCAGTTCGAAAGCATGTCAAAGTGCAAGTAGATAAATAGGAACCGCTCTGGCGGGAAGGTAAACGGCGTTTCCGTGCGCTGCTCTGGTTCGCCAGAAGCGGCTTTGTCATGCTGGCCACATGACCTGGAAGCTGTACGCCGGCTCTCGGCCAATAAAACAAGATGAGCGCCACAACCCCAGAGTCGGACACGACTGGACCTAATGGTCAGGGGTCCCTTTACCTTTACCTTAAGCCTTTTGAAAGCAATTGAAAAGGTTGTGTGTGTGTGTTTTAAGTTGATTTCCAAAATATGGGTTTCTTTCCAGCCTTTCTGGAGTGAGTGAGCCAGTGCTCTGCAGATTTGCAGTTTTAGTAGTTCTCGCCAAGTTTCTCATTTGTGACAATGTTCATTCAGAAAAGGACTGCAGAATGTCAGGCTAACGGACTCCTAAGGCAGCTTCACTCCATATAGTTAATGCACTGTGATACAACGGCTTCCTCTGAAGAATTTTGGGAACTGTAGTTCATTAAGGGTGCTGTGACTTGCTACAATACTCCTGTTCCCCTCACAGAACTACAGTTCCTGGAGCGGTTTAGCAATCGATCCCTCTTCACAGGAAACTCTGGGAACTGTAGCTCTGGGAGCGGAATAGGAGTTTCCTAACAATTCTCAGCACCTTCACAAACTACAGCTCCCAAGCTCCTTTGGGGAAAGCCATTACAGTTTAAAGCGGTATGATACGGATTTAAATGTTTAGTGCAAACAGAGCCTTTGCGTTCCAACAGTGCAGTCCTACACATGTTTACTCATAAGTAAGCCCCACTGTATGAAATATGTCCTACACCCAAGTAAGTGCCATGAGTTGAGAGCAATGGAATTATATTTCCTTATTTCCATCCATCTGCTGCCAGCAAGGAAGCTGCTTTCTCGCAAGGACACCGTTGCAAAACCCCAACACAAAAGCTGCTGTAATAAACAGGTTCCTGCTTTTCCTATGAGCTCTCTCCCAAATTGTTCGGCGGAAACTTGATGTGCTTGATTTTCATTAACCGGAGCGCGATGATCTCAGATGCCCTCTGGGGAACATTTTTGTAATTTTGAAGAGCACAAGGAAGGAATTGAGCCTTCCTTCAGTCAAGCTCAAAGGTGGGAAAGAATGTCCCAAGAGCACTGCAGAGCCTGTTAGTGATAGCTGAATGGCAAACGTTTTCCATTCAGAACCCTGCTAATTCTTTGCTAGCATTGCTCATATGTCATAGGCCACATTCACACCACCCATTTAAAGCACTGTGATACCACGTTAAACAGGCACGCCTCCCCCCAAGGCGTTGTATTTTGTTAAGGGTGGTGGGAGTTGTTAGGAGACCCCTATTCCCCTCACAGAGCTACAATTCACAGTGTGGTTTAACAACCAATCCCTCTCCGCAGGGGATCTCCGCAAATCGTAGTTCTGGCAGGGGAATAGGGGTCTCCTAACGATTTTCAGCACCCTTAGCAAACTACAGTTCCCATAATTCTTTGGGGGGGAACCATGGCTGTTTGTGGTGGCATAGCACTTTAAGTGTATTTGTGAATGTGAGCACAATCTCAAAACCTTCCGGGTTTGGCTCTGGATAGCTCCAGAATGGCCACAGCACTTTTCTTTGGGCACTGATATGGAAACCAGGAGGCAGGAGACCATATTAGATCTCCACGAGGAAAGCCATGCCATGTGCAGAACACATTTATAGGCTAGAGATGTGGGAGCTCCAGAGTGAGATGAATGGTATGTGAGGATGAAGAGAATGAGGGAAAGTGGTGAGAGAAGGGAGGGGACCATAGGAGCTGCTACCAACTTTACTGTACGCTTGTGAAACATGGACCACTTATAAACACCATCTCCAACTCCTCAAAAGATTCCATCAACGGTGTCGCCGAAAAATTTTACACATCACTTGGGAAGACGGGAACTAAGGTCAGTGTAGTGGAAGAAGCAAAGATCACCAGTGTCAAAACAATGATTCTTCAACATCAACTTCGTTGGACTGGTCATGTTCTGCGGATGCCTGATGATCGTCTTCCAAAGCAACTACTCTATTCCAAACTTAAAAATGGAAAGCATAATGCTGGTGGTCAACAAAAGAGGTTTAAAGACTCTCTCAAGGCAAATCTAAAAAAATAATAATGTATAAATATCAACAACTGGGAAACACTTGCCTGCTAGCGCTCCAATTGGAGTATAGTCTTTACCAAAGGTGTCATGGGCTTTGAAGACGCTCGAACTCAGGACGAAAGGGAGAAATGTGCCAAGAGGAAGGCACATTTGGCAAACCCTCACCGTGATCATCTCCCGCCCGGAAACCAATGTCCCCACTGTGGAAGGACGTGTGGATCCAGAATCGGCCTCCACAGTCACTTATGGTTAAAACCGTGTTCATGGAAGACAATTTTATGAGGGATTGCCAAAGAAGAAGAAGAAGAAGACAATGTGAGGTTTAAGAGAAAGAGGGAAAGTAGTGAGAGCAGGGAGAGGACCATAGGAGCCTGGGTCCCCCCCCCCATATTTTATTCAAGTTGGCAGCCCTGGAGGGGATTGTTGGCTCATGAGAGATAAGTTGTTCATGAGAGATTTGCATTGTGTTGTACAGTGTCTTCAGATATTTGGGTCCATTGTGAAACCATATTTTATTAGTAGCAGTAGCACCTTCACCATCATAAACTAAGTAAGGTTCTGGGGTTGAATGTATACATACCAATATAACAATTAAAACAAATAAGTTAAATATAAATTAGAACAATTTAAAAAAACAGTTAAGGGGGTGAGAATCCTTCTAATTCCTGGATCCAACAAGGATTCAAATGCTGGAATAGCCAGGCATGTTTCTTGGTAATGGCCTAAGTATGGGTTGTTAAGGTAACAAAGGAAGTGTCTCTGTGCCAGAGGACAAATGGGCGGGTCCCACTCCCTCAACTTACTGTTTGTTGGAAAGACAAAGGACAAAGTTGTGTGTAGGAGCTAGAAGCAGGCTGGGCAGCTGAGTGACAGAGCCATGCCTGATCTCTGATGGGAGCCAGGGGTGTGGCTATGGGAGAAGCAAGAGCTTAATGGGGTGTTAATGCTATAAGCCCCTCCCTCATAGGTTCAGGTTGTTGTTGTTTAGTCGTTTAGTCGTGTCCGACTCTTCGTGACCCCATGGACCAGAGTACGCCAGGCACTCCTGTCTTCCACTGCCTCCCGCAGTTTGGTCAGACTCATGTTGGTCGCTTCAAGAACCCTGTCCAACCATCTTGTCCTCTGTTGTCCCCTTCTCCTTGTGCCCTCCATCTTTCCAAACATCAGGGTCTTTTCCTGGGAGTCTTCTTTTCTAATGAGGTGGCCAAAGTATTGGAGCCTCAGCTTCAGGATCTGTCCTTCCAGTGAGCACTCAGGGCTGATTTCCTTCAGAACGGATAGGTTTGATCTTCATGCAGTCCATGGGACTCTCAAGAGTCTCCTCCAGCACCATAATTCAAAAGCATCAATTCTTTGGCGATCAGCTTCTTTATGGTCCAGCTCTCACTTCCATACATCACTACTGGGAAAACCATAGCTTTAACTATGCGGACCTTTGTCAGCAAGGTGATGTCTCTGCTTTTTAAGATGCAGGTTGTACAGGTAATATATATTATTACCTTATTACAGGTAATATATATTATAACCATATATCCTTAAGACGTCGCTGTCCTTCATTCTGAGGAAACTGAACCCTGGGTAAGCATCTGAAATCCCTGGAATCCTGCAACACTCAGAGATTGGGGTGACACACACACACACACACACACACACACACCCCACACACACCAAAACAACAACACACAAACACAAACACACACTTCATCTTAAATTCCGTTAGCAGATATAGTGCACCCTCTAGTCTTCCTTTGAAATTAAAAGAGCTCATGCTGTGTTTTGTGAGGTGCATTTCAATGATTTTCTTTTATGCTTTAAATCAAGTAGTAGACTGGTTTAAGAAATATTCCTTTCTGGAAAACCTTTTTCTTCCAGAAATGTCAAGGCATAGAAAAGGGAAAATGGGGGAGGGGGACAACTCTGAATTAAAAGGCACTGACACAGTTAATAATGTTGGCTGACTGATATGTCCTGGCACGAAAACAGACAGCTCCCCAAAGGTGTGGCTCGTTCATAGGGGATGGACCTGAAAGCTCAGGAAGTGACTCTGGCAGGAAGTTAGGGTGTGTCTTCCTGCCTCGGGGAGAAAAGAAAGCTTTTCTGCGATGTTTGCCAGCATCAGCCTGGGAGTTGTCTCTATGCAGGCTGTTCTTTGACAAATTTTTAACTCCCAATTCCCAAAATGTCACAGTACACCTGAGCCTTAAAGGCAGCATGCAACTGCTTGCACACACAGAGAAAAAATATTCTGTATTCTTTGTGCAAGTTCTTCTTTTACATTCCTTTTGAAGTTTCTAATCTACAAATGTAAATCTCTCTCTCTCTCTCTCTCTCTCTCTCTCTCTCTCTCTCTCTCTCTCTTCCCCTGTCTCCCCCTGTTTTAAACGGAATGACTCTGTTACAGAGGTTACTTAGCTTTTGGTTAAGCCTCACCCCATAATCCACTAAAGTCATAGAAACTTCCCCACAGTGTAATGGCGAAGTTTTCTGCCGCAAGATAGGACGATGGCCATCAGATAAGATTGTATATGCCAGGCACGTCCAACAGGTAGATCGTGATCTACCGGTAGATCACTGGACTTTTGTGGTAGATCACTGGTTCCCCCCAAAGAAGCTCAACAACTTTGGCTCCCCAAAAAAACCTCAACTTTTCACCCTGCACCCCCCAAAAATGTGGCATTCCTCCTTAAAAAGCTCAACAACCTTGACCTGAACCCAAAAAGGGGGGTAGATCACTGCCAGTTTTTAACTCTGTGAGTAGATCGCAGTCTCTTGGGAGTTGGCCACCCCTGGTATATGCTGTAAACTCCCCTTAGTTTTCAGGTGTAAATGCTCCAATAAAACAACAAGTACGATCCAAAGTAAAACTTTAAAGGGGGATTAGACAAACTTATGGAGGATAAAGCTACCTGGGGCCACTAGTCCAGCATCAGAGGCAGCAAAATCAGTTGCTGGGGAACAGGAGTGGGAGATGCCTACAGGCTTCTTCTTGGACACTGGGTGAGAAAGAAAACGTCAGACTAAGTTGGCCTTTGACACCAGTCAGATGTGTCCTTCTGTTCTTACCTAGGCAAGAGTCTTTCAATTTGTGCCTTTCTGCAGCCCCGTGTGACCACCTTTCTGACTCCGATTGCTGCTGGTGTTGGAGCCTTGGCAGAATCTGGTCCAGGCCAGCTATGATGTTTGTTTTGCATAATATGCCACAATAAGAGTTCAGAAGTCTGTATCGGAGCCAGGCTAAAGGGAAAGCTGATGACGCTGTAGGGGGCTCGGGCCGACCAACATTAAATCCCGATGCTCTGCATCCAGAAATACACTTGGGGCTTAGGTTTTGGGTGAAAGCTTGGAAGGATTAGGACATAAACAGGATGCAAGGTCATGTAGTAGGAAGCAGGTTCAGAGAGAGATGGAGATCTCACCAGACAAGTGACAATGGGCTTCACCAGCTCAATGGAAGTGCCTTACAAGCCTGCCTAATGGCAAAAATGTAAGATTTAGACAAGTGGTGTAGGCAGCAAGAAGGCGCCGTTTTATCCTAGCCAAGGCAGTGAGTTAACAGCTCTGCTGAAATGAATTTATAGACCCCACCCCAAAAGGAACAACACTGTTGTTCTCACCTTTCACATTTCATGTGAGTTTCTGTGCATGCACTCAGCCTAATTTTCTTGTACAGAAAGCATTTGTAGCTCAAGGAGCAAAAGCAAACTTTCCAAATTCTTCACATACTTTTCTTTCTTTTCTTTTTTTACAAAAGAAGCTCCTTTGTCCTGGCTTTACTGTTGTGTCGAGGGTGGGGAGCACCTCTCTCACATCGCCAGAGAGAGAGAGAGAGAGAGAGAGAGAGAAAGAGAAGAGGAAGTAGATGCTTAAGGAACACCTTGCATTTTCAAGGTGTCTGTAAGCAGGGTAATAATAATAATAATAATAATAATAATAATAATAATAATAATTACACATATGTCCGGTAATGTCTGCTCAAATCAAAAATAAGAAAAAGCAATCTAAGGACAAGGAACAGTGAATAGGTGGGTTCTTGAGGGGAGGGTTAGCCTATTAGTATGCTAGATTTCTTGACAGCCGTGATATCCTGGCGCCAGATCGGGGGGACTGTGGCGGGGGGGGGGGGAGAGAAAGCAGGTACTTGCAGATGCCATTTGGACAGACTGTCTCTGAAGAATCTCAGTTATTAAATGGGAAGCCTGGAAAAGCTAAAGAAGCATTGTTACCTTTCCCCCCTACCTTTGTTGCCTGGGCACACCTTTTGCAATTGATGCAACCAAGACCTTAAAAAAAATAAACATTTAGAGCTTTGCAGAGAACGCTGCTCTTGTTCTGAGTGGCACCTCCCACATTTACCGGCCCCCGATTACTTTAGCTGTACAGACATAATAAATAACACTTGTCTGTTCAAAGCATCTTGTTTGTGCCTGGCAATGTCATAGACTCATAAACGCTTCTTCAGATCTTGCGATCCTGGAGCTGCGTCCGTGATTACTTAAAAACAGTCAACGTGTGGGAATGCCAATTATGTAGCGGTTGGGTGGCTGAAACTGCTTTTGGAATGAGCAGGCGGGTATTTGAAGGCAATGGTGCATCTTGTAAGATGGTTCTCATGCTTAATCTAAACACATTGTAATGGGGATGAAGCGGTCTGTACCACTTCAGGCTCGAAGTTGGTGATGTCAGGTTTTAGAGCTCTGCTGTGTCAAAAGCAAAAACAAAAACTTTCCTGCAAATGATCTAAGACCACATCTACCCCCAACTTTAATCATATTAGCAGTCATGGCTCCCCCCCCCAAAGAATCCCAGGTTCTCCTTAAGGGTGCTGAGAGATGTTATGAATCCCCTATCCCTCTCACAATTCCCAGAGTTCCATTGGAAGAGGGACTTGACTGTTTAACCCAGTTAATATATTATTATTATTATTATTATTATTATTATTATTATTATTATTATTACAAAAATATGCAACAAACCTAGATTGTGTATGAACTATGGGGGTGGGGGGTGGGGAAACCAAGTACTCCTTCTCCATTGATTCTAGCATAAAATATTGTATGTGCACAGCCTAAGTAAACACTAAACCCTTTTGCATTTAGTGCAAATTTCACATCCTGTGTAAGTTCAAGTCAGGAGATAAGAGGTGAATACCTCTTTGTCTCATTGTTTCTCTTGAACAAAGAGAGACAGCTAGCCAGGAAAATGGGGGAAAGGGGCTTCAGAATCGAATTACTGTAATTATTTTAGTTAATGTATTGTAATTATTGATCCTAATACATTATTGACTGGGGGCTTTGCCATGATTCTGCCACCGTTTGAGAGGTTATCCTTGCATTATGCTGATAAATACTTCCTGCCTGCAAAGATCTTGTGAGACTTTTTTCTAAAACGCACTTGCAAGCAGCGTACAATAAGGGCATGCACCAGCAGTGCTAAATCATAATGGGAAAATCAGGTCTTAATTCGATAAACTTTTAATCAATTGTGCTTTATAGCAATGCTAAAGTCTTCCCAGAGCCTTTGTGAAAGCATCAGGGCCAGATTGAGGTTTGATGAGGCCCTTAGCTACTGAAGGCAATGGGGCCCTTTATATGTCCAGCTGTCCTTTGTCAACAACAAATTGTCACTGTTTTTTGTGTTGAATATATGCTATATGGTCATTTATGGACCTAATAGGTATCTAAAGCCATTTGCACATGCAGAATGTAGGCACCCTATTCTAGAAATGAGCAAACCAGTGATATTTTAGGGAGCAGGCTAGCAGGCGGGGCCCATGACTTACATCATAGGAGCTTACACAACACAAAACACTGTTGCTGCATGTAGGTTTCATTTTATTTGTTTTTTATCTTATATTTTGGAAATGTACATCCAGTTCTTTTTTTCCCTTTAATTTTTTTGGAGGTCCCCAAGAGACTGGGGCCCTAAGCTATAGCTTGTTTAGCTTATACATAAATCCGGCACTGGATAGGCGATATCACAACTTATAACTGCATTGGAACATTCAGGGCGTATGGACGCGGGTGGAGAACTAAGTTGCAATTATTTCGTTCGTATCGATATTAACAAAGATCAAATTTCTAAGCTGTCCCTAAGAAGGATCTCTACAAGTACGCCCACCTTTCAACAAATGGATATCAGGCAATCGCACTCACTCTTTGTAGACAGAAGGATGTAGAATCCATCAATACTGAAAGCAACATGTTGAGAATCCTTCTGCTCCGGCAGCTGAAGTGAAATGAGAAGGTTCTGGCGTGTGCCCCCCCTTGTCACCCCCTCCGAAGCCTTGCTCACAAGGATCGTGCGGCTGTGGCTTCCAGGTTCTGGTGAGATCTCACAAGAGCCTTGTGAGAGCATGCGAGAGTTCTGCAAGAGCGCATGGAGGCCTCCAGAACTCTTGCATGACCCTCCCAAGACCCCGGTAAGCAAGGCGCTCCCACAAGATTTTGTGGGGTTCTTGGGAAATCTCACTGGAATACGGCCACTGATCCTTGCTTCTCTGGTGGTGGTATGTCTGTGGAGCCCCTCTTGGATTTCACTGTCTCATAGAAGCACTGGTCCTGTGAGACTGAGCACCAATGATTGAGAAAAACAACGTTTTTGCACTACAAATGCATTAGTTAAACTAGCCTCTGGGTGCTAATATGATTGAACCATAAACTAACTTTTATCTTGGCTTTCCCCACACTTATTTAAATATGATTTTTATTACTGCAGAATAGGGGGGAAATATGTGACACGTTTGTAATGTTTAAGGAGCAATACAGGTGTTGTTTTCAAAATTATAATTTGAGCAACAGAGCTTTAAGTCCTCTGGCTGAAAACAAAACACACCTTTCTCCCAGCTGTTTTAGAGAGGACTTTATCCTGCGCTTGCAGAAGGAGATGATGGCACCTGGAAGTTCAACAGAGCTTTTCCTTGTTTTAAAACCATTACCCATCATCAAAATACTTTCCCGGCACACCCAGCATTGCATGTGGGAAAGTCTGAAGCCTGTTTCAATCGGCTTATAGCTGTTCTTACTGACTGCATATGACCGCAATGCACGAAGCAACATGTAGCTATCATGAAACCTCCCCGTTTAGCAGAATGGTGAGCATTTTACATGCTCCCATTAATGTAGTGGGCATGAGAAAAAAATAATTGGGTGTAACTTTGAGTCTGTCGGAAAGCCCTTTGTTCAGCAGCCTCTTTTTCGAACTTCCTGTCTTGTCCATATAATTCACTCCTAAATTCCAGATGTGGTGCATCTAAAAGAGATTTCAGGGCAGAAAATGTATGTGAAAGAGGCAAAGCTGTTACTGTTTATATTTGCACGTGCCCACCCCCTACCTCAAAAGGACTCTAAAGAAGGATATAGACAGACTGGAATGAGTCTACAAGACAGCAATAATGATGGTCCGCTGTTTTGGAAAATGAAGAAAGGTTGACGGGAGTGAGCATGCTTTATGTGGGGAAGAGAAGACTTCAAAGGGCCAGGATAACACTCTTCAAATACCTTAAGGGCTGTCTTGAAGAAGTGTGGGGAGGGCGAGGGTGAAGACATGTTCTCTGCTGCAGTGAAGACATGTTCATTAGGTCTAGTTCTGTTCTCTGGAACAGAACTAGACCTAATGGGCTTAAGTTACAGGAGTGTAGAATTTGGTTGAATGCACTGTGATGGGCCCACAGCCCCTGCTCTGGAAAAGACCAAACCGCCTTTTCCAAGATGAGGGGCGTGAGGAAAAACTGGTCCCCGCTAATGGCAGCAAGACCACTTTCTTTTTCTTTTATTATTGTGTGGGAGAACATTCATACCCCTGCATTCTGAAGGCATTCAGTCCCAGCAGAGCTATGCTTTGACCTCCACTGCTGGAGGCCCTATGGCTATGCCTCTCAATGCCACCTGCTAGGAATCACCATTGGCCGAGAGCTGTTGCATACCCTCCAACATTTCTCCAATGAAAATAGGGACATCCTATTCAAGAAGAAGAAGAAGACAAGAAGATGATGACGACGATGACGACAACGACAACAACAACAACAACAACAACAACAGCAACAACAACAACAACATTATTTATACCCCACCCATATGACTGGGTTGCCCACCCTGGGTGGCTTCCAACATATATAAAAACACAACAAAACATTAAACCTTTACTATGCAGGACTGCCTTCAGATATGATCTTCTAAACATCTTCTAAAGGTTGTATAGTTACTTATCTCCTTGGCTTGGGGGTCGCATAACTCCATACCCTCCAACATTTCTCCCATGAAAATAGAGACGTCCTAAGGAAAAGCCGGACATTCTGCAATCAAATCAGAAACCAGGACGGCTTCTGTATATCCGGGACTGTCCCTGGGGAAAAGGGATACTTGGAGGGTCTGCTGCTGCCCTCGGGTCCTGTTTTTCTGCTTCCCATAAGCATCTGATTGGCTACTGTGAGAACAGCTGAGCTCTTCCTATGTTCTATTCTTTTTAAGAAACTGTTTTTAAGAAACTATAAAGTGCAAAGACTGATGTAACATCACCCTTAGTTGGCTTGTATTCTGTACACACTTCTTCTGAATACCGTATATACTCGATTATAAGCTGACCTGAATATAAGCCGAGGCACCCAATTTTACCACAAAAAAACCTGGGAAGGCTTCATAGGAGCCACTGCCTGCCTCACTCGAGTATAAGCCGAGGGCGGCTTTTTCAGCACAAAAAAATTGCTGAAAAACTAGGCTTATACTCGAGTATATAGGGTATATTGTATGACCATCGTTATTCCATGCATGCTTACAGCAAACAAGACTCTTTTTTACTTTTTTCTTTAAATATTGCCTTGAATCGATAGCTGAAAATGCATTACGTTTCTGTGTATAGCGACACAAATGAACTTTTTGACAGCTACAAGGAACGGAGTCGTGGGGGTGTATCAGATAAAATCTGCACTACACGCTAGGCCAATCTTTCTATCGTCTTCCGGTTCTTCAGAACTTTCCAAAGCAGGCTTGAAGTATGAATTCAGAATTCATAGCATAAAAATCAGCAGCTGGTGGCCCCAGGGCAAAAACTGGTCTTCTGGGGGATGTAAACAAAAGCATTCTATTTAGTATTTCAGCCAAAAAAAAAAAAAAAACCTACTGAAAGAGCCTGACCTGTCCTTTCTTTCTACTGTATTTAGTGTTCTCGCTAACTGCTGATGATATTTGAGTTTTCAATGGCCCCCCCGCCCCTGCCGCTTTTGAGCCCATGGCTTCTTCCAACCACAGTCAAGTTGCAATAATGCTGGTTTTTCTGATGCTATGCTCATTTCTATGGCAACAAAACGGACTGTTACAAATACCGGATTATAGCTGTCAGGCTATAAGTTATTATCCAAGCAAAAATATGTCAGATAATAAATAGCAAAGGGAATATAGAATATGATGGGCCAAGTGAAGTGGTTGGGTTGTTGTTGTTTTTTTGCATATAAATACAAAGAAACCAGTCTCAAGCGGCCACCCAGGAGACCAGCAAAGAAATGGTGTTGCCTAGCAGTGGATGCCTTCATCCAAGGGTCAAACAGAACAGCGTTTAAAAAGCAGGGCTGTTAAAGCAGTTGGCTCAGAGAAAGGGGTGGCTGTTGCGGAGAGATAGCATCTTCGTTCAGAGTTTTGTTTTCTTCCTTACTTTAGCTACTTAGTAAAAAGGTACCGTACTCCTTGAACGAAAGCTTCCCTTCAAAAGGAAACCACCGGTGAACACCTTTCTTTGGCCAAGAGGCCATTGTTCTGATGGCATGATGGGAGGTCATGGACCAAAAGTATGGAAGGTACCAAAAGATCTGGGCTCTGGGTGTGAGGGGAGAGTACTTTCTTCAGGACACACCCAACCACTGATGCATTTTGAAGTACGGATGGACATTTTAACATGCCAGCACACATTACGAGTGATGCAATGAAATGTTCGGCCACATCCAAAAAATGATGTAAGGTATGTTTTAATATTCTAGCTGTTATTTTAGTGAGCTGGTATAGCATACATGTAAGCTTTTGGCAGGGAAGTCACAGGATAAAAATCTTACCTCAGTCATTATTCACTAGCTGGCCTTAGGCAAACTACTGCATGCTACTGATCTCCTACTCCATGCATAGGCAAACTCGGCCCTCCAGATGTTTTGGGACTACAACTCCCATCATCCCTAGCTAACAGGACCAGTAGTCAGGGGTGATGGGAATTGTAGTCCTAAAACATCTGGAGGGGTGGGTTTGCCTATGCCTGTCCTAGTCTGTTTGCCTGTTACCATTTGCAACATGGATAAACCAGCCCTGGCCTACCTTGCAGGGATCCCTTGCGCACAGATTATATGCACTGCACAGCTCGTAATTTCCCAACTCCCTTCTCTTCTTCCAACATGGCCAGAAGGACTGCTTGCTTCCAGCCAATCACAGTTGCTTCTCGTGTCCGGAAAGCAGGCAAAGGTTAATGTTAACTGTGGCTTAGGGAGCAAGGCTCCCTCATCACAGTTTGAAGCTGGCTTGTTTTCCTAGGCGATCATTCACACCACTGTTTGTCTGCGTTTGAACACATCAAGTAACTGCTAATAGAAAAAGCTTCCAATCTGCTCCTCATGGCCATGCCAGAGGAGGGGAGCAAGGGAGCCCACTGCTCATTTAGACTTGTTTATGTAGTGCTAAAGTATGGTTAAGTGTGATGTCTGAATGCAGCCATCTCCAGAGGCAGATTTAGGGAAGAGTGACTAGTTCAATCACACAGGGCGGAGCCTCGGTGCCACCGCAACTGGTATTTAGAATGGAGCGCAAGAGGCAGGGGGGTGCCGAATTTTGGTGCCACTCAAATTTGAGACCCTATGGTGCACCACTGTCATATTGGAAGGATAATTGGGGCAATGCATAAGAATTTCCTTTTAACATTTGAACTGTGTTTCATAAGGGTCTAGTATGGTGTTTATCAACTGAGGGAGGTGTGCCCCCGGGGGGGTGTATGAAGTTCTTAGGGGTGGATGGGTGTGTGGATGGGTGTATGTGTGTGTGAGAGAGAGAGAGAGAGAGAGAGAGATTCCAAAAATATACATGAAGTGTTATGTTTGGGAGGTGAGAAGATTGTACCCTGTTTATCATGTGATCTGTCTTTCATCATGGACATTATTAGTTTGGCATTATCTTGTGAACATATGACATCCACAGCACAGCAGTTCATTGAGCATGGTTTCACCTGTTGCATGTTCATTTCTGTTAATTTTGAAAATTTTGTACACACCACATGCTATTACCTACAGTATAAAATTACATATTTTTTTGGCCGCAACATATTGCACTTCATCTTTGGACAGATTATGCTCCATCACATGCTTGTAAATTCCCTTAAAATATTCCTGGTCCCCCCCCCCGCCCCCCGAACTGAGATAGCTAACTTTTGTTAGCTGACCCAATAGCTATATGTGCACACATCACAATTGACTGTGCTTTGCACAGAGGGAAATTCCATTGAGTTCAGTCTTAATCTATGAAATCTTTTATGTGTAATATAAATTGCGTGCCCAGGCATCCCCCCCCCACCTGACGGACAGCCTTCAACAGTGAATAATGAGACATGACAACTTATATTTTGGGTCAAACTTTATTGCCACAACTTTATTGCCTACAAATGTAAGAGGTTTGGCATAGGCACTGGGTAGAACCAAGCACTTCTGGTCTGCCTGCCGGAAGGACTTAAATTTGGGGTCAACCGGAAGTGAGGGGGTTCTTGAATTATATCAAGGAGCAACTCCCCTGCTGGATTGCACCTGGGGGGTGCTGTGGCCCTAGACCCCACCTGGGTCAGAAGCAGCTCATTTTTATTTTCCCTCCCAAAGTGCTGGCTCCACCTCCCTCTTGGTAGCCAATCAGAGAGAGGCTCCAGCCCTCTGGTGGGAGTCCGAGGCACTGAATCACCAGACTCTGGCCTAGATCAGCTGTCCATCACAGAACTCTTTACATAGGATTGGGTGCACAACAGTATTGCAGTGACAGCTCCTCTACTGTGAACTGATGTGCTGCACAGAATATCAGAGCGCCCAATCTTTTACCAGCTTCTATCAGGAGCTGTAAGGGATGTGGGTGGCGGTGTGGGTTAAACCACAGAGCCTAGGGCTTGCCGATCAGAAGGTCAGCAGTTCGAATCCCCGCGACGGGGTGAGCTCTCCCGTTGCTCGGTCCCAGCTCCTGCCCACCTAGCAGTTTGAAAGCACGTCAAAGTGCAAGTAGATAAATAGGTACCACTCCGGCGGGAAGGTAAATGGCGTTTCTGTGCACTGGCTTAGTCATGCTGGCCACATGACCCGGAAGCTCTACACTGGCTCCCTCGGCCAATAAAGCGAGATGAGCGCCGCAACCCCAGAGTCGTTCATGACTGGACCTAATGGTCAGGGGTCCCTTTACCTTTACCTTTTATCAGGAGCTGTGGGCTGCCTTTTCAGGTGGAAGGTGCAACCTAGTCTGGAATCTTCTATAGAAAACTTCCGTGTGTGTCAATTAGTGTTCGGATTTGCTGCAATTGCGTGCCGAGGCCCCGGACACCTCCCTCCTAAATAATTCACACATCACACCATCAATTAAGTTTAAGGTTTCTGGCATTATTTTGGCCACAACTTTCTTTATTCAATTACAATCATGTGAGTGGTTGCTTAGGCATTGGTGCGCCTATCTGTCCCCCGCCCTGGGACAGAACTGACATCGCTAACTAGCGAAGTCAGAGAGGGTAAACATCACTGGGGGAAGAGTCCCGAGCTGGGTGTCAGGCCCTCAACTCTCCCCCCCTAATGTTCCCAGGGTCTCTGCACGGCCCAAGCCCCTTGGTGGGGACATGGATAAGAGCATGTTGAGGCCCTGGATTCCTACAACGGAAGACCCTCAGCAATTTGCAGGGGTAGGCACAGCCAATCCATACCCCTGCAGCTGCATTTCTTAGGGGCAGGCCCAGCCAATCCATGCCCCTAAGCCCACCAATTTTAACCAATGCCTAACCGCAACCTTACAAGTTGTGACGATTTGCTACGCAGTAGGCAAAAACCAAATGGCACCAGCCAATCAACCAAATGGACAAAATTCCTACTGGGCCCCTGCCCAAACAGGCGACCCCATGACAGGCATAGCAAGGTCAATACCAACACAGGCCCAAAAACAGGGCAGGCGGGTGGGAGATCCGTTGCACGCAGCAAAAGTGAAACTAACCCCGGCCACGTGCAACTCTTTTAAATGGCTATGTCTGTCAATCAAATACTTGCAACATACACATCTGCCCGGTAACTAGCTAAGTCCCACCCCCTGTTGTGGTCAACAGCCTAACCTGTCTAGCAACAAGGAAGTTGTCCGGTTAGCCCTTCCGCAACCCGTGCTCTCCTTGATTGGAGAACCCGCTTAATTTTTATGCCATCAATCCTTTCCACCATTAGCTGGGCTAAGATTCCTTTGTCCGACCCATACAATGCATCTTATTTTACAACCAGCCTAATGGACTGAAGCGCCAAACGTTTCAGCTTTGCGTTTGCCATTCTGATAAGTAGCGCCTATTAAGCGCTGCAAATTAGGAAGCTATTGACCCGAAAAACCAGGAGATGGCGAAATGGACAGAGAAGGAGGGCAATGTATTCCAAGTGAGTCCAAACTGGATGTAACAAAACACTCATGGTTGGCGGAGGGAGCCCTTTGACAGGGAAACCATTTTGAGTTGGGGAGAAATGGTCCTCTCCTCACTTTCCTTTGCTTAAGCTCACAGTGTCCAAAGGCTGCTGATTATATAGAATCTGTGATGGTGTGTCCAGTTTGGGTCTGAGCCATTTATTTTTGTCTGCAGTTCCCATGTTACTCATAGAGCATCACTGATCTGGAAAAAAAAATACAAATAAACCCGAGGCAATTTAATGTGTAGAACAATAACTCTTGTGTCTTGCTTAGGGCTTTCAGTAGGCACAAGGAAATGAACTGTGGCAGTTTTTGGTGGGAAGAGATGCAGCTTATTCTGCTGAATTCATCATAATCACTGACTAAATTTCATTCTTTTTTTGCTGCTTGCTGGGGAAGAATGTCTTGCCTCAAACAAGCTTATACTTTCTTTGCCTGTTCATGACATCCAACTCTCCAATACAGTTCTTGTTGTCACTGTTGTAGTGGACAATGTAGGGAGGCCCAGGGTTTTTGACTCCTCCTCCTCCTTCTCCTCCTTCTCCTTCTCCTTCTCCTCCTTCTTCTATAGCAGCCTTTCTCAACCTTGGGTCCCCAGGTGTTTTTGGCCTACAACTCCCATCACCCCTGACCACTGGTCCTGCTACCTAGGGATGATGGGAGTTGTAGGCCAAAAACACCTGGGGACCCAAGATTGAGAAAGGCTGTTTTAAAGGAAGATCTGGTTTTCTGCTCTTTGCTATACAGTTTGGTTGCTACTTGAAGTCTATTTGTTGTTGTTTCAAACAGCAGACTGCTTGCTGACTGCGCTGACTGCATGTTTGAGGAGGCTTTGTGGCCCTGCAGATGTTGTTGGACCACAACTCCCATCAGCCCCAGCCAGCATGGCCAATGGAGTCCAACAACATCTGCAGGGCCACAAGACAGCTCAGTAACAACCCTCAAAAGAGAGCCAAGTTTTTAAAGCCCTCAAACTCTTTTTCCTCTTGGCAGGAAAATGACAGAGTCAGGGCAGAGCTAATCCCCTTTCCCCAAGCTACAGTGCGGATTTCCTGTGTACGTGTTTGTGCATGGTGACATTTTGTAGGGCGTCATCTATCACCAAACCCTTAACTTCCATTGGTGAAGCACTCCTCAGTGGGGTGCTTGTGGGGCCAGCCACATCATGCATGGCTTTTATTTTTTAACCTGCTGTTTTCTGCAAGTCTGGTACAGTGGTATCTTAGGATACGCACACCTCTGGTTGCGTATCTTTCAGGATGCAACCGCAGCAAACCCAGAAGTATTTTTCCAGGTTTTGCCACGCACGCATGCGCAGAAGCACTCAACACGCGCACATACATAGAAGCTCTAAATTGCACTGTGCGTATGCGCAGAAGCGGCACCTCCAGTTGCGAATTCCTCGGGATCTGACCAGAGCTCCAGAACAGATCCAGTTCGCAACTGGAGGTACCACTGTATTTGGAAAACTTGGATCTTAAAAAATAAAAATAAAAATCCACAAACAAAAATCCCCATGCAGATGCCCACTGGTCTCTGGAACTCAAGGAGTGCAGGAAAATACTATTTTGGGGAGTGGGAACAACACCACACAATGCAAATACATCCCGTCAAACATTGCCCCTTAGTGTGTGTGGGAAGCTGGGAAGCAAAGTTCAGCTGAAAATTCTCATGTATGGACAAGTGTGTTCAAAAGCACAAACGGAAAAAATGGGCCTGAGTGACCCACTTGCGGATTAACAGCCTGGTGTTTACACAGCCATGGTCACAACAACAGGAGAGGTGAATAATTTAGGCACCAATTTATACATACAACAATAGGAAAATAGATTTTGGATCATGCCCGTTGGGAAAAGATTTCAAGTAGTAAAATGTAAGGCAGCTTAGCCAAACATCTGTGTCCCCCAATAATCTACAGTTAGTTTTTATGTGTGATT
Source organism: Darevskia mixta (assembly GCA_034641385.1). Classification (NCBI taxonomy): domain Eukaryota; kingdom Metazoa; phylum Chordata; class Lepidosauria; order Squamata; family Lacertidae; genus Darevskia; species Darevskia mixta. The sequence continues at coordinate 23,065,615 of JAWWNH010000017.1, forward strand.
TCTCTACGGCCAAAACTCAGAAGTTGTCAATTCTTTCTTTCTTTCTTTCTTTCTCTCTCTCTCTCTCTCTCTCTCTCTCTCTCTCTCTCTCTCTCTCTCTCCATCAGTTATTTGATACTCAACGCCCACACTTGGGTGTTGTTGGTTTTTTTTAAAAAAACTTGCTTTACTCCCTCAGATTTATTCTAGATGACTGAAGCTGTATGAGAGTAAACAAGGAAATAAATAAGCGTCCCATCATAGAATCATAGCTGGCAGCTTTGTTTAAACCGAAAAGCTTCTTAATGAATACAGTTGAAAAATATTTTGGCAAAAATACCACAGATGTCCTAGATCTCGAGATGACTGGGGGGAAAACATTAAGAATTCTGCCTGGTATGTTTGAAACCGCAAGATAAATAGGTGGTGTTCAATAGGTTCTGCTTTCTGCTGTTGTTTTACTCAGAGTAACAGTGTATGAGAGGAAGAGCATTGAATGTATTAGGCCTATTAATTCTCAGAACTGAGCATATGCTTTTAGGCCATGAAATATGGTACTACATTTTCCCAACTCCACCTCTTTGCATATATGTATACGAATCCTATGGGATTCATAGTAGTGCTATTAACTTTGGATAAATAGTGCTTACCTGTGGGTTAAACCACAGAGCCTAGGGCTTGCCAATCAGAAGGTCAGCAGTTCGAATCCCCACGACGGGATGAGCTCCCGTTGCTCAGTCCCTGCTCCTGCCAACCTAGCAGTTTGAAAGCACGTCAAAGTGCAAGTAGATAAATAGGTACCGCTCCGGCGGGAAGGTAAACGGCATTTCTGTGCACAGCTCTGGTTCTCCAGAAGCGGCTTAGTCCTGCTGGCCACATGACCTGGAAGCTGTACGCCGGCTCCCTCTGCCAATAATGCGAGATGAGCGCCGCAACCCCAGAGTCGGTCATGACTGGACCTAATGGTCAGGGGTCCCTTACTGTTCAGTGGTAGGCCTGGGCAATGTATCAATACATCGCCCGGGAATGGTATGAGGGCCAGACTGCAATGGTTGCTTCACCCGGCAGTCTTTCTTCTTCCTCTTCGGTGATCCCTCGTAGCTGAGTAAGATTGTCATCCATAAACATGGTTTTAACAATGAGTCCGTAAGTGACTGTGGAGGTCAATTCTGGATCCACAAGTCCTTCCACAGTGGGGACATTGGTTTCTGGGTAAGAGTTGATCACGGTGAGGGTTTGCCAAGCGTGCCTTCCTCTTAGCACGTTTCTCCCTTGTGTCCTGAGTTCAAGTGTCTTCCAAGCCCATGACACCTTTGGTAAAGGCTGTTCTCCAACTGGAGCGCTCGCAGGCCAGTGTTTCCCAGTTGTCAGTGTTTATACTACATTTTTAAAAGATTTGCCTTGAGAGAGTCTTTAAACCTCTTTTGTTGACCACCAGCATTACGCTTTCCATTTTTAATTTTGGAATAGAGTAGTTGCTTTGGAAGACGATAATCAGGCATCCGCACAACATGACCAGTCCAACGAAGTTGATGTTGAAGAATCATTGCTTTGACACTGGTGATCTTTGCTTCTTCCAGTACACTGGCATTAGTTTGCCTGTCTTCCCAAGTGATGTGTAAAATTTTTCTGAGACACCGTTGATGGAATCTTTCGAGGAGTTGGAGATGGCATTTATAAGTTGACCTGGCGGTATATCACAGGTTAAACTGCAACTGTGCAAATGGAACACTTGTGCAATGGCCTTAGTCCCCCCCCCCACCTTTGCATGGCAGGTCATCGCTCCCCGCCCCTGGGAGAAAGAGGTAGCCCACCCATGCAAAGGCGGAGGCAGCCCTGTGTACAGAGTCTGACGCAAAACAAAGGCTGCAAAAGTGTGATATTGTGTGTGGGCCATTGGAATGGGGACCTTTAAGTTGTCCAGTGAATAGCTCATAATCCTTGTTCCAGATTTCCAACAGTGGAATCCTGCACTCTGTATTCAGTGGAAGATAAAGCATTTTACCATCCTGGTTATTGGTGTAGCAGGGTGGGGAAGGCCATTGAGAAATTTATTCAGTGATCTTGAATATGCACTGAAGATGCGATGAAGAAGCTAAACTGCATCCTAGCTGTGAAAGGGAATTCAGCCTCCCCTGTTCTCCAAAATACCCTCTAAAACTGTCTCACTCCCAGTGCCAGCAGCTGCTTTTGGCACACCCCTCCATTTTAAAAAAGGGCACATCCTGCTAGCTAAGAATTTTGGGCTCGCATTAAAATCTGAATGGCTACGTCGTGACATTATGAAGCCGAATCAGGATTGTGGCAATATTTTCACCCTCTTGTTTTCACACCCCTCCCCTCCCCCCCGTAATCACTGAGACATGAAGGAATGTTTCACAGGGGGTGATCTGTGTGTGCGTGAGACAGCGAGCGAGTCTGTGAGAGTGAAATCTGCTCCCCATTTAAGCTCAGCTACATGTTCGCACAATGAATCAGATGCTTTTACAATCTTCACACATAGTGATCTGCATGCAATTTTCATTTCTCTTTCTGGATGGACGTGTTTTTTGGATAGGGAGAGATAAACGTTTCTGTCTACTTTGGGGATGCTCAAGAGCTGTTAAACTCCCATCCAACATCTTAAATACTTGCAATAATAACTGCAGCTTCACTGGTTGCATTTGATTAACAGATATCTGCAACTAATATGTTTTGTCAATATAAGTTATGTCGGGGTGGGAAGTTAGGGAAAAGGCATCCCCTCTAAAGAAACATTTGGGGTTCTTTTTTTGTTTTTAAATAAAAACTAAACCCCCAAAGAACAGCCTGGAAGCCAAAAGCGATGGGTGTGTGTTTCTGTGTCAACATATTGCATTTAAACAATAAATACAGTTGTGTTACAATAGCTAATAAATGTGCAAGTAATTGTTCTGGAGTTAGGAAGCAGTGCAGTGTGGAATTCCTTCCTTTCAGGACAAGAGCGATTGCGAGTTGGAAAAACTGCTCCTTTTGTGGGAGAAGCTGCTGCTGCTCTCTGACCTCTCAGCCATGTTCCTTTCCAGCAGAATACAGAACAGGTGGCTGGCAGTAATTGAGAGCCAAAAGTGAGACTCAAGTACAAACTGCTCCAAGTAGATCCTCCGTTCTCCCTCTTTAGAAAGGCAGCTACCATCAACAAACGGCCGTTTTTGCTGTGTGTGCATGGGTGGATGAGCCATTCTGCATTTGTTCTCATGGACGCAGCTTCTTTAACATGTGGCACTTGCCAATGTGAAGATGGACCTGGGAGGACCTGGAGGAGGAGCTTCAGCATCCTAGAGAAGGGATGTTGACAAAGCAGCGCTCTGTCCGCACACTGTCTCTGTGCAGCTTAATGCTTGGCACCAGAATCGCACTCCGGCTCCAGCTGCAGAACTGCTGAAATCTGGTGGGGCTCTTTAGCCAAACCACAGCATTCTGACTTCTCCCTTTTTATAGGGAGCTTAGGCTGATCTACTTCTGAGCATTAATAATAACTGCTTTCATTTTGCCTCTGCTTAACCAAAGGCATCGATCTCCTGAGAACAAATATTTATGAAAGGAATGTAAGAAACACCATGTTGAAACTCCTGGTTGTTTCAGGGCTAGTTTTCAAAAACTCTGCTAGGAGTCCAACTTTCGTAAATGATAGGTTAGTGCAGGGTTTCCTAAACTTGGGTCTCCAGCTGTTTTTGGACTACAACTCCTATCATCCTTAGCTAGCAGGACCACTGGTCAGGGATGATCAGAATTGCAGACCAAAAACAGCTGGAGACTCAAGTTTGGGATATCCTGGGTTAGTTAGTTCAGAACACTGATCAGGGTATTTGCACCACTGTGTGATCAGAGTAGAGCCATCAAGGTCACCACCTTGATGGCTCTACTCTGATCACACAGTGGTGCAGAATAATTGCTTATCATGAAACCAGTGGTGCAGTTACATAATTTTAGACTCTGGTCTATTGAGTTACAAGGCAGGGAGTGCTCCTCTTTAGATGGCAAACCATTTTACTTTGTTTACTTCAAAGTATCGAAAGCCAACCTCACTGAAACTGGGGGTCCTCCTGTCCATTCTGTAGAGTTGTGCCCTGAACCTTTACCCTAGAGTCCTTCCATGATGGTACTACTGCATGAAGTTGACTTGGTGATCTTGGACCAGACATCATCATCTTGTGGGATAACCAGCCTCATATATCCAACATGCTTAAATCTAATTAATGCATGTAGGAGTTAATACCACAGAGTAAGCTGTCCTGCTAGGCTTAGCTAGGTCACTCCCTCTCATAATGGGATGAAGGGCTACAAAGAAGCCTTTGTTATTCCATTTTCCACCAAGTGAACCCTACCAGTAAGGAGGTCTAAGGTGGATGTTCCAAGCTCAGACCACTTGGCTTAAGCAAAGCCGTCTTTGGGTTTCTATACAAATAATTTTAAAACATTCACCACTTTGGAACCTACATTTTACTGCTTATATTTTCTAACTGCTGTATGGTAACAATGTACCTAATGCAAAAATCTGTAACACTTTCCTGGAAGAATAAGATACGTATGTGAGAAATACAAAGATAAATCTTAACGAACTAAACAGGAAATTGGAAGGTCTTCCTGATATACTATGTTGTTTATTAATTTAACAAGTTATAAGCCACCTTGTTTTTTCTCCATGGATCCCGAAAGCACCTTACAACATGCAACTGCAATGATTAAAAGCATAATGTGCAATAATAAATCAAAACCAACTTCATGAAAAATGATGTAGGGAACGTCTAAAGCAGGGGTCAGTAACCTTTTTCAGCCATGGGCTGGTCCACTGTCCCTCAGATCATGTGGGGGGCCGGACTATATTTTGAAGAGGGAAAAAAAAGAATTCTTATGCCCCACAAATAACCCAGAGATGCATTTTAAATAAAAGCACACATTCTACTCATGTAAAAACACGCTGATTCCAGGACCGTCCGCAGGCCGGATTGAGAACGCATCTGACCCATGGGCCTTAGGTTGCCTACCCCTAGTCTAAAGCATACTAAGTGATTGCCATACAGTGGTCTGCTGACGTGTATGATGTGACTGTATAGTTATGGACGTAAGCTATGCTTACTTTGTTTATTGAAAAATAAAATGTTATATATATAAATGTTATATATATATATATATATATATATATATAAATGTATGTATATATATGCCTGAAATGCACAATGCAATAAAGAGCCTAACAGCAGAATCCTATACATGCTTTGGGGGAAGTATGGTTCACTGAGTTTCAAAGGGGCTTACTCCCTAGTTGATTTGCTTTAGGATTACAGCAGTAGATTGTTTTGCTAGGTCTTTAGTACAGTTTAATGTTGACTGCAATTGGAACTGATACTTCTGGCTTCATCTTGTACTGTGGCTCCACGCGGCTTCTGCTCTGCTCAGGGTCAACTCAGTACCATTCCAGTTGTGCCTATCAGAAGAGACAACTTTCTCGGTCTTCCCTTTGCCCAAACCAACCGCTTCACGGTGGGGACAGAGAATCTGTGGTGCTCCAGACAGGGATGCCAAACTATTAGGGTTAGGGTTAATATACTGCTGCTAGTGGACCTACAGTATATTAACTCAGCCTAGTCTACCTCACAGATCTGTTACAAAGATTTAAAAAGGGAGGGGAGGGTAATGTGCACAGCCATCAACTCCTGAGAGGAAAAGCAAGATACAAATATTTCAACTAATTTTGGATTACTTATTTTTTTAAGGCCCTTGCACACAAACAATCATGGGGTTTGGGGGCAGCCTCATGCCTCTAGAAAAGGTTTGTGCATGGGTGAGTAATCACCAAATCCTTTCGTTAAACAGGGGAAGGGGAGACCCAGATTCATCGCCAATATCAGGGGTTATGATTGTTCTGAAGGAGGAATAAACAATGGGAGCCCTGCCTGCGTTGGTTCAGCTCTAAAGCCAGTTTACCATTCTTGTGAGAACTGTACTGGCAAGGCTTGTGCCAAATCACTATCACCCTGATCTGCTTCACAGGGTTGTTCCATGGATGAAACAGGATGATGCCATTATACTGCGCTGAGCTCCTTTGAGGGAACAGAAAGTTGCAAATGTGACAAATGAATAATGATGTGGGATATCATTATCGTATGATGTAACCTGCTTACATCACTTGACGGTGGGGCCGTGGTGTATTGCTTATGTTGAGTGTACGTTCAGATTTTCCAGTTCAAAATAAGAAGGGACACAAGAGTTTTGGAAAACAGGAGTTTAGTACGAATAAAAGGATTTTCAGCATGTGTTTAAAACGTATTCCAGACAGCATAAATTATGCTATCTCAGTTGTGCATTTCTTGGAATCCAGTACCAACGCTGTAGTAGAATTTGCCAGATACACATGTAGAACTAACAGGGGATGACATACCTGACCCAAATAAGCAAAACTTCTTTCCTTTCAGTTCTGAAAAACTGGGTGCATAACTTGAAACTGCCCCCAGGCAGCTTGAACTTGAAGAATTGGCACTTAACATAACTGATCATAGTAGGACTTACTAAACTTGGCAGCAAGAGAGCGGTCATATTTTTCACATGGATGAACTGTTCTTGAACAATTTCTCCAATGTATTAAGCACAAACAGGCTTTTCTTCCACAGCAGAGGTGCAGGTCTTTCCTCTCTGCCTTCTCCACAACAACAGACAGATATAGTTATGCTGGTGCCTGGGGCAGAGTGGATTCTATTTTACCCCAGTCCCTGTGCAGATTGATTCTTACTGAGAATAAGGGATTGAAAAATGATATCATAACTCTGGGTTGCACTCTGGCTGTGCCTTGTGCAATGGTGAAAAAATGGGGAATAAATAAAAGAACGGAAAGATGGGGTTGGAGAGTTGGAGTGAGCAATATAGATTGATGGGGGTGTTACGGGGGACCCCCATCCACCTGCCTCATCTCTCTCTCTCTCTCTCTCAATGAGGTTGCACACTTGATTGGGTGTTGAGCAGATCTCTTAAGATGAGGACAGATAAGGTTTTCCCAATGCACTGGCTTCATTAAAAGTGTCCGCATGTACTTTTCACAAGCTGTGGGACTATTATTATTATTATTATTATTATTATTATTATTATTATTATTGCCTTGCATGGCTTCCTTCATATCCAGAATGCAACAGGACACGGTGGTTCCAGGCTCTGAGTCGTTTTAGAGACACTTTTACACAAACAGATTGATTATAGCCTTGTGAGACAAGTTGTGCTGAGAGGTAGTAAATTGGCCAAAGTTGTTTGGTTGAGCTTTATTTGAACTTGGGTTTTGTGGGGTGAAATTCTGGGGACAGCGGGTGGCGCTGTGGGTTAAACCACTGAGCCTAGGGTTTGCTGATCAGAAGGTCGGCGGTTCGAATCCCCACGACGGGGTGAGCTCTCGTTGTTCGGTCCCTGCTCCTGCCAACCTAGCGGTTCAAAAGCATGTCAAAGTGCAAGTAGATAAATAGGTACTGCTGCAGCGGGAAGGTAAACGGTGTTTCCGTGTGCTGCTCTGGTTCGCCAGAAGCGGCTCTGTCATGCTGGCCACATGACCTGGAAGCTGTACACCGGCTCCCTTGGCCAATAATGCGAGATGAGCGCCACAACCCCAGAGTCGGTCACGACTGGACCTAATGGTCAGGGGTCCCTTTACCTTTACCTTATGAAATTCTGAGGCGGTTTTCATGACAACCTCAATAACCACACCCTTTCTAAGACTATGTGACAAAAATGAATTTTTAATTAATGTAGACATGGTTACATTGCCCTTACCGCCGTTGCCTGGTAAGAGTAGGAAGATCAAGAAATGGAACACAATTAGTTTTCCCATGGCCTGATAACCACCAGCTTGTGGTAACGCAGAGGGGGGCTTTTTCACCAGGGGCACTAGTGCATATCCATCAACTGTCCTGTTTTAAGTGAGACATCTTAGAGTCACAGGAACATTCCTGGATTCTGCTTGGATCCGGAAATGTCCTGTTCTCACCCTCTAGCACTGCTTCCAACAAGCTTGGAGAGAAATTCGGCTGAGGTTGTGGAATGATTTCCCTGCTGAAATATGAGAGGCCCCATTGATATTGGCATTCCACTGGCTCTTGAAAACATACCTGTTTAGACAAACACACACCTGATCTTGAGCCTCCTGTTTTAATTGCTGTTTTTATGCCGTTTCAATGGGCTTCTTTATTGTACATATTAGTTACAGATGCTTATTTTAATGTTTTGATTGTGCATTTCAATGACATGTGGCTGCTATCTTCTTGCAATTTATTTTTATACTTGCAAACCACTTAGAAACCATTTTGACAAGTATATTGGCCTGTAAAAAAACACAACCCACCTGCCAATCAGCTAGCATCAAGCACTCAGTTGGAAGGTGACATGAGCTCATCAGAGGGCTCCATCCTGCCAAAACAGCAGGATTTGAGTAGGGATTAAATCCTGCTCAGTTTGACTGAGTGTCCCACTTCCCCTGCTGGTAACAGAATGACTGGGGAATCCCAGCCAGATGGGTAGGGTATAAATAATAAAAAATTGTTGTTGCTGTTGTTATACACACAGTCAAAGCAGCTGGGGTCAAATCCAGCTGCTTTTGCAATGCATGTCACTTTCCCTGTTTGGTGTTTCAAAGGGCTGTTTGAAAGCCCCTTTGCAAGCAGCCGTGTGCTTGTCTTTGAACCTCCAGATTTGGGGGCTTTAAAGAATAGGGCAAGACTGTTTGCCAAGGGGGCTTGCAAATTTCTCATGATGCATTTTGAAACACCCACTTGGAAGCTAAATTAGATAATAAGAAAGAACCATAAATCCAGACTGCAGTTGGCTATAAATCTTACTGAAACCACTTTTATCTAATTGGATAATAGTTGTTTGGGACCAGAGCATTAATATGAAAAAATAGAGATTTGGGGCTGATAGTTTAACATACGAGACAGAACTTGCCCCGTCGGAATTGACTTGACACCCGGTTTTTGTGCATACACCCAACCACACCAGCAATATGTGTATGCTACAGGAAGGGAGGAGAAAGTCTTGTGTTGAGGTTTTCAGCTGCACGTGTGAAATGTAAGATCTAGTTCTGCTCTTACACAGTCTGCTTAATTGATCTTTATTTATTTTATTATATCTCATCGTGCACTGTGGCCTCCTTTAATCTTTCTCCTGCAGGCACTCACTTGCGGTACAATACTGTCTCATTGCCCCTCCCCCATTGTACAAAGTGTTATGCCAAAGTCAGATGGTTCATCTATTGAGTCTGTCCTTGCCTATTCTGGCAGTTGTTGTCCAGAGTCTCAGGCAGAGAGGTCTCTCTGTTCACCTAATGCATGCTCTTTTTAATTGAAGGTGAAAAGGACTAAACCTTTGATATTCTGGATGTGCTCTGCCACTGAGCTATGATCCTCTACACCAGTGATGGCTAACCTTGACACTCCAGTTGTTTTGGAACTACAACTCCCATCATCCCTAGCTAACAGGACCAGTGGTCAGGGATGATGGGAGTTGTAGTCCCAAAACATGTCAAGGTTAGCCATCACTGCTCTACACCGTTGTGAGTGGGAGATGGAATGGAAGAGGCGGAATGTAACTTAAGTGTATGAAATGTATTCAGTTTTTATCTTCCACAGCCTGGATTAATTTCAGCTGATTCCTAGTGCAACAGGGATATCTACTTCCGGGTGTAATTAAATTAACCCAATGTTGTGCTCTTTCAGATCTTACGTTAGCAGCAAGTAAGCTGTATTTCCTTGCCTTAAGGTCTGGTCTACAGCTGCTTCATTTGGTATCCCTGAGAAGGCAGAGCTGCTCAATTCCTCTTATGTATTGCTTCTATTGGACAGAGAATCTCCATTGGTTCATGTTCAGCTTGAGTACCAAGTGACTAGAGTAAGCAGACAGTATTTCATATCTGATATTTTTTGTAGTTCCTTGGTTCATACATCAAGGGTGTTCTACACATGTGCACTGATTTTAACTGCTTCGCCACAATGTTTAGTAATGCAGTCATTCGAGATGTGTTCCAAAATATATGCAATGGGTGTGAATTTTGGGCTGCATTGCTTCCCTTGAAAAGAAATTTACAGGAAAGAAGCCAAATAGTTCTCACAGGCAAGATAATTTTTTGCTGCAGACAGGTTGTACAATAACATCTGCTGTTGCAAGATTTGTGTACGACAATGAGGGACAGCAGAAAACTATAAAGTATTGGATTTAAATAAATGAAGATAATATATTGGGTAAAGGCCTTCTCTTCCTATATCTGTTCCAGTGTCAAGCTTAATGGGGAAAACACCATGATGCTTAAGCACCTGTTGAAGACATTTTTATTCAATACGGCTTTCCCTAAGGGGTGACCCAATCACTTATAGAATATTAATTCCATATTTGCAAATATGGCTTTATTGTATTTCTAGATTTTGTAAAGTAATGGCTTTATTGCTTCTAGAGTTTGAGGGAACTATCTTATTACTTTTATCCTGTTTTTATCTTGTATACATGCCGTGTGTGGCTTTCTGCATTCTTTTCAACAGGAATTAGGATTGCCTGCTATCCTTGCAGGTCATCGTTTTGAATATTAACATATGCATTTTGTGTTATTTTCAGAAATTTGTGCATTTTTATGCACGCTATACCCTAGAATATACATTTTTATACACATTAACGTGGTTGGAGAAATGTATTGCAAAATTCGGAGAAGAACAAATTTAGAAAGATGGCTTGCACACCATTTTGGAGAGTGTCAAGCTTAATGGGGAAAACACCATGATGTTTTGGAGAGTGCAAATTAGATAAGTTTGCCTTTAAATGCAAACTGAAACAAATTTATCTCACATCCCTGTTTACTAATCTGTTCTGATCTTTACAACATTGCCTATACTGCCTCAATCTGCTAGTGGTGCAATACAATTTTTGCGTAAAGCAGCAACTATTTCTCGGTGGGCTAGTGGTTTTGACTTTCAGATGTGCAGAACAATCCCAATTTCCACTGTAATCAGTGAGAGAAAATGCCTTTGATCCTTTCAACACCTTCCCATGAAATGGACTGTAGAGTAACCTTCTCCTCCTCCGGTGAGCTGCTTGTGTCTACCCACGAATCAAATGCAAGGCGAAAGCTCCCTAAGAAATAATAGTTTCTCTTAAATAAAGCTGTTCCTTGCTAAACAGCACAAGCTATTCCCTTTGGTGCATTCTAGCTAGATGATGTAAAGTTCTTCGGGTGTGGGAGGCCATACCATGAAGCACAGGAAATAGCTTAAATCTTCTCAAATGTTTATGAAGTTAAGTAAATGGGAAACGGCTACAGCTGACATGGCCAACCACTTCAGAGCTGTTTTAGTGAGAAATATTATTATTACTATTATTATTATTATTATTATTATTATTATTATTATCACTATGTGTCTGTAGTTGATATTGAATTCAATGGTAGAGGGGAGTAAGGCTAATCCATAATAATAATAATAATAATAATAATAATAATAATAATAATAATAGCAGCCCCAGACACTCTAGGTGGTTCCCAACAAAACATTAAAAATGGGGTTGCCTTTCATAGGAGCCAGCTGCTAGGGGCTGAGGTCCCTTCACCCCCCCCATAAAATATTTGAGGTGGCTGCCCCTCCCCCAAGTTGAGAGGAATTTCCATTGAAATGGTTGTGTGTACCAAGTCACGTGCCAATATTTTATTCATGTTGGCACCCCTGCTGCCTTCAGATGTCTTCTAAAAGTCAAATGGTTGTTTATCTGTTTGACATCTGATGGGAGGGCGTTCCACAAGGCGGGCACCACTACTGAGAATGCTCTCTGCCTGGTTCCTTGTAACTTCACTTCTCGCAGTGAGGGAAACGCCAGAAGGCCCTCGGAGCTGGACCTCAGTGTCCAGGCTGGGCAATAGAGGTGGAGGCGCTCCTTCAGGTATAAGGCACACATAGTAAGGACCCAACACTCTTTGGGCACATTAAAAATACCTTTGTTATAATTCAGAGTAATTCAAAGTTGTTAACATCCCTGGTTCTGTACTTGAAACTCACAAACATACTCTGAAGAAGCAGAATGGCTATCTGCCATGGATGCTGTGGTTGAGATCCCTGGATCGCAGGGGGGTTGGACTTGGATGACCTTCGGGTTCCCTTCCAACTCCCCCACAATCCTATGATTCGATGGGTAGCCCACTGGGCTACACTTCTAAAGCCCGCTCGTACAGGAGGGAGCAAAATGCCATCGGGCTTACTGGCAGTTCTGCACCAAGGTGCTTTAAGACAGCGGAATGGAACATTCATGTTTCCGCTGCAGCCCACGGGCGACAAACCAGCTACTCACGCATGCACAGCTCTACTCAGTGCATGCACTGCCCCTACAAACTCTGTGCCTGTCATAGGTTCGCCACCACTGGCCTAGGTGGTAAACGGCCTCGGTCCAGTATACCTGAAGGAGCGTCTCCACCCCCATCATTCTGCCCAGACACTGAGGTCCAGCTCCAAGGGCCTTCTGGCATTTCCCTTGCTGTGAGAAGCCAAGTTATAGGGAACCAGGCAGAGGGCTTTCTCGGTGGTGGCACCCGCCCTGTGGAACGCCCTCCCACCAGATGTCAAGGAGGAAAACAACTACCAGACTTTTAGAAGACATCTGAAGGCAGCCCTGTTTAGGGAAGCTTTTAATGTTTAATAGACTGTTGTATTTTAATATTCTGTTGGAAGTCGCCCAGAGTGGCTGGGGAAACCCAGGCAGATGGGCGGGGTATAAATAATAAATTATTAAATTATTATGGATGCTGTGAGCCGCAGTTCAGTTTGCCACATAGGGTGGCTGCATATGGATTCGCGTTCGAATCCCACACTGTGCTACTGTGTGTCTGCTTCAGGTGTGAGGGGAGCATCCAGCCCCTCCCAATACAATAAAACGAGAACCCCGCCCTGAAAGGAGGCTGACTCTGTAGCATCAAAGCTCTCAGTCCTAAGCCTACACCCATTTAAGAGACTGCGTGGAAATGGAAAGAAATGAGAATGACTTCCCAGCAGATCTAATTTAAATGGGCTGTAGGGTCTTCTGTATGAAGTCAGTTTCTGGGTGTGGGAGAAACGGCAAGAAAGAGAAAGCAAAAACTAGGTGCTTTTAATTGTGCTGTAAAAGGCAGAGTATCAAATCAATAATGCTGAAGTTCTGCCACAAGAAGAGCTAAGCGTGAAAATATTTATTGTTTACTAAAAAACACCTTTTATTCCTTGCAGAGACAATGTAGTTCATGGGAGATTTATTACCCCATTGCATAAAATGTCATTTATAAAACACCATGGGTTTGTCACAGTGCTCCAAAATGGCTATAAATTTGTCAGTAATGCACATCAGTTCATTACGGAGCTCGCTTGATCTTAGATTTCTGCCTCCACTCAGCTCTAGTCTCAGCGGATTGCCTGATATGCTTGCATTTTATATCTCGCATAAAAGTTTTCTCTCGTATAAAGTTATCAACACCATATATTGCCAAGATCCATCTGGCATTCCCCGAACGTGCATTTCCATTTCAGCTTCCCTTGCTCTTTTAATGAGATGCCAGGCGTGTCAGAAAAATGTGTCCATGTGGTGCGCCACACAGCCAGAATCTCATTTAGGCTGCGTTGCCTTGCCTACGTGCGCAGCGCTCACACGCCAGGGGTCCACGGAAGAGGCACGCACCACACTGGCATGCTAACAAAACATGGGGAGCAGCCGAGAGCCAAGTTTAAACACGGGGAATGCTGCCTGGACAACTTTTTCTGATACACCCAGCATCTCATTAGAACTGGGTCTTGTTGTTGTTGTTTAGTCGTGTCTGACTCTTCGTGACCCCATGGACCAGAGCACGCCAGGCACTCCTGTCTTCCACTGCCTCCCGCAGTTTGGTCAGACTCATGTTGGTAGCTTCGAGAACACTGTCCAACCATCTCGTCCTCTGTCATCCCCTTCTCCTTGTGCCCTCCATCTTTCTCAACATCAGGGTCTTTTCCAAGGAGTCTTCTCTTCTCATGAGGTGGCCAAAGTACTGCAGCCTCAGCTTCAGGATCTGTCCTTCCAGTGAGCACTCAGGACTGATTTCCTTCAGAATGGATAGGTTTGATCTTCTTGCAGTCCATGGGACTCTCAAGAGTCTCCTCCAGCACCATAATTCAAAAGCATCAATTCTTTGGTGATCAGCCTTCTTGATGGTCCAGCTTTCACTTCCATACATCACTACTGGGAAAACCATAGCTTTAACTACACGGACCTTTGTCAGCAAGGTGATGTCTCTGCTTTAGATCAGTATAATCAAAGGCTGAATTTGGGCTAGTGCTAATGAAGGCATTTGGGTGGCTGAAGAGATCCAGAATATTTGTAAACAGGGAACTAGTGTAGTATATGGTGTCTCGTTGTGCCAGAAGTGGTTTAGTCATGCTGGCCACATGATCCGGAAAGCTGTCTGTGGACAAACGCCGGCTCCCTCGGCCTGAAAGCGAGATGAGCGCCGCAACCCCAGAGTCGCCTTTGACTGGACTTAACCTATCCAAATATATCCATAATGGTTATTATGCCAAAATCAGAGATACAGTACTAATTCAAAATCTGGAATCTGAATCATTCCCTACCTCCTAGCAATCTACTTTCAACTTCCAAGACAATGGTTTACCATGACTGCAATATGCTGGAGACAATGATTTTGAATAGAGTAGAAGTAATATACATGTTTCCTCTGGTGCCTGATCATCGAAAATATATGAGTGGGATGAGTATGCACACCGTAGGCAGAAATGCTCTGGTTTGGATGATACTACAGAGGTTCAATATGGCCCTCCATGTGCAGCCAGCAAGCTTGTCCCTACCTTCATCTCACGGGTGTGGAAGGCCTGACAGAATGGCTCCAGTCTTGTGTAACCGGCCAAGATCACACAATCAATTTCCCTGATGAAATCTGGGAACTGGCCGCATGGATTTGGCCTATGTAAAAAAGGAATGCATATCTGCAAGTTCCATTTGAATGGGGATCCCTCAAGAATGGCAAAGCTGGGACAGCGTTTCAGTTGCAGAGTCAGATTGGAGTATCATATCCCATTAGGATTGACAGCAGTTACCTCAAGGTTATTGCACTGTAAGATGTTGTTGATAGCAGCTCTTGAATAGGCGGAGCGGGGAATCTTTCTGGGTCCCCCCCCAAACTTCTTAAATTGGCCTTTTAGAAGTTAGATGGTAAGAACCACTTAATTTTGACAAAGCAGCATGCAGACAGAAGAATGTTTAAAGCAACAACCAGTATACCTGCAAGCATTCTCGTATTTGAAACCAGTGAAGGTTTGTTGGGTGGAAAGTCTTTTTTGCCATTGGCCTAACAATGTAATTGTTTCTGGCATGCACAGAATTATGCTGTATGTGGTTAATGCTTTAAAGAAAGGGACAATGGGGCCTTATTCAAGTTGCCTTTGTTGAGACTCATGGGCTGCACTCATTTTAATATATTTTGAAATTAATATTGCTTGGCATTATAATTAAATGTGTCTTTCGCTATTCATTCAGTCTTGAATACAGATTTGGACTTAGCCCTCGAGGGGTTGCTTCAGAAAGGCACTCTGCTGTACCTTTTCTATCGCATTTTAGGCTTTTTACGCTGGGAGTGGTGTGCTGCACAAATAAGCACAAATACCTTCTTTCTACCTAAGTTAACTAGACTTGTGTACAACGCACACAGAGAAACACTTAAAAGGACTGGTAGTACCATTTGTGGTGAAGTTTGTGATAAGCATATTATTGAAGCTTTAGAAACCAATCCAAGAGTGATCTCATTCAGAAACCCAGCAAAGGCGGGGGGATCACTTCACAGAAATCACCAGCTCTGCCATTCTCTCCCCCAAGGCTTCACAGGACCCCCAGTCCAGATATTTACTGGGCAGCTTCAAATCGTGGATGATCACCAAGTCAGCAGCAGCCCTCCACCTGGCTGCTTGCTCAGTATCTGATGTAGGTGTCCTTTGCAAAGACCATTATACATAATTGTCTGATTATTTCCCCTTTCTCAGCCTTTTGGCTAAGATCAAGTGTAGTATCTGTTCTTATCAGTTTAATATCTAATCAGAGAGCCAGTGTGGTGTAGTGGTTAAGAGCGGTAGGCTCGTAATCTGGTGAACCGGGTTCGCGTCTCTGCTCCTCCACATGCAACTGCTGGGTGACCTTGGGCTGGTCACACTTCTTTGAAGTCTCTCAGCCCCACTCACCTCACAGAGTGTTTGTTATGAGGGAGGGAAGGGAGATTGTTAGCTGCTTTGAGACTCCTTGGGGTAGTGATAAAGCGGGATATCAAATCCAAACTCCTCCTCTTCTTTTTCTTTAAAAGAGGGGCAGAGTTCATTGTGAAATGGGTGGCCATCTCTATGGCCTTTTATAAATAGCACCAAAATTGTACATTATTTTAGGTCTGTGGTAGAAGAGAGGTGCAACTATTCTCCTTTTCCACCTTGTGAAGTCTGTTGCTAGCTAGCAACATGGGGGACCTGATAGCAGATACAATGGAGGAGGCCTGTGATTAGATCTCTAAAAAAAAAATTCCATTTTGAAGCAGCTGTGCAGTGCTCTGTTTTCGATAAGGATAGCAGAACTGGAAGACAGGTTGTTTATCTCTTTCCCTATGCTGTTTTCTCAATTAAAATCTTTGTTGTGGATCTGATTCTGATTTAATGAATTGGCCTGCTAACAAACTGTGGTTTGCACAAACCACCATTTCCCCATAAAGGTAAAGGTAAAGGGACCCCTGACCATTAGGTCCAGTCGTGTCCGACTCTGGGGTTGCGGCGCTCATCTCGCTTTATTGGTCGAGAGCCGGCATACTGCTTCCGGGTCATGAATTCTATTCTATTCTATTCCGGGTCATGAATTCTATTCACACTTGGAATTCTATTAGAAATCTGATGGGGAGCAATATCTGTTGGAGTCAATGCAGTGAATTCCCCTCTTGTGCTCAGCCTGCATTTGTAGAGATGAAACCTTATTTCAGGGGAACACCATAAATCTCTGATGACCTCATTCAAAGGAAACTGACCTGGGGCACGCACTGGACTGCCTTCAGTGGCAGACTTTGGACTCTAAAATTCAGTGCCACCCGCCTCTCGTTCCCCGTTCTACAGCATTGGTGACTTCTTTTTCAGTGTATCTGAAGAAGTGTGCATGCACACAAAAGCTCATACCCAGAACAAACTTAGTTGGTCTCTAAGGTGCTAGTGGACAATTTTTAAAATTTTATTTATTTATTTTGACTGTGTAGTATATATGCATTGAAACAGGAATCCTATTTTTTCAGTGCAGATTCTGATAAAGAGCTCTCCACAATATGCACTTGCAGTACTAATATAAACTGTTGTGCCTCTATCTCTGCAAAATGTTGAGTCTTATACTGAGCCTTATACTGGGTCACCCACGCCATTGGTATATCCAGCTCAGCAGCCCTCCAATAATTTAGGCAGGAGAAATTCCTAGCCCTTTCCGGAGACACCAGGGACTGAACACAGACCTTCTGCATGCAAAGCAGATGTTCTACCACTGATCTATGGCACTCCCCTTAATGCCTTGTTGCTTTCATGTTCCTCTAAGACAAGAATATCCAAATGTACTCAGAGGACTCTGACAGTTTCATTACATTGTGTGTGGGTAGCTGAATCTCTCTCATAAAGCCTCGCCCTAAAGCAGTTTATAGAAGTTGTTACGGTACTTTGGGGGTGCTAAGTATTTTAGATCTAGTCTTACGGCTTGGTTTTCTATAAAATGATAAATATGGATTCCTTTAAAAAAAAAAATTCCTTGGGACTTCTTAGGGCTTCGATCCTATGCACACATTCCTGGAACTAAGCCCCATGGAATTCAATGGGGCTTCTGAGCAGACGTTCACCAGCCAGCATCATAAGAAAGTGTGAACTTATTTCTTGTGAAGTCATTTTAATGTGTTATGAAAAACAGTTTTGTCACATTTTCAATTTTACATTTGACAGGCTGGTGTTGTTGTTTTTTAAAACAAACAAACAAGCAAACCCAAAACCTTTAAAGTGTGTAAATCTATATACAATTAGACATTTTGTCTAATTTGTAATGGAGGCTAGTAATTCGTTTCTATCTTATTTCTATCGTCTTGTGTCTCTATAAAAAAGCGACACAATAGGCTTCTTTGATAAACATCAAGTTTATAAATATAACACTTTAAACATAAGTTACATTCGGCAGGTTGATTTTGTTTTTCTTTGTAGAAAGAGAAACCTATGTTACGTTCAATCAAAATAGAAATTTCCAGCTGCTATTTTCAGCTACTTTTGTGCCATTTCAGTTACAAATCCTGCACATTTCATTACTCACAAGAGAACTGATCCAACGCCCACTGAAGCAAATGGAAAGACTCCAATTTCATTTCAACTGGTGTTTGGTGGCCATAAGGGGAGGGGAAAACACTAGCAAATGAACATTTGAAAATGCATGCATATCCAAATAGTCCCAGGGGATGCGAGTGCAGCCAATAAATAGTTGGTTGGGTGAAGATGTAAACATCCTGCTTTGTTTCTTCAAATTTACTGGCTCATAATTCTGAAGATTGTAACTCCTGCAGCATTGGAATAGACGTGGCCAGGAATGTCCCAGATCTTGAAAAGTCAAGAATGGGAATCGGGCAGCAAAGCACACATCACCCCATGCAAGTCTTACACCCAAATCCTGAACATGTTCCGTTTATTCGGGCTGCAATTCCATGCCCACTGACTTGAAAGTAAGTGCCCTTGAACCCAGTGCTGGAGGTACTTACTTCTGAGTAAACAGGCATGTGATTTTGTTGTAAATAAGGAAGGGACCCAGGTGGCGCTGTGGGTTAAACCACAGAGCCTAGGGCTTGCTGATCAGAAGGTCGGCGGTTCGAATCCCTGCGATGGGGTGAGCTCCTGTTGCTCGGTCCCTGCTCCTGCCCACCTAGCAGTTCAAAAGCATGTCAAAGTGCAAGTAGATAAATAGGAACCGCTCTGGCGGGAAGGTAAACGGCGTTTCCATGCACTGCTCTGGTTCGCCAGAAGCGGCTTAGTCATGCTGGCCACATGACCCGGAAGCTGTACGCCGGCTCTCGGCCAATAAAGCGAGATGAGCACCGCAACCCCAGAGTCGTCAACGACTGGACCTAATGGTCAGGGGTCCCTTTACCTTTAACCATGCTTAGTTGCATAACCTTGAGTTTGTTGTCTTGCTGATGGTGCATGATAGAAGAAGAGGAGGAGTTTGGATTTGATATCCCGCTTTTATCACTGCCCGAAGGAGTCTCATAGCGGCTGACATTCTCCTTTCTCTTCCTCCCCCACAACAAACACTCTGTGAGGTGAGTGGGGCTGAGAGACTTCAGAGAAGTGTGACTAGGCCAAGGTCACCTAGCAGCTGCATGTGGAGGAGTGGAGACGCGGACCCGGTTCACCAGATTACGAGTCCATCACTCTTAACCACTACACCACACTAGCTCTCTTAATAAAGGCAAGATCAATCAAATGGAAGGTCAAATTAGCAAATGCTAAAGACAGAAGGGCCAAGCCAACAACAATATTCAGACAAAGTCCTACAAAATAATAACTTTTAATGTAATTTTTTTTGGGAGACATTGGGTCAGGATTATCAGGTGTTGCTTGGTAAATTATTATTTTTCTTATTCATCTAAAGTAGGGATGGGGAAACTGTGGCTCTTTAGAAGTTGTTTGATCCACAGCCAGAATGGTCAATCACCAGGGATGATGGGAAATGTAGTTCAATATCTAGAGTGCTATAGATTCACCCATCCCTGCATAAGACATTTCAATGTGTTATTTAACCCAAATCCTAAGGTCTGCCTCTCCCCCCAAAAAAGTTCCCCAATTAAGCTATCAGGGTGGACCATATCAGGATGGACCATTGATAAGATAAGATAAGATAATTTATTGTCATTGCACAAGTACAAGCACAACACTATACAAGTGCAACGAAATTGCATGCTCCCCGTAAAAACAGAAAGAAAGAAAAAACAAAACAAAAAGCAGCACAAAACACACACACACCAAAGAAAGCCACACATACACACATTGAGATGGCAGAAAGGGAGATAGTCCAATTCACACATGGAAAAAAAAAAACAGGAGCAAGGAGGGGGTTGAGCAACCCTAAATCAGGCCAATTTGTTCCTCTGCAGTTAGTCATTTCGCCTCTCCACCATGACCTCCTTGTGCCTCCCTCTGGCAGAGTTCATCTTGAGTCTCTTCCAAGGCAGGAGCCACAGGAACACCACTGACAAAGGCTGTGCCAAGGGGCTCACCTTAGCAAAGAGCCCTTCCTTCTTTCTGCCACTGCTTCTTTGCCCTTTGCCGCTTGCTCACTTGCAGCCAGGAGCAGCAGCAGCAGCAGCCTCCTCTCCGCTTCTCATGGAAATTGGCCTCAACAGAAAAGAGCAAATGAATGGGTGGTAACAGTGGTGATAAAGAAGTGGGCCCACTGAGGGCATCCTGACCAAGAGGTCCCTATAAAAAGCTTAGAGTCAACATTGCTCAGGGCTGCAAACCTGTGCCTTCTGCATCTGGTCATCAGATGACAACATTGGATCCTGTCTTTAGGTGACACGAAACTCTTTGTTTCTGAAATCATGGGGCAAAAAGTTCCTCTTTGGGTTGTGCTATTTCAGTGGCATCCCAAAACACATCATTCTACGGCTATAGAGTTTTTTCAGCTGCATAATTCTATATATATATATATATAGAGAGAGAGAGAGAGAGAGAGAGGGAGGGAGAGAGTAGAAACTGTAAGGCAGAATGTTTATATCTGCAGCCAGCCCGAGTTTGTTTGCTTTTGTGTGTGTGCAGAGGGGGCGTGTAGCAATTTCTTTATTCGATGAACACATATCTGGAGGGTGTATTTTACTTAGTCAGATTTCATCATACGCACAACAGAAGGTGAATACTTATTGGATTAAATGTGGTATAAATCCCATCCACTCCTTATCCCCTAATCACTCCTAGAAGTTAATGTTAACCATTAAAAAACCACCTCACCTTCTCTGCAGGGGGGAGGGAGAATGCCCCTGCAGTGGTTGACATAATGCAGAAAAGATGAAGAGAGCTATGATGACCGTCTTCAGCCTGCATACATGCTGCTTAATCACCATATAGTTTTATTTAGGATTCCCATATGATGTATTTGGCTCCTCAGCGAGGTGTGCATTTTCCACGGATAATCCAAGTATGTAAATACTATATGCCCAGATGCTAAGGGAGTGTGCACATATGCTCATGATGGGAGCTGAGAAATGTGTGTAATAATAATAATAATAATACATTTTCTTGCGGTTTTGCAAGAGGCTTTGGGGATCCAAGCCGAATCTTTCACAGGCTGCCAATACAAACGTGTCCAGGTTGATATTCCTATTTGATTGTTAGAAATGTGTCTTGCAACTTTCTCATTAACAGATGTCTGGCTTTATATGCAAGCCAAAAGCTTTTAAAGCTGTGAATCAAAAGGTGTTTTGTTTTTTTTTAAAGATCTAGCAAGTGCCTAAATAAGCGATCTTCGATCTTCAAGCATCTTCAGTTCTTATAGCTCTGATGAGATCTATGTTCTTCGTAGGGTACTAGACTTTTTAATTCATTTTTCTTCTTTTTTTTTAAAAAAAATCGAGCCCGCTTCTGTGCCTTTAGCGGCAGCCTGATACACAAAATTAAGCAGGTGAAACTTTTTGCACCACTCTCTAGCTCCATACCAGGAAAACTAGACTTGGCTTCTTTCTGTGCTAGGCTGCAGTTACTGGATCATGAACGGCTGACATTCTGTGTGACTATCAGCACCAAGGCAATCCGTTCCAATGTTTGCTTTCTCATGTAAGGCACAATGGCACTTACTCACAGGCAAGCATTCTTGGGATTGCAGCCTTGATATTAAAACATATAAAGTCTAGTTTTCACTATGCAGTATGGAAAAATACACTATTTTCATACTTAATGTCAGACAAGGTCATGTTTGATGCATTGGTAATGCATTTACCAGCATACCAAAGATAGCAACTCACATTGTTCATTCTTTATCTGAAAATCTAACGATCCAAATCTGTAGGATGTCTCTTCCTTAAACAACACTTCACGGCTGCTGTGAAGTATCAATGCCCCCAAAGAATTTCTGAATAAATGAGGCTGCCCTTGCTTGCAAAATGTGATATCACTCTACTGTGAGGATTCTCAATTTCCCTGTGCATACATTGTTATGCTATAACTCGGGGGCGGCCCAAGACGTTTTGGTAAAGGTAAAGGTAAAGGGACCCCTGACCATTAGGTCCAGTCGCGGATGACTCTGGGGTTGCGGCGCTCATCTCGCTTTACTGGCCGAGGGAACCGGCGTACAGCTTCCAGGTCATGTGGCCAGCATGACTAAGCCGCTTCTGGCGAACCAGAGCGGTTCCCGAGGCAAAATATCCGGCTGCCACCCCCGCAATGGGGTGTGAGATTCTGAAAAGGCAAAAGCCTTTGCTAAGCTTCACTACCAGGCCGGGGTGGGGGGCAGACTCCATAAGGCAGGAGCGTGAAGTTAGTGGACTAGGGGGATTAGGCTAGCTAGTCCTCTAAATGTTCCTGGCAAATTAGAGTATGAAAGTGTCCTTCCGAAAGCCTGGGAAGCTTCTGCCCAGCTTAGGGAGGGAGGTGTGTTGCCTATGCATGCAACGTCGCCTCCCAATCACCCTCGCAAGCTGGCACTTCTGGCCCTAACTGTTCCCCTATGAAAAACTCCACCACATGCCACTGCCACCATAGCTGTCAACCCTCCCTTTTTTGGCGGGAAACTCCCTTATTCCAATGCCATTTCCCGCTGCTATCCTGGATTGTTTATGTCCCTTAAATTTCCCGGATTTCCAAGGAAGCAGCTCCTTTCCCTCCCTGCCGGCCAGGGAGGCTCCTCAGCTGCGTTGCTCGGCTGCCAATAAGGAGTCTGAGACCGACTGGGGGCGGAGCTTGCATGTTTTGTGCAGCCAGACCCTCATGCCCAACCAGACAGACAGCCTGCCTGCCGTCTATGCGCTCGCTCTTTCGCTCACCCGTTCACGCGCAGCCTCTGGAGCGCAGGGTGGCGAGGCTACTTGGTGCCATTGCACCGCCCTTGCGGCATCCCTTATTTTCAAATCCAAAAGTTGACAGCTATGCACTGCCACAAGGGCACCCATGATGCCCTCCCTCTTGCCAAAACCTGGTGAGAGGGAGAAGTTCTGGAGACCTTTGCCTCTGGTCTTCCCTCACCCCTAGGGCAACGCTGAGTGGCGGGTGGGCCGCTTGGGTGATCTGCAGCTGCCACTGCCTCCCTTGCCTGGGTTACTTCTCTGGTGGCAGTGGAAGTGGTGGGGTGGGAAGCCCCCCCCCCCGAGGGGGTGCCGCCTCTTGCCTTTCTGCCACCTGAGGCGGCTGCTTCACGCTGCCTTGTGTGGGCCGACTCTGCTATCACTACCTCTCTGTGTATCATACTGATGGGTGATGTTGGTGTGGGTGTCATCTATACTGTATAGGATTGGGATAAGGTGTGGGGTGTGGGGAATGAATATACAAAAATTACTTAGTGACAGGCACTACTTAACAAGAGCAATAGGTTTCTGCTGTTGTGCCTTTAAGAGCTATCTGATGCACAGTCTTCTATTGCATCTGAAGAAGTGTGCATGCACACGAAAGCTCATACCAAGAACAAACTTAGTTGGTCTCTAAGGTGCTACTGGAAGGAATTTTTTTATTTTTCATTTTGTTTCGACTATGGTAGACCAACACAGCTACCTACCTGTAACTCGTCTTCTATTAGGCGATTCTTTCCTGTCACATAGAGTTGCCATATTTCAAAAAGTATAAACCAGGACACACCGAAGGCAATGCACATCAACTTTGGGAGGCTCTGGCCCCCTCAATTTTTTTATGGGGGGGGAGAGAAGGTATCTCAGCCCCTAGGAGTTGGCTCCTGTTGATTGCTTTGAAGTCACTTCATCACTAGATGGGAGGGGGGGTCGCCTTCCAACCGCCCCTCCCTGTCTTGTATTTTGCCAGAACTAGGGTTGCCATATGTCCTCTTTTTCCAGGACACGTCCTCTTTTTTTCAGGGATAGAGTTGTCATAGCGATCCATAGTCAAAGGTAGAAGTTGACTAACGCGTCCTCTCTTTTTTTGGTTCTTCAAAATATGGCAACCCTGTGTAGCATTTAGTTATTTCAAAGTCACGGGGCTGACTGCCAGCTAAGGCTAAGCTGGCACGCATTCGGGTTGCGCTTGGGTGAAGTAGCCCCCAATGCAATGCCCATGCTGTGCACGTGCGTTCTGATCCTGCACCATCCAGGCAAACCCAGCGCAATGCACGGCTCCTTCGGCTCGGATAGACGATGCGCTTAGGATCGCCGCGTGAGCCTGCGCTTCTTCTGCGCGCGCGTCTAGGCGGTTCAGACTTCACGAAGTGGGCGCGCGCTCGTGCGGACGCCCCCGGCGGGCCGAGGAATCCCCCCCAGGGGAAAGCCGCGGTGTCTCTTTAAGGCGGGGAAGGTAGGGCGAGGCCCTTCTCGCCACTCCGACGCCCGCGCGTCCGTCCGCCCGGCGAAAACTCCTCGCAAATTGAGGAGCCCAGTGCCTCGAGGGGGCCCGGCGCCGAGGCGGAGAAGCCGGCGTCGAGAGCAGCCCCGTCCCCTCAGCCGTCCACCGAGGCAGGGAGGAGGGAGGAGCCCCGCCACCCCCCGCTCCTGCCCCGCCGAGCTCCTACGCCGAGCTCGCCCCCTATGTCCCGCGCAAGCAAGCGAGCAAGCGCCCCGTCGCGGAGCTCCCCGGGGACGCCCGGCTGCGAAGCAAGGAGCCGCCGACGGGGCGAGCCTCTTCGCGAGGGATTAAGCCAAGGCAGGCGAGAGGTGGAGCGGACGAGAGGGGGGCGACGGAGCCGGGCGCGGAGCTTGCGCGCCTCCTCCTCCTCGCGCACTTTGTTTTTCCCGCCCTCGGAGCTGAGGAGGACCAGGGCCATGGCAGCAGCGCCGGCGGGGCAGCAGCAGCAGCAGCGCGCCTGGAGTTTAGTCGCCGTCAGCTTGTGGCTCCTGTGCTCGGCTCCCCAGGTAAGAGAAGCCGCGTCCCGTCTCCCTCTCCTCCTCCTCTCCCTTCTTCCCTCCGTTTCTCCCCTCGGCTCGGTGGTTAGCGCGGGGGGAGCCCCCTGTCGGGCGAGCGACAGGTGGACACGCACGTGTGTATGCGCGCGGGTGCGGAGCAGGGGTTGCCTGAGGCCAGCAGAGGTTCCTGCGCGCGCGGGTGAGCTTTCATCTTTGGGGAAGACGTAGCTGCGTGAGCAAGAAGGGCCGGGATGCGTTTCTTACCTGTGACTGCTCTTGCTTGCTTGCTACTGAACTGCTCCGTCTGAAAATGGGGGGGGGGGGTCTCAGGCATGTCAGGCATGGGCTTGGCCACATTTTTTTGGGGGGGGTGGAGGCTGGGAGGGCAAACCCGAGTTATCTGGTAAGCAATCGGTTAGTTAAGTACTTTTATTTACTTGATTTGGGGGGCAGCTGCCCCTCCCCCAGCTATGCCCATGGTGTCAGGAGTTGTAATAATAGACAGGGATGCCAGCTTGAATAAAATATTGTAGGGCCACGCAAGCTCCACACTGCATAATTGATCACATAATGCAGCCCCTCATATATATATATATATATATATATATATATATATATATATATATATATATATATATATATATATTTATTGGGGGGAGTGAAGGCCCCTTGGCCCCTAGGAGTTGGCTCCTATGATACAGAGTGTCTTGAGAACCTGAAGTTTGGGACAGGACAAGATTTGCTGCATCTCTGGTGGCTTCAAAAACTGTGCGCTTTTGCTGCTCAGGATGACTTCAAGCTGAGACTGACAGGTGTCATTTGCCTTTAGGAGATGGTCCTTAAAGTTGTTTTAAAATAGCTGACCTTTTTGTTTCAGGACATGGCAATTCCAGGGAGCTTTGAGCTATCAGAACATGACATGTGAACTTCAAGGAAGTGTCCACTTCTTTGGACTTGCGGAGGTTTTGATCTTGCAGTCTTAGGTGGCGGAGTTGTGTGTGTGTGTGTGTGTGTGTGTGTGTGTGTGTTACACACCACCCCTTTGGTTTCTTGCAGAAATTCTAATAAGGGGTTAATTTCTGCCGTATGCAGTGTCTGCTTCTCTGATGTTTTCAGAGGAGCTTTAGAGACTCTGTCCAGCTCCTGCATCTTGGTTTCTGAGTGCAAATAAGTGATAGCAAAGTTGTTGGTTTTTAATTTTAAAAACTAGTTTTCCGTCTGCATGTGTTTAATGCCTGAATTCAGGATATGGTTAGGGTATCATATTCAGTAAGAAGCAGAAGTCTCAAAACCTGCAGAACCTGGTGTAGCATTTCAGGGAAACTTGCCACTTTTTTGCTGCAAATGGGTGTTGAGGATAGAGCTGTCTGTCTATCTCACTTGAGCGAATTTAGCAAAGCAGGTAAATTGCCTTCTCATTAGACCCAGCAAGGGCTGAAGTGGCTGGAAACTGGAAGGGAAGAAACAGGACTTGTTTTGTGTATAGCAGCTAACAGCAGAACTTGAAACTGCTGTCAAAAACAGGAGGTTATTGCCAGATTAGCTGGTTTTCTTTGGAAACAACGAAACCTGAAAATTTCAAAAATAAACATTTAAAAAATATAAACACATTTCAATGCCACTTCACTTTCCCCAATGTCATTGAAAATGTTTTATTATTCAATGTGCCAAAAGTACCTATATCTTGGTGGGTTGTGCCAGGCTGGATTATGCCAGCATCCTCTGAATTTTAAAATACAGTCTCTGCAAATGCCACTGTGTAAATGGAGATGGCCTGCTTTCTCTGCCTGTACCACAAGAATCATAAATTTGGCGTATCCTAGTCCCCAGGGTGCCAAAATAAAACCCCTAGTGTGAATTCTGCCAGATTCTATTTTTGTCCATTGTTTTAAATATAGGTCAAATTCTCTTCCTAGAAGTACACCTACATCCGGGTTTGCAGCGTTCTTAATCCAAGTTGTTCATAAACTAAGCTGTTCTTAAACCAAGGTACCAATGTAGTGTACCGCCAGCAGGTGCAGATTGCTATTGCTTGGAATTTACTCCCCCTGGAGGTACAAATGGCCCCTACACTATTGGCTTCTAGCATTAGGTTAAGATGGTACCTGTTAACCCAGGCCTTTGATAGAGCTTAACTTTCAGCCATGCCTTCCTCACAGGGTTGTTGTGTGATAAAATGGAGGGGGGGGAGAACATGTATGCTGCATTGAGTTTCTTGGAGGAAAGACAAGATACAAGTGTTAGCCATATATATAAAAATATATCTGGTGCGGTCATTCTGTCCTGAGCAGGCGAGCCCCAGAATTTTTCTCTTGTTCTGTTTGTGGAGGCTCTGCAGAACCTGGTTTTTAAATTGAAAGGGGAATTGTGATTCCTAAATAGGGGCTATTTGGATGTAAGTTTTACTTTTCCTAATAAAATGCACTGGACATCTAAAGATGAAGTTAGTTTTATAATCCCAGGGAAGTGAAGGTTGCATGGTATTTATTATAAACTGTACAGGCTGCAGTAAATATTATGGACTGAGATTCTTAGTTATCCTCTTGTGAGGAGGAATGTTTTTTTTCCAGGGTATCAAATACTCCTGTAGTCTCTCCTGTTTTGTTTTCAAATGAGTTTTTCATTTCTTGAAAGCAGAATGTTGAGCTGGGTTGTGTCATTGTGTTTCCCATGGGTATAATTTACACGTACTTGATGTCATTTTAGTATTCTCTACAAGGTAGTTCCCTCTGCTTAGTCATGGAATCTCCGCTGCCCAGATGTTGCTTCAGGGAAATGGATCATAGCTTAGCTTGGGGGGGGCGGGGGGCTGTAGAATATCCTGCAGATGCAATGGGGCACAAACAAATCTAATTAACTTTTTCTGTTTTCTTAAAACTGAAAGTGAAGCTAGTGTGAGACCCCACCCCTCCTGGTTACTCTTATTTGTTTTCGAGTCATCTCCAGATTTTTTTTAAAAAAAACATAATTAAATCTGATCGCTTTGATATACTTCTTAATGTAAGCTTACACTTCTTGAGAATAGTGTTGGATTGCATGGGCGAAATGCCACATCTTAAGTAATAAGATGTGAAAAGGTAGTAAAACATGACCACTCTGCCTGGTTGCTAACTGCGTCATCAAAATATGTTTAGAATTTTTTAATATATATTTTTAAATGTATTACTGTGCTGCTAGGACAGTTGGAAGCTTGTGAGCATGGTAGGCCTTAAAAGAGGGTGGTTTGGAATCTGTGTCTGTCCGGTTTTGCTAGAGTCTAGCTCCTTTCATCCCTGGTGACTGGACGTGCTCATTGGGGCTGCTGGAAACTGAAGTTGGAGAACACCAGGGAGGCTGCAGGTTCTGAACCTTAAAATCTCAAATCGATAGTTGGCTGGTGGGTAAGGTAGAGGCAGTTCTCATTTGTATGGCCAAAAACTTTAATTAGTGCGGCTAAAATGTCACATTTGTTCACTTTTAAAATCTGCTTTTGGTTTTTACATTATCCCTGCAGTGTGCAATTAAAAACACAAATACCTAACTTTCCTTCTGACAACGGGTGGTAGCCTTCCTTTGGGAAAATAGCAAACACTTGGTCCTGCATGGAGTTTGAAAACTTCTGTTGCATTCTTCAGAGAGGAAAGGGTTTGCTCCGAGCTGTCTTAAGTGCTGAAGAAGAAACAGCTGGTGCACAGCTGGGTCATGCTACCTGATCGTCAAGAATACCTCTGTTTCAACCTATGTAAATATGAGACTTTTATTGTTGGAGAAGTGTGTGTGTGTGTGAGTGTGTGTGTGTGTGTGTGTGTGAGAGAGAGAGATGGTGTATTCATTTTTTTGTCTAGATTCTGATACTTTTTGAGTTAGCACTGTGTTAAAAATCAGGAAGGGATGCTGGTGGCGCTGTGGGTTAAACCACAGAGCCTAGGGCTTGCTGATCAGAAGGTTGGCAGTTCGAATCCCTGCAACGGGGTGAGCTCCCGTTGCTCGGTCCCTGCTCCTGCCAACCTAGCAGTTTGAAAGCACGTCAAAGTGCAAGTAGATAAATAGGAACCACTCTGGCGGGAAGGTAGATGGCATTTCTGTGCGCTGCTCTGGTTCGCCAGAAGTGGCTTAGTCATGCTGGCCACATGACCCGGAAGCTGTACACCGGCTCCCTTGGCCAGTAAAGTGAGATGAGCGCTGCAACCCCAGAGTCGGACACGACTGGACCTAATGGTCAGGGGTCCCTTTACCTTTACCTTTAAAAAGCAGGATAGCCATTCTGTGTGCAGGCTTCAACAAATAAGGCTCATCGTAACAAGTGTGGCACTGCCACTCTGGTGAGTGTGATGAGTGGAAAGCCCTTCCTCCCAACTTTGAAGTGGCAGAGGCAGGTGGAGGACATCCATGCAGCTTCAAGGTTGGGAGGAAAGCTGGGGAAGGTGGTTGCAAGCATGCTTTCCATCTCGATTTTCCACATGCCGCTGAGCCCCAACTCCCTGTAATGACTGACACAATCACCTCCTTTTTTTAATCACAAGAAGAGGAGAAAAAGAGATGAAGAAGGGGTCTCTAAGCCTCTCCTATGAACATGGGCTAAAGCCTGAATGGTCTGCTCCTCCCTTTTCCCCAGGAAATGTTGCCAGAGATTCCTTTGCTGTTGGGTGGAGATTATTGACGTCATACAGCTGGCAGGTGGAATGAGCACAGTTTTTGGCTAGGGTAAGCAGGACCAGCCAAAAACTCCAAGTGCATGTAGGTACATACAATTGAGATTACAAGCATAGAAAACTAAGGAGGTTTTTTTTTGTTTGTTTTTAGAGTGAGTACGCGGGAACTTCAGGATTGAATAAAGTCAGGTAGAGTGACTGGTCACTGAATGCCTTGTTTCCATGTAGTCTTCTTCAGTGGCTCAATGCGCATTGAAGACTGCGCTCAATGCTCATCACTGGGAATATTGTTGACAGGATCAGCAGGACTGAGTCACAAAATGCTTGTCATCTTCAAGAACCATCCTCCGTCACTACAGAATTTTGAATGTCCGTATAATAATAATAATAATAATAATAATAATAATAATATAATTTATTATTTGTACCCCGCCCATCTGGCTGGGTCTCCCCAGCCACTCTGGGCGGCTTCCAGCAAACATTAAAATACATTAACACATCACAGATTAAAAACTTTCCTAAACAGGGCTGCCTTCAGGTGTTTTCTAAATGTCATGTAGTTGTTGATCACTTTGACCTCTGATGGTGCCACTACCGAGAAGGCCCTCTGCCTGGTTCCCTGTAGCTTTGCTTCTCGCAGTGAGGGAACCGCCAGAAGGCCCTCGGCGCTGGATCTCAGTGTCTGGGCTGAACGGTGGGGGTGGAGACGCTCCTTCAGGTATACAGTTAAGGTATTAAAGTTAAAATACCTTTCTGTAACCTTTGATGCCTGGTGCAGCTAATTCAATTCCAAGGAGTAAGACGCGCATGTTCAGTGGTTTCATAGGTGTGGTGCCGCCCTCGTACCTACAGGACCGCCTCTCCCAGTATGCCCCGCAAAGGACCTTAAGGTCTACAAATTATAACCTGCTGGAGATCCCGAGCCACAAGGCTGCCAGGCTGGTGTCAACCAGGGCCAGGGCTTTTTCAGTTCTGGCCCCAACCTGGTGGAACACTCTGTCACAAGAGACTAGGGCCCTGCGGGATTTGACATCTTTCCGCAGGGCCTGCAAGACAGAGTTGTTCCACCTGGCCTTCGGGTCGGACACTTAAGTTTGATGGTTCCCTCCCTTTGGTTTGGTAATGGGCGCTAAATGAATCAGCATTTTAAACTGGTTTTTAACTTGTATTTTAACTAATTGGTTTTTATATTTTATTGTGATTTTTGTTGATGTTAGCCGCCCTGAGCCCGGTCCTGACTGGGGAGGGCGGGGTATAAATAAATTATTATTATTATTATTATTATTATTATTATTATTATTATTATTATTATCCTTATTTGTTGCAGCAGTTTCTACAACAGTAAGTAACGTTGTATTTTAACATATAGTGGCACTAAGATGTAGGAGAGATGGGAAAGTCCACAACTTTCATTGTTTGAATAGTTTTGCTGATTATCACCCCTTAAGACCCACTGAACTTAGCTTTATTTCATTTCAGATGGGTGAAATGGCTACTATGAGTCTCTTTCGTAACCAGTTGTTTATTCAGTGAGACATTTTTTAAATCTCTTTTAATTTTTCAAAGGTTTTAATTTTGGATTGTGTGTGATTAAATGCAGTGTTCATACTTCACCTGCTCATTAAGGAAGAAGCTATAGTTGTGGCTAATTGCTTGGATAGGAAAATAACACACAGGCTGTGCAGAATACTTATTACGTACCTTCATTAATAATGTACTTAACAGGGAATTTAGGGTGTCATATCTCTCATGGGCATAATGGATGCAGGCCTCTTCTAAAGAATATCCCATTTTTGCTGTCTTCCCCTTTTTAGCCAACCTTGACTATTGTGGTACTTTGGACAAGCTCCTTCTTCACCATTTCATTCAGGGAATTGTGCTGTTTGGCCAAACGCAGAGCAAAGAGCCTAGTGTGTCAGGATAAATGACAAAGCAAGCAACTATTGAGATAAGCGAAAGGATAGCTACCCAATTATGCACAGTTTATGTATTAGAAGTTTGTACAAAAAATGGGTCATGTGTTCCTAAGAATGAAGTCAACTCTGAGAATGCCTATCACACATGTGGCAGTTGAAAAAGCTCTTATTGATCCTTCAAAGACTTGAAGCAGAGCTTAGTATGACAGATATGATGAATCACAAAGGAACTATTGGCTCAGAAGGAACATATGGAGCTTGTATTTGGACCTTGGAGGCTGAAGTAATGAAGAGCAAGTCACAGATGGAGACTATCTGGACAGCTCCCCAAGGAAAAACATGCAAAGAAGGTTTGGGGGTGATAGAGTACTGTCAATAGCCCTGTAAATGAATATTGATGTACATTCCTTTCCCGTATTTGTTGAGGGTGGAATGGAACTGAACCATGGTGCTGCCTGACGAGAAAAGCCATCAGCCAATCATGGAATGATGGGTAATTTGCTATTTTAACATTTTAAACTTGGAGCAGATGTTGGATTCTTGACAAAGACAAATGGAGCACCTTCAATTGATGTATCTGCCTTTTTCCTCCCACCGCTGTTCTAATACATGGCAGTCTACAATTCTTACTCCTAACACGGCATTGCAAAGTTACAGTACAATGAGTTTGCAATGTCAAGTACCAGGTGAGAAAAATCGACCCATTATTTAACTTGTCTGTTTGACAAATGTATCAAGCAAAGACCACACAGATGGAAACATGTGATTTGGCATTGCCATGGTTAAGGAGATAAAAAAAAAATAAAGCGTGAACTTGCTAAAGAGTGCTGTTGTAGCAAAACAGCTATGGTGTGATCTCCAAAGCCCCCAGTTCAAATCTTGCTTTGGGCAAGTAGTGAGTCATTTGTGCTCAGTTCCCTGAGTGTAATACAGAAAATATAAAACTGGTCTTGCAGTTGTTGTGAGGAATAGTCAGGTAAAGATAAAACATACACAGATTACTTGAAATTTGAAAAAAAAAGTAGACCTGACAAGGAAAAGAACTGTCAGAATAGTCTAGGCTTGATTTTTCTTAATATTATTAAGGATTTCAAAGTGTTGCTTTGAATCCCCTTCTTTGGAGGAATAGATAACTGAATGGATGCAGCTACAGATACTGATAAAAATGTAGTTTGTGCAGGATGTCTTTTTATAATTTTTGATTTCATTAACAACTTAGCATAAATTTGCATATGAATAACATAATGGTACCACAGGATAAATCATTCTTATTTATTGGATTATGTCTTGAGAGGCACCATCCTTAGAGAGAAGGGCGATGGAATGCGACCTGCAACCCACATATTTTTTTAGTCCACATATTAAAATAATTAACAGTTCCATAAAACTGTGCAGCCTGGTTCACCAAGGACATCTTTTTATGAAAGATTTATAGTTAGGCTAACTAGTGTCACAGCCTTAACTTTCCCCGTTATAACTGAGACTTCCATGTAACCCTCATGCTTTGATGCTCCTTAACATCTTGAAAATCAAGAGAGGCGTGAATATATACCGGTAGTTCTCATGTTTAGCAAGGAATCATTGCTTTGAATTGGAGCGATGGCAGACGCAACTTATAGAATCTTAAGTTGAAAAGGGACCTTGTGAGGGCCTCTAGCTCATCCCAAATGAGTGCAATGCAAGATGAAACTACAGCTCCCTGACCTACGATATCCAGGAAAGAGCTCCATCACTGCGTGTTTCAGTGCTGCTGAATTATCTTAAAACCTGCTATTAATTCAGTTAAAACAGCAACACTTCAAGCTTTGTTTTCAGGTATTAGGAGATTTAGGACCAGTTTTCTCTTCCCCCCGGAATAACTCCATAAAACCTTGTTGCTGCAGTTTGAGCCTTTACTGGTGTATTTTATTCACTGGGGCTACAAACCTGTACCCACTAACCTGGGAATATGCCCCATTGAACTCCTGCTTTTGAGTAGACTTGCATAGGACTGTAAAGGAGGAACTGGAAAAAGCTTTTTTTTAAAAATTAAATAAATCTAATGATTTAGAAATGTCCCCATGAAGGCCTGGTAGCGTGTTTGCATTTTGCATCTATACAAAAATTTGTTCTCAGCCAATGAAATGTTAATTTCCGTATTGCCTATTGGTCTATTTGGTTTTTCTTTCTTCGAAAGCTAATATTAATTATTTGGCTCATCTATTTTGCCATTTGTCAGAATCCCTGTGTTGTAAAACATGTGCTGCTACTTCCAAAAGAGCAGCTGATTAAGTCTGTTTTAGCAAAAACAAAAGTGACTTGTCGACCATTAAAGGCTAACAAACAAACTTACTATGGCATAGAACAGGCATAGGCAAACTCCGGCCCTCCAGATGTTTGGGACTACAATTCCCATCATCCCTGACCACTGGTCCTGTTAGCTAGGGATGATGGGAATTGTAGTCCCAAACATCTGGAGCCGCAGAGTTTGCCTATGCCTGGCAT
This sequence comes from Darevskia mixta, assembly GCA_034641385.1. Taxonomy (NCBI): domain Eukaryota; kingdom Metazoa; phylum Chordata; class Lepidosauria; order Squamata; family Lacertidae; genus Darevskia; species Darevskia mixta. The sequence continues at coordinate 23,099,682 of JAWWNH010000017.1, forward strand.
AGACTTTCATGGAATCATAGAACTGTAGAGTTGGTGGCACCCCAAGAGTCATCTATTCTAGACCAGCTCCCTGCAATCCAGGAATCTCAGCTAAAGCATCCAAGGCCTTTACTTTAAAACCTCCAATGAAGTCCACAACTTCCCAAGGGAGTCCATTACACTGCCAAACAGCTCTTGTTGTTATAGCCAGCTGGACAGCTGCTGCAAAAAGGAACAGATCTATATAGCATGGCAGCTGCTGTTCTTTTAAAGAAACCAGCATATTGCTAGATCTTCCATCTTCTATGCTGGAAGAACAGCTTGGAGGTCTGGTTTAAAAAATATTTGAAGTGTAAATAAGAAGTTATCCTGAAAAGGGTTTTTTTTTTTTTTTTTTTCCGGTGCTCATCAATGCCTGTAGCTGTTTATTTTATATCAGATTGTTTTCACTTTTCAACTGGTGTTACTTTCTTGTTCCATTCAGTTGCATTGTGCATGGTGATTGGGTAAGGGTCTAAGGGAAGGTAGCATTTGCTGGAGTGAACAATGGGCATTTATTTAGCAGCAGCCTATTATATGTTAAATGCTGGGAAAATGCTATGGTGCCCAGGTCTCTCGCAAATAATGAGTGACAGTTGTCCCATCTCTTGGCTCCCACCTCCCAAAAACCCACATGCTCAAAGTCAGCTAATATAGTTCACATTCATTGTGGTTTGAATCCATAGTGCATCTTTTAATAGGTGCATCCCAGTGTTAATTGAATTTATTTGCCATGGAGACCACTGCGACAAATTTGTGATGACAGATAACACTTAGGGCAGTGTTTCCCTACCTTGGGTCTCCAGCAGTTTTCGGACTACAATTTCCACCATCCCTGACCACTGCTCTTGCTAGCTAGGGATGAAGGGAGTTGTAGTCCAAAAAACAGCTGCAGACCCATGACTGGGAAACAGGGACTTGGGGCATTGCTAGAGCAATAAGATGTTTGTACCTCAAAACTAGATGCACCCATAACTTTGTTTCTATGCGATCCTTTGCAACAAAACGAGAGTGGAGATGTCCCTAAAAATGTGTGCCTCCTTACTTTGTATGTAGAAAGTCAGGTTTCCTACTTGAGTAATTCTGTGTTTCTCTGTGATGCTGTCTGCAAATAGTGCATACACAGAACCTCACCTTTTATGGACATATTAATGTGTCCTGTGTGTATTTAATCTTTTGAAGAAGAAACTCTCATGTAGCCACTATTGGCAAAGGATAGTAAAGGAACACAAGAGTGAGTCAGAAAGCTTAAAATGGAGAGTTATCTCTTTTGTTCAGAAGGGAGGAATGATAAATGAGCATTTGTTTCCTGACAGCTACAGATCTACTGTTTCTTGACAAACTGCTTGTGATTCCCCCCTCCCACTTGACTATTAGCTCAAATGAATTCCCTGCAACACTCCCCATCCAGCACACAGGCGCACACATCAAATATATAACAATTAAATGACATTTGTAGATATTTATATTGTATAAATATGAACTAAGGGAAAAAATAAAACAAAAATTGTGTGCCAAACAGTGGCAAATAATTTCCTATGAAATATTTCCCTGTAACAAGTTCATCCTATGCTTGGACTCAGGAGTATTTCAAAACCTCCTTTTCACTGAGGATGCAATGCTTTTATACTATTCAGTAAACGATTTTCCTGTTTGATGGGCAGTTAATTCGTTGCTTTCGTTCATGCACCTGTAAATAATATTTCAATTTGGCCATTAGCATGAATCCTCGCTTTCCTTCACAATTCTCTTAGTGTTGATGTGTTTTTGTTTTCCGTTATTATATGACATTTACTCCTTATCCTCCTGTTTTACTGATACTTCCATGTGATTCAGTAGAAAACCAAACCAGGTTATGGTCTGCAAATGTCACTGCTTCAATTTTAACTTGACTTGTTTTTTACATTAAAGTAGGTGTTATCCAGAACACTTCTATTTTAGTGTATGTGTTAAAACATGTAGAATAAAAGGTATAACCTTCCATTTGCATTCCCGGTGCCTCCAAATACTGTTAAACATTAACACCTCCATATATTTATGAAGTATTTCAGGTAATATTCTAGAGCAGTTATTTTTATCCTTAGATTTATACTTGGCAGGGTTGATTATCCCATTCATATCCCCAACTAGGTTTTCTCCTTCTGCTATGTCATTCCTTTTTCTTTATAAATTCTCCTAGGACTTAATTTGTCCATCATTTGGAGCATAAATGTTTCCCATTTTTAATTTCCCAATAGGGCTATTTAACTTCAAGAAGACAAATCTCCCTTCTGTATCAACTGCTTGTTTTCCTACTACCTATTCTTGGTCTTGTTTACTTTTTAGTTACGCATGAAAGATCTCTGTTCCTAAGAATTTTGTTGCTAATCAGTCCTGTTCATTTCTAACGGCTCCTTTTTTTGAATCATGTTTTCTCCCATCTCTTTCTAACTCCTAAATTGTTTTGCTTTTAAAAAAACCCAACTCCAGTTGTTAACTGTATCATTTCTTCATCTATAATTTCTTTATTTTGGTGTCATCTTATAATAACCATTTTTTCCCTCAATAGCCTATTTGTCCCATGACTCCATACTTCCTTTCATTATATTAAACTACACTATAAGCCAATTCAATCGTGAAACATAACCTTCTCTAGCTACACAAAGGTAAAGGACCCCTGGACGGTTGAGTCCAGTCAAAATCGACCATGGGGTGCGGCACTCATCTCATTTTTCAGGCCAAGGGAGCCGGCGTTTGTCCACAGACAGCTTTCCGGGTCATGTGGTGAGCAGGACTAAACCGCTTCTGGCGCAACAGGAAACCGTGATGGAAAGCAGAGTGCATGGAAACGCCGTTTACCTTCCTGCTGCATTAGTACCTATTTATCTATCTGCACTGGTGTGCTTTCAAACTGCTAGGTTGGCAGGAGCTGGGACAGAACAACGGGAGCTCACTCTGTCATGGGGATTTGAACCGCTGACCTTCTGATCAGCACTCAAAATAGCTGGGCAGGTTAAAAAGCAGGCCATAGAGCCACTCATTCTTCATTCCCAGACTCTTTCTGCCTGTTTGCTCCTTAAAGGAACTTGGCCCATCCAGCAATTTCAGGGGTAGGTAGAGCAACAGCAGACAGAGTTGAATATTTTCTCCTTGTGCATCCCTTGCTCCACAGACACTCTCTTTTCAAAGCTGCAATAAAGTTCCTTTTAATTTTTTAATTTATAAATTTCAACAGTTTACAAATTTAATACAAAATACATACTTGGGAAGAGTCACCTTAAACATTTCCCTTAATTCATTATAAATCATTTCCCCCAAATCCTTACCCACGCTACATGTCCCCCACATGTGGTTAAAATGTACCTTCTACTTCTACTTGTTTCCAACAAATACTTGACTCGGGTTTATACGTTTTTGCTTATTTACTTGGTCTCCAAAAGCTGCAACAAAGTTCCTGTTCCATCCTCCCCTGTCTCTCAGCTCTGCCTGTTCCTTCATCCCCATACATTTTTTGTTTTAACAGCCAGTCAGTATATTCTAACTTGGTAGTGCTGCCTTGCTTTCCGTAACATTATCTGCTATGGCTGAGAAAGCTTTGCTTTCTGTGTACAAGTAATCCCATTTATCTAGAGATAAGTGTACTTAATGAAACTCTAAATTCAAAAAGGAGAAGGGGGCATTATTCATGCAGGAAGTTCACTTAAAATATAGGCTTTTATTATTGAACTTCCAGGGCACAGCTGCATTCCAGGGGTAGCATTAGTCTTTCGTAGCATCCTTGCTTTGGACGTTAGTATGTAGGGCTGGACATGTCCCAATCAGTTTAGAGTTGATGGAGCTGAAACTCATACAGAGGACCAAACAGAGGAACACAGAGTAGGTTTTTTTAAATATAAGAAACCCAACATGGTAGTCTGCCAAAAAGCCGAATTCTAATTAGTTTCTCTGAGCTGCTTATGTTTTCCTATAGAAGACTGACCTTACTTGTCATGTGTTACCTGGCTGTTGCTAAATTTTTGACCTGTACTTTGATTTCCAAAGTGGCATGTGAATGAATGTGACTTGAGAAGGACTGTATCGATCTGAGCTATTATCATTGCCTCCTAAAACAAATGTTGCTTAGATGTTTAAAATATAGAATTGTGTCCCATGCCGAGTTATTCATGCAAAACTGATTCCCCACCCCCCCTAGTGTTTTGGAAGAATGAAATGTTCAGCACCATGGACCACATTGGGTTATACAAGGTAGCTGCCTCTTATTTTGAATCATATTATACTGTTTCTATAAACTTGTGTAAACTTAGTTGGTGCCTGGAAATGACTACAGGCTCCTCAGACAGTTTTTCAGTTTGGAACCAGGCAGAGAAATTCTTAATGATATTTGAGCAGAATGCTGAGTTTAAGATGTTAATTAGAATGATGTGTGTAGATCAGGCATGTCCAACAGGTAGCTCTGTAAGTAGATCACAGTCTCTTGGGAGTTGGCCACCCCTGGTGTAGATGTATCTTGAAGCATTTGAATCATAGAATTCATTGAAATAAAAAACAGTTTCTGCCTATGCACACGACCCAATCATTATTGGATTTTTCACAAAGCAGCAAGCAGTCATTGCATCCAAAGGCTAAAGTATCACTTGGATTATAATTTAGGCTTTTTTAAATTAAAAAAAAAAACATACCACATGAAAGTATGGTACTGCTATCCTGGTTCAAGTCTCTCATAACAGTCTTATATTAAATATAAAAACCATGGAGTTTGGGAGATAGTACTCCATGACACCAAACTGTAGCTCAGATTAAAAATGATCAGAACATTTGTGAAACTACAATTGCCAGAAAAACTACGTAAGTATAATAATAGAAACTAAGAAATGAATTTGCATTGCAACAACAGGTGACTGAAAAATGCAACTTCCAATATATCATCCTATGGACATCTTCATAGAACTTCAAAAGGCAGAGATAGAATTAATGTAATAACTGCTGATATTTAGCTGATTACCATTACAGTAGGCAAGAGAGCAGCAGAAGCAAGCTAATAGATATGAACATTTGTGGCTAAAGTGGGCTGGCAAGTTATGCATACTTTAATAAATCAGGGATGGCTAACCTGCTGTATTTCAGATGTTGGGACCCAGCAGCCTCTGCCAGCATGGCCAATGGTCAAGGACGAAGGGGATTGTTGTCCAGCAACATATGGAAGACCACAGGTTATCCTATAGATATCTATAAGTACATATTGTGCACCCATTTTCTTAGGGTCCATTGGTTCTATTTTAATGGTGTCTGGAATTTAGCCTTCTTCAAAAACGGACACTAATCTGGTAATCCTATGAACTCTTATCTGGAAGTAAGTCCACTGAATTTGAACACTGAGATTTACTTCTAAGTAAATATGAATAGGATTGCACTACAGAGCTCTCTACAGTGGTACCTCGTACAGTGGTACGTTCAGAAACCAAAGTGTGGCTTCTGATTGGCTGCAGGAAGCTCCTGCAGCCAATCGGAAGCCACGGAAGCAGCGTTGGATGTTCGGGTTCCAAAGAATGTTCGCAAACCGAAACACTTCCGGCTTTGCAGTGTTCGGAAGCCAAAACGTCTGAGTACCAAGGCATTCGGGATCCAAGGTACGACTGTAATTCCAATGCAAAGCTTCCTTGGGGAAAATTAAGACAAACAAAGGCTAAATTTGAATGGTCACAGAGGACCAAAAGATGAATTACCTCATTGATCCTTAAAAGAGGATATTAATATCAATCAGAGATTGTAAGGGGAATATCAAGTACTCAAACGTATGTTGTTCTGAGTGCTGGCAACACTAAACTCCATTAGCCAGTCTGAAAGATGCTCTACATCTGTGTGTTTGTGTGTGTGTTCTATTTTTTCCGCAGCCCCATTCTTCCCCAAAGCACTTATTACTGTGCTGTAAAATCAACACTTCAGAGCCATAATTTTTTTTAAAAAACGGAGAGGTCCCTGTACTCAGATAGCAGATCTGATGGACTCTCAATTTTGAAATATTATATAACACCATGACCTTTCTTTGATGTACATGGTGTGGATGACAGATGTATTTTGGCAACGGCACTCAGAATGTTTCGAGCTAATCTTGCTCTTCATGATAGGATTACAAGGCAGAAAGAGCCTACTGTAAGTTCCAACTTTTACAGAAGAGTGAAGCAGGGCAGCGGCGCTGGGAAGATAAGTCAAGTTTGGCTACAGGGGGGCTATCCACTGGAATGCTAAACCTCTTTAACCGTACTGGTGACAGTTGATGCCAGACGCTGAAACTGTAGTAGAGAGAGGAAATTTTAAGAGCAAGAATTCAATTTTTGCTGAGGTTTGCATTTGCAAGGGAGAATCAACAGGAAGGGAGTTGATTCATTCTCACATTTGCAGATTCTCCCCTGCAAACAATAAAAGCTGCCCCCCTCCCTTCAACTAGACTTACTTTCCAGTCTAAAAATGGCCTGGGAAGACACTTTGCAAGGGGCATGATAAAGGGTGAAAAATTGTATATTGGTCTCTCCTGTTTTAGAAGGTCATTGCATTACACTCAGCTTTTAGGCTTCAGAATGTCCGATTGCAATGCGTTCATGGCTTCAAAAAAGAGACGGCATTTTGGCAGGTCAAAATTCTTGATGCTAAATAGGTGTTGAGTTGTGCCTAAGAAAATGTGTTTTTATGAGGTGGAGTCTTCAATGCGTTTTGTTTGCTGATTCACGGATGAAATTCTGCTGCTAATCTTTCACAATTCTGTAACTGCAAGGGGATGCCAGCACAGCCAGAACTTGCTGAGCGTCTTGTAATTTTATCAAGCGGCTACTGAGCACTGAAGCCTGGGTAGAATGCAAATGAAATGTATACTGCGGGCTGTATGTTGCTGAACTGCACCAACAGAGGCAAATGTCCTACTCAGTCCCTTGCAGAGCCAGGCAGAGGCCCGGGCCAGGTAGATAATGTGCCCCCCCTTTTTTTTACCCTGGGGATCTCCAATAATTTTTAAAATAATGTATTATCATTTTAAATACATTTTACAATAAATACATTATTTTAAAATGTATTATACAATTTTTAATAGTTCAAAAATGTATTTAAAAATCTCTTTTTAAGTAGACAACTTTGACTATTATTTATTATCTTCTTATTCTACTTTTTCAAAAGATGTATGCTTGTGAGAAAGCCACTATTGCCCGTAAGCCACTATTTCTTTAAAAAACATGGTTTCCACCAAATTTTATCCTCATTGAGCTATATGTACTCCTCGGGTGTAAGTAATATTCCTGGCCTAGTCAACAAAATTTCAAACAAAAACTCGCCAACTTTTAACAGCATTAAAAACATGGCCCACCATCACAAACACTTGACTTGACTAAGACCTTACTTGCTTACTGAGGGAGCATTCACAATCCCTCACCTCTCCAACACAACCAGAGGGCGCTATTAGCAGGTTGAAACGCACCACCCTCCCACCCTTTGCGTTTTCTGGCCCCCCCCCCCCTGATTTTTTACATTCACCTCAGGTGAGCTATTGTGAATATGCTGACCGAGGCCCCCTTTGGAATCGGAGGCCCGGGCCAAGTGGTCCATATGGCCCACCCTCTGTCTGGGGCTGGTCCTACTCCCCCCCTCCCTCCCCACCAAAACCCCTCTGCATCACGAAAGCTGGTATCATAGTACCCTGAACGTGAAATGGAAGTATTGGGGCTGTGCTAATTTCTTGACAGTTTGTTTCCTCTGCATCGGCTTCAATCACCCCTTTTACCCATAGTCTCAGCGATAAGATGCTTTTGTTAATTTGGGAGTTCTAGGTGAAGTTTTAAAAATATCCATGCATGCAGCATCTTAGCACCGCAGCTTGGAGTTGACTTTTATTTCTGGCTGCAGATGGACAGATTTATTTAGTTAGTGGAATTACGTCCTGTCGGTCTTCCATCACAGAATGCAAGGTAGTAAGCGCAAGGTTTCTAGGTCAGGGTGGATAAAAATCAATGTTTTTTTTAAAAAAAAATCAAAAAAATTGATTTTTTTTTAATTTAAATCGGATTTTTTTGATTTAAATCGGATTTTTTTGATTTAAATCGGATTTTTTTGATTTAAATTGGATTTTTAAAATAAAATGCTTTTGGAGGAAAAATCTTTCTAAATATAGTCTTCTAGTTAAGGTACATTGTAGTCCAAAGGTTATTCATCAGGAAATAAGGATTTGTTTTAAGTTTATCAAGTGTGCTAAAACTCAGTCTAAGCTTTTTTAAAAAAATGTTTAACCACATCAGTTAACAAACATGGATACATATGCTATCATGTTATTGTTTTAAATAAATTGTTTAAATGGTTATTAGGGAAATGATTATTTTTCTCCTTCCAATAAAGTACAGCAGAAAAGTTGTCCAAATATAAACAGTTAACTTATTAAACCTCACCATAATTTCATAATTATCTGTCTATGTATTTCTAGTAGTATAACCAAATCAGTATTTTTTGATATAACTGTAAAAACTACTCTGAAAATTTATTATTCCAAAAATGAAACCTTCATATGGTTGTAAATATTAAGATTATACCAGCAAGAATGAGTCTTTCTGTAAAAAAAATATTTAAATCAAGTCTTACTGACCAGTGATTTAAATCAAGCCTTACTGACTAGTGATTTAAATCGTGATTTAAATCAATTTGATTTAAATCAAATCCACCCTGTTCTAGGTGCATTCCATGAAGGCGCCGGCTAGACTTAAAACTCAGTAGGGGCTACACCATTTGCCCCCAGACGATGCTTTGGTGTGGATGTAGTGCTCTATTCCTCCCATCATTGACTGCTCAATCACCCAATGCAGAATATTGCTCCTGGTCAGCCCAGTCTCTTGTGCGTCAGGATTTTTCTTTTTTCTTTTTGGTAAGGAAAGATATACCGGTAGTTTAGATACACGTATATATGCAGAAGTGAAATAAGTTGTGTTAGTTATATTTTATTTTATCTCCATACCACCCATATCACAAGAGTTGTCTGGGTGGCTTACATGTAATTTAAAAAATACAAAATAAAATTATTCTTATACAGTCAAACCAGTTCTAAATAAACAATGACTAGTACAAATACAGCAGTTAAAAACAAGAAAGAACCAGCAAAAGGAATGACGTATGCAAAGATCTAAAAGTACTACAGTGGTACCTCAGGTTACAGATGCTTCAGGTTACAGACTCCCCTAACCCAGAAATAGTACCTCGGGTTAAGAACTTTGCTTCAGGATGAGAACAGAAATCGCGCAGCGGCGGCGCAGCGGGAGGCCCCATTAGCTAAAGTGGTACCTCAGGTTAAGAACAGTTTCAGGTTAAGAATGGACCTCCGGAACGAATTAAGTTCTTAACCAGGGGTACCACTGTAAATAGGGATGCGGGTGGCGCTGTGGGTTAAATCACAGAGCCTAGGGCTTGCCGATCAGAAGGTCGGCGGTTCAAATCCCCACGACGGGGTGAGCTCCTGTTGCTCGGTCCCTGCTCCTGCCAACCTAGCAGTTTGAAAGCATGTCAAAGTGCAAGTAGATAAATAGGTACCGCTCCGGCGGGAAGGTAAACTGATTTCCGTGCGCTGCTCTTGTTTCGCCAGAAGCGGCTTAGTCATGCTGGCCACATGACCCGGAAGCTGTATGCCGGCTCCCTCGACCAATAAAGCAAGATGAGCGCCGCAACCCTAGAGTCGGTCACGACTGGACCTAATGGTCAGGGGTACCTTTACCTTTACCTTACCACTGTAAATAGATATACTCATTGCAATAGAATCATAGAATCATAGAGTTGGAAGAGACCACAAGGGCCATCCAGTCCAACCCCCTGCCAAGCAGGAACACCATCAAAGCATTCTTGACAGATGGCTGTCAAGCCTCTGCTTAAAGACCTCCAAAGAAGGAGACTCCACCACACTCCTTGGCAGCAAATTCCACATTAAACAGCCTGGGAGAACAAAACGCCTTTAAAAACCACAGAGTAGGCACCAGGCAAGTATGTCTGGGAAGGGCATTTCATAAGTGGGGTGCCACCACCAAGAAGGCTGTCTTCTTAGTAAGACTTCATTAGGCAGGGGAACCTCAACAAGCGCCTCTGAAGATCTCAAGGCCCAGGCAGGTAGGTATACATGGGAGAAGGTGAGCCTGTTCTTTGTGCTAACTATGTAAGATCCAAAGGGTTGCTCCACATTGGTAAGATTTCTTGATATGTTCATTCCCTTGTGTGCATGATGTGATGGAATTTAGTCTATGAACTGGCTTTGAATAATACCTTTTAAAACTGATTATTCAGCAATCCTCATTGTATAAGATGAAAGACCTGTCATCAGCTAATTCCCGGTTTGAATACTAGTTGATTCTAAAAATAGCAGCTGCACGGGGTACTTGACAGATGAAAAGAATTAAATTGCCATTTGTTTAAGCATTAGCACCCTATTTATTCAAGCCAGTCATGGTAGGATGATTCCGTAGTAAGTAATCAAAGATATGCTATGCCTGTTACGGATACAGCTTCTGCACACTTCAGCCAATAGAAGTTTGGGCTCCTTTCTTCAAATATCAAATGTGCTTTGACCACATTTAAATTGACAAGGCTTAATAAAAACATACCTTACTAATGTTTTAACATCTCACTTATGGAAGTATAGGCAGAGTAGATCTCCATTATTGACAGCTGTCACTGTGGCTTTTAGAATGTGAGATTAGGAACACCTGTTACTTGGCAACCTGTCCAAGTTTATTAGAGTTCATTAGAAGCAGATGTAGTCAGGCAGTGAATGGTTCCACTGGGTTTCTGCCACTGCTGGGACCCTGCTTTCGTTGCCATCCTGGTGTGAACAACAGATATCAAAGCAATATTTAGGCAGCAGGGTTAATATGTAAACCTCATTCTGATTGCATGTAGAAACCCAGCCAGTTGGGTGGGGTATAATAATAATAATAATAATAATAATAATAGGAAATTTTGTAGGCATCACTTCCGGGGTGGTATTTGATGGTATTTGATTTATTCTTATTTATTTATTTGATTGATTGATTGATTGATTTATATACTGCACAAGATCTCAGGGCGGTACGCAAGATAAACCAATGGTATCCCATCGTTTTCCAGTATGCATATAAATGCCACAGCCCTATGGGAACAACAGGAAATTTTTGATATAGAAAATTTATTTTTGAGAATACTGCACAATACTTTTTATGTTTAAAGCTTCCTGGTGTGTGTGCTTTTCTTCTTTTTGTTTATATTCCACTCCTCAACTTAACATGTTGCTTTTGTGTGTGTGTGTAAAATGGGCAAGAGCTTTCTTATGCAATGAAATAAAATAGACATCAGTTCTAAAATCCAGACACAGGGGGCTAGTCATATTTCTTCTCTAAAGCTTTTTGGGAAAATAATATAATAGCCCCCATGAGGTTAAGCTGTTTGGTTGTATTGAGCACACTCTCCACAAGCCCTGAATGAATACCAACTGCCCAACTTGTTTGTTTGAATTCCCTTGGTGTAAAGCTATTTGCTCTCCAATGTAGGACAGTTCAGATCATTTGTAAAATAATAATTGGGACGGCGGGGATCACTCGGTACAAAAGCAGAACAAGTCAGTGGGGGAGGGGGGAAATAAAGTGTGGCTGAATACCAGCTTGTTTCCTTCGAAGTCTCTTAAACAATCTTTGCTTGGTTCCATCCAGCTTGCCTGCCCATCCATCGTGCTACAACCCCCACATTATACTATTTGGTGCTTGCAAAGGATTTGCATCTGACAAATGAGTAACTGACAAATGAGATACAAAAGGGGGTGTTCTGGGGGGCAGGATGAGACCAGGCAAGACTTACACCTGTTCCAAACCACCTTGTTCAGCTTGGTCATGTGACCTAGGGCCCAATCCTCAATACTTTGACCCACACTCACCTTACAGCTCAGCTGGCAAGCAGTCCCTGCAAGAGACTCCTGATTAGAGTTGTTATTATTATTATTATTATTATTATTATTATTATTATTATTATTTAAATTTGTATACCACCCGATGCCCACAGGTATCAGGGCGGTTCACAGGAATGGGAATGAGGCAACCTATTCTAACATAAATTGCAGCAACCTGAGCTATCGTTAAGATTGCATGCTCATAACCATTTGCATTTCACATGCGGCAGCTGATAACTATCAGGATTGCAGCAGCTGTGGAGTGCAGATTTAACATTTTCTTCAATTATTGGGGTTTTAAGGAAAACCTGGGGTGGTTTTGTGGTTCCCCCCCCAATAGATTTTGTTGGGGGAGGTAAACCCCTCCATTGATGTCGATTCAGTTCTGACCCTGCTATTCCTTCATTTTCAAGGCATAGCAGAGATGACATTGGAATTCACGCAAACTGAGCTAAACTAAAAGCAAACCTGAATTGAAAGATAGAACAATCTCCTCAGAATGAACAGGCTGCATGTAATCAAGTTGTCATGGAGTAGGCAGGTGGCATACGAGATAGGGAGAAGACCGTGGCTTCCTTAGTCCCTCTCATTTAGATGTTTTGCTTTAATGGGCAAGATCGTTCACTTCTGAAGTGCAGTCATGTGGTAACCCTAGTAAAACAGTGTTGCTTGAGTAGCACTTAGAAGTCGTTGCCAACTTAAGCATTTTATTCTGCGTACTAAGCACCTTTGTAGTAGCGTACTTCAGTGTTGCTTTTAAATGGGCCAGAAGTGACATGAGATTGCAAAACAGAAGTACTGGGAGAGAGAGAGACTATTTGCCCCTCAGTGATTATACACACACACACACACACACACACACACACACACACACACACAACTCTACACCCAGTTGTATATGTCACCCATGGAAGGTGGGAGCAGGAGAAAACTTACAGCAGAGTTCCCCAAAAAATAGACCAGAGGCAATTGAACTTCATTCAGCAGAGCTTTACTTTGCTTAAGATAAATGAGCGTAATGCTCACAAATCCAGTACATTCAGGAGTGATAAAGCGGGATATCAAATCCAAACTCTTCTTCTTCTGCAATGTGTTTTATGTGGGGCTGCTGTTGAAGGTGACTTGAAAGCTCCAACTAGGATTATATAGAATGGTGCCAACTACCTCTTGGTGAATGATGAGAGATGGGACTGTATTCAAATTCTTCGTGGGCAATTAGCTTCTGGTTTCAATTCAATGTACTGGCGCTTATCCTTTTTCTTTATTTTTTAAAGGCATTTGACTGCTGAGTGGACATTTGCGGCTCTGTATTGTTTACAGTGATCTTATTTTGTTGCTATTTTAATAGTTCATTTTCTGTCAGAAGCTACCTCAGGGAGTTGGGGTATAAATGTTTTAAATAAGTGAGTGCCCTTCCTTCTCCAGTTATGTTATATAAGGTTCAAAGATTATTGCTGCATCTTCTATGCATGGTTGTGTGTGTTTTCTCTTTCTCTCTTTTAGGATAGAGAAATTAGGAGCAAACCATTCTCTTCCTTGAAGTTGGGTCATTGTGATGCTTGTTCTTCCTGCACACAAGAGTTTTTTTCTCCAATGTCAGTGTAATCTTAGCTACATTGACTTGGAAGCAAGGCCTTCTGAATTTAGTGGATTGCTGCACATGTAAAATGTCTCTAAAGTGATTACCTTACTGTAGCCCAGAGGTTTGAGCCCACAGCTCCCTTGACCAACTACAGTGGTACCTCGGGTTAATAACTTAATTCGTTCTGCAGGTCCATTCTTAACCTGAAACCCTTCTTAACCTGAGGTACCACTTTAGCTAATGAGGCCTCCCGCTGCCGTCGCGCGATTTCTATTCTCATCCTGAAGCAAAGTTCTTAACCTGAGGTACTATTTCTGGGTTAGCGGAGTCTGTAAACTGAAGCGTCTGTAATCTGAAGCGTCTGTAACCCGAGGTACCACTGTACCTTCTTTCTGCGGCACTCCTGTGGGGCTCAGGATCCTAGTTATGTTGGCTGTAGGGCTGGCAGCCATTCACCCTTTTCCCAACACCCTCCCTTGTGGAGTGTTCCCTCAGCCTCCTCTCCCTTCTCCTTGGGAGTCCTCTGGGCAGCCACTGCTGCTCCCTCTCCCCAAAGAAGTGCCTCCTCACGCCGCCCCACAGGGACCTGGGCAGATGATTCCCTCAGCTTTAGTGCCCCAGCAGAGACTGGCCAAATGTGATTATAAGGCCAGCACCTTACCTTGGGAGGCAGCAGCGGCAGCAGCAGCAGCAGGGCTGCTGAAACAAACAGCTGTGCAAGCCTTTGTGAGGCAGAAATGAGCCTCTAGGGCATGCTGATCAGAAGGTCGGCGGTTCGAATCCCCACGACGGGGTGAGCTCCCGTTGCTCTGTCCCAGCTCCTGCCAACCTAGCAGTTCAAAAGCACACCAGTGCATGTAGATAAATAGGTACTGCTGTGGCAGGAAGGTGAATGGCGTTTCCATGCGCTCTGGTTTCCGTCACGGTGTTCCGTTGCGCCAGAAGCGGTTTAGTCATGCTGGCCACATGGATCGGAAAACTGTCTATGGACAGACACCGGCTCCTTTAGCCTGAAAGCGAGATGAGTGCCGCAACCCCATAGTTGCCTTTGAGTGGAATTAACCATCCAGGGGTCCTTTGAAAGAGGGCATTAGAGCAGGGAGGAAAGACAAATCATTCATGGCACCCCAGGGTGCCACAGCACCTTGGTTGAAAACCACTGCTGTAGGCAAAGTATTTAGACTTTCTTGTTGGGGTGAGATCTTTATTTTGAATGTATACATTTCATTAGGAATCCTTACATAGTTTCTTGTTTCCTCTGCTCAGGAACAAATACAAACAAAAGTACTACAGTGTAATAAAAGTTATTTCCGGATACTGAATTAATTAGGACTGAAGTACTCTTGTGAGTAGGGACGCGGGTGGCACTGTGGGTTAAACCACAGAGCCTAGAGCTTGCCGATCAGAAGGTCGGTAGTTCGAATCCCCACGACGGGGTGAGCTCCCGTTGCTTGGTCCCTGCTCCTGCCAACCTAGCAGTTCAAAAGCATGTCAAAGTGCAAGTAGATCAATGGGTACTGCTCCGGTGGGAAGGTAAACGGCATTTCCGTGTGCTGCTCTGGTTCGCCAGAAGTGGCTTAGTCATGCTGGCCACATGACCCAGAAGCTGTACACCGGCTCCCTCGGCCAATAATGCAAGATGAGCGCCGCAACCCCAGAGTCGGTCACAAGTGGACCTAATGGTCAGGGGTCCCTTTACCTTTACCTTACTCTTGTGAGTGTCATTATACAAACTAAAAATTAAATGCAAGACAGAAGGTAGCTAATTTGAAAAGGGAAAGTAATTCTGTTGCAGGAAATACAGCCAGGCCAGAAGTTTGCTGAAACAAACAAAACTTGTGGAAACAAAACCCAAATGTGATTTTTCAAATATGCTATCTGAAGCTATGTTAAAAACCTCAAAAATCTGTTACGGAATCTAATCCCGCTGCTGACATAATTACATTTCTTCAGGAAAGTAGCTAAAAAGAATTCTAGTAGTTATTCACATAATATGACCCTATAATTTGACTTGTCAGTCACCAGATGGCACACACAGAATAGAGGTGCTGTGTGGTGTTGCATTTCTTTACTTCTGCCTTCATTTTACTTGCTGAGAGTAGCTGATAGTTTGACAAAGCCAGAGACATAACAAGAAATACAGTATGATTCATAGCAAATCCTTTCCTTCCTTTCTTAAAGGGCCACGAATACAGGTATTTTTATTGCATCCTAAAACATGCAAATGTGATTAGTTTAGATTAGATTAAAGATACATCTTTTAGAAAGCAGGCAAGAAAAATATTAATGGAATAATAATAATTATTTTATGGATTTTTTCCAATGCAGTATTTAAAAGGAATGTGCAGTATTTCTGACAAGAGATTAGACAGCGGCCCCATTGTCAGATAATGCTAAGCCAGACTATGCCTTTGTCTTGCTAATCCAGAAGGTATGACTTCCCATCAGTCCATACTCTTGTTCAGCATCTAGCATTTCCTTGGGTTTACTTACTTCACATACTGTAGGACTTCAAAGGAAAGCAATAATCAGTATTTGTCATAAATCTATGTAAATACTGTACTTGCTATCCCACATAAAGATACAAAACAACAAACTTGTGCTAATTATGGCTTACCGTGAACATGCAGGCGGCTCCTATGTCACTACTCCCCGAGCAACAGTCAGATGAACAAACCATAATCTCTGTCTTAAATTCGGACTCCAAGGTTTGTGACACCAAGGTTTGTTCTTCTCCTGGAAAAGGTAGTTTGCTTGAGCAAAACAAACCACGATGCAACATTAAGGCAGAGATCATGGTTTGTTGCTCCAGCTCATTCCATAAAGCAGGCATAGGCAAACTCGGCCCTCCAGATGTTTTGAGACTACAATTCCCATCATCCTGACCAATGGTCCTGTTAGCTAGGGATGATGGGAGTTGTAGTCTCAAAACATCTGGAGGGCCGAGTTTGCCTATGCCTGCTGTAAAGTGACAACGATTTCTGTGTGCGCATAGTGAACCAGTAACTATGGTTTTCCATGATGTAAGAACTGGGCCACAATAGCATAAGCTGCTGTGTATGGACTCAGCAAATGCAAAATTTATGTCAATATTTGGGTAATGATAAGGTCTGTTTTGGCAGCTGTTATTGAATATCCTTTGTTAGTTATTAGGACAGAAATATCAGTTGGAAATAGATATTTGTAGATTCCCACTAACAACTGGAAGTGAGCTTGGTTTTCCTCCAATATACCTTCCTTCTCTGATTCTCTCTCTCCCTCTCTCTCTCTGAAATTAAAGTTGAAAAATCCTAATGTACCGTAATAGCATGCACTGGTGGATAAAGTTCAGCATTATCCCTGCATTTGTTAATTCATTGCCAAATAGATACAGAAATAAAAATATTTTTGTTAATATTAATTATTTCATTATAAGCCCAAACTACTAACTTCATGTAATGTTGCTAATATCCACCCATCACTATTTCTAGATTTCTCTCTATCTCCAATATCAGAAATAGATAAATTTCAAAAGCCTATCTATGTCTCACATACTTACTCGGTTTTAACTGTAAACAATATTCCTCATTGTGGGTATTTTTATACCTTTTGGCCTACTCTAAACTACTAAATAGCAGGCCTAGGTTTCATAGACTAACAATAGCAGCACTGTCAGTGAGTATTTAATGTGTGAATTAGTGCCAAATGAGTAATGCTGTGATTGCAGCAGCTATTAATTCCAGGATCAGCTCAGTCCTCTGCTCTGGTTAACTCCTTGTGTTTTTATTCACAGCCACTGATTATAATTTTCAGATCAAATAAGATCCTAAACTCTGTTTATAGCTGATATATTGGTGATTCTCACATTGCAAAGACTCCTACAGAATTATTATTATTTATTGAATTAATATACTGCCGTATGCTCAGAGGTCTCAGGGTGGTTCACAAAACAAAATCAAAATATATAATCACAAAATATATAATCAAAATAAAAGCAACAACCCAATCACCCCCCTCCCCCAAAACACCCACCACATTTTAAAATGGCATAGGATGTAGATTAGGTCAACCAAAGGCCTGGTTAAAAAGGAACGTTTTTGCCCGGCGTCTGAAGGTGTATAATGAAGGCGCCAGGCAACTTCCCTGGGGAGAGCATTCCACAGTTGGGGAGCCACTGCGGAGAAGGCCCCGTTCTTGTGTTGCCATCCTCCGGACCTCTCAAGGAGGAGGAACACAAAGGAGGGCCTCAGAAGATGATCTCAGGGTCCAGGTAGGTTCAGATGGAAAGAGGCAGTCCTTGAGGTATTGTGGTTCTGGGCTGTTTAAGGCTTTATAGGTCAAAACCAGCACTTTGAATTGGGCTCAGAAACTAAATGCAGTGCAGTTGGACCAGGATCGGTGTAATATGATCAAACCGTCTTGCTCTGGTGAGCAACCTGGCCGCTGAATTCTGCATTAGCTGAAGCTTCTGAGCCATTTTCAGAGGGAGCCCTACTTATAATGCATTGCAGTAGTCTAACCTTGAAGTTACCAGAGCATAGACAACAGTAGTTAATCTACTGTCCAGATGGGATGTAAACTGGGCCACCAGCAGAAGCTGATGGAAGGCACTCTGGGCCACTGAGGACACCTGAGCCTCGAGCGACACTAAAGGATCCAGGAGTACCCCCAAGCTACGAACCAGCTCCTTCAGAGGAAGTGTAACTTCATCAAGAGCAAGCGATCTCCCACCCATCTGGTCTAGGGAACCACCCACTAACAGTGCCTCAGTCTTATCTGGATTGAGCTTCACTCTGTTGGCTCTCATCCAGTCCATTACTGAGGCAAGACACTGCCTCCAGCACTTCCACTGCCTCACCTGCAGATGTAAAGGAGAAACAGAGCTGAGTGTCATCAGCATACTGCTGACAACGTACTCTGAACCTCCGGATAACCTCACCCAGCGGTTTCATGTAGATGTTAAACAACAGGAGGGATAGGATTGAGCCCTGCAGAACCCCACATTGAAGGTTCCATGGGGCTGAAAAGTATTCCCCAAGCAACACCCTCTGGGAATGACCATCCAAGTAGGACTGGAACCACCGCAAAGCAGTGCCACCCAGCCCTGGTTTGGTCAGTCGTTCCAGAAGATTACCATGGTTGATGGTATTGAAAGCTACTGAGAGGTTGAGAAGAATGAACAAGGACATGTTTCCTTTGTTTTTCTCTCGACAGAGGTCATCATACAGGGCGACCAAAGCAGTTTCTGTGCCAAAACCAGACCTATACCCTGATTGAAATGGATCCAGAAAATCAGTTTCTTCCAAAAGCGCCTGGATCTGGTCTGTGACCACTCGCTCCAGAACCTTGCTCAGGAAAGGGAGATTAGCAACTGGCTAGTAGTTAGTTAGGTTTTCTGAATCGAGGGAAGGTTTATTAAGGAGTGTTTTTACCACTGCCTCCTTCATAGCATGATCTTGCTATTATGAATGTGGCAAATCAAAATCTGCATATATTAAAACCTGATCCCTCCAGAATTCTTCTGAGTACTACCGTAGTTCTTATATTCTGGCATTCTTCATAATTTTGGAAGTACCTTGAGCTAATTTTAGAACATGTTCACTTGTGGAAATATTGGCTGTCAAGCAGACAGGCAGTAGGAAAGAATATTTAAGAGCCAATGAGTGGGGGTTGGAAGTAGAAATAAATGTATATCTCAGGTAAAATAGTGTGAAGCCTTCAAATAAATGATGGCCTCTCCCATGCAAATGCTTGTTGTGAGCTGAATAGCTTATTGGTTTGATTATTCATGCTGACCATAGTGCAACTGCTTTGGCAGATAGGCTTCCTTGCCCAGACTGTCTTGATGCAGCAGACACAGAACCAACAAACTAATCTCTGATTATAAACAATATATTTTAATATAGTCTATACCATGATGTGGGTTTTATGGAAAATTCTGAAGTGGAAAATTTTCCAAATGAAATTTCCTTTGCCTATCAGGACAATTTGCATAGAATTACGTGCACCAGAAAATACTCGGTTTGCACTGGGAAATTTTCTTATGCCCCAGAGACTAATTTAATTTAACATGTTTCTTCTATTTGTCTTTAGTAAACAAATCTGAAAACTTTGAACGTGCCAAGCTTGCCTAGTGCTTTATTTTCAATTGGCATCTATTCCTTTGGCATCGTCCAGCTAAACAGTTCTAATAGAAAAAGCACATTTGTCAACACAGTGAAACTTCCCCTCCATCTCTTCGCCCTCACTCCCTAAATCTGTTGCAGGATTTCCCCCAATCCTCCAGAGTAGATTGGTAGGGGGCACAGGGAGAGGAGAGGGGCGAGAATTTTCATTGTGTAGCCGACAGTGCTTGCACCAGTGGAACTGTTTAACTGGACACCACCCATTATTATAAATGAGTTTATGAAATAAAAAAATTTCCACTGGAAAATCCCATGGGAAATGCTGTTAATTTCCATTGAAAAGCTTTTGCGCAGGACTTTTTGACATCACAACGTAGTCTAGGACAGGGATGTCCAACCAGTAGACCGCGATCTAACTGTAGATCCCCGGCTGATCCTGGTAGATCGCAGGATCCTTATCATGTACAAAAGGTTATGGGGGGAAAGCTAAAATAACTCTGTGCAATCTTCCCCCCCCCAAAAAAAAGCTCAACAACTCTGGGCAATCCACTCACCCCTCGCACACTCCTCCTCCCTCCAATGACAATAGGAAGATCACTGCCAGTTTTTTTTAATATACTGGGAGTAGATCACAGTCTCTTGGGAGCTGGGCACATGCCTGGTCTAGGAGATGGAATTCTTGGCAAATAGTCTTCTTGCAGTCGTTGACTTGCTAATCTTAAGTAATTTCACCTTTATTTGGCTCTGCTTTCTTTTGCTCACCTTCCTTGTTAAGAATGCATGTTTTCTGTGTAACCAAAGCCCAGAGAACTTGCATTCTTAACAGGCCAAGTTATTGTATCACAGTGAAGTTACTATTCAGGATGAGGCTTCTGAGACCTTCCGCAAAGACAACAACTACCGCTATTTATCGCCTTTATATGTGCAACTCTCTCAGACGCTGCAACACTGCATTTGAAAATGTACGTCCTTTTATTTGGCGTGAGGCCGTGCATAGCAGTTCTTCACTGCTGTGAGAGCCAGTGTGGTATAGTGGTTAAGAGTGGTAGACTCGTAATCCGGTGCAAGAGGCAGGATCAAAATTAGAGACCGTGTGGGAGATAGATCTGGGTCTTAACTAAACCTCAGCTGGGAAAGGGATTGGAAGGGAGTGAAGTGAATGCGTTATACATAGGGCTGCCTCTGAAGGCGGTTCGGAAACTTCAACTGGTGCAGAATTCAGCAGCCAGGTTGCTCACCAGAGCAAGACAGTCTGAGCATATTACACCGATCCTGGTCCGACTGCACTGGCTACCAGTTAGTTTCTGAGCCCAATTCAAAGTGCTGGTTTTGACCTATAAAGCATTCAACAGCTCAGGACCACAATACCTCACGGGCTGCCTCTTTCCATATGAACCTACCCAGACCCTGAGATCATCTTCTGATGCCCTCCTTCGTTTGCCTCCTCCTTGAGAGGTCCAGAGGGTGGCAACACGAGAACGGGGCCTTCTCTGCAGTGGCTCCCTGTCTGTGGAATGTTCTCTCCAGGGAAGTTCGCCTGGCGCCTTCATTATACACCTTCAGGCGCCAGGCAAAAACGTTCCTTTTCAACAAGGCCTTTGCCTGACCTGATCTACATCCTATACCCTTTTTAAACTGTTGGCTTTTTTATGGGGGTTCTATTGAGTTGTTTGTATTTTGATTTTATGTATGTGATCCTTTATGTGAACCGCCCTGAGATCTTCACGTATAGGGTGATATAGAAATAAAACAAAATAAATAAAGTAATAGTGAAAGTGTTGCTCCTTTCCCTATTCCCTTTCCCAAACCTAACATCTACATCCCTTTAGGAAAGTCTCTTCTTATCAACTCTATAGTCAGTAAATCCCATAGAATTTGAGCCAGATTTCTTTTATGAAGTATATTCAGATACCTTATTTTGTCTTGATCCTACAGGCTATTTGTGTTTTATTTGTGTTCATGTTTGTTTCCGTATCCAGCCTTTCTCCCTGCCCTCAGTTATCCAGAGAAGGATTTTCCATAAACTAGGCTTCCAAAGAAGTCACTGTCTTGGGAGGAAGTATTCAGCATTGATCCTGCATCCTGTCATCCCAGGCAAAGTGACTTCTCATCAGACTAGGTTATTTTCCTGTTCTAGGGAGTATGGAGATTGACAGGTAAGAAATGAAAATCTCCACAATTTTCTTTAAAAAATAAAAAAATAAAACAGTCTAAAGTTTGGACATTTAGTGTGTGTGTGTGTGTGTGTGCGCGCGGGCTCTCTCTCTGTCTCCCTTCAGCATGTTCCTTGTTTAGAGTCCAGTTGGCTGTCATAACACAATCTCTTCATTTACAATATGCCTCCCATTGTTAGACTCTTTCTCTGGCTATTGTAAACCACCTCTGACGCTGAGTGTTCTGCTTAAGAGCCAAACTCCACTCCAATTTCCATCCACACTCTCAAACAAGAATAGCTATTCCCATGTGCTTCTCCTTAGTTTCTGTGTCTTGTGTCCCCCCCCCCCCTTAATGACTTTGAGAAGTAAAAGGAGCTAAGTATTATATACAAATGCTGCTTTCTTTTACTCCATCTGGAAAACTACTCTTACGGAACCTAGAACTGGTAGGCTGGCTGTAACCCTATTCATACATTTAGTTACTTCCAGAAATATATGGGCACTGATGTGAAATTTGAAGAACTAAGTGAGGGGCAAAGTAGACCTGATGGAGTGCTCTTGTTTTAAGCAGGTATCCATGTGTGCAAACATGTATTCCTCATAGTAAATAATTACTAATCCATCATACTTGGTAAACACCCCTCCACACCCTCCCCAGACTTAACCTGTCTGGTAAAGATATGAACTTTTGACAATGCCTAGGGTTTTGTAATCTTGTTGGATTTGATCCAGACTAAGTTTAGTTTAGCTTAGTTTCCACTGGAATCGATAAACCGTGTTAGCCTTTACCTTCCCGCCGTTTACCTTCCCGCCATAGCGCTACCTATTTATCTACTTGCACTTTGATGTGCTTTCGAATTGCTAGGTTGGCAGGAGCAGGGACCAAGCAACGGGAGCTCACCCCGTCGCGGGGATTTGAACCACCGACCTTCTGATCGGCAAGCCCTAGGCTCTGTGGTTTAACCCACAGTGCCACCCGCGTCCCTTTAGTCCTTAATACAGCACCATAAACTTTCCTCTCTCCAGTCCGAGAGAGATCCTAAGCAACTTGTTTGTTCATCATTGTGGAGCTTAGCTACTATCACTTTTGCCAAATCCAATAACCTTGCTGGCCATGTGTCAAGGGGACTATTGCTCCCATTTGAACCTACCTGAGTCATGAGCTCATCAACAGAAGCTGTTCTTTGATTCCCGTCATAGGTTTAAGCTGTGGGAAGTGGCTAAGATTGCTCCTGATAATGTTCCTAATGATTCTTATGCTATTAACTCTGGCCACACACTGCTGCAATCTAGCAACACCATTTGTGACTCGCCGGGGGAGACAATATACAGCCAGTGTCAGAGTGTTTAATTTTTCATTTGTGTGTTTTAATTTTGTAAGCTATGGTATTGTAGGAATTTGAGTGAAGGTCAGACTTTAACTATAAATAGCTAACCCCCTCTCCATTCCCTGAATAATCTATGTTGTCCTTCCTTAGCCAGTGTCTTAAGTATTGGGGATGCAACTTACCGGTACCTTTTGATCCTCTGCTACTTTCTTATTCCAGTTGATCTGGAAGTGGCAGGGTTTGTGCAAACCTTAACTTTATTTATTAAATATTTATAGACTGCACTTTTCATAAAAATATAGACGATTATAGTACTTTCTTGTTAGTGCACTGTGATAAATGAAGCTACAACCATGTTTTTAACTTCTAAATATGAAGAACATCACCTTAACTCTGGAGATTCTGATTAAATTTACAATTCAGCTTTGCTCCTAATCAAATTAGGAAATACAGAAAAATGCTGATCTCTGTAAATATGATAAAACATTATTTATAACTCCATGCCAAGAAAATGTACCATTTTTGTTTAACTTTAGGATAGCTTTCATTCCTGATAAATTTGTATTTTTTTTTTAAATAAGTGAGCAGCTGCTAAGACAAATACTGTATGAAACTCTTTTTACATTCAAAGCTAGCTCTGTTTTCTACACTGGAGCTCTGACTGAGTGGCAATTCTGCATTGTCGCTGAAGTGAAGCCAGTTCTAGCTCCTTGATTTAAACATTCTAGAAATTCAGGGGACGGGGGACGACTTAACATCTGGATCCAAATCTTTGCAGCTTGAGTGTAAGCTTTCGCCTCTTCTGATAAATGCAAATACTTTTACTACATACCACTTTACTGTAAATGCTTTAACAATGAGTGCTATGATCAGGATATAAGTTTGAACAGAACATTTAAAACTTCCCTAAACAGGGCTGCCTTCAGATCTACAGTTGTCAGTTATTTAAGGCAAATGCAATTAAACCACAGACTTTAGTCAGCCTGAGCTGAAATGACAACCATACCAACCTGTTGTGTTTGAAATTAGGCCTAATAACAGTTAGCTAGACATGTGGGTGGGTGTTTTAGATATAGATGCGCTAATGCGCTTGCCGCAACTCTGAGCAGAGGCGTTGCAAGGTGGGTGCGGTGGGTGTGGTCCGTCCGCCCTGGGTGCCACCTCCGGGGGGGGGGGTGACAAAATGCTGTGCAGCAGTCAACGTCTGTGTGCTGGTCCCGAGGGGTATCCAATAGGCGAGGTCTAGTCCGGTCCAAGGTCAATGGTACACGTAAAGGCAGTCCGAAATAACTGAAGCAGGGTACAGGGCAGGGAGTCAGGCGAAGTCAGGAACGGGTGGGTAAGCAGGGAACCAAGGCGGGTCAGGAGCTCAGGCAGGTAAGCAGGACAGGTTTCAAGCAGGAACTAATATCCAACGATGTTGCTCCTGCAACTTGGGACTGGGACTGGCCGGCTTTTATCTGCCCCGAGGCATAGGGCGGCTCCGATCCTCTGGTGAATCGCCTCTCCTGGCCTGGAGGTGAGCACTCCTCCTGCGGGAACTTAGTTCCCTTCGCCTCTCTGCCCTGAGCCTCTGCAGCTCAGGAGAGGCTGGAGGGTTACCGGACCCAGAGGCAACTTCAGCTTCCCCTGACAGGGCTGGGAGTGGAGCACCTGCAGGCAATGGGTCCTCCATCCCATCAGGAGCCAGAGCAGACTCAGCAGATGCCTGCACCTGAGGATCCAGCACAGGTGAGGACCCTTCAGACTCAGGCCCCAGCCCCGGCTCTGCTGGTTCTGGAGGCAGGGAATCCTGTGCAGGCTGGGATCCCTCAGGTTCAGCGTCTGAGTCTGAATCCCAGGCCATCACAGTCTGTGAGAGACGCTGTTGGTTCGCGTGCGCAGGTTTCCCGCTGCCGAAATGGTCTGCTTAACAACTCGGGCTCCCCCCCAAAAAGTTCAACAACTCTGCCAAAGCTCAACAACTTTGGGTGCCCCCCCCCCGCAAAAATGTAATAAAGTCGAACCATTGTTGCAAGCAAAAAAATTAAAACAAAAATCAATGGGGGGGGGGGGTTGACAATAATTTTTTTGCACTGGGTACCACCTGACCTTGCTCCGCCACTGATTGAGACATCCCCTGCAGTGCAGATCCCCTGAGCATGCTAATGCAACCTGCAAGCTAGAGGAGAGTTGCAGTGTGACTGTTAATCACACAACCAAAATAGTAAGTAGCTAGTCCTACATTCTTTGCAGGTGTCTTGCTTGGTGACAGAGACTCATACGATGGTGTTCCCACATCGAATATGTGGACCCACATATTCAACAGCTTGGTTGAATGAACCAGAGCTTCCTAGGTGCTTTCAAGCCTAGGAATTGGAACTTCATCAGACCCAGACATCCAACAGGTGGTAGCTAAGGATATACAGTAGTACCTCCGGTTACGTAACCCTCTGGTTACGTAAACTTCGGGATGCGAAAGCGGCAAACCCGGTTGCAGAAACGTCGGAATCTGACCGGACCTCCGGAATGGATCCCGTCCACAACCGGAGGTACCACTGTACTGCATTGACAAGGATGGCTTATGTGACCTTTCACCCCCTTCAAAATCAGCTGTTTTGTTTTTGCTATGTTGTCAGGATGAGGCAAAAATCTTTTGTGGGGGGAGAGATTTGGATTTCGTTTTGGTTTCCCCAGAAATTTCTATTCTGATCTGAGCAGGAAACAGACTGGTGGTCACGGCTAATGTATTTGAGTACAAAAGGAGCAAAAAATAATAATCCCCTCTTAACAAGAATTACATTTCTGCAATCTGTGACATAAAGGAATTTTTGTGCTTTGTTCCATTGACTATGTGTCAGAATAGTCTCAACCCCGTCTTCCTTTTTCAGCACAAAGTAACTATTGTAGTTGTCACTGTAACCACTTTTCTTCCATTGGAAGTTGCAGAAATTCAGTTATTAAATAACTAAGTTGCTCATACGCCAAATACCCATTTCATTGTTGCGGAATTATCTTTATATCACAAAATGTCAAAATCACTCAGTTAAGTTTGAAGTCAAGCTTACCGTAAGGACAATTTGAATGTCAAAAAGAAAGGAAATGCAAAATGGAGCAACCCAGTCAGATGGGTGGCCTACAAATTAATAAAATTGTTGCTGTTGTTCAGGCCATCAGCAGCTAGAATGGTAAGCCTTGAATCATTGTGTTCTGATTACTTATTTTCCTCGTATAAATTTAAAAGTGGAATATCTATTCTTGAAATAGGATTGATAGAGTTTCAAAATGTGGAACTCCACATTACAATAATGTCTAATAAAACATTCCATAGTGTTTCTAGGTCAGTGTCATTGCCTGTTGATCTAAAAATGTTTGTGTGTCGGTCTGGGTCCTTTTCTTTCTTAATAGTGTGCATCTAGACATTTTTGCAAGATCTGCACCTTGTAACAACCTGTCTCTCCAGGTAGGAGACTTGCATGTAGGCCTTGGGAAGATTCGTGTTTTCGTCATGCCCAACAGATCGAGGGGATATAAATTTAATTCTAGGCAGTTCAGTATACAAAGAGTCCAGTGTACTTTCAAATGTACACCTGTTCCTCATTCCTCCTGCCAAATTTCCGTAAATCTATGATCTAATTATTTATAACTTTGAAAGTGCTTTCTTCTGTGGTCAGGTGAAAAATCTGTATAAACAGACTGCACCTACAGTTGTTGCCGCGTGTATAAGTTGGCCAGGCCACATGCCTCTTCCCTTCTAATGAGAAAAGAGGCCATGGAAATCATTCACAAGAAAACAAGTGTTGGATTTTCCTGTATTGGAAGGAGAACGATGCACCAAAACTCCATGAACCGCCCTGAGACCCCCTGGTATAGGGTGGTATATAAATTCAATAAATAATAATAATAATAATAATAATAATAATAATAATAATAATGATGATGATGATGATGATGATGATGAAGGTAGTTTCTGGAATTTTACTTTTTTGGAATATCTCCAATAATTAATTCTGGATTCCTTATTTGCTTACAACTTTTGAAGTAGACAAGGGCAGTGTATATGGTGTTTTCCACACTTATATTCACAAAACCTATGTGAGATTGGTTAAACTGAGATTAGTGACTAACCAATAGAACTTCATTACTGACTGGGGATTTGAAGGTAGGTTTCTTCAATCCAAACGCAGTGCTTCAGACACTGAATTTTATTGTAATTGAAAATTAAGCATGTTGCCACTAGCATGGCCATGCACTCATCCTAAGACCAAGGATGTAGATTGCAATACTTATTGACTTGTGTCCACTGCTAGTCCTACCCAGAGTAGACCCATTGGAATTAATGAACCTACGTTTGCCATGTTCATGAATGCTCATAGGGCAGTGATGGCTAACCTTGACACTCCAGATGTTTTGGAACTGCAGCTCCCATCATCCCTGACCACTGGTCCTGTTAGCTAGGGATGGTGGGAGTTGTAGTTCCAAAACATCTGGAGTGTCAAGGTTAGCCATCACTGTCATAGGGTATACTCTATGTAGGAATAGCATTGGATGCATCCCATTGCCTATGTTACTCCACTGTCTCTCTAAGAAAGGATTTGTATTTTAGGGAGGCCGGGAAGCGACTGCATGCTTGCTGTGGTCCAGGAAGTTCTGTTTAACTGCAAATATACCAAATGAAAATTGTATAACAGCTTGTTTGGAAATGCCTTTCCGCCTGCGCTCCAGGCCTACTACTCAAATGACTAATTAAGCAGCCACACTCCTGGAATGCTTGTAAGCAGCATGCAGATATAATTAAACTTGTAGCGCAGGTGCACACCTGTTGTTGAAAAAATCATTAGTGCGTGCCCTTGGTGGATCAGTTTCACATACAAAGGCAAAGCTAGGTTCTTAGGTGAGCTGGCCAATCCCTGCCTATATTGAACAAGCGAAAGAAATAGAAATGAGCAAAATGGATTTGTTTTTTTGTTTTTTTAAAACCACTCAAGTTTGAACAGTATTTACTGACCAAGTATCAAAGTTGCTAGAATCATTGACCTGTTAATTCTTCGTTTGTGCATTCTAGAGGACTTGGACCCATAGACAAATGTTGCATTTCACCTCATTGTTCCCTCTGCTTTCTGTTACTCTCACTTTATAAAACATTCTCAGTCCTTCAGAACAGCTGATAGCCAACACTAAATGTTGCATAAAGCAGTGCTCCGCAGTCCTGTTAAACATCTTAATGAGTTCTTACAAAAATAAAAATTCATGCAGGTGGTTTGTGGTTAAATCCTTTACAATAAAGTGTATGTAGCACAGTAAGGAAATGAGGCTAGCTAGCAAGGCCTCTTTGTATCTAAGTGGTATTGTCTGAAATCAATCAGTTTTTTGCCTAGTGCCAGGGAATAGTGAGCTACCACTTTGTGGGCCACTTTCAAGACAAACGAAAAACAGATAAACAATTCTGTATCATGGTAAATATTTTCTGAAGCAGCTTGACAAGAAAAAAAGATATTTTATTGGAACCCCCCCAGCTTTAATTACAACACCACATGTTTTAAAATCTTGCATTCTCTTCAAAGGCTGCCTTTATTGCTGTAATGCATACTTTTCCAGTTTGCAAATGCTGGGCTTTGTTAGCATCGCAGAAGTTAAGATGCTGCTTGAAATAATTTAAGCGAACTAAGGACTGCAGCACACATTACAATTGTTGAATCTCAATGGCTGCATGTATTAGCAGTTACAGGTAGGTAGCCGTGTTGGTCTGCCATAGTCAAAACAAAATAAAAAAATTCCTCCCAGTAGCACCTTAGAGACCAACTAAGTTTGTTTTTGGTATGAGCTTTCGTGTATCTGAAGAAGTGTGCATGCACACGAAAGCTCATACCAAGAACAAACTTAGTTGGTCTCTAAGGTGCTACTGGAAGGAATTTTTTTATTTTGTATTAGCAGTGTTATTTTTTATTTTAAAAAACCCAGTTATAATTAAAGATACATACTGAAATATGATTACTTAAGTATGCTTTGAGAGAGCTCCGCCCCCAGATAATAATAATAATAAGGGGCTGGATCCAATAATCCCATTCCACTAGTGGAGGCTACTGCAGGGTTTCCTGCTTGCGTATGAGACTTCCTCCCCTCCTTCTCCTCGCAGTGGCATAGCATGTGGGGGGGCACAGGGACAGTTGCCCCAGGCACAAAATTGTCCAGGGCACAATATTTCAGCATCTGGTGCTGTCACAATACAGCTGTGCACTTCTGTTGCTGGGATCTGTTGAAGACGGCTTCTCAATGTGAGCAAAGAAGTGAGCTCTCTAGACAACAGAATGACTCTTCTTATCTCTCTGGTTCCTGGGTGACGTGGACACCATTAGGCAGTTGACGTGTACTCCATTGGTTTCCTTCCCTCCAATCTGCCATCCTCCATGCGGCCCCAGACACTGGCAACCCATGCTATGCCACTGCCTCCTCAGTTGGCTTAGGGGGCCAGGAGAACCCCAGAACAGTGCGTGCAGGGAGGAAAGGGCAGGTTGTTCCATTGGACAAGCAGAAATTCTTGCGTTGATGGAACAGTTTCCTCAGTGCTGCGCTGAATTCTACTCGAGGTGGATAGAACTTGCCTTTTAAAAATAACTAGATAGCCCAGGCCTGCTCTGAATATCCCGTTCTTGCAGTTCTTAGTTAAAAGGGCATCTAAAGCCTTGAAAGCATTCTGTCATGTACTTCCGCTCCTCCCTAACCCAATCTGTGCACAGTAGCATGAAAGCCTACAATAAAGTAGCAGGTGTATTGAAGCCACAGGGGTTACATAGGCACAAGTTTGGGTCAAAACACAATGGCAAATCCTAAATCATAGAGTTTAGAGATGAACAGCAACTAAATATGGATATCATTTTCCTCCAATGTAAACTGGGGCTAAGCAGAATTAAAAGCACATTTTGGAAGGGGACTCCATTTGGAGGGCAGAGTTCATGAAACTGAGGGGGGCAGGGAGAAGAAGAGATTTTCTTAGCACTTTATGTGTTATAACAGCACAACCAGGGCATTTTTTAATCTCACAATTTTCTTTTTCTCTTGGCGGTGGTTCTTACTGTTTTGATTACTTTTTGACCTCTCATATCAGACCAACTTCAGTCCTGAAACTAACAAACCAGCATTGCCCAGTCAGGAGATTTGGGTGTGGGAGCCACGGAAAGAACAGCTATGCCAAATCAAATGCTTTCAAACAAACATTCAGACTAGCACCTAATGAAATTGATATATATATATATATATATATATATATATATATATATATATATATACCATTTTATGTTGAAGAAAAACTGTCGAATGAAAATATTTCATTGCCTGCTGACATATTAATACGATACTTTTTTAGAAGGGTGGTTTTATTCAAAAACGAACTTGGCAATCACCTATTATGTCCGGGAAGCTGCATAAAATTGCTGACAGATAAAATTAGGGCTGAGTTATAGCTAAAATGAACTTCGCCGCTCAGCCATTTCAAAGCCAACCAGTTGAACATTGGCTTGCAGATTGTTAGACTGAGAAATAGTGGGTGATCATAGCCCTGCGCCATTGCTGTAGGAAGTTGTTTTCTGCATACATTTGGTATTCCTCTAGAAGAGTCAGAAACATCTTCCTTTTGTTGACACCATTTTGCTTTCAAAACCTCTGTCTTTGCCATTAGAGATTAGAATAAAATTATTATTCACAAGGACACAACTTAATTGAAAAAAATAATAACCAGTATGGGATGTTATTGCATATCCGCTTTGACATTTGACAAGAGATGTACTTGTGGATCTCACAGTCATTGTATGTCATGATATGGTGGTGTTGGCCTCTGTCTGTCTTGGGAGACAATGGAAGAGTGCGCCTTCGTGGATAAAGTCTAATCGTTGGAGTGTTCCAGCATGTACTGTGGCTGTAGAAATTGATACAGGAGAGACATGTTTTGTTGCAGGTGGGACAGATGAAGGTGATATGAGATGGCTGGAGTGGAGGTGAGGTTGAAAGAAGGGTGAAAGGCATGCAGAAAAGAACATGGAGAACTAAATTGGGGTTAGAGAGGGAGTTCAGATGCAAATAAGGCTGCCTTATTTGTGGTGTGAGTGGCTTGCTTAGATAAAAGAGGGATAAAAGTCCCTGCTAGGACTCAGGTGGCACTATGGGTTAAACCACAGAGCCTAGGGCTTGCTGATCAGAAGGTTGGCGGTTCAAATCCCTGCAATGGGGTGAGCTCCCATTGCTCGGTCCCTGCTCTTGCCAACCTAGCAGTTCGAAAGCACGTCAAAGTGCAAGTAGATAAATAGGAACCGCTCTGGCGGGAAGGTAAATGGCGTTTCCGTGTGCTGCTCTGGTTCGCCAGAAGTGGCTTTGTCATGACCTGGAAGCTGTACGCCGGCTCTCGGCCAATAAAGCGTGATGAGCGCCGCAACCCCAGAGTCGGACACGACTGGACCTAATGGTCAGGGGTCCCTTTACCTTTACCTATCTCCCCAGCTCCTTTCTTCCCAGGCACACCTCACATATTTTAATCGAAAAACAACAAACCCCCAAGTTTAAAAATACACAAGCTAGAAAGAAGTTTAAAATGATTTTTAAATAAGTGGGACAATGCTAACGGCAGCAAAAACAGTATCACAATATTCCAGTCCCAAAGCCTGTTTAACTCCCTCAGCTTTCATAGCTGGAGTAAGGCAGGTGGGAAAGGCCCGCAAAGCATGGAGCAGCCCCCCCCCCCGCCACAGACCCACAGCCAAGATGAGTGTATACAAGCTGATTGGAGGTTGCTAACTTTGATAGATGCTAATATGTGCTAAAGTGTTTGCTGGTGGTTGCAATGCTTCTGCTGCCTTTTAGCTCCCCTTCAACAGGGCTGGGCGATAAGTAGTTTTCAACATAGCACTATATTGCCAGCTAAACACCGCAGCGATGTCCTGATCTGGCAGAGTTAACAGGAGCTGCAGGAATTGAGAGAAGCATTGGCTGGCTTCACGGTTCCCCCCATATTGTTATTTTTGCATAGCTCTCTCTCTCTCTCACACACACATCATGATACAGCAGGTCAAAAATTATGAAATCGATAGAGCAATATGAGCTTCAAACCAGTTTTGGATGATAAATTGATGTATCTCCCAGCCCTATCCTTCACTTAGGGTTCTAGGTTTTAAAGTTTAATGTTTTACTACGTTTTCATATACACTGGAAGCTGCCCAGAGTGGCTGGGGCAACCCAGACAGATGGGCAGGGTATAAATAAATTATTATTATTATTATTACTTATTGTTGTTATTATTATTATTATTGCCAATTTGTGAATATGTCTTAGTGACTTGATTGCCTTAGGAACTGGACAATCAGAAGGGTGACTAGACCACGTGCCTTGCATCGAAAAGGTCCCAAGTTCAATCTCTTATATCTCAAGGTAGGAGATGTCTGAAATCCCTAGAGATCTGCTGCTAGTCGTTGTTGACAGCACCAAGCCAAATGGACCCCCCCATGGCCTGACTTATACTAAGACAGCTTCCTACCTTCCTATATCTGGGCAGATTATTTCATGCAAGTGTACCTAGTGAAAACATTTGCTCGGTTACATGTGCGCATTTGGTTTAATTAAGAAAACTGTGGATGGAATTATGGTTTATGCATAAACAAATATGAACAGTTTGAGAAGAAAGTGGGAGTTCCTCACACCAGAAGGTTAGCTTTTAGAAAATTACTCTTGCCAGACAAGAGGGCTGGGCTAATCTTCTGTGTGCCTGTCATCCTGTCAAGTTGAGAATGTAGCAAGTACAGATTTCATATTTTGGGGGTTGGGGTGGGGGTGGCGGAGTATGAAATAAAAATTTCATAATGTAACTGGGGATTTGTAGTTAATGCAGCACAGCATATTGCACAGCTGTGAGCCACTTTTTTTGTGTGTGCCAGCCTTCATCTGCTAGTGAGAAAGTTCCCCTAAGCCAGAACAGGCCATGTGAGCCTACAGGGCTGAGCTGCTAGCAGGGAAGCAGCCGATGATGAAACAATTCTTTTTATTTAAACCAGGGTAGTGGGTGGGGTGGGGGGTGGAGGACTCCCAAAAGCCAGCCGTGTGATTTATTCCCTTACTTACCAGATGTACCGTGCTCTTCTTCATCACTGAGGCAATATTCTCTGATGTAATAACGAGATAAAGTGGGTCGATGGGTCGTGTATAGAAACGAGGAGAACTGAGGGCAAGTTGAAAAAAAGCTGCAGTGTCGGTTTCTAGCAGTGCATGTCTACTCAGAAGTCAGCCCCATTGAACTCAATAGGGCTTGCTCTCAGGTAAGTAGGCACAGAATAGCAGCTTGATGTCCGTGTGTGTGTGTGTGTGTGTGAAAAAAGGTTTCAACAAGGCCACCACATTTGCATTGGTAGGATAGCACTCTGACCACAGTTCAGCCCCCCAAATTCTTTTTGTAGGGAAAGCTGTTTTTTTCTTAGCTTTTGCAATTCTTTTCCAGGGAATCATTGCTGTCAGTGCTGTTGGGAAGGTTAGTGACTTAGGGACTGGGTGTGTAGAGGAGAGAGGTTCAAGTTACTTTGGCAGCCTGTGTATTATTAGCAGGAAACGGTGATGAGGACTCTCATTTTTTCTTTCTTTCTGTTTTGCTACTCTTGCAGAAGTTACAAGCGTGTGTGCTATTTCTGTGACATACACACAAACAAACAATTTGCGCTATACATAGCACCCTTATGAAGTCCCCAACCCCGTCGCCAGAGGAGAGATGTTTGCATGTTGTTTGTAATTCACAGGGAGAATTTTTTTATGTGTGTGAATACTGTTGGCTAGACCCCAACGGGAGTTGGAAAGAGACTGTATGTGAAGATTGTTAACAGGGAAGATGCGAGGGTCAGGTCTGGCAGATGGTAGATGGACTACATAATAAATTTAGGAGTCTGCCAAATACACTGTTGACAGCTGCCCAGTTTTTTTGCAATTCTTCAGCACGCTATCATCAAATCAGTAAAACCATTTCACTGAAGGGGGAAAGAGCAAGAATATAATATCCTTTTCATTTTATTTTAGGATGGGAGTTGAGCCCCCCCCTTTTTTTTACAGGCAATACTGGCTATAAACATTTTGGAACCATTAGAATTTATTTGCCATTGGTTTGAACACAACAAACTTTGAGGTGATTAATAGCTTTGCATCAAGAAATATGGAAAATGTTCTTTGGTCTGCCCTTGGCCTCTGTCTGTCTCGGGAGACAGTGGAAGAGTGCACCTTTCAGGGGTAAAGCCAAACCATTGGAGAGTCATAACGCCTGCTGTGGTTGTAGGGACGAACACAGGAGATAACACGTTTTGTGGCTGTTGGGGCAGATGAAGGCATCCGGTTGTGCTGATGCAGATGTACCATGGCATTTCTTCTTCCTGCACTCCTCCCAGTGGTGATTCCTTCTCTGGTCACTGCTGTGGATACACAACCTGACTGATTGTCACCTGGCACAATGGTTGTCTGCAAGGGATTCCCACATGGTGGGGTTAATGTCACCAGCCTTCATGTCACATTTCCAGACATCTTTGTAATGCAGAGGCAGAGTTGGTCTGCCAATGAGCTTGTTGTCTGACCAGTAGAAGTGGGAGAACACACACACACACACACACACACACACACACACACACACACACACACCTTCTGCTTATCCCTGAAACAGCTGCCCACATAATCTGCTCATTGCATCTTTCTATGTGTTTATAAATACAGTACAGTGGTCTCTCAACTTATGAAGTACTCGACATCCGTATTTTTCAACTTACGAATGAAAAAAGTGGCCGCACGGCTACAAATTTTTCGACATCCGAATGGAAATCGTTGCCGGTTTTAGATGCGGTTTTTTCGACTTACGAATTTTTCTGAATATTTTTTCTCCCAATGCATTCCTATGGGAGAAAGTCGCTTTTTCGACTTACGAACTTTTCAACCTACGAATGTCCATTCGGAACGGATTAAATTCGTAAGTCGAGGG
Source organism: Darevskia mixta (assembly GCA_034641385.1). Lineage (NCBI taxonomy): Eukaryota > Metazoa > Chordata > Lepidosauria > Squamata > Lacertidae > Darevskia > Darevskia mixta. The sequence continues at coordinate 23,134,734 of JAWWNH010000017.1, forward strand.
ACCACTGTACTGGTGTTTCATTTTGTTTTTCAAAACACAAACTGGGGAATTGAACAGTGTATTTCAATACAGTGGTACCTCTGGTTAAGTACTTAATTCGTTCCGGAGGTCCGTTCTTAACCTGAAACTGTTCTTAACCTGAAGCACCACTTTAGCTAATGGGGCCTCCTGCTGCTGCTACGCCGCCAGAGCACAATTTCTGTTCTTATCCTGAAGCAAAGTTCTTAACCTGAAGCATTATTTCTGGGTTAGCGGAGTTATTAACCTGAAGCGTATGTAACCTGAGGTACCACTGTAGTTGTGTTTGATTTAGTACTTACCGTACTTAAGTGACTCCCCACCCCACCCCCCACATTTTTCAATTTGAATGCTCTAATCTTTGGTTAATGTAATGGTTCTAGTTCTGATTTTGGATAGCAGCCACCCACTGGTGATGGACTCTACCTTAGAGGAGGGAAGTCAGCTGCTACAGTTCTCATGACTGGGTGGGAGATTTCACTTCTTCTGGAACCTCATTGTTCATAGCAAAATTTACCCCCCCCCCCGAATTCCTGGGCCACTCAGTGCCATGGAACACTGAGGCATTGCCTTTATGCAGAACACATATGGAAAAGTGTTAAAGATGAGCTGCCATTATTCTGCTGTGACATCCTTTTGTTTCTCATTAAGCAGAGTCCACATGGCTCTGTTTATCATCCCTGTACATTATGTTGCTCTGAGGAATGATATTCAATGTGGTGAACAAATGCTTCCTCTCCTTGCCTTCTTCCTGAGTTGGGCCTTGCCCTAATATCTGTTCTCACGTTAGATGTGGGTTTTCTTTCAGATTAGAAAATGACTAGAAAGATCAGACAAGATTTTGAACTATGGCTCACTGAAGATTATCAGCCCGGTCTCAAAAAAACAACAACAGTTCAATGCAAACTTATTAAAACAGAATGATGTTAGGCTGAGTGTGGTTTCTGAGTCTGTTGAATAATGACTTTTTTATTTAAAATGTTATGGCAAGGCCAGCCACACTTAGCATTTATAGTGGAGGGGAAAGCAAAGCTTTTGTCCATGTGATCTGTACAGCAGAAGTTGTGTATGTACATAGTCATGTAATTTGTATTCAAGAGTTGTTGTTGTTGTTCAGTTGTTCAGTCGTGTCCGACTCTTCATGACCCCATGGACCAGAGCACACCAGGCACGCCTATCCTTCACTGCCTCTCGCAGTTTGGCCAAACTCATGTTAGTAGCTTCGAGAACACTGTCCAACCATCTCATCCTCTGCCGTCCCCTTCTCCTTGTGCCCTCAACCTTTCCCAACATCAGGGTCTTTTCTAGGGAGTCTTCTCTTCTCATGAGGTGGCCAAAGTACTGGAGCCTCAGCTTCAGGATCTGTCCTTCCAGTGAGCACTCAGGGCTGATTTCTTTAAGGATGGATAGGTTTGATCTTCTTGCAGTCCATGGGACTCTCAAGAGTCTCCTCCAGCACCATAATTCAAAAGCATCAATTCTTGGGCGATCAGCCTTCTTTATGGTCCAGCTCTCACTTCCGTACATTACTACTGGGAAGACCATAGCTTTAACTATATGGACCTTTGTCGGCAAGGTGATGTCTCTGCTTTTTAAGATGCTGTCTAGGTTTGTAATCGCTTTTCTCCCAAGAAGCAGGCATCTTTTAATTTCGTGACTGCGGTCACCATCTGCAGTGATCATGGAGCCCAAGAAAGTGAAATCTCTCACTGCCTCCATTTCTTCCCCTTCTATTTGCCAGGAGGTGATGGGACCAGTGGCCATGATCTTAGTTTTTTTGATGTTGAGCTTCAGACCATATTTTGCGCTCTCCTCTTTCACCCTCAGTAAAAGGTTCTTTAATTCCTCCTCACTTTCTGCCATCAAGGTTGTATCATCAGCATATCTGAGATTGTTGATATTTCTTCCGGCAATCTTAATTCCGGTTTGGGATTCATCCAGTCCAGCCTTTCGCATGATGAATTCTGCATATAAGTTAAATAAGCAGGGAGACAATATACAGCCTTGTTGTACTCCTTTCCCAATTTTGAACCAATCAGTTATTCCATATCCAGTTCTAACTGTAGCTTCTTGTCCCACATAGAGATTTCTCAGGAGACAGATGAGGTGATCAGGCACTCCCATTTCTTTAAGAACTTGCCATAGTTTGCTGTGGTCGACACAGTCAAAAGCTTTTGCGTAGTCAATGAAGCAGAAGTAAATGTTTTTCTGGAACTCTCTAGCTTTCTCCATAATCCAGCGCATGTTTGCAATTTGGTCTCTGGTTCCTCTGCCCCTTCGAAATCCAGCTTACACTTCTGGGAGTTCTCGGTCCACATACTGCTTAAGCCTGCCTTGTAGAATTTTTAGCAAAACCTTGCTAGCATGTGAAATGAGCGCAATTGTGCGGTAGTTGGAGCATTCTTTGGCGCTGCCCTTCTTTGGGATTGGGATGTATTCTTTGGGATTGGGATTGGAGTGTATTCAAGAGTACACAATGTTAAAAAAGGGCAAAGACTTTCTTAAAATATCCAAAAGGCATATTAACACCCAAATTAATGCAGTATAACAACTTTCAGTATTTAATTTGTTGTCACAAGGAAATAATTACATATAATGGAAAGACGTTTAATTCTATTATATAATTATGGTCCAGACAGGCCTCATCTCACCAAAACAGAGATATGGAAAAAGGTTATAATTGTCAAGCTAAACACCAGTTATTAATGGAATGCAAATTTAGAAAGAACGCCCCCCCCGCCTTTTCAATGCTAGATGTTTTTCTTCATAATTCTTGCCAGACTTACATAGATAGGATAAATCTCAGAGATTTTGTATCCATCAGCCATAAAGTCCCCAAAAATGCAACTCTGGTTTCAAGACGAGAGACATACTCTTAAGTCTTTAAAGCTAAATCAGAACAAAGCAGAGGCCAAACTGTTCACATTCCTAGTTCCTTAGCTTGCCTTTCAGGGGTTTAAGTATACTCATGCTTCCATATGTCTGTATTTAAAATATTTGAATAGACGTTTGTAGGATTGCACTGGTGGGTTCATATTTTCTTATAAGAGACTGTCTTCTAAAAACACACAGAACATTTTACAGAGGGCAATAGCACAGAGCATCTAATGGTGCTGTAATGAAAAACAATTTTTTAAAAAGTTGCCTTGGTCCTGATCCAAAGTTCGCTTTCAACAGACAGAAATGCTCTTTCTGCTTTTTGATCCGGGGAGTAGCAGGGTGGCATTTGCAGATTCCTCCTTCCTCTTGGACCTACCAGTGCCACCAGATGCCAGCATTCCAGACCATCATCAAACCCTCTGGAGCAGTGTGGGAGGTGATGCTGGGGGCTATGTGGGGACCTCAACTTGTAGCCAAATAACTACCGATATAGCAGCTCCACCAGATGATGTTCACTTTCCATTGTCCCTGACCATTGGCCATGCTGCCTGGGGCTAATGGGAATTGGAGGTTCAATCCCCGTATGGGACAGCTGCATATTCCCACATTGCAGGGGGGTTGGACTTGATGGCCCCCAGGGCCCCTTCCAACTTTACAATTCTATGATTCTATGAAATGCCTGAATGGCCACAGGTCTCTAATCCCTGGCCTAAATAAATGCTATCTTTCAAGTATATGGATTGCCTCTACATTCTAATCTTAATGGGGAAGTCCTGAACAAAAAGTCTAAAATGAGATTTCCAGAACATGTGAAATTAACACAGGTAAATGGAATTAATATTGTTACAAAAGTTGGGTGCCACACTCACTCTCCGCCGAGCGATAGCAAGATCCCAGGGGGTTCCAGGCACTCATCCAGCATCTGTGTTCCTTTGGAGAACTGAGACATGGCAGAGATGGTCATAGCTTTAAGAAACGTGGTTTATTCACCTATTTGCACCTTCAGTCTGCATGGAGGGAGTCCAGAGCTTACAGCATGGTCATTTCAAGATGGGCTTGTCCCCCACAGCAGTGCAGCCAGCCTGCCCAAGATGGATCCTAGTCTTCTTTCTGCCTCCTTCTTCCTCCTCCTCCTACCCAGCACACCTGCTAACAGGTGACTTTTCCTGACACCTCACACCCAGTTACCCAGGCAAACTTCCAAATCCCCAGTCTCTGTTCACACCTCAGGGCAAGAGGGTAGGGCAGTTCTTTTGCTATGCCAACGGCCCTCAGTGACCCTGTATTGTTTCCTAATCGCCCTGGCTTGGCTAGGTCATTTTTTTTTTTTTTTTTTTGCACAGGCTAGCCCAGGAATTCCTCTGCGACTAGCATTTCTCCCTTCACATCCCAGCTAATCAAAATCCTGCCATTTATTAATTTTTAGAATTTAGGTGGGGGGATCCCCCCCAAAAAATCCTTAAGAATATGTTTGGTCTCTGGTAAGGTGCTGCTACACTACACTGATTTGTAGTTAGTTCAATGTAATTAACAAAGCAGTGGTTTACATGATCAAAGTCCTTGGGTTACTTCAGAGGGTGAGGCTGCTATTTGCAAATAAACAATCCCAGCTAAGAAAACAGGATGTCACCCTGTCCAGTTCACTTCTCTACTATCTCAGAATACTTTCTTGCTTGCTGTTAGTTGTGAAATCCACCCATCTCTGAATAAGTGAGGTGCTGGACTCGGTACTGATTATGATGAATTACCCAAATGAGAAAGAAGGGGATTCTTTTCAGCTCACCACTAGTATCTCTGGATCCTTTTATTCTTAATACACTGGAATCTTAATAATAATAATAATAATATTATAATAATAATTTATTCTTAGGCCTTTAAAATATAGAAGACAACACAAATAAGGATTTGTGTAGGGTTTGAAATCTCAGGTTAAACCGACAATCTTTTTTATTATCTACCATGCTGAAATACATTTAAACATCTCAGTTGTACAAATTATCAGAAAAGATAATTATTTGAGCATATACCATGAAGTTACTGAATATCTATAGCTGAACTATTTCAGTTATCAGCAGAGGAAAAATAACTGTTTCAGACAAAGCCAGCAACCTGATAATTTAGAGGCAGTGGAAAAAACTAAAACTGAACAGGCATTATTCCTGTTACTCACTTAGAAAACAGTTCTGCTTTATACTCCAATGAAAGCTATCCTGGTGGTTCTGGTTCTTGGATCAAAAAGCTTTCTACTTAACAGGAAGAGTTAATGTGTTTACAAATCCACCCGTGCAACAAAAAGGATGGAAATTGAAATTTAAGGCACTTTGGCTTAACTATAGCTTCATGTAAGTAGTAAACAATGTTTTACTGTCTGCAGCACAGAAGTAGCAAATCATGGGTAGGCAAACTAAGGCCCGGGGGCCAGATCTGGCCCAATCACCTTCTAAATCCGGTCTAGGAATCAGCGTGCTTTTACATGAGTAGAATGTGTGCTTTTATTTAAAATGCATCTCTGGGTTATTTGTGGGGCATAGGAATTTGTTCATCCCCCCCCCAAAAAAAATATAGTCCAGGCCCCACAAGGTCTGAGGGACAGTGGACCAGCCCCCTGCTGAAAAGGTTTGCTGACCCCTGTAGTAAATGCATTTTAGAGTCACAGATTTTCTTTCTTTACAACTTAGCGTCCATCCACTCACACTTTCCCTTTGTCACCCAGCCCCAATTCTGTTCCTGTGCAGAATGAGTAACACTAAGGCTGTGTACACACCATACATTTAAAGAGCATCCTAAAGGTGGTGCTGTGGTTTAAACCACAGAGCCTAGGGCTTTGCCGATCAGAAGGTCAGCGGTTCGAATCCCCGCGACGGGGTGAGCTCCCGTTGCTCGGTCCCTGCTCCTGCCAACCTAGCAGTTCGAAAGCACATCACAGTGCAAGTAGATAAATAGGTACCACTCCAGCAGGAAGGTAAACGGTGGTTCTGTGGACTGCTCTGGTTCGCCAGAAGCGGCTTAGTCATGCTGGCCACATGACCCGGAAGCTGTACGCTGGCTCCCTCGGCCAGTAAAGTGAGATGAGCGCCGCACTGGATCTAATGGTCAGGGGTCTCTTTACCTTTACCTTTAAAGATCCCTAGGAACTGTAGTTCAGTGGGTTGGGGAATTGTCTCTCTGTGATCCATAACCCACATCCCCAGGATTCTTGGAGGGTACTTTAAATGTGCTTTAAAGCTGTGATCTCTATACTTCCTAAACCTCATGACATTTTGAAGAGACGCCACCAACCTGCACACTGTCCCTCTACTTTCTGTGTATGCTTTCATCTGGGTTAAGAGAGCTGCACATTATTAATACATTTATACCCCACTTTTCTGGTGCAGAAGCAACATTCAAAGTTGGCTTATAAATTGTTGTTCGTAAAGCCAGCAACTTTAAACAACAACCAAGGAGATAGGACCAGCGGTTAAAATCAAGCATAAAAAACATCGGCCACATGCAACAGACCCTGCTGTAGTAAAACGGTATTGGGCTACCAATGGAAAATGGCAAGGGAGGAGGCCAATTGCACTTTATGGAGCAAAGTTCTATCACTGAAAAGTCCCTCCCCACTTATCCTACTCAAAGGTGCTTCTGCCCTAGGTGGGAATATTAGTAGTGACTATACATTGGTACCTTGGTTTAAGAACAGCTTAGTTTATGAACAACTTGGATTAAGAACGCTGCAAACCCGGAAGTAGGTGTTTTGGTTTGTGAACTTTGCTTTGGAAGCAGAACATGTTTCGCTTCCTGTTGAGTGTGTTCCATTTGTAAATTGAGTCCCCCGCTGCTATGGGAAAGCACGCTTTGGTTTAAGAACGGACTTCCGGAATGGATTAAGTTAATAAACCAAGGTATCACTGTATATAGGTTTGGGAATGAAAGGTGACTACTGATAAAATATATAGGGAGCAGAAGTGTATTGGAGAGGAGGGCCATTTGGCCTGAGGCCTCAAGCTGAAAGAGGGCCTCCCATTTAGACAATTGTTGATTCTTTTTGGCATTTTACAACTTGTTTTTATTTGCATCAATTTGTGGCACGAACTCTCAGCTCAGAGTTATAGACTAAACAAATTGCTTTGTTAACTGATATATATTTTGTCATATGCTTAACATCAACTGTGATATTAGGGTTAATATTACGTGAAAGGAATATTTTTCCACAATAATTACTGCATTTCACAGGAAAAAGTCTAGAAAACCATCTACTGTAATTAATTCTTACTCCTATCCCCTTTTTGGAAGGTGGTGGTGACTTATTTTGCTTCCATGTGTCATTTTTGGCTGGGCTGCATTTATTATGGTTTGTGACCTCAAAAGCCAGAAGTGCCCCAGACCTCTGATGAGCCCCCACATCAGTAAGATTCCATTGCCCCTGCCACTCTTAGGACCAGTTGTCACAGGATAGGATACCAGTGACCCTGAGAGGAACGTTCAGTTGATTCTGCCATTGGTCCTAGACCAGCCAGGATGCCAATGACATGATAGACCCAGCGGCATCTAGTAATTCAATTGATCCTGCTTTTGCTTCCAAGCATGTCATTCCAATCAAGATGAAGGCTTTGCTTGTAACCATTGGACTAGATGATCCTCAGGGTCCCTTCCAATCCTGTGACCCAAGCCATTGATACACCCCCCCCCACAAATGCTGAGAACTCCTTCCTCACTCACACATGCTATTTCTGCTTCAGCCTGCATTGCCAGTGTTGAGCATGTTTCTTTTGGGAGGCAGGAATTGTAGTGATTGAATGCTGGGGAAACTATTTGGCTCAGCTCCCACTGCTGTGTATTAATAACAGAAGGCAGCAGAGATGACTGTACCTGTCATCTCCATGTAGTTGCCAGCTCTATCTGGGTTAGAGAGAACACCACCTTCTAATGCTGTATACAAGTCAAAAGTAATCAATCATTCATTCAGAAAGTACATTTCGCACCATATACAGAAATAATGTGCACTGAAGGATGACCAAAAAAAAATGTTTTAAGAGCTCTTGGTCCTTCATACATCTTCTGTATGTAGCTCTTGGTAATGGAGGAAGCTGAAAGCATTTTCTAGCTTTTCCGATCAAAATCCTTGTATGTCTGTTAAACAAAACCCAAGCACTACTGTGGCTTAATAAGGTTATGAACACTGCATGAGATTCAACCTTAAAACCGTAAGAAGTATACTGTAAAATAGCAGGAAGTTTCTCTTCTACAAAGTACGGTATGTCTATATGCTTTCACTCTTCCTTTGTCTGAACCCATGGGAACCTGCTTTAAGATACTTTTAGTAACTTGTTTACAATCCTAGTAACGAATAGTCAAACTCTCCACTTCAACTGCATATAAGGGACATAAGCTGTAGAGTTGTTGCAACACCTCTGGCATTAAGTAGAGTTGCCTCTTAGCACAATTCTTTGCACCAATGCCAGCAGTCAAGATGAATAACAATTTTCTAATACTCCATTTCATCCCACGTCACTGCTGCTTTGAACAAAATGAATTAATAATAATAATAATAATAATAATAATAATAATAATAATAATAATAATAATTTATTATTTATACCCTGCCCATCTGGCTGGGCTTCCCCAAAGCAACTACTCTATTCCAAACTTAAAAATGGAAAGCGTAATGCTGGTGGTCAACAAAAGAGGTTTAAAGACTGTCTCAAGGCAAATATAAAAAAAATGTAGACAAACTGACAATTGGGAAACAGTGGACTGTGAGCGCTCCAGTTGGAGAACAGCCTTTACCAAAGGTGTTATGGGCTTTGAAGACACTCGAACTCAGGACGCAAGGGAGAAATGTGCTAAGAGGAAGGCACACTTGGCAAATCCACACCGTGATCAACTCCCACCAGGAAACCTGTGTCCCCACTGTGGAAGGATGCATGGATCCAGAATTGGCCTCCACAGTCACTTACGGACTCATTGTTTAAACCGTGTTTATGGAAGACAATCCCCGGCTACAAGGGATCACCAAAGAAGAAGAAGAAGCCCTGAAGCACCACCTAGGCTTGTCACTCAGTGTGGCAGAACCTGTCACACTGTCAAAGTACAAGAATGCCCATGCATGTGAATGCAGTAGATACAGTTCAAGTAAAACGAACTATTTGGTCCTCTTTTAAGAACATATTCATATTCCCCACCCCCTAAAATCAGTAGGGCTTAAAAGTCCTTACCTGTATATATAATTTTTTGAAAGAAATCTTACATGGAGGTTGCATTTAAAAGCAGTTGCGGAACTAAAGATTAGAAAGGCACATACTGGCATTAGAAGTTCCCTGATTTTAGGAGTATTTTGTCCCATAGCTTTTAATTTTATTGTTATTTATTAAATTTGCCGGTCCCTTTATCTTGTCCAGGGCAACCCAAAGCGACTTACAGTCAAAGAAACAGACAATGAACATTAAAACCAAGTGGATAAATGTTTTTAAAAGCATCCCACCCCAAGCTTAAATATCTTTAACAAGGAAGGAAGGAACAAAGGAAGCTGGATTATACCAAGTCAGACCACTGATAACAATAACTCCATATTGTTTACACTGACTAGCTGTGGTTCTTCAATGTTTCAGGTAAGGGACACCCCCATCTCTACCTGGGATTGAACATCAGACCTTTTCAATGCCAAAAGTCTCAGGTTCTTTGAGCTGCATCTCTTCTCCCAGCAATGATGAAAGCCTCTGCCCCGTGACATCATCATATAGAATAACATAATATAGAAAAAGTAAATTCCCTATTTACTGCACAATGATCTGAGAACAGTTAAAAAGTTCGAACTACAAGAGTGTGACCCAACTTGTTTCATTAATAACACATGTGACAAAGATTACAGCATATCCAAATTGGAGAGATAAAAAGGAAAAAAAATTCCAGCATCATAAAAAAAACTATATTCGTATACCATGTAGTATTTAAAAAAAAAACGGAATAGAGATGCATCAGTTATTAAAACCAGTTTTGCCATTGGCAGGAAACATTAAAAATCCCATCCCAATCAAACGCATCTGGGGGAGGGGGAGGCATAAAAATCAAGCATGGGAAAAAGACCCTCAAACTTAAGATAACAAGACTTCTCACGGAAAGATGGGTCTGATGAAATTATTCAAATGATGCACGCTTCCTTTTGATATGGAACTAGCGGGGGACAGCTGATATTAGATACGACGAGAAGTTCTCCACCCGCAACACTCACTAGGTGGAAGGAAACATTGATTTTAATTTAGCTTGCCACAAAGTGAAAATAAGGTTTTTTAAAAGCCCCCAAACAACCCTGGGTTTACTTGAACATGCAATGGCCAGGATCCAAAGAACTCTACAAGTAGTTCCATGTGCCTAAGGGACTGTGGTTTTGTGTTTTTCAAAAACCAGCCTCCCCTCTAGCACTTTTCAAAGCAGGCATTTGTTCAATTGGTGTGTGTGTGTGTGTGTGTGTGTGTGTGTGTGTGTGTGTGTCAACAGTCCTACTGAGCATGCTAAACCCTAAAGTAGGTTTCACCACCATTATGACAGGGCAAAATAGATATTTAAATAACTATAATTTGTTGCCCACTTAAAAAACAACAACAATACTCCATCTCTTCAACGCCTCTTGCTTCACCCATTTGTGATGGGTGTTGTCAGTAAGGTAAAAGGCAAAAGACCCCTGGATGGTTAAGTTCAGTCAAAGATGACTATGGGGTTGCGACACTCATCTCGCTTTTCAGGCCAAGGGAGCCAGCATTTGTCCACAGACAGCTTTCAGGGTCATGTGGCCAGCAGGACTAAACCACTTCTGGTGCAATGGGACACTGTGATGAGTAACAGAGGGCACGGAAATGCCATTTACCTTCCCACTGCAGCAGTACCTATTTATCTACTTGCACTGGCATGCTTTCAAACTGCTAGGTTGGCAGGAGCTGGGACAGAGCAATGGGAGCTCACCCCTTCGCGGGGAATTTGAACCGCTGACCTTCTGATCGGCAAGCCCAAGAGGCTCAGAGGCTGCCACCCATTGTTAGTACAGCCTGCCAAACCCCTGTAAATAAGAAATGTCTGCACCCACATTATGTGTTGGGCAGTACCCAGAATGAACCTGCCACTCAGCTCTTTGATTTTGGGGGACGGGAGTATTTAAAAGTATACTTTGCCGTTCTCCAATATACTTACAGACTGTCTTTCTAAGGTGTAGCACAGGAAGTAGGCACCTGGATATACCTGTAGTTGATGGAATGGAAGCCATCCAGACAACAAAGCCTGACATAAAGTTTCCCACCCTGAAGCACCAACAACTGAGATTTGCACATGTTTGTTCATCACTTGATGTCCCATCACCTGATAACATGTTGTTGAAAGTTTGAATTCTTTCTAGTGGTCTTCTGACCTTTATTCTATGAAGGGGTATTTACGCCAGTTCCTATATGGACAGAGAACTTTGGATAAAGAATCAGATTGATGTAAGAAGAGGAAGATAAAAGAAATTCAGATATGGGGGTATGGAACTGAGATCCTTAATATTATTGTTATCTATTAAATTGATATGCTGCCCTTCATCTAAAGATTTCAGGGCGGTTCACAAGATAAAAATATAGGATAGAAGCCCCCCCAAAATAGTTAAAGCAAAAATAAAACAATAATCCCCCACCCCATCATCATAGGATCATCATATATGATGTTTGGACTAGCCTTATGCAACCTACTGTCCTCAATATGTTTTGGACTATAATTCCCATTACCCCTGACTTTTAGCAAGGACTGATGGGAATTATCATAGAATCATATAATTGTAGAATTGGAAGGGACCGCAAGGGTCATCTTTTGCCCAAGGTGGGGCTCAAACCATGAGATTAAGGGTCTCATGCTCTACCAACTGAACTATCCCAAACATCTGGAGGGCACCAGCCTGGGAATGGGAAAAAAGCCTGCAAACCAGAAATATTTGTAAAGATTGTATAAAGATTCATTTTAATCAGGAATGACTAAAAATGGTAATATGTACCATGCTATATTAGAAGCAAAAAAACTTGTTTTGATGAATTGCAAGAGCCGCAAGAAGATTCCACTTAGCACATGGATTGATAATATGGACAGATTAGCTACATACGAACGAATTGCATGTCGTCGCAAAATAAGAATGGATAAATATGAAGAAATCTGGAATGAATATTTAAGTGATAAGGCGGACAGTGGTGGGAGGTAGAGGGAGGAGTGAGAGGTGGGGAAATAGTGTTTAAAGAAGAAGAAGAAGAAGGGTCTAGTCATAGGTATATCAGTGTATTTAAATCGGAATTGTCAAACTGTGTTATTATTGTTATTATGGTTTTTATTGTTTGTGTTTTTTGTGGTTGATGTTTATATCGAAAAAATGATTAAATAAATTTAAAAAGAAATGGTAATGTGAATTATTACTTATCATTATTAAAAATATTTTAAGGCAAGCTTTATAGGTAAAAAGCATCTCAAGGCAGCTTATTTTTAAAAGTGTAAAATATATAAATAATAAAATTAGCTAAAATAGTAGCATTACAATTCCATGTGCAAATAAAAATATCACTGAACTTAAAACTGTTAACTGTTAGGCTTATTCTTTCTTAGCATCTCTCAAACCTCTGAAGATCTTTTGCCCGAATGGTTTTCCAAATCCATCTTTCATTTTGCTTTTGGGGGACATTTGGTGGCGAACCTTGACTCAAAACACCCACCCCTCAGTTTTTCACAACACCTTTCAAGCTCCAAATGGGTAAATTTTTGTAAAATGCAATTTGCTCAGGCTTATAAAGGATACCTCGTCCTTCCTTTCTGTCTTTGCCATGCCTTGGTGGCCCACCAGCAAGGTTGTTCTAATCAACAGGGTTTTAAAGCTGATGTAAAGCTTTGATTTGTTTGCTCCTATATGAGTTCATCTTTCTTTCCCACAGTCTGCTGCCCATATTTTTTTCCAGCCAAGGTTGCTTGGCAGCAGAAGTATTGGAGTGTTGTTGTTTTTTATACGTTCTTTTTTTCTTTCCCCCCCATTCTCTCTTTTTTTGCCACTCCATTTGCTGGGGCCATGTTGGCTTTCTCTGTTGTTAGAACACTCTGGGTCAAGTGTAGGCGTGTGCTTGCTTTACAAATAACACCCCCATCGCCGCTAATGTCTGCCTCAGATGTTAAGTTGCTGGTGGCTTTGTCCGAGGGGGCAACTTCGCGCTGTAATCTTGAATGCAAATCACTTTTTGTTGCTTTTGTTCCTTGAGAAAGGAGAGGCTGAAATGGAGCTCAAATAATTTATTTCAATGAATACATTAAGCAGGCTTATCTATTGTGGCTGCTTGAGGACTGAAGATAATTAGCACAAAGCGACATTCCCTTCACAGGGCATGAAAAAGAGTCAGAGTTTTGCTGCAAACCCTGAATTCAGTTTCTGTAGAAAGAAAGGTGGGGAGGGGGGGGCAAGAGAGATTTAACATATTTCAAGGGCAACTAGAATTTCTGGTGGGAACATTTTCAAGCAGAATGAAAAACATTCCCTTGTGAAATATATTGCTATTTGAACTGGGAATTTCTTGGGCTTGTTGTAACACATCCTCAGACTGTGTCCCATTAACGCAACTCCTTTTTCTTTTAAATAGGGCAGTCAGGTATGGGCACCCTTTTTGTATCCTTGGAGATGTACAGCAAAAAAGTACTTTTGTCTTTAAAAGCATGAACTCAACAAAATAATTCAAAACCAGTATCCGGAAGTCGTTTTAGCAACTTTGCAGGAGTAATAAATGATCCAAAACACCTGGGAGAGAAAGAAGTGTAGCTAATGTGTTGCAGTATATTGATAATTATTTCATATACCTGTTTTATATCTTTGTTTTTCATGTGAAACCTTATTAGTATTATTATTTTTAACATCTTTTGCAATCCTGAGCTCATCCAGAGCTTTGGCCCACTTGACCGTCTCCCTACAAATGCTGACTATTCATGTATACTCTTCCTGCATGATTTCCCCTTTCTTCCATTTCTTATGCACACACCCTCCTTAAATCTCAGTTTATCTGAGGCTCCTTCTGCAGCCACACTGGTTTCTGTGGATCCTTCCTACTCTTCTTTCTTGTTGGATTTGTCTTCGAATATTTCACCATTAAGAAACTCCTATGCATCTTCGACTCCCTTCTCTTTGAGTATTTCTGACCATGGAATCTCATCCACTAGTTCCTTAAGCTTGAAACCAGCCTTCTTAAAGCCCAGAGGGTATCACCTACACTACACTCAGCTTTTCCTTGCCTCTGTATCATGAAACCCAAGAGAACATGATCACTTCCTCCCAAGCTTCTCAGTACTTCCTCTTTGTTGATCAGTTCCTTCCCGTTGGTGAGGTCCAGGCCCCAAGATAGATGTTCCCTTTGTTGTTTCTTTCACATTCCGGGAAATGAAATTTCAGTTAATTGTTAATTAACTGAGTTCAGTAGATTACATGAACTCAATTTAACAGTCCATCCTCCACCCAACTATCTCTGACAAAGGGCCAGGATGTGACTCTTCCATTGGGTTTTAACAACACAGGGTGATAACAGAGTCCTGTACTCTGATGTTCATCCCACCATCTGGCAAATAAGGTATCTGGCCTTTTATGGATTCATTTAATCTATTTTTATTTAAATTTGGATCTTTGGTACGCTTCTGGTTCTTGCCATAGTGCATAGTGTATATGCAGAGTTCCCTTTTGCTTTAATCTTGCTGGGTGGTTAATTTTCACGAGATCGCTTTTAGCTCTCGTATTTCGTGAAAGTAAATAGCCTTTCCCTCTTTCTATTTTACGCATGACTTTATAACTTCAATCATATTCTCCTCTTTGAAAGGGACTCCTTCAAAAGCATCTAAACATAGGCTTGATGTGACTGCTTACAATTTTTGTCTCTTTTCAGCACCCCTTATATTTTTCTCTCCTTCCCCACTCCCTTTTTATATGAAAATAAACCCACCCTTGCTTGAAGCAACACAGCAGTGCTAATCAGCAAGTGTTTTTGGCAGCGAGCAGCAATGCGGACACATCTGGAAGCCCTAACAGGAAGTCATTCCTTGTCCAAGTAACTTTGCAAAGCAAGAGGCCTGGGATGCACTAACAGGGCATTTTTTTTGATGGTACAGAAATGTTTGCTCTCTCAGTCAGTCGAGAGAAGTCAGGACCTTATCATAAGCAATTAGCACTCATTAAGTGTCATTTCACACTGAAACATTTTTAATTCCTCTCCTGCTGGGACTGCACCGTATCTTGAGCCAGTTAATCATAAACACAGATTCCTTGTGTTTAATTATAAGCATCGTGACTGCTGCCTATCCCTGGGCTCAATAAACTGAGCTCATGCTAATCTCTGGCTGCTGATAATTGAACCAAATGAATCAGAAACGGGATATAAAGCAGCTAGAGATTTTTGCCTCTTTTGAGGAGCTTCCGTGTTGAGGAGAACAGGAATAAAGACCTTGTGGACCTCCAGATGTTGTTGGACTACAACTCCCATGTGTCCAGCCAGCATATTCAGAGATGGTGTGAGTTGTGGTCCAAAAACGTATCAAGTTAGCCACCCTGATAGAAGCAGCAGCAAAAAATGAAAAAGGTTCAGGGCACAGGTGACACTTTTAAATTGATTCAGTTACAGGTAGATAGCCGTGTTGGTCTGTCATAGTCAAAACAAAATAAAAAAAATCCAGTAGCACCTTAGAGACCAACTAAGTTTGTTCTTGGTATGAGCTTTCGTGTGCATGCACACTTCTTCAGATACACTGAAACAGAAGTCACCAGACCCTTATATATAGTGAGAGGGTGGGAGGGGTATTACTCAGAAGGGTGGTGGGAATGGGTGATAGGCTGATAGCTGTGGTAAACCTGTTGACGACTGTTAATGACTGCAATTAGTCTTACAGGAAAAAGCAAGGGGTGAGAAGGTTAAAAAAGCTTAAACAAATAAATATACCCACACTATATATAAGGGTCTGGTGACTTCTGTTTCAGTGTATCTGAAGTAGTGTGCATGCACACGAAAGCTCATACCAAGAACAAACTTAGTTGGTCTCTAAGGTGCTACTGGAAGGATTTTTTTAATTTTGTTTTGACTTTTAAATTGAAACATGGTCCACTTGACCTGTTCTCAAGAGAATAATTTCTGCCCCTTATTTCTTATTTTGCCTCTATCTTGAGTGGTGTACATCTGCATAGAGAGTAGCTGCACAAATAACACACTAAGCTGCAAACAGATTTGCATTTATTAAAAATATGTGAGTAACGCTGAGCTTACAAGCATATTCGCCTCTCCTAATGAGTAGGTTTCCCCCTGGGCTCTTTGCTCTTTAGTACTCACCACAGCTGCAGGCTTGCTGTGGCACTTTACCATTCCTTTTGAGATATTTTTTCAATTCCCACCTGATTCATGTTGTACTCAGTGTTGCTATGGCACAGTGAGTCTTATGTAATACAGTTGGGTGTGTACCTCACTGTTAACCACATAATGCAAAGTCCATGCACCTGTTTTTTTTATAAAAAAAATTCCCCATGCTCATAAAACCATATATGTCTTATACTACAGCAATAATACAATTTTTAACATTTAATTTTACAGCACAAGCGTTCAGTGCGCTCAGAAGGGCTGAACACCTCCCTCTCCTTTTCACAGCCATGAACTCAAGGAATTCTCTCCAACATATTACAAAGTATAAAACTAAGGCTATTCTGTGCTGAGAGACCTCGAATTTTCCACCCACCCTTTTCGGTATTATTATTTTTCTCCACCCCTCTCCTTTCTTCCTCAGTTGATTTCTCTCCAGCCATCTCACGGAAGGCGCAGTGACTATGAGACACATCACTGCTCATTCTTCATGTAAAAAGATTGCATCCTTATACCCTAAAATGCCATATATCTGCCCATGAATGGTGGGCTGGTCCTGGTTCCATAGCTAAGACAAAGTCATGTGGTATATAGACAGATGGGTTAAACCCATAGCTTTCCTAATAAAGTGTAAGCTTCCTGAACATTTCCAAGGTAGCTTTGCAGTCTACAAACCAACCAGGGAAGTATAAAAGCAGCAATAAGAAGTATGAGACAAAAAACTGGTAAAATAACTTTCTTGGGCCAATTGCTGTAGCAGGAATATAAGTTGTCAAGCTACAAATTGGTGTTCTTTAAGTTCACCAGATGTGAGCTAACATTACTGTATGTATACTAAGCAGGCTGCTAGCAATACATGGTTTATTCCTCACATATCCATGCAACCCCAGGTGGGCTTATTGGTGGTGGAGGGAAGTAGCAGTAATGCCACAAGTTGTGATAGGTGGCTCTCAGCCACTCGTTGTTAACTACCCACAGAGCCACAACCCAGCTGCCATCTAGATGTTGTTTGATTGCAACCCTTGTTATCCCTGACCATTGGCCATGCTGGTTGGGGCTGATGGAAATGTAGTCCGAAGCACGGGTGAGGCTGCTCTGGGACATAACATTATGATGGCTGGCATTTGCAAAGTTTGTATCAATACTAGCTATGGCTATACAGGTTATAGTTTTGCTCAGGCCTTGTTCCCTTGGGGGTGGGGGTGGGTCCGCGATACCATTCATTTAGGCAAGTCATGCAATATCTTAATCCATTTTATGAAATCAAAATTTAATTCAAGCTACCTCTCTATACTGTTTATATACTGTGTCAAAAGGCTTTTCACCATCTAATGATAACATTAGAAATTGGTCTTTATTTTTGCTTAAGTCCACCACTAATCTCATATTAACTGCTGCTTGCCTCGCTTTTATAAAACCAGTCTGGTCATTCTCAATAACGGACATTATCACTTGCTGGATTCTAATTGCTAAAGTCGCTGTTAAATTCTTTGTATCAACATTAATCAGGGATACAGGCCAATAATTTGCACACTGAGTGTGATCTTTATCTGGTTTGAGTGCAACAGTAATATAAGCTTGATTGAATGTCATTCATAAATTACCTTTATCAAGTATCTCTTTGTACAATTGGTGCTGATAGATCCAGTGCTTTTTTTTCCTGGGGGTACGCAGGGGTACGCTAACCCCTAAACATTTTATAAATCTTTGTACTTTTGTCTATTTACTGTATTTATTTTCCCTGATTTGAACTATAAAATGATGATTTTCTGGAGTCAATATGAGAGTACCCCTAAACATTTTTTAATATATGCTTTTGTGTGTCATCTAGATATGTTAAGTTTATTTTGTTAAAGGAAACCTCTATATCGTTATAAACTACATATTTTGGTTTAGCATATAAATTCCAAAGAGAACTTGAAAATTTGATCATTAATATCTTTTGAGATTTTATAGACTTCATCTTTCCCCACCCTAATAATTGGGATCGTTGCTTTTCCTTTCTTTTTTTGTGTGCTATATGTAACATTCCATGTTATTTGGGGTTTCTTACTCCTGTTGCACTATGCAATGGGTCCATGGTTGGCTGTATAAAAAAGCTGATCGAATATTTCATTTTCTTATGTATCAGCATATTTCTACACTGCTCTTGCAGACAGTTCAGAAATTGCTATTCCTTTTTTATGATGTTGCCAGCAAAGATAAAGCATTATTTTTCTAAATGATAGTATTTTATGTTTCTAGGTTGGTGGTGACCAAAGCCAGGGAGCTGTCTTTCTACGTGAGTTTACCTTAATTCGGAGAGAGAGTCTTAATGAAGATTTCCTTTCAGATTTGCTGAATACGAACCACAGAATTGAAGATACGGTAGGACCGGGCTTCTCTTTCAAATAATATTGTGCATGTGAAAAAATGGCATTTAGCATTTAGAGCGTTATTCTAAATGGCAGGAGAGAGAACTCTGAAATATTAGGAAGAACAGGTATAATAGGCACTAGAGCCGTGGTTGGAACTGTTGGTGGCAAACTCTCCTCCCATAACTCATAAGGAAAGTCCCAGAACTCATAAGGAAAGAGAAACTTGCACTGTAACAGGTATGATGGAGAAGAGAGTCAATTGGTTGAGAAGTGGTCTACAGAGGTCAAGTATGCCAAACTGGAGGGAGATCTACTGCAGTTCTGGCTGCTCTGCCAGGTTGCTCTGAATTCAAGAGAGAAGAGCTGAATGGTGAGCTGGAACCAGTAGGTCAGTCAGTATAGTAGGCTGGGAGCAAACCAGAAGGAGTGTCACCCTTCCATACCTCTTTGGAGGTCTGGCTTTAAGTTGTGACTGAAAGACAAAACCCGTTCCGGAACATAGCCTAGTGAAGTAACAAGACTGCATAGAAGCTGAAATTTACCTGCAACAGTTACTGTATAGTGTAGGCCAGACTTCACCAACTTGCTGTCCTATGGGTTTTGTTACACTATAAATCCCAGCATCCCTGAACAATGACTATGCTCGATGGATCTATTAGGAGCTGGAGGACAACATCTGGAGGGCATCAGATAAGGCTGGTGAACTCTTTTTGAACAGTAATTATTTCGATGGGATTTGCGTGAGCCTAGTTTTCTCTAGATTTTGCCTGCTTTGTGCTAATAAACTGAATTTATTTCAATGTTTCTGGTGTCGAAATCCTATCCCTGAAATTAAACAGAGGCATATATTTTTTTAATTGGCATTTGTTCTTCTTTCCTCCTGTCTTTGCCTAAGTCCTGCAGACCAGAATTCCTCCTGCTGGTTCAGTATATCTTTTCATTTGCGGACAACAGTCCAAGCAATGGAGGTTATTGTGTATCATTTTGTGCTCGTTAAGATTGTGATGATTTTAGCATATACACTTTTACAAGGTTCTATGTTGTATTTGGAGAAGACTCTCTGATGCAGTTTCATCTTGGTTATATAAATTTATTTATTTTTTTAAAGCAGATACAGAGATAATGCTTTGTGCTGCAATTCAGCTGCACTTGTGATTGTGGAGTGGATCTCATTGGTGAGAACACGGTTGACTGGAACATTAGAGAGATGAGGATTGCTAAGATAAATCTTGCTTAGGTCAAAGAACATACTTAACAAAGAGGATGGATGCATTAAGAGGATGGATGCAATAAACAACCCCCTGGAAATCCATCTGCTTTTCGGCAAACCATCTCTAGGATTCTCACAATCCCACCCAAAGAGTTCACACATCAGGCAAAATCAACACTTTGTTTTTACCGTGTATAAATGTGTTGGTGAGACTCATAGTAGAATCAAGCAATGCTTTACTGCCAAGACAAAAAGATTCTTTGTGAAGGTGATGCGATTAACCCTCACTGTGATTAATGATGTGTGGCTTGAATCACTCTGCATCGAATGCGATGCTCCATAGACCAGCAGGCAACCTTTTGTTAGTTTTGTGTCTGTTTTGCTGGCTTGGCCTGTGGTTGTATTGAAATACATTGGTCTTGTGCCGGACTACAAGTATTTGTACACGGTTAACAAGCGATAGTACTGTGTTAATTATACAGAAAGTTCCAACCAGAAACTATTTCTTCTCAGTAAGTTAATTCTATCACTCAATATAACATACGGTAAGCAAAAAAACCATTGCTTTTAAAAAACACACACACACACACACACACACACCCTGATAGCTATGCTACATCTTAAATTTTCATTGAGAAATTATATATTTCTTTGGTTGACAGATGCCAGAAAATCAAATCAGTTGAATGTGAATGAACAGAATATGAACAGGATATTTTAAAACTCTGTGGTCCAAAGGAAAGCAGAGCAATATGTTTGGCACCAGCTTGGCTGCAGGAGTTGAAAAAAAGAGGTGTTCAAGGTGCTATCCAACCATCTTAGGGACCCTGCTCTGCATTTGTGAGGAAATCCCACAAGGCAGTGGAGGTTTAGGATCAGAGTTTTCATTCTCCTATATGGGTTAAATTACCAGGTTACCAGGTTGACGAATTCCATCTGCTCCTCAATTCCCTTTACAGCATGTGCAGAAACTGCCTTCTTGACCATTGGACCCCCTATTGATCTCGTCTGATCAATCCACTGGAGCCTGTCTCCACATGCAGGGGAAGTCCATAACTCACCTATTTTGGCCTGCCAGCCAAAGCCTTTCACAGGGTGTAGCCGCTGTCACATGTTGGCAGCTTCTAGGAGCCACAGATGAGTGCTGAGTGCAAGGTCGGAACCAGAGGTGGCCCCTCCAGGTACTACCCCTCCTCTACCACCCAATACACCGCAATAGTGATGTAGAACTATATAATAGAGGTTGCTGATTCTATCGTTCAAAGGTATCTCCTGGTTCACACTTCTCCCCTTCGTTATTGAAGACTGGCATAAAAATCTCTGGGAACTTTATCAGCTCAGAACACAGAAGGTGGAGAGTTCATGTCTGAATGATTTCTCACTTTAAGTGGAGAACTAGAATTTCGAGCAGATGCCTGGCCTAGATCCCTCATGGTTTTCATGGGCAGGAGGTTTTTGATGTGAGAAAATATTTACTCCTAGAATACTCTTCCCTACATTCTGAATCTGATACTTCATTGGAAAGTTTAGCACTGTGTATTCAGATTACCTCTTAGATCACAAGTTCCCAGTGTGTGGTCCATGTTCGCCTCTAGACAGTTCCATCCTTATTTCAGGCATCATGATATATGGGTAAACTGCAGTGTTTAGCTGGTGATATATTGCGATGTTGAAAACCATATCAATGGCCCAGCCCAGTCAATGGGCTATTGGTGGTTTGCGGGATTCATTCAGATCGCCTGCAGCAGGGACTTTAGCATCTAGCACAGCTCATTAAATTGGTGAACAACAGACAGAAAAATGGTCTGCCTAGATACTCTACAGTTATCTATTTGTCTGGGGTGGTGGTAGTGGAATTTGGGGACCACAGTTTGAGATTATAGCACAGTAGCATAAGGCTAAAAGGCCAGAGTTTATGGCTTCATGACAAGAGTATTGTTACATTGTTATCTGCAGGATAATCAGATAATTAAAACAAACATTTATTTAAAGTAACAATACATCAATTAAAGGTAGATAGCCGTGTTGGTCTGTCATAGTCAAAACAAAATAAAATAGAAAAATTCCTTCCAGTAGCACCTTAGAGACCAACTAAGTTTGTTCTTGGTATGAGCTTTCGTGTGCATGCACTTTCGTGTGCATGCACACAGTCGTCAACAGGTTTACCACAGCTATCAACCTTTCACCCATTTCCACCACCCCTCTGAGTAATACCCCTCCCCACCCTCTCACTATACATAAGGGTCTGGTGACTTCTGTTTCAGTGTATCTGAAGAAGTGTGCATGCACACGAAAGCTCATACCAAGAACAAACTTAGTTGGTCTCTAAGGTGCTACTGGAAGGAATTTTTTTATTTTATTTTGTTTTGAATACATCAATTAGATGGACGCGGGTGGTGCTGTGGGTTAAACCACAGAGCCTAGGGCTTGCCGATCAGAAGGTCGGCGGTTCGAATCCCCGCAACAGGGTGAGCTCCCGTTGCTCGGTCCCTGCTCCTGCCCACCTAGCAGTTCAAAAGCACCCCAAAAAGTGCAATAGATAAATAGGTACTGCTCCGGTGGGAAGGTAAACGGCGTTTCCGTGTGCCGCTCTGGTTCGCCAGAAGCAGCTTAGTCATGCTGGTCACATGACCCGGAAGCTGTCTGCGGACAAATGCCGGCTCCCTCGGCCAGTAAAGCGAGATGAGCGCCGCAACCCCAGAGTCGTCCACGACTGGACCTAATGGTCAGGGGTCCCTTTACCTTTACCTTACATCAATTAGAAATTAAAGATATATTCAAAATAATAAAAAAGGTAGCTGTGATTTTCTCCCAGAGAACCAGTTACAAAAACTTAGTAGTTGTTGCTAGATATCAGTCTAATGTGTATTCATCACCATCACTGACAACCCAAGCAGTATTTGGGTGACCTGGGAATCAAGTCCCCAAATTCTGTTGTTCTGGAGTCTAAGGATGGAGCTGTGAGTTACGTTTCTGTAGCCCCATAGACCCCCGTTATGCAAACATTGCACAAACACGATACAAAAATAGCAGTACAGCGCTTCCAGCTTTAACCTCAGAAATGTTTATGTTTCTGCTGGCCAGGGGACGAATGCTGCCCCTTCCCCCAAATCTTTATCATATTCCATCTTTTGCTAAACTAATAACTAAAAATGAACTAGAGAATGCAGTCCGGCAATGGATCCCATGTTTCCTCCAGGGAATCCCCATTTACCCTCACATACCCTCAGTTTTGAACATTCACTAGAAACATAGAATTAAAAAATAATTTAAAAAAGCAACAGTTATATGTAAAATAACAATGTATAGGCTCTCAAGGATTTGATATTTCCTTAGTGGTTTTTGAAAATGGACTTTTAGGAATATTACGTGCTTTTTTTAATTGGTTTGTTTACTTCTTAAACTTATGATTGGACATCAGGTTGTTAGATGTTAGCAGAAGCATATTTAACCCTCTGCTGACAGGTTGGGTCAAACACAAGGGCAGTGCAATGGAAAACGAACGTCTCAGTGAAGGCATGATGTTTTCATCTTCTTGCAAGTGGTGTGATGCTTAATCAGATCTGCCAAATATTTTATTTGTATGCCCTTCTTGACCCAAACACTGGATTCGTAAAAGCAGTTTCTCTGTCAGTGTAGGTTTAAAGATCTTGTTTGTACTAACACAAGAAGTAATCAATGCATTTATTTATTTACAAAATGATATGTATAATAAACATACACTGTTCTTGTTTTGATACCATTGATAATGACCGAAACAGCAGTGGTCGGGCACTTGTCCATTTGGTATTTTCGTCTTAGATTTGGAATTCTGTGTGTAATATATGTGTGCCGAACATATAATAAACTAGGTATTTTGAATAGCGTGTATAAACGAATTGCATTAGTTTTACAAATGTTTAGTATACATTTTCCCCTGCCCTTGTTCCTTTTGGTGTATACTGATGACCACATGCCACTAGTACTGTTTATTAGGATCATTTATTTATAAAAAAATTATATATTTATATACTGCCATATCATAAAACATCAGGTGGTTGTAAAACAACAAAACATAAAACACTATTAAAAACAGTTTGGCATACCTATCACATCATGGTTATTTTCTCCATGCACGGATGGAATAACCACTGTAATTTGAGCTGGAAATTGCAGGAGTGTGGATGCAATGATGGCTGTGTTCCAGATTTGTTTCCCAATAGGAGTCATCTCCCTTATTTTTATCTTTTTAAAAAACAAGCTTAGCTCTTTTTAGCTGCGCTGCACTGAAATACAATATTTACATTTCTCTAAGTGGTCCCACAGTTCAAAGAAGAATTCCTGCTGCTGTTGCTGCAGCCTCAAGTGCTCATTATAAACAAAACTCTGAACTGAAGAAAGCAACAGTTGTTTGCAGGTAAAAAGACAAGGTCTGTTACTTGGTCTTGAAGGAAGAAAAGTATATATTTTGCAACAAAATAAGGGTCAGGGAACCTGGGAAAGAGTTCCAAGGTAAGTGCTACAGCAGCAACCACCTGGCTTAGACTGAGCCTCCATAGGAGATGGAGACTCCTCTTCCTGGCTCTCAAAAAGACCCTCGTCTGAGCAGGATGTCACATGGACCTCCTCTTCCAAATATTATTATGTAAACAATAGCCTCGTGGAGCTAGCTGTTAGCAGCTTGGGTGAATTAGATTGGAATAATCACAGCTTCTGGAGTTCGAAGGGCTTATTCATGCAGGAACCTCTTACAGGATTGGGGGAGATAGGAGAGAAATAACGCACACACTGTTTGGAGAGAACAGCAAACAAAAAATGGCTTAGCTTTTAGGCGTAGAGTTAACTTAGAGAACTACAAACAAAAGCAGGCTAGATTGCTATACAAACAGTGCCTTCTGGTGCTTTAAAGCAGCACATGCATTGACTAGGATATTTAGAGAAGAAAATGTATTTGCTTTCCTCAAACACTAGCTAGGTAGTTGCTGGCAACCCTGATGTTCCTGCTTGACTTGTCATAACCTCATTCCCTCTGTTCCGTAAGCCCTTGGGTAACTTGAGTGAATCTGGTATCCATTTTGGAGTTTTCAGTGCTGCAGCTGGAATGGTGTTGGAATGGTGCATTTCTGCAAGAATGGTGTGTTTCTTGGGTTTGGTGGCTGTGCTGGAGTTTGTTGGCAGGTTCTGCTTCTCCTGTTTCTTTGAGGAAATCTCACATTCAGGGGTCTGAGCATGGCTGGACTAAGGGCATGGACTTGCATATATCTATATCTATATCTATATATCTATATCTATATCTATATCTATATCTATATCTATATCTATATCTATATCTATATCTATCTATCTATCTATATCTATCTATCTATCTATCTATCTATCTATCTATCTATCTATATATACACATACATACACACACACACACACACACACACACAGAGAGAGAGAGAGAGAGAGAGCCAAACTTCTAGGAAAACATCCTAGATATTTTATTTGGGGGGAGGTGGGTCTAAAATGAAAATAGTAGGAAGTAACAGAAGAAGAATGGCATAATAATAATAATAATAATAACTTAGCATACAGCTAAGTTACTTATGTGTGGGCCCTAGGGCAGTATCTGGGCAAAAATGAAGCAGCCCATTATTTTGTCAGTTACTGCTTACAAGTTCTATGATGAGAAAAGCCACCTAAAGTGTATAGGAGAAAGCCAGGAAAGGTGAATGGGAACTGGAGAGGAAGTTCATTAGTGTTCTCCGTATTTGTCTAAGTTAGTCCTCTGGCAAAGAGAACCAGGTTGTAGCTACAAGTCTATAAAGTTGGGGTCTGCTCAAGGCAAGGAAGCTCATTGAGAAAACAAGATGAAAAGGATTAGGTCCAAGTGCCATTGATAGTACCATTCAGAGAAGGAAGATCCTCTAGCTTTCTTGATTCCTGGAATGGCTTTTGCTTGTGGAACAAAAAGTAACACCCTGCCAATGTTACCTCTCTGACTATGCCTGCTCTAGCATTTTCTGATATCCTATGTCAGGCATAGGCAAACTCAGCCCTCCAGATGTTTTGGGACTACAATTCCCATCATCCCTGACCACTGGTCCTGTTAGCTAGGGGTGATGGGAGTTGTAGTCCCAAAACATCTGGAGGGCCGAGTTTGCTTACGCCTGTCTTATGTTAACATATGGTTTCTAGGCCCAGAGACGGTGCTTATACCACCGAATGCTCTGAGACTCGGCTTCTTTGTTATTTTCCATGCCAATCCTCTTGCTCACCTTTCTCTCTACCTCAACATGACATGAGTCTCATTCTCATTTAGAGCTCTTTTGGCCAAAGCAAATGGAGAAGGGTGGACTTCTCCACTAGTAAAGGAAAAGGGTAGGAAATGCATTCATTGTATGCTCTTAGTGTGGTGCAGCCAGTGTGGTGTAGTGGTTAAGAGCAGTAGACTCGTAATCTGGGGAACCAGGTTCGCGTCCCCGCTCCTCCACATGCAGCTGCTGGGTGACCTTGGGCTAGTCCCACTTCTCTGAAGTCTCTCAGCCCCACTCACCTCACAGTGTGTTTGTTGTGGGGGAGGAAGGGAAAGGAGACTGTGAGCCGCTTTGAGACTCCTTCAGGTAGTGATAAAGTGGGATATCAAATCCAAACTCTTCTTCTCTTCTTAGTGCCTGGCAGCACAGCCTCCGGAGAAGATGTTCTCTTGACCTTGCCATCAGATTTAAGCACAGGACTCTGCTACTTTAAAACTCTCATTCTTTAAAACAGCCCATGAACCAAACTCAAACACTCAGGAGAAAGAAGATTCAAAGATGTCCCTGGACCAGAATCCCAGCATTTCACAATGACGTTTAAGCTGCTAGCTTTTAAAACTGGTCATGCTCGATATTTTCACAGAGATTCAGATGTATTGAAAATAATGGCCCATGGAGAGTTTTGGATGGTTTCTTATTAGCAAAGAGCACTCACTACTGGAAGAGATGTGCCATTGCATTTAATTAGATGAGCTTGTACAGATATTCAAAGCATATGCTACTAGAGTCAATGTTATAATGATTTTATGCAACACATCCTTCTCTTCGTTCCATAAAAAAGAAGTCTCTGTGGTGTATGCGACAGAAATGGAAAGATGGCAAAGGACGCAATCCCTGTTCTTCCATGCAAATTCATTTGTTGGAACGAATAGAAGCAGTATATTTGTCCTGTCACTATGCAACAGGATGTTCTCCTGTACAGATCCTGCACTTGCTTAAACCTATACAGTGGTCCCTTGGTTCTCAAATGCCTTGGTACTCAAAACAACTTGGAAACCAAACACTACAAACCCAGAAGTAAGTGTTCTGGTTTGCGAAGTTTTTTCAGAAGCCGAACGTGCTCCGTTTTGAGTTTTACATTTCCAATTTGAGTGCCACTCTACTGTTTTGAGTGTTACGCTGAGGTCTGTCTGTTTTTGCTATGTATTTTGCGTTTTTGTTTCTACGACTTTTTGTTTTGTTTTTGTGGCTACTGATTGATTGATTGTGTGACTGCAGTACATAGTTTATTGCTTTCATTTTATGCATCAATGGTCTCGTTAGATAGTAAAATTCATGTTAAATTGCTGTTTTAGGGGTTGTTTTTAAAAGTCTGGAACGGATTAATCCATTTTGCATTGCTTTCTATGGGAAAGCGCGTCTTGGTTTTGGAACGCTTTGGTTTTGGAACGGACTTCCGGAACGGATTAAGTTTGAGAACCAAGGTACCACTGTACAGCAATGAACTATTTTCAATGAGTTTTTGATAGTACCTGTCTTGATGAAGTTCAAGAGGGGGTTGTAACCTGATATGGTTGTATATAAACTATTTACATCTCAACCTGGATAGCTCAGTTGGGTAGAGCATAGTGCTGATACCGCCAAGATTTCAGGTTGGGCTAGGCAATCATCAGGGCCCCTTCCAACTCTACGATTCTATTTATGGAATGGATTTCACCTCTTACTGGTCAGCGAATAGTGGGATTATCAAGGATTCTCAGTGCAACAAACTGAGTTACAAAGGAATGCAGTTAGCAATCTTAATTTAAATCAGGATTCCATCAAGTCTGCTTCAAGGCAGGACACTTTTGTGATAAAAATTCCTGGATTAGTTTGTTTGTTTTTAAAGTTTTATTTCTTTTACTGGAGCTGTTTTAAAAGAGTTATCTTAATGAAATCCCATTTTGTTCCTGCTTCAATTTGTTGTTGAAAGTGTACAAGAAATAATGTTCAAGCATAATTGAGAGTGGCAGGAGTGATAGGTTTGTGAGCATGTCAATTTGAATTTTATCCGAATACTCATCTTTCACACAGTACATGGGTTGTATTTTTTCTAACAGCTCCTTAAAGCAGTCAATTAACAAAAAAAATAACCCTTGGAGTAAAATAAGTATGGAGGGAGAAGACAGCTATGCACATTTCAAGTTACTACATGTTAGCCAGTTAAATACATTTGTCTCTAGACTACCCTTTCCCTGAAAAAAAATGTACTGATTTGAAAAGCTGAAGTACATCAGTCCTGCTATTTGATTTCTGTCTTAATTTATTTAATGCAAAATTTCTGAACATAATGAAACCAATACCACCCCATAATTTCTAGCTCTGAAAGTCAAATTAAACTTCAGTTTCATAGATATCTTCACCATACATGATCATGCAAGTACGTAGAAGATTTAGTGGAAAATTTAATATGGGGGAAAATATTTTAACCATTTAATGCTAATTCAACCTATTTTATCTTAATTCCTTTCCACTAATGCTTTAGGTAGTACAACAGCCAAGGATAGTTCTCTTAACCAAGGTTAGCATCAGAATTAAGCACCACTGGGCTGTGTGGAGCTTCCTTCTCCTCCTTGCTGTCCCTGCCTCTTCTGAGCTCTCAAACAGCCACTATGAGCTGCCCAAGGGAAGAGGCCAGCAGCAGTGGCCATGGAGAGGTCATGGAGAGGCCACAGGATGCTCCCTCACTGCTGTAGCAGCTCATCCTCCTCCCCAAGCTCACTGGCAGGGGAAATAAGGACATTCTGGGGTCAAATCAGAAGCTGGGGTGGCTTTTGTAATTCCAGGACCGTCCCTGGAAAATCAGGACACTTGGAGGGTATGAAACAACACAGTGGGCTTGCCAGGGAAAAATAAATTATGTGGTATTGCCAGCTTGGGCTGTCTGATGATGGGGCAGAATAAATACATTGGTAGCAGGTAGAGTCTGAAGGTGTTAGAGGAGTCATTCCTTTGCTTTCTGGGATAGAGATTTTCCTCATCAGAGTTGTTTTCCACTTTCCGTAGAAGGGTCGGTTGACAAAGGGATTTTGGTTTGGGAAGCTTTCAGTGGGTATTTCAAACATTTGAGGGTGTTGTGTCCAAGGTGCTGATCATCTTGTATATATAATTTGTACATCAAACCTCAGCATTTCCAGTGGTTGGTGTGTGTGTGTATTGGGGGGGGGGGAATGGAAGTCGAAAAGAAAAGGGAAACGTGTCCTTTGCTGTCTTGGTACTGTAGTAATTTATTTATTTATATGTCCTTAGAAGTATTAGCTGTAGCTTTTGAACAGGATAAAGTGACTGGTTGCTTTTTACAGTGCAGAGTTGTTCCCCCTAAAATGTTCTTTTACATAATTACCTGGCAAGAGATTACTTTCTTAATACTGACAACTTGACAACATGTTTCGGTTACTGAAAATTATAGCATGGATGTGAAAGGGAGCTTTTGAACTTCTGGGTTTACCTAATTATAGGTGTAGTGCTCTGACAAGACTCCACAAATTTATAGTGGCTACTCCTTCCTAATTACTTCTTAGGCTGTCTAATTCTCAAATTAGTTCTAATGTGTCATCCTTGTTTAACTTTCTGTGTTACCGCCACTGATCATCATGCTTCAGATATCTCAGAAGAGAGTACTTGCCTTAGGTAGATGGGATTGAATGTCCTTATAGACCACACAAGACACAAGGGAGAGATCAAACTTACATGAACAGAAGCCCCAAAATAATATAAAATCTGAACTTGTCTTCTGGGCATGAAGACTTATGATGTACGCATTTATGACTTTAGAATGCAGCTGATTGCAGAATGTTTTTTTTTATGTGAACAATTTAAAACAAACAGATATGAAAAGAAGAGCCCAAATTTCAAGAATGATATATAAACTTAATTTGACAGGTAAACAGTAGTTGCAACAGTTATTTGCATGTTGAAGGATAACAGATCTCTCTCATGTGACCAGTCCATCAGGTTGTTTACAGTGCCGTTGCATGTGGAGGGCATCCACAAGAGCAGTTGCCCAGGGTGCAAAATTGTTAGGGGGTGCAAAATTTCAACACCCGGTGGTGCCTCAAAACTGCTGTGTGCTTCCATTGCTGGGCTTCATTGCAAGCAGCTTCTCCATGTCAACCAGGAAGTAACCTCTCCAGACAATGGAACAACTCTTCTGATCTCTGTGGCTCTAAACAATACGCCAGCTCAAGAGTTTGTTCAGCAGCGTCAGCTTTTGTAGCTGGTGGCAGTCAGGGCCCTGCCCTCCCAGGCCAGGGAGCAGATCTTCCAGGACTCTCAGCCAAGATGGTTATGGCTAAATCCCCAAGGCACAAAACTGATTCCAGTGGACTCTCTTTGGGTGCCCACATGTTACTGGGCTACATCTGGATATTATGACTGGTAATGCCACCAGGAAGGAAACGATCTTATTATGCATATATTGTACACTTGAATTGCTAAGCCTCAGTATGCCCATACCTTGGTTTAACAAAAATACTTGCAGATAGTTTTTCATAAAAAGTATTTTGCCCCTCATAGTTGTTAAAACTCAATAAATAATAATAATAATAATAATAATAATAATAATAATAATAATAATACTTTATTTAAACACTGCCCATCTGACTGGGCCTCCCCAGCTACTCTGGGAGGCTCCAAATCAAATATTAAAAACATAATATAGCATTAAACATTAAAAACTTCCCTAAACAGGGCAGCCTTCAGGTGTCTTTTAAAAATAGGATAGTTGCTTATTTCCTTGACATGGGAAAGGCGCCACTACCAAGAAGGTCCTCTGCCTGGTTCCCTGTAACCTTACTTCTCGCAGGGAGGGAACCACCAGAATGCCCTCAGAGCTGGACCTCAGTGTCCGGGCTTTAAAGGTCAGCACCAATACTTTGAATTGTGCTTGGAAATGTACTGGGAGCCAATGCAGGTCTCTCAGGACCGGTGTTATATGGGCCCGGCAGCCACACCCAGTCACCAGCCTAGCTGCCGCATTCTGGATTAATTGCAGTTTCCGAGTCACCTTCAAAGGTAGCCCCATGTAGAGCGCATTGCAGTAGTCCAAGCGGGAGATAACTAGAGCATGCACCACTCTGGCGAGAAAGTCCGCGGGTAGGTAGGGTCACAGCCTACATACCAAAATGACTCCCAGGCTGTACCAGAGGCACAGTTACCCCATTCAGGGCCATGAAGTCCTCCACACCAGCCCGCCCCCTGTCCCCTAGAGACGGTACTTCTGTCTTGTCAGGATTCAACCTCAATCCGTTCGCCGCCATCCATCCCCCAACTGCCTCCAAAAGTCTTATCTACTATATCTACAAACAGAATCTGAAAACAGAGAACAACAGGATTATGGGAAGTGTGTCTCTGACTGCCGGATAACTCCTCCCACCCAGAATTTGAAGAGGTTTACAGCCAACTCCCTTGAGCACCTCAGGGGATACTCGTCTTTCATAACAACCACACACATGCATACAACATAGCAGCTTATAATCAAAGCCAAGATCAGTTAAATGGTTGTTAGCTGAGGGAACAATTTAATAACCGTCACTTCTTTAGCTTCTGTTCAATCAGTTTAGCACCAGCTCTTGAAACTCCTTTATTTGTATGACACCAAAGCTTGTTAAAGTAGCTTCAGATTGGAGGTGCACTGCTGTGCACTGCTGGAGCCAGGATAAAAGCTTTGTGTATGGACAGAACCACTTTAGGCTTCACTTGAGAGCTGTCCTAATGAAATGCTCCTCCACAGTTAGACACAGAAAACTAGTGTGTCAAGCAGAAGTCTGTCTCTGAACTCTCTCTAAATAGACACTTAGCTGCTGTGCATTCAGATTGAACATCTAATAAAGCAAAAACTTGCTATGATTGGGACAGCCACCGTTTCCATGTAAAGATAGCAGGCTGTGATTCATCCCCCCCTATGCAAGCAAAGTAGCAAAGCACTTTGGGTCTCATACAACTCAACACCCCTTCACAAAGTTGGCAAATACCGTTCGCGTTTGTCAACAGAAACTTGGAGTTTTAGCTTCATCCTGGCAAGCCACACTGCTGAACTTTTTGCAAACCACAATTCTGCCGCTACCCAACTAAATTATCCTTGTTAGGAAGACACCGAGAACAAGGATAGAGAACAGAAAACATGCTGCACATCTAGTATCGTATTACAAAAATGTATTCTCCCTTGATTAAGCGTATCACTGCCAATCATTTATACTTTTAACAGATGCATATATTTCTGCAACTGTGGCTTCACATCCATAAGATGTTGAGTCTAGACTGTATACCTGTCCTTCACACCTGTTATTTCTGGATTATTAAATCATTTGTATCAACTGCTGTTCATGTGGGTGAGAGAGAATTTTGGGGGCTAGGTTTTATAAATAATAGGGTTTTTTTGTGCTTGTGTGACCAGCTTGTTTTCCACTTAAATCCACCATGCTCTAATAAACCAACACCAACTTTCAACAGGTCTAAATATCCTATAGCTATGCTAGGATTTCTTAGCGAAAAACTTAGGCATTACAGCTAAGAAGACACATGTCAGGTTTTTAGGGTTAACAGCGGGAAATAGATGGCTATGACAGTTGAACCCCTAGAGCTACCATTGAGGAAACATATGACCTCTGGCAACCAAAATCCAGAGTTGATATAATTAATCCAGGCATGCGGCAGAAACACCAGCAGACTTGCTGCACTGTACCATTGTTATGTACCATTCGGAATGTGTACTTTTTAAAATAAAGGCATGTATTCCCCCTCCCCTTTCTCCCTTCCTGCTCTTCCCCCTTTCTGCCCTATGTTCCACACTAAATGCTGAATGTTCATCCAAGATCTCTTCCTTTCTTCATATCTGTCCCCTGTCACAGCTTGGAGTTGGCTTCTGATTCTCCCGTAACTGGCAGGCTTTTCCTCATCGCTGCGAATGTACACATGTGCATGAGAAATGCCTCAGATGAATTCTCTGTCTATCAACAGTTTGCTTGATTTGTGGCTGCCCCGGCATGTTTTAAATAGAGCTGAAAGCTCTGGATGTTTAGACACTGAGTGTCGCAACAATGATATGTTACTGTGGGGAATGTTTCATTTGTAGTGTTGCGGTCCAGATTGTTATTGTGCATTCACTCATGCTATCTTGCTTTCAGCTGGATGCTCCCTTGATTGCTAATCAAGATTCCCATGTTTGCTTTATATTCTTAAAAATCTGTATTTAGCTGCTGTGCCAGAATTTTTTGCATTGCAAGAGGCATAAGAATTGATTACTGTTACCAGAAGGATTAAGATTTCTGAATAATATAATGCTATTATTTCAGCACTGGAAAGAATGTATTGCTTCTGCCACCAGTACTGATGGTTTTTTTTCTGAGCCTACATCGCGCTCCAACACCAGATGTAATTTTGAACTCCGTATGCGTTCGCCAATTCAATATTCAACATATGAGTTTGCCCTTGAGATACAAAATATCCAAGATAATATTAATATTAGATTATCACATGTTTGCGCATGTGGGTTTGTTCACATGACCACAATAATTATTAGTTCTTATGGGAAACAGGAATGCATGCAGGGTCCCAGTAAACAGATGTTGCACATCAGTCAGAATGAAGAGAATTCAGAACTATGGATGCAGCTTGTAGATTTTTTTCAGGGGTGAGTTAAAACTGGAACTCAGTAGCAGTCTGAACTGGCCAGTTTGAACGTTATTATACCTGTACTTGCATTTGTCAGGTGCACCAGTTCTCAGTCTGTTTCCAGCAGGCCCACTTCACAGTGCTGATTTAAAACTTCAAAGACCTCAACACCAGGTTACCTGATGCCTTCTCTCCTGTGTGCCTACCCAAACCCCTAAAGCCTCTTTGGACAGCCTGCTCCAAGTGTTCTTCACTGAATCAAGTTAGGCAGGTAGTCATTAGGAAGAGAGCCTTTTCAGCAATGGCATCCTACTTACGGAAGATCGTTCCCAGGGACATCTTTGTGGTATTTTCAGTGCCAAGTGAATATCTTTTCATTTACTCCAAGGGCTGGATTATATCTTGCCTATAAACACAGTGAAATTTATGCATGTTTTCATTAGCCAACCTTCTATTTTGGGAATTAATTATTACATAAATAAAAATTAAAAACAGAAGCAAACATCTTCAAGGCAATTGGAAACAGAAAGATGTGTTGTAGCGTGTCTTTATCATTGTTTTGGCAGCCTACCCAAATGGAATTGAAACGCTGTGTGGCCATTTCCCCCCATAGTTGTTTTGCACAAGGTAATTATGGGAATCTTTTATTTTCTTTGTTTTTGATTCATAGTAAGAGGCTTTATGCTATAACTAGAAGTAATTTAAATTATCCTCTGAAGTGGATATCAGGCCTTCTCCAAAATCTAAACAGCTACCACTTGTGAATCTAGTAGATTAGGAAATGGAGGAAGCATTGACAATCAGGACTTGCAACGATTGCTTTAAGTCTAGCACTATATTGTGTTAAGCAACTGTTAACACACATTTATACCATAGCAAATGTTGGCTTTTGTGCAATAGCTTCATTTGCACAATCATATGGCTGCCATATTTCACAGTGCACATTTTACAGACTGATGCATTGTGCAATGCAAATAATTTACTTTTCATTGTGATTTTTAGTCCTAGATGCAGTGATATTCTTAGAACATAGGTGCACATACTCTGCTCAGCCCAAAACATTATGCATTGTTTCCCGTTTTATGGCATCTTGCATTTTTATTTATGAGATATCACTTTGAGATTTATTTGTTTTTTAAAAAATGAATAAATTTAATAAGCAACAACAGCAACATTAGGCAAGTAAGCCAGCATTGTACCCTTCTGATTACCTAGTGTCCTGCCTATGGACTATAGCTCCCCAAATGACTGTACATTGTCCATGTTGACTACAGCTGAGGGGAGCTGTAGTCTGAGCAACATCTGGAAGACACCAGATTGGCTACCACTGCATGGGGTTTGAATCCAGAAATAAACCAGCAGGAAAAAATTCTAGGAGTGGTGCTTTTCTGTAAACCTCTGTAGAAGAGATAGCAAAAGACTTTGCACAAAATAGACTTAGCGCAAATATGCATCTTTGAAATATTCTACGTGACCTTGGGCAGGAGATTGCAATGGGCCTTGTACCTAAAGAACCATGCTGATATATTTTGGTTTTCTTTTCTCACACAGAGATCTTGTATTAAATAAGAAAAAAAGCCTTTCTTTCTTTCACATACAGTGAGTGAATAAGATAAAAATATGTGCATGGGATGTATGTGGGGAGGAGTTGTAAGTGTGCACTGCTTCAAACTTTTAATTAGCAAAATAATATTAAGATAGCATTGTAGGCATTATAATGCAGTAATTGCCATAATGTACGTTTTTAGCCCTTTTAGTATGTAGCATTGCAACTCACATTATCCTCCATTAGGGGGTCCCACAACACAGCTAACGCCATTCATAACATTCTGTTTGGAAAGCATGTTTCTGCATTTGATCTCCGATTCTAGCATCCAGTTCAAAGACTTTGACCATCTGCATAATTGCTTGGTCATTGCTTTAGTAGGAATAAGAATCCCCCTCCCCTTTTGCTGGGTATTCAATGTGAATATTGAGCACCCTCTTTGATTGTTGAACCCACAGCCCCTTGCCTCCACAAGGAAGTATTCTCCTTCCTGGTCACAGCATAATGGCCTCATTCACATGTAACACTAAGCCAAATCCTGACAAGACAGAAGTACTGTTTTGGGGGACAGGAGGCGGGCAGGTATGGAAGACTCCCTGGTCCTGAATGGGGTAACTGTGCCCCTGAAGGACCACGTGCGCAGCCTAGGAATCATTTTGGATTTGCAGCTGTCCATGGAGGCGCAGGTACACTCTGTGTCCAGGGCAGCTGTCTACCAGCTCCATGTGGTACGCAGGCTGTGACCCTACCTACCCGCGGACTGTCTCGCCAGAGTGGGGCATGCTCTGGTTATCTCCCGCTTGGACTACTGCAACATGCTCTACATGGGGCTACCATTGAAGGTGACCCGGAAACTACAACTAATCCAGAATGCGGCAGCTAGACTGCTGACTGGGAGCAGCCACCGAGACCACATAACACCGGTCTTGAAAGACCTACATTGGCTCCCAGTACATTTCCGAGCACAATTCAAAGGGTTGGTGCTGACCTTTAAAGCCCTAAACGGCCTCGGTCCAGTATACCTGAAGGAGCGTCTCCACCCCCATCGTTCTGCCCGGACACTGAGGTCCAGTGCTAAGGGCCTTCTGGCGGCTCCCTCGCTGCGAGAAGCCAAGTTACAGGGAACCAGGCAGAGGGCCTTCTCGGTAGTGGCACCCGCCCTGTGGAACGCCCTCCCAACAGATGTCAAAGAGAAAAACAACTACCAGACTTTTAGAAGACATCTGAAGGCTGTTTAGGGAAGCTTTTAATGTTTAGTAGACTATTGTGTTTTTAATATTTTGTTGGTGGCCGCCCAGAGTGGCTGGGGAAACCCAGCCAGATGGGCGGGGTATAAATAATACATGATGATGATGATGATGATGATGATGATGATGATGATGAACAAGCAAACTTGTGAGCTTCCGGACAAGAGATTATGGCTACTTTGATTCTCCCTGGTTGTTCTGCAGCCATTCTGCAGTGAGCTACACTACACTATGGTTTAACTTAGCATGTTATTCCAACCTGATAATGTGATTTATCTCTCCCAAACAAAATATAAGCCACACAACAAATCTTAGTAACAGCTCCTAGCTTGTCTGCAGAGAACTAAGCCCCGAGCCTTAGTTCAGACAACTGAGCAAGATGCGCAAGATTCCTATGTCCCTGTAGCTCATGCACACATTTCCTGCAAGAACAATAGCTTTCTCACTTATATACTTTTTTACTTTCCTGCCAATACTAAATCCTTCCACTTTCATATTCATTGACAAAATCAGATAGGTTTTTCCATCGTGTCTGTATATGTCACTTCAGGGATCATCGTTCATTTTACCAGAGCTCAAGTTTTCAGTTTTCAGGCAGTGGGAGCTATAAGTCATATTTTTCTGTAACTGGGATGTAAAATGGTATATTCTTTAATGATAATAATAATAATATAATAATATTTTATTCTTTTTTTCCCATGTAGAAAGTTACTTTTGTTACTCAAAAGTTATATTCCAATTCAACAAAACTTGCGACTTCCTGCTCACCCAACAGCGATGTTTATAACCCAAATTACACACAATGTAAAATGGTATGTTCAAAACAGGCAGTGGTATATGGCAACATAAAGCTTGGGTTTTGTATGTTTATTGAATCCTGCCAATGATCTTTTGCTCCCAGCGTGTTATAAGACTATTTCGGGTATCCCACAGGCAGTGAAAAGATGTTTGTTTTGAAAGTGGTCAAAAGTTTCTCATCACTTTAAGTATTTACTTGCATTTTTTCTTCCAAACTTCCAGGTTTATTACCATTCTTTAGATTGTAAAGCAGAAAACCTCAAACCATTTGCATTTTTCTGTGTGAATCAGCTGCACGACACTAGGGGATGCTGTTGGGCATAGTTTTGTTGAAATTTGCTATTACTGCAAGCCATGCTACTAGATATAAGCCGTGATAACAGAAATGTAATAATAACTTATGTTTTATATGTGCGTTTACATTCAAACCTGAGTAGGTATCGCCAAAAGTAAAAACAGATGATGTGTCCAGGAGATTTAATTCTTGAAATCCCAACTGGTTTGCAGTCAGAAAGTTAATGTTATGGCTTGTCATCTAGTACTGCATGAGCTCTATAAAAGATTCTTGGATGATCCAAAAGCCAAGCACACAAAAAAGATAAAGGTAAAGGGTAAAGGGACCCCTGACCATTAGGTCCAGTCATGACCGACTCTGGGGTTGCGGCACTCATCTCACATTATTGGCCGAGGGAGCCGGCGTACAGCTTCTGGGTCATGTGGCCAACATGACTAAGCCACTTCTGGCGAACCAGAGCAGTGCACGGAAACGCTGTTTACCTTCCTGCCGGAGCGGTACCTATTTATCTACTTGCACTTTGATGTGCTTTCGAACTGCTAGGTGGGCAGGAGCTGGGACCGAGCAACGGGAGCTCACCCCGTCGTGGGGATTCGAACCACCAACCTTGTGATCGGCAAGCCCTAGGCTCTGTGGTTTAATCCACGGCGCCACCCGCTTAAAGCAAAAGTAAGAAACAGGGTACAAAAAACGATTCTACAGAAGTTTGCTCTGAATATCAGGACCAGGAATAATGCAAAGGCAAGCAATAGGATGGCTAGGACAATACAAATGTTAAATCTGGCAGTTCACTCACAAAATGAGTGAAGCACATGCACCAGGTCATTGATTAATAAAAAATACCTACTGGAGCCTTATACCCACCAACTTTTCTGCAATGAAAATAGGGACGTCCGTCCTATTCCACCATCATCATAATTTTATTTATACCCCACCCATCTGACTGGGTTGCCCCAGCCACTCTGAGCAGCTTCCAACATATATAAAAACATAACACATTTAACATAAAAAACTTCCCTAGACAGGGCTGCCTTCAAATGTCTTCTAAAGGCTGTATAGTACTTATATCCTAGATTTGGAGGTAGCATAACTCCATATTCTCCAACATTTCTCCGACGAAAATAGGGACATCCTCCGGAAAAGCTGGACATTCCAGGATCAGATCAGAAACCAAGATGGCTTCTATAAATGTGGGACTGTCCCTGGAAAGCAGTGATACTTGGAGGGTCTGGAGCAGGGGTCGGCAACCTAAGGCCCTTGGGCTACAAGTGGCCCACGGGGGTCGTTTAACCGGCCCCCGAACTGAGCCACCCGCTCAGCGAGTCCCCTCGCACTGTTCAAAACTGGCATGGCCCGGGGACTCGCTTCCGCAGTGCTGGAAATCACGTCTGCACAGACGCAGACCCCGGAAATCGTGGACGCACGCACGATCCAGCCCACAGAGGGATCTCCGCTGGAGTGAACCGGCCCAGGCAAGGTAGGTAAACCTTGCCAACCCCTGGTCTGGAGTCTTGGTGGTGTAATAGTTAATCTGGAAAAGAATTACGTATATGCCTTCTATACACAACAGTTTTAAGAGTTTCCAAAAATTACAAACAAAAGTAAATCAGAAGCTCTTTAATTTTTAGCACATCATAACTATGATTTCAAGTGGGTCTGCCTTGATTATGACTAATGTTGAAGACCACTCAAAAGACTTTTGAAAGCAACAAATGCTGTAGAAGTATCGATGTCTCAAATTAGCCATATATGATTAAATACATGTTTGATAAAGATTGGCTTCTTTTTAAAATTTATCATAGTGTATTACAACCCTGGAGGTATGTGGTAGTATTTTCAACACTGGAAACATAATGAGCTGCCTATAAATGTAGTGAAAGCCAGGGCACTCACAATTTCAGCAGCCGATGTTTTAGAAAATGAGATTTTTTTGTTGAATTTTGTTAGCTTGTCAGCTTCCACAACCCTGCTAATAACAAATTTATACTGAAAGTTATTACACTGTCTACTGAGAATAAACTACTATAGAGTAACTTGAATAACAAGAAAAGTAAGACAATAAGTAGCAACTCAATGAGCTGAATATTTGCTCCTGTCCACTCTGTGCGTGACACAGAGCACTCTAACCAAGCTGATAAAGTAGAGTTAAGCATGCAATTTAACTTTTTTAACTTTGGACACACGGGGTGGTATTCAACTCAGTTTTACCCAGAACAGACTCATTAAAATTAATGGACCTAACTTAGCAATGTAAATTAATTTCAGTGGGTCTATTCTAAGTAAAACGTGGCTGAATACCACCCATGACCTGTTCTTTCAGAGCTAACCAATATTCTAAAAGATAAACGTGCTTAAGAATGTTGTATATTGTGTGTGCAGTGGACATCCATTTCCCAACTGTGCAAGCTGCTTCTGTATATCAAGTTTGTGCGCAAGTGCATCTTTCAAATGTCTCTTGGTGCTAGGCGGTTAATAAACAATGTAAATACATCATGCTCAATAGTTGTAGTAGCAGCATGTTTGTACTAATATTGGTTTAGTTTATGGGAAAGCCCTGAAAACTATAGAATTAGGCATTCATGTGACACACAGAAAATTCACAGATATGATGTTGTTAAAGGGAATCATTTATATGTACCAACAGTGGAAGTTGTTCCATTTGGGTGAACGATGCAGTGCCCAACTAACCTCAATTTGCCCTCAGCCAACACCTGCCAGCCTTCTTACTTAAAACCAGTTCAGTGGGTTGTCCTCTGTCAGCTTTCCCCTCCTTACAAAACTCAGCAGGAAGGAGGATGTCAGGAGTCCAGGTTCCCAGCTTGATAACACAGTAAGCGTAGCTAATTAAAATGGAGGGTTTATTGCAAAAACAAACAGATAGCTCCAGACGGCTTTACCAAACCCTCCAGCATCATTACTCAAGATGACCCTTCTGAAGACTGCTTCCGGCATCTCCAGCAGATATTGAACTTACGACCTTTACGTCTCTTGTTTTGCTTCCTATCTAGCAGCCCTCCCATTCGCTGACTCTTTGGACTTATTGGATCAGCTCCAACCTCATCTTGCTCTGAGAGGCTGTCTCTGAGTTTGTTCGCTCCTGATTGTGCTTCTGGTGAGCTTTGGCTGTGTTCTAGCCTGCTCTCAGCTACTGCCTTATCAGTCTGCCCGTCAAGGTCAGGAAGAGTCGAAGTCTGCAGCTGCCGGCTCTCCCCTGCCTGACTCACACCAAAGCCTCCCTGTTCCTGGCTGCTTTCTTCAGTTGGCTGCAAACCTTTGCTTGGAGCTGGCTCATTCCTGACAGAGGATGAGACAGAACCAGTATTAGTTGGTATTGGCTGTCATTGTCACTGCTGCTGGTCTCCCAACAAGGTGTACCAGTGGTTAAGATCGCTCCAGAAGGGTTTCAAGAAAGTCATTGGACATATAGCAACAGCTATCAACCACCATGACTAAATGGTAGCTTAGGGACTGTGCAACTAAGTGTCAGTTGCTGTGGGAGCAACACAACAGTGAGAAGAAGGCTAATTTGTTTGTTTGTTCATTAAAGTGCTATAGAACTCAAAGAAATGTACGTACAGTGGACCCTCGACTTACGAATGTAATCCGTTCCGACGGGAGCGTCGGAACTCGAAAAAATCGTAAGTCGAGTCCCCATAGGAATGCGTTGGAGAACGCATTCGTACCTCGAAAAAATCTTCGCAAGTCGAAAAAACCCTATCTAAAGCGGCCGCGGCTTCCGATTGGAAGTCGAAAAAATTCGGAAGCGGCGGCCACTTTGATCCCTCGTAACTCGAAAAATACGGAAGTCGGGGAATTCGTAAGTCGAGGGATCACTGTAAGAGTTTGCAAGGTGTTGTTCATACAGAAAAATGGCAATGCCATCTGGTTTCCCATCACCCTCAACACTCTCAGTTGGCACCTCACTAAAAATTATTCTGCCAGCCCTATTATTGCAAGTTCTTTAAAAGTGGAAGTTGGAGATGCTGTCAGAGTGATTGAAATATGCAGAGCCGAGCCATCAAATCCATTCTGATAGAGCACCCTAATTGTGCTTTTAATTATGTGCTCACTAGAGCAGAGCTGCAATGTTAAGGCAACATACGGTAGTTGATCAAATTTAGATAAAATGGCGAACAGAAGTGGATTATACTCAAATTGATCAAAACTCAGTAGGAAAGAGTGATGCAGAATATTTCCAGAACCTCCACATCTTTTGATCATCTCTTCTTTCACCGTTTGGGTTTACTGGATTAGCATTTGAAATTGCAGTAATTAAGTATGCAAAATTAGGCATGCAGTTTCATGCTTAAATAGTTTGATAATCTGTCTGTGGAAACATTCTCATTAGGATTCTGAGGTTTTGTGCAATTAGGATTGAAGCTTTCCTTGTGTGCTTTACCACATCTTTTCAAAGTTGATGATTTAAACTCGATAGAAATGCTCCATCAGATCAAATCCAGAAGATTATTTTTGAAACCACAAGGCCTAGAAAGAGTTTATTTGAAATGGAAAGGCTGAGCTGTGCAGATATATCAAATGTGCCAAATTCATAGCTTGACACATCTGACACTGGCCATCTTCTTTTGTGTAAATATGTATTAAGTTACCCCTCACAAAGGGTTGGGTTGCCAGCAAACTTGCAATAAAAAGAAGGAAGCTCGTAACACTCCATAGTGGGTTTTTTTTTAACTCTGATCGGAATGATATCTTTAAAAGAAAACTAATTTCAACATAGCAGAATGAAAAATGATGAGTTAAAAGGAAAAGAAAATATCACATTTCAGTTGAAAAAGAAAAGGCAATATTTCTCTTTTAAAGGGTGAGAAGAATCCTGCCTTATATGGTTTTGTATGCTTGGGAGTTACTTCCCTCTGCCTCCAAACTTTATTTTATTGATTCTTGCACAATACAGAAACAGAAACATTAAATTGTTGTCCTCTATCACAACTTGCATTGCATATTTGCCGCAACTAGAACAATACTGAAGTGCCCTTATTTCTGATTTAGAAAAACAAATTATTTAGGTAACCTCTCCAAAGATCTGTTTGAATAGTGGGGCCAATGGGGAATCTCTTCCATGTTCATTAAGACAAGAAATAAATGGACGCCACACCATGTTGAGGTTGTCTCTTTTGGAAGTTTCTTGTATAACTCTTCTGTGACAGGCAAGTCTTTCGGATAAGGCCACATTCCACACAGCATTAAACCATAGATCCATGTGTATTTCTGATTGATTTTCCCACTGCTGGGCTATCACCAGGTGTGCCGCAGTCAGATGAAAACCAATTAATTCTTTGTGATCCTTAAGGTCCTCTGTGAGGAGTGCTAAT
Organism: Darevskia mixta; assembly: GCA_034641385.1. NCBI lineage: Eukaryota > Metazoa > Chordata > Lepidosauria > Squamata > Lacertidae > Darevskia > Darevskia mixta. Next base: position 23,177,629 of record JAWWNH010000017.1, read on the forward strand.
GCTGGATTAGGCTGCAGAGATGGTTTAGTGATAATAGAAATAACCTTGGAAACGTTGATCCAGAATTTTTGTACAATTATACATTCACATCATACATGCATGTAATATCTAGGCTTCCCACATGCTTTCCAGTAGAAAGGGGACAGTCTGTGGTTTACTTCTAAACACTTTATATGCCAGGAACACTGATGTTTCCTACAGCAAATGCATGAAGTGTGCCTGACATTTCCGTGGTTTATAAGCAGCTAGTCTTATTGGTGTCCAACACCATCAGAAGATAGTTTTTAGGGAGCCTTCTTGAAGGTGATCAGATACTGTCTTTAAAGGGCGTGTCCCACCTGTGGGCCTCTATCTTTTTTCCCTACCTCTGTCTCCCACAGCTGCCATAAGCCTTCTGAATTTTCCATACTATTCTCCAATACTATAGATTAGGGAAGCTGTCCCTTTCAATTCATAGTTTGATTAAAGCATAGAGACTTGAATGCAGTGAGGGATGGTAAGGGCTCCAGGTAGCATGTGAAAGTGTAGCCTTGTAATGCTCTGAACCAAGACTTGTGTGGATCCCCAAGCTTCCCATAATGCTTAGATTGCCTTCTCACTGGGGAGAAGATCACAAACTCTATACAGCCCCTTTGACTCCCTGTCGGCTCGTTCTTGTCTGCCTAACTAAAGGTAGGGTGGTCTAGAATGGGAGTTGTAGAACTTTATGCCAATCTTTCCTGCTTTTAAAAAAAAGATTCCCACTTTCTCTGTGTCCCTGCAAGTATGACACACCTGTTGACAGCAAGGAGAGAGCAAGTTCTAGCTGTACCCAAGGATAATCGGTTTAGCCTCTGATCAGTAGGATCAATTATTTTATTTGAAATGCAACATAGGGCAGTCCTAAATTGGGCATTCCTAAGACTCCCTTGGACTTGTATGGGATTTTATGACTGCCCTTTGATATTTTTCTTTTATAATTGTGTTTATTTTGCCTTTTTTGTGGGGGGGGGGAGGGACGTCTTAGGACTGGTAGTACCTGGAAAAGAAATGAGAATCTGGGCAACATGAAAATTTTCATTACTGCAATGTGTCCAAGATGCTTCCAGTTTTGTTTTGTTTTAGATTATGCTTGGAAGTTATGTAGAAGAAGAAAAACACCTCTCATTTCTGGTGGAATCTGACCTCACTTCTAAACACTTTATATGCCAGGAACACTGATGTTTCCTACAGCAAATGCATGAAGTGTGCCTGACATTTCCGTGGTTTATAAGCAGCTTTTTACACGCATTGGGATAGGGACCCTTTAATATACATTGAAGATGTTCGTTTTTCATCCACATTGGCGTATGTTTTTGGTGTAATTGTAACTGCCATGAAGTATGGAGTTACTCTTGCAGATATGGAATAATTCTATCAGTGCTTGTCATAATTCTTTCCAATAGCTGAGTACATATTAATGTTGTCTTTGGAATGGGCCATACCTCCCAGACTTTCAGGTGAATTAAAACTTGGAATTCCTGAAGTTTGGGTTTAGCGTGCACACAACATGATGTGTCCCATCATAGCTTTCCATCAAGGAGTGTCTAGATCAGTGTCATTACACTCACTCAGTACTTTTCTGGTCATGCACATTAAAGAGAAGTGTGAGAATAATCAGGTGAAATTAACTGACCGGCTTTGGGGAGCTTTTCAAGGGCTGTCCTGCTATCCACATGGAAACAAGACAAGCATCTTAAACTCTGTCCACTTTCTTCCCTTTTTGAACTTTGGAAAGTTAGGCATTTTGTTGCCTGACGCAAAGAACAAGATGGCGTCCCTCCTTATTTCTCATACAGAAGCTGAGATGACTGCCCGTTATTTCAGAACTGGTGATGGGACAGCATCTCTGCTACACCATATTTGCTACAAAAATATGTCTCATAGCTAAAACCTATGTATTCCATCCATAAAAAGAATCAAAACAAGTGGTATTAATAACGGATACATAGAGGATTGCTTTCGTGTCATGAAGGGTCTTCTTGGTAGTGGCGCCCGCCCTGTGGAATGCCCTCCCATCAGATGTCAAGGAGATAAGTACCGGTAACTATACAACCTTTAGATGACATCTGAAGGTAGCCTTGTATAGGGAAGCTTTTTAAATGTTTTGTTATGTTTTTATATATGCTGGAAGCCGCCCAGAGTGGCTGTGGCAACCCAGTCAGATGGACAGGGTACAAATAATAAAATTATTATCATTAGTATCTATGCATACCCACTCACCCCCATTTGTTAAAATGGTATGTATCAGTTGCTACTAATTAATTTTGGTCTTGGTCTTTCGCAAGGTAGAGGCTCTACACGTTTATATTGTTAGGTGCTGTTTTGCCTAACCTGTTAGGCTCTTTTACTGAAGGACAGGGCTGCATCATTAGGCCTAGCTGCCCTTTGCCAAGGCAGAACCTCTGGCATTGTTTAGCTGCCCGTCTGTTTGCCTTCATGTTGCCTTTGGAAGTCTATGCTATCTCTGTGGCTTTTGTGGTTGTTTCCATCAGGCAGTGTGGTCCCTTTCCAGAGGCACTAGCGTGCCAGACTAGCCCATTTGAATTTGTGCCAGCCCACTTACTTGGGAGGTGAAGCCAAATATTTTATATTTAAAACCGTAATGCTGTGCTTGTCCACCTCACTCCTGTCTCCTGAAGTCATTAGTTGTGGTTTTACTTCACTGTTAAAACACTCTTCAAGTCCGTTCTCTCTCTCTCTCTCTCTCTCTCTCTCTCTCTCTCTCTCTCTCTCTCTCTCTCTCTCCCCCCCCCCCAGCTATTTTCAGCCCTTGTATACTTAGTAAGTTGTGTGTAGGTAAAGAGATTGTACTGCTGCATTTAGTTTTATTTCTTTTTTCTCTATTCCCTGTGTCTCAAGGGAAAAAGCTATGTTTCTTATTAAATATGAAACACTGTGTTTAAATAACATTAGGCATCTGAATGTAACCAAGCAAAACCAAAGCACTCCCAGTAGATGTTGATGTTCTGCCTTTAGCAGTCCCAAATGCATCACAGGTACAGCGCGGAAGGACAGCTTTCTTACACTGAATTTCTAAGTCGCACCATGTTTAGTATAATGTATTTTATTAGTTAAATCTTATGGTAAGGGTCAGGGCTCCCCCCAGCTGGAACTCACTGGAACTCAGTTCTGGCACCTCTCAGGTGGGTGCCATTGGCAGTATAAGACAACAAGGGAGGCGTTCATGGTGAGTTCCGGCACCTCTCTTTTTACGAAAATAGCACTGATTTATAAATTTATAAATTCTGTATCACTAGCCTGCTGGTGTTTTTCTTAAAGTAGTATCTCCTCAGTCAGTTGGTAGGAAGGCTGGCATGGGCCCTTGCTGCCATTTTGAGAGTGCGATGTGAGCTTCATAGCAAAACCACTATATAGGCAACATTTCAGATTAAACTGAGGGATGGGAGAGTTCTCAGCAAGTTTTAAAAGCCTAGCAAAGATTAAACTGCATCTGCTGGGATTACTTTTTATATATCACTGCAATCTCCATCCGTCTTCTTTAAAGAACTGAAAGGATATGTTCCTTTGGTATACATGCCTATATGCATTCTTTTTAAACTCTTTGTAGCAGTGATGCAGGATAGCCAATTTATCGGTACTCCTGTTATTATTATTATTATTATCATGGAATAGGACATCCCTATTTTCATCGGTGAATTGTTGAAGGAGATGGGGTAACAGGATTTAATCTATTCCTGACTGCTTCTCTTGTCGGTAGAGGAGAGTAAACATTAGCAGAAATTCCAGTTCCCTTTCTCAGGCCTGCTTACATGAAATACCCACTTTTCTATATCACTAGCCTCTACTATAGACATCTAGATGTCAGTCCTTCAGGTAAATAATTAGGTGAGTGTTTTTTATTCTTCCTTTGGAAGGTGTAGAATTGCCAATCTTAAAAACTGAGGTCATTTGTTTTTTCATAAGAAAGGTAAGGAATAGAAAGTGGGAGGTGAGATTCATTTCCCTTCCCTGTTTAATCCTTGATTTCTGCTCAGCCTGCCAATACACTGTCAATTAAAGTCAATTATGGTATGGTGTTATACGACTGGAAACTGTCCAAGACAGGGGAGGCACTGAGACAGCTTTAAGATACTAGCAATCTGTCATAGCTCCACTCTGCTGGGTTAGTATTGACCTGAACTGTGTGTGTGAAACCTTCAACGTTGCTTTGTTAGAACAGCAATGGAGAACAGCCTGGTTGGGCCTGGCAGGGGTCCTAATGTGACCTGCAAGGCCATTTTAGCCACTCCCACCTGCCCTACACCTGGCATCATATGTGACATCAGGTGTGGGGGCAGTTAAAGATGCAGCTGCAAATGAACACTCGGGAACCTCAAAGTGCACTCTCAATTGTTTTCTGGAAATTGAGGCTCATGTTTGTCCCCTTTTACATTTCATGCCAAATGCAAGCCCACTGGGATTGGTTCCCTTCACGTGCTTCTGGTCAGAGCTTTCAAGTGGAACAACATCCCTACAAAAGCAACGTTTGCAGCCAGTTGATCTGCCTGGCTGCAAACCCCATAGTAAAGGTAAAGGTAATGGGACCCCTGACCATTAGGTCCAGTCGTGGATGACTCTGGGGTTGCGCGCTCATCTCGCTCTATAGGCCGAGGGAGCTGGCGTTTGTCTGCAGACAGCTTCCGGGTCATGTGGCCAGCATGACAGCCATTTCTGGCGAACCAGAGCAGTGCATGGAAACGCCGTTTACCTTACCACCGGAGCGGTACCTATTTATCTACTTGCACTTGATGTGCTTTCGAACTGCTAGGTGGGCAGGAGCTGGGGCCCAGCAACCATAGCTGTCACCCCTCCCTTTTTTTGGCGGGAAACTCCCTTATTCCAATGCCGTTTCCCGCTGCTATCCCGGATTGTTGATATTCCTTAAATTTCCCGTATTTCAAAGGATGCAGCTCCTCTCCCCCCCTGCCGGCCAGGGAGGCTCCTCAGCTGCGTTGCTTAGCTGCCAATAAGGAGTCTGAGACCGACTGGGACCGGAGCTTGCATGCCTTGTGCAGCCAGACCCTCACGCCCAACCAGACAGACAGCCTGCCTGCTGTCTATGCGCTTGCTCTTTCGCTCACTCCCGTTCGCGCGCAGCCTCTGGAGTGGCGAGGCTACTTGGTGCCATTGCTCTGCCCTCATGGCATCCCTTATTTTCAAATCCGAAAGTTTGAAAAAATCCCTTATTTTCAAATCCGAAAGTTGACAGCTATGCCAGCAATGGGAGCTCACCCCGTCAGTGGTTAACATGGAGAGAGATGCAGAAGCCCTGTGAGCTGCCATCTCTTGCTTGGAAGCCATGCCCCCCAAACACAGAAGTGTGGGGTGGGATTTGGCACTTATACTCTAGCAATGCACATTGAATTGGGTTCAGGTGCTGAACCCTGGCTGAAATGAAGCTTTAAATCTCTTCTTCTGGTAGATATATAGTTTTGTCTGACAGTGGCACTGAAAGAGAAGGCAGCAAAGATATGAACTACTCCCTTCCTTTTTTACCCCCCACCCCTTACCCCCCCCACCCCTAGCTTTACTGCTGCAAATACTCTCTGACAGTATTTGTTAACTGATCATTTTAGGCTACCGACATACCAGGGGAAGCCCTGAGGGATTAAGTCTGGATGAGATTTAAGAAGCCTCCTCTTGTGTATCTTAGTAAGATATTAGTCATATCAAAACACTAAAAGGAAGAAGAAAGGAGGGGAAATGACAGGCTCTCTCTCTGATATTCTTAGGGAGCATTTTTGTCTTCTGTGGGCTAACAATGCCTCTATTCATTTCCCCGTGTCCGAGTGGGAATTTGTTATTCCATGAGTGTGGCTTGGCAAAAAAGCAAAAACACAGCGTAAAGGAAAGGGCAACATATTCTCTCTGAAATGGCAAATCTGTTTGCAGCGAGGAGTGATGTTTGCAGCAAACAGGACTAGCAATATCCATTATATATTTTAGATAAGAAACAATTATGTTGCATCCCTCCTACTTTTGAAGAATAGCGCCGTAAAGACTTCGGTTGTTTCGTTTTTGCCTGAAGCACAAACGTTAAAGGGTGTTTGGAAAAAATTGTGAAATGAATTACTTTTATGCAAAAGCACACCAAAGGTCACTTGGGAATGGAATTTGAGATGAAAGGGCTGAGTTACATGTGATCCACTGTGCTAATGTAGATATTTTTTCTCCATTTTTCTCTCTGCGAAGATACTTCAGAAAACCATTCAAGGGCAGAAAAACTCTGTTTCAACTTCTGCCCTCATAATTCAAACTTCAGAGGAGACAGCAGTCAATAAAAAAATTCCCTTCTTTGCGTATTAATATCATAAGCCTGAACGGCGGCTATCTTTGTATCTGTTGTTAGAACGTGGGTCATTTATTTAGCTAAGGGCAAGATGTCGCTTTGAATGATAAAGCTATCCTGGAAATGGTTGAAATGGAAATGCCTTCTATTTAAGCTTTTCTTAATTAATAGTTCTGAAGTGTTTTATTCTTCTAAATGGGTCCAAAGATTAAACACTATTCGGAGAGTCACTAATTGGATGCTCAAAATATATATGTCATTTCAGTTTATGAGAAATCTGTTTCTGGAGGGCGGTAAGCCATAAAAATACCATTTCCATGAATAAGGGCATGGGCAAACCTCGGGAAGTTTGGTTTGGGCTGTGTTCAAACCCAAAAGCTTTTGCAGAACTTGAAATAAACTGAATTGCTACCACAAACCAAAGTGGGAAATTTCACTGAGAAATCGTTTCCTATTTTTTTCTTTTTCTTTTTTTGCATCCACAACATACACTTTAACTTTATTCTAACGTGTCCTGTGTTTCCTTCTCCGTTATGTCCAAAATGGAACTTGAAAGCGGGGAAACGATTTTGACAGAGGTACAGGAGAAATTATTAAAATGCTTGGCTCCTGGAGAGGCTTACTTTGAGGGGTGTCGGTGACAGCAGAATCACTTTTATGTGCATACTCTTGCTTAAGCGAATTGCCCCGTTGCAATTTGCTGAGATGGAGCTTCATATTATAAACTGAAGGGACGCGGGTGGTGCTGTGGTCTCAACCACTGAGCCTCTTGGGCTTGCTGATCAGAAGGTCGGCGGTTCAAATCCCCGTGACGGGGTGAGCTCCCATTGTTCTGTCGCAGCTCCTGCCAACCTAGCAGTTCGAAAGCACTCCAATGCAAGTAGATAAATAGGTACCGCTCCCGCGGGAAGGTAAATGGCATTTCTGTGTGCTCTGGTTTCCATCACAGTGTCCCATTGCACCAAAAGCGGTTTAGTCCTGCTGGCCACATGACCTGGAAAGCTGTCTGTGGACAAACGCCGGCTCCCTCGGCCTGAAAGCAAGATGAGCGCCGCACCCCATAGTCGCCTTTGACTGGACTTAACCATCCAGGGGTCCTTTACCTTTACCTTTATTATAAACTGATAAGCTCTGTAGCATAGTTTCATCTGTTATATTGTCAGGATTTTGTTTTTTGTCCTCTTTGATGAATTCGTTTCTTGTTCAACCAAGTAAGAGGTGCATATGGAATGAGACACTTTCTAAAACCCTGCCTTTCCTTTCTCTAGTACTTTAACGAACAGTTCTTAAAAATAATCACCATAGTATTTTTGGTAATTTGAAAGAGGGATTTTTTAAGGGATGTCACGAAAGACTTCCAGATACTGTACCACGAACACTGCTGACTAAATCCATTGTTGCACACTTGAAGCCACATCTAAGTCTTGCTATGACATTGTATACTTAGTATGGGATATACAAGTGCTCAGTGCACTAGAATGGCATTGTACTAGGATTGTAGTGTTACTATATTGATATTGCCAACAGATATTCTGGTACAAATCTTAAGGGTCATCTGTACCTGGGTTGTTTAAGTCATCCTGATTTTCCTTTAGCGAAGGGCCTCTGATGCTCCTAAGGCAGGCAAGAGAAAAGGACTTCTGTTTTCTGAAGTAGTTTCAAAACGATGTCTAAATGCTTTGGATACTAACTAAGCATTGCTCAAATGATGCAAGATGAAGCCGGCGGCCTGTGAAGTTCACTGGAAATAATAATCTAGAAACTGAAACGATGTTACTTAGGAATATGATATTGAAAAATGCTATACTGAGACAGTTTTTGGACCACAAGTTTGGGTTATTATGTTCATTTGCTTAAGACACACAAATGTTTAAGCGAGGGTGACGCTTAAGATTTTGGAATGTGATACGAAACTTTGCCCATCACCAGATGCATTTTGAGTGCAGTTGGCATCTAAATGGATTTAGAAAGTGAGAGGCTTCAGTTAAGCGTAACTCCAAATGGTGCAGATTAGGGAGAAACATACCAGCTATAATTCTATAATTATTATCCTCTTTCCCCTCTCTATTCCCTCATTAATGTGAAACTTCAGATTATAAGAACCACGAGGAAGCAAACCAAGGGTTTCTTTTCTCTCTCTTTTGCTTATGTTGTATATAAGGTGTTTTTACGTATCCAACACTAATGACAATAAGTGAGGAAATGTTTTTTAAAAATGTGTATACTTTTTGCGCCTACCTTTGGGTTAGATTCCACCCCTCTTTTATTTGTTTGTGTGTGTCTGATTATTAGAGCTGGAATATTTACTGATTAATAAATTGGATTAATTTTTTAAGCATCTATGTTTTGACTACCTGCCAAAAAGTGAGCAGAGATGGAACCCAACAGGCCTCCTTTGAGAGGGTTTCCAATAATCTTTATGCCATGTCTGCTGTACATCTCATGATTGGGAGTGAGGGAGGAACTACAAAGTTGATATCATTGTTCACACAACTTTGTAGACTGAGAGTTGAATCCAGAATAACTTGTTCCCACTTTCAACCCGTTGAAACCAGTAGGCTGCAGCCCTAACCCCACTTACCTAGAAGTAAGCTCAACTGAATTCAGCAGGACTTACTTCTGAGTAGACATGGTTAGGCTTGCACTAAAGTGTAACTAGATTCTACTGGATACATTCCTTGAACAGGTATCTTTTACATACCTTTATTATTGACCATAAAGAAGGGTGATCACCGAAGAAGTGATACTTTTGAATTATGGTGCTAGAGGAGACTCTTGAGAGTCCCATGGACTGCAAGAAGATCAAACCTATCCATTCTGAAGGAAATCAGCCCTGGGTGCTCACTGGAAGGACAGATCCTGAAGCTGGGGCTCCAATACTTTGGCCACCTCATGAGAAGAGAAGACTCCCTGGAAAAGACCCTGATGTTGGGAAAGATTGAGGGCACAAGGAGAAGGGGACAACAGAGGACGAGATGGTTGGACAGTGTTCTCGAAGCTACCAACATGAGTCTGACCAAACTGCGGGAAGCAGTGGAAGACAGGAGTGCCTGGCGTGCTCTGGTCCATGGGGTCACGAAGAGTTGGACACGACTAAACGACTAAACAACAACAACCAATTACGGTTGGGGAGGTCTTATTGCATGAGTGGAAAGCCTCATGCACACAGTTTGTATACAGTGCAAGGTTTTTACACTTTGTAGTTTAACATACATGTTTTCATGTTCCCAGAAAAAAGGAATGACGGTAGCATATTTACCGTATTTACTCAAATCTAATGCTTACCTTTTTTGGCCAAATTACGTTGCGAAAATTAAGTTGTGCATTAGATTTGATGGTGCATTAGACTTGAGTAAATACAGTATTAAAATAAAATGGTTCTCCTCCAGTCAATCTTATTTTATTTAACAAAATTCATATACTGTTTGATTGTAAAAAAGAACCTCTAAGCACTTTGCAAAACAAACCCACATTATAATTGTCAATAAAAGTCAAAGTTAAAAATAGGTAATTTAAAATTTCAAAATATGATTCAAACTATAATCTCATGGCAACATAATTAATAGAGCTGTATATGCTCCAAAGAAACGAGACCTGTTTCTGCACAAGCACTAATGGAAGCCGCATGGAAGATTTTCAGCTTCTTTCTAAACTGGCAATAAATGGTGTTTTAATTTAAAACTTCTATTGTTTGAAGTATGAGAATATGAGTAGTTGTAGAAATATTGAAAATGTTGAACAATTAAAACTTTAAAAGATTGGAAAGTAAATAACCAACGCCCTCAAAATTGTTTTCGAAGTTGAAACAGTGTTAGGAAGGAGATGACTCATGAATTTGAACCATGGAGTTTAGCAATACCAGCTATATGAAGATAGACAAAATAACATTGCGAGAGAAAGTAGACCTGGCACCCGCTAATTTAAATCATTTTCTTTGGGAGAAACAAGTCTCCTTTACTCTTAACCTTTCCTTGGTTTAATTTCCCATCTCTTTCAACCCCAGGAGTTATCCTGGCTCCATGCAGAAATTCATTATATATGCATATATACACACACAAAGATCCTTGCACCACTTAGAATTACACTTGAGAATATTTCAGACTAGGTAAATCAGTAATCACTTGTCTTATCAAAATACCTTTGTCTCTGAAGCTGTGGGGAATGGCTTTCCTGTCTCTTTCTATATGATATCCTTGCACCTGAAACCCCTTGTGTTTCAGGACTGTCTTTTCTTGTCCCTTTAAGGCTATTTCGTGCTGCCAAGACTGGGTCAGAAATACGCCATTGTACCTTTATTAAATTCATCTTTAATATTCAGTTGGCATTGAACATCTAGTAACTGTCATGTTATATCTCCATCAGAGACATTTTTAGGAACCCTTAATACGAAGCATGGCGGCATTCTTTTATTTATAGACTTTTCCATTGTTTTTGTCTGCGTGTTTTCTTCTTTTCTTTTCCACCATGAGCAGAAATAACCATAGCTGCTTTGCCAGCCTCTGACCCCTACTTTCCACACATATGTTGCATGCACCAAAAAATGAACATTAATAGCAGGGATGAGGAATCCTTTTCATCCCAAGGACTGCCTTTCCCCCCGGATGCCACGTGTCAAATGGTGGATAAGGCCAAAGACAAAGTGGGCGAAGCAATTAATGTGATTCCCCACCTCCCCACACCTTCATAAGAGTAGGGTCAGGAGCCGGAGTCAGGCATAGGTCAGCAATAAAAAAACACGGTGCCAGTGAAGTTAACTCTTTATTCAAAGAAGCCAAAGGAGTGCAGGCCTAGTGATCCCAGAAAATTCTTCCCAGTAGGTCTTGCCAAAATGAGGCAGTTGGGAGGACTGAAGGTCCCTGCCTTCCCAACATTCTCTAAGGCTCATTCTCTCCAGGGTTTCCCCCTCAAGCAATCTCAAACTGTGTCTATGCACAACCAATCTCTGCCCTGCTTTTTCCCATTTCTCTGCATGTTCTGGGAGACCAGTGGGGAAGGGAGCTGGTTGCAGCAGGAGGGGGAGACTCCCTGTAGTCTTCAGCAGCCTGCTCCTCTGTCTCCTGGCTCCATTCCTTTCCAGCCTCCGCTTCAGCCTCAGAGTCTGAACTGCTGTCTGCAACAGCCTCTTCCTGCTCACTAAACTCTGTTACCTCTTCTGCTTCCGACATCTCCTCCTTCTAGTCTGCTCCTTCTTTCCCCTCTGACCACTCATTGTCCCTCCACCAACCCCCTGGCTCTGAGCCTTCTTCCGCCGGGGATTCCCCAGCTGGCGCCTCCCCTCACTCCTCCGCATGCAGCCAGTCCATGACAGTAGGTTACTTTCTACACAGTTGCACACTCCTTTCTATCCTCTATCCCAGTGTTTCCCAACCTTGTGCCTCCAGATGTTTTTGGACTACAATTCCCATCATCCCTGACCACTGGTCTTGCTAGCGAGGGATGATGGGAGTTGTAGTCCAAAAACAGCTGGAGGCACAAGGTTGGGAAACACTGCTCTATCCAGAGAAGCGTGAAGTATTAGCAGAATTCCAGGATGCATTCCACCTAACCAAAAAGCACTCAAGAATGATGCAAAGCATGGCTGGTGAGGGGTGTGAGCTGCAGAGAGTCTCAAGGGCCATATAGAAAACCCTGAGGGCCATACTTGGCCTGAGGTTTCCCAGTGCTGATGTAGGGCATTGCCCTTGCACACTGCACGTGTTCAGTGGTTTGTTTGTTTCTAATCCAAAGGATAGGGCAAATATGTTTTAGGGAATATCCAAGTCATCCAGATTGAATGCACTATTCTGGTTGGGTGAAAGAGCCCACAGAACAAGGTGGCTAGCCATGTCAAGTGCTGCAGTACCATGGAGAGCTCCAATTGAGCAACTTGCTCCAATGAAAACGATTGGCGTGCTGAGGCCTTTTTCGCTTTAGCTTAAAGTCCACCTCTTCTAGGCTTCCTCTCCATTGTGAGAATTGCAGTACTTAGAGGGCCAACCCCAAGGACACTTCTGTATCCCCTTCCCCCCTCCCTGGTATGTTCCCTGTGCAACTGAACCAGTGTGGTAGATTGGGAGGCACTCAGTTCTTCAGGCCTAGGATTTATTCCCATGTGGAATCTGATCCAAGGGGCTCCTGCTTGACGGCCTTGGATTTGGCACTCCCCTGGTGACCAGCATCAGGTCAGAGTCGGATACCTGGTCTTGCTCATTAGCTAGCATCTCTTTAACCACTGACTGTGCTTTCTTTACTGCTGGACTCTGAAGTCATGGCACTGACAAATGTAATAAAAGGAAACTAGCAGTGCAGTCCTTAACATGCTTATTCAGAAGTAAGCACAATGGAGTGCAGCAGGGCTTACTCCCAGGGTTAGAACTGCAGCCTAATTTATCATTATCATTGTCACAGTTTATTCACCCAAGGGTCCCAGGGCAGATCACAATGATTAAAACACAACATTAATATTACAATGTAATATTACACAATAGTGGAGCAGCTGAAAATTACAAAAATAAGGCAGGTTCTAAAAATATACACATGTCAGTGTCAGAATCTAGTGTGAACAGGTGCATCTTCAAATTATTTGTCAAACCATCAGTTGTATTTGTGTGATGCTCCTTTCATGTGAGTCGCAAATGAAGTGGTCTGCTGTGCTTCCAAGCTTCTCAAACAAAGCAGTCTCTGGAGTAGGAATGGGCAGGTGTGTCAATTTCGGTTTCTGATTTTCCCAGTCAGTTCTCCATATTTCCATAGCGGTTTGTTAATTTTTTAATCTTCATGAAAATTCATCTGCAGGTTAGTGGGAAATTCTCCCCCTATACACATTTTATTCTGTGCAATCATTCCCAGTTTTCCCCTTGTAGAGGTTCAAGTGCCACTCAAGGTTGGCAGTCTGTAATCTTCAGGTCAAACTTCCTTAAGTTTAAACATACTGACCTGAAGACAAACGCTTGTCTAGATTTTCTTGGGAAGTTCCCTATTAAGATTTGGCTGTCAACTTTTTCATATAAGTCATGACTGCACCTGCTTTGTGAAATTTTACATAAATTGGAGTGCAGTCCTTAGGCACATTGACTAGAAAATAAAGCCCCATTGAGATTACTAGGACACCTCTATAAATATGCTTAGGATTGTATGGCACAAGATCAGACCCATGTAGTTTTGTACAGCACGAGCCTCAAAATCTGTGGGTTCCCTGTTAAGTATAGACATTTTGCCTTAAAATTCTGCGCTTGCAAACCCTGGCACGAAGGGGTTGTGAATCATTCAGCTGCTTTGGTGTACCTTCTTTGTTGTGAAATGTGTTATGGACTGGATTCAGACTAATTTAGTCACACTTCTCATTGAAACCAGTGAGACTTAACTTAGTCATACCATGAGTAACTGCAATTCCATTGTTTTCAGTGGAAACAATGCGCAGCTAACTTAGGATGCATCCAACTTGTTCTCTTTTTAAGATAGTGTCTACTTTTTCCACCTATCAAAGTTCTCCTTCCTGCCTGAAATTAAAAAGAAATGTATGATAAAGCGAGAGACCTGGTCAAGATGCATTTCCCTGCTTCCCTTTGGGTGATATGGATTAATCTATTTTGTTATTTTGATGGACTAAAGAGACCAATTAATGGATTGGTAGAATTTGCTCATAGATACCTGTCTGTAAACAGCAGTTGGAAGTTGATGACTGACATGCTACTTATTACATTTCACCATTCTTGTGGAGATTTAGGAGTCATTTCTCAGCCCACAAGGAAATTCCCAATAAAATGTACAACGTGTAGAGAAGCAAATTAAGATAAGCTCGTGTTTGATTCATCTAACTATAAAAAGTCAACCTGAATAAGAGTGGCTTCTAGGAAATGTTCAGGCTTCGACTTTGGCAGGTCTTTTGCATTTGTCGGTGACATATCACATATATTTAATTTATAACACTGCAGAGGAGACTCAACAGATAGCTCAGGGCATATGATGAATCACAAATGAAACACACACACACACACACACACACACACACACACACAGTCAAAATGGAATGATACCACTAACCCGTGGGCTTGCAAAATGCGACTCTGGTGACAGCCTAAAATGACTTGAGCATTTCACATTTGTGGGCTATGAAGTCAGCAGGAGACTGAGATGGAATTATAGTTTTATAATTCATGGCTGCTTGTTGCTCACTCACTATGTATATGTGTGTGTTCAAGACACACCATTCATTTCCTGTATTTAAACAGAGCTACAATATGTGAACCAAACAAGGCACTCATCTGGCAAGGTAATTACACTGACGATATCAGGATATCACACTCTGCAAATAAAACTTTTGATGAAAACCCCTTAAAATTATTTTCAAGCAGGCATGATGCCATCATCAGTTCTACCTGTGAAACCACATAAGAGGCACATTAACTTCTTTTTGTAAAATAAACAAATGATGCCATAGATAAAATGGCTTTTGCAGATTATACATTAACAGCGCAGCGAGTGCCAAGCAGAGTCAAATAGCCAGCTTCTGTACCTCAGGCAAGAGAAAAGAAAGAATGAATAGACATTGCACCTACGACCACAGGGGGCTCATCATTCCCACCGCATGCATGTATGTAACTCACATTACCATTAACGAGAGTTGCGTATGTTCGTTGACAGGAGAAACGATCTCATCAAGAGGAGAAAAGTTGCTTCCTGCAATCTGTGCTGGGGGAAAAAAAACCCTAGTTATATTTAAAGCCCCTTTGCATTTTATTATTACCTCTAGTTTGCCTGTATAGTTTGCCTACTAACACTTTCGCTAAACATAGCTTATTTGCCCAGGCAGGCGCATTATATAATGCATGAGAGCAACAAAACAACCGGACTGTACAACAGTGATGGGATAAAATCAGGCCAAATCTTTATTGACAGCAGCAGGCAGGGCAAGGGTTGGCATGGCATTGGGTTCCAGGATCAGTTCATCATTCCACAAGCCCCATGCAGGATCAGTTCATCATTCCACAAGCCCCACGCTGATGCCATGGTGGAAGCCAAGAAAGCAAGGTCTCACTGGGGACCAGGGTGTAGATTCCAACCAGGCCCATGCTTGGGTTTGCCATGGCCAATCGTCCACTCAGGCCCCTTATGGGAGCCCCCCCCCCATACTATGTTGATCCTGCTCAATGCCATTTCCACCATCATGCAATGTTCTTCTGCCTAACAAAGGAAAGCCATAATTTCACTGAGGGAAAGGCAAAAGAAAGAAAGAAAGAAAGAAAGAAAGAAAGAAAGAAAGAAAGAAAGAAAGAGAAAGAAAGAAAGAAAGAAAAAGAAGCCAACCAAGTGCCAATCAGGTTGAGAGAGAGAGAGAAATCCTGTCAACCAGCGACCCAAACTTGCTCAGTGAAAGCTCTATCCCGAGGGTGGGCGAGTGGGAAGCTCTCAAAGCAAAATGGCAGTGAGCTCCAGGAGAAGCAGCTTCCCCTCCCCTCTGCAGCAAGGGCTCATGGGACAGCTTTTTCCCATGAGCCCATCACACAGAGAAGATACTGGGCAAAGCCTTACACAGTATTTTGCTGCAGTCTATGGGCTACAGCGCTGCTGGGCAAAGGCATCCTGTGCTTATTGGGCACAGAACAAGACTCGTATGAAGAAGGTTAGGCTAAGAGATCCTTACTGGTCCAGGGTTACCCAGTTAGCTTCATGGTTGAGCGGGGGTTTAAATGCAGGTGTCTCTGGTCCAAGTTAATCACTCTGATTCACTACATTGCTATTCCTCAAGTGTGGCATCTGTGCTCAATACTGAAATAGCAGACATAGAAGGAAATGAATAGAAAGGTTTTAAAGTAGCTGCTATAGAGCCTATTGTATATGGATGTGTCCTCCTGCTACACCATTGAGATTCAGGGCTGCTTCTCACTTGTCATTTTTATGTATGCCTAGCATCAGCTCTGAATGGTGTTTATGTATGCTGCCATTTTTGTAGCCGATTGAAGTCTTCTTTTTCTTTGTAAACTGCACAGAAACCAGTGTGGAGCTCATGGTTCTTTTGCAACTCCACTTCCATTCCATGTATTTTGCAGGGGGAAATCAAAGGAGTACAAGTGATGTGAAGTATGTATTCTTCAACATCAACTTTGTTGGACTGGTCATGTTGTTTGGATGCAACTACTCTATTCCAAACTTAAAAATGGAAAGTGTAATGCTGGTGGTCAACAAAAGAGGTTTAAAGACTGTCTCAAGGCAAATCTAAAAAAATGTAGTATAAACACCAACAATTGGGAAACACTTGCCTGCGATTGCTCCAGTTGGCGAATAGCCTTTACCAAAGGTGTCATGGACTTTGAAGACACTCAAACTCAGGACGCAAGGGAGAAACGTGCTAAGAGGAAGGCACGCTTGGCAAACCCTCACCGTGATCAACTCCCACCTGAAAACCAATGTCCCCACTGTGGAAGGATGTGTGGATCCAGAATTGGCCTCCACAGTCACCTACGGACTCATTGTTAAAATTGTGTTTATGGAAGACAATCTTACTCGGCTACGAGCGATTGCCAAAGAAGAAGGAAGTATGTATATAGCAGGTCTCCAGGCCAATTCACAGTACTATATTTTGAGTGCTGATGCTTTGAATGCTGATAGTAGCCTTCTTCGGGCATTCTGCACCCTGTATAAAAGAAATACACAACTAGGGAGAATCTCCCGAAGCCCCTTCATGTGCTGGAGGATGAAGGAGTCTCCGATACTCATAGAGGCTCCCTACATGAGCATCCATGAATACAGGAGTCTCCTCACTTCAGAAGTCAACCCTTCCAACTCATGGAGAGCAACAGGGATAGACCTGGAGCAAAGCTTAGTACGTCCTCACTGGCATGCTGCTTTTACACGTGAGTAGGACACCTGAAGGGGGCTTAAGATAGCATACTAAAACAGTATTGGCTTACTGCTTGGCCTTTCTCATCTTCTCCAAATGGGAGGAAGATATCTTCAGCTAGCTCACAGAGTTGTTTGGCTTTACCAGTAGTCCTCGAAGGTTTCAAAACCTCCCAGGAAATATTAGAAAAAGATTAACTATATAAAAACTTACCTGGCTAATGGCTAGAAACTAAAAGCTAACTAAAAACCAACTGCAGGCTGCAGAGCTCAAAGGAGATGCAACCTTCTCATCGTCATCATGTCATTCTCCCTTATTTTTAAGTGTTTCGTATGGCTTTTACTGCTGTTTACTCGTGTTGAGTACATTTTTGGTTGGGGAAACAATTGTTTAAATGAAAAATGAATTTATTTTTTCAATTATTTAATTATTAATTATTATTATTATTATTATTATTATTATTTTAAATCCAATTTTGTTGTACTTGTGCAATGACAATAAATATATATAAAAATAAAAATAAAATAAATTCAGTATGTGGATTTGTGTGAAGGAAGTCAGATGACTTTAATCACATCCTTTCTCAATGGTCTCTTATACTGGTTGGCTGTTATGCTGTTTTTATATGGTTTTTTTTTAAAAAAACTTTATTTGTACACTGCTGATGTGCTTTTAAATAGGTTTATGTTGTCAGCCACTTGGGGTCTATCCGGTGGGGAAAAGTGGGATATAAGCTTTTTAAATGAATAAAGAAGCAAATCTTCTATAGTTTAACAGCTGGTAAACTCACATTTGAAATAGACTTGCAGCTTTGCAGATGTAAACCATAATAATAAGCTGAATGAAATTAGAATCCTTGTGGCCAAAATATTTCTTGTCAGCCTTGCTGGATAAAAGGATAGATGCCTCTGACCTAAAAATATGCATGGAGAGGATGGAGAAAAATGCCTGGAGAGGAACTTTAATTACAGAAGAGTTGTAGGCATTTTAGATATCTGACTTATGGCCAAATATAACAAGTTTATGCAAGATTTTTCAATTACCATAACAACTATTCATCAGGAGGCAAAAGTATATCACTGTGTATCCTGTATAATTTTGGAACTTCGTCTTCAAACCAGGCATTTGTCAGTAGCCTTAATGGTACCTGAAGTATTCATCAGTTAAAGCAACTCAACTGCAATGGACAAATAAATAAATAAAGGGCAGATACGTTATCTCATTGCACTTTTATTATATTAGTTTCTGAGACAGAGAGGGGTGTGTGAGTTGTAGAATTCAACATGCGACAGTCTAGTCAGTAATTATGTATTTCCTTGATAAGGCTTTGGCTGCCAGCCCACTAAAATATTGATATGAAATCTGATCTGCTGGGACTGTGGAATTTTTTTGGTAATGGGAATGAGGCTAAGAGGTTTGGAAGTTTTTGGCAACTCAGTTGTAGTAAATTCAGGAGCTCGAGGCAAGGACCATTTCCCCCCCCCCCGAGCTGAGCCCAAATATAATATATTATTTTACAACAATGCTGTCCTCTGTATACATAATATTCCTGTGCCTGGTCTTTCTCCAACTTCTCTATTTGTCGGGAATATGCATTCAATGTAAATGTCTTGTTTTTGAATAAGAGAAACAACATAACAGATCTTTGGGTGGTTGAGTTAGATCAGGGGTCAGCAACCTTTTTCAGCCATGGGCCGGTCCACTGTTCCTCAGATCATGTGGTGGGCCGGACTATATTTTGAAAAAAATAATGAACGAATTCCTATGCCCCACAAATAACCCAGAGATGCATTTGTAATAAAAGGACACATTCTACTAATGTAAAAGCACAGTGATTCCTGGACCATCCACGGGCCGAATTGAGAAGGCGAATGGGCCACAAAAGTTGGGACAAACTGGGGGGTGAACAGCAAAGTGAAGAAGAACTGGAAGAGAAAGAGCTAACCGACTCTCGCTCGAAAGTGTCCAGCCTATCAGTCCAAGGTCACGTAGAGCAGATAAGGTGGCTACACAAAAAGCACAGTGGTTGCAAGATCAGGTTGCAAGAGGTGGAAGTGACTAGGGAGGAAGTGGGTGGAAACCTTAATGGGGAGCACCGTCATTCCGAGAATGGCTGCTTTGTTCTTTTGCTGTGACCATTAATGACTCTTTAAATGGAAAGCGACTATTTTCGCTTTGTCCTGCTCATCTATGGCAAAAGGGAGGGAGGAAGCCAAGTCTCCGGAGCCTGACACATGGAGGGGCGCAGATTAGACAAGGCTCTTCTAGTTGCTCCACACTATAAACAGTTATTTGCTTTTCCGTGCTTATCTTTTTGGTTAGTGTTAGCCAACTTTAATCTGTCCGTGTCTTTCCTCACCATGTCTCTTCAGATCTTTTCTTGCCTATTAACACTTCATTGCTGTAGAACCAGTCAGCTGTGCTCTCCCATTGTTGTTGTTTGTTGTTTGTTGTATTAAAAAGGTTTTATTGAAATATTTTCATGGATAACAAAGCTACGTATAGCACCTGTGTTTTCAGTTCATAGAGTCTTTTCTACAGGTCAGCTTCTGATGTTTGGTTTGAACATTTTTTTCTGTTAATAGATTAACTTTGATTCTAAAGGTAAAGGTAAAGGGACCCCTGACCATTAGGTCCAGTCGTGTCCGACTCTGGGGTTGCGGCGCTCATCTCGTGTTACTGGCCGAGGGAGCCGGTGTACAGCTTCCGGGTCATGTGGCCAACATGACAAAGCCGCTTCTGGTGAACCAGAGCAGCGCACGGAAATGCCGTTTACCTTCCCACCACAGCTGTACCTATTTATCTACTTGCACTTTGACATGCTTTCAAACTGCTAGGTGGGCAGGAGCAGGGACCGAGCAACGGGAGCTCACCCCATCGCGGGGATTCGAACCGCCGACCTTCTGATCAGCAAGCCCTAGGCTCTGTGGTTTAACCCACAGCGCCACCCAACTTTAATTCTAGCGATAGGTTAAAGGGGGATTTTTTTAAAAAAAAATAAAGGTTGGAAATGGCATTTCTATTCAGACATATGGTACTCTTGCACATTCAATGGAAATATTCATTCTCCTCTGTCTTCTCCACTTTCTGCCCAAGCCTCCTGTCTTTGAATGAGATCTCCCCTGCTTCAGAAGTGATAAATGAAGCGAGCATTAATCGTAAGTCTGTAGCCCAACAGGAGCTAGCTTGGAAATCAGAAGAATATATAATCCTGATTGATTGCTGCTAAAGAATATTTTTTGTCAATTGTTACATGCACCATTGAAGTTGGCGGTTCCATCTCTCCCCTAAATAATCTGAAAAGAAATAAATTAATAATGCCAGAAGAGGAGGACAGGAATGGTGTCACAGGCTCCTACGACTGCGAGTAGGTTAGACCATTTGAGATAAATAAGGAGCTTTCCATTTGTCTTATAGGGAGCAATAAATTGTGGTGAATTTCACTTGGCACATTGGTTCAAAGCACTTATGCTTTTAATTCTCAGAGTCTTCTGTTCTGTTGAGGAGGAGGAGGAGGAGAAAGAAGGAGGTGTTTGCCAAATAACCAACCAAAAATAGCTCCAGGCTTTGGCACAACCATGATTCCTCAGAACACTTTCTTTCTTTCTTTTAATCACAGCAAGTCATGTAGGTTTGTATCGAAACATTTATTTTTCCCACTTCAATTCCACATATCATTTTCAAAATTTCATCTTGTTGAAAAGCAGCAGCTTGACAGTTCTGGAGAACAGTGCTGTCAAGAACATTACGCTAGCAAACAATACCAATGCAAGTTGGGAGCTGCCCTTGAAGATGAACCAGGCAAGGCAATTGGAGCACATTGCATGAATTCTGTACCAGTTGGTACCAGTGCATTTCTAGTATGTATGTGTGTATGCATGTATGTATTTATACCTTGCCTTTTTTCCTGACGAGACTCAAGGTGGCTTTCAGATAAAAACAAGAATCGCTAAAAACACCGGGGGGAACCATCATTTAAAAGCAATTAAACATTAATAGAATTAAAACCATATAGTTATATATTATCTATTTAAAACATACAAATAAATACAATAAAAGCAGCCCAGCACCAGCCCTTTCAATAAAAGCAGTCGTTCCCCAGAGCCTCTTGGAACAAACATGTCTTTTTCACCTGCTGACGGAGGGATAACAAGGGGGGAGTCCAGCTTCTCCGGGAAGGGGGTTCCAGAGTCTGGGAGCAGCCACCAAGAAGACCCTTTCCTGCACCCCCACCAAGTGTGTCAGCGAGGGTGGCAGGACTGAGAGAAACAGTCATGAGACCTCAATTTCTATCCATTCTGTCTTTTCCTTTCCCTGCTCCTCAGCTTTCTCATTCATTCTTTCATATGTGCAGAAATTGAATTCACTTAGAGGATCACGGGAAAGCAAATAAGCTTTGTCCAAGCTTCTACAAAGGGATTTGTTTTATTCGCAACTGAATTGGGAACTAGACAGCAGACTGAGCAGACTTACACAGCCACTTGGTCGCCATCTTCCTCACTATGGTGAGATGTGTTGTATACAACTAATCCAGAATGCGGTAGCCAGACTGGTGATTGGGAGCGGCCGCCGAGACCATATAACACCAGTCCTGAAAGACCTTCATTGGCTCCCAGTACGTTTCCGGGCACAATTCAAAGTGTTGGTGCTGATCTTTAAAGCCCTAAACGGCCTCGGTCCTGTATACCTGAAGGAGCGTCTCCACCCCCATCGTTCAGCCTGGACACTGAGGTCCAGTTCCGAGGGCCTTCTGGGGGTTCCCTCACTGCGAGAAGCGAGGTTACAGGGAACCAGGCAGAGGGCCTTCTCGGTAGTGGTGCCCGCCCTGTGGAACGCCCTCCCATCAGATATGAAGGAAATAAACAACTATTTGACATTTAGAAGACATCTGAAGGCAGCCCTGTTTAGGGAAGTTTTTAATGTTTGATGTTTTATCGTGTTTTTAATATGCTGTTGGGAGCTGCCCAGAGTGGCTGGGGAAACCCAGCCAGATGGGTGAGGTATAAATAAATAATTATTGTTATTGTTAAAATTATTATTATTATATTTAAAATATAGTGAGTTTTTCCCACACACATCTATACATATAATATGCAAATGTCATGCAATATTTTGCCTTCTTATTTGGTGATGCATCTTCTCTTTTGGAAAAGCGGCCGTCTTATACACGAAAGTAAGCCCCACTGAATGCATAGGATTTCCCTCTGACTGTCTTAAGAGGTCTGTATTGTTACCTTTCTCAGGGAACCCTGCTAACTAGTTTTGTGAGGGCGTCAGAATCTATAACTTAGAATTCTCACCAGTTCCCACAATCCTTTGCAGGAGTGGAGTGGTGGGGAGCCACAACATTTAAATGCTCTAAAACTGATACACCTTTGTGGCATAGATATGTCCCACAAGTCAGAGTAGATCTTTTATTGCACAAATTTCTGCAGTATTATTTTTACCTATTATTCCTCTCGCATCCCCTTGTGACAACACCACTCTGACTTGATCTGTTTTGGTATTTCTCCACCTCCTGGGCATTTTTTTGTCTCTCCTAATAATTGCAACTTGATTACCCTTCATAAACTCAGCTTGATTACCCTTCATAAACTCGACACAAGCAGAGAAAGTATTCAAAAATCCATTGCATATAAGAAGACAATGCTGTGCTTTAAGATATCATTTCTAAATGTTCCAAGTGTACCTGCCTTTCAGCCACATTACTAGCCTCACTGGTATTTCTTAATTTTGAGATCTGCTGTAAAAGAGTTTATAAGGAAGTTTGATCCCCCCCCCCTAAGCACTTCTCTGTCTGGCCCACAGTATAAATATTTTAGCTTTTAGAAACGGTACCTTTTGGTCTCTGGTGTGAAATAAAAATTAGGAAAACAAATTACTTCTGATCTTAACCCAAGCGCATTTTAAATGGAAGGTTTGCTTGTAACAGTATAGTGTTATCCCATTGTTTTTGGGTGGCTTTTTAATAGCCTGCATTTACATTTCTCTTGTGCTTTTGATGAGTCTCAAATAGTTTCTCTCCTCTCTGGGTGGCCTCCCTGCCACAAGCCACAGGACCAAATGTACACCTAACCTTTGTTTCATTGCAAAATGTTATGCAGCAGTATCTTTCCAACGGGGTTGTGAAAAGAACTCAGCAACCGCTTCATCTGTCTAGATCTAGTTACAGGTAGGTAGCCGTGTTGGTCTGCCGTAGTCGAAACAAAATAAAAAAAAATCCTTCCAGTAGCACCTTAGAGACCAACTAAGTTTATTCTTGGTATGAGCTGGGAGTGCACTTAAGTGTGCATGCACATGAAAGCTCATACCAAGAACAAACTTAGTTGGTCTCTAAGGTGCTACTGGAAGGAATTTTTTTATTTTCTTTTGTCTAGATCTATCTGTTCCTTCTCAGGGACGCAGGTGGCGCTGTGGGTTAAACCACAGAGCCTAGGGCTTGCCGAACAGAAGGTCGGTGGTTCAAATCCCCGCAACGGGGTGAGCTCCCGTTGCTTGGTCCCTGCTCCTGCCAACCTAGCAGTTCGAAAGCACATCAAAAGTGCAAGTAGATAAATAGGTACCGCTGCAGTGGGAAGGTAAACAGCGTTTCCGTGCGCTGCTCTGGTTCACCAGAAGCGGCTTTGTC
The DNA here is from genome assembly GCA_034641385.1 of Darevskia mixta. Lineage (NCBI taxonomy): Eukaryota > Metazoa > Chordata > Lepidosauria > Squamata > Lacertidae > Darevskia > Darevskia mixta. Next base: position 23,201,386 of record JAWWNH010000017.1, read on the forward strand.
ATGCTGGCCACATGACCTGGAAGCTGTACGCCGGCTCTCGGCCAATAATGCAACCCCAGAGTCGGTCACGACTGGACCTAATGGTCAGGGGTCCCTTTACCTTTACCTTTATCTGTTCCTTCATCCATGCACCCTATAGGAAAAAAAATCAGACTTAACATGATTGCTGTGATCTGGATTCTTCACTATTTTTGAGTGCCGGTTCCTTTTGGCTTTCAAGAGCTTGGTTAGCACGTCACTTAAAGCCATAGTTTAAAACCAATTGCGGTTTGTTTGAAGAGAAATATACCACAACCCCAAGTTTTGACAATGTAAGCCAGACTATGGTTTGTTTCACTTGCAGTGCAGCAGTAGCAGGAACGTTTGGTGTCATTCATGTTACAACATAGTTTGCTTTATTGTTAGAATATTTTTTATTAATTTTTAATACAATTCTAATAAAAGCCACATTGTCACATGACCAAATTACAATTCAATTTTTTTTTTTAAAAAAAGAGAGAGCCAATTATTCAAAAACCCAATTCATCAATTTGAGATGACTTCCCATGTACTGAGTTTCAGGTTACGAAGTTCTTATCTGTTCCTGCTTTCATAATCTTAATTAATCCAATAACAACAGTTCCGGTCTTAATCCTCAACATAGTTTGCTTTAAACTATGGTTTGATGTGAGCTGAGCCTCTGTGTTCATCTACCATTGTATTGTACTGTACTGTGTGTTGCATTAATAGGAGGCCATATACTAGACATGGTTAGCATAAAAGCTTGATCACCATGTCAGCACAATTGTAACTGGAATTAATTTGAGTGGGGTTTTTGATACGTGCCACTAATTTACCTATGGGGGAAGATGAGGACCTCGTTCATTAATTTGCCAGGAGACCTAACAATTTGCAAAAAATGTGCGCCATAATGGTTGGCCATTATCTCAATAATACCAGCTATTGTTAGCATGATCTCTGTACCTGTTAACTGGTGCACGTAATACAGTACATTGTAATTTGTGGTACAGAAAGGATATTGCAAATGTGTTTTCTTTAGCATGGCTGCTGAAAAGAAATTGGCATGCCGAAATTGGTATATCAAATTGTATCGCTTACCCTTAAACAATTCTCAGCTGGGTTAGAAGAACATTATTATAATCTGAAGAATAATGTGCTGGGAAATGGAAATACCTACTTGTGTTCAAAAGCTAGATTATTTCATGCAATTCTACTGAGTGTGATGCTCTGCACAGCACAGACTTGGGAACTGTCTATGACTGAGGCTTTCTCTGCTCAGTCGTTTATACAGTTGATACTACAATTTCCACCAGTTTTGTATCTAACTATCAACCCTTCCCCTCCTATTTTCCTGCTATTTTTGTTTTTACTTTTGCTTTACTTTTTTCATACTTACACCTTAATCTAAAAGCAAAATGGAAGTAGTAGTAGTAGTAATAATAATAATTATTATTATTATTATTTGTACCCTGCCCTCCCTGGCCGGAGCCGGGCTCAGAGTGGCTAACATCATATAAATTATACAATATGCATAATAATACAATATGCAGAAAAGCAATCAATCAATCATGGCATTGTTGTTGTTGTTGTTGTTGTTGTTTAGTCGTTTAGTCGTGTCCGACTCTTCGTGACCCCATGGACCAGAGCACGCCAGGCCCTCCTGTCTTAAACTGCCTCCCGCAGTTTGGTCAGATTCATGTTGGTCGCTTCGAGAACACTGTCCAACCATCTCGTCCTCTGTCGTCCCCTTCTCCTTGTGCCCTCCATCTTTCCCAACATCAGGGTCTTTTCCAGGGAGTCTTCTCTTCTCATGAGGTGGCCAAAGTCTTGGAGCCTCAGCTTCAGGATCATGGCATTAGGGGGTGAATAAAAATGGTCTTGCTGTCCCATGACTTCTGTCAGTAAAGGGTTACTGGGTATTTGAAGGACTCTGCCTAATGGCGGTTATCCTATGAAGCGTGCAGAATCAGGCACATGTCTCTCTTCCTTTGTTTCTGCCATGTAGACCAAGCGTACTAATCCCTCCTTTCCTAGGACATATCTCAGCGTTGGAAGCACCCGGATTGGGGAAGCAACAATGCCAGGACTACCTTCAGGTCCAGCCACTGAATCAGGTTCCCAGTTTGTTCTGTGGGCAGCCTAGCTTTGTTCTTAGATCAATAATAATAATAATTGCAAGTTCCAGGCTCTTCTGGATTAAGTGATTTTTCTGGATGCATTTCACGTGGACTTCCAGGGAGTTTTCAGGACTTAAAATCTGCTTTGATCATCCTGTTGGATGATCTTTGCTGGGAGACAGATGGGGAGTGTGACTCTCTTGAAAAATTGTGAAATTGGATATAAATTATTAAGCTTAAACAAAAAATTGATACACAGCATAATTCTAAACTCAATGTGATGGTGTATATAGCATAAGAGACTGATTATATGAGGGGAAAATAGACATCTTTCTATTATGCTCTCTGTGTATAAGGAATGTGTATAAGGAATTAAGGAATGACTGATAGGAGCTGCAGTTCTGTTCCCCCTCCTTCCCCCCCTCTCTCTCTCATATATATATATACATACATACATACATACACACACACACACACACACACATATATATTCGACATCAATGTAGCTCATTTCTTTAATAAAGCAGAGTGTATATCAGAAGACCACCAAACGGCGATAACCTCTCAATGCAGAGTGTGTTGTTATAGCTGCTTTGGAGCGTCCTTTGTTATACAATCCCCTGGCATACTTTAATTAGCATAGCCTATATTTTTACTACAGCATCAGGAAGATTGTTAATAGAAAACAGATCTCTAGCACAGAGAGGCTTCACTGGGTTGATAGATGTAGTCAGCTGGGGGCTGTGCTGACCAAGCAATCTAATTCTACCTTCCCCAACCTGCTGCCCTCCAGATGTTTGGGGCAGCGGCTCCCACCATCCCCAGCCAGCATGGCCAATGGTCAGGGGATGTGGGAATTGCAGTTCAAAGCCTTTGTAGGGCACCAGGCTAGACAAGGCTCCTCTAGTAGCTTTCATGGGCGTGACATAGAAAAAAATAATCATTTTCTTCAGGTGCTTCTGTGTTTCTTTTATGATGGTTAAATAAAGGGGGTAGGATTAAAAAAGAAGAAGCAATAACATTGACCCAGCATTCAGACAATGTCAAATGATGTCAAGTGTTAAACCACAGAGCCTAAGGCTTGCTGATCAGAAGGTTGGCGGTTTGAATCCCCGTGACGGGGTGAGCTCCCGTTGCTCGGTCCCTGCTCTTGCCAACCTAGCAGTTTGAAAGCACGTCAAAGTGCAAGTAGATAAATAGGTACCGCTGCAGCGGGAAGGTAAATGGTGTTTCCGTGTGCTGCTCTGGTTCACCAGAAGCGGCTTAGTCATGCTGGCCACATGACCCGGAAGCTGTACGCCGGCTCCCTCAGCCAATAAAGCGAGATGAGCGCTGCAACTCCAGAGTCTTCCACGACTGGACCTAATGGTCAGGGGTCCCTTTACCTTTTACCACATTAGGTACACACACACACACACACACAACACAAAATGCTTGCAATCACTTTCTCATAGCCAGAAGGAAGCAGGGGAGATACAACCACAAGGCTCACTTGTTCTGCTCTTAGTTCAAGACTAATAAACCAGATATTGAGAACATCCACCTTCAGTCCCTGAATATACATGTTCAGTAGAACATACACTTTGCAGGCCTCAGGTTCAGCCCCCAACATCTTCAGTTGAAAGCTTTTGATATGTAGTTTCTCTGTTTCTCTGCCTAGGCTTTGGAATGCCCTGCCCCCAGCATAGTCATTCTGGACAAAGCTTTGTTGGATTACTGCAATGCGCTCTACGTGGGGCTACCTTTGAAGGTGACCCGGAAACTACAACTAATCCAGAACGCGGCAGCTAGACTGGTGACTGGGAGTGGCCGCTGAGACCACATAACACTGGTCTTGAAAGACCTACATTGGCTCCCAGTACGTTTCCAGGCACAATTCAAAGTGTTGGTGCTGACCTTTAAAGCCCTAAACGGCCTCGGTCCTGTATACCTGAAGGAGCGTCTCCACCCCCATCGTTCAGCCCGGACACTGAGATCCAGCGCCAAGGGCCTTCTGGCGGTTCCCTCACTACGAGAAGCCAAGTTACAGGGAACCAGGCAGAGGGCCTTCTCGGTAGTGGCGCCCGCCCTGTGGAACGCCCTCCCTTCAGATGTCAAAGAGAACAACTACCAGACCTTTAGAAGACATCTGAAGGCAGCCCTGTTTAGGGAGGCTTTTAATGTTTAATAGATTATTGTATTTTAATGTTCTTTTGGAAGCTGCCCAGAGTGGCTGGGGAGACCCAGCCAGATGGGCGGGGTATAAATAAATTATTATTATTATTATTATTATTATTATTATTATTATTATTATTATTATCAGGACAGGCACTTGGTTGTTTGTATCTGTGTCTCCTGATTTTTGGCCATGCCAGTTCCCATCAGCCCCAGCCAGTGCGACCAATAGCAGTGGCGGACCTTGAGGTCTCAAGTTTCAGTGGCACCCTGTGCAGCGCCAATGAAGCTGGCACTCAGCTCAACTCTTGCCTTCCGCCCTACATGGTAGTTGCGGAACCCTGCGCAGTGCCACCGAGGCTCAACATGCATTGCGACCGAAGCGCTCACGCCCCCCTAAATCCCCCTCAGCCCAAGTCAGAAATGCTGGGAGTTGTAGTCCAGCGATACCTGGAAGGTTGCAAGCTAGCCATCCCTGCTGCGCTGGCTGCTTTTCTTTGTACAACCACCATGAGCTGCAGGGCAAATTACATATTTGGCAATAAGGATCTTGTGATTCCTCCTTATGGTTTGATTCCTTACTTAAACGATTTATTGACTAAATAAATGTTCCAGCGCTGAGTAGAGGGAAAGCATTGGTGAATGTTTGATAAATGGATTGAATTGTGCTTTGCTGTTTGTTCTGTTTCTCTTTGCTTTTAAACTCAACTATAGGCATGATGTGTGGCACTGATACTCTGAGTTTTATTTTTTTTTAAATGCTTAGTTAAGTGGTTTCTGAACTTATCATAAATTCTGCACAAATGCTTTAAGAACGGGCAGCTTAGTGGAGTAACATTAGATGGATTTTATTTATATTTATATGCAGTTAAAGGCCTCTGATTTGTGATGGTGATTTCAAACAATTCCTAGGGACTTGTTAGCTCAGTATCTTAAGTGGTGGCTTCAAATGTTTTATTATGATTTCATATGCCATATTTTTCCACATATAAGACACCCCCTACTTTGGGGACCCCAAATTTAGAAAATGGGTATATGCACTATCCATGTATAAGATGTCCCCTGATTTTTAACCTTATTTTAAAGTAACAAAACTTTGTTTTATACACGGAAACAGTATGTATGTTGGGAGCCACCCAGGATGAATGGGGCAACTCAGTCAGATAGGCAGCATATAAATGATAAAATTATTATTAATAATATTATGGAATAGGACATCCCTATTTTCATTGTAGAAATGTTGGAGGGTATGTGTAAGTTATAACTGAAAAAGTGGTGGTTTATCATTGGTGTTCAGAAACAGTAAGGCTGCATAGACCTGCTGCATTAAAACCAGCATTTTATATTCCATGAATTTTTTTTAAACAAAATTGTATTGTTCAGTATCTCCGTATCTGTGGATACTATCCAAGTAAGCCATACTCAGCATAGACCAAATGATTCAGTGGGCTGACTCTAAGTGTGACTTAGTCATTAGGGGTCGTCAGTGCAGTGGGTCCCCCCCCCCAGATGTTGATTACAACTGCCATCATCCCTGACCATTTGCTGGTGTGTGTCTGTGTCTGCCCCCCCCCTTCCCAGTACCACCAGAATGTAGTGTGAAGGATTTCAAAACTTGCCTGTGTGCATGAGGAAAGCAGTTGTTTATTTATTGTGCTGGAAGGGGTTTTCGAAATGAGGGAGATGGTTCTTTGGCCTGTGGGCTCTGGATTTTCTTTACATCACCACATAGGCAAAAGATCAGAGGCCTAAGGAAAGCTTCCAAGTTTTATTCTAAGTCTGAGAAACTGTAAGAGATGTAAAATTGGTCAGGCTCCAGCAAAGAAAATAAACCAAAATGATGAAGTACCTAATAAACTAGAGCAATGTGATGGCTCTTTGGTAATTTTAAGTATTTCTCATATTGTTTTAAGTATAATTGTTGGACAGAATTTGTTCCAGCTAAGGAAGTGAAAATGTTAGCAATTAGGGGTATCGTCCCCCCCCCCGTAAGTTCATACACATTCCAAGGTTGTTCCTCTACAGTTCCTTACATAATTTACTTTCAACTGGGAAACAAATAATTTCTACTCTGTATTTCACCTACCAACCACCTTTGGGCTAGTTGCAGGCACCTATTTAATCAACAAGAACCAAGTATATCCATACAGTCTGAATTAGGGGTCGTCAGTGCAGTGGGTTCCCCCCCCTCCAGATGTTGATTACAACTGCCATCATCCCTGACCATTTGCTGGTGTGTGTCTGTGGGTGGGTGGGTGGACATTTGCCCCACAGTACCAGGAGTGGGGAAGGGACGCGGGTGGCGCTGTGGGTTAAACCACAGAACCTAGGGCTTGCCGATCAGAAGGTCGGTGGTTCGAATCCCTGCGATGGGGTGAGCTCCCGTTGCTCGGTCCCTGCTCCTGCCAACCTAGCAGTTCGAAAGCACGTTAAGTGCAAGTAGGTACTGCTCCGGCAGGAAGGTAAACGGCGTTTCTGTGCGCTGCTCTGGTTCGCCAGAAGCGGCTTAGTCATGCTGGCCACATGACCCGGAAGCTGTACGCCGGCTCCCTCGGCCAATAAAGCAAGATAAGTGCCGCAACCCCAGAGTCGTCCGCAACTGGACTGTCAGGGGTCCTTTACCTTTTACCAGGAATGGGGATCTGAGCCGCAGGTAGGAGTGGCCAATTTATTTATTCATTTCCCAGTGCTGTGCCTGTATGTGGTTACACATGAATTGAACATGCATAAGGGCGTGGCAGACACTCTAGTACTTACACATTGAGAGAAGAGAGGGGCACAGCTGACAATTTGGTGTGGTTGTCTGTCCATTTAGCTGTGAAAGGACATTTATAGCATCCTTCAAACTCCCTTTTCTATTACATCTGTCCTGCGTTTTATTGCTCACAGATACAATTGTTTCTGTTTTTTTTATATTCCTAAATACAACAGAATGAAGAGACAGAACTAAGCTATAATGTATGATGACAAACAGAAAAATGTAGCGAAATATAGACACGTCATTCATTTATTTATTTACAGAAGTATTCATGTAATGCTTTTCAAGCATAATGGTTCTCAAAGCAGTTAATTAAAACCAAACGTTAAAAGAAGAATGCAAAAGTTGTAATTTCAAATCACACAAACAGCTGCATAAATGTGGGCTGAACATTTAAGCATAAATAAAAGTTGTGAATGTCTGGATGGAATCGTCCACAAATGATACTTGTGCTGTAATATAACCCAGTAGCAGCCACAAAATGTTGATTGCATTGTTCCCAAAATATGTATTTTAATTTAACACAGCCTGTACAAATTATAAAAATTGTTGTGAACACTACCTATCGGGGGATTACTTCAGTAAATATTTTTCTTTTAATATGGGGTTAACTTTCATAGCACATGAACTGCTTTTCATTACAGCCGTAGCTAAGGAGATCCTGAAGCAGCATATAAAAATGTTGCAAAGCTTTAAAAATATACTGCCCCAATAACTTGCCAATAGCCCTATTAGCTGAGGCTATCTCTCCTCTAATGACATTAGACTTTAATAAATCATAAAAACATGAAAGGATTTGGGGAGATTGGAAGAAAGTTAATGATTCATTCAATATTTTAAAGGGTAAGTGGAATGACCCCTGCAATTAAATTCAAGTTTGTCTGACATTTGTTTAAGACATAGGGAAGCTGGTACATAACTTTGGAAATTAAACTTGGAAGCATTGTGTGAGCACAGGCAATGTTCATTTGAGAGGTGTCACTATCAGGAGCATGAGCATTATTACCTGTGTGTTTTAAAGCACAGGTGGGGAACCTCAGGCCTGGGCCAAATGCAACCCTCCAGGCAACCCTTTCTGTCATTCCCTCAAAACTCTCCCAGGCCCTACTTCCTCCCCAGTCACCCCTTGAGCGTTTTTGCTTGGCTGTAAAGTGACCTTGAAATCTGATAATGCCCCTTGCTTGCATGGACGGAGGATGGAGATAGATGTTTGTGGGTGTAGAAACTGGCCTACTGTACAAAGGTAAAACTTAATTGTCTTTGGCCTGCCTCTGCCCAGCTTTGGCATGTGACCCTCAGAAGATTGCCTAGTTTGATCTTCAGCTATCAGGCTGAAAAAGGATCTGCACCCTGGTTTTAAAGGGCTGAAAATGAATGAATCGTTTTGCACCTTGTGTGGAGAGGTGTGGAGGCTGCTGTTGCTTCTTCCATGTTTGCTGCCATAGTGCTCTGGGAAGCTTACAAGCTGCAGCATACTGTGCTTGGTTGGACAGTCTCAAAGTTTGTGTATCTTCAGGGCCAGCTCCAGGTTTGAAGGGGCCCTTGGCAATGCGTGCCCCCTCTTGTGTTGGTGTGACCCCCGGCTGTACCTAACAGCAGTGGGTAGCCATGTTAATTTCCCAAAGTTCCACCAGTGTAGCAGTGCTCTTTTTGTTGTGAGAAATTAAAAGGGTTGCTCAGTGCTTCCACCACCACATAAGGCCTCTACTAAGGACACAGGGCAAATGCATTTTCTTTTCTTGAGTTCGTAATTAATGCATGTATTACTTTAAGCCATAGGAGGACGCTGTTTGTGTAGTAGTCTAGCCAGCACTTGCTTGTGAGACTCTTTGTCTAAGTTAACTCTCTCCCAACTTGTTGAGACAAAATTTCTGGTATTTCCCCCTTCTACCTTCACTCAAGCTGCAAATAGTTCCTGCATGAATAAAGTCTTTGAACTCCATAAATCTCAAGGGATCTTTCCAATCTAATTCATCCAGGCTTCATGGTCTGCTAAAACAGTGCTGGTTGGTGGGCCTTGCTGGGTTCCTGGTGTTATATGCTAACACCTGGGGCCCTAGCCTAGGTGTACCAGATGCTGATGCCAGGTCCATCTATTTCCCTTGGGTTCAAAGCTGAAGAGCTTTCCTGAACAATGCCCCCCTGGGAGAACTGTCCTCAGAAATTGCAGAGTTTTCCCTTCTGGGACAGCATGCCCATAGTTTTCTCCAAGCTGTTAAAGACTCAGGTGAAAAGCAGATGAATTGTTCGTGCAATTTGCTTAGCTTTTTTCAAAAGAAGGTTTTGGAGTCAGTAATTTAAAGCATTGGTAAATTAGTTCATCTGTTTGTTAGGCATATGACACAGAATGTGGGGAGTGGGAGAGCAAACTTGAGTACTCAAATGCAAACTCATGAGGCCTTGGCATTTTCTCTTGTACCACTACTTGGGGATATATACATCTACATGGAGTAGATGTAGCCTGACACTTGTGCTACTGTGAACCGTGTTGCTGACACACCATGGACCAATAGTGGCATGCGTTGTGGGGTAGAGCCACCCTCCCAGTACCAGTGTTGCTGTGGCTTACCTGGACAAGCTGGGATGGTATGGTGGTGAGGTTACAGTTACACTGGCGAGACTTCTGCTGCCTGTCTAGTGCTCTTGCCACTACACCCATGCTGCCATGACCTCACCACCTCCATCTCCCACCCCCATCCAGGCAATCAGCATTGAATTGGAAGGATGAGGCTCCTCTCCACCACACAGAACCACTATTTCTATGGGCTAAAAGATCAACCCTGTGGTTTCACTATGTGTCCTATATTTCTCTGCGTGTTCCATTGAGGAGTGGTTCCGGACGAAGTTTGCATGGCTCTGTGGAGCACAGCTACAGGATAATCAGGAAAGCCAAGCACTACATTATCCTTGGACTGTGTTTTTTGGTGCTGGCTTTCTTAAAACAACGGTATTAAATAATAACAAAAGATGGCGTAAGACCGCAAAATATTGTACCATGAAGACATTATTAGTTCTGAACCCCACAAAAGAACGTCAGCTGCAAAGCCCAGTCCATGAAATCTTTACCTCGTTAAAGGAAAAACCAACAAGGTCTTTCAAAGATAGAAATTAGGCTTAGCAGAAGGGCTACCATTGGTTTCTCAGGGGACTTCAGCTTCTAGTGATATGAAATCTCTGTGTTTAAATACAGGAAGAGCATTAAAAGCTGTATGAGAGTTGACAGATTATGTATGAATAGGGAAACCTGAGCTGGCAAGTGTAGAAAGCTTTTTTGCAGCTTGAAAAGCTCCGTGAAGCACAACTGTACAGAAGCTATTTCTCACATTCTGGTTTATTAAAGGGAATAAAAATCAGTAATCCTAGATTCAGAGAGGAAGAAGAGATTAACAAATGGATGAGTATGACCAGACCTTAGCTTCTTGTTTTCATAGGTGTGAGTTTTGAAAAGTAACTTGTACAAGATTGTGACAGTAATTTGTCACATCAAATTCCTGTCTTTTGCTCAGAAGGTGGAAGAAGCGGTACCAGCAAGCCAGTCAACAACTGAGTTTGGGGGCATGATTGTTTTTAGTTCAGTGCCTTGCACAGAAGCCAGAGGAACTTTGATAAGAACTAATTTGACCTCATGGTAAACTAACAGCTAGCTGGGGATCCCCAGCAGGCCTGTCCAAAGTAGCTTGAATGCGTGGCCCTGTATATGCCCTGCAACGCAATGCCTATGGGTTCCATAAGAAACATTCAGAGTTTACCTGCATTGCAGGGGTTGGGCTAAATGACCCCCGGGGTACCTTCCAACTCTACAACTCTACGGTTCCTTTTTGAGCAAGGCAGAAAGACTGAGAACCACGGCTCTTGTCATTTTCTTGTATACTGAAAACAGCCCTCTCTTTCTTCATTTATGTTCTGATTGTTAAATTTGGCTCCAAGTTCAAAAATAAACAATGTAATATGTAAAATGTAGTTCTCATTTTTGTAGGCTGGTTTTGTTGTTGATTTAAGTGTATTTTGAGAAGTGGTTGCATCTGAGAGTAAGTGAACATGCCCTTTTGATCCTTGCTCTGGCACAATCGAGGGTCTACAATGTTTCCCTATCGTCTTTGAAGCAGATGGAGCTTTGCAGGGATGAAGGAAACAGTGCTTTTTAACAATTTGATCTTGCTTTATTGCTATTTTTTCCAAAAAAATTCAGAGCCAAACCTAGACTTGGCTCTAAGGTTTTAAATAAAATGTATTTTAAACACAGGTTTACAAAGCAGAATGCAGCATGATTCCCCCAGAAACAGGTTTCAAAGCAAACGTGGTAGTAACTGAAACTACCACTCAGCTCAATAAAGGATCAAAAGAGGAGACAGGTTTGAAGAGTTATGCTCCTTCCACAGGCAAGCAGAGTGGATTTCTTCCAAGTTCTGAAGCATTGTTCTAGTGAATTTATTTCATGTTTAGGGATTCCAAATAGCAAAACAAAGAGAATTGCAAATGCAAATAACTTACGTTGGCTGTACAAGCAACGCAAAAGTGCGTTTCTCACGCATTATTCCTCTCTACCACACCCACACAACCATGCAAGGTCGTACTGAGCATTCAGTCCAGATAAAGAATTTTGCATAATTATGCTCTCCAAGCAAGGCTTTTAGCTGTCTAAGGGACGCGGGTGGTGCTGTGGTCTAAACCACTGAGGTTCTTGGGCTTGCTGATAGGAAGGTTGGCGGTTCGAATCCCCACAATGGGCTGAGCTCCCGTTGCTCTGTCTCAGCTCCTGCCCACCTAGCAGTTCGAAAGCACACCAGTGCTAGTAGATAAATAGGTACCGCTGTGGCGGGAAGGTAAACGGCATTTCCGTGCGCTCTGGCTTCCGTCACGGTGTCCCGTCGCACCAGAAGCGGTGTAGTCCTGCTGGCCACATGACCCGGAAAGCTGTCTGTGGACAAATGCTGGCTTCCTTGGCCTGAAAGCGAGATGAGCACCACAAGCCCATAGTCGCCTTTGACTGGACTTAACCATCCAGGGGTCCTTTACCTTTACCTTTTACCTCTAGCTGTCTTCTGGGAGGGCAGGATCCACTATGTTTAGCCATTTTTATTTTAGGTAACAAATGATAGTGGATACCACTTCTATTCGCTTGTGTGATTTCTGTTCCCGACCCTGGGTGAATATACAAATTGTGGCAATTTCCATTCCTATGGAATTATCCAACATCCCTACATGTATTCATGTACACATGAGTGGAAGAATGTGAAAGCTTCTATTTCACTTTTGACTAAATCATAGTTCCCTGTTACAAAGAGACCCAGCAAACTGTGATTTATTCTAACTGTAGCAAGTCAACAATTTTTTAATTTCTTTTTTTAGCAAGGGTTACTTTAGCCCACAGTTCCCTGTGTTAGTAATATGAAATTGTGGCATCCAGGGAGGTACTTTTAGTGGAGAGGCACCTCTGCAAGATTTATCATCCCTACTGCTTCCCCTTATCCTCTTGCTCACAAGCTTGGAGGCTCTTAAGAGATACTAGATTTCTTGAGAATAGGAAAGTAATGTTTTTCAAGCCCACTTGTCCCCTACCAGCTAGACTCCCTTCTGTAATTTCTGTTCTCTCCTTAGCAAAAACGTCTAGCACGAACAAGGCAATTAAACATGTGGGTGAGGCAGGCCTGACTCCTAAGCTATGTGCCAAGTCGGTCGACTTCAGGCTACTGATTTAAAGTGTTTTTTATTAAAGGGCTCAGATAAGGAAATTGAGAAAATAGCAGGCTGCGTTGAAAAGAAAATATAACAGTAATTGTCAACTGATCCCAGACTGCTGTAACCGCTAAGGAAGATTTAGTAACTTACATATGAGAGTATATCATTCTTCTGCATTATTATGGGTTCCATCTGGCAAGAGACCAAACAAAAACAGAAACAAAAGCATGTTTGGAACTAGCCATTTTTACATTGGGTTCCAGGAGGGAAGATCAACGTGGGGGAATGGTAGAATCAAGTTGACTACATAGGAGATGGATGTTTACCACTGGCAGTTCAAGTGTAAGCGTAAACAGGTATTTCTTCCCTTCCTGCTAGACACCCATGCACATTCAGGTTAAAAAAAACCACCGGTTTGTATTGACTCACTTTGAGGATCATGAAAGAAAAGGGTCTTCCTTTTGTTGCTGGGTGGGAGGAAGACTCGATGCTATCCAAAGGATTATTTTTTTTTATGAGAGAGGGGTTTGGGTTTTGCTCTGTTATAGAAATTGGTTTATTCAGCAGCCAAAGACTTCCCTCATTTTCAGGGCCAGATTTAGGTTTGATGAGCCCCTAAACTCCTGAAGGTAATGGGGCCCTTTATATGTCCAGCTGTCCTTTGTCAACAACAAATTGTCGCTGTTTTTTGGGTTGAATATATGCTATATGGTAATTTATGGACCTAATAGGTATCTAAAGCCATTTGCACATAACAAAATGTGTATTTTATCAATGTATTTGATTTGTTTTTTTATCTTATATTTTGGAAATGTTGTTGTTGTTTAGTTGTTTAGTCGTGTCCGACTCTTCGTGACTCCCTGGACCAGAGCATGCCAGGCACTCCTGTCTTCCACTGCCACCCGCAGTTTCATGTTGGTAGCTTCGAGAACACTGTCCAACCATCTCGTCCTCTGTCGTCCCCTTCTCCTTGTGCCCTCCATCTTTCCCAACATCAGGGTCTTTTCCAGGTAGTCTTCTCCTCATCCAGATTTTTTTCCTTTAAATTTTTTTGGGGCCCCCAAGAGAGTGGGGCCCTAAGCTATAGCTTGTTTAGCTTATGCATAAATCTGGCACTGCTCATCCTCCATGTGCCCAAAAGAAGAAAAGAGGACAGAGGAATCCTGAGGCTCACTCTGTTTCATTTGCCATTATCTAAATCAGGATTTAAACTACCCTCTGAGCAGGGCCAATGGGATCACTGTCACAAATACTCCCATGAATTGAAGATAATAAGCCATTTGATCTCATTATCAGTTCAAAGGCTGATTTATTTATTACATCAACATTATAGGAAACAAACCCATAAACCTCTTAGTCAATCCGTCCTTTGAAGACAGAGGGGAAACCCTAGTCAACAAGAGCAGAAATGTGATACAAGCAATTGCTACCATTCAGAAGCCAAAGATCATTATGGAGCTGGAAGCATTGTATTGTTTGCATTGTGTTTATTCATTCTCATCCAGCTAGGAAGACTTAATTTTACACATGCACTTATGGGGTCTGAACTGGCAGTGGCTGATCATCAGCAAGACTCTGGGGTCCTAGTGGATATCTTGATGAAGATGTTGTCCCAGTGCACAGCAGCTGTGGAAAAGGCAAAAAGTATTAGTCCAATATTAATTTGGGTGATGGGGAAGGAGTTTACTCAAGGCATCAGAATGAGTAACACCCACACAGGGATTTGCTTGTGGAAGTTAATTCTGCATTCGTGTCTCCCCCCATAAACACAATTCCTAGCAGTACTGGATGTCTGTCATTAACATCCTATCAACTTTTCTATAAAAAACTCATTTTTAATTAATTGTTTCTGGATTTAAGTTAATCCCACCCCACTGAAATCATTAGAATGAAACTGGCATAAATATAAGAATGTTGTGGGTCACACTTCCTGTGCTCTTGTTTTGAGCCCCTCTACCCTCATCGTCCAACCAGGACATTGAGGTCCAGCTCCGAGGACCTTCTGGTAGTTCCCTCCCTGCAAGAAGTCAGGTTACCGGGAACCAGGCAGAGGGCCTTCTCAGTAGTGGTGCCCTCCTTGTGGAACGCCCTTGCACCAGATGTCAAGGAAACATCTGAAGGCAGCCCTGTATTGGGAACTTTTTTATGTTTTGGTATTTTATTGTGTTTTATATTTTGCTGGAAGCTGCCCAGAGCGGCTGGAGCAACCCAATCAGATGGGCAGCATATAAACAATAAATTATCAGTAGTTATTGTTGTTTGTTGTTGTTGCTGCTGCTGTTGTTGTTGTTATTTCTTGGCTTAATTCCTGAGGAAGCAGCAGAGCAGATTGGTTGCCGCACACTAAAGTGGTTCTTCAGTTTTTAAATGGGTGGAAAATGTTTCCCACAGTCTGGAAATTATTTGGCATTTAGAACAATTTATTCCCATCGCATTCTACTCAGTTCTGTTCCCTTTTCAAATAAAGGCCATTTATAAGCTGATGGTTTGTATAATCTATTATAGCCATACACTTTCCCCTCATTATGGGGCTGTCTCTGTTTTAGCATGCTGTTTGGTATACGGCTCCAGTTGAGCTATCATACATACCATCATTAGAATAATACTTTATGATAACACAGAAAATGCCTGTCTCCTAAAGTTGGTATTTTAACAAGGGTGGAGTGCATCTGAAATGTATATCACATTGCAAAGGGTTACTTATTGCCAAACCCTAAATACAAGCTATAGCCACTGGAGGCTTTTTACCCCTGTTTTTTTTTTAGTGGAATGTGATATTATTTTAGTTGTTACTCTTAAGTTTGCTTGGAATTTTTATTTGCTTATAAATACATGTTTGTGGCACATCCTCCATACACTGATATAGAGTCCCTGTGAGAATGTTAAAAAAAAAAAGGTTGCCGGTGCAAAATAATTAAGAGCCCATAAGCATATTCCTAAATATGTAATAGAGTTTAGGCATAGTTTAATTTGCCGTTCATAAATATTTTATTCTTCCGTGCGTAACAAGGACTATTTATTAAAATCTGGCATCCAGTTATCAGTGATGAATATTCCTATTGTAAGAACAGGAAGCAGATCAACTTTTAGGTTTTGGCTGTTTGTTTCCTGTATCCCTTCCATTTGAATTCAATATTTTTTTTAAAGTGATGATAAAAAAAGATGGTGAGGTGTACTTGAGTTTCAGAATGAATATCTATGCTTTTCTGACTTGTATAGTTGTATATGAATCAGCCTTTGAAATGTGCGCTGCTCAGTGGCAGGTTCATTTTAGCGTGGCACCTAAAAGACACCCTTGTATCTAAAGCCAATATCACACATGTGATAGTACTAAAAGAGGAAAAATAATTATCACTGCAATGAAATAGGTGGAACGGAATATATTCCATTGCATAATGTTGGCGTGGCTACTTTCCCCAAGGTCTGAAATAATTTCATAATTGTACCACGGTTCAACCATATCTAAAATAAAATAAATGTTTTAAACTGCTACTGATATAAGTAGGACATGTATGATATCATAAAAGATCAGTAACACAGCCCATTTCCTATCATGTCCACTTTGTTTGGGACCTTTGAAGAGTCGGACACAAACTTTTGTAAGTAAAACATTGCCTCACTATACTATTCAAGCATGCAGGTGTTCGCATAGACCTTAAAAATGGCGAGACCTTCCCTCTGCCTCCCATATCCAGCTGCTAATAATAAAAATTATAATTTATCATAATCAGGCTGCATGCAGGAACAGAATGCTTCATCCCCTGGTGGATTTGGCAGAACACAAATAGTTTGCACCAACTTCTGCCTTCTGGACTGGATAATGACATCATCATCATCATCATCACCTGGAAAATTCCAGGCAATACTCTGGTGATGTCTGAACCTGAGGTCCTATTTTGATGTTCCCCAACGAGCCAGGATTTGCAAGTCAACAGCAAACTATGGTTTCAGGATTGCTAGCAATCCTGGCTTTTTTAAGCAGCAACAAAGTCGAAATCCTATCAGAGTATGTCAGTTTGTGGCTTCCTAGTTTGTTTCTCCAGCTCATAACCGGGGAGCAGTGAGGTGGGAAGGCTGGGCAGCAACGCTTATCCACAGTAAGCCATGATAAACCTGGTATGTTGGAATGTGGGAACATGTAGCCACAAGCCCAAGGGCCACTCAGTTCCCTTTGCCACATCTGCTTTTCCCAGGCCACACCTCTCACTGGCCCAGGTTCACAAAGCCCTCAAACGATTGAATGCCTGGAATTAGGGCTGCCACCTTTGTTGTGGCAAAATGCAAGGCTGGGCCGAGTGGTTGGGGAGTGTTTCCCCCCCCCCCATCTGATGCTGAAGTGTTCAGAGCAATCCATTGCAATCTATTGCAGCCTAACAGGATGACCCCTCTGGAATTTGTTTCTCTCTCTCTCTCTCTCTCTCTCTCTCTCTCTCTCTCTCTCTCTCACACACACACACACACACACACACACACACACACGGATTTGTACTGTATCAATACAGGAGGCAGCAGTATACGCTGAAATATGGGGCAATCTCGTAATATACAGGGCAGGTGGCAACCCTAGCTGGAATATGCCCTTGGGCTGTGATCTTGCTTGCTTGAGTGGGGGGTGGAGAGGGGTCTGTGTGGAAGTCTCTGGTTCTTTACATGGATGGAATGTAACGTACTGCATCATCATCACTCGAACTGCTAGGTTGGCAGGAGCTGGGACACAGCAATGGGAGCTCACCCTGTTGCGGGGATTCGAACTGCTGACCTTCTGATCGGCAAGCCCAAGGGGCTCAGTGGTTTAGACCATAGCGCCACCTGGAGTAGATAAATAGGTACTGCTGCGGCGGGAAGGTAAACGGCATTTCCATGCGCTCTGGTTTCCATCACAGTGTTCTGCTGCACCAGAAGCGGTGTAGTCCTGCTGGCCACATGACCCGGAAAGCTGTCTGTGGACAAACGTCGGCTCCCTCGGCCTGAAAGTGAGATGAGTGACGCAACCCCCTAGTTGCCTTTGAATAGACTTAACCATCCAGGGGTCCTTTGAAAGAGGGCATTAGAGGTCCTTTACCTGTTACCTGTTACCTTTACCTTTACCTTTACCATTATTATTATTATTATTATTATTATTATTATTATTATTATTATCCTATTCTGAACAACTGCCTAAAAGTGATATATGCACATACTTAAAAACGGTTAAAAGCACAAAAACAGCGAATGCATTTAAAACAAGACTAAAACCTTAACGAAGTAGTCACTCATAGTAAAGCATTTATGCAGCTATGAAAGCCTGTTAGAACAAAAATACCTTCTATTTCCCCCCTGGAAAATGCAGATAGCGGGCATCTGTCATATGTTATTCCACAGCATACCCTCCAACATGCTAGAAGCCCTGGAGAGACGCTGCCAGTCAGAATAAGCAATACTGAGCTTGATAAAGGCAGCTTCCTTTGTGGCTTCTAGTGGGTCCAAGCCCCACCTGCTAACATTGTTCATCAGCGAGGAAGAGCTTTTTGGGGAGGGAAATTGTAGTTTTAGGTTCAGTGCCTTGAAGTGTCCGTTGGGTTTAAGGGGACCAATAATATTCTCAGTGTAAAGGCACTGTTTAAGAAGGCAGTGAAGCACGGAAAGGAATGTTGGTTTTGTGAACTTTGGCAGCCTGGAGCCCTATTGTGCATTGATGGAGCACAGCTTTTCTCTGAAGAATTCCAAAGGCATCACCATCGCTTTAAATAAGGCACCTCGTGGAAATCAGAGCTGGCTGGCGCTGTTTCACGAAGCTGTGGCTGTGAGCAAGTAGAGGACCACAGGAGACAACACCACATTTATTTTTAAACGTTGTTATTTGGGGGAAAGGGAGCCCTGCCTGGGCTTCACGTTGTGCAAATGGCTAGTCACGCCAGAACTATATTTGGTTTCCTTTCCAAATGGCTCCAGATAAAGTATTTTTCTTACCAACGTGTTATGTCCTTCAGTGAAGCAATTGAGTTCATGGCATCAAGAAAAGTGTTCTGTTATCAGATGGCTACATCCGACTTTAAAAGTGTCCATGATACAAGCCATGAAAAAAATCTAGCCATATTGATATTTATTTATTTATTTATTTATTTATTATTTATTTATTTATTTATTTATTTATTTATTTATTTATTTATACATACCCCACACATCTGGCTGGGTTTCCCCAGCCACTCTGGGCGGCTTTCAACAGAACATTAAAATACAATAATCTATTAAACATTAAAAGCCTCCCTAAACAGGGCTGCCTTCAGATGTCTTCTAAAGGTCTGGTAGTTGTTGTTCTCTTTGACATCTGAAGGGAGGGCGTTCCACAGGGCGGGTGCCACTACCAAGAAGGCCCTCTGCCTGGTTCCCTGTAACTTGGCTTCTCGTAGTGAGGGAACTGCCAGAAGGCCCTCGGCGCTCGATCTCAGTGTCCGGGCTGAACAATGGGGGTGGAGACGCTCCTTCAGGTATACTGGACCAAAGCCATTTAGGGCTTTAAAGGTCAGCACCAACACTTTGAATTGTGCTCGGAAATGTACTGGGAGCCAGTGTAGGTCTTTCAGGACCGGTGTTATGTGGTCTCGGCGGCCGCTCCCAGTCACCAGTATAGCTGCCGCATTCTGGATTATTTGTAGTTTCCGGGTCACCTTCAAATGTAGGCCCACGTAGAGCGCATTGCAGTAGTCCAAGCGGGAGATAACCAGAGCATGCACCACTCTGGCCAGACAGTCTGCGGGCAGGTAGGGTCTCATCCTGCGTACCAGGTGGAGCTGGTAGACAGCTGCCCTAGATACAGAATTAACCTGCGCCTCCATGGACAGCTGTGAGTCCAAAATGACTCCCAGGCTGCGCACCTGGTCCTTCAGGGGCACAGTTACCCCATTCAGGACCAGGGAGTCCTCCACACCCGCTCGCACCCTGTCCCCCAAAAACAGTACTTCTGTCTTGTCAGGATTCAACCTCAATCTGTTCGCCGCCATCCATCCTCCAACCGCCCCCAGACATGTAGGCATTAATGACTCCCCCTTTAAACAGCCACTTTTGTTGCCATTGGTTTATCAAATTCATAACCCAGAAATAAAGTTATTCAATTTAGAATGCTAGAATTATAGAACTGGAAGGGACTCTAAGGGTGATCTAGTCCAACCCCCTGCAATGCAGGAATCTCAACTAGATAATATATGACAGATGGCCATCCAACCTCTGCTTAAAAAGCTCCACGGAAGGAGAGCCTGTTTTGTTGGAGTCTATTTGCTCCATCTTCCTGAGGCAGCCTTCCAGATATTTAAAGATGGCTATCATATCTCCACTCACTCTCCTCTTTTCCAGGCTAAACATGTCCAGCTCCTTCAACCATTCCTCATCAGGCTTGGTTTCCAGACCCTTGATAATCTTGGTTGCCCACCTCTGAATACATTCCAGCTTGTCAATGTCATTCTTAAATTGCGGTGTCCAAAACTGGACACAGTATTCCAGGTGTGGTCTGACCAAAGCAGAATTTATCTGGGTGCTATATTTCTGTTGATGCAGCCTACAATAGCATTAGCTTTTTGCTTTTTGCTGCAGCACCACATTGTTGACTCATGTTAAGCTTGTGGTCTACTAAGACCCCCTAGATCCATTTTTACATGTACCACTGGCAATCCAGGTGTGCCTCATGTTATATTTCTGCAGCTGGTTCTTCCTTCCCAAATGTAGAGACTTACATTCGTCCCTATTGAAATTCATTTTGCTAGTTCTCCAATCTGTTAAGAATCCTGATTCTGTCTTCAGCGGCATTGGCTACCCAGCGCCATTGGTTTCATCTGCAAATTTGATGAGCATCCCCTCAATTCTTCACCCAAGTTTGCATATTCTAAAACAAACAAGTATAATGATGAACTCCCCCCACCCCTTTTACTCTCATAGCAGCATTTGCATCTCAGTAAACATTCACAATGTCAGAACGTTGTGTGGTCTTGTTTCTATGGAAGAAATAAATAACAGGGATTGCAGCAACAGTCTCTAGAAGTAGCTAAGCGTTTGTTAGCTGTGCGACCAGAGCCAATGCATGTTTACCTGGTCTTACTGAGTTTAATGGGCTTACTCCCAATGCTCATAGAATGTGTGTGTTGAGAGAGAGAGAGAGAGAGAGAGAGAGAGAGAGAGAGAGGTTGTCTGGCACCCTGTAAATGGAAGTTCAGTCTCCCTGTGTTCTTGCTAAACTTCCTCCATCCCAGTATGGGCCTGGGAGGATCGTATGTGGTACAGACAAAAGCATGCAGCTCTTCCTTCAACTCTGATTTTCCTGAACTATAAGGGAATGGCAATTAAAATCCCCAAGTGCTTTATTTCCATGGCTTTGGATCCATTTCAGTCCGGCTTTCGCCCTGGCTATGGGACTGAAACGGCTTTGGTCGCGCTAACGGATGATCTCCGTAGACAACTGGATCGAGGCGGATCGGGACTGCTGATTCTCTTAGATTTGTCAGCAGCCTTCGATATGGTCGATCATGAACTTTTAGACCACCGCCTTGCCGACGTGGGGATTCAGGGCACAGTCCGACAATGGCTGCGCTCCTTTATCTCAGGTCGGGGACAGAGAGTAGCGCTAGGGAATGAGATGTCCCCGCGGCACTCCTTGGTGTGTGGAGTGCCGCAAGGTGCAATTCTCTCCCCAATGCTTTTTAACATCTTTATGCGCCCTCTCGCCCAGATTGTCCGGAGCTTTGGGATGGGTTGTCATCAATATGCTGATGACACCCAGCTTTATCTGTTGATGGACGGCCGTCCCGACATAGTCCCAGACACAC
This sequence comes from Darevskia mixta, assembly GCA_034641385.1. Lineage (NCBI taxonomy): Eukaryota > Metazoa > Chordata > Lepidosauria > Squamata > Lacertidae > Darevskia > Darevskia mixta. The sequence continues at coordinate 23,222,886 of JAWWNH010000017.1, forward strand.
TGGCCAGGTGTTTGGAAGCTGTGGCTAGATGGATGCGTGGGAGCCGATTAAAGTTAAATCCTTCGAAGACAGAGGTCCTTTGGCTAGGTCGGGACGACATGGGGTTGGGGGGCCAACCCCCAACCCTTGCAGGCGTTCAATTAGTGCCAGCGCCTCTTGTCAAGAGTCTGGGGGTAACCTTTGACGCCTCCCTCTCCATGGAGGCGCAGGTTGCAGCCACAGCAAAGGTGGCATTTTTCCATCTCCGCCGTATTAGGCAGTTGGTCCCCTACCTCTCTCGCCCTGACCTGGCCACAGTGATCCATGCGACGGTCACCTCCAGACTAGATTATTGTAACTCGCTCTATGCAGGGCTGCCCTTGAAGCTGACCCAGAAACTCCAGCGGGTGCAGAATGCCGCAGCAAGGCTCCTTACGGGGGCCTTGCCGCGAGATCACATTCATCCAGTGCTTTATCAGCTGCACTGGCTCCCGGTGGAGTACAGGATCAGGTTTAAGGTGCTGGTCTTAACCTTTAAAGCCCTACGCGGCCTAGGGCCCTCGTACTTAAGGGACCGTCTCTCCTGGTATGCCCCAGGTAGGACCTTGAGGTCATCAAATAATAACCTTCTGGAGATCCCAGGTCATAAGGAGGTCAGGTTGGCAGCCACCAGGGCCAGGGCTTTTTCGGTTCTGGCCCCGATATGGTGGAATGATCTGCCACAAGAAACGAGGGCCCTGCAAGAGTTAGCACCCTTTCGCAGGGCTTGTAAAACGGAGCTGTTCCGTTTGGCTTTTGGGGTAATTTGTTAGTGTAACTTTTAAAATTCAAAATTTTTAAGTTTTAAAGTGTATTTTATATCTGTATTTTTAATCTGTGTTTTTATATTTGTATTTGATTGTTAGCCGCCCTGAGCCCGGTTTTGGCGGGGAAGGGCGGGATATAAATAAAAGTTTATTATTATTATTATTATTATTATTATTATTATTATTATTATTATTTCAAAGCAGAGAGGTGCCAGGGTGCACACCTGCCCAGAAACTATCAGACTTTGCAGGCAGTAGTATGGCTTCTTAGAGAGCCTTGGACTTGAATCCTAAGTGAGTGTAGACAGGCTGAATATATTCAAGTGAAGATACATGAGCACATGCTCTCTTTCCTTTATTATGGGTTGGGACTCAGCTCATTCAAAACAGATGTTGGAGCAAGGCTTGGCCCAAATTAAGCATCTGTGGCTCAATGTGGCTTGTAAGCCACAGTTTGGTCAGTGCTGTGGTGCCTTTTGTTATTGTAAGGTTTTCCTTGTGTGGAAATGATGAGCTGTAACTTTCTAAAGACTTAACTTGAACCAAAGCTTAGAACCCAAAAGCACAGACTGGAGACAGGCAGTGTTTATTCCACACACACAAACACCCGAAAATGGAAGCTTGCTCGAAATAAAGTTTGCTGCTCATGGCATGTTCAGTCCACTTTCACCTTCTAGTATACAGAACCCTACAAAGCTTTTCTTTTCTTTCTTTTTTGCTTGAAAGACCTGTGAAACTCTTTGACCAGAGGTAACAAGTTATGTATGTGTATGCTCTTGATACAATGACTCTCTCAAACTGCTTTTAGCTCTGTTAAAATATGCTATCAGCCGCCAGAGCCCTTTTTTTCAGTATCAGTGCTGAGCCGTTATGAAATTCATTTTTTGATATATTGATTTTGGAAAACTTATATCTTGTGCATTTAATGGTCCAAACAGTGCCAAGAACAGCTTCTGTCCTTTTGAAAACCGAAACAACTACAGTGGTACCTCAGGTTACATACGCTTCAGGTTAAGAACTCCGCTAACCCAGAAAGAATGCTTCAGGTTAAGAACTTTGCTTCAGGATAAGAACAGAAATCGTGGTCTGGCGCCGCAGCCACAGCGGGAGCCCCCATTAGCTAAAGTGGTGCTTCAGGTTAAGAACAGTTTCAGGTTAAGAACGGACCTCCGGAATGAATTAAGTACTTAACCAGAGGTACCACTGTATATCCAATGAAATGTGTGATCAACAGTAGGCAGCAACATGTGAAGCAATGATCTAAAACAGTGCCTCTGAGCATGCACAGAGCAAAACATTCTAGCAGACTGGAAACCCTGGCACAATTCCTGCTTTAGAAATCAAGTTCTGCGTTTTAGGAAGCAGCCAAACAGTTGGTTGCACACAGTGGGTGGGATGCAGGGAGTCTTCTTTGAATGCAAAAGCCTTCAGAGGTTAGTTTGCTGCTGCCAACTTTTGGAAGTTCATCAGGGCTGTCTTTAAAACAGCAGGGCTTATAGTGGCCACGGGAGGATTTTTCCGGGTTACTGTGCATTTAAAAATGGATCCAGTGATTAAAGACATCTGACTGTCTTGAGAGTGAATAGAGAAAATAATCACCTCCAACTCCAGTGATATTAATATTTCCACTGGCCAGGTTCACTGCTATATAATACATTGCCTGCTTTCTCGCCTCTCCAGCCTCCAGCCTCCACACCCCCCCCCAACTTTCTTTTTCTAGGATTTCTTACTGTGCATTCTTCTCAAGCTTAGGATCATGCTGGAATTCTAAATTCAGCCAAAAAACATTTTTTGGGACCTGAATCCAAAATCCAGACCAAATTTGAACTACATCCATTTCCCCCCCACCAGGCTGCAACGTGAAGATTTTTAATTCTATCCGCCTTTACTAAAACGCTGAAACCGCGGCCTCTGGCTGGCTGTGCGCATGGAGTAGGTCTGACTGTTTTGTGCTGCTCTCCCGGAGAAGCTGTTTACTAACTCTGTCAGGAATAGTTAGGACACGCTGCAGGCACGAATTTTCTATTGCTGAATACCAGACTCAGCCCTTTCAAAAGAATTACACTTTTATAGTGGTTTCCCAAAGGATAGCATATAACCCTTCAGAGGGCCACACAGTGATTTTTCTCTGTGCGTAAGTGTGTGCATGTTTGTGTGTTTCTGCAGCAGATTCATTGCATCTTGCCCTCGCAGATGTGGAGGGGAAGGGAACTTGGCTCTCTGCAGTACATGTGGGCTTTCAGCAAGAAAAAAATATTATAGGCACGATCTGATGTGGAACAAGAGGGTTAGGAGAATGTCCAGCCCCATGCCCCTGTTATATTTGTTTATAAGGGTACTGTATTTATATAAACTGCCAACTCATTATTGAGAAATAACGAGGCTGTGCACACCAAAAATACAATAGAAGTAATTAAATCACACCAAAATGGTGGGCTAAACGCCCAATTATAAATAGAATTAATTATCTAAAAATGCCTGACAAAGCAAAACACTTTCTTCAGATGACAGGGAGCATCATGTTCGCCTTAATCAAGCTGAGACTGCTGAAACTGACCACTAGCCCCAGCCTTCCCCTTCTAGTTTTTGACTCTGGATCCATCCCCAGCAGACAAAGACTGTGTCAAGGGGTGAGCTCCTCCTCTGGGCTTCTCTTGCCCATTGTTCAGCAATGTGCCAGACGGGGAGGAGAGCCAGCAGGACTGGGGCTGCCTTGCTGCTGGGTAGCAGGCACAATTCTGACTCCTCTCTGTCCGAGTCTGCACTCACACTCTGACTCTCTAGAGCAGTGATGGCTAACCTTGACACCCCAGATGTTTTGGAACTACAACTCCCATCATCCCTAGCTAACAGGATCAGTAGTCAGGGATGATGGGAGTTGTAGTCCCAAAACATCTGGAGTGTCAAGGTTAGCCATCACTGCTCTAGAAGAAGAAGAGTTTGGCTTTGATATCCCGCTTTATCACTACCTGAAGGAGTCTCAAAGCGGCTCACATTCTCCTTTCCCTTCCTCCCCCACAACAAACACTCTGTGAGGTGAGTGAGGCTGAGAGACTTCAGAGAAGTGTGACTAGCCCAAGGTCACCCAGCAGCTGCAGGTGGAGGAGCGGAGACACGAACCCGGTTCCCCAGATTACGAGTCTACCACTCTTAACCACTACACCACACTGGCTCTCTAGTCCTGACCTGGAAGGTCCTCCTTCTCCTGACCCCCCTTGATCGCTCAAGCCCCCTGCTTCTAGCAGCTCCCAGCTTCTCCCTTCTGCAGACTTCTCTTCAGTGTCCCACCACCAGGATCCGGGATCTAAGTCATCGTCTTCTGTGCCTCCCCCAGGGGGCTCTTGGGCGGGGGGCTCCCACCACTCTTCCTCATCCAGCCAGCCCCTGATTCTGCTGTTAGTATAACATGGCCATTGGCAGCACCTTTCTGATAAGTTTACTAGCATTTGGGGTTTAATGACTGAAAACGTGCCATTCTCACTTGTTTTGGCATGCAGTGTTTTAATTATCATTTTATTCCAGCGCCTTTACTGTTCCAAACATCTGTTGCCTGATATAGAACATAGGGTGTGCGGAGGGGGAGAGAGAGACATAAAAATAAGTAAATAAAAAGAACAGTTGAGATTTTCATGATGTTAACAGCAGGAGCGCTGCAGCAACATTTGCAATTATGAAACATAAGGTGAAGCTCGCAAGGGGGTTGGTAGGGCAGCAGTTTTCTTTGGCTTTTAAACTACACTGAACCAAACACAACTCGACAGCAGGTCTGAAGCGAGCCATCAATAGGCACCAGTTTTCCTGATAACGTGGAAGAATGTTTTGAATTTAAACACTATGCTGCTATTTCTGCAGCATAACGGGTTGGCGGGTGCTAAGAGAATTGCAATCTAAGTGACAACAAGAACTGATGTTGTATTAGACATAGCCTCATGTGCCTTTCGGAATGGGCGACGTTCATAAATCACTTGAATGCAATGGAGAGCAATAATAAACTCTGCATCTATTTTTACTTTTTTCCCCAGGAACTTACTCTTGCCATTTTTTCCTTATGTCTGGTGTATCCTTTTTTTATATATATAAAAAAACCCAGTGGATTGGATAAAGGGACTAGAAGGAAATGTACCCTTTCCTGTAGACATACCGTATTTTCCGGCATATAAGACGACTGGGCGTATAAGACGACCCCCAACTTTTCCAGTTAAAATATAGAGTTTGGGATATACTCGCCGTATAAGAAATACGACCCGGCGTATAAGACGACCCGCGACTTTTGAGAAGATTTTCCTGGGTTAAAAAGTAGTCTTATACGCAGGAAAATACTGTACTTCTTTTATTATTATATAGTGGCAAATCAGGGACACGGGTGGCGCTGTGGTCTACACCACTGAGTCTCTTGGGCTTGCCGATCAGAAGGTCAGCAGTTCAAATCCCCATGACGGGGTGAGCTCCTGCTGCTCTGTCCCAGCTCCTACCACTTTCTCCCAGGAGGGAGAGGCAGTGCCCCCCCAGCTTGATCAGCTGAGAAGCGAGCGATTTATGGAAGCCCACTTCTCAGCTGATTGAGCTCCCAGCCTCCGGATTTTGTGAGCTGGAGTGGGGGCTTTGTTAAACTGCTCACTGAGGTGTGGACAGCTGCGTGCCCCTCAGCAGAGCAGTTTAAAGACGCCACCTGCCCATGCGGTCCCTCTGTGGTATGAGGGCCAGAGCGTGCTGGTGGCTTCACCTGGAGTTTATCGCAGGTGAAGCAGCCGCCGCTTCTGTGTCCCTCTGATATACAGTATACCGCCGGTTGAAACAGCCATCGCGCTCTGGCTCTCAGAGTGGTCCTGGGCGATGTATCGATGCTTCATCTCAGGACTGCTGGACTGGGTTTAATCCTTTGTCTTCTCCCCACTCCAGAAAGGAACATGTTAATCTAAGTTACTTTCCAAGAAAAGTTGCACTGCTTCAAAGAAGTTCAGTTTTGGCCATTGTTTGAACTTTACCTTTGTGCAGAACTTGGCATTTCATTCTCTGTGATTCCTCCTGTGGTGTTGCTAACTAACAACACATGGAAGAGAATTTGAAGAAAAACAGTGGCATCCAAGGACTGAGGACTTGGGAACACCTGCCATTTTCAGTTAACTTTCTGACCTCACGATTGTCACACTGTCCCTCATTACTGCCTCCACACCCCCTTCTGGTCAGATATATTTTAAAGCAGTACCCACATCATAATTTTGATGAAAAATTATATTAGATACCCGTCAGTTCTTCAGTTCTGGCAAAGGAGGACCACTGTAGGTTTCCCAACAGGCTTGAATGAGATGGAAATGCAAGGGAGAAAAATTGCTACTCTTCCTTGTTATTGATCTGCAGATAATGCATTCTAAGGCTGGCATGTGTTCAGAGTGAGCATGATCCCTTCCAGGATTGATCCCAGCAAACTGGGCAACGTAAGAGAGCACATGCTGGTGTGAACAACCTTTGGATTAAAATCTGACAGATGCAGCAGCTTAAAGGCGATCGGGCATGATGGGTATATTGGCAGACATTGGCCCAAAATGAAAAAGAAGATATGAGTAGAGGTGGGTGAACCTGTCAATTTCAGTTTCTACTCTTAAATGCAATTCACCATAGTTATGAATGAGTTTGAGAGTTGTTATTTTTAAAGTCTCCATGGAAAAATGTCAGCATTTAACTGCACATTTCTCCCAATGCACATTTTTAAATGAATTTGCCTCAAGTCACCAAATAGTTCCTTATCTTTATCTATTTGTCCAGTTACTTATATGCCACTTTGGGGCCATAACGACCAATATCATAGCAAAGGACAGCAGCATTAACAATTATTTTAAAAGCTGGTTAAAACAATTACAAAGACTAATAAAAAGCTTAAAGGTAAAGGTAAAGGGACCCCTGACCATTAGGTCCAGTCGTGTCCGACTCTGGGGTTGCGGCGCTCATCTCGCTTTATTGGCCGAGAGCCGGCGTACAGCTTCCAGGTCATGTGGCCAGCATGACAAAGCCGCTTCTGGCAAACCAGAGCAGCGCACAGAAATGCCGTTTACCTTCCCACCAGAGCGGTTCCTATTTATCTACTTGCACTTTGACGTGCTTTTGAACTGCTAGGTGGGCAGGAGCTGGGACCGAGCAACGGGAGCTCACCCCGTCACAGGGATTCGAACCGCCGACCTTCTGATCAGCAAGCCCTAGGCTCTGTGGTTTAACCCACAGCACCACCTGGGTCCCGCATATAAAAAGCTTAACATAGCTCTATTTTGCAATGTGATCTCCTAGGCTAGCAGCAAACAACATATGCACCCACCTCTCTTTGCCAGTCCCCCAGGAAGAAGAGTCTTGACCTCCTCCACAGGGCCTTCTGCTCTGGAGGGTTGGGAGAAAACCCAGAACGGGGGCAAGGCTGGGAAATATATTTCATGTATTGCAACATCTTGTGATATCTTGGTGCAGTGCAGTTTGCTATGCTTGAAAAAGTTCAGTTTCCACATCACCCAATGCTAAAGAGAATAAAATGCTTCACTGTGTGAGAAGGTCTCAAGAGATAGTCAAAGCATCATCTTGAAAGTTAACATCAATAGGGTTGGGCTCGCATCGCACAATCCAAAATTGCACAATGAACTGCTAGACCTGAGCAGTGACCCAAGTTGCAGGCTGTGCATATGACAAACTGGTTGCACTGCACAACTGTTCCGTTGTGCTGCAGTGCTCTGCACGGATCTCCTCGATGCATGTTCTCCTGATGCTAATTTGGTTGGGTGACCTAGGACAAAGGAGAAAGGTCTGCTACATGTACAGTATTTAATACCATGTTAATTCCAGAAATCCGTGTTGGCTCAGCTGTGCAAATGTCTACAGTATGTGGATCAGATTTTGTATCTGTCGACTCTTTCATCTGCTGGAACAGCTTGCACAAGCAGTGAGTAATATTTGGGTAAGGTAGTCATGGAAGATCCAGGGACACATCCATGTCCAAGGATTTCTTCGTTCCTCGCTTCCCACCAGCAGCATCGCTGTGGCTTACTCAGAGAGAGGGAGGCAAGGCAACAGGGAGGCTGGGCTGTTCCCCTGAATCTGCCTCTGCTCTAAGCTTCTAACAGATTTAGCAACTTAGTGCGGAGGTTGTTGGGCAGACCAACTTACGAACCATCACTCCTTGTCTCTGTTAGCAAGGCAGCTTGTTTGATAACCATTTGATAACCAAAGCAGAAAGTACCAGAGGTCAAGGAAGCAATGAAAAGCACATGGAATCCTTATATCGATAGTCTTGGAATGTGCCCAGGAGGGGAAGGAGGAGGAGGAGGAGGAGGAGGAGGAGGAGGAGGAGGAGACTGAGACATCAGCAGCAGTTGAACAATTTTGCCAACACGATCTCTGAACGCTGAACAGCGCAGGCTTTTTAAAAGAGTGTAGACTCAAGATTATTTTCATTAAGAGAACTTTTAAAATGCAATCATAAGAGTCTGCCGGATCACTGTTCAGCTGAAACCCTGTATTTTAAAGCAATCGTGGTGGTGAAATAACTCTGAGGAATGCATTTGCCTTTTTTGGTGGCAGCCCAAGTTGACATACCCCAGGCTGAAACCTGGCATAGATTGGTACTAATGCAGGGGGAGGGATTCATAGCTGTGATCCCTCACAGCATATTAGGCAACTTTATTGTAATGACTGAAGCGGCAGCAGATCTTTTCTACTCCAGTCCATTCACTCAGCCACCCAAGCATGAAAATCAAATAGGATGGTGCAGTTGGAAATGGGAGATGGTATTCAAAATGCAGAAAGCAGCTGCCACTGTGGCTGTGAAAAGAGCCTAGCATTTTGTGTAACAGACTAAAGGCATACCCTGTGCTATTGGTCAAGTGCAACAGCACAAAATAAGAAGGCTGTGTTCATACATCAGATTAAACCATAGTTAATGTTTAACTACGGTCTAATGCTGCTCAAAAGTCCCCATTTCTCTCCTTCCCCACTGCTGGCCTTGCTGTTCTGGGAACAACAAACCACAAGCCTTGGCTTGCCATGCCATCCGAACCCAGGTTCCTGGTTTATTTCCTCCAAACAAATGGTGATTCGTAAACCAAGAGGAAATCTTGGCTGCTGCTCATGGTTTGTTTGGGGAGAAACAAACCATCAACTCCAGTTCAGATGATGAGCCAAGCTTCTTAGATTCGTTGTTCCTGTGGCAGCACACTGCTCATTCACACTAACTCAAAGTTAACTATGGTATAATACTATGTGTGAACCATGCCAAAGCGCCCCCTTGTCTTTGCTGGGGACAGGAGAGTGCTGGAGCACTGTGTTTGTGTCAAGGTTGGTTGGGCCCTTCAAACTGCCATGCCTTTTGTAAAAGAAAAGCAGATTTTGTAAAGAGGCAAGCTTGATTCGGTCTGCAGCTTTAAAAGGAACACTTAATCTGCATTACTTTGTTTCCAAAAGAGAGCTTTGTATTATTGTACTTGAATTCTAAACAATGCCATAGGACAAAAACATACAAGCAGATGGTATAATTCTGAAAGGCTCTGTCCTTGTACTATTCAGATACAAAGAGCTGATTGACGGCAAATTGTGGAAAAATGTGGCTTAACTAGAGCCATGTGTACAGAGCAACTTGACTTTCAGATTTTGTAAATAGTTCACACAGTTCCCAGAACTGTGTTGTCAGGCAGTTCACCCTCACCAAGTTTTCTCCAGGTGGTTAGCTATTATTTTATTGCACATACATTATGTCATGGAAAGTAAGAACTAGTGTCTGGGAATCTACTTTCAAACTGAATTGCTTTCATTAAGTCTGCATTAATTTGCCTGAGTTTAATATCAAATGAGTTCCTTATCTTTCAGTGCTTAGCTTTGCATGAGTCTGCCTAAATCTGTTTTGGTCTACTGACACTGAATGAGGAGGAGGAGGGGTATGTGAGGCAGGGGGCCTTGGGCTCAGCTGTTTCTGAGACACATATTTCCATCCGATGCACCCCTTCCTCCATGTGGCGAATAGCGGGTAATTCAGATACTCATGATATCATTTGGATATTAAAGAATTATGCTTGAGGATTTAGAGATAGTTGGCTTCAGCTGGGATCAATTGTTGCCCTCCCCAGCGAAATCTTCACTGCTGCTGCTCTTATATCTGATGAAGAACTGGCTTTTCACATCCAATTCACCTTAAAATCTCGGCTGAAAGCATACATGGTGATGGAATGACTCCAAATGTCCATGATACGCTGTTTATCATATGCCTTGTTTTACTAATTCATGTTGTTAGTATCCTGTGCATTTATTGCATAAGGTCTAATGTCCCATAAACTGGCTTGAATCTTAAATGTCTCCGGCAACTATGGGGAAGCACAGTTCAGAAAGTGGCTGTTTCAGGATTAGGAACTGGGAACCAGTATGTGATGTTGTGGTAGCTCAGTCAGTAGAGCATGAGACTCTTAATCTCAGGGTCGTGGGTTTGGGATGTGGCTGCATAGCTCGGTTGGTTAGAGCATGGTGCTGATAATGTCAGAGTTGCAGGTTCGATTTCCGTATGGTACAGCTGCATATTCCTGCATCGCCTGGGGTTGGACTTGTTCATCCTCAGGGTCCCTTCCAACTCTACAATTCCATGATTCTATGAGCCCCACATTGGGCAAAAGATTCCTGCATTGCAGGGTTCAGACTAAAAGAGCAGTAGACTCGTAATCTGGTGAACCGGATTCGCGTCTCCGCTCCTCCACATGCAACTGCTGGGTGACCTTGGGCTAGTCACACTTCTTTGAGTGTTTGTTGTGGAGAATGTTAGCCGCTTTGAGACTCCTTCGGATAGTGATAAAGCGGGGTATCAAATCCAAACTCCTCCTCCTCCTTCCTTCCTTCCTTCCTACACTACAATGCTATGATTCTATGCCGTCCACCTAGGGATACTGAATTTGACATGAGTTCCCAAGCCACCACCGAGAAGGCCCTTTGCCTGGTTCCCTGTCACTTCTCACAGTGAGGGAACCGCCAGAAGGCCCTCGGAGCTGGACCTCAGTGTCCGGGCAGAATGATGGGGGTGGATACGCTCCTTCAGGTATACTGAAGGATACTTCAGTATCCTGAAGAAATACCCCTTTCTTGGAAAATGTGGAGGAGAAGGGATGGCCAAGCAATTACAGGAGTTCCTGGAGGATACAAATTACCTGGATCAAGGGTGGAAAATAACCTAACTACACCACACCCTTGCCCAACTTTGCAGATTCCACCCCAACCCCCAGAAGTCAATCAGTGTTCCATGTCCACCAAGGACACTAAGTTCTCATTGGTCTGTTTATGTTTTCCCATTTACATATTTCCCCTCTGCAGCATTTTTGTGTACTTCTGCAAACCTTGAGGGTCCTCCAAGTTTGCTGTTGTGTGTGTGGATGGTGCCAGTTTGGCTGCACAAAGATTAAAGCTAGAATCACCATTGAGACACATGGCATGCATATCTTGGAATTCCTGTTGGTAGCATTTGGACCACCAGTATGGCATATCTTGATATTGTGGACTTCTTCAGAAGGCGATTCATTCATTTTATTTTACTTGCTTTTTTACAGCAGGGTTAAAAGACAAAAAACATTATTAAGAGTATTATGGGAGGAAATCCTCTTCTGCGAGTTTTGTATTGCGGTTCTTGTTGTGTAGTTTATCGTGAGACACAAAATAGTCAATATTTTTTACTCTGCACTAAAGAGGGGGTGGGGAGTCAACAGATTTCTACTGCTCTTTCTGCAGCACCTGACAGAACATACATGAGATTACTTGTTAATTTAAAGAAAGGTTTTCCTCCAGAAAAACAACAACATTCAAAACATATAATATTCATTTTAAAATTAATTAAGTAGTCATTTCCTCCAGAAAACATCAAAGTTGACATGCTGATGCACAATCTATGTGGTGGAAATTGCAGTAATTAGCAGCCCTTGGGGAGTTTCCAATGATTCTAGAGTGCTGCGAAAGAAAGAAAGAAAGAAAGAAAGAAAGAAAGAAAGAAAGGAAGGAAGGAAGGAAGGAAGGAAGGAAGGAAGAGGAAGGAAGGAAGGAAGGAAGGAAGGAAGGAAGGAAAGAAAGAAAGAAAGAAAGAAAGAAAGAAAGAAAGAAAGAGTGGTCTATAATTGCTCTGAAATTGTGTACTGTGATGCTAGCCACCCAAAGGCCATGATTAGGCTCTGTTGACCACAGTCGGACTTACTAAACAGACATGCATAGGATTATACTACAGGTCTGTTTTTCTCTCAACAAGAAAATGTCTCTAGAATTTTCCCAGTGGACTATTGAGTCAAAACAAAAGAGAAACTATTATTATATTTATAAAGAAAAAAACACCTGACATTACAATGAGTAGGGTATATGAGGTAAGTGTTTTCATTTCCCCAAGATTTTTGGGCAACCCTAAGCATCGAAAGTCTAAGATCTACAATTCGGGGGGGGGGGGAACCTATGCTAAGTCTTGGACAAATAAAACACTTCTGACCTGAAAGATAACACACTGGATGTCAGGCAAACTTCCTGAGAGGGAGGCAATTCCAGAGTCAGGGTGCCATGACCCAAAACCCTGGTCATCACCTGCTTCCAGCCAGATGGGTGGGGTATAAATAAATTATTATTATTATTATTATTATTATTATTATTATTATTATTATTATTATTCCACTCTAGTGGGTTGAGTACAGGATGAGTGCAGGAGATACGAACGAGCCTGAAGACCCTAGGTAACATTTATGAGTACTGCATAGGCTTTTTCCAAAGACAAAACAAATGGAAAAATAATCTGGCATTTTATTTCAGTTTTGATGTAAGTTCAAAGGAGCAGTTCTTCTTTTCTTCCCCCACAAAAGGAAGGAAAAGTTCAGGAAAACTTTGGCTGCACTTGCCTAGGAACCTTGCAGGGCTGGCCCCTCTCCATTTATTCTTTTATTTGGCCAATAAAAGACAGCACCAGAATCTAAAGGACATGAAGTAAGAGAAGAACATGAGTATATGAAATGAGGCCTTTCTGCTCATTCAGTAACCATAACCAGCTATGCAGTTAAGCAGAAATAACTTTGTAATAAATAGAAAGGGCTATTTCAGGCAGCTGTGGTTACTTCTCCCCCCCCCAGATGTAATCCATGATCACCCAATCATTTGCAGACCTTGGCGCTTACCAGCAAATAGGAAGGATGAGCAGGTTTTGATGATTCACTGCCAATTCCCAGGTCTTGATTAGGGACAAAAAAAATGCAATCAGGAACACTTTGCAAAACAAAGCCAGTGATTTCTGGCATTTTCTGAGGCTTTTTTTGTGCTGAAAGCTCCCTAAACTCACTGAAATCTGGAACATGAGCAAGGCAGGCCCAAGACATTTTGCCGCCTGAGGCGAAGGACAAGGTGGAACTCCCTTCATTCCATATACTGAACTCCACTGAATTCGAAACAAAATAAAAAAAAATCCTTCCAGTAGCACCTTTAGAGACCAACTAAGTTTGTTATTGGTGTGAGCTTTCGTGTGCATGCACACTTCTTCAGATACACTGAAACAGAAGACTGTTTCTGAAGAAGTGTGCATGCACACGAAAGCTCATACCAAGAACAAACTTAGTTGGTCTCTAAAGGTGCTACTGGAAGGAATTTTTTTATTTTGTTTCGACTACGGCAGACCAACACGGCTACCTACCTGTAACTCCACTGAATTGTCAGCTGAATCTCAATTCAGCAGTGGCAGCAGAAAAACATGGGCCACTGCAACTGAGGGCAGCAGGCTACCTTAGGGTTGTTGTTGTTGTTGTTTAGTCGTTTAGTCGTGTCCGATTCTTCATGACCTTAGGGTTAACTAATATTAACTAGGGAGCACTGGGCAAGCTGCATGGCACACACAGCTCTGTTGTTCAGAGGTTCACCCCTATTCCCTGCCCTCAGCTGTTGCCACCTGAAGCTCCTCTGCCCAATGGTCGGGCCAGCCCTGGATGTGAGGAATGATCACCGTCTGATACCAGGCAAGTGGAACTGAGGTTCTCTGGACTGAGTGGTGCATTTTGAGGTAGGATCTCTGCCACTAAAATCTTGGATTTGCTACTAAGATACAGGCAGACTTCTTGCTAAGCTGAAGTCTGAGGTAAATCCATATGTGTGTGCTTTCTTTTTTCTCTTTTTTTACACTTCCACCATACTGCATTTGTATGGAAAGCACATATCTTAAGTTGATGGAACCATGGCTGGGTATGATTGACTATGCCCATGGCTAGGGTGGTGTCCCTAGACCAGGGATGGGAGAACCTCAGGCCTGGGGGACAGTCTTCTCTGTGTAGCCCTTGGGACTCTTCCTAGGCCACATTTCTCTTTCCATGTGACACACTTCACAAGCCGTGCTCTGCACACTCATTGAGTATTTTTGCCTGGGTGGAATTTGTTATTGAACTCTGATAATGTTTCTTGTTTGCCCGAGAGAGAGCTGTGTAGGTGCATATAGAAGCAAGACCACTGTACAAATGTAACATTATATATTCATTGTTCTGGTTTCACTTACTTTTGCCTTTGGCCCTGATCACCTCTGGCATGTGCCCCCCCCCGAAGTTGTCTAGAAGAGAATGTGGCCCTCAGGCTGCAACAAAGGTTCCCAATTGCTGCCCTAGAGAATCAGTGTAGTTAAAGGCCCCGTGAAACTATATCTTTGGCTTGGGAATGTTAGCATCTCATAATACAACCCGGTGCTGTTTTTCTAGAAAAAGAGGTACCGGAACTCATCATGAATGCCCAGCTTGTTCTCTTTGATTGGCCATGGTGCCCACCTGAAACGTACCAGAACTGGGTTCTGGTGAGTTCCAGCTGAAAAAAAAGACCTGGTTCTTCCTAAATGTATATAGGGTTGCAGCTTTAATCTGCATTTAAACTTTGAGAATTGCTTACTTTATCCAGCTGAGAGGCAGTGAGAGAGAGATAAATTAGGGGCAATTTTGGGTGCCAACATTCTTCACTTTTATGTGTACTAACCATGATAATTCATGTCATTTTGGATAAATTTGGTATTCGTGAATGATAAAACATGCAGCAAGAAGGTGAATTTTAATAATCTTGTTTCCAAGAGCTGAGCTGCAAGTATTACTTCAATGGGTGTGACATGTTTTTTTTCTGTAGGATAGCTTGTACAGTTAAGAAGGCAAATCTCTTTGGGGCTCTGAAGTATTTTAGAAGATAAACTGTGTGGTGCAATTTATAGTTTGTCACACAGCCAAAGCTCATCTCTCATATACTACCAGCAGTGCTTCATTATTTTCTGCTAACTTAGATGCTGACCTCCCAGGGCTCTTATAACATCATGCTTCATTTATTTGTTCAAAGCAAATGCTGCCTCCAACTACTGATTTATATACTGTATTAAATGTGTTGTCATTAACATTCATTTACCCACAGTTATTATAGAGGTATCTAGAAAGCAGCAAAGATAATTTCTCTGTACTTAAAATAGTAAATAGAATAATTGCAGCATCGTAAGAATCTCTCAGGGGAAACTGCAGGGGAATGTTAAGTATGATGTGTGTGGGTACCTTGAAACTGTCACGACTTGTTTATGGATCTGCTGGTAAGGCTTTCAGAAATGGAGACAAGAATCTTCAGCCACTACACGGAAACATTGTCCTTTTCTTCCTTTTGCATTGAGCTGCCATTCTTAAATAAGAGATTGAAATAAGTGTGGTGTCTCGTGGAGAATCAAGTAGGTTGGGCATGAAAGATTTGAATAAAATTAATGCATTTTAAAAATTTCAGTCAGTGCAATATATCAGTATCAAAATATATATTCAAAATTCAGGTTTCTGTGCGGGTGCCTGTCTATTAATTGTGCTTGCAAAGACAGTTGAAATTTATTTGCAGTCCTTTCCTTGAAACCTTCGGGGCTGAGAATGTCAGCTTCCCCAATGCCCATCTAATATTTACATGAATGAATACGCTGAACCTTTAAGAAAATGTTGGTCATTTTACAATGAAAGCTAGCTTATTCTTTAAACATTTATTCATGTCTTATTGCAGTCGCTTGATGGTCTCAGACCTGTGAGTTCAATCCCACGTAAAGCACTAACTCGTGGTTTAGTGATCTCTTCGCCTTGATTCCTCCACTGCAAAATGGTCCATGGGTCAGTGGCACAGTTGGTGACAGGTGTTGGCTAGCATCCTTGGAACTCCCTGCCTCTTGATACCAGGCAGGTGCCTTCACTGTGTTCTTTTCAGCCCCTGCTTCAGACATTCTTATTTAGACACGCCTAGCCAGATGTTTGGAAAGTTCATGTGAGTTTTAATTTGTTCTAGTCTGGTCTATTGTGATTTTAACTTCCTGTTTTTTTAAGTTGTAGGGGAGTGTATAGGTGCTAGAGGAGGATATATTTAATAGATATTATTCTTCCTTCCTCACATTTGTAATTTCAGCAGAGGGCATCCCTTTGCAGCTTAAAAGGGAAGCTTAGATAGGCTAGTTTTAGCCTTTTAGTTTAAGTAATCCAGGGTGCTTTAAGGCAGACAGGATTCTCACAAAACAGTCTTGTAAAAGGTAAAAAAGAAGCCTTTACTCACTCAGAGTTTCTGTGGCAGATTATCAGATACAGGCTTAAAATGGTAATTCAGTTTCATAGACCTACTTAAGTCTAGTTTAAAATGGTGTCTGAGCAATGGCAAAAGAGCAGAGAGGAAGTGCCCAGCCAGGTGAGGAGATGATGTCAGGGCGCAGTGGGAGTGCCTCTCACAGTTCTCTCTAGCAAACCTACAAGCAAACCATGTGAGCTAAAGCTCCTATCATGTGCCTGTCTAGCAGTTCCCTCGCTGCAAGAAGCCATGTTACAGTGGACCAGGCAGAGGGCCTTCTCGGTGGTGGGACCCGCCCTGTGGAATGCCCTCCCATTAGATGTCAAAGAGAGCAACTACCAGACTTTTAGAAGACATCTGAAGGCAGCCCTGTTTAGGGAAGCTTTTAATGTTTGATGGATTATTGTATTTTAATATTTTGTTGGAAGCTGCCCAGAGTGGCTGGGGAAGCCCAGCCAGATGGGTGGGGTATAAATAATAAATTATTATTATTATTATTATTATTATTATTGCAAACATGCATGGCTGCATTTGGAAATATACTGTTGAATATTGCAAAGCTTACGCAGACTGTAAGAAGCATTCGGTTGCAAGCTGGCAGGATTAAACAGGAACAAGACCCTGCTCACTAGTAACTTGTTTACCAGAGGTTTATTATTTACAGCAGACTCACAAGTTACTATATACAAGATACAGACACGGGTCTTAACTCTCTCTCTGAACAAACTCCAACTACCAACCCCGAACCAACCACTGACCACTCACAGGAAAGTCATGAGTCATCATGCCTATATGGGTGACCTCGTCCAAAAGCAGAGTTGTATCCAGGGCTCCCATACAGTATCTCTAGGCGGAATAACTCCCTCCGCTCAGTCTTCCTGGCTTTCGGCCAACTCCTTAATTGCTCCTGTGGGAAGCTGAATCAAGCACGTAGGCAAAATCCCAACATATACCACATAAATTATGGGTGTACATTTTTGGCGATCATTTTATTGTTTTAGCTTTCTTTGCAAACCACTTTGAGGGGTTTTTTCCTACAATCAAATGGTATGTATATATAATATAATAAATAGATAGATAGGCAGGTGTTGCTTTTTCCACCTTTTTGCTATCTCTGCCTGCTCATGGCAAGCCTCTAAATGTGAGCAATGGGAGAAGCAAGCAGCAGCAGCACCCTTTAGGACAGCCATGTGGTCTAGGCCCAGAGGCAAGATAATGAGTCGCAATGACAATATCATCACCATCATCATCATTTTATTTGAATGCCGTTTTTACATAGTTGAAACTCTGCTGAAGGCAGCTTACAACATGACAAGGTTTACATAATTACAAACATAACAGAAGTCATAAACAATAAATAAAACACATCAAAAAGTGGAAACAATTTCTATATAAATCATAAGATCTAAAACTAAAGATACAACAATAATATTAATATTGAGGAAGAGGTGGGGGCACTCAGGATTGGGGCCCACTAAAGGCATGTTTGTTTGTTTTATTTATTTAACAAAAATTATATACTGCTTGATTGTAAATAAAACCTCTAAGTGGTTTACAAAACAAAACAAAAATCTTCAAAATCCGGGGGGGGGGGCACCCATGTTTTAAGGATGGTACTTGGATGCTGTGTGACAAATAAACAACTGTAAATTTCTCGTGTCTAATAAATCATCCTCCAAAATCCTCCTCAGAGAATAAGCTAGTCACGTGTAAAATGTGAAGCATCAAGGTCCATTTGCTGTGTAGATGTGTGTGTGTGTTTGTGTGTTTGTACAACAGTGCTAATATTCCCATTGAGAAAAGACAGGAAATGTTTTACCCCGAAAACGTACAATCGGGTATTACTAGAAAGGGAGCTGGTTGTCATCTTGGCTACTTTATTATGTGTATCACACCAAGGTCACTTGAAATAGCCGGTGTTCATTCCAGACTCTGGCATGCCAGGCTTGCAAGGTTCTTGCATATGAGTTCTCTCTCTTACTTAGTGGTGGCTACCTCTATCAGCCCCGTCATTCTTCCTGGAATCCACTTTAATTAAATTTTCCAGGGCGTTTCACTAGTGACCTAAAGGCCCGTAGGGATTTCAATGTTCAGGAACAAATCTGGCTTCCTGCCCAAATCCTCTTGGTGGTTTATTGCTTCATGGACAGAAATTACTTTCTGCTCAATTTAAACAGGAATTCACCCCCCTCCGACACCACACACACACACACACACACACACACGGGCACCGAAATTGGTTTTGAATCAAGCACTTATAAAAGGAATCCTTTTTGTATTATTATGCCATACCCCAAGTCACTTGCTTCTCAGTACTCATGACTTAACTGCAACCTCGGGTGATGACTTGGATGGAGGAAATGGCCAGCGCAAATCAAATACCATGGACAGAGTTTTCCTGACTTCACCTCAAGCACTATACCCTTTTCAGTGGAGATTGCTTATCTGTGAGACGTGGAGATCTGGTTCATATACTCCTGAATTTGCAGTGGAGGGGGTGGTGGGATTCCCACCCCCCAGTTACTTCTGTCCTAGAGATAACAGCATCCCTTGTGAGCTGGGGGCACCACACAGTGTCCCCCTTTCATGGAAAAACAATTTGCACATATATTTTCTGTGGAAGAAAAACCTTCCACTGCACTGCTGTGAGTCTCTATGGAGGAGCACCCAGGTCACTGGTAATGTTATCTGCTATAAAAACATATCAACTATGTTTGCGGCTCAGGAATATAGGTATAGCCTGAGTGTTGTCGATGAACCATGTCTTTATTGATGGTATTACATTTTTATGTTATACACTGCCGTGCTGCTATTTACTTATGAAAGTACAGGTTATACCTCAGTTCTTCTGGGTTTTGTACCCAGTCATGTTATGACTGGATATTCTTCCATCTGATTTTTCTAAACACGACAGACCTCAAGGAGTTCACGGTAAAATTGGCAGTCTGAGCCTCTCCCTATGCTGTAGGAATATAACATTCTGACTTCAAATTGGGACTCGCCAATCAACAGTTTGCTTCGTTCATCCCCACTCACCATCCTTTTTGCATCCTCATTGGTATTCAACTGCAAATGTCCCACTTTGGAGTTTTCAGTATGTTAATAAATCTGCCGAACTGCCAAAGTCGTATCCTGTTGTCACTGCGTTTCATTAGAACTCTCTGTTCTGCTTGCAGTAGCTTATGCAGATGGGATACAGATTTACTCAGATCTTTACAGCCCTTCTATCTATAATTCTCTATCAAGTTTTATATAGGAAAGCATAAAATATATTTTCATTAGCCAAGCTGTGCTGGAAATGGAGGAGAGGTTAAATCAGTAGAGAGGGTTTTAGTATCCACATGTTACTGGTTTTTAAAATAATAATAATAATAATAAAACCCTCCAAGGAGGAAAGGAATCCTGGTCCAAACTGGTGGTTGAATTCTAGAACATAAAGGAGGAGAAATACCAGCAGCCACAATTTCAGATGTGACACTCATGTTCCACCCATCATGGATATGTGGGGTCTGGTTCTTTGGGGTCTGAGATTTGGGGAACCTTGGACCATATGGGGAACCGGTTCTGATGCATCTTAAAAACCCACAGCCAACTGCATATGTGGATTGAGATGAATTGAATTAGGAGACAGTACTGCTGCAAAATGGAATCTATTATCCTGCCTAGTTATGTTCATCAGGGTTATAACTTACTGACTTTTTTAAAAAAGAAGAAGAAGAAGATTTCCTGCATCATAAAGGGATGAACTTTTGCTTAGAAACACTGAGAAAGGGACTAATTCTTCTCAGGTGTGAAAAAAGGTCACCCGGAAATGGAAAGTTGGAATCACTGTATATGCAGCGTTATAACTCATAAGTATTAGCACTTTTTAAAACTATGTGGAACTGTTTAGAACTTTTACAGAGGGGCTTCTTGGTAGTGGCGCCCGCCCTGTGGAATGCCCTCCCATCAGATGTCTAAGAAATAACCAACTATCTGACGTTTAGAAGACATCTGATGGCAGCCAGATGGGCGGGGTATAAATAATAAATTATTAGTATTATTATTTTCAGGATGTTGTGGACTCCTTCCTTGGAGGTTTTTAAGCAGAGGTTGAATGGCCGTATGTCATGGATGTCGAGATTCCTGCATTGCAGCGGGTTAGACTAGATGGCCCTTAGGGGTCCCTTCCAACTCTAAGATTCTATGGTTCTATGAAACGATCAGAAGATAATCCAACTCAGTCCCCAAACCAAAGAGCCTTGTGTTTAAAATGCACCCAGCAATTTGTGATGGATTTACAACCCAGATCAGGTGAACATTGGTCCATATGCTTAGAGTAAGAGACAACCATGAAACTTCTTTCCAGCCATCAAATAAATAAATAGGGCCAGCCTAATCCAGATTGTGTCAGCAACACAAAACTGGCAGAGAATCTGCAGTTCTAAAATTGTCATGGGAGGGGGATCAGTTATGATGCCCAGCATTAAGCTTGTATTTACATATGAATTAGTTGTCTTTCCAAATAAGTTAGCTAAATCATAGAATGAAACATAGCGCACAGCGCCCAAGAGCTTTAACTGTATTCCTGACATTCCTTTAAGGACTTTATATAAAGTTGTAAGTAATGAGCAGCTGAAATAGAGGATTCTGCTTCACAGCAAATAGATCACGCTCCCATTCTGTCAAATCACCCTTTGCTTATTTTCTTGAGGAGTGTGTCACTTTGAAATTTCATGAGATTAAAAAAAGCTTATTAAAGCCGAGATATATTTATAACTCTGAGCTTATCATACTGTATATTTTCCCCTCTCCCCAAAGACAAATCTAGAGAAGCGCAGGCAGGAAAGGTAATATTATTTACCATGTACGTATGAGCAAGCAAGGACTATCTTTGTCAAGAAGGTGAATTTGGTGGGGGCAGATGTACTAAGGCAGTGGGCATATATAATCAATCTGCCAGAAGTGATGGCTCTGTTGGCTTAATAAACGCCATGGCTACAGTTTACTGCATAATTAAACCCACTTACCTGAGTCCAGATGAAATCAACTGGGATAAATCCATCTATCTCTTTTCTGGATGGTAGCTTATCTGTGCTGTATTACTGAATGTCAGCTGGATTATATTGATAGTTCTAGGTGCACTAATATATGGGTGGAATCCAGCAAGAGTTAGGGAATTTAAGCCGCATTGAAGTTAAATACTTAATACTCTTCCGCAGTGAAAGTTTAAAGCATGGGTAGGCAAACTAAGGCCCGGGGGCCGGCCCAATCGCCTTCGCAATCCGGCCCGTGGATGGTCTGGGAAGCAGCATGTTTTTACATGAGTAGAATGTGTCCTTTTATTTAAAATGCATCTCTGGGTTATTTGTGGGGCATAGGAATTCGTTCATTTGCCCCCCCCAAAAAAAATAGTCCGGCTCCCCACAAGGTCTGAGGGACAGTGGACTGGCCCCCTGCTGAAAAAGTTTGCTGACCCCTGGTTTAAAGTATCCCTCAGAAACGGTTAGGCTGAACTTCTACCTCCAAGTTTAGTGAACATTTGTTGAGCTGATGTAACATTTCTACCCAGTGCTTCACCTCAAGTGTAAAAATGGGTGTGTTTTCTGGAGTGGATGAAGTATTTAGAGCTTCATATGGTAAGGGATTTGAAACAACACCTTAGCAAGGGAAGTGGGCAAGAGTGATTTGAGGAGCCCACACAGAAACCCATCTTGGGACACATGTCAGTACATAGAGAGCTGGTTCTCTAAAATAAGTAAAGTCCAACAGATCCAGGTTTGCCATCAGTATTGGCCTTCTACTGTTCATCTAAGAATCTATTGCATGCTCAGATGCCTCATGTGTCTCTACATATCATAAATAGTTGATTTCCACAGAATCCAGAAAACAACATCCTGGGCATCACAAAAGCTTAAAACAAAATAATAATAATAATAATAATAATAATAATAATTTTTTTTTATTTGTACCCTGCCCATCTGGCTGGGTCTCCCCAGCCACTCTGGGCGGCTTCCAACAAACACAAAATACATTAAAATATCACAGGTTAAAAGCTTCCCTAAATAAAACAGTATATGTTGACTTTATTATTCTAGAGTCTCTTGGGGGACAACATAAGGCGCTTTTAAACAGAACGTGGAGATTTGACTTGGCATGTTCTATTTTGCATACAATGATTTCACATAATTCAGATACTCATATGGTTGGAAAATTCTATTTCCTTTATGAAGTTAACTGCTGTACAAATAACAGGTAAGAACAGCAGGACAAATTCTCTATGCTTGGGGAGCAGTCAGGGCCAGATTGAGGTTTGATGAGGCCCTAAGCTACTGAAGGTGACGGGGCCCTTTCTATGTCCAGCTGTCCTTTGTCAACAACAAATTGTCGCTGTTTTTTGTCTTGAATATATGCTATATGGTAATTTATGGACCTAATAAATAACCAGTGATATTTTAGGGAGCAGGCTAGCAGTTGGGGCCCATTACTTACATCATAGGAGCCTGTTAAAGGTAGATAGCCGTGTTGGTCTGTCATAGTCAAAAC
The DNA here is from genome assembly GCA_034641385.1 of Darevskia mixta. NCBI lineage: Eukaryota > Metazoa > Chordata > Lepidosauria > Squamata > Lacertidae > Darevskia > Darevskia mixta. The sequence continues at coordinate 23,245,742 of JAWWNH010000017.1, forward strand.
AAAATAAAAAAATAAAATAAAATAAAAAATCATAGGAGCCTACACAACACGAAACACTGTTGCTGTATGTAGGCTTTATTTGTTTTTTATCTTATATTTTGGAAATGTACATCCAGGGGTTTTTTTCCTTTAAATTTTTTGGGGGGCCCCAAGAGAGTGGGGCCCTAAGCTATAGCTTGTTTAGCTTATACGGAAATCCGGCACTGGGATCAGTGAATCTAAATATCTATGCACAGAGTCAGTGCCATTTTTGGATAATTTCTTAGGGCAACTGATTAGGGTTGTGGAGAGATGCACGTAGTATCAGACTAAAGCACAGAATATGAAAGAGTGAGTGGGGAATGGACACAAGAGGTATTGCAAATGCAAAACACATCTGTAAATTTTCATGCGTCTCTGCTTCTTCAGGTTTAATTTCTGCGTGCCTTGTCTCCCACTCTTTTCTTCCCCCAAAAGCAAATTTTAATGAGAACCTTAAGACTGGGATTCAGCTATTGTCATCTCCCTAAGGTAAAGCTCTTCCTGTTCCGAAATATGTTTTTGTTAACTTTTAATCAGAAAGCTAGTTCTCCGTGCTTCCTTTTTCTTTCTATCCTCCTGAAAATTGTAATGCGCAATACATGGAGCTCCTACCATTCTCAACGTAAATCTTCAGACTTTAATTGAAAACACAGTTACAGTAGTGCACAGAACCCATAGTCAACCCATAACTCTCCTCTGTGTCACAGTATTATCTGTGAGTACACTTCTCTGTGGAACTGAGTGTCAGAAAACTATGTTACAGATAAATAACGAAAAGAGACTTGCATTTTGCATGCTCTGTCATTTCTAAATGGGTTGTGTGAGAAATACATTAGGATATTTTGAAATCTCTCTGAAGTGCATAATAGGTTTTTTTTTTCTTGTGCATTAGAAATGTGTCTAAATACATAATAACTTATTTAATCCTTAATATTAGACTACTGGAAAATTTTTTCGCAATAAAGCACTTTGCCGTTTCGAAATCCCAAGTCTAGCCTTTCTAAATTTGACTTAATGGATTTAGCAGGTTTCTTCATGCTATACTTTTCAGAAGAAACCTCATTTTCATTTCAAATTAATTGATTTGTACATTGCACTGCTTCCCCCCACAAGCTAATTATTTTTTGCCCAGGGGTATTTGAGGTCTGGGGTATTTTAAGAAGCTAAGGAAGCACAGCAGAAGTTCAGAAGTGGAAAAGAATCAGAGGCAGCACCCGTAAGAGGAAGAGCCAACCATTTGGAAATAGAAAAAGACTTATTTCAGTGTCATCTGGATAAGTGTGGTTAATAGTACAGATACACAAGGAAAGTTCTATTGGGTCAGACCAGGGCTCTGTCAGGTTTAGCATCCTTTTTTCCCACAGTGGCCGACCAAATGTATTCAGGGAGCCCACAAGCAGGGTGTAAAGGCAAAACCGCAAATTTAATCAAGGTCTTCTCTGTTTTCATGAAACAATTTTTGGAGATCAAAATACAGCCCTTCCTTGGACTCTCTTCTGAAAGCTCTCCCCATGATAAATTGCTTTCAAAACTGAACAAAGGCAGATTTTAGATCAGAGGCTTTTTCTTTATTTGCTTATCTTTCTTTCAAATGTGAATTAGATACACTACGCAACTTCTGCCAACTCCCTCTTGTGACTGTTATAGGGACTTTGCAACCACCTAGTCCAAAATGCAAAGCAAATGTTCAGTTGGTATAGCCATTAAATCAATCTTTATCAATGAACTTAATTCAAATGCAATAGAAGTGACATGAATTAACTACCAAACGTTAGCTACCTAAAAGTTCCCAGATTTTCATTTGCAGGGGTTACCGATAAAACACATGCGTATAATTGCGATGTTTGGGCTGCTACTCTCGGGTTTCTCAATTTCATGTTTGCACATATATTTATCACTCCACATCTCAATTTTGAGCATGCAGATAGCCATAGATCTTCGCTGTCCTTGGGTACTTATCATGTCGCTCCCCACTCTTTATATTTTTCTCTGGGGTGCATGGGCAGCTAGGACTGGCCAGCATTTACATTTAAGCACATGAGAACAGCCAGCATCCTGGTCTCAGAGGCGTCATCTGTGAGACAGCCACAAGCAGGACATGAGGACAGTAGCCCTCTCCTATCTAGTGTTTCTCAGCAACTGGTGTTCAGAGGCACCACATAGCATCACTTATTATTGTAAGAAATTATCGTAAGAAAAAGAAATAGGGGAGCTAGACTCTGCAATCTAGTACTACTCAGAGCAAAAGGTAAAGGACCCCTGGACGGTTAAGTCCAGTCAAAGGCAACTAGCTGATTTGGTGCTCATCTCGCTTCAGGCCAAGGGAGCCAGCGTTTGTCCATAGGCAGCTTTCCGATTCATGTGGCCAGCATGACTAAACAGCTTCTGGCACAATGGAGCACCGTGACGGAAGCCAGAGAGCATGGAAACGCCATTTACCTTCCCTCCACAGCAGTACCTATTTATCTACTTGCACTGGTATGCTTTTGAATTGTTAGGTTGGCAGAAGCTGGGACAGAGCAATGGGAGCTCACTCCATCCCGGGAATTCGAACCGCCGCCCTTCCAATTGGCAAGCCCAAGAGGCTCAGTGGTTTAGACCGCAGCGCCACCCACGTCCCTACTCAGAGCGCTGCTGCTGCTCACTGTAGTGCATCACTGATACAAAGTAAGCCCATCAGAGCTCAACAGTGGAGGAGGCCACTTTTTCCAGGGCTCTGGTCCTCTGCTACACTTGGAGAAGGAGCATGGCTCTGTGGCAGAGCATCTGCCTTGTAGGCGGAAGGCCCCAGGTACAGTTCCTGGCGTGGCCAGGTAGGGTTGGGAAAGACTATTGCAATTCCTGCCCGAAACCCTGGGGAACCACTGTCAGCCACTGTAGCGAATACTGAGCTAAATGGACCAGTGGTCTGACTTCAGTATAAAGCAGCTTCCCTTGAACCTATGCTTCAGTGCTTCACGAATTGGCTGCATTGATTCAAAACCTGTGTGAGCATGACTGTAGTATGTATCCATGCTATATATGAAAAAACCTGCATCGTGAAGTTATGTTGCTACGTCATGAAAATAGCTGTTCCACAACATTCCGATACTTAGGCCTGTGACCCATACAGGGTCAGTCATTAGGTATTTCCACTTATTTCTCAGATGGGCTCCATAGAAAGTCATTCCAACATCCTAAACCTGTGGCCATTCTCTCTTTCATTCTCTCTCTCTTTCCCCCTCCCCATGTACATGTGTGTAAAATTGAGTAGCAGCATGACTCTGGCTTTACTTATTTAATGTTTTATTCTTACTGCTGCTTTCTTATCCAACAAGTTGAATTTCTTACTCTTAAAAACCTGTCTGTCTCATATTTGTGTGAAAGGCAAAACAACTTAATTGTTTTTCCTTACATGATCTCATTCAGAAAGATTTTCATTTTGGGAAGATTAAAAAAGAAAAAGAAAAGCCCCACCACCCTGATCCTTATCTTTAAACCTGGTTTGCAAATTGAGAAGACTGCGAATAAGAACATTGTCTGCTAGCCAGAGGGTGCTAGCAGAGGCCTCATCCCAAGCCGGTTGTCATCGCTGAAAATACATCTGACTTAAGGCAACTTTGGATGCTACATGAAGCCAAAGCTTTGTCATGTTGGCTCATCAGAGCTGTATTTTAAACCGAACTTATATAGATCTATTTGGAAAGTGCATCGCCTCTTGTGTGTGTGCATTTGTGTGTGCATGCGCATACAGAGCTCTCTCATTCGGTACCATGCTACTGCTTTTCAATTGCTTGATGTTCAGCAGTGAAAGAAATCTGTTCTTGTTTTTAGCAAACTGCCCCAGGGTGTGTGCCTTAAACTTTTTGCTTTAGTCGATGTGAAACCTTTCTTCAAATGGGTGGAGGCTAGGTTATGAAGATGCCTGGAGATTCCTACCGCAATGGCTGAGCCAATGGTTTGTCAACTAAAATGAATTTGAAGCTCTGGGATAGAAAGTCTTCATTGTGGAAAGAAGTCATAATTTATTTAAAGAAGTCTGTGTCCTTTATAGAGGAATTCCCATTAGGGCTTTAGAAAAAGAAGGTGATCTGGATTTAAGACTTTGTTTAGCTGTGATAGAAACTGAAATATTCAACCAGCAGATGCCTTTGGGACAACCAGAAACTGATTGCAAAGAACTGAAATAATGTTGAGAAAGTGGGGACCTATTTGTCGAAATGTCAATTTTTTTCCTTGCAGAGTTTCTTCTTGGTTTCCTCCAGCTCTTTTTTGAGGTTGGGGGCATTTGAGGAAAATAGATAACGGCACCCCTTCTTCTTCTTCTTTGACAAAGCAGTTGTGTAGATTCTTATTGCTTTGGCAGACATCTGTTATGTTACTTTCCAACATGCTTTCAGTGAAGGTGGTACCAGAGGACAGGAACATTGTGGTTTCTAGTACATGTTGCTCACTTCGGGCTAATGAGGACTCCAGGGAGTCGCATCGTCTTCATTCAGAGCCCTTTGTATGAGACAACCTAGTCAGAGAGAAAGTCCTATAAAACTAAGAAGGGTCATCAATTAAAATCTTACACTTCCCTTGCAGCTGCACAAACAGGTTAAGAAATGTCACAGATGGTTTTACCTGGTCTGCCAGACTTCCAAACACCATTAATAATAACTTTAATGGATGTGCATACAACAGTTAGGTAGCTTTTAGAATGGGCATTTGCATTGTTCCTGGAGTGTCTGCTTTCCTGTTGTATCTTCAAGAATTGGGATGTGTGTTTCAGAGAAGTGGTTGGAGTATAAACTATGGAAAGAGAAAGAGAAGAAAGTGACATTGAAGTTGCAAGAGGGAAATGTTATAATAACAGACAATATAAAGATGAAAAAAAGCATTTCATCATTTTTATTCTAAGCTGTATAATGGCCAAGCAATAATACTTACAGAGACAGAATTTACCAAATACCGAATTTCACACTCGCAGAGACAAATTATGAATGGACCTATAACTATTCAAGAATTAGGTGATGCTATTAAAAAGTCTCAAGAATGGAAAGCTGCCAGGCCCAGATGGGCTATCAGCTTCATACTACAAATCTTTTGAAGATGAACTCTTGCAACCATTGCAACAGGCAGTGAATAATATTTTACAGAATGGTAAAATACCAGAGAGCTGGAGAGAGGCTAACATTACACTCATACCTAAAGAAGCTCAAGATTTGACTTTACTGAAAAATTATCAACCAATTTCTTTACTCAATAATAAGTTATTTACAGTGATTTTGTTAGAAAGAATAAAAAAAAATATCTAGAGGATTTCATTTACAAGAAAGAAGATTCCACCTAAACATTAGAAAGAACTTCCTGACAGTAATAGCTGTTTGACAGTGGAATTTGCTGCCAAGGAGTGTGGTGGAGTCTCCTTCTTTGGAGGCTTGACAGCCACCTGTCAGGAATGCTTTGATGGTGTTCCTGCTTGGCAGGGGGTTGGACTGGATGGCCCTTGTGGTCTCTTCCAACTCTATGATTCTATGATTTACCAAGATGAATGTGGAGTTTTGCCTAAAAGACAGCTATGAGATAATGTCAGAAATGTGGTGGATGATGATGATGATGATGATGATGAATTGAATTTATATACCCCCCTATACCCAGAGGTCTTGGGGCAGTTCACAGAATTAGATAGATATTTTGGAATGTTTGAATTGCCATAATGAGAAGCAAGCTGCACTGGGGGGCGGGGGGGGAACGTTGATGAATGTGAATTGGGTATTTAAGTTTGGAGTCTTGAAATAATTTTTGGAGATAATTTTATTAAGTGGGTAAAATCAGTTTATACGTCACAGTTAGCCCAGATAATTGTTAACAGAGTATTGACAAAACTGAGATATGGTAAAGGTAAAGGTAAAGGTAAAGGACCACTGGACGGTTAAAAAATATCCACCCCCACTCCCTGCTGAATTTAGGCTTGAAAATGGCCTTCCATTGATATCAATATGAAGTTGTAGCTGGCAGATGGAGGAAGGGGAAGCTGTGTGCTGGATGGGGTCCCCATGAGCCATGTCTGACCCCCATGGGCACTATAGGAACATCAGAAGCTGCCGTATACAGAGTCAGCCACCCAGCTCAGTATTGTCTGCACTGACTGGCAGCAGCTCCCCAGGGTTTCAGGTGGTGAATTTCTCCTGGTCCTATCTAGAGATGCCAGGAATTGAACATGGGACCTTCTGATGCAAAGCAGAGGCTCTACCTGGAAGTACTAACCACTAAGCCACGCTGTCTTTGTGTGGACCAATGGTGACATGGCCTAATAACGAGCCTTTTTAAAGTCTCAAATAAGAATGTTTGGATAGTTAATGAATGCGGTCTGGCCTCTCTTAGCAACTGTCCAGATTTCCTTAGGGAAATCCATCTCACAGTCCTGAAAAGCAGCCATTCAACATATAGTTGGTTGTCATTGTCACGTATTTCTGGAAAGCACCGTGACCCTCCGGGTATTAAATCAAGCCTTCCTGCTGGAATGAGGGTTGTTTTGGCAATTTAGATAGGCTATCTGTAGAGAGCTCATTTTTAAATTAATTTACTTTTAATAGGTTTATGGGGTTTTTTTGCCAAATATCTTTTTGCTAATTGGCCACTGCTGATTATTATCATGGTCTCCTGTGAAAGTACATTTTGTTCCAATCATGCTATCTTTATGGTCTGTTTGGAAGGGAAATCTTGAAACAATCGCAGTGTGGTTTAATAGAGAGAGAAAAACAAACTTTCCCTACTGGGATCTTGGTTGTAGTCCAGATTTTGTTCTAAAATAAGGGAAGGTAAAGCCAAAAAAATGTGTTTCTTCTCATAAGAGGTGTCCGCATAGAAGACAAATACATAGCACAGTTTTTCTTACTCATTCCTAAGATTAAATCTGTTATTCCTAATGTTCCCTTAGAAGGATTTTTTTTAAAGCCAGTTACTGGTCATTCTCATGAAAAGAGTAATTAGACATAGGCAAAATGTCAGAAAGAATTAAGGAAATAGGTACATAGGTCTCAGCACTGCTTTCCTTATAAATAAGATTGAAGGAATGGGGAGTTATTCTCTCCATAATATCGAGACCAGAAAAGCATCATTATGTAGCATTCTTTAGAGCAGCTAATATCACAGAGGGCAAAGTTTGAAGGATATATTATCATCACCTGCTCAGGACTGATTAGAGAGTTACCTGGAAAAGTGTGACATACCTTTGCAACAGCGCAAGATACAGAATGGCGACTTATGCATTGCCCAAAAGGATCACCAAAGAAAAAAGAGGGGACAGATTTTTATATAAGCCACACATGGTCATTTATATGTATAGATGTGAATTTAGAAATCATTACTATCATTTAACTAGAAGTGCTACGATGCATCTCACTATAGTGGAAAAGACTATGACTACCGGTAGGTGCTAAATTTTGATGGGCAACTTCAATTCCCAATTAAAATAAAACTCACCATTTATCACCAAGCACCGATTGAACTTTATTCAATCCTTTTAAGACATTATTGGATTATAATATTCTTAATAAATGTTTTTAGATATTTTTAATATTGGGGTTTATTGTTTTGAGATCCTTTTGCACGCTCTTAATGTTTTAAATGTTTATATGTGCTGTTAGTGTTTTTTAATGTTTTAAGTTCCCCCCCTTTAAAGTTTTGTTTGCATTTTTACTGCAAGATAGAAATGTAACAAAATAATATTTACAGCAGCTTTATTAAGTTCTTTGTTTGGCTTTTTAAAGCTTGATTTTTACTTCATGTTATTGTTGCAGCAAACTTTTTTTTCTGGGGCAAAGTGTAGTGTAAGTTGATTGCAGCCTTTCTGGTAGAAAAGCTGAATTGCTTCAAATGAATTTGTATTACAGTATCATTGTTTAGTTACTTACCATTGGCAGGTGGGGGGGGGGGGGAGGGAGAAAATAGAAAATCGCTGCTGAGCAGCCAGAAAGTTGGCACACGGCACCATGTCTCATTATTCATTTGTAGAATTGATATACTAATTAGAGACCCTGCAGCTAGGCTAGCCCTTGCGATAAGAGAAGCATTTTAATAATACAAGTATTATTCCTAAGGGACTGTGTGTGACCTTTCCATTGCCCGGCACTGGGAAGAAAATGACAGCTGTCTGATATCTCAGCTAATCTCGGTGGCCGGCATTGCCATCAAGCCTGTTTTAGAACATGACTTATGTACCCAGCTGTTATCAGGGATAGGCTCTCAGAACCATTGCCAGCCAGATGCCATTTCCAGAACATTTCATCATCTTGACTGGATGCCCGAGTCGTCGTAAGGGGAAAGGGAAGGAGTAAGAGTGCTTGTTTACAAGCTGACTACACAGATTTTGCTTCCTGGCCTGTAGTGTTTTCACTGTTGCAGTCGCGATAAAACGTAACACAGGCTCACTTCTCTTGAGGCTGCAGAACAGACCTGCTGGCTTGCCTCACCTTCTCTCCCAGACAAGCTAAGAATTCCACCAAGGCCTCGTCTGACTGATGATTTATGAAAAACACAATTAAAATAAAAATCAAGCTTCAGACCAATAGAGACCAATTCAGTTAAAATACTGCTGAGCTAATGATGTTAGGTTGCTCTCCCACTTCTTTCTATGCGTACACGCAATGTCCCCTCCCCATGTTTAAACCTGGGGAAGTTATCCTGTTATATTTCTTTTTTTTCCTTTGCAGAATTACCGTAGGAAGCCTTAAGAGTCTGTTTTCAGGTTTCATTATATTCAGAGGTGGGCAGCTTATGGCCTTCTAGAAATTATTGGACTCCAGTGCCCATCAGCCCCAGCCAAAAGGACCAATGGCCAGGGATTATAGGAAGTGTAATCCAGCAGTATCTTGAGAGACACAGGTCCCCCACCCCTGAGATATAGTCTCCAAAATCTTGAGTCCCCAAACCAGGACTCGTGCCTTTCCATCCGTGGTCCTGTGTTCTCACAGGAGCACATGCTTTTCTCGGGGCCATGCTTCCAGAGCACCCAAAAATGCATGTTTGGAGGTACCGTGTGAGCTTGCAGCCATGCAAAAAGCACATTTTTTTTTTTTAGGGGGAAAGGCTTTTTGGGTGAGGGTGAGGTGTTGGCGTGAAATTGCGTGAGATCACAGCACCCAAAGTTTCCCAAAGTGTTTTCGCAGGAGAAAAGGCGGTGTCCAGTTTTTTCTAGGACACTTGTGGGGTACACATTCTGCAGTTATAGCACATGACTGTAGATATTAGTACAGTGGTACCTCGGGTTAAGAACTTAATTCGTTCTGGAGGTCCGTTCTTAACCTGAAACTGTTCTTAACCTGAGGTACCACTGTATGTGATGGATACGGGAAGTTAGCATTAGGCAGGATGAGCTTTCCATCTCAGTATGTTTGGGAGTACCCCCGAAGGCCAACAAATAGCAAAATGTACTCATTTATTCGTTATTATCAAATATTATTATTAATAAAAAAAAATCCTTCCAGTAGCACTGTAGAGACCAACTAAGTTTGTTCTTGGTATGAGCTTTCATGTGCATGCACACTTCTTCAGATACACATGCACACGAAAGCTCATACCAAGAACTAACTTAGTTGGTCTCTAAGGTACTACTGGAAGGAATTTTTTTATTTTGTTTCGACTACGGCAGACCAACACAGCTACCTACCTGTAACTATTATTAATATTCTTTTATTACAATGGAGGTGCAATCTGGATTTTTTTTTTTAGCTTAGTCACTAAAATATCTTGCGCCTCCCCCTTCTGCTCACATCATTGGAATAAAATAAAATAAAGATGCAATCCCTACCATACTTACTGAGAACAAAATCATGTACTTGAGCAATATTGGATAGAAAGCATAGGAGTCAACTCCTAGATTCTGAGGTCCCTTAACCTCCCCATAAAATATTGGAGGGGGCTGAGACCCCCAAAAGTTGATGGGCATTTCAATTCAAATGGTATTTGTGTGCTGTGTCTTGTGATAGATTATGCGGGGAGGGGCTTACCTCCCCCCCTCCAAACATTTTATTCAAGTTGGCACCCATATGCAATTAGCATGCACTTTGCATGAAGTAGCAGTGAGGGAATTTTGGAGCTCTTAAAAGAAAGTAAAATTCTCTGCACTTGGTTAAAGAAGTTCAGGGGTTCCACGTTTATTAGATCTATATGACCTGCTTGATCGCCTAGTAGAAGAAGAAGAGTTTGGATTTGATATCCCGCTTTATCACTACCCGAAGGAGTCTCAAAGCGGCTCACATTCTCCTTTCCCTTCCTCCCCCACAACAAACACTCTGGGAGGTGAGTGGGGCTGAGAGACTTCAGAGAAGTGTGACTAGCCCAAGGTCACCCAGCAGCTGCATGGGGAGGAGCGGAGACGCGAACCCGGTTCACCAGATTACGAGTCTACCACTCTTAACCACTACACCACACTGGCTCTCTTATGTGCCTCTTGGGTCGCCAAATATTGGTCCAAGATGGGGACCATCCTTTATAGCTACATACTGTGAAGCTGACCTTATTTGATTGCCACACTGAGTGATGATGTTTTCCAGTTACCCCATTAAGCAACTGGAATGTATTCTCTTGTGCTTTGGGGCACTTTTCTTGGGTCTTATCAGTAGCGACAAAAGGGTTAGATGGAGGTGGTTCCTTAAGTCTCTTGGATCTTCTCAAGGCAGACTCCTTCCTAGATGTCTCAGTGTCCTTGCTAATTAAAGTGTCCAATTTGGACTGCAATAAGCCCAGCTTTCTGCAGATAAAATCAATTGTTTCAGCTACCAGCAGTATCAAGTCATCCAGTTGAATAAGTGTTGGAAGTCAGACTGAGCAGTTTAATTAAAACTGCTTTGCAATGTACACGATTACACGTTCCTTGCTTTAGTACTTTGATTTACAGGCATGGCCAGCATGTGTAAAGTTTCTCTTCTACAGTGTAGCAACCTGTGAAAACTGGGAAAACGCCATAATTCCTCACCATAGAGGTGCAATGAAATTTTATTGAAAACAGTCAATTTTACATGCACACACTCAACATGCGCAACAGGCCAAGCCATACAGAAGCAGTGCTCCCCACCAGCTTTAAAATGCAGACATTGGCCCCTAGTGGAATACAAACAGTAGAGAAAGAGACTTAGGTTTCTCCCCCATCTATTGAAGCTTAAATGATTTTAGTCCAATAGAGTTGGATCACAACTGGTGCATTTGTTCTTCTTGAAGTCAACGGAGTACATCAGGTTTCCATTCAGCAGTATATTCTTCATAACTTAGTCCAAATCTTGTAAAAGGATTTAATGTCCTTTAAATTTCACCTCCGCCTTCAGAGAAACAATTATTTGTGAAATGGAAAAAAGAAGAAGAAAGAGGTTGCTTCTCCTGTTACCTGAGAAGTGTGGTTGCCGTGGCTGTGGGCTCATGTTCTGAGCTGCTTCTGTAACAGCTGAACAAGGTGACTTTGTGGCTCGAGTGAATAATATGGTTATTCCCACACCAGCTCAGACCCTCCAAGTGTCCCAATTTTCCAGGGACAGTCCCAGATTTACAGTGTGATGGCCTGGGATTCAGGCTTGGACTCGGAACCAGAGGAGTCTCAGTCTGCACAGGATCCTCTGCCCCAGACATCGTCTGAACCAAGTCTGGGGCCTGATCCTGAGGAGCCCCAGTCTGCACAGGTTCCCCTGCAACAAGCACCAGATGAGCCGAGTCCGGGGCCTGAGCCTGTCGTGGCTCCAGGTGCGGAGAATACCTCATTGCCGTCAGCTGAGCCATCACTGACAGCTGCTCCACTACTGGATGGGTCAGGAGAGGCTGAGGCGGCCCCTGGGGCTACTAACCCACCGGCGTCTCCCGAGCTGCAGAGACTCAGGTCTGAAAGAAGGAGAGACCTGAGTATTCGCAGGAGGAGTGCTCACCTTCGGGTGAAGCAGGGTGGTGAGTCATCAGGGGATCGGGACCAGCCATTACCTCATCAGAGATAAGAGGCTGCCAGACCTCGCCCCAGGTTGCGGGAGCAACATTGCTGTTTGTCTGATCCTGCCTGCGGTCCTGTACCTGACCTTGCCTGGTTCCCTGCTCCGTTCCCTGCCTTGACTCTTCTGGACTGACTCCTTGCCGACTCTTCGAACCCTGGACTGGACCTGGACTTCGCTTCCCAGATACCCTCGGGCCAGTACATACAGAAGCTGCCCCAGTTTCTGATTTGATCCCGGAATGTCCCGCTTTTCCTTAAAGGTAAAGGGACCCCTGACCATTAGGTCCAGTCGTGTCCGACTTTGGGGTTGCGGCGCTCATCTCGCTTTATTGGCCGAGAGCCGGTGTACAGCTTCCGGGTCATGTGGCCAGCATGACTAAGTCTCTTTTGGCAAACCAGAGCAGCGCACGGAAACGCCATTTACCTTCCCACTGGAGCAGTACCTATTTATCTACTTGCACTTTGACGTGCTTTCAAACTGCTAGGTGGGCAGGAGCTGGGACCGAGCAACGGGAGCTCACCCCGTTGCAGGGATTCGAACCGCCGACCTTCTGATCAGCAAGCCGTAGGCTCTGTGGTTTTACCCACAGCGCCACCTGGGTCCCAGTTATGACACTACAGTACTCTAAATCAGAAAGCATGTAAAAACAACAACAACCAACAATTCCCAAGTTATATGGAGTGTAAATGTATTCTTTGCTATCTAGGAAAACACTGGCATTATTTTTGAGCATGCAGGAAGCTTTGCATTCTGGAAATGTTGGAGTGCCTCTGTGTGTGCTGTGCAATATGGGCTTTCGTGCATTCTACATATGAGTAAGATGTTGCAGTGTAGATACAAATTAATGCATTGCTGCCCAGTCCGACACCTCAGGAAAAATGAGTGGCTAAAGAAATAGACCTCCATGGCATCTATAAAAGTGACTGTAAATATAATTTCTGCCTGATTTAAGACCCCTCCAGGGCACCCAAGTGAAGCAAAATGGCTTTATTATAAAGGGAAAATTGGTACCAGTGTCTTAGTCAGTTCTAATACTGTGGGGTTTTTACAGCCCTGTAGAGCCTGTCAGTTCCTTAATTTCACCTGCTCCTCCACGCTGCCTGCTGATTTTTCCACCGAAAGCTCTTGTGCAGGATATTCTTTCCAACTAGACTGCCATTCCCATGCCTTTGAAAATCAAGCCTTTGATATATTTTTATAGGGTTGGGGAAATATATATTTAAGTGTACTCTGTTAGCCTTATTGAGCTCTATTTCTGGGTCAATATTAAAAAATGGTAATTTCATATCCAGCTTCTCAGAGCTTAACTGCTCCAGTTTACAGTCGGTGGTGACATCATAGGAAGCCACTGATGAGCTGACATTCTTTTATGATCTAGCAGAGTGTAATTGACTCTTTGTATCTCCTTATGCGCAGTGACGTCCTGTGCTCATAAATGCTAATGAGTTATCAGCAAAGTGGGTAAGGGGGGGGGGCGGAATTGCCTTTCTGGAGCACAATCTTCCTTTGCATGCCTTTACCTTATACTTTGATCTTCCCCTTAATTGGCTAGAATAATAAAAGTGAAAATAGGGAGTTGGGTCCATTCACAAATCCAACATTATAAAACGAAGGAGGCTTAATTGCAGTAGCATATAGATATTAATCTAGACAGGCAGCTAGAGGTTTGCATGCATATATATTTTTTTGCTCTTTGTTCCTTGGTTATAAGAGAAATAAATTAAGTAAAATAATACCTTTTACAGGGCCCGTTTCATTTGGTTTTCAAAAACTTGCATGCGTATACCAGCAAAAAGTTGCGTCAATAAAAGGTATCGGTTTACTTACTCCATCTCCTCCACATCCAGGGACCAGCATAACAACAACACACTGAACAAATCTTTGTTTTAGCAGCTTTATTCCCCTCTCTTTATGATTCCCTAATTTTAATAGTTCAGAAATGTGTGTTTTTTTTCTTTTCTTTTTTCCTGCTTGGCCAAAAAAAAAAAAAAGGACTCTTATTATCCATGATTTTACAGTGCCATGGTTTCAAGTAAAACAGCAAAGCGGCACACAGAGCAATTATTACTATCAAGGACATATACCACCCAATCATAACTTCAGACTAAAACAAAACAAAGCATGTGAAGCCAAGAGCTGCCACAAGATTGTTTTGTCACAAATGCTTCCAAACTAAATATATAGAAAAGCGGTCTTCTGTGTAGGGGAGCATATAGGAAATGGGAATATATGGGTATGTGACTTATTTTAGATGCCCGTCTCCCTGATTAAGACGACGAAACTGTAAAAATAATAATATGTGGGATTTAACATTGGTCATTACATAGGGACTGGTAAATCAGTCAATTTTGGTTTCTCCCAGTTTCTCATTTTTTTCATTCTTCAGTTCAGATCACCGTATTTCTGCAGCTGATTGCGATTACTATTTTTAAAAGTTGAAAACTTGCCAGCATTTTAATGTGCATTTCTCCTAATATGCATATTTCCTTGCAAGAAATTTCCTCTAATATAATTTTGCCTGTTATCTTCACTCATATATACGTATTGTATTACACAACTTTTGTGTGCAATATTACACACATTTCCGTATGCATTTCCCCCCTTCTTCTTGGATAATTACATCACGACATTCAGAGAAGTGCAAATTTTGAAGGCTAACAGTATTTTGGTTCACATATTGTTTTGCCAAAGACGAATTGGGTAAGTTCGTATCACAAAGCACGCTAAACCACATTTGTCCCCCATTCCTGTCATAAGCGGGCAGACCACAATATATTGGGCAATTGTTGTTAGCAGCTGAAGTAATGCATCACAGGTTCTAATCCAGGGGTCACCAACCTAAGGCCCATGGGCCGGAAGTGGCCCGCAGAGGTCGTTTGACCAGCCCACGAGCCGCCCCCGAACCAAGCCGCCAGCTCAGGCGCTGCACTAAACCGGTGCGGCACGGGGACTCACTTCCGTGGCACCAGAAATCGCGTCTACGCAGACGCCAAAACTTGCGCGTGATCAGGCCCACAGAGGGATCTCCGCAGGACTAATCCGGCCCAGGCAAAATAAACCTTGCCGACCCCTGTTCTAATCGATAATCACATATATAATGCCAACGAAGAATGCAAAGACCTTACTGAATGAGATCAACACTAAGTCATGTCCTTAAAGGTAAAGGGACCCCTGACCATTAGGTCCAGTCGTGGACGACTCTGGGGTTGCGGCGCTCATCTCGCTTTATTGGCCAAGGGAGCCGGCGTACGGCTTCCGGGTCATGTGGCCAGCATGACTAAGCTGCTTCTGGCGAACCAGAGCAGCGCACGGAAACGCCGTTTACCTTCCCGCCGGAGTGGTACCTATTTATCTACTTGCACTTTTGACGTGCTTTCAAACTGTTAGGTTGGCAGGAGAGCATTGTAATTGCAAAGTGAATATTTACATGCTGGCATGATTACTGGGCAGAATGCTTAAGCATGAAGGCCGCACGGTCTGCTCTTGAGCTCACTGAAGATCAGACTTTCCTCTTTCAGCTGCCTCCATGCAGCGGTGCCAATTTGAATAAAATATTGGTGGGAGGTCAGGTAAGCCCCACCCAACATAAGCGATCACAAGATGCTGTGCACACGCACCATTTGATTGGCAGTGCCCATCAACGTGGGGGACCGCCCTCTCAAATATTTTATTGCAAGGACTGAAGTTACCTCGGCCCCTTGGAGTTGGCACCTATGCCTCTGTGTGTCACGTGGTGGTAGCATTCTTAAAATGAAACTTTCCCATTCATTTTATATAAAAATGGCAAAATCCACCATAGCCTTGGTTCACCCACTATGAGCAAAATTATGTGCCCAGTTCTACTTTGGTTATCTAGATTCACAGCACTTTCTCAGAATACGTTTTCTTTCTGTTCGTCTGGGTGTGAGATATCCAAATCGTGTAATTCTGGTCCGTCCTGCCTGAATGCCACGCAATAAACAACAAGACGGAAAATAGGGGGCATGAGACATTATCAGTCCAACAACTGCCATTGATTCGCCTTGCACAAGGTTTTCCATTCTGAAAAGTTGGTTTGGGTTAGGCTTCTCCTCTTTATTTCACTCAAGCTTCTGGAAACTAGGAATGCCACAAAGATTATGTGTTTGGCTCCTGGCTGTGCAAGACTGACAGGACCTCATTACAAAGGTTCCCAGATGAGTGCTGGCAAAGGTGTTTTTCACACATTCCCTTTCAGCCAGGAGGAAGTAGAATCTTGCTTTTAACAGCTTTCAGGAAGAAAGTCGAGAAGGCCATGCAAAGAGAGAGGAGTGTAAATCTGGGGAAATGTGACTTATCAACAGACTTAAATTTCCACTTTTTCTCTACCTCCCACTGGGTCCAGGGCAGAAGATCCTGTCTATCCTGCTGATGGATATGTCTGGAATGACACATTAGGCTCAAGTGGGTTGGGAAGGTTTGACTTTGTGAGCCAAGTTCATTTCTTCTACCAGGTGTGCCATTGCTCAGTGGCCCTATGGCGAGCATGTTTCATTCAAATGTGAGGAATTGTTTTGCTTTGAGCATAGGCCTGCTTTGTAACGCACAGCCCTGGAATAGGAAGCAATGCCTGTTCATGTGATAAATCCAAAGTAAGGCTGCAGTCCTAAACACATACTTAGGAAGCGTGTGCTTTGAGTCTTTTGTGCTCTGTCCAAACAAAACTCAGGTGTCGTGAGCTCTGGGAGGCCTTAAACAGCATAGACAACTCTTTCATGGGGCCTGTTTTTCATGGTAGGAGTCTCAAATGTGGGGCTTTTTGTTCTCCCTGCTAAAATATATACCTGTTATCACAAATGTTCTCTAGCTTAACTACAGTTTTGCACTGGATAATAATTTTGTACTGGAGATCCAGGTCCGAGGGCCTTCTGGCGGTTCCCTCGCTGAGAGAAGTGAGGTTACAGGGAACCAGGCAGAGGGCCTTCTCGGTGGTGGCACCTGCCCTGTGGAACGCCCTCCCATCAGATGTCAAGGAAATAAACAGCTACCAGACTTTTAGAAGACATCTGAAGGCAGCCCTGTTTAGGGAAGCTTTTAATGTTTGATGTCATATTTTGTTTTAATCTGTTGGAAGCCACCCATAGTAGCTGGGGTAACCCAGTCAGTTGGGCAGCCAATCAATCAATCAATCAATCACTCAATCAATCAATCGGATGATGATGATGATGATGATGATGATGATGATGATGATGATGATTAGGCTCCTTGTGTAGAGTGAGGATGGATTTGGGAATACAAATCAATGTGCAATATCCATAACTCAATACAACTCTCTCAAAGCTTTTTTTCCCCTTTCATTGATACATGAGGTTGAACTGTGGCCAAACGTTGGTGCCTGGAATTAACCTGGAGAGCTCATTGGAAATCATTTGGTTAGCTACGTAGGCATTGCAGGGAGCAGCAGTCGATGTAAGGGATAAATGCTCCCATTCAGTTTTAATGGAGAGAAATATGGCCCAATACAGTAATGGCTGGGTTTTGCTTTAACCTGATGATAGGGAGCCCGCCCTTCCCTTCCCAGCTCTAGGGTAGAATATTATCTGTTTTATTTAATCGTTTCCTGAATTTCCACCACATTGAAACTGTTTAATCCATCAAGAATGAAAAAGTGCTGCTTTTTGCATGGCAAGCACCTCTGCTGAAAAAAATTTAATATGGAACCCGATAGCCTCCAAGTTATTAACATTAACAATATAACTCTTTCCAATTCCTTTTTTTTAGCCTGTTGCTTTGCTTATAAATGCATTTTTTGTTACAACACAATAGTGCATTCATGTTCAAACTTGTATACAGGTAGAGTTCACTTTTTGCAAGAAACACAAACAAAAAAACCATATGTTTCAAATATTTCTCCAAATATCTTTTCCATTTATGCGCATGTGTTGCTGTGCTCCCAAAGCTTACCATTACCCTCTTGTGTTTTATAACAGAGTTTCCTGTATTCCTACTTTGTATGTTTATAAATACATTTTGCAGTTTGAACTACTCTCTCTCTCTCTCTCTTGGCCAGCACTAACTTCTCAATCATTTTTCATCACTTTCACAGGATGTTGAACATTTCTAGATTTTCAAAGGACTGTTGTGATTTGTTTGAGTATCAGAGTGGCAGAACCATGAAGCCACAGAGAGTTAATCTACACAAACAGCAGGTTGCATTCGAAAGTCTGGACTGTACCACTTCAGACTGCAGATGGAGTAGCATATGGCATCCCCATATAAACTCCCTACACAGAGAAAACCAGATGTCAAAAAGATGTGTTTCAGTCCCATCCTTTTCCTAACAGCCTGTTGGGTTGTTGTTTTTTATTATTATTTTGCTAAGGTTTTGTTTTTCAGCTTGGGAAAGCTTTCAGACGTGTGACTCTACATCTGCAGTCCAAAGTGGTACAGTTCAAGAACAGTTTTCCTTTCTCCCATGTGTGATTTCTTTGTTTGTGAGCCTGAACTTTATTTACATAGCAGTTGAACAGAACATCTGAAAACTTGAGGCCTGATGCAGGGCATTCTACGGTATATGCAAGATTTCTAGGATCCACTATCTCTGCTGCTAAACAGGTCTTTTTTCAGCTGGAACTCAGTTCTGGCACCTCTCAGGTGGGCGCCATGGCCATTCTAGGAGAACAAGGGAGGTGTTCATGGTGAGTTCCAGCACCTCTTTTTCTAGAAAAATAGTGCTGCTGCTAAATAACACCAGAAACAAATGTATGGCAATGGTTCTTCTTGTTGGCCAAGATGGGCATAGGTCTTACTTAACAGAGGACAGTCCTCTATTTGAAGGGCTGTCAGAGGAAGTGCCTATATCAGAAGATGACTTCTACTATTTGGTGAGCTGCCTCGCCCAAGTCTGTTTGTTGATAGCAGATAGACTGTAGTCTATCATGGCGTGTGACCGGACCTCCTATCTCCATGAGCTGTACAACTGGGCAGAAAGGGTAATTACAGGTCCAGTCTGCCTGATACTTCCCAGCTCTTGAACCTCTCGGAGAGCTTGGATCTGGTATTTTCCCACAACGGGGGGGGGGGTCGGGGTCTCAGCCTTGGTGGGCACACATTGGCATAATTACCTGCCTTCCCACAATACATGCATAGCCCCTCTTTGTGGTGCCTCTCTTCCTCCTCTGCTGACAGATGAGGTTGAGCGCTTCCCAGGGGTGCTGTCATTAGTGAGCCACTTCCCAGTGACGGGTTGCAGCCAGCTCCCAGTGAAGGTTTGCAACCAGCTGAAGAAAGCAGCCAGGAACAGAGAGGGCTAACTGCCAGGCAGGATGAGCATTGGCTAAGTGCCAACTCCCCTGCCCCTTGGAATGCCAGTTGATAAGGGAATGTCTGAGAGTGGGCTGGAACCCAGCCAACGCTCTCGAGAAGTGCAAACTGGTGGGAACAGAGAAGGAAGCAGTTTGTCAGAACGGGAAGAGATTGGAGCTGAGCCAATCCCTCCTAAGAGTAGGTTAAGGGGAGGGATGTTAGACCGGAAGCAAAACAGGAGATGTAAGACACGAAAGTTCTCTATCTTCTGCAGAAACCGGAAGGGTCATCGTGATTGATGATGCCAGGAGGCTGTGTTAGAGCCGTCTGGAGCTATCTGTTGTTTTGACAATAAATCATCCTTTTTAATTAACTACGCTTACTGTGTGATCAAGCCGGGGACCAGACTCCTGACAGGTGCCAACTTGAATAAAACATGGGGGGTGGGGAAGCAATCTACCAGTGGTTTGACCCACAGTGCCACCCGCGTCCCTCAACCAATAGATAGGATATATCTATTAAAGGCTAATAATCACGATGGCTGTATGGAACCTGCATGTTTCTAGGCAATATCCCACAAAATACCACTTCGTGCAACAAAACGCCAGGGCAACTTGAACTCGGAGGCTGTTAGCCATGAGGTTGGCCACCTGTTTTGAAACAGGGTGCTGGAGCAGATGAGCCTCAATATCCGAATATTTTCTGCTGTGGAATTCCCATTCTGATGTTCTGACTCATTTTGTAACCGTGCCTGTATTAGACATTTGGCTGTCACTCAGCAGTCACACACCCAGCTAACAGGGAAAATATGAGCACATCATTACACAATGCCTAATTATGCTATTTTAAAAATATTTCAACTATATGCACAAACTGACAGTAAGCAAACTTACATTAAAACCTTTCAGAAACAGAGAGCGTCAGCTTATTTAAATCTCTGTAAAGAGGCCATGCACCTTTTTGGATAATTACATGCATCAGAAGCATCAGAAGTGCTGGTAGTGATGCCTAGAGAAGGGAGGCATGTTGCTGTATGCCATACTCAGATTATTCTCCTCCATTGTGAATAACTTGAACTAATAATAATAATAATAGATACGGCATATCATTTTCCAAGGCCCTCCTTCGTGTGCCTCCTCCATGAGAAGTCTGGAAGGTCTGGCAACACGAGAACAGGGCCTTTTCTGCAGTGGCTCCTTGTCTGTGAAATGCTCCCCCCAGGGAGGTTTGCCTGGCGCCTTCATTATCTATTTTTAGGCGTCAGGTGAAAACGTTCCTCTTCAACCAGGCCTTTGGTTGACTGACATTCAATGCCCTTTTAAAATGGGGGGGGGGGGTTATTGGGCTGTTTTTGTTTTTATTTTGATTGATGATGATGATGATGATGTTACAGGTAGGTAGCCGTGTTGGTCTGCCATAGTCGAAACAAAATAAAACAATTCCTTCCAGTAGTCACCAGACCTTTATATATAGTGAGAGGGTGGGGAGGGGTATTACTCAGATGTTGCTTGCGTGAGCATCGTGCCTCCCTTCCTAAGTCGGGCAGAAGCTTCCAGGGCTTTGAGGAAAAGACACCAGACCTCTGACAGGATGCTGGAGCCCTCCTGCCTGCTTCCCAAAGCTGGGGGGGATTTGGGAAGGTGGTGGTGGGGCTCTTGGACCCATTGAGCATCACATCTCTTTTCCTAAGCCGGGCAAAAGCTTCCCAGGCTTTGGGAAGGCAGGCACCAGGGGGACATTGAGGGAGCTAGCCTATAGTCCCCCTAATCCGCTGACCACACGCCACTGAGTGGCTGGTTCTGCATCCTGGAAGGAGATGCCTTGCTCAGCTTTGAAAAGCATTTCACATTGCCTCTTTCAACAGTGGCCTTTTCCACTGGGAGAAACCAGCATGAGAATGGCTGGTTATCTGATTATGTACCCCAAGCACCTCTGGCCGGCATCTAGCAACACCCCTCCCAGTATGGTGTAGTGGTTAAGAGCGGTAGACTCTTAATCTGGTGAACTGGGTTCGCGTCTCCGCTCCTCCCCATGCAGCTGCTGGGTGACCTTGGGCTAGTCACACTTCTCTGAAGTCTCTCAGCCCCACTCACCTCACAGAGGGTTTGTTGTGGGGGAGGAAGGGAAAGGAGAATGTGAGCCACTTTGAGACGCCTTCGGGTAGTGATAAAGCGGGATATGAAATCCAAACTCTTCCTCTTCTTCCCTCCACAACCTTTCTGAAAAGGCCATGGAGAGAGTTGCCAGTTGCATGGCACCCCAATGGCTCAGAGCAGTGTCAAGCAACACCCCTCGTTTCCACCCATTCGCCAAAAAGGAAACAGGGTGAAAGAAAGTAAGAGAGGAAAAGGGAAAGGCTCTCATTCTGCTGCACGTTACCCCATATCACCCTTGAAAGAAAGAAAAAAGGTTTCCTGGCTTATGACAATAAAACAAGTAGAGGCCGTGTTGCAGACTTATTTTGATGTGCCTGGGTGATTTCATTATCTCTGCTGGTTCATTCTGAAAAGGAAAGTTGAGCAGTGAACGAGTTAAAGAAATCGGCAAGGAAAATATATTCCACAAAAAAGTGAAAAGGAAACATTTCTGCTGACCTAAGGCTTTCTAAAAGTTTGTTTCTCTAATACCTATAAGTGGGGCCTATACTGACCTGGCAGTGTCTTGTTCAGATTCTGTGAAAGATTTCCTCACATCAGGAAGCAGCTGCATCTTAATTTCTAACTCCCTGAAGTTTTAGTTTAATTATTTCTCTTTAAAAGGGGGGGGATTCATTAACCCATATTGGGTCAAACTGACAAAGTGCACCAAAAGAGCGGATAAAGGGAGAACTGCGATGTCCTGGAAAAATTACTGAAGTTATATCCCCCCCCCCTCATCACATGTAAAGGTATGGATTGAATTCACACCTAATACTGGACCTGTACTTGCTTGCTGGTCTTGTAGTTTGGCATGTGTCACTGAAGTGTTGCATATATTTTCCAGACATGTATGCAGAACTCCGTGTATTGGATATGAAAAAATAAAGTTCCTAGTTCATATGAAGATGATTTAAAAACATTCAGGGAAAGGGTGGACTTAAACCATCCAGGGATTTTATATTTCATTTGCGGGCTATTTGGAGGGGAGGGCCCCAATGTCCATGCCCCTATCTCAAATACCCCCCCCCCAAAATCATATATCACTATTGTTTCCTGTTTGCCCACCTGTCTCCTTTGGTCATTACTATTCTTTGAAAACAGGGTCATTTGTTTTTTAAATTTACTGGAACTTCAATGTTTCCAGTAAATAGCAAAATTTACAAAAGCAATATCAAAATCAGAAAGGAAGTACAACAACAATGCATATATCACATTTATAGATGTGTTCATATGGTACTGGTGGTGTTGAATAAGCTCCACAGTGTGCATGATCTTCATCTTAACGCATTTCATATCCTAACACAATGTTGTTTCCAGCCCAACCCCTATGATTTAATACTTTCTTAACTTTCGGGCATATAGATGACCTGGTGGTAACTCGCCCAAGTGCACATAGAACCCCAGTTGTGCTGGTGAGGAGACTGACCTGATCAGACTGCTGCAGCTGATCAAAAATCCAGGGACACAGGGGAACTGTAAAGTTGTTCTCAACCCGTTGCAAGACAGTGCAGATAACCAGCTTACAAAGTGATTGCATGTGCACCATCCCGTAGCAACACTTGATCAATGGCTGTATATATTTACCAGGACGCGGGTGGCGCTGTGGTCTAAACCACGGTGCCTCTTGGGCTTGCCGATCGGAAGGTCAGAGGTTCGAATCCCCGCGATGGGGTGAGCTCCTGTTGCTCTATCCCAGCTCCTGCCAACCTAGCAGTTTGAAAGCACGCCAGTGCAGGTAGATAAATAGGTATCGCTGCAGCAGGAAGGTAAACAGTGTTTCCGTGCTCTCTGGCTTACGTCATGGTGTCCCATTGCACCAGAAGCGGCTTAGTCCTGCTGCCCACATGATCCAGAAAGCTGTCTGCAGACAAATGCTGGCTCCCTCAGCCTGAAAGCAAGATGAGCGCCGCAACCCCATAGTCACCTTTGACTGGACTTAACCGTCCAGGCATCCTTTACCTTTAGAAGAAGAAGAGTAGAAGAGTTTGGATTTGATATCCCACTTTATCATTACCTGAAGGAGTCTCAAAGCAGCTGACGTTCTCCTTTTCCCTTCCTCCCCCACAACAAACACTCTGTGAGGTGAGTGGGGCTGAGAGACTTCAGAGAAGGGTGACTAGCCCAAGGTCACCCAGCAGCTGCATGTGGAGGAGCGGGGACGCGAACCCGGTTCACCAGATTACGAGTCTACCGCTCTTAACCACTACACCACACTGGCTTTACTATTTTATATATATATATTTACCACCTAGCATGTTCTAAACACTTGAACATTGCCTGTTATTTTGTTCAAAATGTGGGAGTTTGTTTGTTTAATTTATTTGTATACCATATACACCTTGCTTTGCTCATTGCCACCCACTATCTGAATGGTATCTCATGCCTTTGCCAGAGTACTATTCTTTTTGAAATTCCCCCACACTTTCATATCTGGGAGAGGGGGAGTTACGTTGTGTGGGTACAAATCTATAACATCCAACGTGCATTTTTGGGGTTGGAGGGAACTGTAAAGGATTTATATCCCTACAAGAAAAAAATGTCAAAGTTGGTTAATATTCCAAACATTATTTATTGGGGTTTATCGCCATATGGCTTCCTTATTTAACTTTCCCTTTACATGGACAAGGGGTTCTTCATGCCTGGTAATATAAAACAGGTTTACCTCTTCTCCTTTCTCACGTATTGGAGAGAATGATTTGGATGGTGGGCCAGAAGCCTGCCCACTTCATTGGATTCAAGTTCCCTCTTTTACTCCGTGGTTTCTGGTGGGTCTCAGGGGTGGGGGCCCAGCAGTTTCTGGTGGGTCTGTGGGCTCCCCGGTTCTCTTGCTCCACCAAGCACAATTCCATATGCAGAGCTCGCTTTCAAATGAGGCAGGAGAGCCAATGTGATGGAAAAGAAGGGGACCGGAAGAAGTAAAGCACAAAAAAAACCCCAGCAAGAAATCCTTGTATAGAATAGACCGTTATCACGAAACATCGGCCCTATAATCCATCAACCCAGTAAATGAAGGAAGCACACAACAGCCAGCGCTACACTGACTGAGATAAGAAGGTAGTGCTGTGCCAAAACCTGTCCTCCATTTGCTCGGGAGTTTTCTTCCCCTACAAAAGCTTCTGCTTTTCTGCTTCATTGGCAGGGTAGAATTGCTTCGTTCTTTCAGTGGATATGGGGCTATGAGCTTAGCTCCTTGTTGCAAGGTGGCCAAGGCTAGCATGTGTATTCAGGGGCAGAGGAAGGGGGATGTGGTGGGTGCGGGTCACCCCGGGTGTCACCACTGAGGGGGGTGACAAAATGCCAGGCGGCATTCACCGCGGGGTTCTGCAGCGCACCCGAGCCATGCATCTCTCCTGGGAGTGACGCGGTGGCTTAGGCTCCGCACTAATAATAATAATATTTTTTTTATTTGTACCCCGCACATCTGGCCGGGTCTCCCCAGCCACTCTGGGCGGCCTCCAACAGACATTAAAATACATTAAAATATCACAAGTTAAAAACTTCCCTGAACAGGGCTGTCTTCAGGCATCTTCTAAATGTCAGATAGTTGTTAGTACCTTTGACTTCTGATGGGAGGGCGTTCCACAGGGCGGGTGCCACTACCGAGAAGGCCCTCTGCCTGGTTCCCTGTAGCTTTGCTTCTCGCAATGAGGGAACCGCCAGAAGGCCCTCGGCGCTGGATCTCAGTGTCCGGGCTGAACTGTGGGGGTGGAGACGCTCCTTCAGGTATACAGGACTGAGGCCGTTTAGGGCTTTAAAGGTCAGCACCAACACTTTGAATTGTGCTCGGAAACGTACTGGGAGCCAATGTAGTTCTCTCAGGACCGGTGTTATGTGGTCCCAGCGGCCACTCCCAGTCACCAGTCTAGCCGCCACATTCTGGATTAATTGCAGTTTCCGGGTCACCTTCAAAGGTAGCCCCACGTAGAGCGCATTGCAGTAGCCCAAGCGGGAGATAACCAGAGCATGCACCACTCTGGTGAGACAGTCTGCGGGCAGGGAGGGTCTCATCCTGCGTACCAGATGGAGCTGGTAGACAGCCGCCCTGGACACAGAATTAACCTGCGCCTCCATAGACAGCTGTGAGTCCAAAATGACTCCCAGGCTGCGCACCTGGTCCTTCAGGGGCACAGTTACCCCATTCAGGACCAGGGAGTCCCCCACGCCCGCTCGCACCCTGTCCCCCAAAAACAGTACTTCTGTCTTGTCAGGATTCAACCTCAATCTGTTAGCCGCCATCCATCCTCCAACCGCCTCCAGGCACTCTACCCCAAATGGTCTGCCCACTGCCTCCCCCCCCGTAGGGCGGCTGAGTGGGAGGAGGCAGGCAGACTCCGGAGGCCCCGCAGTGTGCTCCACCCCTGAGCACTCCGCCCCAGGTGCCCGAGCGGCTTCCTCCGCCTCTGTGTGTATTCAGTGTTTTGCTGCCTCCCCAGGTGCTCTGCTTACTTTTGTGGGGCGGGGGAAGGGGGCAGACATATAGGAGACAATATCTTCTGATATTGTCCCCTGGGTAGGTATGTGGGAAGCTAGGGAGTCCTGACTAGCAAGCGCCTGAGATGAGCGCAGTTGCTGATTTTGTTTTCAAAACAAGTTCTTCCTTTTACCTTTAAAAAAATATTTCCACACTGATTTATTTTTTAATGAATTTATTATTATTATTACTTAAACTACTAACACAATGCACTTATCAGCAGCCTGGTAGATAGCTTCCCATTCTTAGAGGGAAAAGGGTGCAATAGGGTTTACAGGAAGTGCAGATATCTAGGATGACTGCAAAATGCAAACTACCGGTACTAGAGTGATAATTTATACAATGAGAGGAACAATACTCAAAACTTCTCAGCCACCTCAAAAGTAAGGTAGTTGAAACAAGAAAAGCCAACCTCCTATCCATGGGAATTTCACTGAAATTTTCTCCCCTCTTTTCAAATTTTCAAATTCGTTTTCTCATTTATTCATTGGAAATGGTCGACATTTTCAGCACAGCAGTATATTTAAAGTGGCATGTACAGGCAAATCTATACGCATTTTCATGGCTTGATCAAGACATACTAAATGTTGCGCTTTAAGAAACTTGCCACTAAATTCAATATCCTTAGCAGACGAATGTCATCAAGTTAGAATGTGCCCCAAGCAAATTATTTTTAAAATGAAAATTCATTTTTGGCTCCGAATCCCCCTTTTGACATCAATGAAATTTTCTTCTTAACCCACCATCCTGGCATAAATTATCAGCATGCAGACAGGGCCACCTTGTTTTCAATCTTATTTCTCCACTCTTGACAATATAAACAACATTTAATTAAAAGATGTAGACTGAAACCCTGCTTATTTTAGTAGCTAACCAATTAACAAAACTCTTAACATTGGAAGATGCAGTGAGACTAGCTGGTGGTGTGATCTCTGTATTAGGGCACCTGCTGATTATAGTTTCAACAGAGTCAATCTAGAGTTGTCCTATTCAAACAAATGGAAAGTGTTTTTCAGTCTTTCCATGCTCAAGGAACTCTTTCCACATTACCATGTTTGCAGAGGATCCAGTAAACATTGCAGAATATTTCCCTCTGTGTGTGTGATATTAATGCACATAGCTCAAGCAAGCCATTCTTGGGATTTACCAGTTTTAGCCAGACTAAACCAAAAACGTGGGTGGCGCTGTGGGTTAAATCACTGAGCCTCTTGGGCTTGCCCATAAGAAGGTCGGCGGTTCGAATCCCCGCAACGGGGTGAGCTCCCGTTGCTCAGTCCCTGCTCCTGCCCACCTAGCAGTTCGAAAGCACAAAGTGCAAGTAGATAAATAGGTACCCGCTCCGGCGGGAAGGTAAACGGCGTTTCCGTGGCCTGCTCTGGTTCGCCAGAAGCGGCTTTGTCATGCTGGCCACATGACCCGGAAGCTGTACGCTGGCTCCCTCGGCCAATAAAGCGAGATAAGCGCCACAAGCCCAGAATCGTTTGCGACTGGACGTAATGGTCAGGGGTCCCTTTACCTTTACCTTTAAACCATAGTCCTCAAAGCACATAGGGCTCAAAGAGCTCCACAGCGTTGCACCCCATCACTTACCAAAAATTCCATGAACATTATGGCTGTAACTTACAACCTGAAAAGAAGAGGACATTAGGAACAGACTGAATATTTTGTAACGTCATTTGTGGTGCAGTTCTCGGGACGGGGGATTAGTTCATTTTTGAACTGTTATGTTTCTTTTTTCTTTTTTTTAAATAATTTTTATTAATTTTATAATTTTATAAACATACAATATAACATTTCAGTCAGGATTCATCCCTCCTCACCTCTCACCATGAGGAGTTATTTAATCTTACCCTCCCTCTCACAGAGGTAAACCCATTCATTATTTCCCCTGACCTCAAACAAATCATTATCTAGCTTCGGCCTACCCTCCCGGGTAGGCCATTCTTAATAACATAATATAGTCATAGTGGCTTCCCCCGCACCTCCCTAGTGGCTGCATTATACAATATATTTCTTCCATTCAGGTGCATAGATACAATAAACATATCTTAAACTTAATTTCAAAACATACTTCTAACTCATATAAAATAACATTTCTCCTTTCACATCATTTTTTTAATTTTCGCCTCAGCGTCTTCCTCCCAGATCATCTATAAGTTTCCTTCTGGCTCCCCTTAATCTTCAGGCTCCTAACTTCGAGAGGCCCTATCATAATCCAAACTCAAAGCCATGTCCGACAAAAATATTCAAAAACCAATATATAATCAATCCTAAGTAACCCACCTGCACCCTTCAGCCCTGCCCTCGCCTTTCCCCAGTCCACAGCCAAGTGCTTGCTTGCACTTGGACTTCATCTTCTCTTTGGCTTCTCGGCTGCTCCAATTTCCAGTAGTCAAGTAAAATCTTTTTCTTCTTTACAATCCTCTGGTCTCGAAACGAGTAGTCCTTTGTAGATTTCACTTGATTGCTCCTCTTCTTCAGTCCAGGTTTCTTGCGCCGGGAAGATATCTTCCTGTGGCGAGGCTTGCCCTTGGCCTTGGTGGGGATTTCTCCCCCTTCCTTCCTTTGTGCAGCTGGCATGACATCAGTGTTAAGTACAACTCCTCTCAGTCTTGCCGTCTCCATCTGGAACTCTAATCGCAGTTCCCAGATTTTTTCAAGGACTCTCTTCCAGCCTCCATTTTCAAGATCATCCTCCATTTTCAAAGACATAGCTATGCAGTGTTCGTAACCGTACCAAGTCCAAATATAAAATCCAAATTTCCGCAATATAGTCCAACAGGTCCGATTCAAATCCTTTAGCTGTCAGAAGTGTTAGTTAGTTGCCCCTCCGATCAGGGGTGTCAGAAGGATCGAATCTCTATTGCACTGTCAAACTCCACAACATTGCAGCCGCTTCGGCAATAAAGTTCCTGATTTAGTGCCACAGTAGCAAGGGACGGACCTCCGTAAATTACATCCCTGTACTTTGCCAAATTAGTCCAAATTCTTCAGCACTTTAATAGTACTCACGTTTTATTCTTCCAATCCTGTCATTTTCGGAGGAATCAGCGCGCTCAGGGGGGAAGGGCTCGCAGCTTCAGCCCGATGGGCAATGGCGGTCCTGGAGCTCCGTCGCCCCGCGTCTCGCACGGCAGCCTCTACTGTGGCCACCGCGGGAGTTGGGGCGACGTTGTGAGCTACAGCCGGACCTTGGGTCCCGGGATCAAGACTCCCGGGAGTTTCGGGGGCTGCGTCGCTGTCGCAAGCACCCCTTTAAGCCGATCGGGTCGGGGAATGCCAGCAGCGGCATGTCCCCCGACCTTCCCCTCCGGCGCGCCGACCGGAAGCCTGAACTGTTATGTTTCAGACCTGAAGAATAAGCTTAACCAAAATAAATTCATTCAGCAAAGCTACATTTTGGCAAAAGGCTGTTTACGCTTTTCAGAAGTCCATCCCATTGTGCAGTGTCTTCTCTGTGAACGTCTTTCAGACCTGATGAGGATGCCTTTCCATACTATGGAACATACTTGCATTTGTAATGAACACCCGCATTTCATCCTTTCAAGTAATTAATTGGTTTGTCTCTCACAGAAAAGACACTTAACCTCATAAATTCTAGAAGGGCAGGGTTCCCATCTGGTGTGCATTTTTCTTTTTCTTCGTTTGCTATATGATTCAGAGAAAAATTGTTGATTTTTTTACATGGTAAAAATTATACATTCCGAATAAAATACAAAGAAACAACAAATTACCAAACAAACAAATACTGTATTTATAAATCCTTAAATTCCCAAAGAAGACTTGTATTATTTAATTCACAGTTTCTTAATTTCTCCATATGACTTCCAATCTCCTCATTGAGGGTTCATCCTCCTCCCTTCTTTTATGATCACTACTTCAATATCCCTTATCTCCATTTCTTTCTTTCATTTTATCTCATGTATTCTTTATCTAACTTACAGATTGTGGAATTTAGTCAAAACATGTCCAGGTTTTCACTTGTGGACAATGTTTAATTAAGTATTCTTTATAAATTCCCTGTTCTTTTTTTATACCTTTGGGTTGGCTGTCTCCAAATTGTCTGTCATTTTTGCGAATTCAAGATATTCAAAAAGGTGCACATTTTTTCAAGCATGTTCCTTTGTGTTAGATTCTGTTGCTGTAATAGATTCAATAGTTGCCTTTTGGTGCTCATAGCACCCAAACTTTTTTTCCATCACAAACAGGCTGCGGCACTTATGATGGAGTTGCACTGAAGGTAATTTTACAAGGTTTAAAGCTGCTTGGTGGTTTCTGATTTCTTCTGCTTTTGGCAACATCTTCCATGGGGATTTAAGGTGACACGGTTCTTACATTTGCTATTTCAGCACAGAAGTGGACAGTGTGTTCTCAGCCAGATGAAGTCACTTCTGTGGTTGCATGCTTTTTTCATCTAGTGGGTCCATGACCCCACAGAAATGTCTTTGTTATTTTACCTATGAAAGAATAACAGCAATTTATTAATAATGTTACTTGCAATGCTATCATATTTGACCAACACTTAGATCACATTATAGCTTAAATCAGAATAAGATTGCTTTTGCCATCTTGGTGACATCATAAAACCTCTGAGCTATAATAACTCAGAACTGGCTACCATGTGAACAAAGAGTCCATACACGCAACACCCTTCAGAAGAATAAAATAGGATTTTGCCACCTTGCATGAACCTGATGTGTGCCTTGTTCAGCTCTTGGTCCATAACTTAAGGAGGATAAGTGGCTAACCTAAGTTCAACGTATTTCCTTGGATGGAAGATCCTGTGAAACCCATAAGAACTTTATTTTTATGTAAATATGGTTAGAGTTAAAAGACTATCTTCTGAAAGAAAGAACCCCCCCCCCAATAGCTTATGTTAGGGGTAGCCAACATGATGGTTTCCGGATATTGATGGATGGCAATTTCCATCGTCCTTGATTATTGACCATGCTGGTAGAGGGTCTTGGAATCCAGCATTCCGGCAACACACTGGCAGGGGTCAGCCACCTTTTTCAGCCACAGGCCGGTCCACCATCCCTCAGACCCTGTGGTGGGCCGGACTATATTTGGGGGGGGGGGGAGAACGAATTCCTATGCCCCACAAATAACCCAGAGATGCATTTTAAATAAATGGACACATTCTACTTATGTAAAAACACGCTGATTCCCGGACCGTCCCTGGGCCAGATTGAGAAGGCGATTGGGCTGCATCTGGCCCACGGGCCTTAGGTTGCCTACCCCTGGTCTATGGGCATGCTTCTGTTGATCTCTCGTGTAAAGATGAGTTTCTTCTATAATGATCCATATGGTCTTCTCAGTCTCATCACCTTTCATTTGCGCAACTTTCACCATCAATGAATTTCTCCCACCTCTCTTTGCCTTAGCCTTCACAAACCCAGTGCCTTCCAGAAATCTTGGACTATTAAGTCCCACCCAGTACAGAGTTGTAGTCTGAAATGTCTGGAGGTGAGGGCACCAGGTTGGCAAAGGCTGCTTTGCCCTTTCTGTTCCACACACACACAAAGCACCCTTTCCATCTGCATCAGCTTAGTGTTGTGTAAATATCCATCCAGCATTTGTTTCTTTGTTTAATTTACAACGTTTCTATGATGTCCAATAACACAAGGTCTCTGAGCAGCTTCCAATAAAAACAAAAAACAAATAAATGCAAACCATGATTATAAGCATGAACTCTAATGCAGCATGCTCGCTAATTGCTTACTAATGGGTAGTGAGTGGCAATTTAATAACAACTGTTAACACCGCAGCAAAGACGTTTAAATAAAACGCTGAGAAAATAAGAACTTGCAGCATTCAGTAAGAGACAGGTGGGTTCCAAAGTGAAAACTATAAGTGATTCTCTCCAGGGAGATCAACTCCAAAGTTCACTTCACTATTTCCACCAGTTATAAGAGCACATTTGATGCTAACAGCTTTCTCCTGTCCTGGCAGGTGGTTTTTAAATCAAGCGTTGTTAAATCTGTAGAGCTTAGAGTGATGCATCAGACAGTTCTGACACCCGCTCTTGATTCTGCGCTCATTTCACATAAACCTGCTGTAGGCCTGCGGCATGGCTAAGCAGGCAGCTTCAATTCCAACATCTGAAAGCCGAAAAGCAAAGGAACAGAGGCAAGGGCCAATCCAGACTCGTGATGGGGAATCAGCTTTGTGTCGCTTTGTGATGATCCCACAACTCCAGGCTATCCTCCCCACCTTTTTAACCAAATAAGGATCTTCATTAGAAGCAAGAAGAAAATAACCACTAGAAGGGGGGGGGGGGCGACTCTTGACTTACTAATTCAGAAGCTTCTCTAAGGAAATGTGTGCCCCACACTGAGATATGGCCCCTCTCTGTTTCAAGCTGTTCTCCTCACCCAGGACTGTTTGTCTCCAGAGCACTTAGACCAAATGTCTGCCCTAAGGACGAAGGAGCTATCACATGATAAGTCAGGCTGCTTGTCCACCCTATTCTCAGTGCTGACTGATTCCCTGGAGAGACTTGAGTTCCTCTATCTAGAAATGCTAAGCATTGAAATGGAGGCCCTATGCAATCAAAGCACCCTCAGTCGCCATCAGTTTTTTTACCCTTAATTTCACTAGCATGGCCGCTTTGTCTTTTTACCTGATTGCGTTTCGACTAACATGTTGTTGTTCTTGTTGTTTAGTCATTTAGTCGTGCCCGACTCTTCGTGACCCCATGGACCAGAGCACGCCAGGCACTCCTGTCTTCCACTGCCTCCTGCAGTTTGGTCAAACTCATGTTGGTAGCTTCGAGAACACTGTCCAACCATCTCGTCCTCTGTCGTCCCCTTCTCCTTGTGCCCTCCATCTTTCCCAACATCAATGTCTTTTCCAGGGAGTCTTCTCTTCTCCTGAGGTGGCCAAAGTATTGGAGCCTCAACTTCAGGATCTGTCCTTCCAGTGAGCACTCAGGGCTGATTTCCTTCAGAATGGATAGGTTTGATCTTCTTGCAGTCCATGGGACTCTCAAGAGCAGGGGTCAGCAAGGTTTACCTTGCCTGGGGAGGTTCACTCCAGCGGAGATTCCTCCTTGGTCTGGATCACGCACAGCTGCGATTTCTGGCTTCTGCGCAGACACGCTTTCCGGTGTCTGCATCTACACAGACACGATTTCCAGCACTGCAGAAGCGAGTCTCCATGCCGCGCTGGTTTAGCGCAGCGCGTGGGGACTCACCAAGCAGGCAGCTCGGTTCGGGGGCAACTTGTAGGCCGGTTAAATGACCCTCATGGGCCGCTTGTGGCCCATGGGCCTTAAGAGTCTCCTCCAGCACCATAATTCAAAAGAATCAGGTCTTCAGCAATCAGCCTTCTTTATGGTCGACTAACATAACTGGTGTAAAATTAGCAGCAGCACTATGGGTGGCCTCACCGTGGTCAAAGCTGCAGTAAAATGCTGCACAACATGCTCCCTATAATTGCCACATCTCTTCAGACCTCATTTGGTCTTTCTGCAATGGGCAGAACACCTTAGCTGTGTTCTATAAGTTGTTAAACCATAATCGCGGCACTGTGGTGAGCCAAAGCGATTCCGCCATCTGTTTACAGAGGGAGAGACAGGTATGGGGGCGGGAAGGTATAAGCATGATTCACAACATATTCGTACATGTGCCTGGTAATGGAAACCATTCTAGAAGTAATCATCCTGTGTCTGGAAAATGTTATGTCTGAACCAGCTCAAAAGTCTAAAGCCAGGGGTGTGTTGCCCAGAGTTGTGTTCAACTGCAGAGCTCTTACATTTGATAGTTGTGCTATTTATTAAATATAAATCTTTTTTAAAAAAACACCCGCTGACAAATTATGTGTCTGAGGGCTGCAGGCAACACCACTTGACAGCTACTAATATATTTCTTCTGACATTTTTTTTCTGCATGCAAAATTCCTGTTGACTTCAATGCACAGGACAATGATGGTTCTGTCAATTGCGCACATGCAGACTCCAGTTTAATTAGCTGCAGATGATGAGTTACCTGCCTTTGGGGAGTTTTGCAGAAGAGAATCTTTGCCTTGGTTTTATTGCAAGTATAGGTTTACAGGCATAGGCCTATTTTATTGAAAAGAACTCATAAACTTGTATGCTACTTGTATACTAGTGGACATAAGTGTACATAGGAACACTGATGTGTGTCTGACTGCTTAAGCAGCATCTTCCAACAGAATCCCATCTTACAGGTATAAAAACCCAGACTAGGCACCCCACTCCTCCAATCCTATAACAGTAGGTCTCTTAAGATCTTTTAATCTTTCCATCTGTGCAGTTTTCCCACCCGGTTTTCTGATGAAGTATATTACCAAATCTGTGGCAAAAGAACAGCACAATCCTATACATTTCTACTCAGAATTAATTCAAATTTTCTTCAGTGGGGCTTACTCTCTGGTTAGTGGGGTTAAGATTGCAGCCTTATTGTGGCAGAAGCTTTCATGCGCCTATCTCTGCGGATCTCATTTCAGCCCAGATAAAGTGGCTTACTAGAATTGCTGTTGTTGCCATCCGTCTGCCTCAGAGACAATGGAAGAGTGCGCCATTGGGGGTAAAGTCAAAAAGAGTTGGAGAGTTACAGCGCCTGCAGTGGCTGTAGAGACCAATACAGGAGAGACATGTTCTATTGCAGGTGGGGCAAATGAAGGCATCTGGTTTCACTGTTATAAAGGTAAAGGACACCTGGACGGTTAAGTCCAGTCAAAGGTGACTATGGGGTGTGGCGCTCATCTCGCTTTCAGGCTGAGGGATCAGGCGTTTGGCTGCAGACAGCTTTCTGGGTCATGTGGTCAGCAGGACTAAACTGCTTCTGGCGCAACGGAACACCGTGACGGAAACCAGAGCACAAGGAAACGCTGTTTACCTTCCCACCAGAGCGGTATCTATTTATCTACTTGCACTGGCGTGCTTCCAAACTGCTAGGTTGGCAGGAGCTGGGGCAGAGCAATGGAAGCTCACCGCATCACGGGGATTTGAACCGCCGACCTTCTGATTGGCAAGCCCAAGAGGCTCAGTGGTTTACACCACAGCGCCACCCGCGTCCCTATTCACTGTTATAGATGCACCATGGCATTTCTTCACTCTGCACTCCTCCCAATGGTCATTTCTCCACCAGAACATATTCTAAAAAGCTGGGGAATTTCCTAGGGTTTTTATACCAAAGCAGCAAGGTCCCTATATAACTTATTAAAGTCACTGATACATGTGTTGGGAGAGCAGGGTACGCAAAAGTCTCGAGGGGGTTGTGTGCAGAGGGGGCTGCAAGACAGGTGAGAGGATGAGGCATAGAGATTGTGGTGATCTGCATGGAAGGGAGAATTGAGAAAAGGGGGAAGGGGGAGGGGGTTGGAGGGGAAATTGGGGGTGCAGAAGGGTTTTCAAAAAATGGAGGGAGTAAGAGGCATGGGAGTGGAGATGAAGAGGAAGGCAGGAGCAAGAAAGGGTCTGGAAAAGAGGAGCGGGTGGTTTCATAATTGGACAGAAGATGGAAAGGGTGCTTAGTGGTTGCAGTGTGTGTGAGGGGTCTGTGTGCAAGGGGAGGTTACACAAAAGGAGAGGGAAGGAGGAGAAGGCATGGGCAGGTGGTGGACGGTGAAAATGGGTGCAAAGCAGGGCTGCAGAATAGAAGAGGCTTCAGAAATTGGGTTGGAAAGGCAAAAGGTGAGTTTAGTAGTGGCAGGAAAGGAGGAGCTCTGGGAGGTTGATGTAAGGGAAATTGCAGGGCAGTGGGGTTGGTGAGTAGAGCAAGAAAGGGCACAGCCTAGTAAACATGTAAATACTCCATGTTGTATTATGTGTGTGCTAGAATGAACCCACCCCGGAAATAATCTACTAAAGAGCACCCATGGACTGCACTTGTGGTCTTGTCGAGATATGGATTGTTCTCCCTTCTCGACCCTTTGATCTCCAGGGTCACTTTTTCGAGATGAACCTCTTAACAAAACAACGAGCTCCCGTCCACGTTTGGTGTGCTGGTGCTTACTGAGGGCCAGCCCCAAATTTATATGCCTTTGGACAAGCAAGCTTTCTTTATGACTGGCTGGCTGCTGGCCTGCCATGGTTTTGGGGGTGTTATTTTTGCAGTACGTGTGCCTACAAAGAACACGGGAGCATATTTGGAGGAGGATTTATTTTCCTCCCTGAAAGATTTCTGCCTCTTCTGATTCGTGTCCCCCTTAACGGCATGTGTTATATATTGACAGGGATTAAGTTTCCCCTCCTGAACGGAACAATGTGAGAGCTAAGAGCTACCTTGCTGGTTTCTAAACGCGAGCAACGAACTATGCCAGAGCTTCCAAGCAAAGCACTCCTCCTCTCCAGGCTCTGCCACGCTCCCTCTCTCCTTCCACCCCTCTCTCTGCCTCTCCCTCCTTCCTTCTCCCAGTTATCCTTGTCCGGGACCCCCTTTCCCCCTTTTGTTATTCGGCATGTCTGATTAGCCCGAGCCTGATTGGCTGCCTGCCTGTTCGGAGAGAGATTCCATGCAGATCAGCCCCGGCTCTCGCCCAGTCCTCGCTCAGGAAATGTGAGCGCGGCGGATGGAAGCGGATAGGCAGCGGCTCAAGCGCTAGCGCCCCGCCACCGCTGCTGCTGCTGCTGCGCCGAGCCTGACAGCAGGCAAGCAGGCAGGAGAGCCGCTTAGCAGCCGCAGCCTGACGGACTGAGAGCCCGGCAAGGATCCAAGCATGGAATGGTGCCGCCGGGCAACAGCTGGCGCTCTGCTCCTGGCTTCCCTGCTCCTGGTAAATGCCCTTTCTTCTCTTTTACTCAAGCAGCGGCGGCTGCAGGATGGTCTCTCCTCCCTTGCGATGACTGGAGAACTTAGGCGGGGAGAGCGCGCGGCGACTCCTTC
This sequence comes from Darevskia mixta, assembly GCA_034641385.1. Lineage (NCBI taxonomy): Eukaryota > Metazoa > Chordata > Lepidosauria > Squamata > Lacertidae > Darevskia > Darevskia mixta. The sequence goes on from JAWWNH010000017.1 coordinate 23,282,421, forward strand.
CAAGCGAGGCTGCTCTCGCAGAGGTCCCAGCCTCGCAGGGCAGGTCCCGTTAGGTGGCAGGGGCTCAAAGGCAGGTAGAGAGTGTTGGGCTCGCCTCTGGTGTGGACAGGCAGCCCCTGAAACTTCTGGGTCCTGGAGGGAAGCCCTCCTGACACCCAGTTTTGTGGTCAAGGATGTGCCGGGGATTCTTTCTAGAAGGGATGCCGTTCTTTTCCCTCCTCTTAAACAAACTATTTCGCCCACTCTGCGAGAGGGAGAGAAAAGCAGGTCCCGCAAGCGACTGAAGTATCTAGCCCTGCTACCGCAGGAGCGCACGGATCTCTGATCACTGCAAGATTCTCGCGCAAACTTAGCTGCTTCTTCCCTCTCCACGGTGTCAGGGATCCTGCCCGTTTTATGATCTTAAGCGCGCGTTATTTCAGCCAGACAAAACTTTTCAGATAGGAGGCTTCCCTAAACTGAATGACGGGTGGAATTATTTTGCGAGTTGGACTCTTGGGCTTGGGGGTTTGGGGGTGTTAAAAGGGAAGGCTCGGTTGCAAATTCTCCCCCATAGGTTACTAGTACCCCTCCTCCCTACCCTCCCTCACGTTCCCAAAAGCGTCGCTCACACAATCCTGAAAAGATATGCTCATGCATGCTGCGTGTGTCTTTTGTGTTTGTTTGTTTGTTTGTTTGTTTGTTTGTTTTCAAATCACTTCTCGTTCATGCTGATCTTTTTGCAACAAGAACTAAAGTTGGTCCGTGTGAAGGATTTCGCAAATGCAGGGGGGGGGGGCAGAAATGACATTTCAACGTCAATAGTACTGTTTCTGGTGTGGTTCAAGGAAAATCCAGTCTGTCTATCAATACGAATTAAGCTTGCTATTGCACACTAAGGCCCACGAGTTATTTGAAAGTTTATTGCTGACTCACTCTTTCTCTGTGACAGGGTTCTGACACTGCACTTCACTTGCGCTCTAAATACTTTCCTACAGATGGCTGCTTATCGTAGACTAAAGCGGGTTACTGTTTGTCATTGTAATTATTGCCAGCTCTACTGCTTATACTGTACCAACTATCACTTTTATGGGCAAACTTATTTTTTGCCAAAAAGTGTTGTGCACGATATTGTACATGCCACTGTCCCCAAATCTTTGCACTAGTTATGCACATATTATTTAATTGTGCATATCAACATTCGTTTTTAAGATAAGATGTGTAAACTAAGATAAGATGTGTAAACTAGTATAAATGTGGCAGGAATGGGGGGCTGGTCAGCCTAATCCAGGACTTTTTACCCACAGTACCTGTTTTCAGTGCCAGAACACATCAGCATTTCTCTTGCCACTGAATAATCCCTTCCATTCACCACTTCTCTATTAAAGGGGTCGTTTGCAAGCTCCTTGGGGCAGGGGCCTGTCTTTTGCTTATTTTACACTGCAAAGGGCTGTGTGCATCATGCAATAGTGATTTGTAAACAAATCTTCATCCTTATTGCTCTGCAAGTCAAAAGAGTGACTTTCTTCCTTTCTGGATTCATCCCAGCAGCAAGAGAAAGAGTATTATATTTGGAGCATGCTTGCGTTAGACTTGCATAATTGTATTCTAGGACTGACTGAAGCAAGAGTTGAAGCAGCGTGATTTGGCTTCATCCTCAGAACATACCTAAACCAAATCTCCCATTACTTGTGAATTAGGCACTCGTTTCTCAGTTCACTAAAATAAATAGTACTCTCTGCTGCCAACCATTATACATTATTCTTTAATGCTATACCAGTTTGAGTTGGGTGGGTTGACTGGGATTTATTTATTTTTAAAATAGATTTCCCCATTCACCACCAAATAAAACTTAATTTGTGCCTGCAGGTAAGTTATAGGGGAAAAGGGGAAGGGGGAGATGCAACCTCAAAGGTACACAAAACAATGCACTATTTTTTTTCCTTGCCCCAATGCATTTCAAAGCACACTGAGTAAAGCACAATAAAATGATGAGTGATGGGGAAGACTATGTTACACTCCCCCCTGCAAATTAATACTTGCATTTTGGCAGGCAGGCAACTTTCTGCTTCGCTGTTTGGTTTCAAAGATCTTTATGGGTGGAATGAGATGGAACGAGAAATTTAAAAGAGAGTTGAAGATAAGAGAGAACATAATTAGAGGATTAATAAGCTAGCACTTATGGAGTGTGTGCATGCGTGTGAATCATGACTTCCGTTCCTCTTCTAAAAGAGTCCCCTTAAATCAAGGGTGAGGAATGAGTGAATTATGGAGGGACACCAAGAACAGGATATAGATTATAGAAACCTGCAGATCTCCAGCTCCTCCCTTTAAAGTAAGTCGCCCGACCTCAGCTCAGCATTAATTTATGTGGGAGAATGAAGCATATTGTGCTTAGCTTTTAGTTCTGGTCTGCATAGCACTGCACACAAAAGGGTAGCCTTTGCCTTGCAGGTGTGGCTTGCAACAAGAAACAAAAAAAACAAGGTTACATTAAGTATGCACAGCTACCTGGGTAAAGTCAACTAGGAAGGTATCGGAGCTGAGTACACATATACCTGTTGATCCCTAAGCAGCTTGTGATGTCAGATGAGGGCCACACCAGAAGCAAATCCCTCTCTTTGGTAGATGTCTGCCCCAATCATTAATAAAACAGGGTAAATGGACCCCTGACCGTTAGGTCCAGTCGCGGACGACTCTGGGGTTGCAGCGCTCATCACGCTTTACTGGCCGAGGGAGCCAGCGCACAGCTTCCGGGTCATGTGGCCAGCATGACAAAACCACTTCTGGCGAACCAGAGCAGCGCATGGAAACGCCGTTTACCTTCCTGCCGGAGCGGTACCTATTCATCTACTTGCACTTGACGTGCTTTCGAACTGCTAGGTTGGCAGGAACAGGGACCGAGCAATGGGAGCTCACCCCGTCGCAGGGATTCGAACCGCCGACCTTCTGATCAGCAAGCCCTAGGCTCTGTGGTTTAACCCACAGCGCCACCTGCATCCCTAAAGGGGGTAGGGGCCCAATTTTAAGAGCAAAAGGAGGCTGTGAGTGGGTGGCCTTGTTTTTGTTTTTAAATCCAGTCTGGCACTCCAGGCAGCGCTGGGTGGTTTAGTCTAGGCACCATTTCAATTTCCCACAATTCACTTGAGGTAGCATGCCTTTGGAAGGCTGTGAGGGGTTAAAATGGGGGCTGAACACAGCCACCTAGCAGTGCCATCACTGTTGCCTGCCTCCAGGTAAGCCCAGTCAGGGCTCAGTGAAGGGCACTATTCTGAAGGGCCCCTCAGCCTGGAGCCAAGCCTGACCCCTCCTCAATCGCATCATTCGCTATTAAATCTGGGCCTTGTAACCCTCATTTTATTGATGCAGGCCCACATTTTTTAAAAAAGGGAAAAAAAGAAATGTGTTTGCTGTCAATTCTAGCATATCCCTGATAACTTCCATGTATGGAGAGCTGTCACTATGGATTTTCTGGAGAATAGACTGTAGCTGACACTTGCAGACACCTCTGTATGCAAGGATCAGAAGAAAAAACTATCACCTCCTCAGTACGCTGAATGAGTCAGCCCACATATAGATCACACAAAGCAGACAGGAGCCTTGGTTGTACATGGCTAGCTTCCCAGGATGAGCATAGGACATGTCTCGGAGGGAAAAGGTTTTGCAATTTTTGTGCAACTGGGAGCCTGGAAAGCTGGCGTGCATGAGTCCATAGAGGCTGAAGGTCAAGAACCTGAATGGATTGTGGTTATGTAAGCAAAATAGGTACAACGGGACAAGTACCTGGGGTTTCCATCCTCCAAGCCAAGGGTGGGGAACCTGTGGTCCTCTAGAAGGCCCAGTCCCAGCCAACATGGCCAATGGTCAAGGGTTATGGGATTTGTAGCCCATCTGTGTAGGGCCACAGGTTCCCCATTCTTGCTGTAGGCCAAAAGTGTGCATTCATTTTAGATGGTGTTGCCCCCACTCTTCGCTACCTTGTTTTGCAAGCCCCCTTTCCCCTACTACAAGAGATGCTCAGAGTCTGAACAGTCAGGTGGAGTGCAGAAGTTCCAGACATGCCCCTAATCCTTTACTTCACTCCACCTCTAGTCTGAATAGCACCATTTTTTTCATATTTCTGCATAATGCAAAATGGGAAGTGAAGGGGCAGCTTAGCCCAGTTTGATCAAAAACCATCCTACTGTGTGCTGGAGTAATTGCTCTGCTGCTTTCACCAAGGTCCACATCCTAGGTTAAGGTTTTTAATCTCTGATGACGTGTTTGCTGTGGTACATCCTCTTCCTTAGAGCCATCGTCTTCAATACTTTCATCCTGTAAAAAACAATGGGCCGTAGTTCCAGAAAATGCAGGAATTGTGTGGGCTGCAGTAGTAGTGTAGAATGCATCAGTTCTTTATCCTGGCACTAGAATCCTCACTTCTTCACCACATGCCAGTTGGGGACCAGAATGGCACACACAGCATTGTGGCTGCCAGGAATCAGATAAGGCTTTAGCAACAAGAGACCACTTTCAGTTGATTTGTCAGGGGGGGTATAAACAGCAGAAGTGTCTGCATAGCCAGAGTGAGGGCAATGCGCCCTGTCCTCACTCTGAATGGGCTTTGTCGTGTAATCATACAGCCAAATCATGATGTCATCCTGTTGATGATATGATAGCCCCAATTGGCTAGGGTCACAGTAGTCAGGAAGAAGCACATGGCCAGGAAGGGGAGGAGGGGAACGACACTGAAACAGCTGCAAATAGCAAAGCAATCAGATTGTGAAAAGGTGTGAATGTAAGCAGCACGGAACATGTTGGGTCCCTTGGTGGCCGCCCTTATTATTCTGAAAATCCTGCTGTGAACACTGACCTATTGCCTGGAATCAGATGGACAGAATGGATGTATTTCAGTCTCACCACCCAATAAGCCCACATAGATGTGTCTCAGAAGAGGTACCACCGCTTTGGGAGTATGTTGATGCCACATGATTTACATCCTGAAATGCTAATATCCTTTGCACACATAGAAGCAAACATGTTTTTGTCACCAGGTGTACACTATGGTTTTCCCAGTAGTGATGTATGGAAGTGAGAGCTGGACCATAAAGAAGGCCGATCGCCGAAGAATTGATGCTTTTGAATTATGGTACTGGAGGAGACTCTTGAGTCCCATGGACTGCAAGAAGATCAAACCTATCCATTCTGAAGGAAATCAGGCCCGAAGCTGATCCTGAAGCTGAAGCTCCAATACTTTGGCCACCTCATGAGAAGAGAAGACTCCCTGGAAAAGATCCTGATGTTGGGAAAGATTGAGGGCACAAGGAGAATGGGACAACAGAGGACGAGATGGTTGGACAGTGTTCTCGAAGCTACCAACATGAGTCTGACCAAACTGCGGGAGGCAGTGGAAGACAGGAGTGCCTGGCGTGCTCTGGTCCATGGGGTCACGAAGAGTCGGACACGACTAAACGACTAAACAACAACAAGCACGCTCAAGAAGGAATGGAAGCCACTGAGAGTACTTTCCCATGGAGGGGACTTACAGGATGCATGCATTTGTTTCATGCATAATTTGAAGTATATACTAAACACCTAAGAATGCAATGTGTGAAGTGGCACTGAAGTAAGTCAAGACTATATGTTTGAGTTTCTCTAGAGATAATTTAGCATTCTGCCTGCCACAGCATATAGCTGAGGGCAGCAGCAGCAGCAGGGCCACATCCAGCCTCTTGGAGAAGTCTACCAGACCCACCTCTGGTTAGAAGCAAAAGAATTCCAGACATTAGATTTCACCACTGACCTCGTGAGTGCCAAGACCTCCAGCCTCCTTCATTCTTGTAAAAATTCCATATTTCAGTGATGCTGACACAGAGTTCAGTGGAAACTCTTCACATATGTTAGTTCATAGGAATGTAGGCTTTATTGTGGCTGATATGCAAATATGCTGCCACCAGCAAAAAGGAGTTGAGATGGGGGAACCCTGCAAATATGGCACCAGCTCTGGCTAGGCAGCAGGAGGGAGGCATGGATGTTCTGTCTCTCCTGCTCCATCACATTCTTTCTGAGCTGGAGTGGAGCAGTGATTTAGCATCATCTGGTTCATTGAGTCACTGTGCTCATAAGAGGGCTGGCCATGCTCCGCCTCTGAAAGCCCCACTGCATGCAGATCGAGAACTACAAACCATCATACAAAAGGAAGTACCTGACACAGCAAAGATCTATCAGGGGACTGAGCCCAATAAATTTTAATTAACTTTTTAAAAAAAAATCTCATTGCTTTGTTATGCAACAGGGCCTGAACTTGCAACCCAAGAGGCTAACAAGTAAGTAATTTTAGAAATAAGGAGATTGGAGAGCAGGATTGTCGAGGTGGCCATCTTTGTTGCTTTTAATTTCACCGTTGTTGTTGTTGTTGTTGTTGTTGTTGTTGTTGTTGTTGTTGTTGTTGTAAAACACATACTCGTGTTTTTCTGTGCATATGCAGTTCTTCCTTGTGGGGAATGTGGATTCAGGTTTATTAATCAATGTATTTCTGCAATTGTTTCCATGCACATGCACTTAATTTGATATAGATTGCCAAAAATTGGCGGGGAGGGAATATTGAAGAGAATTGGTAGGTAGCCAGGTTTAGCTTCTGCTAAAAGAATTAGCAGACTACTACTGTTTCCTTCTGAGTAGCTGCACAGGTGCAGCTCTGCAAGTCGCTTGCTCCAAAAATGTAAGGGGGGGGGAGGGAGAGAGACAGGAAAGTGACCAAGAAGAGGCACAGTATGAGACTTTCTCCAGATCAGTTGTGAAATAACTGGAACCCGCTTGATGAAGTACATAATGGGGGGGGGGGGCTTGAAGTTCCAGACTTTAAAGTGAACATGCTAACAGATCCCAGGGATAAATTACGGAGGCCCCTTTTTGTGAGTAAATACCAGTAGCAGAGTTTTTGTGTGTGTGTGTGTGTTTTAAAAACTGCCAATCCAGATGCACCAAAAATAAATAAATAAGTTGTAAAAAAGGGTGTGTGTGTGTGTTTTGTGTGTGTGTGTGTGTGTGTGTGTGTGTGTTCTAATCAATTGAAGAAACATTTATGTGACTGATTTGTCAGGGGTGAACATTTTCCTCAGTATTCACAAGAATGCCTACACTATGAATGCAAAAAACCCTGAATGAGAACCCATGTAGCACCATGGTTGGACTAGTAAGACCCAGGTTCAAGTCCCCCTCAACCATGAATCTCACAGATAACCTTGGGCCAGTCTAAGCCACTTGGACACTTGGATGGTGTTTCCTGCTTGGCAGGGGGTTGGACTGGATGGCCCTTGTGGTCTCTTCCAACTCTATGATTCTATGATTCTATGACACACTCAAATGGACATACTGAGGAATGAGTGTGATTCCTGGGGAAAAAATCCTTCATGGGGTGGATGAAGAGTTGTAGGATAACAATTCAATGAAGTTTTTATTATAAAAATGCAGGGTTTCCCCCCTTTTTTGTGAGGATGTTGAGTGTGGAAGATAAGAGAAACTAAAAATTTCTTTTTTTAACCACGCCTTGATCAATATTGCACGGAGTTTCTGTCGTGTGATGTGTGTACGCACAGATAAAGCCTGCTGCTTAAATTATGGTTGATAAGGTTGGGAGGCCGTTGATGAAAGAGATTCACCTGAGGTAACAGGGATGGAAAGAGCTTGCCTGCCATAATCTGACCACTAATATTGATGCTTCAGGAACCAGATGCAGACCACGGGACCTCATTTGACCTCCATTGATTTGCACCAGCGGAGAATTGGTCCTTGGCTTGCAAAATGAACAGACGTTCATAGCCCTAAAATTCCAATGACAGTGACCAACAAACCCAGGTATTTTTCGGTGGGGCGAGAAGAGATGCCTTTGCTCCTGATATAGATTTTACATGCTGAAGAAATACGCCAATAAAAACAAAAAACCCGAAGAGGGTTAAAAGGCCCATTATGTTCATTTAGAGAATGCAGAATGGACACAAGGAGCCTTCAGTCTTCTCGCTCAAAGGGAATGTGGCTGAGACTTCGGCTGCTCTTTGACATGCATGTTCATCCTGACTTGAAGTCAAACCACTTCTTGTCAAAGAGTCATTGAATCAAATTTGCATTTGCTGTCTGCTCCTTTTCAGGGGGCCTTAGCTCTCTTGCCTGCCATTGTGGTAGTTTCAGGAGTAACACTAGGAATGATAATAAAGTACATGGGTTCCCCCTCCCCTCAAGAATTTCTTTCCCCTTCTCCTTCTCCTCCTCCTAATTTATACATGGAATCTAGTCAACTACAATAGTCCATTCCATTCATGCTCTCCTCCTCTATTATCTGTCTTGGATGACCATTGGTGCAATTAGCCTGTGGACTGAATCTTAAATTCCTTGTTTTACAGCTGAACTCAGAAGTTTTCTTCTGTCACCCCCCCCCCTTTTATGTGAAGATATGTCTATCACTCTAAGACAGCCCATCTGTTTCTACGTTTATAGCTGTGCGGAGAGAAGGATTTTCCAGTGCTTGCTCCAAAAATGCACATGTTCTTTTTCCATGATCACTCACTTGTGTGTGCGACCGGCACTCAGTTGTGCCAGCTCAATAGGTGCACGCTGTACTCTGCTCTTTACACACGCAGTCAAATGGCTTTGTTTATGCACACGATCCCTGTTCAAAAATATTGCGCCGTTTCGGCAGCCATGTCCAAAACTGATCTCTTGCTCTCTGCCACTCGGATATCTTTGCTGCACCTGAGTTCAAAATCAGGAGATTATAACCATATCCACTGGGCAAAAGGGCATTTATCTAAAGCAGTGTTTCCCAAACTTGGGTCTCCAGCTGTTTTTGGACTACAACTCTCATCATCCCTTGCTAGCAAGACCAGTCAGGGATGCTGGAAACTGTAGTACGGAAACAGCTGGAGACCCAAGTTTGGGAAACACTGATCTAAAGCGCTGCTATGCAGGAGGTATCTGAGGAAGCAGTGATGAGAAGAATCCTGCAAACCTTTAAATATGTCACTAAAGACAATCAAAGAGGTCTAGCGTAGATTATTAAAGGGTGGGGGTATTAGGTCAAACAGTACATGAGACAGGAAACCACCTCAGACTGCAGGTGTGAGCTCCTATGATCCTATGCACCTCAATAAATCATTCCCAGCCGATAGAAAATATATTTCCTTGACATGTTGTTTGTTTGGGAGCTTATTCCCACAGGCTTCGGGGAACCGACTGTTTTAAATGAAAGGGCAGGTGACTAAGCGGTGGCAAGATAGCAGGTTATAAAATTGTACATGGCATGGAGGAAGTGAATAGAGAAAAGTTTTTCTCCCTCTCCCATAGCACTAGAAGCTGAATGTTGGAAGATTCCAGATAAAAGAAAGTACTCCTTCACACAGTTAAACTATGGGACTCACTGCCGCAGGAGGCAGCGATGACCATAAACTTGGATGGTGGATTACAGATGAAATAGGAACAGCTAAAAACATAGAAGAATTGATGCTTTTGAATTCTGGTGCTGGAGGAGACTCTTGAGAGTCCCATGGACTGCAAGAAGGTCAAACCTCTCCATTCTTAAAGAAATCAGCCCTGAGTGCTCACTGGAAGGACAGGTCCTGAAGCTGAGGCTGCAGTACTTTGGCCACCTCATGAGAAGAGAAGACTCCCTGGAAAAGACCCTGATGTTGGGAAAGATGGAGGGCACAAGGAGAAGGGGACGACAGAGGAAGAGATGGTTGGACAGTGTTCTCGAAGCTACTAACATGAGTCTGACCAAACTGCGAGAGGCAGTGAAGGATAGGCGTGCCTGGCGTGCTCTGGTCCATGGCGTCACGAAGAGTCGGACACGACTGAACGACTGAACAACAACAACAACATAGAAAAGAAATAATAGGAAAACCAATTAAACATTAATATCATTCAGCATCTCCCTCTTGCTCTCTCAGAGGTCTATTAAAAACATACAGATAATTACAATAAAAACAGCACAGCACCAGCTCTTTCATTCAAAGCAATCAGTTCCCCAAAGCCTGTTGGAATAAGAAAGTCTTCACCTGCCAGCGGAAAGACAACGGGGGTGGGGAACCAGACTAACTTCTCTAGGGAGGAGGTTCCAAAGTCTGGGAGCAGCCACCAAGAAGGCCCTGCCCCTACCAAGCATGCATACAAGCATCTGGTTCAGGCAGTGTGAGTGTATATGCGAGGGAAGAAAAACTGGGTCTTGGGTCACATTCGGATGACCTTTTTATTCAGCAATCATCCTGAACTGTTTGCACAAAGTTTGTGGGGAGGAGGTTTAGACCATGCCAGCTATTTATGGAACAAGCATTCTGATTAGCTTGCTGGGAGGTTAGGCGACATTGTGTCAAGCACATGTGATCCCACATTTTCCATTCACTTTCCTGATAGCAAAGAGGATGACTTTTTGAAGAAGCAGGCTAGTTGCATGAGAACTCCAAAGCAGCTTTAAATGTACAAACTTTAGTGGCATGTGACGGAATAGAGACAGTCTGGAAGTGCCCTCAGTCTTGTCCTTTGTGTGTGCATTTGTGTCAACGATGAGAAGCCGAGGATGGAAAGTACATGCATATTTCCTATATGGCACATTCCTTAGCATGCATATGCATGTTGTGTGAGTTGAAGCATCATCTGTGGTTGCTGTCTTGACTTATGCGCTCTGCGTGCAAATGGATTGTGTTGTGTTGATCTGTGGGGAGCTGATACCATTCATGTACTGTATTCCTTGATGGCAGGAGACTTGTGAGCACATGTAATAGCTGTGCATCTTGAGTACAACAGGGTATTCTTCCGTGGGCCCCACCCTCTGAGCTCTGCCAAGGTGCCAGGATTTTTAATTTTACAAGTTTGCAAGCCTATATGTCAGCTATGAAATTAGGCAAGAGGTTGAGAGATCTTTGCCCAAGGATATCCAGGTAGATCCCCGAAGGAACAGGATCTTCCTTGGTTTCAGTTCTGATAGTCTGTCAACACTGTCAGACTGGCTGTTTGGTTGCATGTTTAGACCTTTTAACCTGACCCAAATAAATTCAGACAAGACACAAATTTTTTCTTTGGTTTTTGGGGGAATTTAGGCCACAACTTTATTGATTACAGCAAGTGAGTGGTTGCATGGGCTCTGGTTCGACTAGCTCCCTGCATCTTGGCAGGTAGCGCTGACCCAGGGCACCAGCATAGGTCAGCCTAGGGTAAACACCTGGAACAGCGGAAAGCGGGTCATGCTAGTCCACCATCCAGATGTTCCCCTGGACTCGGGCACGGGCACAACCCCTCTCAGGGTTGACCAAACCATTGAGTCCCTGGATTCCTTTAATGGAATACCCTTCTCATAGGGATGGCCAGAGCGTTCTGCCACCCCTGTCATCTGAACCAGAGCCTATCCGCAACCTTACAAGTTGTGACGATTTGCTAGGCGGCAGGCAAAGCCCAAATGGCACCAGCCAATCTGTCAAGTGGGGAAAATTCCTGCCGTACCCCTGTCCCAACTACAGACGACACACGGCGGCATAGCAAGGTCAAGCACAAGCCCTAATTATAGGGAGAGGTGGGTGGGCAGGGTGGATAAAAATCAATGATTTTTTTAAAAAAATCAAAAAAATCGGATTTTTTTGATTTAAATCGGATTTTTTTGATTTAAATCGGATTTTTTTGATTTAAATTGGATTTTTAAAATAAAATGCTTTTGGAGGAAAAATCTTTCTAAATATAGTCTTCTATTTAAGTTACATTGCAGTCCAAAGACTATTCATCAGGAAATAAGGATTTGTTTTAAGTTTATCAAGTGTGCTAAAACTCAGTCTAAGTTTTTTTTTAATGTTTAACCACATCAGTTAACAAGCATGGATACATATGCTATCATGTTATTGTTTTAGTTAAATAAATTGTTTAAAAGGTTATTAAGGAAATGATTATTTTTCTCCTTCCAATAAAGTACAGCAGAAAAGTTGTCCAAATATAAACAGTTAACTTATTAAACCTCACCATAATTTCATAATTATCTGTCTATGTATTTCTAGTAGTATAACCAAATCAGTAATTTTTGATATAACTGTAAAAACTACTCTGAAAATTTATTATTCCAAAAATGAAACCTTCATATGGTTGCAAATATTAAGATTATACCAGCAAGAATGAGTCTTTCTGTAAAAAAAATATTTAAATCAAGTCTTACTGACTAGTGATTTAAATCAAGCCTTACTGACTAGTGATTTAAATCATGATTTAAATCGTGATTTAAATCAATTTGATTTAAATCAAATCCACCCTGTGGGTGGGTGTTCCGATGCACAGGCTCAAAAGAGGAAGCTCATAGGCACGTGCATGGGCCTTAATTAGGTCCCTCGTTCAACTCTTGCCAGTGTCCCATTGGTCTGATTACACCCCAGCATCGAGGGACCTACCAATAGGGTGTTGTGGCTATCCAATAGAACCCACCCACAACACTGGGTCTGGTTGCCAGGTCGCACCGCAACACGTGCCCTCTTTGAGGGAGGACACGATTAGTCTAGCTGTTTGCAAATTCCCACAAGAATGACTGCATGACGGTGAGCTTTGGCCCCGAATGCAGTTGTGGTGACCATAGCGTCTGCAGAATGCATTTTGCAATTCTTAGAAAACTGATAGGCCTTTTTCGAATTTCTTTCAGCGCAATGATTTAAGTTTCCTTTCACGTCCCTGCCGTTGCTGCTGCAGCCACCGCCAGAGTAGAACATGCTTTAATTTCATTGTAAAAATAACCCCAAATAGTTGTGGGTAAATCAGAAAGCTTCATCATCAGAAGGGTGGGATGCAAGACACAGTAGCGAGAAAGTATGAGTGCAAGATTTATTCCATCTCTGTGGCAAGCATATGCAGCGTTTGCTAATAGCTTCACCACCTGTGAATTATACCTCATAAATGGGTTCCGACTGCTATTTTTGTGTAGAAGCAATAAGCGGTATGTTCCCCGATTCTACACTACATTAATTTTTTGCCGAGTTTCCATTTTTGTCTTTATTACCTACTTGAAATTTCTTCCAAAGCACCCACCATTTATTAGGGTGGTGCACTGAGTGTGGTTTGGGGTTTTTATTATTATTAATAGTAATAGTTTCGCAGTGGAAGGAAGGGGTGGGTGATAACGTAAGGCATCCTGAGATAAAATCCAGGAGAACTGAAGAAATAAGACCGGAGATTATGTGCAACATGCAATAAATCCAAACTGTCCCATAAAATAAATATAACTCCTTTTATTTCTACACAAAAGTACTATTGGGGGTATTGGATTCCTCCTCCCTGCTTTGTTGGATATAATCTTAACCCCCCCCCCCTGTTTGAAGTCTGATAGAGTTGTGTTTAATTCCTGTGTTGCATCAATAGAACCATAAATGAAAAGGTATGAAAGAAGTAATAACGGCTTTTATTGTTCTGGTGCTGAAATATAGCCCTGGAGAATTTACTTATTTTTCCTTCTTTCACTTTTTCCTACGCGGGCAAATGTCAACCAATCAATCCACTTAGTTTAAACAAAGTATGGGAAAGGGTGGGCCTAACCAACGTTCTCCACAATTGTGGTTTCTCCACAGAACCTGATCTTCAAACGGCAGGTCACACTTGCTTGTGTGAATTTTTCTCTCCTGACAGGTGCCCACAGAGATCTGTTAAACTTTGGGAGGGAGCTGGAAGGGGGAAGGGGGGGGGACTGGAGCTCAAGGGAAGAGGAGATGCCATGGAGGGCAATCAGGACTTTGGGCAGGGATGGGCACCTCAGGAAAAATTTGGCCTAGCAGAGTAGTTGTGAAGTGTGTCAAAGGAAATGCATTGCTTTCAGCTTGGTGAGCAGAAGGGAAAGGTGGTTGGATCTTTCTCTGATTTTTGCAGTGAAAAAACATATTTTGGAGGCAAAGTGTTAGGAAAACAGTTAAAAAGGTTGCTCCCTTGGATTCAGCTTAGCCACATCACAAATGCTCTTGTAATAAATAATAATAATAATAATAATAATAATAATAATAATAATAAATACATACATAAACACTTAACTAGGCTTTGCCAACCAGGAACCGTTGAGGTTGTGAGTGTTTCAGCCTAATTAAGTGTTTATGTATGAACAATTTGTGGTTATTATTCAAGACGATGTCCATCCCTGAAGAAACGATAATAGTGAAACGGGGATAATACAAGCTAGCCGCCCGTCGGGAGAAGCAGACGTGGACTCCTGAGAGACTTTAGCACTTTATGACATTGACTTGTTGCACATCGGACATTGCACTTTTGAATCTCTTTGTACTTTTTGAGACGTTTGTATGTTGTATGGAGTAGATTTCCTCCGGTTGCATATGCATATATATATATATGATTGAATATTCGTCACGGTTTGCGTCATTTTGATATATTATTTCAGGGGTAGGCAACCTAAGGCCTGTGGGCTGGATGCAGCCCAATCGCCTTCTCAATCTGGCCCGCGGATGGTCCGGGAATCAGCGTGTTTTTACATGAGTATAATGTGTCATTTTATTTAAAATGCATCTCTGGGTTATTTGTGGGGCATAGGAATTCGTTCATTCCCCCCCCCAATATAGTCCACCCCACCACATGGTCTGAGGGATGGTGGACCGGCCCACGGCTGAAAAAGGTTGCTGACCCCTGTCTTATTTTAACAGATGTGATAGACTGAGCGCAAGGCCTTTTTTCTTCGCAGCAACTGCTCTGGAAAAGTGTGTGGGCCCGGCAGAACCCAAACAGACTGAGCATGCCCCTCAGAAGTAGGGCACCAGTTTGACCTAGTCCCAGATGCTTGGCCAGTGAAGCGGGGGCGGGGGGCGGAGAGGCTGTCACCCTCCAGATGTTGCTGAACTCCAACCCCCTTCAGACCTAGGCAGTATGGGCAATGGCCAGGGGTGAGGGAAGATGTCCAACGACATCTGGATAGCCCCAGGTTCTTCCCTTCCTCCTTTTCTAGTGTTTGACTAAGTTTGAGGAAAGGGTTATAGCTGCTGTTCAGCCTCTTTATCATAGTTCTGAAGAGACAGAGGGATTGCAACATATGGTGAATCACCTTTATCTGCCAACTCCTGCTGGGAATTAGAAAAGTTGAACTATAGCTCTGTAGGTCCATCCCCCAGATGGAAAAAAAGTGTTGGTCATCAGGAATTCAGAGACTCGGTACATGAGCAAGCTACTGTAGCGTATGTGTTCTTTTAGCTAGTTGCCCTAATTATTGTCTCCAGCCCCCCATAGAAAAACAGGAAACCACATCCAAATATTTTTCATATATATATATAGAAAGTGCTCTGTGATAGTTTGAGTTGTTTTGGAACCAATGACATTATTGTGGGGATATAACATGCACCATAAGGCATTTTGCTAATCAGCTGCCTGGAAAATGACTCTTGGATTTTACTGGCAGGAGAAAAAAGATACAATCATTGCTATGTATAACCATGTCTCTGTCCTGGGAGGGAACCCCTGTAATGTGGGGCCAATTCTGTTCCCAATTGCAAGAAGCATGCAACCCGGTGGAGAGGGTGAACCATGTTGAGACACAATAAATATTTTATTGATTCCCCTGGTGGGACGGAAGGTGGTTTACAGATAAAAACATGTAGAAATCAATCATTAAAAACCAATACATTTGTGATATTGGTGAATGTGCACTTTGACTAGGCCATTTGTGAAATTGCCTGTTCGTTCTGTCAACTTTTGCCACATCCCACCCTTCGTAGAAAAGTGGACTTGCATTACATTTTCTAGTGAACTTGCATTATTAACACACACACACGTCTGTGCAGGTGTATTATATTTTTATATGTCCATGAGTGTATACAGTCATTATTTGTGATGTTTGGTGACAAATACATTGAAGTGCTCTGACCGTATGTGAAAAAGCAGACTTACCTTTCTGCCAGTTGATTGCCCGCTACCATCAATTTGCAGGAGTCAATCCCGAATACTGCCATGTCTGAAACTGGCATTTCTGCTTCTGGGGCAGCCAACAAATGATTGCCAAGTGAGGTAATTCTTCTCCTTTTTTCTTATTTTATATGCAAAAATGGGCATATGCCAACGAGAACTGGAATGAGACCACTAATGTGTTTTGCAGAACAGCAACTTACCATTATGTGTGCTGGCATGTTGATGTTCTCTCAGAATATATTCTCTGTGGAGACCTATGACATATATTTTTTGCCACAGCCAATTTACTCATCCGTACAGTATTTCCTTGGGGGATATGGATACTGGAAATGTGAACTGACGAGTCAACCAAATGCCCATTCATAATGTCAATCACTTTGTTCTTTGCTGCTGGAGTTTCCTGCTGTCAGATTAACCCTGAACTTTGAGAGGGTTACAAGATTGTGGAAGGATGTTCTTCAAGTAGCTTGTCAGGAAATACAGAGCAGGATTTGTGTGGGGAGCTGGCAGGTGGGACATGGTTAAAGCTGCCAACTCCTGACCTTTATAAGTTCTCGCGTTTCTTAATAGCTGCTTGTCAAGAAGGAGTTCAGCTGTTGCGACACTGGGATAGGTGAAATAGCACTGGCTGGGCCAGCTCCTGCTAATCCTGTCCTTCAGGCCGGACCTTGTAGTTGCTGAAACTGCCCTATTGGATGCTTTGGGGGAAGCTGGATGGCTCTCAGGGCTGGTGGCCTAAAGGGAGGTAGGCGGTTCGGAGGAGAGGCAAGCAGGGTGTTGGTCTGAGCAGCTCAGTTTGAATGTGAGCGACAAGTTGCTCAGACTAAGGAGAAGAGGGCTAGATCCAGGAGCTCAATGCGGATAGTGGTGAGGTCCCTTTTGGGTCTATGTTCCTCCTGATCCCTGCCTTCCCTTGCAGTTGAGGTGATGCAGCACAGTGGAGTTCAGACCAGTTTGCTAGCTGAATCAGTGGCTCAGTGAGTAAGTCACTTGGCATTAGTCACCTGAAGGTATAATGAAGGCACCAGCCAAACCTCTCTTGGGAGAACATTCCACAAATGGGGGAGCCACTGCAGAAAAGGCTTGTTGTCATGTTGCCACCCTCCGGACCTCTTGTGGAGGAGGCACACATAGAAGGGCTTCAGATGATGATTTCGGGGTCCAGGCAGGTTCGTATGGGGAGAGGCAAGCCTTGAGGTATTGCAGCCCTGAGCTGTTTTATAGTTTAACATCAGCACTTTGAATTGCATTAGCAATTTACCACCGAATTCTGCACCAGTTGAAGTTTCCAAACTGTCTTCAGAGGTAGCCCTACATAGAATATAACTTGTTGCAGTAATCTAACCTAGAGGTTACCAGAGCAAAGACAGCTGTAGTTAGGCTATCCCTGTCCAGATAGGGACACACCTGGGCCACCAGCTGAAGCTAATGGAAGGGACTCTTTTCAAGCATTCAAATGAACACCTGTAGATGGGATGAGCCAGCAGGTTTCCGTTTGCATCCATTCTACATGGAATGAATGTCCGAAAAGGGCTTATGTTCAGCTCCGTCTTTGTGCAACTTCAGATTAAGAGCATCGTGGCTTGTGGTGTTTCAGAGATGTACCACTCAGGACACTGCTATCTGAATCATTTGCTTTCTAGGACAGAAAAAAAAACTTTTAAAAAACACATGCATACAAAAAAAATAAAAATCCCACTCTGAGCCTGATTCATTTGCCAGGCAAATGTTTTTAGCAAGGCTCTAGAGACGGGTAATAGAATCTCCAATATTTGACCTGTTCCATGTTATGTAATATGTACATATTTTTTATTATACTGGCAGATTTGGGTTTTTTTGTTTGTTTACGGGTTTGTTTGTTTTTTTGCTTTTGCTTTTTGTAGATACATGCTATCTGTTCTTCTGTTGTTAAATGCAGCTATACCTAGCGGTATTAACAGGGTCAAGTGAAGGCTAAGTGTGTATTAGGGAACTGAGGACAGGACTGATTCCAAGCAATTTGGAAAAGCCATTGCGGCTTACATCTGTATTGCTTGGGGTGGGGAGCGAGGTCACTTGAGTGAAGCAACGTATGCACCGAACTAAGTGAAATACAATATTTGTGATTCCCAATTCATGTCTGTCCATTCGAATACTGGGGTGCTCATGCAAAAAGACAAAGCAAAACAAAACCGAACAGTAGAAGTGGAATAATTCCTTCTGCCTCAACGTACATGTAGAACAGCTGGTTTTCTATTATTTATCTATTTATTCATTTAGCATCTTCTCTTTAGGTCATGGTTGATGTGAATGCACAGGTTGGTTTAGATTCTGAATTAGCTCTTTATTAAAGTATTCTCCTGCTTTATGAATACCTTGCTGTTGAACACGTTTGATTAATGCTGTGTTTGATTCTTTGAATCTTTAATGCATATTTAATTAAAACCAGGAGATGGGGAAATGCAGTTGGACTAAACATTTTATTGCAGACACAAACTTCCAGATTTTTTCTTTTACATTAGTTCCTATAGCTTATCTCAGTCAATGTAAATTTGCACAAATATGGGCAACACACACACACACACACACACACACACACGCTTGCTTGATCTCGGTAGGCAGGGAGTTTCAAAGTGCAGGTTCTGCCACACCAAACAATCGAGTTCTTACCAATGAAGAACAGGTATTGTGGTGTCTTTAGTATTGCCAATTCTGCCTGTCAAAGCTCCTCCCTCATTTTCCCTTCTGTCTGTAAAGAACACCCTCCTAACAATTTCATTGTCGTAAGTGGAACAAGAGCATAAAAAGAGGACTTTGTTTCACCCCACAAGCAAAAATCCCCATTTGTCTTGGAAACTCACCAAACACTAAAGTATGAGCCATTTTTGGAAGCATCCTAAGAGGAAACACTTATTTAAGCACACGCTAGCAGAATATCCAGATTTTAAAATGTATCTTAGTGCTTGCATTTTATTCTGTTAATTAGCTAAGCCTATGAGAGGGGACGCAGGTGGCTCTGTGGGTTAAACCACAGAGCCTAGGGCTTGCCGATCAGAAGGTCGGTGGTTCGAATCCCCGAGTCAAGGTGAGCTCCCGTTGCTCGGTCCCTGCTCCTGCCAACCTGGCAGTTTGAAAGCACGTCAAAGTGCAAGTAGATAAATAGGTACCACTCCAGTGGGAAGGTAAACGGCGTTTCCGTGTGCTGCTCTGGTTCGCCAGAAGCGGCTTAGTCATGCTGGCCACATGACCCGGATGCTGTACGCCGCCTCCCTCGGCCAGAAATGAGATGAGCGCCACTACCCCAAAGTTGTCTGCGACTGGACCTAATGGTCAGGGATTCCTTTACCTTTACCTTTATGAGAGGGGAATAAGGTGCACATTTAAATGAACAATTTCTCATTAATGGAAAACTGCAAATTTCAATACTGGAGCAGAGAAGATATAACTTGCCTCTACTTTTCTGTTGACCTTTCTTTTTGGCAAGCCATGTTGCTCATTCTTGTCTAATCACTTGATTTGTTGATTTGTGGTACTAGACAACAAACATTTCAAATGCGAATTCACTTTCCTAAGATCTCCTTTGCACAGTAATTGTCCAAGGGGGATTTGCTTGATGTTTCTTGGAGCCTTTCTTAAAAAATTCTTTTCTTAAATGTTTATACTACTGTAAATCCTCAAGTGCTAATGCAGCAGTAAACAAAAACAGCTCAGGAAAGTGGCAAAACTGGATTAGACAGGTTGGCTGTTTATATATGAAGGCAGTCTTCAGACTCAGGGTAAATAAACACATTCTTCCTCTAAACCTTTAAATGGCCTTTCAGGCATCACCAGTCAGTTCAGAAGAGGAGGGGAAATCACTTTACTTTCTCCTAACATTAAACATGGCCCAAGTTGAAATGAATTATGTTTATTCCACTTGTTAAAAGGAAACCTGGACCCTGCTCCAGCTGGAGGTCACATGTTTTGGGGGGAAACGTAGGTCTTATAATGAATTTTGGAATGCAAATAGCAGGCACATGGCTCTTTTCTTGGTGGGCGTGCAAATTTATTCAGGGAAATTTGGACTTCTCGTCCAAATTCAAGTTGCTCTACTGCTTGGAATTTGTGATGAGGTAAGAGCGCTCAGTGATTGTGGCTTCACCTTGTGACCCCTGCTTAATTGCTCTTCAGTCCCAGCTTATTACCATGACTGCTCTAGGTTTCTTTCGTGATTTACAAAAATCTTTGCGGTAAGACAAAACTTCTCTCTCTCTCTCTCCCTCTCTCTCACCCCGTCCAATTTGAGTTTTGTTTTGTTTTTTATTTAAGAAAACAAACTGGGAAGCAAGCTGCCATAAAAATATCAGAAACCTGGGATTCGACTATCCTTGCCCAACATGTAAATGATAATGGGATTGCATCTGTTGGATGGAGAACATCTGCCCGCCCACTGCGTGGGTGATCCTTTGCAGCTGTTGGGATTGGCTGTGGTCAACCTTTGATCACTTATCTTGCTTCCTTTTAATTATTATCTTTATCCCAGCAATTACAGCGGTTGATTCAAAATTAAGCTGCGTGGCATTTTAATAAAGATAAGAGAGAATTGAATTTAGTATGTCTAATGAGCGTAATAATTATTTGTGCGCTGGACTGATCTGATATTCTTGTGCTATAAGAATATATTAATTCGGTCTAGGTCCCCGGCCCCCACCCCTCCCCACCCCCACCCCGCTAGCCACTGGATGAAAGCCAAACAATGAAATATTGCATGTTACAGTAGTTAGAATGAGATTCCGTCAAGCGTTTAAATTAGAAACGGATCTTTAGAAAGCCACTTTGGCACGGGAGAGGAAGGGAGGAGACGAAGCCCCTGCCTACATCTGCTTCAGATGCGGTTTGAGTCTCCATAGAAGTACAACAGCCTACAGTAGCTTCCCAGTATGTGATAGATCTGTCCACAAAGCAGAACTGTTTGGCAGAGTATTGTCAGTCGAAGAAGGAAAAGTTTCACGAACGGGATGGAGCAGAGCCGTTAAGTTCACAGAATAGGAATAGCTTTCTTGGGAAAGCTTTATCTTCTCTCTTCGTGTTGCGCAGTCCTCCGAGACCTCTCTGTTTTGCACCAATAGCCTTGCGCGATTCCGTTCATCTGGCCGCAGTATTTCCTGAGGATGCACCACGTGGCTCTCTGTGGTGTGCCTAGAGAGCAATTTGCTCCTCTCACAGTTTGGTGCATTTGGAACTGGGAATACAGGAAATTAGATTACCATACATTTCCATAAGGAAGAAGTTGTTGGGGGGGGGAGAGGTTGGCACACAATCACAAAGGGACTTTTGCCAAGTGAACTACACAGCCCATATTGGTCCCTGAGTTGTTTCCACCTGCAGTAAAGTTGGAAGGTAAGTGTGAAATGGGGGTCACTAACACATGTGGACTCTGGAAAGCAGGCTGCACACCCAGTCTCCTCCAGAATGATGTCATTTGGAGATGCTGTAGGATTATCACGAGCCAATTGCCACTAAGCTTCTTTATTAACTTGTGTATCTTCTTATGTGAAAAATGGATTGGTTGCTTTAAGTACACAGTCTTGGATCCAAATGTAGGGTTATGCAAGTGGAATCCTCACCCCCAGGCTGAAGCCCCTTCCTCCACATCACACACCACCCCAAAGGATCCCTCAAATCTCTGGAGAAGTTTTCTGGGGGAGTTGGAGCATGGGGTGATAAAATTGGCACGAGAATGGAACCATGCATAAATGGAAATGTATTTCACTTGCAATCCCCCATTCCTGGTGTTGAATTAATAAAAGTCAAGTTGCCACTCAGCAAGTGCCGTGTGTGGTTTAGCCTTCAGTGTAGAATCAAGGGCTGTTATCATATTGACACAAAAATAAAAAAAAAATCCTTCCAGTAGCACCTTAGAGACCAACTAAGTTTGTTCTTGGTATGAGCTTTTGTGTGCATGCACACTTCTTCAGATACACTGAAACAGAAGTCACCAGACCCTTATATATAGTGAGAGGGTGGGAGGGGTATTACTCAGAAGGGTGGTGGGAATGGGTGATAGGCTGATAGCTGTGGTAAACCTGTTGACGACTGTTAACGACTGCAATTAGTCTTACAGGAAAAAGCAAGGGGTGAGAAGGTTAAAAATAGCTTTGTCATGTATAATGAGATAAGAATCCAATGGCTTTGTTCAGACCAGGTCTCTCCATGGTTTTAAGCTTGGTAATGAGTTGCAATTCAGCAACTTCTCTTTCCAGTCTATTTCTGAAATTCCTTTATATATAGTGAGAGGGTGGGGAGGGGTATTACTCAGAGGGGTGTTTCGACTATGGCAGACCAACACGGCTACCTACCTGTAACTGAAACTGAATCGTATCGACAGCCTGTGAACCAGCACTACCCTTCTGACTTCAGCAAGCTGACCCCAGTTGCAGTCATTCCCATCATTTGGCAGGCTTAGTAGTACAGTAACAACACCCAGTTTCCTGTTGTTCATTCCCATCAGTTGGATGCATGAAATAGCAGGATGCGGTACTTCTTCACTTTCAACCCGACATTGCTATTTTTGGTGCCCTCCTTGTTCCATAGCCAGCAACTAGCAGAGCTACATGGCCTGAAAAAGTTACATGGTTTATTGCAGCAATAACTGCAAGATCAGCTGGTTGTTTATCTTTAAAGGCAAATGAATCTAGCCCTGAGTCCTCATTTCCCTTAGTATATCTCTGTACTCTGGTTTCTTTCTTTTTTTAAAAAAAAGGAGTTTCCTGTGCCTTTAAGGGTGATGAGAAGCAGCTGTAGGAATGCTGCCAGTATGTCACTTTGGAAATGTCAAAGGAGCAGCAGGTCAGTGGACACCGGTTTTGTGAATCCCCCTTGTCACCTGCACCTGACCCTTGCCACTCAACCCTTCCTTTAAACTCACAGGACTGCCCTTGGCGTGGCTGCAGGAAATAAGACAACTTGGGTGTTGCTGTTTTTCAGCAGCCACAAATCTGTCTCTAGAGTGCCTCATTTTCTAAGATTAACTTTCTACTGTAAAATGACTTTTTAAAAAGGAAATGGTACACAGGAAGAAACAAAATCTGTGCTCTAAAATCAAGAGCTGGGATTAGTTTTTTAGACTCCTTCCATTCTCGATATCACCTTAATATACCATTTCCACTTAGCACAAAACGAAACACTTTTGAATTCCATCAGCTTGAGTGGGAGATGCTGGCAGTCCAATTCAACATATGTTTACTCAGAATAAAGTTCCATTGAATGCATTAGGGGGACTCTTAAGTATTGCGCATGGGGCTGGAGCTTTAAGGGTTTAAAATTTAGCTGGATTGTGCCTGTTGCTACTTTCTAAACTAGGATTTTACACACACACACACACACACACAGTCTTATTAACTCAACTTGCTCTAATCTAGGGATAGCCAACACGGTGCTCCCTACATGTTTTTGGAGTATGGTTGTCATCGGCCCCAGTTTACATGGCCGATAGTCAGGTAATATGGGAGATGTTGTTCAACAACATTGGCTAGCCCTGCTCTAAGCTGTGTACCTCTAAATCCTCTCCTCACTCAATAGTTTGAAGACCTTGATTGGTTAGGCTCAATTTTCTAATAATCTGTATTCGTGTGATCCTATAGAAAGTATGGAAATGGAGGCAGTGAGAGATTTTACTTTCTTGGGTTCCATGATCACTGCAGATGGTGACAGCAGTCACGAAATGCCTCCTTCTTGGGAGAAAAGCAATGACAAACCTAGACAGCATCTTAAAAAGCAGAGACATCACCTTGCCGACAAAGTTCCGTATAGTTAAAGCTATGGTTTTCCCAGTAGTGATGTATGGCAGTGAGAGCTGGACCATGAAGAAGGCTGATCGCTGGAGAATTGATGCTTTTGAATTATGGTGCTGGAGGAGACTCTTGAGAGTCCCATGGACTGCAAGAAGATCAAACCTATCCATTCTGAAGGAAATCAGCCCTGAGTGCTCACTGGAAGGACAGATCCTAAAGCTGAGGCTCCAATACTTTGGCCACCTCATGAGAAGAGAAGACTTCCTGGAAAAGACCCTGATGTTGGGAAAGATGGAGGGCACAAGGAGAAGGGGACGACAGAGGACGAGATGGTTGGACAGTGTTCTCAAAGCTACCAACATGAGTCTGACTAAACTGCGGGAGGCGGTGGAAGACAGGAGTGCCTGGCATGCTCTGGTCCATGGGGTCATGAAGAGTCGGACACGACTAAACAACAAATAAAAAGTATACACCTGGTTGCATTTTTAGTCTATTGCCTTGGAATATCTATCTTAAAGGACTTCCAAGGTTCCATAGTCTAAACAATCTTGCCTCTAGCTTTCAGGATGCAGAAGCAACACTTATCTGTTTTGTTCTTCTATTGTTGCTCAAGTGGGGATAGCCAATGTGAGTCCCCTCCATATGTTGTTAGAACTCAGCTTTCCTCAGTGCTGAGGGATGAAGGAAGTTTTAGGCCCAACAATATCTGTGGAGCACATTATCAGCTCTCCCTGCCCCAAGAGTTCAATGGACAAAAGCTTTTATGAGCAGGGGGGGAGCTTTTCCCTTCAGCACAAACAAGTTTGTTTTATTTGTCTGCATTGTATACAGCCTTGAGTAAATTGGGGTTTTTGGGGTGGAAGGTAATAATACATTTTTTAAAGAATAAATCAATAAAGCCGTTAAACGAAGCATCATAATATATATTCAGTTTATTTCCAATATTTGCAGACCACTTCTCACCACAGATGGGCACAAAGGGGGTTACACAACCAGCAATAAAACAATCAATCAACCAAAATAATACGGTGATTAAAACAAAGAAAAAACACAAGTGAAAACATGAGTTCAATAAATAGGCATGGTAGAACTTACTTTAAAATGCCTGCTGAAATATAAACAGGTCTTTGTCAAATAACTGAAGTTCAGCGTTGTGGGGCTTAGAGCAATCAGTTAAATAAAACACATTAAATCCTGAAAGCCTCTTTTAAGAAATTAGATGATGGATTTTGGCACAGCAGTAATAAAAATTATGCTACGTGAGTTTGATCTCCCTGTTGCCCAGTCGCTTCAGTAGCAGCACCGCTGGGTAATGTAGTTGGTATAACATTCCTACTGCTCATTATTACATTAAATGAGAAGTGGGGTTGTGGGAGAACACAACAGCGCATATTACCACATTCCCTCGGCATTACTAATAAATAGATTCTTGGTTGTTTCATTCCCAGTATAAACAACTGTCAACTGTAACGTCAAAGACTCTCAGCAGCTACATTGGTAGGGTCCTACTTGATAAAGAACTTTAAAGAGAGTGGGCCCCAGGCACAGTTCCCAGCTGTTGGTAGATGTTGAGGGTTTGGATTTAGGTCTATGATAAGTTCAAAGGCTTTCCTGAAAAGATATATACCAAACTGTTCACAGTTCCAGCCTTCAGCGAACCCCTTCCCTACCCCCCTACCCAAACTGCCTGTGAATAACTGCATTCAGCACAGAAGACTTTCGCTAGGCTTCTGATGTCATGACAAAGGTTTCATGCAGCCTTTCAAGATAAGAAAGCAATTTTATGCTTTAAACTGCTGCAGCATCCCAACAGAAACAATCAATAGTTTAGACCTCAAGTTACTATATCAGAAGCCAGTGGTTGTGTGGTTTTATGTTACTCAATTTCTTGAGAAGCAGTTTTCAGGTTTGTCCTTATTTGCCTCTGACCATCCCAAAGCCTTCATCTAAATACAACAATTAACATGAGGAATAGCCCAACTCAGACCCAAAATAATAGACTTATTTTGAATGCCGCTGATCATCTCTGAAATGGATCAATAAAAGACAGAGGGCCTTGGAGCATGCTCAGAATCAATTTCCTTCACCTTTTAGCAACCAAAACTGTCCCGCAATTAAAGCAATTGGAATGAAGTGTTTCCAGTGATGATGGTGGTGGTGATTATTATTATCCCACCCATGTGGCTGGGTTAACGTCAAACATTCAAAACTTTCCAATACTGGGCTGCCTTCAGATGTCTCCTAAAAATTGTGTAGTTCTTTATCTCCTTGACATCTGAAGAGAGAGTGTTCCACAGGGTGGACTCCACTCCCAAGAAGGCCCTCTGCCTAGTTTCCTGTAGCTTCATTTCTTGCAGTGGGGGAACCGCCAGAAGGCCCTCAGTGCTGGATCTCAATGTCCGGGCTGAACAATGGGGGTGGAGACGATCCTTCAGGTAGCCTGGGCATTTGAGACCGTTTAGGGCTTTAAAGGTCAACACCAACACTTTGAACTGTGCTCGGAAACGGACTGGAAGCCAATGTAGGTCTTTCAAGACCAGTGTTATGTGGTCCTGTTGGCTGCTCCCAGTCACCAGTCTGGCAGCTGCATTCTTAGTTGTCATTTCCACGTCACCTTGAAAGGTAGCCCCACACAGAGTGCATTGCAGTAGTCCAAGCGGGAGATAACCAGAGCATGTACCACTCTGGGGAGACAGTGCGTGGGCAGGGAGGGTCTCAGCCAGTCCACCAGATGGAGCAGATGGATTTACACATTAGTGTGAATTATTGTTTTGCAAAAATGCCATTTCGTTCAAGGAACCCGATTCATTGGTATAGAATCTGGATGTGAGGATGCCTTGTGCGAACAGTCCTGAGGAAGTAAAATGGCTACATCTTAAACCTTTTGATTGTCACCAATGTCTCCTTTTCTTTACTTCTTTCTTTCTCTTGTAGAGTTCTCGAACTGCTCGATCGGAGGAAGACCGAGATACCCTGTGGGATGCCTGGGGCTCGTGGAGCGAATGTTCCCGTACTTGTGGGGGAGGCGCTTCCTACTCCCTCAGGCGCTGCCTGAGCAGCAAGTAAGTAGTTAAATGTCTCTTGAGTCTACAATTGAAGAGTGCAGCCTGCCAGCCCCGTATCGCAGCATACAGAGCAGCGGGTGTCTCGGAATCGTGCTTGCATTTCGAACTTGGAAGACGAAAGGTCGCGTCTTCTTCAGGCAACCTTCCAGCAGGGTTGATGGCCCAACGCACAGTCCTTAAAATATGCCTGCAGTAAAAAAAAACGTGCAGCGCAGCGAACAATCCCTACATAGTTCTTACCTGAGTCTAATGCCAAACGGTCCGTTGCCAGCTAATGAAAAATGAAACCACTCATAGACTCTCTCATTCAGAGTGGTAATCCTCTTCACTCCCATGAAGATAAACCTCCAGCTTTCGCACCCTAAATCATTTAGTCATATGGGAGCTATAAAACCCCCCAAAAAAGATAGCCATATTTGTGTCTATATATAGACACATGCACACGCGCACATGTATAATAACACACTGAGCTTTTGCTTTTACAGAATATTTCCTTTAGGTTATAAAGGAGATTCGGGACCAAACTAGACAAGATGCTAAATGAATCACCAGGAAGTTCTTTCTTCCGCCCCCGTCAATTCTGATATAGGGAATTGACCCTTTCTTTCATGCCACTGTCCCAATGGAAATTCTCCCCCTCCTCTGCCATTCCTGTTAACCCTGGAGATGGGAGAGCAAAAGACTCTGGCACCAATGGAAGGTCACTATCATAGGCGCTGACTTGGCTAAGGTTACCAGATTTTTTTCAGTGAATCCGGGGACACTTTTCAACTTCAATGGATTTTGTATGGGGACTGATTTGTAAATCCGGGGACTGTCCCTGGGAAACGGGGACGTCTGGTAACCTTAGACTTTGCCCCACACACATTGAGGGAGCCTGGTGTCATGTGATTCATCCTTCCCCCCCCCACTCCCGAGCGCTCACCTGGCGGTGGTAGGGGCTGGGGCATGTGGTGGGCGCTTGTGTCCTGAACTCGCCCGGCTCCCGAGCACTTGCCCTCTGGCGGTAAGGGAGGGCGGCCCTCTCAATATTGGGGGTGAGCTCAGCCCCCTGCCCCCCAAATATTGGGGGGATGAAGCCCCTTTTGCCCCCCCCCATAGTTGGCATCCCTGGTCCCCATTTTGACTAAATGTAGTTTTGTGAGAGTGACAGGATGACAGTCGGGGAGTGTACGGTAGTTCTGTCTGTACAGTGGCTCTTTTCTGATTTAAAAACCAAACCAATTCACATACACTCACTCACAAACTGAAATGGAAGTCAAAACAAAATAAAAAATAAAAAAAATCCTTCCAGTAGCACCTTAGAGACCAACTAAGTTTGTTCTTGGTATGAGCTTTCGTGTGCATGCACACTTCTTCAGATACACATGAAAGCTCATACCAAGAACAAACTTAGTTGGTCTCTAAGGTGCTACTGGAAGGAATTTATTATTATTTTTTATTTTGTTTTGACTATGACAGACCAACACGGCTACCTACCTGGAAATGGAAGTATTAGGATTAATAATAATATAATAATAATAATTTATTATTTATACCCCGCCCATCTGGCTGGGTTTCCCCAGCCACTCCGGGCGGCTTTCAACAGAGCATTAAAATACAATAATCTATAAAACATTAAAAGCCTCCCTAAACAGGGCTGCCTTCAGATGTCTTCTAAAGGTCTGGTAATTGTTGTTCTCTTTGACATCTGAAGGGAGGGCGTTCCACAGGGCGGGTGCCACTACCAAGAAGGCCCTCTGCCTGGTTCCCTGCAGCTTTGCTTCTCGTAGTGAGGGAACTGCCAGAAGGCCCTCGGCACTGGACCTCAGTGTCCGGGCTGACCGATGGGGGTGGAGATGCTCTTTCAGTACCACCTTGTCTAGTTTCACCCTCAGAAAGACCTGCGTGTTATCAGCAGCAGGGTAAACTGTAAATGTTTGTCTTTGTGCCCAAGAAGACCCGCACTATTTTGAAATTTATAGTCTTAAACTAGCCCCACCGGACTCTCAAAGCTCCTTATGACAAATATCACTAATATAATAAAATCCATTTTAGAATAACTTTTGAAGCCCACACCTAAAGTACCCACATGCATGAAAATGAAAACCAACAGCCCAAGCAAGCAGCGTTAAATTAAAACCAGGTTTATTACTCCACTAGATTTCAAAAAGTACTTCCTAAACAGGAAGATCATAGAATTGCAGAGTTGGAAAGGGCCATGAGGGTCATTTAGTCCAACCCCCTGCAATGCAGGAAACCTTTGCCCAACCTGGGACTTGAACCCATGACCCTGAGATTAATGTGCATAAATTGACCTGATGTGTACAGAATTTGGGTTTCTATGAACTGAGAAGAGGGAAGCTACCACAGAGCATGACTCTGAACATGTCAACAAGTATGAATTTGGCGGGAATAATCATATATCAATTTCAATGATGCTTTTATTATCTTACACGTTGACAGCACCCAGATGTAATTTAAACAGAGCAAAAAACCTGGCACATGTTTTCTGTACCATGCTGATGAGAATTTAATAGAAACCTGTCGGGAAGGAAATACTGTCCAAAAGTGCTTTCTTAGGTTTGATATTATGACGATGTGAGGAAGCACTGTTCATTTTATAATTGAGTCCAGGCAGCACAAAGATGGAAGCTGGATCTCCTGTTGCTGTTATGTTGAGGCAGGAGTGGGATGTTTATGAGGAGAGGAAAGATTCATGGCGGAACCATGAAATCAGTGGGGCAACAATGTGTTTGTTTTAGCTCCCTGTAGAAATGGACAATGGCTTGCCGTTGCCTAGGACTATAATTAGCTCAGCTTTTCCCGTAGGGAACTCGTTCATCATTACCAGAGCACAGTAAATATCTACACCTCCTCTCAAGACAACTGAGCAGCTGAACAATCACTGTGAAGGTCAATCGATTTATTGTGTATAGCCAAAGGCCTTTACAAGGTAAAAGAAAAGGTAAAGGACTCCTGGACAGTTAAGTCCAGTCAAAGGGGACTATGGGGTTGCGGCACTCATCTCGCTTTTCAGGCCGAGGGAGCCGACGTTTGTCCACAGACAGCTTTCCGGGTCATGTGGCCAGCAGGACTAAACCGCTTCTGGTGCAACAGGACACCGTGACGGAAACCAGAGTGCACGGAAACACCGTTTAAATTCCCACGGCAGTGGTACCTATTTATCTACTTGCACTGGCGTGCTTTTGAATGGCTAGGTTGGCAGGAGCTGGGACAGAGCAACGGGAGCTCACTCCGTCGCAGGGATTCGAACCGCCAATCTTCCGATCGGCAAGCCCAAGAGGCTCAGTGGTTTAGACCACAGCGCCACCCGCGTCCCCTCTACAATCCCCTTTAAAATGAAGAGCAGAGGACAAGGGCAAGGCTTTCCTCTGAAATCACACAACATAACCTACAAAAGTTTACAGCATGCAAAATTGACAACACAAAAAATTATAACTAGAAAGCATTAACATAGCTGGAACGGAGCTTCTTCCAGATGGGTCATTTGCAGATGCTTATCAGCTAAGAGTTTGACTGTCACTTTCTGGGGGATTGGCCGGAGGACCAGTTAATAGATCAGGCATAGGCAACCTTGGCTCTACAGATGTTTGGTCGGCCCTCACGGCTCTTCACTTCATCAAATCTGGCCCTCTTTGAAAAAAGTTTGGACACCACTGTTCTATGAAAACAAGTATTTGGGGTGGTGTGCGTAAAAGCTGTCTATAGTCGGAATTGTCTTTCAAAGTGTGTTGTTTTTTTATTCCATATCAAGAGAGTTCGGCTTGATTTATGAAACCAAATGTGAACTTTTGCCTATTCGCAGATTGAGAAAAGATTATTATGTGCTGATTCTGTTCGCCAGTAATAATATATTCTAAATAGTAAAAATTGACCTTGAATTAGCACTAAATGTGCAACTCATTTTTCCTTTTTCTGGTCTGCATACAATTATGAATATAAAAGAGTGCTAAATGATTATGATTACTATTTTTCCCTGTGATGTTGGACAAGCAGTTTCAAAGCGAAAAGAAAAGAAACCCACCCAAACTTTGGGGATTTAGAAACAAACCCCAAAGCATGACGGTTTTAAATTTAAGAAGAAAATGAACTATCTGTAATTTGTGTTGGTGGTTCACAGTTTTGTGATGTCTGTCATGTTGCAGAGTTGTGTATGCCGTACATAATTCTGTAACAAATAAAATGAAGAATGACGCTAGATTTTTTTATTGTTAGTTTGATAAATTAAGAACTGGCGCGCTAGTTGAGCACTATAGAGCAGACCAACCCACAAACCAAAACTAAATATTTCTCCTCCACTGAGGAATGTTCATGGTGCATTATGCCTTTTCGTTCTCTGTGTGATGGCTTCCAGAACATGAAGAAAAAGGAGAACGCAGTCCCATTGTGTCAGCTTTGAAGCCATGCAAAGAATACATGTCCTACTTCTAAATACCTTTGTTCAGCTAAGCAGCTGAATAAATGCAATTAATTTATTTTCCAAGAGTCGCCTGCCAGATCTCCTGATTAGTCCCATTCCTTTAGCTGTTCGGGTCAGGTATGTTTAGCTGCCATGCATTTTCACTGTGTAAATGCAAAGATCCTTATTAATATGACCTCCATACAATGCACTGCAAACTTTGTTCATCAGGTAGCATGGAAGACATTAGTAGTTCCAAGCCAGCTGTGCTTAACTTTGAGTTCAATAGGGACAGCAGGACTTGTGGTAGGTTCTGAAGAAGGAAAGTTAGAAGGAAAGAGTTAAGCTGAGGGTTTAGGTGAGGCAACCAGGTGGTAAGAACATAAGAATATAAGTAGAGTCTGCTGGATCAGGCTAATAATAATAATAATAATAATAATAATAATAATAATTTATTTATTTATATCCTGCCCTTCTGGCTGGGTTTCCCCAGCCACTCTGGGTGGCTTTCAACTGAATATTAAAAACAATACAGCATCAAACATTAAAAACTTCCCTAAACAGGGCCACCTTCAGTTGTCCTTTAAAAGTAAAATAGTTGTTTATTGCCTTGACATCTGCTGGGAGGGCGTTCCACAGGGCGGGCGCCACTACCGAGAAGGCCCTCTGCCTGGTTCCCTGTAACCTCACTTCTCGCAGCGAGGGAACTGCCAGAAGGCTTTTGGTGCTGGACCTCAGTGTCTGGGCTGGACGATGGGGGTGGAGACGCTCCTTCAGGTATATTGGAATATTGTGAAGCTCCTTGACATCTGATGGAAGGCGGGTGCCACCACCGAGAAGGCCCTCTGCCTGGTTCCCTGTAAATTGGCTTCTCTCAGCGAGGGAACTGCCAGAAGGCCCTCGGCACTGGACCTCAGTGTCCGGGCAGAACGATGGGGGTGGAGACGCTCCTTTAGGTATACAGGACCGAGGCCGTTTAGGGCTTTAAAGGTCAGCACCAACACTTTGAAAATGGCTCATCTAGTCCAGCATCCTGTTCTCACAGTGGCCAACCAGGGAAATCATGAGCCCAAGAGCGCTCTCCCCTCCTAAGGGTTCAGCATTGTTGCCTCCAACTGTGGAGCAAAACTCCTACCCCTGGCCACCCATAGGGCTTCTGCTGGCAGGACTAGTCAGTTCAGTCTGGTACATAGTTTTCAATCTGGTACAGAGTTAGCAAGGGAAACCCCTTCCCTCCATATTGAGGCTGAAATTCTCCACATTACTCTTTGGATCAAGAGTCTTTCTGCCCTGAAACTGTTGCCATTGGAACTGTGTACCTCCTCTGCCCATTGTTAATAAATGCCACCATCATTCTCTTTGCATTGCTGCTTCTGGGCTTCTTCTGGGGAGAAATGGTGCGTTTTTCTCACTATAATCTTCTATAATAATCTTTGAAAATGCGTAATATGGAAAGGGAGGGTACAGGAAGGGAGGAACTCCCAGGACTCTGGAAACAATCTTAGGTGATAATAGGTTAACCGCGAAGCTAAATATTTACAAAGAGATCCTGTCCATTATTGTTGTCATTCTTTCCAGCAAAGGGGCAAAGCATGGGATACTTTGTGTGCGCACAAACATTGAAAAACACAAGACATAGCTGACCATGTGTGGTCTCACGGATATTGAATCGCTGAAGCCAAGTTTATGGGCCAACATCTGTTATCATCACCCTTTCCTCTAGGAAATCCTGTATAAATTGTTGATCAGGGTGGAGATCTTGCCTGTGCCTAACATTTATCCACATCATCCATCCTCAATTAATAAGAAAAATTATACATGAAAAATTATCAAAGGGGAGAGATAAGTTTTGGAGAAATCCTTGTGGTTGGGGTGTGTGGTCCTTGTTGCAGTTACCTTACATGTGGCCTAGAGCTGTTGTTGAGTGTCCTTTCTTTCATTCTGCAAATTATCTCTCTTGTGGTCTGTGCTCCACAACCTTCCTAAGTGCCTGTGCTTCCTGAAAGCCCCATGGTGTAGAGCAGTGATGGCTAACCTTGACACTCCAGTTGTTTTGGAACTACAACCCCCATCATCCCTAGCTAACAGGATCAGTGATCAGGGATGATGGGAGTTGTAGTCCCAAAACATCTGGAGTGTCAAGGTTAGCCATCACTGGTGTAGAGGAAATGCGGAAGACCATTGTAATTTTGAGGAGTTAGGTGACATGTCTCTTTCCCTTTAACATCCCCGGTTTAAGATCTGCTGAGTTATGATAGTATAATTTGCGTTTCACACACCTGTGTCGGGAGTTTCCTGGGTCTCCTGTGTTCTAAGTGCCTATTGGATACCCAGTGAGTGGGAGACTCTGAGCTGCTCCCCGCATTAGTCGCACCCGGTGTCCTGGGCTGACCATGAGTAATGCCTGTTAACCAGGTGCACTCAACTGCATCCAAGTTGGCTATAAAAGCTGTAGGCTGAAGGAGCTCAGCGAGCTTCTTCACAGATTGAGGTACCTGATCCTGTGAGAATGTCGGCCGGGGTCTCTCTCGCTGCTCTAACTTGGGCTCCAGTTAGAAGGCAGCTGAAGGGGAGATTGTGTGTAACTCCTGTCTGGTATGTTTTGATTTGTGTTTTGTATTGCCTCCTGTTTATTTGTTAACCTTATGCAAATAAAACATTGCTTTTCCTTCATCCACTGGCGGGCTTATTGGCTCCAGATCCAGAAAGAACCCTGCCCTTGGCAGAACACATGGCACCCTCAACTAGGGTTTCATATAGGTGCTGAAGGCAGGTGTGCAGACTACCATTTACCTGACCATTGCTTTTAAAAAAAGTGAAGTCTTTTTACTTTTAAAGAAATAAGTTGTGTGTGTGTTTTGTTTTGTTTTGTTTTTAAGGTAAAGAGAAGGACTTCTCTTCTACCATGTCTACAGCAATTTCATTCTTTCCTTCTTCTTTTTTGAGTACGTTTTTTGGAAATGTCAGGCCATGCCCTGCTTTATCAGTTATGTGACCAAATATTTCACAAAGACTGATTCCTCCTTGTCCTTTGCTTAATTGGTTTTTTTTGGGGGGTGGGGTCCTCCTCCTAAGTAGCGGGGATCCATATTACTAACTTGAAGGCATGCCATTTTTATTGCACAGTGATTAATCTAGATTAAACCCCTTGAATTTTGGCATTTAATTTCAAAGCAAACTAGAACCCTGATGTCCATGAGTAGATTCATAGTTGTAGGTGAATGCCAGGAAGGTGTGAGAAATGCCATGAGTGAGTCAGGCCATGGCAAGAAGTGAGCTTGATGGGCTACAGTGTGGATTTGTTTGGTTTTTTTACTGTCGGTGTCTGTATTCTCTCCCAATTTGATTTTTCCAGTGTTTTTAAAAATTATTTGGTATTATGGCTGTTTATCTCTCTAACCCTTATACGTGTTGTTGTGACAGGTGCGTTATTATTTGGTTTTATCCCCTCAATATAAGCTTCTAGTTTAAGCAGCATACCATAGAAGAGTTTGGATTTGATACCCCGCTTTATCACTACCCAAAGGAGTCTCAAAGCGGCTCACATTCTCCTTTCCCTTCCTCCCCCACAACAAACACTCTGTGAGGTGAGTGGGGCTGAGAGACTTCAGAGAAGTGTGACTAGCCCAAGGTCACCCAGCAGCTGCATGTGGAGGAGCAAAGACGCGAACCCGGTTCCCCGGATTACGAGTCCACCGCTCTTAACCACTACACCACACTGGCTCACTCCTCTTATCCCAATATAAGACATGTGGGGATGTGTATGAAGGTAGCAGAGTGTATAAATAAAAAAAATAAAAAAATAAAAAATTGTCCAGTAGCACCTTAGAGACTTAGTTGGTCTCTAAGGTGCTACTGGGCATTTTTTTATTTTTATTTTATTTCGACTGCATCAGACCAACATGGCTACCTACCTGCCTGAATCTATGCCTGAATGTGCACCTGTAGAAGTTTACCCATGGCTGCTAGCTGCAATGTCTCTGTTCTACCTCCACTGAGAGAGGCAGTATGCCTCTGAATACCAGTTTCAGGGAAACAGAGTGTTCAAGTTCTCCTTGTGGTCTTCCCGTGGAAGTCACCCTGAGACCAGAGTGCTAGACTAGATGGGACTCTTGCCTGATACAGCAGGACTCTTCTTAGTCTGATGTCTTGTCAGGGACCTCCACCCCCACCCCACCTTTTGACCCATTGTTTAGTTCTTCTGGTACATAAAGTTAAGTACACTTTTATAGGGCGGAAAAATTCTGTAAGTTTCCATCCCTTTGAACCCCATTCATTTCGTTCTGTTCTAAATTAGCCATAGGAGAATTGGGCTGCAGATAATGGATCAGCAACCTTTCCTAAGATGACCTATGGAATCCCAGAGTGGTTTTCACCACAGCTTTGAGCCAAAGTTTTCTGTTTCACTTGGCACCCTCTGTGACTGTTTGCACACTCCCTTTTGTCATCATCCTTTCCTGTCAAGTTATATTTTGTTTGAGAAGTTTGGCTGAGGATGATGGAGTTGGCCATGATTCCATTGCTCTGTATTTTACAGTTTCCAGCTTCAGATCAGGATCCTTGTGCCTTGAGCAGCAGATATTTTTACACACTGAAAAACCCAAATCATGACATTGTATATAATATATACATATTTTATTTTGCCTGTTCACTTTCCCCCCCTTCCCTCTGTGCCATGGAATTGATATGCACCAATCTGTTCCACCCTGATAGGGCAACTTGCTGTCATGCTCCAAGTTAGAGCAATGTGAAGAAGCCACTTTCTAAAAGTCATTGGAAGAGTAGGAATCATTGTTTGGTGCTTTCTTTGGAATAGTCACCTTTTCATTCCCATTTCAGAAAGCATGTGGAGATTATATATCCAAAACTCAGTCCCTAAAAACAGCTGCCATTGCACAATATACATAGCCAAAATTTTAGTCCTGTCTGAGTTTGTGCTATTTATTGACCTTTTCATGGAATGAATTTAAGTCCCCTTGTATACATATTAGGCAACTGTGCAGTTAATGTGTATTTCTAAAATTATATTTAATTTAAACTATAGGGGAAATCGGATTTCAAATCTGCAATACATTTGTATACATGGAGGAAAAACCTGCATTCAATGCATAGCTCTAGTTTTATGTGGATTAAGCCTACTTTGCTGTGGCATGCAAACATAATAGCAGCCACATCTGGTGTAATTCTGGAATGATGGGTTTGCGGAGGGCAGCAGCAGCAGATTCCCCTGGTTTGCTGTTTTTCCTCACTCTTGATGATCATATAGGTACTTAGTATACCATTTTCCATCTTGAAAAATACTTCTGTTGTTCTTTGAATAGCTTGATAGAATGAAACCATTACCATGAATTCACTACCATTGTTGTCTTACTGCATTCCAACCTCCATATCTTTGGAACGGGTGCGTTTGTTCTTCAAAGCAAGAGTCAAAATTCAGGAAAGGAGTCTGAAGAAGAGAAGCAAATGGTGCTGACAAGAGAATTAAGTTCTGGGCTTCATCAAAATATTTTTTTTAAAAAATCAACAGATAATATCTTATCCACCCAAGAGTTCTTAAAGAACTCAAATGTGAAATTGACAATCTCGTAACAAAAATATGTAACTTGTGTCCTAGATCAGTCTTTGAGGATGAGCAATGTAACAGCTGTTTTTAAAAAGGAATCCGGGGGTTGGGGATCCAGGAAATTATAGGCTAGTTAGTTTAGATAAACTCATGGTAAATTGGTGGAAAGAATTGTTAAAGATAAAATTATCAAGTTTATAGAAAGAACAAGTCTTTCTGGAGTTATATGAACATGATTTTACAAAAGTAACCCTTGTTCCACTAACTTTTTGGAGTTCTTTAAGAGTGTTAATAAGCAGGTGGATATTGGTAATCCAGTAGCCATTGTGTACTTGGACTTTCCAAGAGCTTGGAAGAAACTTCCATCACCGAAGATTCCAGTGCAAATTTAGCAGTCATAGGATAAAACGACACATCTTGTTATGCATCATAAACCATCTAAGGAACAGGAAGCGGAGAGTAGGAGCAAATAGACCGTTCTTACTGTGGCTGGATATAAGGAGCTGTGTCCCGCAAGAATCTGTGCTGAGAATGGTGCTTTAAACTTATTCCTATGATATGTGATTCCAGTGATATGCAGCTGGGGTGAAAAATGGAAGTGGCCAGGTTCATTCATAGCACCAAATTATCCAGGTTTGACATACCAAAGAAGATTACAAAGGATCTCTCCAAACTGGACGACAGAGGCATTAAAATACTAAATGTGGTTCATTGTAATTAAATGTAGAGTCATAGAATCATAGAATCATAGACCTGGAAGAGACCACAAGGGCCATCCAATCCAACCCCCTGCCAAGCAGGAAACACCATCAAAGCATTCCTGACAGGTGGCTGTCAAGCCTCTGCTTAAAGACCTCCAAAGAAGGAGACTCCACCACACTCCTTGGCAGCAAATTCCACTGTCAAACAGCTCTTACTGTCAGGAAGTTCTTCCTAATGTTTAGGTGGAATCTTCTTTCTTGTAGTTTGAATCCATTGCTCCGTGTCCGCTTCTCTGGAGCAGCAGAAAACAACCTTTCTCCCTCCTCTATATGACATCCTTTTATATATTTGAACATGGCTATCATATCACCCCTTAACCTTCTCTTCTCCAGGCTAAACATACCCAGCTCCCTAAGCCGTTCCTCATAAGGCATCGTTTCCAGGCCTTTGACCATTTTGGTTGCCCTCCTCTGGACACGTTCCAGCTTGTCAGTATCCTTCTTGAACTGTGGTGCCCAGAACTTGAACTGTGGTGCCCATTGGGCAAAAAAGAAAGAAAGCATAACTTCAAATCTACACTAATGGGGTATGAAAGAATTGCTGATGCTTGACCATGGATCTTGGGCTCATAGTGAATGCAGTCATACCTCGGCCCCCGAACACCTTGGGAGTTGAACATTTCGGCTCCCGAACGATCAAAAAACGGAAGTCATTGTTCCGGAGCTTCCTGCAGCCAATCAGAAGCTGGGCTTTGGAAGTCGAACGTTTCGGAAGTCGAATGGACTTCTGGAACAGATTCTGTTCAACTTCCGAGGTACGAATGTATCTTAATGAAAGCACCCACTTAGTGTGTGGCAGCTGCAAAAAAGGAAAGTTATGTGTCATTAGGAAAGGGGTCAAAAATGAACCCCAATCATTGGAGAAACCATGTCCAAGCTGGTACAAACGTAACCACAACAATATGCAAATATTGGCAGGCATCAGGAGTAACAAGTACTCTTTAAGTGCAATACAAATACTCCTATTAAAATACTTGCCAACAACTTTTCTAATGGCTTTGTACTTTATTTTTCAGATGTCTTTGTCACCCATTCTGCTGTGGGTTTCAATTCATATCCTACTTTTCATTTGACAAACACTCACAACACAGTTCACAGTAAAAAGACTGAATAATAAGCTATTTTGCTATTAAATCACATAAACGCCCCAAAATAAAAATACAATCTTTAAAAAGGAGAGGATTGTTGTTGCAGAAATAGAGGAAAGTCTTAGCTTTAGTGGTCTTTGGAGACGAAGGACACAGGGTGTTGCCTTAGGCTGAAGTTAGACCATTGTGGTCCATCTAGGTCAGTACTGTCAACACTGACTGCCAGCAGCCTATCAGGATTCCTACTAGGGATTGAATCTCAGATCTTTTACATGCAAAGCATATGTCTCTCACTGAGCCTATGGCTTTTCTTGACGATCGTGGAACTCCCAGAACTTTGGCATTCAGGTTCTATTGAAATACAGTGGATAGAATGTTGGGCTTTTGCCTGGATTCATATTTGTGCACATCAGTATCCAACTGTAAGCAAGTCATCATCTGACATACAGTATTTCCCAGCTGTAAAACTGACCTGTTGACCTACCTTCACAGTAGTTTCGCGAGGCACAAACGCAAGCCAAATATACACGATGCTGATGACATCAGCAAACCCAGAGAGAATTTGTTACTTATTTGTGGACGATAAGCTTGTTGAACCATCAAGTTCCAATACTTGTTTTGAATCCAAACCGCACGAAGTCACAAACTTCAGACAATTTACAGAGACAGTTTAGTCTGTAGATTTCGCTAATCGTTCCTTCAGAGATGGCTGGTAACTTGGTTGTGGTTTTCCTAATTTCCGACCGCTACACCATGTTAATTATGAATAATGCATTAAATATCTTCCAAATGGTTTTTCCGTATAAACAGCTACCGTTGCCTCCAGGATATTATGGGATAGGGGAGGTTAGCACGGTAAAGACTGGGAGGAATGTCTCTGTATTTTCAAATTGCAGGGTTGACTTTTAACAGATATACTGTACATTGTAAGCTCATTTATGTGGCCGCCTGCAAAATGCATCCAGCTATGCTTGGGATATAAGGAGCTGATTTATGGGAAGTCAGATAATTTGTCCTTCCTGTGAAATACTATCTGCTCTGATTGGTAGCAGCTTCAAGGGTCTGCAGCAGAACCAGTGCATGCACACATCCTACTCTAGAAAGAGAATGTATCTCCCACCAGATGCTGTAGAAAAATCCCTACCCTGTTTCAAAATTATGCTCCAGTCCTAAGACCAAACTAGCGGTTTTGGCAAACAACCCAGGGCAGCTTGTAAAAAACATAGGTCACTGTTACACACCTCTTATTTCCTGTACCGCTGTGCCCTATAGCTGTGTATAAGTAACTGAAATAATTGCACACTCTGCCAATGTTTGTCCCCACCTCCTGTTCAGATGTTTAGATGGCAAGCTCCTTGGTTACTCTGCCAAGTGCCACGCACATGGATGGTTTAATATGCAGCCTGTGCATGTTGTGTATATCATAGGAGAGTTTATGGGTCCCAATATCCACTCATTTGTTATGGGTGTGGGAATGTTTAGGGATGGACTGAGACAACCTTCATGTCTACTCTAGTAAATGCTGTGTTTGACTGCACCTGATCCTTACATCCCACAATGGGGAATGGAGACATGGTGACCGCAAGACGTCTGGAGACTTTGCTGTCCTCCAGCTTCTTAAAAACTAGGGCTTGGCTTGTGGTCATTTTTCTGACTTGCAATGAAGTTCCAGCACCAGCCTGGTTAGCATAGACTGCGAGAGCGCTGCTGATTCTCCAGGCTTGGGCTTCTACTCTTAATCAGGTCTCTTTTCCATTACACTTGCATCCTGTGTTACTTCTGGTTATTAATTTTTTGCAATTTTCGTTGTTGCATGGAAGTGCAAGCACAGTAGTAATGTTATGACGTCTTGTTGATGAATTTGTCTGGGGTCCAAAGCTCATATCAGGAAGAACAAAGACCCAAAGGGGTTGGAGAGCTTCTGGTGGTGCAGCACTGCATGTGAAGGTCTGGTTTTTCATATTGGTTCGAACCATCCAACTAAATCTTGGGCTGCAGGTCTTTACTACTTAACTCCATGAAATGACAGACATTAAGCGGGCAGGGAGACATTCTCAGTAACATTGGGAGTAAATTCAGTGCAGCTTTATTGACTTTTATGAGTGCTCTAGAATTACATTGATGTAATTTGGAGTGTGTTTCATCCCAGGGACATTTATTTGAAGCTCAAATCTACCTCTCCTCCCACACAAAGGCTAGCATTTAGTTCATTTCAGCTATGATAAATTATTTGCATCAGAAACGCTGACTCTCTAAAACCTGAGATTTTGGGAAATGTTATTTATGCTAAAAGTATTAATTCCTAATAGTTTTTGGTCTCCTGCTTTACTACTTCTCGTCTTGCTCTCATTTTGGGTCATTACCCCATATACTGCATCCCATATGTGTGCCTTTGGCAGTCCAAAAGGTATGATTTGTGTTTTGATTTTCCTGGCCAGTTTGCTGACTGCAGTGACTGCTGCTGGCATTTGGCCAGCTGGTTGTTTATTTTGTTACCGCTACAGAAAAAAATATTTCTCAGATATTTCGGCGTGTGTTTTTTAGGTTGCCAGGGGAAAAAGAAGGCCTATGCTATCTACTCCTCGCCTGCTTTTCTGATCTTAAAGGGTGAAGCGTGGAGCTGAGCTGAAACAACCTCTTTAGTTTCATTTTCACTATGGCTGATAAAACCCCTCAATTTTCCCATGTGATTTCAAACTGTCCATCATCCCCCCCTCCTTTTAAAAATTTTTTTATTGGTTTTACAATTTTATAAGCACATTACATCTCGATCAGGTTTTCCTTGCCTCCCCTCTCTCACCATGAGAGGCTTGAATCTCCCCTCCCCCCCTCACAGAGGTATACCCATTCCTTATGCCCCTGACCTTAATAGTATTATGCCTTAACTTTGCTTAGGCCTGGCCCAATTACCGGGCCAGGCCATTCTTATTTCTATTACATCTCTTCTGTGACTCCCTCACATCCTCCCTATTGATTTCATACTTTGTCATCATATTCTCTTATCAGGTTCATGCTTCTTCTTTTAAATCATCATCAATTATACATTATTATTATTATTATTATTATTATTATTATTATTATTATAACTAAGTTTGCACCTCCGCATTTATATCCTTATTACATCTACTTGGTTTCCCTCTACCTCCCCTTAGTCTCCAGGCATCTAGCCCTGTTATGTCCTTAACTTATCATCCCCCCCTCCTTTTTTGTCCAAGTCCTGACCACTAGAAGGAAAGATGGGGAAAGTCCCCAAAGGCCTGTTTCCGAAGCCTCCCTTACGGCACAGGCTTAATAGCAAGGGTCAGGAAGGAGTCCTATGTTGAGACAAAGCTTCAACAGAATCTGTGTCGTGGGCAAGGAAGCATTTATAGCCAGAAGACCACATTTCCTTTTAGCTATCCTCCAATGACTACATCCTCCAATGACTACATGCCAGTGGCATAGCATGGGTTACCTGCACTCGGGGCAGACAAGCCGCTGATGCTGCCAGAACGACCCCCTCACCGGAACAAACCT
This sequence comes from Darevskia mixta, assembly GCA_034641385.1. Taxonomy (NCBI): domain Eukaryota; kingdom Metazoa; phylum Chordata; class Lepidosauria; order Squamata; family Lacertidae; genus Darevskia; species Darevskia mixta. The sequence goes on from JAWWNH010000017.1 coordinate 23,324,428, forward strand.
CTACAGGAAAAAAAGATCCCCATTCCCTGGTCTAGAATCTAAAGGGTATTCTGCCAATTGCAGCTTCTCCTCTCATTGCAGTATTATAACTCAAGGACCCTACGTGGACAGCAACAAAGACCTAAAAGCAATGCTGGGGGCACTGAATGTCACAGTTTATACTAACCAGCCTGTTCTTTGGCTGCAGGCTTCCAGCATGTTATTGATCGTATAGGGTGTTAAGAAACTTTATACAGAACCCTTGCTTCTGTTTGACAAATGAATGGAAAACCCTAACCCAGTCATTTCCATCGCCACTCCAAACCCATTTGCAAGAAATGGGGCCTATGAGGACCTAGCTTTGAAGGCAAGGGTTGCTCTGTGCCAAGCTGATCTGTGCCCAAGTTGAACTGTGTGAAAATGCCTGAAGAACTGTACTAGCTCAAGAGAAGCTGTGCATTTGAGCACAGTCATTTGGACACGATGTTGGCGGGTGTTTTGTTCGGTTGACGGTTTGCACTTTCACTTCAACCACATTTTCAAAAAGAAAAGTTTTTTTTAAAACACACAAACATGCATATACACACAGACATATACACTTATTTTTACAAAACCATATTCATATCAATACCTTTATGGGGTTCCCTGAACCCCAGGACTTCCTCCCACTCCTCCCCTGGCTTCCAGAATTCTTCCCCTTTTAACTGCCTCGGTTTACTTTATCTAACTTTGTTATACTCCATTCTTATCCTTTGCTAATTTAAATTACAAGTGTTATGTGAATCCTGCCAATGTTTTTAAACTCTTACAGTGTTCTTTAATGCTTGTGAAACATGGACCACTTATAAACGCCATCTCCAACCCCTTGAAAGATTCCATCAACGGTGTCTCCGAAAATTTTTACACATCACTTGGGAAGACAGGCGAATTAATACCAGTGTACTGGAAGAAGCAAAGATCACCTGTGTCGAAGCAATGATTCTTCAACATCAACTTCGTTGGACTGGTCATGTTGTGCGGATGCCTGATTATCGTCTTCCAAAGCAACTACTCTACTCCGAACTTAAAAATGGAAAGAGTAATGCTGGTGGTCAACAGAAGAGGTTTAAAGACTCTCTCAAGGCAAATCTAAAAAAATGTAGTATAAACACCAACAATTGGGAAACCCTGGCCTGTGAGCACTCCAGTTGGAGAACAGCCTTGACCAAAGGTGTCATGGGCTTTGAAGACACTGGAACTCAGGACACAAGGGAGAAACGTGCTAAGAGGAAGGCACGCTTGGCAAATCCACACCGTGATCAACTCCTGCCCGGAAACCTAGGTGCCCACTGTGGAAGGACGTGTGGATGCAGAATTAGCCTCCACAGTCAATTACGGACTCATTGTTAAAACTGTGTTTATGGAAGACAATCTTACTCGGCTATGAGGGATCGCCGAAGAAGAAGACCATTCTCTACTAAACTTATTGTCCTCTTGGTGCCTGATCTCCCCAGTTAACCATGGCATCTCCGCATATTCCATCATCTTCAATATCCATTCTTCTTTCAATCGAATATTGGGCTTCTTAAGAGAAGTTACAATAATTACAGGCAATCCCCCCATTTGTTGGGGGGGGGTGTTTACGTTCTGAGGCACTGCATGCATCAATGAAATCACATATATTTGAAACACCATTGAAAAAGCCTGCAAACACCCTGTTCCGCCCCCATCCCTCCCCATCCTGCCTCTTTTTGTGACGTTTTCAGGTCACTTCTGGGTTCAGTGAGATGCACAGATGCACGCATATTGAACGGGCACAAATGGAGGGTTGCCAATATACTGTTCAGATTGTTAGTATGTATGGCTCTCTTTCCTTTTCCTATGTATTAAAAAATATATATTTTCTGGGGGTTAAGAAGTAATAACAATAATTCTTGTATTGTGCTGCATCAGAACCTGTTGCAATACTTCTTAGTGGGATGGACTTGCTCAGGGTGTTCCATCGTGGTGTGGAACTGAAATACATTTTTAATTCCAAAGGTTTGGATTTATTGAACTATGTTAGTTTAATGCTCAACTTCTTAAATTAAGAAAAGTCAGCTTTCCCATGCATGCAACAGCTTAGAAAAGAAACAGATCTTCCGTTAACTCAAGCATTATGTTGGCCGTGCTATAGTTCAGAATGAGGGGGGGGGGGGCGGGGGAGAAAAAAAGAAAAGCGCTTGGACTTTGTCAGAAACTGGAATGTTTAGGTTGAAAATTTCTTTCTGTTTCTGATCTGCAGATGGCCATCAGTCTTCATCTTGTTCCGTTTTTTATTCCCATCAGCCTACAGCATTTACAAAATTCTTATCCTGGTCTGGTAACATTTTGTAGTCTCTTTGCACTTCTTAAGGTGCCAGGTGGCATAATCCTATATATATATAAGGTGTTGTTTTTCTTTTAAAAAAAATAAAAATCTTTTCAGTCTCCCTCCCATAATCTGGAGAAACCCAATTCAGGAACTGCTGTTGTTGAGTTGTCATTTTTCCATTAACACTATTACATATCCTTCAAACTGACTTAATTGTTTCAAGAGTCATATATGAGTTTTCATATATTTTGATCCTAATATTGGCCAACCAACCAAAGGTGCTATAGATGTACCGTATTTTTCTGTGTATAAGACTACATTTTTTCCTAAATTTTTGAAGTTTAAAATAAGGGGTTGTCTTATACACGGATAGTGCATAGTGCATTTTCTTAACTTTGAGTCCCAAAAAATAGGGGGCGTCTTATACACGGAAGCGTCTTATACACGGAAAAATACAGTGCATATTCTCAAGTTGCCCAGATCAGAAAGTTAAAATGGAAGAAAGGTTTCCAGTATTTGATATTAGACAATAAGTAGTCGTGATGGTGTAGTTCCAAATTCGGAATTCCAAATCCACCTTCATTAATTTGTGATTGTGTTTTCTGCAAAGATAATATTGGTGTTGTTGAACCCCAAATACATTTCCTAGCAATATTCCAATCCTGGCATTGGGTGCAAACTTGTTGATCACTTGGACTGAATGTATAAAGTCAGGGAAATTATATGGGAAGGCAAAACCTATAGCCTATGAAAGGAAAAAGGATCTACAGGAGACAGAAATTGGAGTGCACAGACAAAGCTACTGAAGGCTACTATGATAGGTCGTAAAAGCAAATATCTCTGTTTGAGCCTTTCTTTTGGGGATCCAGCAGGGCTATGAATTTTAACTAACATGCTCATCTTTTAAAAGTGTTAATTTGATTCTCTTTCATTATGGGCATCTAAGACAACAAATTCAATTCCGTTTTCTTGCAAAATGCTTATAGATTTGATTTTCTCCTACCTCTACACATAAACACACACGAGAAACAGATTAACCATATGCCCAAATTTACTGAGTTAATTCATCATACCTTGTTTTCCCATAGTATTGCCTAATGAATGTTTGTCAGTAACCCTTATGTTAAGATGGCACACAATATTCTGAGGTTCTGTATTGGAAAAATAGTTTGTAGCAGCCATGCACTGATGTCATTGTAATTTGACATGTTGTATGCTGCCTTGTATTTTAATGAAAAGCGTGCTCTGCAAATATTTACCCTGTTTCCCTTTTTTAATACGTAGTCATAAAGTAAGCCATGGCAGGGTTTTTGTACCTTTGTGAGAAGTAAGACGTACCCCAAAAGTAAGCCATGGTGCCGCCATTGTTCCCGCCGCCTTCTCAGCTCCTCCTGCGTGCGCAGGGAGCCAGCGAACCAGTGAGAGGCATGGGGGGGAATGCGCCTCTTGCGGAGTTCTGCCCCGCCTGCTTAGCGCGCAGGGAGAAGCGCGGGGGGGAGACGCCTCTTCCTGCCCCGCCTGTTCCACAACAAGAATTGTGTCATGTGTCTGATTTATATGACTGGCAAAATACAGATGGAAATGAGTGACTTGTATTGACTATATTGACATGCAGTAATGTGGCTTTTGTTTTTGTTTTGCTACAGGAGCTGTGAGGGTCGAAATATCAGATACCGAACATGCAGCAACGTGGTAAGTAATTATATGCCAGGGCTACTGCAATCCACATATTGGGAAAGATTTTGGGTTTGTGACAAATGGGTGCTCTGGAAAATGTCCCCAAAAAGGATAGGTCTCTGGTAGTGGCATGTGACGTTCAAGTAAATGAGGGTTATACACAAATATTTACAGTGTTGTTGGTATGAAGAGAGGCACATTTTCCCCATAGAGGCGCAATACTCATGCCTCCTTGCAGATGTATTTCCCCCTCAATGCAGAAGGAGGGAGAGAATGAAGGACACCTTATTCATGCTTGCCCTCTTGCAGCTCCTCCAAATGTCCCTGTTTTCCAGATTTAAAGAAGCCGTCCTGGTTTCTGTTTGGTCCCAGAATGTCCCGCTTTCCCTTAGGACATCCCTGTATCCATCAGAGAAATGTATGAAGTTTTGTGACACACACACACACCCCAAGCCAAGGAAACAAGTGCAACCTTTAGAAGACACCTGAAAGCAGCCCTGTATAGAGAAGTTGTTAATGTTTTATTTTGTTTCTATACATGTTGGAAGCCGCCCAGAGTGGCTGGGACAACGCAGTCAGATGGGTAGGGTATAAATAATAAAATGATGGTGATGAGTGGTGTCCAAACTTTTTTCAAAGAGGGCCAGATTTGATGAAGTGAAGGGCCGTGAGGACCAAAGGGCCGACCAAAGTTGTTGACCTTTTTTAGGATTGAAGTTGCTGAGGTTCTTTTAGGATTTTACCCCAGGAAATAAACTGCCATAGGGGCTGAATTAAAACGACCGGCAGGCTGGATTAGGCCCCCGGAACAGGCTTTGGACATGTCAGAGAAATATTGGATGGTATGCTCTTGCTGCAGGGATGGGAACCTGTGGTGCTCCGGATATTGTTGGACTCTAAATCCCATCCACCCCAGGAGGCAAGACCAGTCGTCAAGACCAGATGTGGTCAGACAACATCTGCAGGGCCGCAAGTGTTAAACCCCTGTGTTAAATAGCCAGAAAACCTTTAACTGGTATCTCTTTCCTTCACTACAACAACCGCTCCCCATAGGCCCATGTTTATTCAGTCAGGCATTGAACATGATAGCCAGGCATTGAACATGAGAGCCAGTGTGGTGTAGTGGTTAAGAGCAGTAGACTTGTAATCTGGTGAACCGGGTTCGTGTCTCCGCTCCTCCACATGCAGCTGCTGGGTGACCTTGGGCTAGTCACACTTCTCTGAAGTCTCTCAGCCCCACTCACCTCACAGAGTGTTTGTTGTGGGGGAGGAAGGGAAAAGAGAAGATTAGCCGCTTCGGGTAGTGATAAAGCGGGATATCAAATCCAAACTCCTCCTCCTCTTTTTCTTCTTCAATGGCTCCAGTGTTGTGTGTGGTTTAGCTTCATAAATCTCATTGATTTCATGGGCGTTTAAACCACCTTACTGTTCACAGGCTTACACTGGGGTCCTCTCCGGGTCGTTGCAATCTCCCTTTAGTCTAGACATGAGCTGTCCTCATTGACAACAACTGGAGGTAATAGCCAGTCAATAAAGCTGCCCGCTGCTTTGTGGGTTGTCTTCCAGCTGTGAGGCACTTTGGGTACGCCAGGAGACTGAAGAGAGCAACAGGCTTAATAATTTGTGTCAAGTCGGGAGACCTACGGTGGCTCCGCGGAATATGGCACGGGAGAAATGAAAGAGGCACTGTCCAAGCTGATGGGATTCAAAAGACTCTTGCGGGTTTTGTTTTGTTTTGCACAGTACTGGCCAGCTTGCTCCTTGCCTTGCTCTGCTCCTGCCAGGCCCAAAGGAAGCAGAATGTAATGGGACGCTGCTCTGCGTTAGTTTGTTGTTGCTGGATCACCCTGCTGGGAAGCTGGGATTACACCTAAGTTTGGAGCCCTTGTTTATAGGAACAGCTGAACTTTTCCAACACAAAGAATAATCTTTCCTTAATAAAATAAAAATTAAAATGTTGTTCTTAGGATAGGTTCAATCTTCTGGCTAATACACTTGAAATGTGTCTCTTCAAAATAAAAGTTCACATCTCTCTGTCCAAAAGCAAGACTAGAGAATTGTGTGTATAGAATCAGAGTTATAGAGCACCTCTACACATGAACGATGTTTTAAAAGGCCGCTAGTAATGTCATTGGAACTAACAGTTGCCTGGTCCAGAATGCAAATGTGTATTTGAGGAGAGTCTTGTTTCAAGTCTTTTTTTTTTTTCCTTTTAGGTAAGCCATTGGTGCTAGTGGTGGTTAGGAGTAGGGGTTTCATGTGGTGGAGCTGAAAATGTGGCATGCCCTCACTACAAAAGCCCACTTTCTAACATCTTTGTCCAGGAAACTTGGGAGAGCTTTTATAATCCAGTTTACCATTTAGTCCTTTTAAATGAACGGTGTGGGTTCATTATTGGTTAGCCTGTCTTCCAATTTTTATTTAATCTGTGTTTGAAGGGGGAGGGATGTATGGTTTTATTTAAATTTTTTCCTCGGTTTTATTTAAATTATTTATTTTTTTATGGTTTTATTTAAATTTTTTCCACTTCCTCGGCTGCTTTTATGTGGGGAAGTGATTTATAGATATGTATCTACATGAAATTCAACACGAGCTCACTCATTGCACAAATGCAAACAGCAAAACAATTTACAAAGAGTAGGAAAGATTGTCTAAAAAAACACACAAACAAACCTCTTTCCAGAAGTTGCCTTCTCAGAATGCATGCTGCAGAGATAGTCTAGCAACTCCTCATTCAGTGTCCAAGGGAGAGATAAATCACCTGTAGGGAAATGGTTGAGTCTTCATGATGAAAGGGCTGCCTACTCCTGGTGAAATATACCTGCATATACATTGCATATATCAAAACAGCAGGAGGGCAAACTGACAAATTAACAGTGAAAATGGGGGAAACTAAGGAAAGATATCCAGGTCTAGTATGCACTGAGGGAATTTCCAAACAATCATATTTTTGGTGTGATAAGTACACATTTGTTTCTCATTTACTCCATATGGCACACGTATTTTTCTCTCAAGGTTCATCTTATTGCCCCGGCAATCCTATTTTGGGAAGATGCAACCCTTTCTCTCATAGGGAACATGCAGCGCAGTTACAGTTGCAGAACCATAATAATAACCAAGAAAGCAATCTGAAGAAGTCCAGATAAATCTAACAAAAAACTTTTTCCAGATGCCTCTCGCATTAACTCCACCTCTATTTTCTAGTCCTGCCCATTAAAAGGTAAAGGGACCCCTGACCATTAGGTCCAGTCACAGACAACTCTGGGGTTGCGGCGCTCATCTCGCTTTACTGGCCGAGAGCCGGCGTACAGCTTCCAGGTCATGTGGCCAGCATGACAAAGCCGCTTCTGGCGAACCAGAGCAGTGCACAGAAACACCATTTACCTTCCCGACGGAGACCTATTGATCTACTTGCACCTTGACGTGCTTTCGAACTGCTAGGTTGGCAGGAGCAGGGACCGAGCAATGGGAGCTCACCCTGTCGTGGGGATTCGAACCGCCGACCTTCTGATCGGCAAGCCCTAGGCTCTGTGGTTTAGACCAGTGTTTCCCAACCTTGTGCCTCCAGATGTTTTGGGACTACAACTCCCATCATCCCTCGCTAGCAAGACCAGTGGTCAGGGATGATGGGAATTGTAGTCCTAAAACATCTGGAGGCACAAGGTTGGGAAACACTGGTTTAGACCACGGTGCCACCCACATCCTGCCCATTACGGTTAGTTTTTGGTCCTGTGCTGTCCCCTTTCATTGACCTGGAGTACACATCAAATTAGTTTGTTTTAAAGGTGTGCGAGAGAATAACAGTAACTGCAGCAAGTCTTGTTTCTACCTTTATATGTTGTGGGGATGAACATGGATAAATTCATGTAATGACTTCAAGCATGGAGTAAGGGTTCTGAGGTCTTTTTCTGGCTGTCCTCCTATCACAGCAATTTTATTTTTAGGTGAAGAAAAGCTCCAGCTGCTAAATTTATGTGTGCCAGGCTGCTGTTAGAGGCATGTGAGCAAAGGCCGGTGAAAAAGCTGGCAACCTTCTGGAACTTTTATCTAGACTAGATGGTTGTTTGGTATGATTCTGCCAGCCCAATTCTTATTCTTTAGATGGCTTTAAGGATCCAGCCAGGAAATTTTTATTTTGGAGGCAAGAAAGATCTATTTGTGTTCTGAACTGTGGTAGAAACCTGAGGGGGAGAAAAACCCAACTAAACACGTCTGAAACCATTCTGGAACTTTGAAGGAAAAATACCCTTTGTTGTTTCTTGGAAAAACGACCCTGAACGCAGTAAAAGAAAAGACACATTTTTATAACTTGCTATGTTATTATATACCCTTTGGTATGAAAAGTAAACAAAATCTTAAAAAGTGACTCACACGTTTCTTGGCTGCATGGAACTTCTAAAGCTGATTTCTCTGCCATATTGTAAACCTATAAAAGATGGATTTTTAAAGCTGTTCTTTCAGCCCTTTTCTTTCCTGGAGATTCACCTTCAGCTGCCAAAGGCTTTTCTATTTTTAGTGACAAGATGTCACTAATTCTCTCCTCCTGAAAATAACCTTTTATTATTTCTTCATCTACAAACAGAACCGCTCAACCATCACATGACCTGAATTTCCATGCTTCTAAATACTCAAGATTATACCTTTTTCTAAGTTCATAGAGTCAGAAGCCATCTGGTACAACTCCCTTCTCAGGCGCTGAATCTTCCATGCTGCAGACTTAATTTTGTAAGACAAACCAGATGGCCTCAGCAAGGGAACCATATTATGTCTTGGACCAAAAGTCACCTTTACTTTCCACCTGCCCCCACATTTCGGATCCTTTTCAAAATAGATAGCCCAACGCAGTCATGACTAGGAAACGCCAATCTCCTTGATGAAGCACCACACTCCTCCTGCCCCTTCCCACATTCCATGGCAGCTAAACAAATCGTGAAAGAATGATTTAATGTAAGACGGAAGCTGAAGCTGGATCAGAAATATGTCCTCCTCTGCAAATTAGCGAGTATATTGCTCCTCTACAGAATCTTTTTGGTTTGGAAGGAGCTTATCGGGGAAGAGCACTGGAAATCCTTGGCTTAGAGTTAGTTCCTTTGATCACCTTTAAAGGAGCGGTTGCTTCATCTCCGTCAAGTGGTGAGCTGGGTGCCCCCTCAAATACCTTTGCTCGCCTCCTAGCGGTGCAGCAATAAAACTGCTAGCACATTTGCAAAACTAAGCAGGGTCCAGTATGGTTTCAAATTGGAGGGGGGGCATGTGTCGAGATTCATGCATTGCAGGGGGTTGGACGACCCTCAGGGTCCCTTCTGTGATTCTGTTTGCAAGTGATTGTGGAGAAAAAGCACAGAACAGATAATTCTTACAATATTGTTGCCACCACGCGACTAATCTCAATACCTGCACTGTTGTAAATATTTGCTGTTTATGGCGCTGTGGGTTAAACCACAGAACCTAGGACTTGCCGATCAGAAGAATCTCCACGATGGAGTGAGCTCCCGTTGCTCGGTCCCAGCTCCTGCCAGCCTAGCAGTTCGAAAGCACTTCAAAGTGCAAGTAGATAAATAGGTAGCACTCCGTCGGGAAGGTAAATGGCGTTTTCATGCGCTGCTCTGGTTCGCCAGAAGCAGCTTAGTCATGCTGGCCACATGACCTGGAAGCTGTACGCCGGCTCCCTCGGCCAATAAAGCGAGATGAGCGCCGCAACCCCAGAGTTGTCCGCGACTGGACCTAATGGTCAGGGGTCCCTTTACCTTTCCTTTACGTTTATAGGACTAACTGTAAAAATTGGTGGGAATTAATAAGACAATATATCAATTACATTTAATCCCCTACAGACCTGCATGTGTGGGTCAATTAGCAAACTGCCAGCGCCTGTTTTCAAAACAGTGGGGCTACCATGCAGAGAGCCCAAGGAGCGGAGCATTCTGCCCCATCATTAGGCACATGAATGAAGCATAGGAATAGGCTATTAAACCTTTTATTAATTTTGTTCAGCTGCAAGAAGCAGCTGACACCCCCTTCAGTCCTCATGCAATCAAACGGACCACACTCTGAAGTGAGTTTAAAAAATGATTTAGTTACTTAATACAACAGAGCAGCCTCAGACACATGTCTGAGACAGAGAGCCCAGTTGAGGACCTCCTTGCTTGCAGTGTGTGTGAGAGAGAGAAAAAAAATGGGGGGAATTTACTTCCCTCCTGTCAGTAGAAGACGGGGCATGATGTCATTGAGCCAGCTCTAGCAGTTAGAACTCGGTGGTCCTTAACTCCTTCATATACTAACTAGCATTTTTAGGTTTGACTGCAAATCTCCCACCAAAATACCATAGACTTCACTCAGAAATCTCCTTTCCTAATCCTGTTGGGGATAGTATATAGTTAATCTCTCTTGGAACCTGAAATATACAATATGTATATTTTATAAATTGTTTTAGAGGCTTCTCAACTGCTTCTCTATTATAAAAACCTTGATAAGATCTTTTTATCTAACCTACTAAGTAAACTTTTAAAAGCTCGATCCTTTCATGCCCCATGTAATCTGATCTCCCTACTTCCATCAAGCACATCTGGGATTCATCTTATCTTTTTCTCTAGCTCATTGATTAATAGAAATTGTTTGAAATGGGATTTAAATATGACAGACCTGTGTTGCCGTTATGAAGCACAGTGAGGGCAAATAAAAGGTCATGGCAAAAATGGTTGTTGTGTATGTGTGGACAAGAGACATTTAGGCAATCTGGGTTTTATGTTTCAAATACAAAGACTTAACATTTTGTGTTTGCATTCAAAGGGTTTTGTTCACCTAGGCCCTAGGGAATGGCTGGCCACCTTTAAAGTAAAAATTGTTTTTGTAGGAAATATATGCCCAAGAGGATGAGTAATACGTATTGACATTAAACAAACACTCAGGAGAAAGAAAAGACCTGTAGGTTATGAATTCCTCAAATGCACTAAAAAAAATGAATGTTGTAAAAGCTATTTCAGTGCTGAACCAGAGGGTCTCTCATCAAAGAATCAAAAAGACAATGGCCGCATCCACCCCATGTATTTAAAGTACTCTTATATCACTTTAACAGTCATGGCTTCCCCACAAATCCTGGCAGGTGTGGTTTGTTAAGGCTGCTGAGAGTTGCTGAGATCCCTCACAGAGCAATAATTGCCATCACCCTTAACAAACTAGAGTTCCCAAGTTCTCAGGTGGGGTGGGTGGTACTCTCTTAAGGAGGGTTCAGGTGCAGGGGTTTGGATACATTTGCTCTTTACTGAGGATGCAACACCTGTGAGTGGCTCCTGCTGCATGTTTCCCTCCTCTCTCAGGTACAGGAAGTAGGTTCTCTGTTGTGTCTGTACAGGACAGGTAAGGGGGCCCTGGCCATTGAAGCTGGGATAAACTCTGGTTCTAAACACTGCACCTTCTGTATCATTTATCTGTGCGTATCGAGCCGTTTATTTAAGAAAAGAAGAAAAGGGGGAAACGAAAAGAAACCAGAGCCTATGATTGTGGTTGAGAGAAAAATTGCCCACTGGAAACTAAAATTACAAGAGTGAGGCACTGAGACTTTGGGCCCCAAACCCACAAGCTATCCACTTACATGAAAGTGTAATAATTTATGTAGAATGAAATCACGTTTTTTTCAGCCCCTTGGAATGAATGTGCAACAGAATCCTGCAGCAGTAATTACAATTGGTAACGTGCATTTTAGTAATGCTGTATGTGCGCTCAACGATTTTATAATTATCTTGTCATTTCCGACAATAAGGTTTGAGAGGCTGTGATTGCAATTCCGGGAGGGAGGGTGTATTGTTTTAAAAAAAGAGAGGCTAACACTGAAAGCTGTTTAGTTGCCCAAATGCCCCCCTGAGTCCACAAGGCCGATAATATTTGAATCCTGGTATTCCAGCTTTAGCTTCAATACTTTCTCTACAGTTCAAGCCTCCACCTCTCTTTTGAGGACAGTAAAAGGCATATTGCCTCTTGCAGAGCCATATCTGAATGAAAGCTACCTAAGGCCAATAAGTCAAACTTCTGTATTAAGATGGTTTTGGTTTCAGCCCTTTTTTTTTGGTCACCTATTATTTTACTCCCCTATGAAACTCTTCCTCTCCAAGCAAACCATTTCAGAGGTTTGCTTGTTTTGTAATTAGAATTCCAGTGCCTTTGAAGTATGAGACTATCTACAGGAACAACCTTTGTACAATAAAATAAAAATCCCAAACTCTTGCATTCTGGTCATGGATATTCTGCCGAATTCTGCAGAATCACCTGAATCCATAGGTGGTTCTGCATGGGTGCTTATTGTGCTTCTTATGTGTTCAAGGTGGTTTTTGGTTTTTGCAATATTCATATGACATTGTTGGCATAAGAGTGCCAGCCCATATCCCACGCCATCCCTCTAAGCCAGATCTACCCTTTCTGGAGGAAAGATCCAAGGAACCGTTTTTGATTTCTCAATGGCCTTTCGCAGATGGGCAAGTCACTCTTTCAAACACATTTTGCCTGTAGAGCTTCTAAATAATCTGAGTGTCTCTCAGCTGTGCTGCATGCCTCATAAAGTAGGTAAGTCACAGAAGGTATTTTGCTGGGCCTGAAGATTTTTTACTCTAGCTGGGTTTTAGCATTGTATGTTTGTGCTGGCCCTTCACCCTAGAGGTTGAAATCCACTCATTCCTTCCTTAGGGCCCGTGGCATAAGTATCCATGCAAATTTTTTTGAGTGCTCATATTTATCCTCCGAACAGCTTCAAGTTTCACAGGAAACTTCTTTAAACACATACTTGGCTATTTAAATCCGTGTTATTATTTTAATCATGGAAATCAAAGGCAATGTAGCATTTAACTTTTGGTCCTGATCACCTGCAGTGTCCGGGGAACGTGCTAGGTTAACCGTTCATTTTTTATTCCTTTGGTTTGAGAAAACAAACAGCTCCAACAATCCTATTGGGTTGCGGGTGAACCAAGATTGAGAACTCTGTATATATCTGTAGGGTTTATTGGACCTTTTATCTTTGTAAAAATAAATCGGCCCAAGCCGGAACATTATGTAGGATGAGCCAAGGCAGAACCAAACAAGAGATCTAGCTTGGCTCTGTGAATGCTGGAATAAGCCAAGCTTATTAAACCAGGCTACATACCCTTGTGGAACAAAGAAATGAGAAGGGAATAGGAGGGAGGTACACTTGTTTTAATAGTTTCTCAGGCTGTTTACACGGAGCGCCCTTTCAGACCAGACCGAGCTGATCTGGGCCAAAGCTCACTGAATGCTCACACAGGACTTTTGCTGTGTGTTGACTGTTTCTAAGGGTCAGGGGCCTGAACCAGGTTCATTTTAGTTCAGCCAAGAAGAAACAAAATCATCTCTGAGACGAGCTGTTTAGGACACTATGGAAGGACACAACATATAGAACAGCCTCCCTGCACTGCTGTTCCCAGTCCAAAAATGGAAGTTTGGTATTTTTATTTTTACAGTGGTACCTCGGGTTACAGACTCCGCTAACCCAGAAATAGTACCTCAGGTTAAGAACTTTGCTTCAGGATGAGAACAGAAATCGCACGGCAGCAGTGGGAGGCCCCATTAGCTAAAGTGGTACCTCGGGTTAAGAACAGTTTCAGGTTAAGAATGGACCTCCAGTATTTACGGAAAATACCACATTGCAGAGGATGAGAGGAGAGTGTTGCATGGCAGGCATTGACTGTTGGGCCTGGATTTTTGTGAGGGTAGGGGTAGGATGAAGAGGATACATACAGATTTGTGTTTTTTTTTTCATGGTTAAATGGTTATGATGTTTGGATTTGGATACTGGTGTTAATGATGATTATATGTGAATAATAGGCGGTTAGTAGGGGGGAATATACCCTGTTTCCCCTTTTTTAATACGTAGTCATAAAGTAAGCCATGGCAGGGTTTTTTTTACCTTTGTGAGAAGTAAGACGTACCCCAAAAGTAAGCCGTGGTGCCGCCACAGGGGGAGGCTGTACCGTACCATACTGACGTAATAAAAATAAGACATCCCCCTGAAAATAAGCCACACTGTGTTTTTTTGAGGGGAAAAAATTATAAGACGGTGTCTTAAAAGGGGGGAAAGACGGTAGCTAAAAATTTCGAGACCGGAGGGAGGGAAGGGTGTAAATTAGAAATTAGAAAATTTGAAATTAGGTTGGTGGAAGGGAATTTGATAAGGCATGAGGAAAGGATCAGAAGTACTAAGGTGCTGAGGTAGGGAAAAAGGAGTTAGATTGTGCAAAATGTATTTGGTATATTATGGTAGTGTGAAGTTTAAGAAGTTGAAAAACTGATAGAGGATAGACAATGGATTCAACAGAGGGGAACTTGAGGAAGTCAACCGAAATATGAAATTGAGGACAAGAAGAATAGCTGGCCCACAGAATTGGGCCAGGCCCAAGCAATGTTAGTTACGTTAAATGTGTAATGTTTATGTTTCGCCCGGTGAGAGAGGGGGATGAAAATTTACTTCCCTCAGTGAGGGGGGGGGAGGATGGAAATTTAACGGTATTGTTAAGTGCTTAAAATTGTTAAAATCAATAAAAAAAATTTGGGGGGGAAGAGAAAAAAAAGAACGGACCTCCAGAACAAATTAAGTTCTTAACCCGAGGTACCACTGTATTTTGCCACAATGTTCTCCCCTTGTTAAGTTCTGCTTTCAGTGGTAAAGGAAAGAGACGGGACAGGAAGCACTAGAATTTAGCTTTTTCTTTCTGGTGTGACAGCAACTGCAGGAGGAGAGCTTCTTCCCATGCAGCCTGGGTGACATCAGAAGCCCTGGACCATGTGGGAGACATCTATAATGCGGTTTGTTCCCATGTCAGCATCACTTTTCCTTTAGAAGCAGTGGGGTCTTCCCACACGGTGCCCTGCCATTACCCCACATGCTATAGTGACTCTTGAACCGAATCAGACCCCTGTGACAAAATTGAGATAAAGGAATTGGAGGAAGCAAATGTTTGGGGTCAGGCAAGCTGCTAATACTGGAAGAAACTGTTACTTGCTAGTAGATAACTGCAGAGTGGTTTTAATATAACCCATAAGGAAATAGTGAGTTAAAAATGTAGCCATTCTGTTAGGCAATGGATACACAAGGATATTATTTACAACTGCAAGTGAATAAGAAAAGAGAAAGTGGTTTAAACTGATTTATGGCTAAACTGCCAAGAGCAATTTTAAACTATGGAAAATGTGAAAGATTGAATTAATCACCAAAGGAGTGAGTAGCTCTTCTTAAGCTGCCTTCTTAAATTTTCTTACTTTACAGGAAGTCTTAAATATTCTTACTTTACAAAATATAAAAAAAAATTCCTTCCAGTACCACCTTAGAGACCAACTAAGTTTGTTATCGGTATGAGCTTTCGTGTGCATGCACACTTCAGATACACTGAAACAGAAGTCACCAGAAATGTTTTTTTAAAAAATCAAAAAACTTATTTTGTTTTGACTACGGCAGACCAACACGGCTACCTACCTATATCTTACTTTACAGTAAGTCTCATTGGACCCAGTGTGACTTCCTTCTTAGCAGATATGCATAGGGTCAGGCTTTAAGAGTTATTTTGAAGGTTTTGAGAGTGTTCGCCATCAAATTTTGTGTTGGGTGACCAAATAGGATACATCCACAGTCTTTCTAGAAACAGCCACTATGATAATGGGTGTGTTTGACTAAATAAAATGGTTATTGAAGTAGCTCTGGGAGAAGGGGGGGGGATTCAAAGCTACTAAAAGTTGGATAAACCTTTTATCTTGAATGCTACAGAAAATGATTGCCTCTGCTAAGATATCTAGCCGAATATATGATTGGTCTTTAGTAACATTAACAGCTAAACTGGGGTTTTGTTTTGTTTTTGCTTAGCACAAATTAGAGATACTATGCTTGCACCCAGAACTTGTCTGAAACCTCCCCTGAGAGGTCAACAAGGGGTATTTAATAAATAAATAAATCATGATAAGCAGGGGGGGGGGAATCTGAAGAGTTGCTGATTCTGTGGATTGTAAAATCTCTGCTTGCATTAGCCAGGTTGAAGTAATACAAATATACAGAGCATTTTTCTGGCTCACATTGCTTCACTGACTGATTTAGGTCGTTTTGGAAAGAAACGCTAGCAAAGAATGCTTAAATAAACAAACACTTGAATCAAGCAATTTTCTTGATTCCTTCTCTCCCCCCCTTCTCCCTTTTCAAAGGAGAAAGAACAGTTGGCTAGGTCTGCATATGTGCATAAAGTCAGAAGAAATGTTGAACAACAGGCAGTTTTTTTGTGAGAGGAGAAAATATATTTCATACACTAAAACACATGGCACTTTGTCCTCTTCAACTTGTCCCTCAATAACACATAGTTGAAGAATCTCTAGTAATAATGTCATGAGCTACTTCAGTGGATGTGTTTGCTTCTGGATGGGGAGAGGCGATCTTTTCTTCTTCTTCAGGACAGTCCCAAAGAGGGATTCATACCCAACTGTTGCCTCTGCAAAACAGATTTTGCAAATTTTCACATTAAACCAAGAAAACTTGCCTAACTGATGTCACTAGTGCAATGAAAGGAGTGTGTGTGTTTGTGCAATGCCCTTCTTTCAGACCACTTTCGACTCCCTTAAAACTGCCGTCTGATTTCTGCCTATGACCACATTATATATAGACTAGGTCAGTGATGGCTAACCTTGACACTCCAGATGTTTTGGGACTACAACTCCCATCATCCCTGACCACTGGTCCTGTTAGCTAGGGATGATGGGAGTTGTAGTTCCAAAACATCTGGAGTGTCAAGGTTAGCCATCACTGGACTAAGTTGAGTTCCCCGTGTTGAGAATACAATCATTAGCCCATTTGCAAGTGACCACCTGACCTTTTTCTCTTTCTCCTTAGGACTGCCCTCCAGAAGCAGGTGATTTTCGTACCCAGCAATGTTCGGCACACAATGACGTCAAGTACCAGGGGCAGTTTTACGAATGGCTCCCTGTATCTAATGATCCTGACAACCCGTGCTCCTTAAAGTGCCAGGCCAAAGGGACAAGCTTTGTTGTGGAATTGGCTCCTAAAGTGCTGGATGGGACCCGATGCTACACTGAATCGCTAGATATGTGCATTAGCGGCTTGTGCCAAGTAAGGACAATACTTTTTTTGCTGATTTTCACAAATCCTTTTTCTGTGTCTTTTTTGTGTTTGTGTGTCTCATGTTTTAATCTCTCCCCTGCCCCCTCTCCTCCGTGGTGCTTGCTCCTACAGTCTTCTTTAAAGTGTGCATTCATTTTCAGAGTCACACATTTGCTTCTGAGATGCATTTTATCAACATCAGGGCCCTCCCCCCCAGTTTCTTTTAAGTTTGTGCCAGCTCTTCCTGTTGAAACAGCCTGAAAAGGTAACCCTTTCAAGGCAGTCCTTTCAGGTTTTTCATTCCCATTTCCTTTTAATTTTTCATTCGTTTTTATTAGAGATTTTATTGTGTTACAAAACAAACAAGCGGTGAAAAGTTCATATAGCATCTCCCTTTTTTGTTTAGAGTCTTTTTCACAGTTCATTTATGTTTTGTATGAGACACTATCATTCTAGATATCATGCCTTTGGGCAGGGGGGAAGAGAGGAGAAAGATGGGAAGGTGATGTAGTTTCGTTCTATTGCATAGCGTTTGTGTAGAGTATTGTGTCAGCATTACGTGAGTAGGCCTTTTATTTGTACCTTTATTAAATGTCTATTGGCATTGCGAGAGATTAGAGGGTCCTGTGCCTGTTTGGTTGAGTTCAGTTGGTTGCAGTGTGGTTCCTTGTTTGTTTGTTTGTTTGTTTGTGTGAGAGAGGGGGGAGGGCTGCTGCATTCCCATTTCCCTACATGTAGGTAATTTATCAGTTTAGAGATACTGCTATTCAAAGTACTTAGTTGTGTACCCAACTACAGACGAACCTTGGTTTTCAAACAGCTTAGTTCTCAAATGGTTTGGCTCCCGAACGTCGCAAACCCAGAAGTGACTGTTCCGGTTTGCGAACTATTTCTGGAAGCCAAAGTCTGATGGGGGTTCCACAGCTTCTGATTGGCTGCAGGAGCTTCCTGCAGCCAATTGGAAGCTGCACTTTGGTATCCAAATGTTTTGGAAGTTGAAAGGACTTCCAGAATGGATTCTGAAATATACTCGGAGTCGAACGTCTGCTTTATATACATTATTTACACAATGGGCCCCACGTGATTGGCTAATTCCAGGATATTCCTGTAGGCCAATCAGGTTGCGGATTCACTTCCCCCTGGAGCTGGATTGGGTGGCTCCTGCGGACCAATCAGACTGCTGCATTCTGAATCCTATTGTTCTAGGACCATTCAGACTGCTGCATTCTGAATCCTATTGTTCTAGGACCAATCGGACTGCTGCATTTTGGATCCTATTCAACTCAGTACATAACAAATTCCATTCAACTTCCAAGGTATGACTGTACAGTCTACTGAGAGTAAACCCATTGAAATGAATGGACCTAAGTTAGCCATGTCTATTCACTTCAGCAGGTCTACTCTGAGAACAACTAACATTGGATACAACCTATTCTTTCCATAATTAACAATGCACTCATTCCAGCTCCATTCGGTTCAATGGTCATGCCCTTGAGATCAGTGTTCTATGTTATGGATTAGACACAACAGGCAAAGACTGAAAGACTGAAACGTATTCTATGGTCCCAATTATTTCCAATGTGCACATGGAGCTACAAAAAAGCTGGGGCTTCCAATATGCTTGTCAATATTAGCAACAGCTATGTGTTTCTCCAGAATGGGAAGGCCCTGCAGTTGTTAGGATTTGTATGTCTATTAGAGCTTCATAATATTAGAGCGACTGCCTGCCCCTGAGCGGGGAAGTCTTAACGGGGTGGGGGCTCCGTTAGACGTCTCCATTGAGGTTTGCAGGTGCATCTACAATATTAATTTCAACATGCTGAAAGCTTTTCTGTGCCACCAGGCTTGTGTCACAGTGATCCGTGGGTTTGTCGTACAGAACAATTCCGATAAAGAAGGGAGAATGTTTCTAAGGCAGGCCTGTTGCCAATTTACTGAGAAGCCCCGATACCTGATTTTTTAAAAATAAAAAGCAAACCTTCCTCTCCTCTTCAACCCTTGCTCAGCTCCATCACCCCCGTGAAAATGGGCAGCCATTTCTAACTCAGCATTGGCTAATGCCAGCATAGGCAATCTGAGTACAAGTGATGCAATGCAACATTAGCAACATTTGAAACATCAGTTTCAAAAATGTTATTTGCATGCATAATGCTTGTGGGCTCTCAGAGACATCCAGCTGTCCACTGTTGGGGAAAAACAAAGCTGAACTGGAACCAGCCATTGTCTGACCCAACAAGACAATACGTAAGTTCTTATGTGTTTAAATAATACATGCATTTAACACATTATATGTTTATAATGATACATAATAAAATTACTTCATCTAAACCTCTGGCTCCTAAAGCTTTGGGGTCAAATATGAATCCAGACTGACTCACTGAATTAAAACAAAAACAAAAAAAGGATGCAAGCATTTCTGAACTTTAGTGTAGTTCCAAATCCAAGTTTCACAGCTCTGCCCATCCATAATCCCATATAATTCCTGACATTTTATTAGCATTTGAACTGAATTTCCTTTCTGTTTCTTATGGTTGTTTTTCCCCTAGCGCTCTTTCTCTTCAGTGTTGTGTTCTGACCTGGCCCACGTCTTTATTGTTGAGGGAGATGTTTAAGCTAAATGGAATGTGATATAAAGCACATAGCTTCACTTATCTCAGCTCTGTAATTAACTGAAACAGGGACATGTCTCTTTATTTCATCAGAGGACACAATGGTCTTTCTGAAAAGTGAGCTTAGTCGAGTCAGAAGACCTTGCTGTTGGCTGTTTCTCAACATATTAATAAGTGACTCCAGGGGACAATGTGTTTAATTCTCCCCACCCCACCCCCCTTGCTGGTTGGCTAAAGTGCTTGAGCTCAGGACAAGATGTGGATTTGGAGCAGTCTTGAGTCAACTAACAATCTGTTTGCCAGATCGTATTGGACTAAGGCTGGATTGTGTTTTAAGGTCCAAGTTCAGGACACACCTTTCTGAGAAAGCCTTCCAAAACTAATAAATAACATCCACCATTGAAGCATGTGTTCCTTGTTTTCACTCACTTGGATATAGGGAGAAATGGAGCACAGAACTGACAATTATATTGTTATTTAATGTTGTTGTTCTTATATGTTAAAATCCAAACGCCCCCTGGCTTGTGCATCTCTGTAAGTTTCCATCAGGCATGCAGGACATTGAGAAATGATAAGAGAGAAGATCTATCACACACAAACTGCAAAATGATTCCCAAATCTGGACTCACTTGATGCCCAGAACTAGCATAACAAATTGGTTTCAAGAGGGGCCATTTTTGTCACTGCACAGCTGTGTCAGAGAACAGGACACCATTCCACTAGATGTGAAGGAAGATCAGAATCCTTTCCAGATCATTTACACAACATTTTATGTTGTAGGTCAACATACCATATTGGTGATTCTATAGAAGAACGCTGTTGTGCCTTGTAGAGGTGAATTGTCCATTAAACACAACAGAGGTAGAAGACTCTACTTTGCTTGCAGGCCACATGATTGAAATTCAGCCACTCCGGTGGCAAAAGTCAGTTCACTACTATAGAGAACCCATAGTCTCAGACTACCACCCATAATTAACTCAGCAGTATGCTTGAAGTGAAATTAATTTATTCAGCCAGGACTAGATCAGTGGATGGCGCCCGTAATCTGCTTGCAGAAGACTCATACTGAACCCGTGGCATCTCTGGTTAGAAGGATCCTGTTTCTAGCTCAAGGAAATGAAGCAGAGCTGGCGAAACTCACATCATGTAGTTTCTTGGATGTGTAGTTCAAGTAAGACATCCAACAAACATGGCAGTGTACTGCTAGTCCCTGATTTCCTGTTCGAAGTAGCTCTGAATAGCACCGCCCCTGTGTATCTTGCAGGTGTTAGCTGGGTAGAGTCAGCAGCACTTTTGATGCATTTAAACCTCTTGGTCTGAAAACAACCTAAGCATCTGTAATCATTGTTTCTTGTTGAGCACTGTCCAGCATTGCATCATTTACCCTTGGCCTATATTTGCAAAAACCTCCCAGAGCATGTATTTTTTCATGAAGATTAAAAAAAAATGCAATCCGTAAACATCTTGTATATTAAGCATGAGTCCAAGACAACTCTCAAAGCAGACCATATATCTGTCAACAAATATGTTGATATTACCACCAGCAATGACACAATATGTCTCCTCTCCAAGGGAGGCGAGGGTCTGTTGTTAAGGATGTGCTTGCTTGGCGCCTAAGTTCCTCCAAACCCCAAGAAAGTAAGACGTCCTATAAATGCTTGTGTGTTCTCAGAGCTACAGCAAACTAGTACTGCCACATTGCCGGCTCCTTTTTAATAGGGAAAGAGATGTTCAACCTTACCTCACAATTTTGAATTGTTTAGTTTTAAGTTGTGA
This sequence comes from Darevskia mixta, assembly GCA_034641385.1. Taxonomy (NCBI): domain Eukaryota; kingdom Metazoa; phylum Chordata; class Lepidosauria; order Squamata; family Lacertidae; genus Darevskia; species Darevskia mixta. The sequence continues at coordinate 23,345,894 of JAWWNH010000017.1, forward strand.
AACAGATACAAAACTTTCTACAAGGGAGCTATAAATCTGCCCAGCTGTGATTGCATTTCAGTTGCAGAATCATGGGGCGGTAGTAGTCAACTAAGCTTTACTCCATTAATTGGAATTAATGAACACGCGTACAATAGATTTACTCTGAGTAAAACTTAGTTGAAAACCAGCATGACTTTTTAGTGCAGGATGTGGCAAGTTCTTAGAACAGAGTCTACACAGGGAGACTCTTTCTATGTGATTGAAAATCCTGTGAAAGATAGGATCTCTAGTCATGTGTTTGGACATAGGCTCCGGTCAGACCTTCTGATGAATTTAAGTAGGCTGGAGAAAGGGACAAGTAGAGGGTTATCCTAGTTCACTGAACATCTACCGGTATTACTGTATATTTCCATGTATAAGCCAAGGGGTTTTTTTATTATAAAATAATGTTTAAAATTGTGGATCATCTTATACACGGATAGGGCAGAGGGGGGACGGGCGATTGGTTGCAGCCGCGAGCAGGAGATTGTCATTGGCGATTGGGTGGGTGATTTGTGGCTGTGGCAGGGGCTGCTGTCTATTGGCTGGCGCTGCGGGAATAGGGCGGGCGATTGGCGGCGGCTGGTGGCGAGTGGGCAGATTATTGGCTCTTGGCAATCTCCCCCCATTTTCTTAATTTTGAGTCCAAAAAAATAGGGGGCGTCTTAGACACAGGGGCGTGTTATACACGGAAAAATACGAAAAAATCCCAAAATGAATGCTTTGTAGTGTGGCTTCCAGGTCACTTGTAACTCCATGCTTCTACTGAGCTAACACTCTCTTCCCCTGAACTTTCTAGAACAGTGATTCCCAGAGTGGTGATAGCACACCCAGGGGGTGCTGGAGGTGTAAATATCAGATTTTGAAAAGCTGGTATCACTGCATCAAGTTAATCAGTTTTGTTGAACTAATTAAAATAAATAGTTTTGATTGGGTTTTGATAAATGTGCAGTTAATTGTTAATTGTGGTGAATTTATGTGTGTGTTGTTATCTTCCTTTGTGGGTTGTGCAAACTGCTATTCTAAATAATGCTTTCGGTAAGGTAGGGTTGGGGGCAGTAGGGATCTAATGATGGAGCCAAGGGGTGGTGACCAAAAAAAGGTGTGAAAATCGCTGTTCTAGACCCTCTTTCTGGCTTACGTTCAAAGAGGGCCTTCTCGGTGGTGGCGCCCACCCTGTGGAATGCCCTCCCATCAGATGTCAAGGAAATAAACAACTATCTGACTTTTAGAAGACATCTGAAGGCAGCCCTGTACAGGGAAGTTTTTAATGTTTGATTCTATTTTTAAAATTCCGTTGTGAGCCACCCAGAGTGGCTGGGGAAACCCAGCCAGATGGGCGGGTTATAAATAATAAATTGTTGTTGTTGTTGTTTGTTGTTGTTGTTGTTGTTGTTGTTGTTGTTGTTGTTGTGTAACCGCAGTGTTAATATACTTCATTTTTGCAGCTCCCATTGTGACACTTCTGTACCCTTTGTCATGAATCTGATTTCTTCTAGGTGTGCCACAATTTCCTCTATTCTGCCTCTATTCTTTCCTCTATTATGCCTCACCAGCTCATCGTTTGCCCTAGTTTTTACTGAGACAGTGAATCCCTCTGTTTTGCACCATTTTAAACTGAATGGACAGCTCCTCCGTACTCGTCCCTTCCTTCCCAGATAGAAAGCTAGATGTCAGGAAGAAACTAAGACTGGAAGTCTTCCTCCTGTTTTTTACATCAATTAAACATTCAACCATGTGATCACAGATATCACCACCATGTCAGTGAGAACTGGGCCTTTGCTTCCAGGATTCCCTCTCCTAACACCAGCCTCTGACGCTTCCCCATATTCCCTGCTGGCCAGTGGGGTCACTGGGTTGAGCTCTGGCTCCTATCACAGTGTCAAAGGCAGGAGAAAACGCAGAGAGAGGGGTGGAGACCATCATTTCTCTGCAGCTACTTTATTTTGTTGGGTACATTCATAACTTCGAAACAGTTTCATCTCCACCCCACCCTGCCAAAGTAGACAATGAGATTCATTTAAAAATCCGCTAGCTAGTATACGCTAGCAAGCAATTTAAGCTAGCAAATTATACAAAAAACCAAAAAACCCTGAGAGTAAGTTGTTCTGTATTTTAGCACCTTTCAGATGACAAAGTAGGAAAGTAAATTTCAGGTATCTGAAGAAGTGTGCATGCACACGAAAGCTCATACCAAGAACAAACTTAGTTGGTCTCTAAGGTGCTAGCTACTAAGCACCTTAGTTGGTCTCTAAGGTGCTCTAAGGGACCCAGGTGGCGCTGTGGGTTAAACCACAGAGCCTAGGGCTTGCTGATCAGAAGGTCAGCGGTTCGAATCCCTGCGACGGGGTGAGCTCCTGTTGCTCGGTCCCAACTCCTGCCAACCTAGCAGTTCGAAAGCACCTCGAAGTGCAAGTAGATAAATAGGTACCGCTCCAGCGGGAAGGTAAACGGCGGTTCTGTGCACTGCTCTGGTTCGCCAGAAGAGGCTTAGTCATGCTGGCCACATGACCTGGAAGCTGTCTGCGGACAAACGCCGGCTCCTCGGCCTATAGAGCAAGATGAGTGCCGCAACCCCAGAGTCGGACACGACTGGACCTAATGGTCAGGGGTCCCTTTACCTTTACCTTTAAGGTGCTACTGGAAGGAATTTTTTTATTTTGTTTTGACTATGACAGACCAACACGGCTATCTACCTGTAACTGAAAGTAGGAAAGGTTACCCTCAGCACCTTGTGTTTTTCATGAATCCAGCATAAAAAGGCGTGGGTTTGAATTCCTGCCTAACTAGGTGGTTTCTTTGTTCTGTAGCTTGGGTCATGCTTCGTATGCGTCTTCTGTCTGCAACTTATTCTCCAAGGTAATCATACAAAGACTGAGAGCTGGCTTACTTACTCAGTGCATCATTAAGTTTGCATTTGCAAGCTCTCTCTGTTTGGGACCCCTTCTGGATGACAACATAAGTGAAATTTATATGACTCTTTTAATCCATATTTGTTTGATGTTGTTAGTGATGCAGGGATGCAAGTAGCTGAGTGACATATTTATGAGGCTTTGTGCAATTGTAAGTTCTCGTGGCAAAGGCCTTTTGCTTTACGTATGACCACCCACCAGCTTAGCACAAAATCAACACAGACTTCTGGCTACGTTCAGAAGAAGAAAAGCCAGCTTTTTGTGTGGTGTTTTGGAGTCAGAAGCAGCTGTCCTTGGAAATGCTGGCTCTGTAGCAGGATGGGTAGATGGCATGTTGAAAATGCACTGTGCTTCATCAGTATTTGCATGGGAAATAATATACACTTACTGGTGGCAATTTCACGCTTCATTTTTTAAATTGCACTTTTTGAAAAAATATATATGACATTATCTCTATAAACAGGGGGGAAAAGTTTATTCAATACAGCAGTGGTTTTCAACCAGTGTGCTGTGGCACCCTGGGGTGCCTTGAATCATGGCCATGGGTACTGCGGGCAACAGGGGCCTCCATCCCTGTTTCTTTCCTTCCCTCCCTCCTCTGATGCCATTTCACGTCTCTGCCTCCCCAAGGCTTGCACAGCTGTTTGTTGCAGCAGTTCTGGCTACAAGCTCCCTGGGTGAATGGTGCCTCTGGGGCTGTCCAGGGGGTGTTTCCCAAGTCCCTGTGGGGCAGTGTGAGAACAGAAGGTTTCACCACCTTTCGGCTAGTGGTGAAATTTGATGCCGGGAGCTTAGTTATGGAAGAGACTACTATCCTTTGATGCCTTCTGCCCCTTCCATACAATACTAAAACCATCATTTTACCAGGGTGGTGGTGGTGGTGGGGGGGGTGGGGGGGGTGGGGTGTGTGTGTGTGTGTGTGTGTGTGTGTGTGTGTGTGCGCGCAGCGCGCGTTTGTTCGTTCCCCATTGCCCCAATCATGCATATTTTCTTCTTCTGATCTGGGGTAGGGGGCAGTCAGAAGAATATCAGTGGTGAAAGGGTTGGTCTGTAAAATCACTTACTGAGGAAGCAAATAGTTCCAGTTGGAGCACCATATTTTGTCCTCACCTGAAGAACCTGCTGAGCTCTTCCTCCTGCAGTAATGTTTAATCTGTTGGTCCCTTTGGCTTGGAATCTCTGTGGCCCCTCACGTTGGCTGGAGTTTCAAAAGAATGGTGGTACATTCTTTGCCTTTCAGTGAGGAGGGAAGGGGTGCATTGTGAAAGCCCATCCAGATGGCCTGGACCATAGTTTTAATTTCAGTGCTGCTGATTCTCAATTGCATTCCTAGGTCGACGAACAGAAAATGGTCTGCCAGCTCTTCGTGGGCGAGACATAATTGGTACCCTCAGATTTCTGATTTACTAACCACCTGTGACATTTTCCTTGTGAACTGAGGGAGAAGCACAGCCATAATATTCCTAATCAACTTCAGAAATTGAAACATTAGCTGGAGCCACCATGCCTGGGAAGCTTTAACTCTCCCCCCCCCCTCGGTCTTTTTCAAAGGCTGACTTTTCTTTTTTGCAGAACAAAGCTCCGAAAGAATAAATGGACCCACAAATAATTTAGGTATCTGGGAAGTAGTGCAGAAGTTGGGGGGTTACAAGACCCCAACATGAAAGAAGAAGCAATAGGGGGACCCAAATGAGGTCCCTGCAGACTTGAGGTGGGCAAGTGTCCATCCCCACCTTCAGAAAGGGCAGAACAGAAGACTCGGGTATCTACTGCTCATATTCTTATTTGCAAGTGGGAAAAGGTCACTGGGAAGCAAATACTGCAGTCTTATCCATTAGTCTATTCCAGTGGTTTTCAACCAGTGTGCTGTGGCACCCTGGGGTGCCTTGAAGGATGGTCAGGAGTGCTGTGAGCAACACTGGCCTCTGTTCCCCTTTCCTCCCCTCCCTCTTCTATATAATAATAATAATAATTTATCATTTGTACCCCGCCCATCTGGCTGGGTCTCCCCAGCCACTCTGGGCGGCTTCCAGCAAATATTAAAAAACAATACATTAACATATTACAGATTAAAAACTTCCCTGAACAGGGCTGCCTTCAGGTATTTCCTAAATGTTATGTAGTTGTTGATTGCTTTAACCTCTGATGGGAGGGTGTTCCACAGGGCGGGCGCCACTACCGAGAAGGCCCTCTGCCTGGTTCCCTGTAGCTTTGCTTCTCGCAGTGAGGGAACCGCCAGAAGGCCCTCGGCGGTGGACCTCAGTGTCCGGGCTGAACGGTGGGGGTGGAGACTCTCCTTCAGGTATACAGGACCGAGGCCGTTTAGGGCTTTAAAGGTCAGCACCAACACTTTGAATTGTGCTCGGAAACGTACTGGGAGCCAATGTAGATCTCTCAGGACCGGTGTTATGTGGTCCTGGAGGCCACTCCCAGTCACCAGTCTAGCTGCCGCATTCTGGATTAATTGCAGTTTCCGGGTCTCCTTCAAAGGTAGCCCCACGTAGAGCGCATTGCAGTGCGGGAGATAACTAGAGCATGCACCACTCTGGCGAGACAGTCTGCGGGCAAGTAGGGCCTTAGCCTGCCCTGCCCTTCTGATGCCTTCTCATGTCTCTGCCTCCCCATGGCTTGCACAGCTGTTTGTTGCAGCAGCCCTGGCTACTAGCTCCCAGGCCAATGGTGCCTCTGGGGCTGGCCAGGGGGTGCTGGTTGCCAGGAGCTGAGGCCGCCTTGGAGTAAGCAAGCAAGCAGGAGAGGGAGCCCAGCCAGCTAGTCCACCAGCCCTTGCTGTTGGGGATGGACAGAGAAGTCCTAGGCCTCTGTGGGGCAGGGTGAAGAGGCACCTCTCTTTGGGGCAGGCAGGTCATCTCAGAGAACATGCGGTGGGGAGACATATTCATTGTAGGCAAGGCTGAGCCAGTGCCAACAAGAATTAATCAGGAAGAGCAAACAGTCTCTCCTGCATTTTGAGGGAATATTTACTGAAATCTTTCACAATCGCCATAGGAGCTACTGTCGACAACAGTGTATGGAGCGCTAGAGAGATCATTTTATCAGTTGGGTGCTAATTGGTGGTCATATTGGGAGGGAGCAACAGTTTGGGTCCTCTTGTAAATTGAGGACTGAGATGTGTTACCAGTTTCATATCCTCCAATATTTCTCCAATGAAAATAAAAATAATAGAAATAATAATAATAATAATAATAATAATAATAATAATAATAATAATAATTTTATTTATACCCTGCCCTCCCCTGCCAGAACCAGGCTCAGGGCGGCTAACACCAATAAAATTACAATAAAACGTAAAAGAAAGAAAAAACAGTTAATTAAAATATGGGTTAAAATACAATTTAAAATGCAGCCTCATTTTAGTAGTAGCCCATAAATCGAAAACATAAGGGGAGGGAAACATAAGGGTCAGACTGAGTCCAACCCAAAGGCCAGGCGGAACAGCTCCGTCTTGCAGGCCCTGAGGAAAGCTGTCAAATCCTGCAGGGCCCTGGTCTCTTGTGACAGAGCGTTCCACCAAGTCGGGGCCAGTGCTGAAAAGGCCCTGGCCCTAGTTGAGACCAATCTAACCACCTTGCAGCTCGGGACCTCCAAAGTGTTGTTATTTGTGGACCGTAAGGTCCTCTGTGGGGCATACCAGGAAATAGGGATGTCCTAAGGAAAAGCGGGACATTCTTTAATTCAGAAACTGAGATGGCTTCTGTAAATCCGGGAGTGTCCCTTGAAAATAGGGACACTTGGAGGGTCTACAGTTTATCTTAACCCAACAAGAGACTAGATTGGCATGTGAACTTTGTTGAAATCTTCAGCCTTAAGTTTAGAAGCTCCAACTGTAGCTTAACCAATTTCCTTCACATTCCTGGAAATGCAAAGTATCTATCTACTTAGCTGTTCCTCTGTTCCCAATTTGACTGTTACTGTATTGTGTAACTTCTGGATATGCTAGCTTCACTGAAATCTCACAGCATAGCCTTGTCTTCTTTTCTTTCCTCATGGTGTCTAAGGATCTGCATTTTTTTGAATGTTTCATTTGTTTCCTGCCATATAGGTACTAATGGAAAGCTCATTTGAAGACTTGTTTTATATACTGAGCCTGCAATGAAAGCCGAAACCAGACCGATTAAGGATTTGTTTTGCGTGTTGAGTTGCAGCTGTGGTCAACAGGCGTTGATGAGTTTCAGAAAAAGACACATTGAAATCTCATCCTCCAACTTACAACATTTTAGGGCTAAAAGGTCAAGCATTAAAAGCAAAGATAACGACTAAGTTCCCCGTAGGTTAAACATCCACAGAGACTCAGGGATGTAAATTATTACATCAAAAGGCAGGCTGTGCTGCTACTTACATCGGAAACAGCTGCTGACTCTATATACAGACCCTCAGACCTATGAAAAAGAAAACGGCTTTTGGAGGCACTAATTCATATAGTATTTAAATAGTTGTGAAGACTGCTTTATGTTTTGAAAAATAGTATTTTAGTTAAGTGCTGCTGCCTCAGTGCCAACTGAGGGACAAACAAAGGCCCTGCCGAGATCTCGTAAGATCTTGATCTTGTGATCTGTAATCTTGCGACAGCTGCTCCCACTCCAAGATCTCGTCCCTCTGCCCCTGCCCTGGCACACTGCTGTAGCCGAGAAAGCAGGAGTTGCTTCTCCCTCTGCAAACATCTCCTCTTGCTGCAGCTGAGCTCAAGGCTCACCACATTCCGCTCCTGTGCCCATCAGACACGCATTCACATAGGAGTCAACTCCTAGGGGCCGAGGGGTCCTTCGGCAGCTCACCTGGCTCCTGTTTGGATGCGGGGCGGAGGGCGTGCTGCGCTGCAATTTTCACAAGCATAATATAGTGTTATAGGCCACCCCAATCTGTATGAGCAGTGTGAGGTTCCGGGAGTCTTGGCACTTAAACAGGGGTTGCCTTTCCTTTGGAATGAGGCACAGCAGAAACTGTAGTGTCTTTAAGAAATAGGGTTTATTCCATGGGTCGGCAAACTAAGGCCCGGGGGCCAGATCCGGCCCAATTGCCTTCTGGATCTGACCCGCAGACAGTCCAGGAATCGATGCGTGGATCTGATTCTGATCGTTTGGGCTGCACCATTTCCCACCCTCTCTCCCTCACACACACACACCGCAGGGGCGCCTCCTCCCTCCCTCCTCCTGGCTTCTCCCCTCCCTACCTAGAGGAGGAAGGGGGCTGGGCTTTGTTGGTGCCAGCCCCTCTCCGGAGCCCTTTCATGCGCCGCTCTTCGTCCCACCAGCCCCTGCCGCTCACAAGACACATGAGCCAGGGTTGGCTGAGCGCCCCTCTTGAGTGGCCGCCATTTAAAGCAGCCCCTCTCTGGAGCCCTTTCCCGTGCCGCTCATCGTCCCTTGTTCATTCCCCCCCCCCAAAAAATAGTCCGGCCCCCCCACAAGGTCTGAGGGACAGTGGACCGGACCCCTGCTCAAAAAAATTGCCCACCCCTGGTTTATTCACACATACTTACACCAGAGTTTTATGGGGAGAGAGTTCAGTGTTTGCATCTCAAGCGGCGCTTGTCCTTCCCAGCAGCACAGCGGTGGATTCAAAGACATCGTAAGCGCCATCCCTATGTCTGTTTGTCTATTTGCATGGCTGTTGTCCTTCAGTCTCCACATGGAGTCCTCCGCAATTCCTCCTTGAGAGCCAGTGTGGTGTAGTGGTTAAGAGCGGTGGACTCGTAATCTGGTGAACCGGGTTCGCGTCTCCGCTCCTCCATATGCAGCTGCTGGGTGACCTTGGGCTAGTCACACTTCTCTGAAGTCTCTCAGCCCCACTCACCTCACAGAGTGTATGTTGTGGGACAGGAAGGGAAAGGAGAATGTGAGCCGCTTTGAGACTCCTCCGGGTAGTGATAAAGTGGGATATCAAAGCCAAACTCTTCTTCTCCTCTTCCTTCCCAGCAGTACTTGCAGAAAACCCTTCCTCCACATCCAGCCCCACCACCACCACCGGTCACCCCAGCAACCTCTGTTTCTCGAACCCATTGCCAAAGGCACTTTTTCCTGCTGCTTACATCAGACCAATGGTATTCCTAAGGAAAAACCATCTTCCACAAAAGCTGCTGCTTGCCTTCTATCACTGTGCTATTGAGAGCGTGCTCACCTATGGCTTATGTGTGTGGTACGGAAGCTGTACTACCAAGGACAGGATGGTGTTGTGCAGAGTTGTTAAGGCAGCAGAGAGCATTGTTGGCTGCTCGCTCTCCACCTTAGAGCAGATTTATGCCACGAGGTGCCACAGAAAGGCACTGGACATAGTGAAAGATCCATCGCATCCTGGTCACCGTCTCTTTGAACTTTTGCCATCGGGACGGAGATACAGGACGATGACAACAAGAACAAGCCGTCTTAGAAACAGCTTGTTCTCCAGAGTGATCGCGGCCTTGAATGGGAAGCCTGGACTTTGAAGTCATCTAATCTTACCTGTTATGTTTTATCTTTGTATGGTTTTAATCTGTGTGTATGGTTTTAATCAGTGTTTTTGCAGTTGTTTTATCTTTGTGTGGAGTGCCCTATCTGGGTGGATGGAGCAGCCAAGTAATTTTGTTGTCCCCAAAGGGGACAATGACAATAAAATATATTCTATTCTATTCTATTCTAACCCAAAAGCTACTAGGCAGAGGGTCTTGTGTTTTGCCAGTGGCTTAATGTTATCAAACAAACCATTATCAGCTTTTTGTTTCATCGCAAACCCATCCCTAGCGAGCCATTGCCAGACGGGCCCCATGAGAAAGCCAGCCAGTATTATTTCCAGCCCTTGCTAAATTCATGAATTTATGAGTTTGCTCAAATTCTAACCCTTCACTGAATGTAGAGATTATTGGGGGGAGGGGGATTTGCCCCCTCCCAAACTCATAACAATATATAGCACTTTACAGAGGTCCAGAATACTTGGCTTATGCTATCTAAAAAAAAAGGGATCCCAGAAAGGATGAATTAGATTTATCATCTTATTAGTTTTCAAATGTCTTGAAAATTTTGCAGTTTGTTTTTTTAAAAAAAAAAAACACCCAGAGTCACTGAAAAGCAACAAGTACCTAAATGAATAGTTGGTATTTTCTTTCCTTAGGAAAAAGCTCCTAACTCTTTGCAACAGCTGCATCCTCGTCTCTAATTCCTCTTGTCCTCGTTTTATGCTGCTCACACAGTCTTTCCTTGGCAATACACGGACTGAGCTGTAACGCAGGATTTGAAGCCTGGAATCCAGCGTTCTGCTGATGGCTGAGGTCAGGGTGAACCCGTTGAATTTGGTTTCACAAGGGTACAGGCTAATTATCTGATTACAGCAACAGACCTCCTTTGGCACAGGCGCTGACAATAAGGATGCACTCCAGCGGGACGTCTGTTTGCATCTGGCCAGAGGACCCTTTTCTATCAACAAAAGGAGCTCTGTGTGTTTAACAGCAAACGTACGTGCCTTGCGGACGGAACGGTTTGATTGGCGATACCCAAATATGTCATGAAGTCATTGCCGCTGACAAAGAAACACAGACTCTCTAATGAGAATCCAGAGGTAGCTCATACAGACTCTTGCTGTTTAGTAATTGGACATCTGAAAGGGTTAGCAAAGGCTGGCTTTATGTGTATTTAATTCCATCTCTCTCTCTCTCTCTCTCTCTCTCTCTCTCTCTCTCTCTCTCTCTTTAAAAGTTGATTATGCTATTTTGAAAATGCTGGAACAAATATGCCTTGATTGATCATTTTATGACATGTTCTCGACAGTAGGTTCTTTACTCCCTAGCGCATATATTTCCCTGCTCTGAGAAACCTGGAAAAACTTGTATCAGCTAAATCTCCAGGGGATCCACATCATGGGAGGATATCAATAGCAGCCAACTGCAACAGAATTGTCATGTAACACGTCAGATTGTCAAGTTGTCTGCCTACTTTGTCACCGCTAATATTACTTGCCATCACAAACATAGCTGTTTTACTGAGGGTCAGGAATTTAAAGAGTCAATTTTTGCTTCGTTAAAGAACAGTATCATGAATCCAGGTGATAACCCTATTTCATGATACAAAGAAATATATATATATAGAATGAAAGCAATACATAAGTGAAATACAGGGAAAGGGCATAATGAAAACTGTAGGATTCGTTCTTTTCTCTAAAGTTACATTTCTGTGAATCACTGAGGAATTTGCTCCCTGTTTGCAGAAGTGTCAGATAGAGAGCGTAGAGGACAATATCCCTGCCCTCCCCACTGGGGTCAGCTCCAAGCTGAGGAGCAGCGTCCTCTACTGGGGCCTCTACCCTCTGTCAATAGACTCTTGGGGGCTCATCCACACTTGCCTTTTGCCATGTGCTTTCTGGCCACAGGTCCACGCTTTCCCTGTTCATGTCTGAGCACTTTCCCCAGGCATAGGCACCAACTCTATGGGGCTGAGGGCACCTCTCTCTCTCTCTCTCTCTCTCTCTCTCTCTCTCTCTCACACACACACACACACACACACACACACACACACACCCTGATGTATGTGAGGATGGGGCTGAGCACCCCCAATCTTGAGGGGCCGGGCCATGGCAGTGAAGGCTTCTTCGGAACTCCCCAAATTGGCAGGAACTCCCTGTGGTGGAGTCTTGCCCTGCTGGGCTTCACAACCTCCTCCCAATGTGCATGATGTTGCCTGTGTGTGTGTGTCACATGTGCGTTTTCACATGCATGTGACACACACACACACACACACAATGTTGGGCGGAACTTGGCGCGTATGTCCCCAGGAAAACCTGATCTTTACTGCTGAATCGGAGTAAACGGCAAGTTGTGCTTTCTATGGATTGCTGTTTGCTCCGATTCAACAGTAAAGAGTGGGTTTTCACATGGAAAACACTGGGGGGGGAGTGAAAGCAGAGCTGTGTGAAGAAATGCAGAGTGAAGCTAAGTGTGAATGAGCCCTTGGAGGTGACCGCGTTCCAATAAGTGCTGAGAGATCCTTTTAATTTCCCACAATGCTTCAGATGCGAGGCCAGGGGCATTGCGGGAAATTTAAAAGCTGGCTCAACATAGCAGACCAGTGCAGTTTGCAGTGGTGGGCCAGGAGGAAGGAAAAGGAAGAGGGACTCAGCAATGATCCTGACATTTGCCCAAGGCTGCCAGTTTCTGGCACCAGCCCATCAGGAGCCATTGTGCTGCTGAGTGTCTATTTATCAGGCACACTTATATTTCTGGCCAACTTGCCATCTCTCCTCCTTGAAGGAGTATTGATATAAACATTGCTAGGACTGTCCCTAGCTGAAGCCCAAAGATCACAGATGATCACGTAAAACATTTAAGCCCTGTTTATTTCATAGAATCGTGGAATTGTGGAGTTGGAAAGGGCATCCAACAAGAATTATGGTGAATGCTGATATGTGGCAAAAAAAGAAAAGAAACAAGTGAGGCTGAATAATTAAGTCCGTGAATCTGGCAACTGCATAGTTGATGCATTGTAGACTTCAGTGGAAATTCCCCCCCCCCCCCGGTATTTCAGCTGAGAGTTTTAATGTTAAAGTATTCTTCGGAGGAGGGACGAGAAACTTGGGCTCCTGTGGGAATTCATAGGAAATTAACAAACTCTATGTGCATAGATTCACTGTGTAAGTCCTATTATTTTGGGTAGAGGTGGCAAAAAGAATGGTATTCAGTTTAAAATGTAGCCTTTGGGAGATAACATTCCAAATGTGTGTTGTTTTTTTTGTTTTTTGTTTTTTTAATGTAAAATAATCTTTATTGAATTTCACAAAAATTTACAACATCCAACCCAATATCATACATGCATCATACATACATCTTCAAAAATCATACAAATCATAACAAATCAAAACAAATCAAAACAAAGACAAAAACAAAAACCATTCAATCTTCCTTCCTTTCCCTATCCATGCTTCCCCCATTCTTTCCCCATTCTTCCTTACTCACTTACACATCTTCCTCTTCCTCTTCCTTTTATTCCTTCCATTCATGTTCCATTCACCCCTTATATCTTCCTCTGAATCCCTATCCTTCTTTAAACTTATTTCTTCCCATCCCCCTCTCCTTTATCCTAATTTACCTATATTATTTTACATATTCCTCTATCCTCCCTCCTTCCCTCCCCATCCCTTCCATTTAAAACTGGCTTCCTACGGTTAATCCCCATACCGCTTTCATCTACTTCGTACTACATTGCGTTTCCATTCCCTTTCTTTTATTTCTACTAATCTTCCCCTGATTAATAATATAGTAATCCTTACTAATTTCCTGTTCTTATTGCTTCCTACTATATATTAATCCATGCAAATCAATAAATCCATTATTACTCCTTCTTTTCTAAAATACTCCTCTACGTACCTCCACTCTTCCTTTATTTTTTGTTTTGTTGAGTTCCTTATTGCCGCTGTCATTCTTGCTAACTGCATGAATTCTATCACTTTTTCATGCCATTCTTGCAGAGATGGCACTTCCTCTCCCTTCCAGTGTTGTGCCAGGAGCAATCTTGCCGCTGCACTAACATACAAAAAAATATTTATTCTATTCTCCGGTATATTACTTGGGATAATACTTAGAATTAATGATTCAGGAGTCTTCTCAAAGGTAAGTTTCAACATTTTTTTCATTTTTTCGTAAATTAAATTCCAATATTTCTTAACTTTCTCACACCCCCACCAACAATGCAGGTAATCCCCCACCCTATCTTTACATTTCCAGCACTTATTATTTTGTGAACTGTGGATTTTTGCCAATCTTATTGGGGTCAGGTGCCATCTGTAGATTATTTTTAAAATGTTTTCCTTTATTCTGGTACATGCTGTAAATCTCATACTAATCTTCCATATGCTGTCCCATTGCTCCCTATATATGTTTTTTCCTAAATCTTGTGCCCATTTAATCATCGTCGGTTTGACTTCTTCTTCCTTCAATGTCCATTCTAACAAATATTTGTAAACTTTAGCCATTGGTTTATTAGCGTTTTCAATTAATAATTCCTGTAGCTTTGATTTTCCCGCTACGAATCCCACTTCCCTGTGTTTTTGGAAAATGCTTACAATTTGTGCATAATTTAGCCAACTCATACAAGATTCTTTTAATTGTTCGTATGATTTTAATTTCCAATTTTCCCCGTCTTTTACTAGTATATCTTGATATGTTAACCATTTATTTTCTCTTTTCCTATTTCCTATAGCTACCATCTCAAAAGGGGATAGCCACCAGGGAGTTTTTGGTTCTAGTAATTTTCTGTAATCAACCCAAATTTTCATTAAAGATTTCTTAAAAACATGGTCCGTGAATTCTTTTCCACTTCCTCTTTTTTCTTGCATTATATAAGCGTGCCAACCGACCACGTTTCTAAAACCTTCTAATTCGAGAAGTTCCTTGTCCTCCATTATCAGCCAATCTCTAATCCAGCAAAAACCCGCAGCTGCATGGTATAATTGCAGGTCCGGGACACCCCAGCCCCCTCTCTCTTTGACGTCTGTTAGTAGCTTATACTGTATTCTGGGTCTTTTGCCCCCCCAAATAAATCTACTTAAATCTCTTTTCCAATTTTCAAAGGTCTCTTTTTTTTCAACAATTGGTATCATTTGGAACAAAAATAAGATTTTTGGTAGGACTGCCATTTTAATTGTAGCAATCTTCCCCATCATTGACAATTTTAAATTTTCCCATCTTTTTAAATCTTTTTTAATTTCTTTCCATAATTCCGCATAATTATTCTCAAATAATTGCACAATTTTTTCCGTTATTGTTATACCTAAGTACTTGATTTTTTTCACAATTTCCCAATTTGTCTTCTTTTTTAATTTCATCAAACTATTCCCCCTCATATTTTTTACCATTATTTTTGTCTTTTTTTCATTTATTTTTAATCCGGCCACTTCCCCATATTCCCGTAATTTAGCATTCAAATTTTCTAATGACTCTTCTGGGTCCTGTAACATCAGAATAATATCGTCCGCAAAAGCTCTCAATTTAAAAGTACTGTTCCCTACCTTGATTCCCTTAATCTTCTCATCCTGATTTATATCTTCTAACAGAATTTCTAACGCTAATATAAATAAAAGGGGGGATAATGGGCAGCCTTGCCGTGTACCTTTCGTTATCTGAAATTCCTTGAGCACCTCCCCATTTACAATTAATTTACCCCATTGTTTATCATATATCGCTTCCACTCCCTTTAAGAATTTACCATCCATTCCAGTTTGTTCTAATACTTTTTTAAGAAAATCCCATTCCAGATTATCAAAGGCTTTCTCAGCGTCTAAAAAAACAAAGGCCATTCTCTTACTCGGATTCCAATCAGCGTATTCTAATAAATTTAATAAAATTCTTATATTGCTTGACATTTTCCTTTTCGGGAGAAACCCCTGTTGATTTGTCCCAATTAATCTGTTTAACACTATTTTTAATCTATTGGCTAAAATTTCTGCAAATATCTTATAATCAACATTTAATAATGAAATGGGTCTGAAGTTCCCAACTTGAGGGTCCTGTTCCTCACCTTTTGGTATTAATACTATGTAAGCCTCCTGCCATGATTTAGGAAATATTCCTTGGTCTACTATTTTATTCACCATCTTTTTGTATACTTCCAATATTTCTTCTTTTAAAATCTTATAGTGCTGTGCAGGTAATCCATCTGTCCCTGGGGACTTTCCCACTTTCATTTTCGTTATGGCTTTCTTTATCTCCTGATCCGTAATTGGATTATTTAATAATTCCTTTTCTTCTTTATTTATCAATTTTAATTTATGATCCTCCAAATATTTTGCTAATTTTTCCCCATCTATTTCACTCCCTTGATATAATTTTTGATAATATTTATTTAAACATTCTTTTATCGCCTTGGATTCCGTCCAATTTTTTTCTCCCTCCCTTAAACTTATGATTGTTCTCTCTTTCCTTTGTTTTCTAAGTTGCCAAGCCAGCATTTTTCCTACTCTCCCACCTGATTCAAATGCTCTCTGTTTCATCCATTTCACCTTATTTTCCATTTCACTTTCTACGATTACATTCAGCTCCTTTTGCAATAATTTAAGTTGGTTACTTATCTCCTTATTTTTTGGGTTCCTAGCTAATTCCTTTTCCTTACCCTTTATCCTCTCTCTTACTGTATTTAATGCTATCTCTCTTTTTTTCCTAACGTAACTCCTTTGTTGGATGTAGATGCCTCTTATATATGCCTTACTGGCTTCCCATATCGTTTCTATTCCCGTATCTTTTTCTGTATTAAGTTTAAAAAACTCTTTCATTGCATCTTTACATTTTTTTACAAACCCTTCGTCATTCAGTATACTTTCGTCTAATCTCCATCTATTCCTTCCCCTCTCTCTTTCTTTTAATTTTATCTTGATGGGATTATGGTCTGATAATGATTTCTCTAATATTTCGCATGTCGTTGTTATTGACATTGTCCTTGTGGTTACCCATGCCGAATCAATCCTGGCCATAGACTTTTTTGAGCTCGAATAAAATGTATACTGTCTCTCCCCCGGGTGTTTAACTCTCCATCCGTCTCTCAGGTCATAATTGTCTACTAATTCAAAGAAGGTATCAGGTAGTTTCCCTTTGTTCCCCTTTCTCCTGCTCGTTCTATCAACCTCTGGTTGCGCTACCGCATTTAAATCTCCTATTATCATTAACTCCTCCTCATTTATTCCTTCTCCAATTAATTCCCCTAATTCTTGGAAAAATTTCTTCTTGCAACCGTTTGGTGCATATACATTCACTATTATCATATTCCCATTCATTGTATATATTTTGATCCCCACCACCCTACCTTCTTTGTCTTGAAACAATTTTTCGGCTTTAATTCCATTTTTAACATATATCACGACTCCTCTCTTTTTCCTTTCAGCTGAGGCTATAAATTCTTTTCCCAATCTCTTATTACATAGAATTTGTTCATGATTTTTGGAGATGTGGGTCTCCTGGAGACAAATCACATCCCAATTTCCTTTTCTTAACAAATATTCCACCTTATTTCGTTTTCGTTTATTATTTATCCCATTTATATTCCATGATATAATATTTAAATTCATATCTTTATTTCATATAAAATATTCACTAAACAAAGGAAGAGGAGAGGAGTATTCCTCTGCTGTCTTTTTTAGAAAAAAAAAAAAAACAGTTTCAATTGTTATCCTGTGACAGGTTCAATAATGAAAGCAAGAACCCCAGCAGAATCCAACTTTAAAATTGTACTTTACAGTCTATCTTCCAATTCTCCTTCGTCCTCCTTCGGGTCCGCTCCTCCAGCAAAAAGTTCTTTCTTGTATCTGCTGCAAAATCTTTCTACCTCTTCCGCCGATCTTATAGTTTTTTTCCTTTCTTTGAAAATGAAGGAGACGCCCTCAGGGAACTCCCAAGTAAACCATGTGCCTCGTTTTCTTAGAGCCTCTGTTAACTGTTTATATTTCTGTCTCTTAAGTGTTAATCTTTTTGGAATTTCCTTATAAATTGATATCGTCCTTCCCTCAATTATCAAGTCTTGTTGTTTCTTTCTTTGCAGAATTTTCTCCCTCAACAGCATGGAATTTAAAAAAATTAGACAGTCCGGTGGTTTCTTAACCCCTTTTGGGCCTCTCGTCTTGTCCAATCTTAGTCTATAGATCTTATCGATATCCATCGTTAATTCGTCCTCTTCAACTGTCAACCAGCTTGCCAGTTCTTTCTTTATTCTCTCCTCTATGCTCTCTCCTCCTAGGTCTGGAACTCCTTTCAGTCTCAGAATGTGCGCCCTTTGCTTCATGTCAAGCATGGCCATTTGATCCGCGAGGTCCTCTTGTTGTTTCATCATCTCTCTCCTTTCCTCTTCTTCTCGTCCTTGCACCTTTTTCATTTCCTTATTTTCTGTTGTTAGTTTTTTTATTATCTCATCTTGCTTTGTTATCTTTACGCTCATCTCTTTCAAATTCTTCTCCAGCTCCTCATTTTTGCCATATAATTCTTTTATCTGTCCCGCCATGCTTTCCATCACCTTCGAATTTGCTTCCACCTTGTTGATTATCGAATCCATCTTCTCATTTAGACTTTTGTCCAGTCCAGCTATCGCTCCCATAATGTTGCTCCAGATCTCTGCTTCTCCTGGGATTAACGACTGTCTTTTCTGATCTTTAACCTTCCCTTGCGCTGCTGCTCCTTGTGCTGATGTTCCTTGTTGGCTGTTGTTTTTACCTGCCATTTTATCTTCACTTTTTCCTCTTCACTTATATTTCTCTTTTCTTATGCTCACTCGCCTTATTTTTGGGTGTTCCCTGTAGCAGTACGCCCTCACTCGCACATCTGGTCTTCAAATTCTTGCTGAGGTAATTCAATAGAAGTACTGCAGTTTCCTCTTTTCCCTTTCCCTTTCTGTACAGTGGATCTGCTTGTTTCTTATATTTACAGTTCAATTTACCTCCCACCTGTAGGTGTCGCTGTCTCCTTCTTCACTTTCTCAATCTTTTGCCTTGCTTTCCTTCCCTTGATCTCGTCTATCTTACTTCCGCAGTGAAGGAGGAAGTCTTTTCCCCTTCTTAGTCATTCCAGGGAGCCTGACTCCATTTTCTTTGCAGTCTCACTGTTGTGTCTTTTATTCAAGTCCCCGCTTATGGAAAAGGGAATATCGACGCCGTTCTGGTATGCCCTTTCGTTTCTCCTTTCGCCTTTCTATCTCCTTTGCGCCGGGGCCCTCTGGGCTCTCTCCGCCTCTATCCCCGCCCAGATCCGTTGGTTGGCGCTCTCCTGCTACTCGCTCTTTCGCGTCAGATATTTAATTTGCAATCTCTTCTATCGGTAAGTCACAAATCAGGATTCGCCCTTCCGCAATTTATTTTCTGAGGATTATAGCCCGTCCCCAGACTTTCCTCTCTCCCCCGTGGTCTTAGGTGTTATTTTAAATAGAAAGTCTCACAAACACTCACGGGTTAATTTCTCTCTTTCCTTTCTCCCCGTCCGGGGGTGGGTTGGGCGCCTGCTATTCGGGTCTTTTAAGTGCCTCCGCGGCTGCTGCTGATGAAACGTTGCGTCTGGCTGTTTTTCCCTCGCCTTCCACCACTGTGTTAGCGTGGGATTCGCCTTTCCGACGCCGCCTCTTGCTCGACAGAGGTCCCGTACCTTTGTCTTCCCTCCGTTTTCCCACGGAGTTGGGGGTTTTTGGGCACCGTCTCCCCCTTTTACAGCTGCCGCTGTTCAGGCTGCCCCACTGTTCCAGGAGCGCCGTACTGCGACCCGACACTAGCGCGCCCTCGCCGGAAGCCTCCAAATGTGTTTTGATCCACACTGGTAACCCAAACAGATTGTCTTTGGTACAAGGGAAATGAAAGAAAAGAAAGGAAGTTATTATCCAGTGTTGCTTTTGTACACAGAAAGTATAAAATATAGGTATCTGTGTATTATCATGTATCACTTCTGGTTGTAAATATAATTGCGGCTTTTGCCCAAAAGGTGCGTAAAAGCAGCTCAGAAAAGGTCAGACTGCTGTCTATGCATATATACCAAGCTATAATTTATACATATGTGGATAATTTATACAAATTTGTTCTATTCATAAGTAGCCCGATACATATTTATCTTGTATTCAGGAGTAGGCTTTCAAAGAAGCCCTCCATAACCACTTTTTTTTAGAGAATTGTGTTATATAAAATTTTATTGAGATTATTATAGTAAATTAAAGTAAAATAAAAAGAAAGAATAGAAAAAAGGGAGAAAGATAATGTGGAAAAAAATTTTTTTAAAGCAGAGAAAAACAATAACAAAATAACCATAAAATGTAATGAAGGATACAAAACTACATAGTATATACCTGTATGTCGACGGACAGCATTGTTTCCCTCAAGAATATGTTAAGAAGTGCACCAGTATGGTTTCAACAAATACATTCCAAACATCATTAAATTTGTGCAGGAGTTGTGTCATCCCTCCCTCCATCCATCCCTCCATCCATTGAAGGGGGCTGTATTTTTGTCCTGTTTCAGCCGCTGTCATCCTCTGACTAGCGCTGTCTTTACTGAGGGGGTCCTCTTCATTTAAAGGGACTCAGCTTGCTTTAGCTGTTGTTTACTGTGACAGAGCAGGGGAAACTATGGTTCCACCAGGGCTTCTGGCTGGAGTCCTCTAACTCAGAGGAGGGCAATGTGACACCATAGGGGTACTCGCATCAAAGGCGTTGTGCAAATGCTCCTGGTTGGTGATGTGTATCTGGGGATGGCTTGAGGGTAACTTGTCTCCCACCCTGAATCCCTAGCATGTCTTCGGAAGAGAGGGACTCGTGACACTAAATTAGAATTTTGGTATGATTCACTACACCTCTTTTTTGTTTAGCTTACAATGAACATTGGATGGTTTAGTTCAGGTGTTGAAACTAGTGTTGCACAGATATTAACCTGGTAGCAAAGGTAAAGGTAAAGGTCCCCTGGACGGTTAAGTCCGGTCAAAGGGGACTATGGGGTTGTGGCGCTCATCTCCCTTCAGACTGAGGGAGCCAGCGTTTGTCCACAGTCAGTTTTTAAGGTCGTGTGGCCAGCATGACTAAACCACTTCTGGCACAGCGAGACACCATGACGTAAGCCAGAGTGCACAGAAACGCTGTTTACCTTCCCGCCACAGCGGTACCTATTTATCTACTTGCACTGGCATGCTTTCAAACTGTTAGGTTGGCAGGAGCAGGGACAGAGCAATGGGAGCTCACTCCGTCATGGGGATTTGAACTGCCGACCTTCCAATCGGCAAGCCCAAGAGCAGGGGTCCCCAGACTTACCCAGCTTCGGGCCGGTTCCTCCGGTGCCGATCGCGCGGCAGGCTGGGGGAACGCGCGCTCATGCATGCGCGCACACATGCTATTTCTGGCGTGGCTGCCCATCCCCGGGTTGGCAAAGCGTCGGAAATAGCTTGTGCGCATGCGCAAGTGTCATTTCCGGCGCTCGCTGGCCCGGAAGTGTGCCGGAAATGACACTTGCATGCATGTGCATGGGCCTCCTCTGACCCGTAAGTGCACTGAAAATGATGCTTGTGCATGCGCACAAACTATTTCCCACACTCCGGAGTGTGGCACCAACCCGGAGATGGGCAGCCGCGCCATGCTGGTAAGAGCGGGCGGCGGGGGTCGTCGTGGGCTGGATAATTGGCTCGCTTGGGCCGTATCTGGCCCCCGGGCCTTAGTCTGGTGATTCCTGCCCAAGAGGCTCAGTGGTTTAATAATAATAATAATATTTTTTTATTTGTACCCCGCCCATCTGGCTAGGTCTCCCCAGCCACTTTGGGTGGCCTCCAACAGATATTAAAATACACACCATTTAGAGCACACCATTCTCACTTTATAATAATTGTAGTAGTTGCTGCAGCAATATTTTGCTATATAGTAGTAGCCGCAGCAGCAGCAGCAGCAGTAGTAATGATAGCATTTGATACCTTTATAAGTTTTCCTTGCAACCAATTTTTAACAGTGAGCTTGTTTGCAAGGCAGCTGTTGTCCCTCAATCTGTTTGCAACTCCCGTTCCAATATTTACTGTCACTTGTGCCTTTTTCAAATATCCAGACCAAAGCTCCAGGGCATATCAGCATTCAACCAGATTGTGAAATATGTGCAAGGTTAAATTAAAAGCAAGTGTTTAAGTGGATTAGGGACACCCATTCCAATCCTGGGATCTTTATCCATAAACTCAGTGGCGCAGACAGGGCCTCTGAAAGACCCAAAAAAGAGATTTATCTATGCTTGGCTGGAGTTGCCGGTTTGTTTTTATTATACCATTTCCTGGCCAAGTTTCTCAATGCTGAGAAGAAATGATTATGAAAATGTCTTACCCCAGGGCACTTAGGAGCACGCAGAGCTCCCCAGGACTTGTCATTGCTGGTCCAGTTTGTATTCTTGAAGAAATCCCGAAGTTCACACATAGTGGGAGAACACGGCTATACCATAGGGATGCTTTTACTGGTCCACAGAAACTCATTGCCTCGCCTTTCCTGCCTCATGTAGTGTCTTGTAAACAATGGCTGATGTATGAGTCTTTATATTATGGCTGCGTATCCTGATTCTTTGTCCTGCCAGTTCAACTTGGTGTTCGCCCAAATGAAGAGGGTCACACTTAACATGAAATATAAAGGTCAGTTTCCAAACTATAGTATGGTGTTTTTAACCTCAGAACACAGCCATGTTGACTTATGCCAAAGAGCCATATGTCACAGATGCAGGAAGCAACTTATCTGAACTAATACTCTGGCCGCTTATTTGCATTTTTTTTCTGTGCTAAACCTACAAGCAAAGTTAACAACTCAGCCTAGATAAGGGTGTGAGCTACGAGAGGAAGATGTGTCAAGTATAGAAAAAATGTGAAAAACATTGGAGAGAATTGGTGGTTATACAAAGTCATGCAGCATGTGGAGCAGAAACTGGGTTTCATCTTTAGCCTGCCAAGTAATGATATTGCAACGCTACTTAACAATAACTCAGCTGTTATGGTGGCAAGAATGTGATAAGTTCATTGATCTCAGGGCAAGGATGCTGGACTACAGCTCCCAAGCCTACATGGTCAGTGGTCAGCGAGGATGGGAGTTGTAGTCCAACAACATCTGGAGGGCACTGGGGTGGGAGATGTCTGCTCTACTTGAATAACCCCCCCCAAAGTGTGTAACCCCCGTCCCCACCCTTATGAGAAATTTGGGTCATCATATAAATGCTTTTATTTTCTCCCTAAATTCCTACTGTCTCTCCCCCGCCCCCCACCCAAAATAATAATCTCCAAAAGTTTCCTTTAAGCAGAAATTTGGTGGTAGCGGTTTGAGATTAGTAAAGAGCCACAAAAAGTTATACCAGTCTTAAGAGAGTCCTATCAAGTTTATGCAAAATTTCTGCAGATGTTTTGCCTTAGTAAGATTCATCAAATTCAACACAAATTTCAGTTTAGGTGAAATTCTGTGGTATCACAAAGGTTCTTCTGATATCGGAAATTACAGAAATCGCTGTTAAGAGTGTTATATGAGTTTCTACACGGGTGTGTGACTTTTTAAAAAATGAACACATCTGAGCCCTGATTGTGTTCTCTAAAAACAATTTAAGCTTCGGTACTTCAGTGAAAGGGACGCGGGTGGCGCTGTGGGTTAAACCACAGAGCCTAGGGCTTGCTGATCAGAAGGTCGGAGGTTCGAATCCCTGCAACAGAGTGAGCTCCCGTTGCTCAGTCCCTGTTCCTGCCAACCTAGCAGTTTGAAAGCACGTCAAAGTGCAAGTAGATAAATAGGTACCGCCACAGCGGGAAGGTAAATGGTGTTTCCGTGCGCTGCTCTGGTTCGCCAGAAGTGGCTTTGTCATGCTGGCCACATGACCCGGAAGCTGTAAGCTGGCTCCTTCGGCCAATAATGCGAGATGAGCGCCGCAACCCCAGAGTCGGTCACAACTGGACCTAACGGTCAGGGGTCCCTTTACCTTTACCTTTACCTTTACTTCAATGAAAGTGACTTAGTTGGTCATACTGATGTAAAATAAAACCACCCTATACCCATTTCGATCAAGGCTCTCTGACTTATCTGTTTTGCAGATCAGGCTTTATGTATTGGTTTTGAGCTGAGCACTCAAGGTTATATAAATTTTGGAAGAGAAGGCTGCCCAATGACTCCCCCAATGCCTGTTGGAGGGCTGGAAATGGAATCCAGACTTGCTGGTTTTCAAACCCTCATTTTAAATACAGCCTCTCCTGTGTGTCCCCTGAACATTATCTGAACACGGTTTGCAGCAGACTGGACCGGGAGGACAGTCAAATGTAATTAATGCCACATTTTACTCTGGAAGTGGGCGTTTTATTGGGACCGCGACAGAATGCAGACCAATATGTTTGGGCTCCATGTTGCAAGTTTCTATTTACTCTGGGTCATATGGCTAGCAGCGCTGAGCACCGCTGCAAGTGCGTTCAGTCTCCCAGGTTTAAAATGTGAGTTAAAATAAACTCCGCAGCACGCATGTCAGACTGTACATTCCTCAGTGTTTCTTTCAGGCGTGATTTTTCACGCTCCTATTAGATATAGCGAAGTCACCAGAATGCAACTTTTGTGTAAGGTGCATCTCTTCCGCAACATGGTAAATCTTAGATCAGCCTTCACCAGCTGGAGCTACAACTCCCATCAGCCCTGTAAGGCACCAGGCTGGGTGAAGACTACCTTAGATAACCTTCTGTTGGCATTGAAGCCTTTGTCGTCTTCCTGTTTCAAGCTAAGTGTGTTAAAAATAATACAGTGGTCCCTTGGTTCTCAAACTTAATCCGTTCCGGAAGTCCGTTCCAAAACCAAAGCGTTCCAAAACCAAGGCGCGTTCCCATAGAAAGTAATTCAAAATGGATCAATCCATTCCAGACTTTTAAAAACAACCCCTAAAACAGCAATTTAACATGCATTTTACTAACAAGACCATTGATTCATAAAATGAAAGCAATAAACTATGTACTGCAGTCGCACAATCAATCAATCAGTAGGTGAACTGGGTTCCACACAGTCACAAAAACAAAAGCACGAAATAAATAGACAGATCTCAGCATAACACTCAAAACATAAGTGTGGCACTCAAAACGGGAGCATAACACTCAAAACGGAGCGCGTTTGGCTTCCGAAAACAGTTCGCAAACCAGAACACTTACTTCCGGGTTTGCAGTTTTTGGGTTCCAAGTTGTTTGAGTACCAAGGCGTTTGAGAACCAAGGTACCACTGTACCTCATCGTAGGACCCCTGACCAGGAAGCGATCACTACTAAGCCACCACTCCTTTTGAGAGACATTTCCCCCTCCTCTCTTTGCAGCCACAGCATCATCACTTTGTTGCCCAGTTCAGATGGAGCTCTCTCAGCCGAATTCATTTGCTCGCTCTCTTCCCCCCCCCCCCTTCATTGCTAACATGCTTTATGGCCCTCTTGAGACAGTGTGTGTGAGAGAGAGGAGGGGAAGAAATTGGCGGGAACTAACCACAGAGATGGATCCAGCAGTCAGGAGGTGCTCAATTTGAACTGCACATCTTTCTCTTTTGTCAGATTGTTGGCTGTGACCACCAGCTGGGAAGCACTGTCAAGGAAGATAACTGTGGGGTCTGCAATGGAGACGGGTCCACCTGCCGGCTTGTCCGAGGCCAATATAAATCTCAGCTCTTGGCAAATAAACGTAAGATGTTGATTTGACTTTTTGCCTCAACAGGAATATGAACGCCCTCCAAACAATGATGCGTAAAGGGACCGATCGCTTCTAAGGGTTTTAATTATAACCCAAACATTTTAAAAAATGTTTCCTTTAACTGTATTGACCCCATGCTGGGAAATCAGGCAGAATTTATCTTCAGACAACAAAAAGGCTTGGCGTTTGGATTCTGAAGGCATGCAGATGGAAGATAGGTTTACCAGATGTTGCAGAGGACATGGCAGCTTTTTCCTGACGCGTCAGAAGGAAACTGCACAGGTGTGTCTGCTCTGGTGTTGCCGTGATGGAGAAAGCTGCACCTGCTAAATGGCTTTCCGCTCGCTCGCCTGCAGCATAGCCGCTGCAAATGTATACAAGCCCCATTGGGGTTGGAATCAGGCCACAATTATGGTGCACACAGAAACACTGCAATATTTTGTGCCCCAAAAAACATGAGGTAATATTCGTAAGCCCTCGGAGCAAAAATGGACTTGGGGAAAGCTATGACATTTAATAATAATAATAATAATAATAATAATAATAATAATAATAATAATTTATTATTTATACCCCACCCATCTGGCTGAGTTTCCCCAGCCACTCTGGGCGGCTCCCAATCAAGTGTTAAAAACAATACAGCATTAAATATTAAAAACTTCTAGAATGATTTACACATTAAATGTTGTAAGGTAAAGGTAAAGGGACCACTGACCATTTGGTCCAGTCGTGTCCGACTCTGGGGTTGTGGCGCTCATCTCGCTTTATTGGCCGAAGGCGCCGGCGTACAGCTTCCAGGTCATGTGGCCAGCATGATTAAGCCGCTTCTGGCGAAACCAGAGCAGCGCAGGGAAACGCCCTTTACCTTCCCGCCGGAGCGGTACCTATTTATCTACTTGCACTTTGATGTGCTTTCGAAGTGCTAGATTGGCAGGAGTAGGGACCGAGCAACGGGAGCTCACCCCGTCACAGGGATTCGGACCGTCGACCTTCTGATCGGCAAGCCCTAGGCTCTGTGGTTTAACCCACAGCGCCACCTGCGTCCCTTATTAAATGTTGTAGATGGGGCCAAACTGCTGTGTGATGTCAGCCCGATGGCCCCTTCTCCATTGCAGTGCACCTTTGGTCGGGAGCTTTCTAGTGGAAAGGGAGTGTGTCTGCTCCCCCTACCCTTAAAAAAAAAAAATTCCCCATGCTCTGTTTGACTTCTACCTATGTAGATGCCCCAGGCACACAATTACCTTGACAAGATGAGTCTAGAACCAATGGGGTGCAGTGCGTGAACACTCCTGGCAGGTGAAGGGTTAAGCATCTCCCCTTGCTACTAAGTGCCCCTCCATGAGCACCATGCAATAAAAAAGGGGCAATACCTACATGTGGTTGTGATGTAATATGTAGCCTGGTACAAATCATCCTGCTTAGCTTTTCCTCAACTCTGGCCCAAAGTGAACATTTATTTTACAGAATGCATGGTTTACGTGTGTGTGTGTGTGTGTGTGTGTGTGTGTGTGTGTGTATTCTGAATTTAGAAAGAAAAACTGGCACATGAACTAAACATCTAGAATAGCATGTAATTTCTTACAAGGGTGTGTGGAGCCATTTCTGCTGAATATCTACCCCACCTATTTATGTTTGGTTTCTGTGGGGAACATGGAAAGGCGTTTGTTTACAGAATCATCCTTTCAGTCCCAAAGAATAGCCCGATGGCTAGAAGAGTTTGAGGCACACCCTGAGTTTGCACAGCATGCTTCCAAACATGAATGCACTAGCAGCGATGGGCCCAAGAGTTTGAGGAATAACAATTCAAGGAAAAGCTGTATAGTCTTATGCAAATACTATGTGTATAGCAGAGCATAGCAAAGCCAACCTGGCTTAGTCAGGACCAGCAAATACATTTTGCTGCCTGAAGCAGGACAGCAAATTCCACCCCTCTATATGTCAAAGACAATAGTCTCCCGGTTTTCTCAAGTTATTTTGGCATCTGAGGCAGACAGTTCCACAGCTGCCTGTCCATGGGGGTAAAAATGCAACAATAATAAAAGGATGAACAGTCTGCCACCTTTTTAATGGCACCCAGAATGAGCTGCCTGAGGCTGCTGCCTCACTCTGTCCTATGGTAGGGCCAGCCATGGGCTTAGTGTAGGAGCAGGGAATTTGCTGGACCCTCAGCTCCCAGCATTTCTGAATGCTGTCCATGGTGTCTGGGGCTATGGGCACCCAGCAACACCCAGAAGACCACCACAGGTTCCCCATACATCAGGGGTCAGCAACCTTTTTCAGCCGTGGGCCGGTCCACCATCCATCAGACCATGTGGGGGGCCGGACTATATTTTGAAAAGAAAAGAAAAGAAAAAAGAACGAATTCCTATGCCCCACAAATAACCCAGAGATGCATTTTAAATAAAAGGACATATTCTACTCATGTAAAAACACCAGGCAGGCCCCACAAATAACCCAGAGATGCATTTTAAATAAAAGGACACATTCTACTCATGTAAAAACACACTGATTCCTGGACCGTCCGCAGGCCGGATTGAGAAGTTGATTGGGCCGCATCTGGCCCACGGGACTTAGGTTGCCTACCCCGGCCATACATCCTTGGCTTATTGAATAGCGGTGGATTTATGCTGGGGAGAAGCAGGTCCAAATTCCCACTGAACCATTAAGCTCACCACAGACAATTAGCTATGTCCCCTTATCATAACCTGCTTTTAAAGGTTGTTGCAGAAATAAAACGAAAAGGGGCATGTTATACTGCCTGCAGCTCCTTAGAGAATGGGTAGGAATATATATATATATATATATAGTAAATATTTTCAGACCCAAGTTTACTGCTACATATACAGTTGGAGATACACTGCAACGTTTTGCTGCAGGTTCTACTTATGTGCAACAATTTTCAATCTGATAGCATTGTTCATGTTTCTGTGCTCTGGAGCTGCTGCCTTGGCTGTTTAATCTCAGGGTTGCTGCAGTTATTGCTGCTACTACATACATATATAACCTCGTCCAAGTGTAATTTCATTCCCATACTTCCTCTTCGAATCCATAGCTATCTTCCCGCACAGCAAGGCATGGCATAAGAAACATTTGGCTGCTGGAGGACGTCTGCTTTCATTTCTGGTTTTCCTTCCCTCTTGCACTATCACATAAGAATTGTGCCTGGGATTGAGCATCTGTGAAGCAGGTATCTTAGAAGCTCTGAGGAACGCCGCTGCACTTAAGAGATTCCGTTTTTTAGCACTTCGCATGAGCAGCTTCTGTGCCAAAAGGAAAAAATAAATGCTGGGAATGTTTTTCTCTCTCTCTCTCTGAAGCATTCCAAACACACTGCTGCGTCCATCATATTGAATTCATTTTCTCTTTGTATCTGCGTTCAGTTCTGTTCTCCCACTCTGTAGACATCGTGGGGTGGGATGTGGCGGGGGGAGTGGAGGGTTATGGAGATAGGGATCAGAAGACAAAGATGTGGATGGAGCAGGGGAACTGTTAGCACTTGCAACAGAAACAACTATTTCAGTATTCACAGGGATAGTATATCAGTCCCAGAAGTGTGAGAAACGGGGGGGGGGGGACTACCATGGTGGGAAGAGAGATGCGTCCCCCACTTCCCTCCTACGCCCTTCTGAAGGGGAAACACCTGGGTTGAGGTCCCCTCCTTGCAAATAAAAGTGAAAGATTATTTGAAAGATCTGGTGCTTCAGCAATCCAGGCTCTTTCTCTGCATCCACCCAAAGTACTCAATGTGTTTTTATTACTCCTGCTTGTAAGACTAGTCTGGTTTGTGAATTTTTTTCTTCTGTAGCAAAGCCTCCGCATGGTTGGGTCTCTTCCCACCTTGACTCCGCATCGCCTCCGAATCAGAGGCAGCTTTTCAGAATCCACTTTCTCAAAGTAACGGATAAAGTGCTGATGCTGAGCTCATCTGTCCCGTGCACAGTTTCTGTGGGCTGGCTTCTGGGCTGCGCATCCAGTGTGAGTTCTCCGCTTCAGTCCCTAGCTCTCCAATGCGTGGAAGGCAGCCGAGTCAAGCCGTCCGGATGCAATAGAGGGGACTAGGCCACCAAACACATTTCCACTCCCCTCATTGTCTGGGGGCTAGAATGCCTGGAAAGTTGAGCTGTTTCACTCAAGCACAGCAGATTTCATGCCATGGGGTGGGTGAGCTCAAGGAATTAGACCTTTCGCCAGGAATGGGTGGGGCTTCTGAAAGACCCCACTGCAGAGTAGCTTTGAGAAAGGATTCGCTAGAGACTTGGATTCACTAGCAATGCAATCCTGTGCATGCTTACTCCTAAGTAGCTAAGGCTGGCCACAACTAGGGCCAGGGCCTTCTCAGTACTGGCCCCAACTTGGTGGAACGGTCTGTCACAAGAGACCAGGGCTCTGCGGGATTTGGCATCTTTCCGCAGGGCCTGCAAGACAGAGCCTGGCCTTTGGGTTGGTTTCAGTTTAACCCTGATGTTTCATTCCTTTATGGTTTGATTGGTGGGCTACTTAAAAATGAGGCTGCATTTTAAACTTTCAATCGTATTTTAACCTGCATTTTAATTGATTGTTTTGTATGTTCTGTTGTGATTTTATTGGTGTTAGCCGCTCTGAGCCCGGTCTTGGCTGGGAAGGGCGGGGTAGAAATACAAATTTATTATTATTATTACTAAGGGGAGGGGGAATCATTGGGGATTATCTCCCAAGTAAGTGTGCATTCCAAGGTTTGCAAGCTATCTTTTGGGGAAATTTGTGGGTTTCGGCTGAAATCCTAAATGCACTTACTGTGGGGGGAGGGTTAAGTGCTGTTGCGGTTGACTTACTTCTGAGACTGTATAGGACTGTGTGTTACTCAAGCATGATTTGGATAGTCAAACTTAATTGAATAAAATATCTGAGCTGCTACCATTATTGGATCAAAGGCAACTGCTGTCTTCGCTTCTTTGCCCTTCTCAGCTTGCACATGCACACACATGGCCAGCTCTTATCTGGACCTCTCTCACATAAACACACTGGCATGCGTTGATAAAAGGACGGCTTTGCTGACATTTTCTCTAACTTTGGCTTTATGACAAGACTAAATGGATTGCTTGCTAGGGATTCCAAGCTACTTTGCCTCAAGTCACAAGTAATTCTTCTTTAGCGGTATTCCAACGGATCACACGTGAAAATTGTTGTCTCCTCTGCAAGGATACACGCACAAACAAGCAAGGGTCACAGGGTCAAAACGGCACAATTTGCCGTACACTTTTATTTATGTATGTATTGTCCAGCTTGGGTGAGCCTAGATGAATGAGAGGCAATTCACCAATTGGCCAGACAGACATTATTTCAAATGTTGGACCTTAGGAACGTCTAGACCAGGGTTTCCCAAACTTGGGTCTCCAGCTGTTTTTGGACTGAAACTCCCATCATCCCTAGCTAGCAGGACAGGTCAAGAATGATGGAAACCATAGCCCAAAAAGTTTGGGAAACCCTGGTCTAGACAATGATATGACTCAGGGCTTACCCACGTCCGTTTGCCCTACCACTTTCCCCTCCCAAAAACCTGTGGTTTAGCACTGAATCGGAAGAAAAAAATGGCAATTGGGTTTTCCATGGACTGCTATTCTGATTTAGCACTAAAGAGCAGGTTTTCAGCAGTAGGGCGAAGGCAGAAGCTCTCATGGCACAAGCAGGGGTGTTGGCCAAGCCCTCAGTGAACTGTGTGTTGCTTTTTGGCTTGAGAGCCAGTGTGGTGTAGTGGTTAAGAGGGGTAGACTCGTAATCCGGGGAACCGGGTTCGTGTCTCCGCTCCTCCACATGCAGCTGCTGGGTGACCTTGTGCTAGTCACACTTCTCTGAAGTCTCTCAGCCCCACTCACCACACAGAGTGTTTGTTGTGGGGGAGGAAGGGAAAGGAGAATGTGAGCCGCTTGGAGACTCCGTAGGGTAGTGATAAAGCGGGATATCAAATCCAAACTCCTCCTCCTCTTCTTCTTGAGCAACTTGGCTTTGAAAGGGGCACCTTAGCTCTGCTGCTGGCTTTGGTGGAGTTGGAAATTTAAAGTCAAAAGAAGGCTACAGCAAATCTATTTTCACAACAGGGTAAGAAGAACAGACTATGGCTGTGTTGAGCTTACTGGGTTTTTTAAAAAAATTAAAGCTAACATAGAAAGGTTGCTGTTGCTTGCACTTCAGATGACCTGTGGGTAAACATAGACTTTCTATTTTCAGCAGCCCCATTCCATTAAGTTTTTATTAACCAATTTTTTGTACTACAAGGGTAGGCAGCAAAGGTTTCGCTGACCTTTCCTAATATTTGAGGCAGGTAAAATATGCTTGCTAAGAATTAAAAAATGCATTAAAATAGCTTTTCTGTTGGTTTCTGAGGCTGCGATAATGCTTTAGTGTGTGAGAATGAAGGGGGAGGGCTGAGCTGGCATCCAATATGTATTTTAATTTAAAGTGGTGGGGTGGTTGGGATAAAGAGTTTCAACTATTTGAGTTTGGCACCTAATTTTGTTTTCTCTGCCTACAAGTGTCAGTTACTGTGGAGAGCTGAGTTCCTCCAGCCAGCACCAAAATGGGTCATCTTAAAAGATAAAAAGTTGGGTGTGTTGTTTTGTTTAGTAGAACCTGTGTGATATTTCCTCTCCATTCCTTCCTACTACCTTGCCGCCATCATCTGAGCAATGTGACCACCAAACCCCCCAGTTCCCACATCCCAACACCCCAACCAAGTGAATATTTCATCCCCCCTCCCAAAGAAAGATCAAATTCTCATTGTTTGCCAATAAAATATCTCTGCCTTCTGCCGTTAAAATGTTGATAACTGTTAAATGACAATACAGATGCACAGTCAAATTTCTGAGGAGGCTCACAAGAAAGTCAGCAAACAGCTGGTTTGTAGCCTAATATCTGCAAGAGCAGCTGCTGCTATGGACGTGTAATAAGTGTTTATTTTACAAAGCAACCCTGTATAATTAAAGTGATAGCTTTCCCTTGAAAACAAGGGCATTTGTCTAGCAGCACAGCACACAAAAAGTCTGTGAGACGGTAGAGCAAAGCATAATTGTTTCATATATAGTTGTTCTTCAGGGTTCATTGGGTTTGAATGTTTTTCTTTTTAGGTGGCCCAAAACGTGGCTTGCAATTTTCCCATGAAGAACTGTTTTCCCTACTTGTTTGGGCACTTCCTTTGCTTGTTGGTCATGTGTGGTTTTTGCCTCCCTCTTCTCCCACCCAGCGGATGATACCGTGGTTGTTATTCCCTACGGAAGTCGACACGTTCGCCTGGTGCTGAAAGGTCCTGATCATCTCTGTGAGTAAAAGCACACTTTATCGTGGTCTCCCATTTTTAATCGCTGTCTTGTTTTAACAGTGCTGTTTAACTGTGTGTTTTAATTGCATATATTTGCAATTGAATGCGTTGCATGAACTTGGTTTTTGCACTATGAAAAAAATGCTTCGCAGCCTGTTTCGGCATTGCATGTGTTAATTACACAATAATATTCAAATGCTCATAATATGCTGTGGAGCTGTATTATGGTCCTGCTGACTTAACATGTTGAGCTGTGTTTCGTGATGACACAGTCAGAAGGTGGGGAATTCACTATAAAAAGTTGGTTCTCGTGGTGACAGTAGCATCTAGATCAGCCTAGTTTATTTCCAGTGACACTTTGTATGGTCAAGCAGTGTCCCTTTTACCTGCTGTAAACACACACACACACACACACACACACACACAGAGAGAGAGAGAGAGAGAGAGAGAGAGAGAGAGAGAGAGAGACTGGTGATTGAACCAAACAAAATATACTCCAGGGAAGAGATGTTGAAAGCAGATGGAAAGATGCATATTAACTGAATCCATCGTGGCTGTTAAAATGGTGCAGCTCTCCCTTGATTTTCAGGGAACAATATAACATGATTTTCAAGATCCTAGAAAGCCCACAGAAGAAATCTGCAATAAATTCTGGTTAGATGCATAGTCACTTTAATGTTGCAATGTGAGAACTGGATCTCCGTAAATCTCTAAACACAGGCCAGGGTTAATAGTTTATGGGTGTTTGGCACAGCCATACAGTATTAACTGGTTTATCAAAGGTCCTGTATGTGTGTAATAATTATCCCATCCGCCCCGTCAATCCCACCTAGTGCTATGTGAGGCTATTTAGCAGTCGAGAGAAATGAAAAGTGCAAATATGTGAAATGGAATATCAGACAGAAAGCGAAACACACCCACCCATGCTTTTACAAGCATAGCTGAGATACCATAAATATTGTGCATCGCGAAGAGTTGTTGAATAGAGGCAGGTCAGCTCCACGTAAGGCAGTGTCTTGGATGAGCTCATTCAAAGTGAGTTCTAAATATACGTGTGTGTGTGTGTGTGTGTGTGTGTGTGTGTGTGTGTGTGTGTCAAAGAGCTCAAGGACCACTATGACTCCTAAGCAATAGGCAGATGGTGAATGTCATCCTGGAGTAAACTTTACACAAGATCATGATCTTGTCATGTGTTTGCAATAAATGTGTTCTGCTGGCAAGAAACCAGTGTGCTCTGTTACGCTGAGCCTGGTTCAGCTTCGGTAATGTGAAGATACTGAAAGAAATTCCCTAACGAGCCTAGCTGATTGACACCTAAGGCAGTTTTCATTTAACAGGTCATATTTCTATGCTGCACCGTGACTTGTCATGCCCTTGTCTTCTTGCATCATGGATTAAATCCCCTGGGGGAATGGGGATGAGCCCTTGGGCACTGAGCCAACAATTTGGTTCTGTGAGGAATATCTTCCCTGTCCCTGATCCTGTCCATGACTCTCCAGCCACTGTTCTTTTAGTCCTTCTTTTTTGTTCTCCTTTCTCCTCCCTCTGCTACGCATTTCCATGTTCTCAAAACATGCTGGGGCTAGCAACGCAACCTAAGTCCAAGGAAGGGGTTGGTGCTGGTGAACCAGTTAGGTAATTCGTTTAACTGCCTTGTGCAGAATCATGTGTGTTTTGCATGAAATGTAGAAGGGGATTTTGCATCGCTGTGGAAAATGCATTATTAAAACAGAGTTCATCCTGGCCGACCTGCGGAGCTTTTTTGGCTGGAGCTTTCTGCTCTCCTTGGCTAGCTCTGGAATAAAAGCCTTTATATATACTTCTATATCTCATTCTGAAAGAGGCCAGGAAGGAGTACAACTTCCTCTTGGAATCTCAGCACACACACACACACACACACACACACACAAAGAGAGAGGGAGGGCTGGTTCTTGCTGAGGAATATAATTTAATCTGTGGATTTGAGATTACCTCTTTTGCAAATCAAGTTTGCTAGTTGGTAGCTATGCCACAGAGAGTCCTAAAGGCCTGCAGAGTGATTGATAGAAACAGTGATGCCTGTATCTGTATCTGTATACTGTCACACCCACTCTTAAAGATGAATAAAACAGATATCTACTGCTTTTGATGGGTAGCTACCTTAAACAGCTCACGGGCTGGCACTGGGGCAATCACACTTCCTGAGCTTAACCTACCTCGCAGGGTAACGGAGATAACCCCCATGCCCCGACCTCCTTGAAGAATGGGATACAAAAGTGAGAAATAGTGGCTGATTTTAAAAGAAATAAATGATCCATTATATTCTGAATGGAATACATAACCAGAAAAGAAATAGCATTATTATTACAATTATTGAGAGATACACAACACCTTCTACTAGGAATGTTTCTGGCTCCAAAATAGATAAATAAATAGAAAAAAGAGAGGAGACCAAAATACACAGGAATAAAGTTGAAGAAGATTGTGTGCAGGTCTTAACAGAGATGTTCACTAGCATGGATATTAGCGAGGACAACTTAGATGGTTGGCTGCGCCTTATTAACGGAAGGAAAATCCATCTCACTCAGTAAAAAATACATTTCCTTAAAACGTAGTATATCTTTGAAATGTGCTTTGACATTCCCGGTATTAATCGTTTTGCTTGCTTGCTTGTTTTCTCTCTGCGAGCTGCCGAAACAAGCGCACCCTCCTCTTAAATGTGTTGTGTTTGCCAGATTTAGAAACCAAGACGCTGCAAGGTTTGAAAGGCGAAAACAGTCTCGGCTCCACAGGTTCATTCCTCGTGGACAATTCTAGCGTGGACTTGCAGAAGTTTCCGGACAAAGAGATACTGAGGATGCCTGGCCCCCTCACTGCAGATTTCACTGTCAAGGTGAGAAGCTTCGACTAAACAATGCTGTTCTTTTTAAGGAAAGGGGAATGTGAAACAACAGGCAGTTCACTTCAAAAGCAGTGTATCAAAAGGCCACTTATCCTTCCAGCTCTCTGCCAAGATTGAAATACAGATGGGGTGTCTCCTATGAAATCAGGTGGGGGGGGAGTCCCCGTTGACCCTCAATGCTCATAGTATAGGATTAAAGGAGAGGAGTGACTGCTCCTCTGCATGTAGCTATGTACGCACCATAAATTTGAAGCACATTTCATCCCCTTCCAATGAATCCTGGGTTGTTGTTGTTTAGTCATTTAGTCGTGTCCAACTCTTTATAACCCCTTGGGCCAGAGCACGCCAGGCACTCCTGTCTTGCACTGCCTCCTGCAGTTTGGTCAGACTCCTGTTAGTAGCTTCGAGAACACTGTCCAACCATCTCATTCTCTGTCGTCCCCTTCTCCTTGTGCCCTCCATCTTTCCCAACATCAGGGTCTTTTCCAGGAAGTCTTCTCTTCTCATGAGGTGCCCAAAGTATTGGAGCCTCAGCTTCGGGATCTGTCCTTCTAGTGAGCACTCAGGGCTGATTTCCTTCAGAATTGATAGGTTTGTTCTTCTTGCAGCCCATGGGACTCTCAAGAGTCTCCTCCAGCACCATAATTCAAAGGCATCAATTCTTCAGCGATCAGCCTTCTTTATGGTCCAGCTCTCACTTCCACACATCACTACTGGGAAAACCATAGCTTTAACTATACGGACCTTTGTCGGCAAGGTGATGTCTTTGCTTTTTAAGATGCTGTCTAGGTTTGTCATCGCTTTTCTCCCAAGAAGCAGGTGTCTTTTAATTTCGTGACTGCTGTCACTATCTGTAGTGATCATGGAGCCCAAGAAAGTAAAATCTCTCACTGCCTGGGAACTAGCTTCAATTCCCAGCACCCTTAACAAACTGCAGTCCCCAGAATTCTTTGGGAGGTAGTGAAATGGGCTTTAAATTTATGTTGCATATGCTGCCTATATCTCTGCTTCTGCGTACCTCTGAAGTATCAGAGCTGTGAGCCCTCCAAAAGGGCTTTCGTTCAGCATTGGGTAGTGGGTGGGTCGTTAGGAAGATAGCTATACAAATAGTTGCAAACCTTTATTGGAAATACGTGGTTGCAGGCTATTGCAAGTGCTCCGTGTGTCGTTTCTTAATGAATAAATTGCCATGTTAAATAGAGTAGAATCAAAGCTCTTAGGGATGAACACATTCATGGAGTGGAGGAGGCAACACTTGTGGAAAAGGCAGGTCGGTTATGAGATCCCAGCTAAAATAAGAGTCAGTATAAAATGAAGCTGAAGTGGCAAATTAGACTCTGATTCAGACTCATCATTCACTGGTTTTTATGCTTCTGCAGTCTCACAGAAGGTGTAAAATGCATATAAAACTAAAACTAAACCCTGAGCCTCTCAAGATGAGCAGGCTGGCTTTGGTCAAGAAGTCATTTGTATAATTTTGAAGTTCTGCTCTGTGCAGTGCTGGCTGTAAGAATCAAGTTGTTTCCTCACATTAATGCTTTCCTATTCTTCCAGGTAATATAAAACACATTGCTGGAGGCAGTGTGCACATTCTGTAGGGGAAGGGGGTGAAATTGCAGAGACAAATGTGAGCATTTGGGAATTACAATAAAATAAAATAAAACCTTTTTGGGGGGCGGGGGAGGTAGGTCAAGAGGGCCTGAAGGATTTCAGCTGTAAAGCTGTAAAAATTGCATTGTGTCCAGGATACCATAAATTTTTCATTGTGGGATACAGTGTCAGAGGGTGTTTGATGTGAGCTGATTCTGACGACCTTGTGGCTGATGGAAATGCAAATGGTTACATGGAAAGCAGAATATGGGATCAAACTGAATAGAAGAAAATAGAACAGAATTAAGTCTGTGGACTTTTTTTGTGTGGTACCTGCCTTTCATAATAACCCTCTCCAGATGTAGCAATCTGGTCCAGCTAAGAAAATGTTCTCAATGCAAAAACAGTTTATTATTATTATTATTATTATTATTATTATTATTATTATTATCACAAAGGTTCTTCTGATATCGGAAATGACAGAAATCGCTGTTAAGAGTGTTATATGAGTTTGTACACGGGTGTGTGACTTTTTAAAAAATGAACACATCTGAGCCCTGATGGTGTGCTCTACAGACAATTTAAGCTTGGGTACTTCAATGAAAGGGACGCGGGTGGCACTGTGGGTTAAACCACTGAGCCTAGGGCTTGCTGATCAGAAGGTCGGCGGTTCGAATCCCCGCGACGGGGTGAGCTCCCGTTGCTCAGTCCCTGCTCCTGCCCACCTAGCAGTTGGAAAGCACGTCAAAGTGCAAGTAGATAAATAGGTACTGCTCTGGCAGGAAGGTAAACGGCGTTTCCGTGCACTGCTCTGGTTTGCCAGAAGTGGCTTAGTCATGCTGGCCACATGACCTGGAAGCTGTACGCCGGCTCCCTCGGCCAATAAAGCGAGATGAGCGCCGCAACCCCAGAGTCGTCCGCGACTGGACTTAACGGTCAGGGGTCCCTTTACCTTACCTTTATTTGATGATGACCTAGCGAAACTCGATTAATATGTCATGTTGATTATCCCAAACAATAGCAGATGTAACCTTAGAACGTGCATCTCAGGTCAGGCTACTGTAAACTCAACAGGCAGGAGTAAATTGATGGGACCCACGTTGCCAAAATCCAAATAGTTCTGTTTAGCAACAGGGAGTGAATTTATCTGATTAAAACTGAAAAGAAAAAAAAATGTGGTCTAACTTTCAGTGTGACTAACAGCCAGAGAGATGTTTCAAATCACCATTTCCTATCATAGCTTCAAGCGTAAGATTATTTACTACGTTGATCACAAAGAGCCCTGTTATTTATGGATCTGTGTGAAGTTTGATCAAAGCGGACATATATTAGCTCACAAGGGATTGGAGGAGTAGCTGGTGCCTAGGCATACAGTTGTTTTCAGCATCTGCAGTAAACTGATAAATCATTTAGAAACAAAAGGGAAGACATTGATTGCTTCGGGTGCTTCCTTCCTTTTCTCCTTTCCTGGATCATTCATATATACATATATATTATATCATGTGGTTTTGATAGCAAAGCAATCACAAGGCTAAGTGGGCCCATTTGCGTTATTTAAGTTTCCTGACATCGGCAGTGATCCTAAGCAAGTTCACCAGGAAGTCTCTCCAAATTCAGATGCTTATTTCCATATAAAAATGCTTCCATATAAAGAATTAGTTACTGGGTCTTGAACATGCCCCCCGCGAATCCTGAGCTCCTCTCAGCTTCCACTGTGTACCTTCAGATTCAAAGAAACTTCATTTTTTCAAATGTGGGAGGGTGTTAAGTGTGGTTTTGATAAACTGAGCAGGGTATTACTCTTTAGTATTTTCCATGGTACAATGCATTTAACAGATATATTTAAAACCTGTACTTTTCCTTGAACTTGGGTTTCTGAAACCAATGTTGGGAAGGCCAATAGTGCAACTTGCCACAAAAAAAATAGGCAGAACAATTTAGGAACATTGGCGGATATTATTTGTGGTGGTGTAATAATAATGCTCTCCAAGGGCCACTTCCTCCCCTGAGCTGATTGTTCATGGGGAAACCTTTGCACATCGCTTGTGGCAAAAATGTTCAGGATTTATACTAGAGCCCAGTCGTAAGTCAGATACTGATATGCCCAGCTGCTCCCAAATTATTGGCAAACCCATGGTGCTAAATAGTGGGTGGAAACTGGCACACGCCCCTCCCATTTTGGGGGGACCCATTGTGTTTTGATATCATCTTAGCAATTGCCTGGCTTTACTTATTTATTTCTATTAGTTCTTTATTTCCTTCAGCCCAGAGGTATTCTGGACTGGGTGCAAAACAACAAATTTAATTTAAAATACCTTTAAAATAGATAAAAAGCCATCCAACTAATCATAAGACTAACATGCAGAAACAGCCCCTTAATCCATTTTACTAATTCACAACAGAAGCAAGCACCATGAGTCAGAACGTGGAATTGAGAAGAGATGCTTCCCTTTTCAACATGGAGACATGGCTTCCTGGCTTGTGGATTCTCCCCTAGCTTTTAGAGGTAGTCCAAAGTTTTAAAATGGGTGTGCAGGCAGGATAGAGCATTTAGCTTTCAGCCTAGTCAACAGCTGATACTGCCTGCGGGCTGCAGAACCCAGGTCTAACCTCCTGTCAAACAAAATTCTGACAACACGGTAATCATAACAGTCTCTTCTTCTCCCAAAGCCTATGCAGCTTTTATGAAACAATAAACACTTTCTTTTTTTACTGATTTCTTTTGCCTCTTTCACCTAGTAATGTTATTTTTCCATCTGTGATTAATTGCAGTGTATTCCTGGCTGTCTGAATAACTTCCCACTTATTTCAGGAGATCGATCTGCATCTGCCTTTTCTCTGTGTCAGAGAAGACAGATAATCAAGCAGACAACACAACAAGAATCCTTGGGGATCTGGGTTGTTATGTCTTCCCAACTTGGGATGTGGAACCTACTCAACCCTTTCAACTAGTCCCTGCGTAATCTCTCTCCTCATTTATCACACTCTGGCTAGGACCTCACACACGAGACCTTTCAGGTTCAAGCAACGTAGTTGGTCCTTCTCTCTCTCTCTCTCTCTCTCTCTCTCTCTCTCTCTCTCAGCTACAGAAACTTTCATTGCTGCGCATTCCAGTAAGAGATTTCAAACAGCTTCTAGCATGATACCATTCTGGTTCCCAAGAGTCGACGGGGCTTTTTGTTAAGTTCAGATCCATACTTGATTAATGTACCACCCTACTTCAAGGAATTGGACATCCTGTTTATGGCATGTTCAACAAAATGATATTAATCCGTACAAGAGGCCTCCTCCGTTGCCCAGGGAACCTCTATTGCTACAGCTGTATATATATTTTTTCCAATGGGGAATTTACATCACTGTTTATCTTGATTTTTAAAAGACCAGCTTTCGCTCAGTAGAGTGCAACTCATATCTTTCAACGTATCCTGAAGCATTTCTGTCCTGGTTCCCCCATTTCCTCCCCCCCCCCCCGCTAAAATGCTATTTTATTAGCACTTACATTCATCTTACTTTCTGAAGAAATAAGTAATCCAAATATAATGCAATTGGTTTTGTATCTGTCCCCCACCCCCTCATCGCTGACAGTGTACTTCCACTGTGCCAACTTCCCTGTTGCCTTCCATTTTCCCCCTTTACTGCTAGGGAAATGGAAAAGTGCATTTAGGATTCGCAGCCTGCCTAATTTACTTCGATATGGATCCCTTGTTTAGTACTTCTGTATATACATTTTGACATAGTTCCAGCAGAAGGTGTAACATGTTTCTCTTGCTCTGAATATTATCAGCCGTGTTTTTTTTTTATTATATTTTGTGAACTGTACAGGGGTTTGATACCTGCGCTACATACCTTTCAACTTTACCTGCAGCGTTTCTCCTTTTCAGATC
Source organism: Darevskia mixta (assembly GCA_034641385.1). Classification (NCBI taxonomy): domain Eukaryota; kingdom Metazoa; phylum Chordata; class Lepidosauria; order Squamata; family Lacertidae; genus Darevskia; species Darevskia mixta. The sequence goes on from JAWWNH010000017.1 coordinate 23,386,587, forward strand.
CGTTATGCTGGTGCTGCCGACAGTACGGTTCAGTTTATTTTCTATCAGCCTATCATTCACCGATGGAGAGAAACTGATTTCTTTCCTTGTTCCGCTTCCTGTGGTGGAGGTAATAAATTTAACATTGTTTTGCATTCTGTACCAATATACATAAGGTTAAGTTGTTGTTGCTTAAAAAAATGGGAATGAGTTTCGCTCATTCTGAATTAACTATTGTTGACGCTTCATCTTGGAATGGATTTCAACTGTTAGGAACTACTTGGGGGGGGATGTTGATTTGTATCTGATTAATACTTCTGTACAGTACAGCTACCTCTAGGAAAGGTGCCTGGAAAATGCCATTCACACCCAATTAGCATGGGAGCTGATTTGCTGCATCTTAGTTCCCCAGGAAAAAGACTTATTTGTTTTGTCCCAGAATTGTGACTTTTTCAGTAAGTGGCTTCTGCTGCCAACCAGAGAGGGGAGGGGAACTCGCCTTATGACAGTGATGGCGAACCTTTTAAGAGAACGAATACCCAAACTGCAACCCAAAACCTACTTATTTATTGCAAAGTGCCAACACGGCAATTTAACCTGAATGCAGAGGTTTTAGTTTAGAAAAAACAACTCGTGCATTAACATCTTTTGCCTTAAAAGAAAAACGCAATGAAAGAGCTTTCAATGATACAAACCACTTTTTATTGAAAGGTAAAAGTTTGCATTTGGCCTGCTTTTTGCTGTCATGCGCATGCTGATGATTTGTCTAACCTTGGCTCATACTTTGTAAGCTGTTGGATGATCTGTTCTAGAAAGATAGTTGCAAAAACTAAGATACTGGGAATGATATTTCCTCAATTTCCCTTCAAGAAACTCTTTTCTTTCAGTTTCACCAAGTTGGGCAACACTTTTGTGGTTGGTGCCACTGGACCCTTGATGTGCGACACAAAACACTTTCATTGCACAGAAGACATCACACTTTCCCATTGCGTTCAATCACTCCAAATGACTCTTGGAATGACCTTCCAATCTCTGTTCTTGCTCTCCCCCCCCCCAATATTCCTTTTTGGGTGTTCCAGACTTGGAGTCTACAAAAACACACACACAAAATAATTTTAAAAATGAAGCACCCAATACAAATCTATCCCTGTGTCTGCTTCACGACGACGATCCTCGATTCCTCTGGTGAACTTGGTGCTGGGGCGACAGCACACGTGCCCACAGAGAGGGCTCTGAGTGCCCCCTCTGGCATGTGTGCCATGGGTTCGCCACCACTGCCTTATGAGCTCCCTCCACCCCCCGAAATACTGCACTTTTCTCTTTTCTGCACACGCCCTGCCTCTCTATGCAGTATGGACTCCACTAGTTCAAGGGGCTCAGTAGAAATTGGAGGCAGGGAGCCCTTTCAATTGCCCTTGGGCTCTTCATTTTCACCCCCTTCATGCTGCTGCAAGTCTTGTTTGGAGTAGCGCTGTTTATTTGGTTTAATTGGCGATTAGCCTGGGCAAGAGTTAAGGAGTAATCAAATGAGGCAGTGCTGGGTTAAGGATGCTCTGAGTCACCTTTTGCTCTGCTGGGGTAATTGGGGGCGCCCTTATTCTTGACATGCATCCTGGGGTGAGCGCTGAACCACACTACAGTGTTCATGCAGACCCCAGATATCCAGCGTCTTCAGAGCACGAGGGAGGGTTCCTTCCCATCCTTTTCTCCAACTCAGGCATCCCCAACCTGCGGCCCTCCAGATGTTTTTTGTTTGTTTTTTTTAAATCATTTTTATTGGGCTTTCAGACATATAATATTCCATTCACTAACATACCGGTAGTCTTAATCAATGAAACAAACTAAGCACAAAACATAATCCAAAAACAAACAACAACAAAAAACACAAATTACACAACAATACATACTCTTATTATTATTTCCCATTCTTATTTCCTTATCTTGTTAGTTGGACTTCCCCCGTCTCCCCTAACGTGTCTCATACTTGTAATATATTTAGCAGTTTCTTCTCATTATCCTATAGTCTTATATAAATCTGATCTATCTCACTCATGTCCTTTACTGATTTCTTAACTTAACATATTGTCTTAACTTATCTTAATCTTATCTATCATATATTTCTTAAAATTATAACTTGTTTACATACTGTAAATTACTGTCTCACTTCAGGATTATCTAACTACTAATCTTGCAGCACTTATTAATATACTTCTTAAATTTCTCCCATTCTTTTTCCACCGCTTCTTCCCTCTGGTCTCGGAGTCTCGCTGACAGCTCGGCAAGTTCCATATATTCCAGGCCCTCCAGATGTTTTGGCCTACAACTCCCATGATCCCTAGCTAACAGGACCAGTGGTCAGGGATGATGGGAATTGTAGTCCAAAACATCTGGAGGGCTGAAGTTTGGGGATGCCTGCTCCAACTCCATCACAGGCAAGGCCTCTCAACCTGCCCATAGGTCGTGAGGGAGTTTAACTCTCAGAGAGCTTCCCTGTCCTGACTATATTTTGATGTGGTGAATCAGCTTGTTGGTTTGCAAATCCTCGAATTTTGTTATGTTTCAATAAATATAACCTTTTTCCAAGTTGCTGCTGTGCGAGTCTTTTCCCAGGTGTGCTTGCAAAAAAACACTGCATCTCATTTGCAGCGTTATCTTTCCCAAGGGAAGTATATTTCTGTGGAGGATAATTATAGAAGGTGGTTCGTTGCTATTTATAACTCCAGTGTGGTCCACAAGGATGCATCAGTACCACTGATTAATGACTTGCTTTTCACTCTTATACTGTAAACCATCTCTCCTTCCCAGATTACTTCTCTGTTTAGAAAGTCAGTTCCTGTATCCCAAGTTAAATATAGAGATAGATATATATGCATGTTCTGAAAGTATTTGCAGTTGCCAAAGAAGGACTGAAGTCATGGCTTTCACGAATTTCAGAAATGTTCAATATGAATATGAGGAAACATCTCACAAAGCTTTTCTGACTATCTTCAGACTATGTGCACGGCACGATTCCTTTGGGACATTCCAGCTTTACAAAGCATTCCAGCATATCAGCCATGTTCTACCCATTTCACCCCTACGTGTTTTCCAAATCCTGGTTGAAAAGTATAATCTTGAAAGTTGCCCTGAAGAGAGAATTAAGTTCAATACTGTTACAACTACTGAAAGCATTCATTTGTCTAGCTGCTCCTTTTACAGAAAAATGCACCTAAATTTCACCCTATAGGTGAAGTTTGCAGACTGTTTAGCCATATTACAGAAACAGGGTCTATTTATTTATTTTTTTGCATACTTTTTGGAGCTATCTTTTTGTTTTTGCTTTTAATACATCCAGCATGTGCTTTTGATTCCATAACTCATCATCAGCTCTGCAACTTGCTTGGAGGGAGAGATCCAATTTATTGGACGGAGTAAGGCAAATGAAAGGGCAAAGTTAACAACTTGCCGTGTGATATTGGGTACTACGTATGTGACACGGCCATACTGAATCCTAGTCCACTGGGAAGAAGCCTGTGATTTGAACTTCTTCTTGCCTCTTCAATGATTTTCAAACAATTTCATTAAAGGAATTGTCACAGTGACTTGTCATGAAAGCCTCCGGGGGAGTTATGCAATCTTTGTGGTCAGGGAGAGCAGCACCTAGAGAGAACTGGCATCTGGTAATTGAAATTAGGTCACAACAGTTGATACTCCCATATGGGAAATTACAGGGGGAAAGGGAGGAAATGCACAGAAGGAGACTCGTCATGCGGAATGCAAAAGCTGGGCTTTAAGGGAGAAGATAAATCAACCCGAAAGATACGAGCAGTCAGGGGAAGTTTGCACTTTGCTTTTACTACTTTATCATTTTAGATCTCTGTAGCACCAAGCTTAAGAATCCGAGGTTGTTATACAGAAATCAGCCTAGGGCATTAACCCTCTATAAAAGAGAACCGTATAATATTGCCGTTGACATCAGCATGGAGCTAACCAAGAAGAGGCAAAGGGAATCAATTTCCCCCTTAAGAAAAGCAAGGGCCTTCTATAAACTTCTTGTTCCTCTCAAGGAAACTGCCATCGACAGTATCCACCGACCTTTGTTAACTCTGAATTATACTTTATATACAGCAGTGACTTTGAATTAAATAAAATCCCCAGAATAAAACAATAGCTGGGAAGGTGATACTTTTGAATGTTTCTTTTTGAAAGGCTTCGGCAATAGGTGAAATCCAATACTGCTGTTACACTTGCAGAATAGCTCTTGATCCAGTGAAGGTGTCTGTCAATGTAAGGGAAGGGGAAGCAATTCTTGCCGGTTCTCCTTTCCCCACTGCAGGACTCAGAACTCCCTGGAAATCTGTTTCAGAGGGTTTGGGGGGGGGGACCCTCCGAAACATTGTGGGAGAGAGTCAAGGGCCTGCAGGGAAAGGAGGATAAGAGAAAATCATCTCTTCTCTTCCATTAGGGATTGACTCTTCTGGATCAGCACCCATTTCATGAGCAGAACAGCAGTACAGGATTCCACCTATTGTCTTGATAAATTGTTCAGGCCTCAAGATATGTGACAATGTAATAAGAATGATAATGATAATAATTTATTATTTATACCCCGCCCATCTGGCTGGGTTTCCCCAGCTACTCTGGGCGGCTTCCAACAAAATATTAAAATACAATAATCCATCAAACATTAAAAGCTTCCCTAAACAAGGCCGCCTTCAGATGTCTTCTAAAAGTCTGGTAGTTGTTGTTCTCTTTGACATCTGTTGGGAGGGCGTTCCACAGGGCGGGTGCCCTCTGCCTGGTTCCCTGTAACTTCGCTTCTCGCAGGGAGGGAACCGCCAGAAGGCCCTCAGCGCTGGACCGCAGTGTCTGGGCTGAATGAGGGGGGTGGAGACGCTCCTTCAGGTATACAGGGCCGAGGCCGTTTAGGGCTTTCAAGGTCAGCACCAACACTTTGGATTGTGCTTGGAAACATAATGAGAGCCAATGCAGGTCTCTCAGGACCGGTGTTATATGGTCTCGGTTGCCACTCCCGGTCACCAGTCTAGCTGCCGCATTCTGGATTAGTTGTAGTTTCCGGGTCACCTTCAAAGGTAGCCCCACGTAGAGCGTGTTGCAGTAGTCCAAGGGAGAGATAACCAGAGCATGCACCACTCTGGCGAGACAGTCCGCCAGAGTAATAGTTAGTTATTTTAGGGCAACGGACCACGTGTCCTCTTTAATTGTGTGTGTGTAAATAATTATTGGGGGAAGGTGTTTACATGAAATTTTCACAGATAGCTGAGAAATTAACAGTGACTTCCAGTCACATTTTTTGAAACCACCTGAAGGGAAGCTGCTTAGGGTGGCTGTTACGATTGGATGCAGGTGAGAAAGGACTTAAGCTGCTTCTCCACGATGGCTTTTCCTCTCTGAATAATTTCCCAATGCTGCATTTCATACCTTTAAAAAACGCCATCACGACTCAGCCACGTAGGTTTTTTAATTTGTATGTAGCCTCTTAGCTCCAGTGATACATGTGACCAAAAGAGAAACGAATGTTTGAAACAAACCTATATTTACATTCTTAAGACCCACTTGCAAGGTCTTCTCCGGCTAGCAAGTACATTCTGGTTAGTATTTTAGCCCAGCATCGCAAACCTTTGCACTGAAAGTTAATTCAGAGTTGCGTAGTTGTCTCTGTCTTTTCTGAGTCTAGATTTTTTTTAAGGTTACCAGCTGACTTCTGCCGAGTGCTATGATCTGAGAAGCAATAGAGTGGTCTCTGACCAATACTGCCACTACTACCCTGAAAACATTAAGCCAAAGCCCAAACTTCAGGAGTGCAACCTGGATCCTTGCCCTGCCAGGTAAGTCCGTTCATGATTTTGAGATAGTTTACGCTGATCAAAATCAAACCAGTTAACTTATTGTTCAGATATTGAGAGGATTGCAAATAGCTTATTATCCAGCCGGCATGTACAAATTAATGTAACCACATTGATCGGAACATCTTGAATTGGGGGGGGGGGGAATCCCAGGACATTTTCTGTTCTGGTGTAGTAAATTAACTGGGATCTGATTTAGCATTTTTGAGGTAAATGTGGTGGGCAACTCTTGAAAGAGTTGTTAATGTAGCTTATATCTTCCAGTAGGCATTTTTTTTAGGATTGCACTGAAAAGTGGGATATTCAAAGTTATTTAGTTATACACTTGGAAATTATATTTATTGAATATATATATGAGAAAGAGATCAATAGCACACTGTACGTGTCCTTATGTTGTCAAAAGTTTAAGAAAGAATGAAGTCACTGAAAACTGAAGATATGCTCATTTTAGCACGGAGAAGGAGCTCCGCAGTTAAAGTTACTATACAGTGGGACCTTGACTTATGACGATAATGCGTTCCGACGCAATTTTCGTAAGTCGAAAACATTCGTAAGTCGAATCCCCATAGGAATGCATTGAGCGAAAAAAATTCATAAGTCGGAAATTCGTAAGTCGAAATTCGTAAGTCGAAAAAATCCTATTAAAAGCGGCTGCGACTTACATTCGTAAGTCAAAAAATTCGGTTGCGGCGGCCATTTTGTTTCTCCCGGAAGTCATTCGTAAGTTGAAAAACACGTAAGTCGAATCGCTCGTAAGTCGAGGTACCACTGTATATGCTTTCTAGGGATGGTTACCTGAAAAAAGCAAACTAATTCACAACTTTGCAATTGCCCCAATTTTGAATGGTCGTCTTCCAGTCATTATGAAGCTGCATTTTCAGAAAAAGATAATTTTATTTTGAGCAAGGTTGAGGGGGGGGGAGAGATATGTGGAAACATTTCTGGAGAAATGCCCAACCCATATCACTGGCATTTACCCACAACTTTATCAATGAGGGGAAGGTTTGTTGGTTTGTGTTTTCATCTATTCAAATCCTGACCAAGTCAATGTGATTTTCAGAAGGTTTTTCCTATTTTATAGATCGTCAAGCTATTAAGGCTGTAATCCTTTGCACATTTATGTGGGAATAAATCTTCTTCAGCACAATGGGACTTTCTGTTGAGTAAACATGCATTAGAATTTACTGTCAGTCAGACTGGTCCCCCCCCCCCATATATTGTTTTCAAAGAAGGCACAGATGTGTTCATTTGTCTACTAATATCCAAGAGACACACCTTGTCATTAAAACAATTACAGTGACAACAAGTGTTTCTGACAGTTGAAAGGAGAAAAATACTGATAGCAGTAGAACGATAACATAGATGAAATTCCAGCCACCTTGTATTATTGAATGTTATATTTTCCAATTTGAAAAGGGCACTTTATGAAAATTAAGTATTGACCAGGGCTTGGTTGCTTGTCACCTTTGACCTTTGATTAAATGTTCCCACTCCTTCTGCTGGGAACCTTATGGTATGTTTTTGGTTTGGGTTTTTTTAAAAAATCAATTGCCAACACAGAAAAATAATGAGAATTGGGTCTTGTTAGAGCAGGGGAGAGACAGACTTCAGGCTTGCTGGATCTACTTTGGGGTGTTTTGTTTTTTAATTTTACTAGAACCTCAAGGTCTAGCTGCCAGAATCAGATACAAAAGACATGCGGTTAGAATCAAAGATGCAAGTCTATCTGCTCATATTCTGAGCTTAGGAATTTGTCTCCAGTACCTGACCTGAGCTCACAACTTTTTAACACAAAAGTCCACTTCTGATAACTTTCTTTAACTCAGCCAGGGTTGCCATCAAGGAGGGGCTGAGGACCCAAGGGCCCCCAAAAAACAGATAAAATAAGAGCTCTGAAAATACAGTGAGCAGGGCATTTAACATTCAGTAATATTAAACAAAGGGACACGGGTGGTGCTGTGGTCTAAACCACAGAGCCTAGGGCTTGCCGATCGGAAGGTAAGCAGTTCAAATCCCTGTGACAGGGTGAGCTCCTGTTGTTCGGTCCCAGCTCCTGCCCACCTAGCAGTTCAAAAGCACGTCAAAGTGCAAGTAGATAAATAGGTACCACTCTGGCAGGAAGGTAAACGGCGTTTCCGTGCGCTGCTCTGGTTCGCCAGAAGCGGCTTAGTCATGCTGGCCACATGACCTGGAAGCTGTCTACAGACAAACGCCGGCTCCCTCGGCCTATAAAGCGAGATGAGCACTGCAACCCCAGAGTCGTCCGCGACTGGACCTAACGGTCAGGAGTACCTTTACCTTTACCTTAATGTTAAACATTTGCCTGAAAAGGATACACAATATGGAAAGAGATTGCACAACGTAGAAGTTAACAATTAAGGAAGAATTGGCCTCCAGCAAAGAACATGACCACCAACCAGATTTATAATAAACCGTGGCACTAAAAGGAGCAAGGAAAGCAAAGCTGTGCATTCCTCTGCTTTCCTCCTGTTGCATCGTAATCGGCTAGCTATGGCCTGCCTAAGATATTGGATGCATATAGCATGATAGCTCTGTGCTCTGGCTTGCCCAGAGCAACAAAAACAGGCATTATTGAGCACAAGATACCACTGATGCGCTGCGTACAGGTACAACCCGGTGTCTACATGTTGTGCCAGCCTGAATCATCAGGGTAAATAGAAAAGTGCAGTTCCACAAGTTTGCAAGCTGCAGTGTACCATAAGCAGAGGAGACACGCGGCAGGCAGCTCAAAATGCCAGTGGTGCCTGCAAAACGAAGATTAAACATGCCTAGGTATTTATTTTTGCCATTCATTTTTAAATATTTGCCTTTCTTGATGTTTATCATATTAAAGCTCACACATGCCATTTGTTTCTGGGAATTGATTTCAAAGCTGTTTTCCAGTGTGGTTTTCTATATATATATATATATATATATATATATATATATATATATATATCGGACACTACATAGACATAAATGTTAAGACAGGTGGTTGCATGGTGCGTGCGTATCAAAAGAAGGAGAAAAATAACTTCTGGGCAGATGTCAGGGAAGTCAGTTTTGCTCTTATACAAGACGGATCAACGTGAGGCTGCTGACATACAGATCCCGAAGGGCAGAGGAATCCTTTAGATGCAAGAGTCATCTTCTTCCACTTACAGGACCTACCAGAATGAAGTTGGCTCAGTCGGAAATGTGACTGTAGTATAGGACGTTTCTCATAATTGCATTTGCTCTTTAATAGGCTGATCAGGTCTACTGGGGCAACCTTGCTTAGGTATTTATTTTTATATTTATTCAGCAGCGTAGTGTGAGCTCCTGGCACGGGTGCGCCAGAGGGGGTGCGCATGCACCAGGGGGGTGGGGCACAGAGGGAGAAGGGGCATGATGTGCCCCCCCCCAGCTCTTGCCGCTGACTCCGTCAGAGCAACCCTGCCCCACAAGCAGGGCCACGCTGCGCCGCCTGCCCAAGGAGGACTCCAGCCCGCACTTGGCAGCACTCAATATATATATAATTCAATACTAATATATTAAATATGTAATTTAATTATTTAATATATATTAATGGGTTGAATTTAATATATTTAATTATTAAAGAAATTTAGTAAAACAAACAGATTGTGCACTTTCGTTATCAATTCATGACGCAAAAGAAGAATATAGTTTTTTAAGGCTTTAAGATGTTTTAAGATGGGCTGCCAAAGAAGGACCCTGGGTTGAACCACCCTGATCTAGGCGATTGCAATGAGCAGAATCACTTTAACTAGCTAAAAAAGAATTGAGAATATGCATGGTTGATGTGATAAATCATTGTATATAACTTTCCTCCATCATATATATATATATATATATATATATATATATATATATATATGATGGAGGAAAATTATATACAATGATTTATCACATCAACCATGCATATTCTCAATGTATATATGTACCGTGTACCGTGTGTGTGTGTGTGTGTGTGTGTGTGTGTGTGTACCGGTATATATATATGCGCAAACTTTTCTTTTTTGCTGGACGGGGAGGGGGCGAGTGGGGGGTGTTCTGTTCCAACACAACTAGCCTTTGCAAAGCTTCCATATCTGGTTTCTCTTGGAGGCAACTGCAGAATAGCCCCACCCCAGCTAATTGGCTTAATTAATCCATTTTCACCAGTATTAAGAATAAGCTTTACTCAGGCCCTTGATCTGAGTGGGTTTCTTGTGTGTGCGCTATCCATCTTTTCGCTATTCACACTGCAGGCTATAGACAGGCGCCTGGGAGGTTGCGTATGATAGGCAAATCACCTGGGTTTTTTTCCTTTTCACATTAATTATATCCTTTATGCTGATGTTACTTAACTGTGCATACCTTTTAACACCCAGAATGACACTCCGTTACCCACCCTTTCTCTGCTTGTCCTAACAAAGTAATCTTGTGCCTTTATTTCAAATTCCTCCCATTGTACAGACAATGCTGAATAAATTCCACCTACACATTTGACAAACGAAAAGGATTCCTTCTAGCCTTTACATGCATAGGTTTGGTTCACCCATTTCCTGTTCCCCCACCGCCCCGCTGAGTATCCATATTTGGCACGATCACGGTGGCAGAGAGCAGACATTGGACCAATGACTGCGGTCACCCAAAAAAGATGGCGCTTCTCACTTGGTCACCACCGCAAAGCAGAGGTGGGAGCATGGGATTTGTAGTGGAGAAGCAATGATGGGGGTTATGCAATGTACTTGTGCCCTAACCCTTTCCCCTGAATTCCTCACAGCCAGTTTTCTTCCATATGGGTTCTTGTGTTTGTGCTGGAAACACAATCTAGTGGGAAAGTGGCTGAAAGGATGACTTTTGGAAATGACAGAGGTGAAAAGAGGTGCAGCGGGAAAGGCTAGCAAACACAACCCACAACTGTTCTTCTGCTGATACTGCTTTGCATGTCAAAGCCCCAAGCCACCCCCATGAGAATAACGACACAAGGACACAGAACTTTAGGTTAATGTTAATGGGCAAAAATTAGGCCACAACTTTATTGGTTGCAGAATTTGAGCGGTATTGGCTTAGGCATTGGCATCAACAGACTATATCTGACTCCTGCCCACCTTGCAGGGAGTCTGGTAAGGGTAAACCAGCAGTAGGGGGAGTCCCACCGATGTGGATCGACTCGAGCACCCCCTGGGTTCCCGCTGGGGTCGTGGCATGGCCCTAGCCCCTCCTCGGGCTTCGGACGAGATCCACACCCCCGGATTCCTTTAATGGAATACCCTTGAGCATGGAGGGGCAGGTGATGGCCGCACCTCCCCTCCCCCACACATTGCTATTCCAGTGCCTAACCGCCAAACCTTACGAAGTTGTGACAATTGCTACGAGGTAGGCGAAAACCAAGTGGCCAATGCCAATTTGCCAAGTGGGAAAAGTCCTACCAGCCCCTCAACGGCGACCAACCGAAGTCCGTAGCAAGGCCAATGACACAACCTGAACAAATGGCGGGAGATCTGCGGCGCGAGGCTGAAAAGGGCCGATTCAGTGTCGTGCTGTGGTTTAAATTGGTCCCGACCACGCTCCCCAAGCTGCCTGATTGGCCACTTGGCTAACTGGCGTGGCCGGGTCTCCCCAGCGTAAGGCGGGACACAGTCCCGCCCCCACGCTGAGGGGGGAGGCTTGGCTCACCCGCAACGCATCCCCATAAAGAGGTGGAGCTGATTTGCAGAAAAGCATCATCTGTAACATGCAGTATAGGCCCACTGCCTTCCAGATTGAATTCTGCTGCTTAATTATTGACTGGCAGTCTGAGGTCTCATGTGGGAGCTCACTTGCCTTATGAATCCCAGTTGCAGGGCAGCTAGCGCAGCAGAAAGCATTCTACCGCTAACCGAGACGGCTAAAGACTCATATCTTGCAGGCATTGACAAAGAGGCCCTTCCCGTACACAACAGTGTGCCAAAATACTTGTCTCATTGCTCTTCTGATCACGAATTTAGTGGAAACAGGAATACAGATTTACTGTGATATTTGCCTCATAATTGCTATCTATTTAAATACTTTTCAGCAACGTGATGACAGAATAAGAGCAAGGCAGTTAAGAAATTTCCAGCGTAACCTGCCAATTTGAAATGGACTGAAAAGACCTCTCTAATTAGTTAAGAAAACATCCTGTCAGGACTCTCTTCCAGCTTTACGTCCTTATCCGCAATGCAGTCTAATATGCAAGGCCCTTCCTCCTCAGACTTGCTGAAAGAGCCTCAAACCCCAACAGAGGGGAGCAGCTGGGGGGGCGCGTAGGTTGATCTTGAGCAGGCAGCCACAGAAGAAGGGGTTAAGCACCTCATTTCCTCTTGCTATTCTTCTGCTTGGAAAACTGCAGCCTCCCAGGACTGCTTCTGCTTAAGAAAAAGTCACTGAGCTCTCATACACATTTGGGTGTAACATCTGGGGTGTACTGGGGCTTCCAGATGAAAAATATGGAAGCACAGAGTGGGTAGCCCTGGATTGTGTGCACGCCTCCCTTGAGGTCCATCTGTACAACACAAAACACCTGCAGCGAACGGGTCTAGTTGTATGTGCAGAGTTTTTTCCCTGGACTCTGCAACCCTGACCTTTCAGGAATGCTGCTGCAGCCCTGTGTTTAAGAGCCCCAGCAAGGAGCAGTGTATATCACCTGTTGTTGCCTGCACCTGGATGGAGCCTTAATTCAGGGTTCAACAGACAGCACACAAAGATGAGCAGCTCTATTTTAAATGTATTTCTGAGGCTCCTTAACCTTTCATCACGTGCCCAGTGGTCCGGATGTTGCCTTGAAGGAAATTTGTGGCATCTCACGCTCCCCGCACACTGCTCAGGTAGTTCTGCAAACTTGGGTTTGCTGTGGCCTTTACTGAATTAGGCTCTGGGCTCTTGCGGTCAACCCTGTGTTTTGGTATTGGGCTCTGGGTTCTTGGCTGACAACATGGCGGGGTGAAGGATTGGTCTCCAGCAGCAATGTGGTTCCTCACTAGCCATCTAGAATTTAGAATGCCAATATGCTGCCACCTCAGTGTCTAACAAACCCATTTTTTTACGTTCAGCCTCCTCTCATGCAGCAGTACACATAGATGCAAACTTTAAGCACCAAAGATCAAAACAAGTACTTGCATATTCGCTTCACTTGGCCCAGTCTTTGGTTTATCAATGCTTAGTTTGTAAGCTAATGAGCTATGATGTCATAAAGGGGCATCCCCGTAAATGTGGGGGATTAAGACTGTAAATTATAGCACTGGTGATCTGGAAACCACATATTGAACAAGGAGTGATCCAAGTTGTGATGGGTGCTAGACCATGTGGTCTAGCAGGATCGCTATCATGCAAGAGAAGCATGAGTAGCCTGAATCCCCAACAAAAAGAAACTCCAGTGAGGTATTTCCTGTTTTCCTGTTAACTTTGATGTGTGGAACATTGTGGTTTGTACAACATTGTGGTTAGTACAAAGATGGCCACATTTCTCCCATTTCTTGTTGAGATGTTATTATAATCAAATCCTACTGACCGATTGAGAGTAATTTTATTTGTCGTCAAGTAATGGTGAATATGTCTTTTTTCGCAGCACAAAATCCCTACTTTTTAGGTTGACCTTTAAAATTTGGTAGTGGGCTTTATTTTTAATGAGATAGAATAACTCCTTGCTGTTTGTGATTTGTAAGAGTGGAGAAACTCTTCTTTTCCACGCACCAGGAATGGGGAAATCTCTGGCTGGCTGGATGTTGTTGAATTCCAGCCCCCATCAGCCCCGGCCAGCGAGGATGGGAACTGAACTCCCAACACATTTTGGCGGGTCACAAGTTCTGTGCCCCTTCCCCTCAGATACCATGCAAAACACATCATTCTCTCTCTCACTTATTCATTAACTCTGTTGAGTTCAGTTTAAGAACATAACTGCTCTGCATTTAATAAACCAATCAGTTTGCATTGTGGGAGCTATATTAACTAATAGGTTAATAAATCGGTTCATGAACTATTTTGCAAAGTGAAATTATGAGTGCCCATGTCCATTTTTACTTGCCTCCTTAGTCTTTGAAGCTAGATTTTTAGAGTAGAATGACGTAATAATCTATTTAATGCTATGTCTCTGTATAATGTAATCATTTAGTGTTTATTTTATTGTGTGTACCTTCTACTCAGAGGGTTGGCATTATTGTTCCTAACAGTGATGGATACAAGCAGATCATGCCCTATGACCTCTACCATCCTCTTCCTCGGTAGGTAAACCAGCTTCTCTGTTTAACAAACATGCAGATATGTGCTTGTGGTTGATTGATGCTCTTAACAGAGTGTGGTGGTGATCTGCAAACATGCTCTGGGCTTGTGGTCTTGTGTTTTGTTTTCATTGCTTCCTGCTTTTCTGTACACATGAGATACTGAAATCTGGATTTCTCGTGTCCTGGAGCTCTCACAAAGAATGATAATCACCTATCACACAAACCAAAGAATCTTGTCACTGAAATATCCAATTGAGACCGAGATTAAAATGTCGAGCTGTTGCCCACCATTTCTTTTCCCCATGTGGGCGCATGTTTGGCACTTTGAGAGGCAGAGTTTTAACTGGATCTTTCTCAAAATGGCAATTGCAGTCTGTTGATTGAAGGCAGTTCATTTAAGGTAAAGGTTTATAGCAACAGACAGCGTTTGTGTTCTCCAGAATTATTAATTTCACGTATTATATTAAAAGTCAAAATACTGCCATTCAACTTGTTATATAATCAGCTATAAACAAGACAATTAACTGAAAACAAATTCTGACATCTCTAGTTTTAACACAGCAATCCAGGTTATTACAGTTTAATTGCTAATGGGGCCAATAAAAGTCATTGTCTCAATCCATATTTCTTGACAGCTTTTGGCGTTTTTGCATGACTGTATTACATTATTTCTCGCATATTCATCTTCTAAGCAACATAAATGAGTCTTAATTGGCTAGAAGCTTGTTATTTTAGAATTTTATGACTAAGGCCTTACTCTTTAACAATTGCCAAATTGAAGCGGAATCTATTTAATTCTGTTTGGCTTATTGATGTGACTTATGCAAGTATTTTCTTCCGTGTGTTTATTCAGAGGCAACCTTGAGCCCAATTATTGAAGCATTCAGCCGATTACAAGCTTGATTGGGGAGAAACATCTGTGTGTGTTTGTGTGTCTGTAAGGCATATATTATGCTATTAAGGTTAAAGTGACTGTGAAGGATGAATGGCTGGGTGAATTGTGCAGCACACAATTGCATTTCTCATTGGAATGCAAATGAATGGTAAATATAAAAAGTATGCTGCTATAGTTTTGTTCAGAAACTAGAATGGCTGGGCTTTGGTGGGCTAAGTTGGCTGAGGGCCCCCACTAGAGACCGGCTGCCTTTTTGTTTGAGTTTACAGCTTTATTCGAACAATATACCTGCCCCAGGCCTCAGACAAGGTCTGCATAGTCCTGATCTCAGAGGCGCCAACTTCTCAAGATGATTGAGGGGCCCGATGTGATGTCCTCACGTCATGCGTGCAACATCACGAGGAGTCGGGGGTGGAGCCAAGTGCCCTATGAACATTGAGGGGGCCTGGTCCCCTAAAACAAAAAACCAACAACAGTGCCTCATCTCTGTGGGAATGTTCAGGGTGGCAGGAGAGGATATATTGCGCTAGCAAGTTCCTTAGCAGAGTGCATTCTCCTTTACACAGCAGAAAACTAGTTGCAAACTCGTGTGAGTTTCTTAAGGCAATACGCAGTTCAATCTGGCTTGTCCAGATTGAAATGTGTTCTAATATTTTCCTGACCCCTTGAATCTCTCCTAAAAGAACAAAGACACCACCATCTTATTCATAAGCAATAAAAATGAAGTTTACTCACGATCAGGCAGAGCACAGTGTGATCCCTGAAGGCAGCCAGTGTGGTGTAGTGGTTAAGAGCAGTAGACTCGTAATCTGGTGAACCGGGTTCGCGTCTCCGCTCCTCCACATGCAGCTGCTGGGTGATCTTGGGCTAGTCACACTTCTCTGAAGTCTCTCAGCCCCACTCACCTCACAGAGTGTTTGTTGTGGGGGAGGAAGGGAAAGGAGAATGCTAGCCGCTTTGAGACTCCTTCGGGTAGTGATAAAGCGGGATATCAAATCCAAACTCTTCTTCAGCCTTAAGGCTTAAAGTTACAAACATATAAAAAAAGGTTTACCTCATAAGGGAGATTTACCTAGTGACTGCAGGTGCAGTCCAGCAGTTCACAGGACGAAAGGAAGATGGAAAAGGAGGAGAGTGGCAGCATGCCTTGTCCTTTTACCAGGTCCAGAAAGGTCACGCCCACCTACTAGTCACATGCAAGAGGAAGGATGCTCCAGGCCAGGAGGAACAGGAAGTTTCAACTGGCTGGACCAAACATTCCCTTGCATGTCCACTCTAGCAAAACAAGGAATGTTGTACTTGACTGCCCCCAGTGGATTACATCCCACAGGCCCCTAGGAGCTGGTACCTATGCCTGATCTAGATGCTAAGTTCAAAGTATAGCCCAACCACACTTATCTCGTAAGATGCATGCAGTGAGAAAGCTCGGATGCTCTGCCTTTTCCCTGACTGGCATCTTGTTTTGCAGGTGGGAAAGCACCCCATGGACCGCCTGCTCTTCTTCTTGCGGAGGAGGCATTCAGAGCCGCACCATCTCTTGTGTGGAAGAGGACATCCAGGGGCTCGTCAGCTCTGTGGAGGAATGGAAGTGCATGTACACTCCCAAGATGCCCATTGTCCAGCCTTGCAACATTTTTGATTGCCCCAAGTGGTTGGCCCAGGAGTGGTCTCCGGTAACCGCTTTCTTTAAATACGTGTATATTATATTGCAGCATTGCTTATTAGCCCTCTCAGTTCTATAAAGCCCTGTGATGCATTTCAGGAATGTGATCAACAAGGAATGAGCAAGGGTAGATTGCTATTATGATAGGTTATTATGAAAAGTGGGGTACAGCCTCTCTTTAGACTCTTTAGACTGCCGTGACCTTTTCCCTGTGCTTCAATGACACAAGATTTCAAAATTTGGTTCTTTAACCTAGTTATACTTCGATTGTGAAATGAATGGTGATTACTATACACCATTTATTGTATAGGACGCTGACAAAGCCTTTGCTTTTAGATTATGCTGAGGACAACGAGAACATAAAATCAAACCAAGGAGGGATAGTTTTAAAATTGGGGTAAAAGTTTAGGATAATACACATAGTGAAATGTATTCAGGCTGCAAATATAAGATCCTAGTGAGTTTCCTATGAGTAACCCAACAAAATCACCATGGGAGAACATTCATAAAGAATATCCTTCACTACATGTGGGTTTAAAATATAATTTAGAAAGTAGTTGAAGGCGCAGAGCCTACTGTATGTGGTTCACCATTCCCAAAAAAAGCTTGACATTGCACTGATTACCACATAACATTAAGTACTTTGCCTCTGTACTAAGCCAAAGTGACTACAAATGAAAGTGATGAAGTGTTAGTAAGCACAGCAACTTGTGGCTGCAAGTCAAATAGCTGGTACTGAGATAGCGAGCAAGGAAGGAAGGAAGGAAGGAAGGAAGGGGAGATGACCTATCTACCAAATAATTATGAACAATCCAAACCATCATATTCGCTTGTTCCTTCCTCTTAACTCAGAATGCCAGTCACACACAAAGCACACGCTGGGAACAATAAACCATTGCTTGTGGCCAGTGGCGTAGCATGGGTTGCCAGTGTCCGAGGCCACGAGGCGTGGGGTGGGAGGGAGAGAAATGGACGGAGTATGCATGCACATTCAACTGCCTAACAGTGTGCACATCACCTAGCAGATCATAGACGTGGAGATAAGAAAAGAAGCCATTCTATTGTCTGGAGAGGTCACTTGCTGGTTTGCATGGAGAAGCTGTTTTCAACAGAGCCCAGCAACGGAAGCACACAGCTGTATTGAGGCAGCACCAGGGGCTGAATTTTTGCACCCCTAACAATTTTGCGCCCAGGGCAATCACCTCTGTGGCCTGCCCATGCAACGCCACCATTAATGACTAATTGGGATTAAGCAGCATGCTAGCATATTCTGCCCTGTTGCTCTTGCCCAGGTATGAGTGGAAGAAATAAGCCGTATGTACTTGGTTTGTTGTTATGTATAAACCAGAGTTGTGGTTTGCTTCTTCCTAACAAACCATGATCAGAAAGCCAGGATGGGTGGATGGTGGTGTTCTGGTTCTGATTGCTAATTGTCCATATGGGCAAGCAGGATTAGAAAAGGAAGGCGGAGTATGGCTATTCAGGAATATACCCGGTACTTTTTTTTTAACTGTTTATCCTTTCAGTGCACAGTGACATGTGGCCAAGGCCTAAGATACCGAGTGGTTCTGTGCATTGATCACAGAGGGATGCATACCGGTGGCTGCACTGCTAAAACAAAGCCTCACATCAAGGAAGAATGCATCGTTCCCACTCCTTGCTACAAGCCCAAAGGTAAAACACAGGGCAGAAAAAAATCCTTGCCTGCTTTTCTCTCTCTCTTCCTCTAAATAAATGTACTCCCTGCCACCCGAGTGGCAGGACATTTCAGACACCAGTAAGTCAGATGTCTGAGAGGTGATGCCTTAGGCTTAATTTTAGCCAATATAGTGGAGTACGAGAACTGTGGGGGGGGGATTCACATCTGGCAACCAATGCCCCCCTTGGGTTTCAGATAGTGCATGGGTAAAAGGTAAGGTAAAGGTAAAGGACCCCTGGACAGTTACGTCCAGTCAAAGGTGACTATGGGGTTGCGGCGCTCATCTCGCTTTCAGGCCAAGGGAGCTGGCATTTGTCCACAGACAGCTTTTCTGGTTGTGTGGCCACCAGGACTAAACCGCTTCTGGTGCAACGGGACACCCTGGTGGAAACCAGAGCACACGGAAACGCCGTTTACCTTCCTGCCACAGCGGTACCTATTTATTTACCTGCACTGGCGTGCTTTCAAACTGCTAGGTTGGCAGGAGCTGGGACAGAACAATGGGCGCTCACCCCGTCGCGGGGATTTGAACTGCCGACCTTCTGATCGGCAAGCCCAAGAGGCCACAGTGCCACCCGTGTCCCAGTACATGGGTAAAGGTAAAGGTAAAGGGACCCTTGACCATTAGGTCCAGTCGTGTCGGACTCTGGGGTTGCGGCACTCATCTCGCTTTATTGGCCGAGGGAGCCGGCGTACAGCTTCCGGGTCATGTGGCCAGCATGACTAAGCCACTTCTGGCGAACCAGAGCGGCGCATGGAAATGCCGTTTATCTTCCCGCCAGAGTGGTACCTATTTATCTACTTGCACTTTGACGTGCTTTTGAACTGCTAGGTGGGCAGGAGCTGGGACCGAGCAATGGGAACTCACCCCGCCGCAGGGATTTGAACCGCTGACCTTCTGATCAGCAAGCCCTAGGCTCTGTGGTTTAACCCACAGCACCACCTAAAAAGCCCAGGACACAAATTTCCACAGCCCTCTAGCGGCTACAGTGGCTTATTTACCAGAAGTAGTATTTAGTGTTAACTCTGAAAGTGTGTATACTCTGTTCTGACTGCACTAAGCTTCCTAGAGCAACATCAGGGTCTGAGATGATACCGTATCATGTCATCTCCAAACAAGTTGCAAACGCCATGATAATTGTATTGTGTCAGACCAAAGTTAAGATCAGCTCAACAGCTTGCAAAGTCAGCAGGTTTGCTTTATTTTATTTATTATAACATTGTTATTGTGTTTTCACACCCTGCTTCTGGGATTGCCTGCCTCAGATGCTAAAGTAGAATAATAGAATCATAGAGTTGGAAAGGGTCATCTAGTTTGGCCAGCCTTGGAGACTGTGCCATTTCACAGTCTTTTCTGCCCCACCTCAGACAGCAGAATGCCTTGGGCTGGCCTTGAGGATTTGTAAACAGAATGCGACTTAATATGTCTCTTTTCCTCTGACCCACCAAGGCATATACATGCCATATTTTACAGGCATCACGCAGGCATCTGTACAGGAAAGCACCATCTGGGGGGGGGGGTTGTTTTTGTTTTACAAGGTTGTACGGTTTTTTAAAAGGGCGAAAGAAAAGCAGTAAGGCCTGACTTTCCATTACCATAAAAATAAGTATATGGTGTATAAACAGAAATATCTCTTTACATATTAGAGTTAATGAAGATGGTAAAATACAGATTAAGCTAAGAGCTGCATTTCCACATATATAAAGTGGTACCGCTAAATATATCTGAGTAGAAATCTGGCAAGTAATGGTCAGGGAGGAATTAGGGCATAATAACTTTATTATCCTCTTCCTCCTGTCCTCATGCCCATAAATCTACTCCAGGAAAATTCATCACAGGAGATGTGAAATAGGATTACAGGTTATAGTCACTGTGTGTTGCCAGAATTGCAATGGATAGTTCAATGAATGGCTGTATGAAAAATGTTGAATGCACAATCTATTGGGGAGGTTGTTGGTAGGGGGGTAGTTGCTCTTGGGGTTTTTTTTGCATCTTTATTTTAAAGCTTGTTGTGAAAATCGTTCAGCCTGGTTGTGCATTTTTAAATGTTTCATTTACAGTTTATTACTACTTTGTCATGTTGTAGTTATGCAAATTTTCATGTTGCAAATCGCCTTGAGCATGATTTGAACTGTGGGAAGGAAGCATGGAAATAAAAGTATGTATGTATGTATTAATTTCCTGTTCTGCTCTGTGGCAGTCTTCTATTGCTGAAAGAAACCCTGGGGCCCTAAGGAGCAGTTAATGCCCTCATTGAATCCTTAGGCTGGGTATATGTCCCTATAGTAGATCCATCATCAAAAGATTTCATCTAAATTTTGTGTCTTGCAGCATCCAAAGCTTCACCCTCCCAGTCCATACACAAGCGGAAAGGGGAGGGTTAATGGAGTTCACTCCAGATTGCATTCCCTGCATATGTTAAATTCCACTTTTGAAGTTCTCTCAACCTTCAAGAGAAGGTTTTGGGGGAAAGTGCAATGAGCTATTGGTGGGAGGTTCAGAAAAGCCGTGTTCCATATGGACCCGGGGCTCTTAATTCTAGGATTAAACACAAAACAGATTGAGCTTCCGGTCGGCGCGCCGGAGGGGAAGGTCGGGGGACATGCCGCTGCTGGCATTCCCCGACCCGATCGGCTTAAAGGGGTGCTTGCGACAGCGACGCAGCCCCCGAAACTCCCGGGAGTCTTGATCCCGGGACCCAAGGTCCGGCTGTAGCTCACAACGTCGCCCCAACTCCCGCGGTGGCCACAGTAGAGGCTGCCGTGCGAGACGCGGGGCGACGGAGCTCCAGGACCGCCATTGCCCATCGGGCTGAAGCTGCGAGCCCTTCCCCCCTGAGCGCGCTGATTCCTCCGAAAATGACAGGATTGGAAGAACAAAACGTGAGTACTATTAAAGTGCTGAAGAATTTGGACTAATTTGGTAAAGTACAGGGATGTAATTTACGGAGGTCCGTCCCTTGCTACTGTGGCACTAAATCAGGAACTTTATTGCCGAAGCGGCTGTAATGTTGTGGAGTTTGACAGTGCAACAGAGATTCGATCCTTCTGACACCCCTGATCGGAGGGGCAACTAACTAACACTTCTGACAGCTAAAGGATTTGAATCGGACCTGTTGGACTATATTGCGGAAATTTGGATTTTATATTTGGACTTGGTACGGTTACGAACACTGCATAGCTATGTCTTTGAAAATGGAGGATGATCTTGAAAATGGAGGCTGGAAGAGAGTCCTTGAAAAAATCTGGGAACTGCGATTAGAGTTCCAGATGGAGACGGCAAGACTGAGAGGAGTTGTACTTAACACTGATGTCATGCCAGCTGCACAAAGGAAGGAAGGGGGAGAAATCCCCACCAAGGCCAAGGGCAAGCCTCGCCACAGGAAGATATCTTCCCGGCGCAAGAAACCTGGACTGAAGAAGAGGAGCAATCAAGTGAAATCTACAAAGGACTACCCGTTTCGAGACCAGAGGATTGTAAAGAAGAAAAAGATTTTACTTGACTACTGGAAATTGGAGCAGCCGAGAAGCCAAAGAGAAGATGAAGTCCAAGTGCAAGCAAGCACTTGGCTGTGGACTGGGGAAAGGCGAGGGCAGGGCTGAAGGGTGCAGGTGGGTTACTTAGGATTGATTATATATTTGGTTTTTGAATATTTTTGTCGGACATGGCTTTGAGTTTGGATTATGATAGGGCCTCTCGAAGTTAGGAGCCTGAAGATTAAGGGGAGCCAGAAGGAAACTTATAGATGATCTGGGAGGAAGACGCTGAGGCGAAAATTAAAAAAATGATGTGAAAGGAGAAATGTTATTTTATATGAGTTAGAAGTATGTTTTGAAATTAAGTTTAAGATATGTTTATTGTATCTATGCACCTGAATGGAAGAAATATATTGTATAATGCAGCCACTAGGGAGGTGCGGGGGAAGCCACTATGACTATATTATGTTACCAAGAATGGCCTACCCGGGAGGGTAGGCCGAAGCTAGATAATGATTTGTTTGAGGTCAGGGGAAATAATGAATGGGTTTACCTCTGTGAGAGGGAGGGTAAGATTAAATAACTCCTCATGGTGAGAGGTGAGGAGGGATGAATCCTGACTGAAATGTTATATTGTATGTTTATAAAATTATAAAATTAATAAAAATTATTTAAAAAAAAACACACACACAAAACAGATTGGGCTTACTCAGAAACAATGGCATGTGTCGAATTGCCAGAATTGGAGGCTCTGATCAGAGCAGTGTTGCTCATAAATAGCAACTATCTATAGCTGTTGTTTGTCTAGCTAGTTTGAGTATGAGAACTGTAAACTGTTGCTCAAGTGGTTTTGAAAGATGGAGGGTTGTGCTGGGTCATAAATTTCGGGAGGAAATGCTCATGTAGGCCGATCACATATTTCCAGCAGCCTGCTGTAGTCAGAGAGCTTGGGAGCAGCGCTGGAGCATCCAGTGATCTCCGCAGAGATCAGTAGGTTCCCGGGGATGATTTTCTGTTCCTTCAGGGTGAGGTCACCCATTTGTCCTGGGCTGTCCTCAGGTCTGGCCTTGAAGGGCCATTGCAAGTCTAGTTTGCTCCAGTGTACTCCAGCCAAATCCAGATTTATGTTCCCAAGGGAGTATATTTTGGCTCCTAAAGTTAGTATTTTATTAGATACTTCTAATGTATATTTTTGGTACTGATTTTGGAGGGGAAGGGAGAGGTCGGGATACGGAGCAGCGCTGTTTTGCATCAAAAATGACAGGGAAAGTATTCAGCTCATTCTTTGAATTCACATAGT
This sequence comes from Darevskia mixta, assembly GCA_034641385.1. Lineage (NCBI taxonomy): Eukaryota > Metazoa > Chordata > Lepidosauria > Squamata > Lacertidae > Darevskia > Darevskia mixta. Next base: position 23,409,671 of record JAWWNH010000017.1, read on the forward strand.
TGATGAACTGATAAGCTCGGACTGGAAAGGGCATCACTGAACTATTTTTGCATTTGCCTGTTTCTTCAACTATCACTCATCACATCTGGATTTTCTTGAATGTCATAATAATCCATCAGAGTGGAGTTGTGTGTGTGTGTCTGTGTATATATATACATATATATATTTCCAGGTTATTAAAGTAAGGATGCAATGGGTATAACTACACACACATCTTTGACTAAGCAATGCAGGAATCTTCAGCTCCGTTAACGTGAACTTGGGGCTATAAGGCACTTTAAAAGGAGCGGGGAAAAGGTGGGCCCTTTGTATTTTCACTTCCTGCCACTGCTTACAAGTGAAAACAAAATCTCATGTCTCCCACAGGGGGAGATCCATGACTTCTGCGTCATGAAGCCCACACATCCCTCTGGCGGAAATGTGCAAAGAACACACACACACAGAGAGAGAGAGAGAGCTATTGCAGACGTAATACTAACCCAATGTTTAGTGTAATGAGACTGAGCTTCAGGCTCCAGCCCCTTTGTCACCTTCCAATATGTCTGCAAGGAGGTGTTTGAAAGCTTTAGCTTGCATTTTAGCTAAAGCTGCATCTTAACCCTAGTTCAGATTAACCAGAGTTTAGGATTTGGATGACCCACTAAACCAGGGTGGCTACCCCGTGACTCTCCAGATGTTGTTGACCTCCTGTCACATCCCTGTTGACCATGCTGTCTGGGAATGATAGGAGCTGCAGTTTTGCATTGTTTGCAAATGGGGCCGCAGACACTTACTGCAACCAGTCCCCAGAGACAGAATGTGCTCTCCACAAACACTATGGTCATAAGGACTAGTGTCTTGCTAGTATGAAATAAATGCAGCACACAGAAAATCAGTGGATTGATTTACCCCCCCAAAAATGTGCATGATATTCCAGTGGCATAATTCCTATTTACCTGTAATTGTTCCTCCAGAAAAACTTCCTGTTGAAGCTAAATTGCCATGGTACAAGCAAGCCCAGGAATTGGAAGAAGGAGCAATAGTATCGGAAGAACCAACGTGAGTATGGTTTTCTGAAACTGTGATGAGGTCAGGAGTTGATCAGTGCTTTGAAACTGTATTTTACTTTAAAACTATGTGTGGTGCATTTTGTTACATTCCGGAATGGAGTTAAACCCCGTTGAAGTTAGGATATTTTCCATACCCCATAATCCTGCCCATAACTTGAAAGTCTTCCTGGCTGATTTGTGTCTTCTTGCGAGGAGTTAAACCACAATTAACATGATGTAGCTCTAACGACCGAGTAAGTTGATTCACAGAGGGCTTATTTTTATGACCCTCTAAGCTTGCAGCAGCTGAGGTTTTTTAATCAAGTTGCGCTGATTTTCACTCATAGCTGAAGTGGTTTTGTGCATGCTGATTGAGTTTATTTATTTTGGTTCGTGTAAACTGGTGAATAAGAGCTGACTCAAACTCTCAGTTGCAGAAGCAGTGCAAACCCTCTCACATAACTGTACAGTTCAGGCTTGGCATTAGTTTGAAAGCACACACAAACATCAAAACTTGCCGCTTCCAGCCCATACTGGCTCAGAGCCAGCGTAGACATCACACTCATCACAGAAATGCCATGTTTACAGCAATTCATCTTGTGAACTCTGGCCATCGGACCAGAGATTTCCACATACCCTGAACTGCCAAGGTTCATTGGGTGCTTTTACCAAATAATTTTTCATTTCAGAAAATGCCTCTCACTGAAACATTTAGAGGTTCCCACCTTGAAATATGACATTTTACTTACCGTAGTTTTCCGTGTATAACATGTCCCCTTGTATATGACGCCCCCTATTTTGGGGGACTACATTTTAAGAAAACGGGGGGAAAGGACCCAGAGTCTTTGAGCTTTATGGGGAGGGGAATGCCGAAAATCACTCACCCGACTCACAAACATCAGCAATCGCCTGCCCAATTGTCGCAGAAGAAGCCAATCCAATACAGCCCTTGCCACAGCCACCAATCACCCGCCCAGTCACCAGTGACATGCTGCTGCTCACGGCTGAAACAAATCGCCCGTTCCCTCTCTGCACTATCCGTGTATAAGATGAACCCTGATTTTTAACATTCTTTTTGTGCAAAAAAACAACAACCCTCATCTTATACATGGAAAAGTACGGTAATCAAACATTAAAAACTAAAGAATGTTATTGATTCGCCAAGCTAAAATATTACAACTTACCCAGGGTGGGGTGGAGATTAAAGACTTTCTCATAAGGTCCCCTTGCATTCCTACTGTAATGAAATGGCAAGTGGTTTCTCACGGGATGCTGATAAGTGCCAAATTAGACATGAAGTATATTTTTTCTTTGTTTAGAAGCAGCCACAGGGGAGAAGGGCCACCTAAGCATTTTCCTCGGCTCCTTTTTTCAGCCACTGTCACCTTTTCTGAAAACTGCTGCTACTGTGAAAGGGACAAGGCCGGCCCTAATATTAGGCAGGGTAAGGCAACTCCCTCTGTTGCCACTTCCCCCTCCTGTGGCCCCTAATCTGTCCCAGATGTGGCGCAGGATTCTACTCCTATCATCAATGTTGAAGTAAAATTCAAACATCAGCCCAGTTGGGTTCTGAACATTGAATTAGGGTGGAGTGCTATCTTCTCCTTTGCCTCAGGCGGCCAAATGTCTTGAGCCAGCCCTGGGATTGGGGGGGGGGGGAATAACGTCTTCCTCATGGTGTCAAAAAAGGCAGCAGGATTTGTGCAAGCTGCTTCAGCTATCCTTTAGACAGTCTGAACCTTGTAACATTCCAAAACACATTTAGCTGAAACATCTCTAGCCTTCCTGGAGACAATTTTTGGTTTTGATTGATGTTAGAGCCATATTTTCATCTCATAAAATTTGTCTTTGAGATAGTAAAGCTGCCATGCTGGCGTGGCTGACCTGAAATCGCGTGAATTTTAATTGAAGCCGTGGGGAACAGTGAGGAAATATACAATATTATACTCAAGATCATAGTTATGTTTATATTTATATGTATCGTATGTAAATATATATTTGTCAGCTGTTACATGTTATGATGAAGTTATACTTCAGAGCTATTATATATTTCATATGTGCCTTTTGTTCATTTATAGCCAAGTGCCAGATACACGTTTGAATCTGTTTTTATTTATTTTAATTTGGAAGCCCGGTTTTTGGATTCCTGCAGTTTTCTGTCTACTAGTAAACCACTTTTCTAAATACGTATGTAACAAACTATAATTACCCTTCAGTTGTATAATGGGAATTGGGCATTGTCCAGGGTATTTGTGTCAAACAGGGATCGCGTTGCTTACACTGGAAAGGGATGATTTGAATCATAGCCCATATTTCTGCTGCAGACCACTGAACAAATAAGCTGGAAGAAGCCGCAACTCCAGGAGAAGTCATGATCATGGACTTATTGACAAAAGTCTGGATCTGAATGTTGAGAATTAATGTTGGCGTTGCTTCGGGGTGGGGGGAACCTCCCCAAATGCTTGGTGTTGAATAGTTATTCCATTCAATGACAGCACAACAGATTTCTGAATAGTGGTACAAATGGATTCTTGTAAGCATTCTGGAATAAGGTAGAATAGAAAATATGGAATATAATTATAAAGTATTTTGGACAAACGGCAAAGACCATGATTGCAGGAATTATATATGGCCTGGGGGGGGGGGGAATGAAAGGAATCCAAGAATTTAAGCAGAGATTTTATTTGTACTTATCAGCACCTTTTTATTCAGCAGATCTGTTTGCTTTACAGAGTTGTTTCCCCAGCTGTAAAATGGAGAAACAACTCTGTAAAATAACATCACAATGTTTGGGTGGATTAAGGTTTCTTTGATAGAAAAAGAGATATTTATTATCTTTCATTCTTTCTTTGGCCTGTTGCGAAATGCCTTCTTCACAATTACTACCCCATTGAAGGGGGTGAACTGAGGAGAACATTTCGTCAATTTTGAGGGTGGGGCCAACAATATTCAAAGTGGTTCCAGTTGTGTATTTAGCCTAGGTAGGTTATATAGTGTGGCCTGTAGCAGCAGTGGTTTTGTATTCCCTTCCGCTGTCCTTCTGTGGTTTTAAGGAGCATTGGTACATGGTGAGGTGACCACAGGGGCAGTTGCCCCAGGTGCAAAATTGTTAGGGGCACAAAATTTCAACACCCAGTGCTGCCTCAATACAGCTGTGCACTTTCATTGCTGGGCTCCATTGAAATATTATTATTATTATTATTATTATTATTATTATTAATTTTATCTATCTATCTATCATCTATCTATCTATCTATCTATATCTATCTATCTATCTATCTATCTATCTATCTATCTATCTATCTATCTATCTATCTATCTGCCACTCTGGGCAGCTCCCATCAAAGTATTAAAAGCACAATAAAATACAGTGGTACCTCCGGTCGGGTCCCAAGGTTTCCGCAACCAGAGGTGCCTGTTCTGCGCTTGTGCCGCGCAGCATGGTAGAGTGCTTCTGAGCATGCGCACGGCGCAGTAGAGCACTTCTGCGCATGCGGCGAAACCTGGAAAAATACTTCCGGGTTTGCCGCATGTGTATCCCGAAGGATACGTAACCAGAGGTGCCAGTAAGTAGAGGTACCACTGTATCAGAAACTTCCTTGAACATAGCTTCTCCATGCGAACCAGGAAGTGACTTCTCCAGGCAACAGAACAACTCCTCTTTTCCTATCTCTGCAGCTGCAATCTCCAGGGTGACAAGGACACCGTTACGCAGCTGGATGTGCATGCGTATTCCACCCGTTTCCCTCCATTCCACAGATCCCCCTCCACACAGCTCTGGGCACTGGCAACCCACGCTATGCCACTGTATAGGCGGGTCTTGTTTGGTTAGCAGGGGGATCTTTCTGGGAATGGGAAATGCCAATCGCCAGCCATCAAAAGAAACCGTGCTCTGGAAGGCTGGCTGGCAACACTTCTTCCTCTCTCCAGTCCCACAAATACAAGAAAGAGGGGAATAGGAAACTGCCACTGCCACTCAGCACACTTTATTCATCTAGCTGAGATAAACTAGTCTGTCTAGATAGGATAGCCTCCTCTATCGTAAAGCAAATTTCAGAGGGCTAAATTCACTGCACCTCTGGCCCACCCTGCAATTGTGAAAACAGCCCTTTTTGACAAGCCGAAACACAAACCTACTGCCTGCTAACCTTCCAAAGGCAACAAAATCTTATGAGAATGATCAGTAATATGATCTCTATGGAGAACAGCTAAATTGAGGGTTGACTCTATTGCCAATTACTATTAGAAAATGAGACAGATGACTCGTATTAAAATTTCTCTATAGAGTTCTGTACTGCAAGGGTCTTAATCCTCTAACTTAGCCCTACTTTAAGTGAAGATTAAAGCACGCCTCCTAACAACATTTCTTAGACCCTTTGGCTGCAATCATATGTGCAGTTACTAGTGAAAACACAGTGGCACTTGCTTCTGAGTAAACGTATATGATTGCTCTGTTAATGCCAGTACATTGAATAGATTGGGCGCCACAATTCAAGGATGTTGACAAGCTGGAACGTGTGCAGGGGAGGGCGACCAAGATGATCAAGGGTCTGGAAACCCAGCCTGATGAGGAACGGTTGAAGGAGCTGAGTATCTTTAGCCTGGAAAAGAGGAGATATGATAGCCACCTTCAAATATCTAAAGGACTGACAAATGGAAGATGGAGGAAGTTTGTTTTCTCCTGCTCTGGAGTGCAGGACTTGAACCAGTGACTTCATGTTACAAGGAAGGAGATTCCGACTAAACATCAGGAAGAACTTTCTGACAGAAAGAGCGGTTCGACAGTGGAACGGTCTCCCTTGGAAGGTGGCCGCCTCTCTTTCCTTGGAGGTTTTTAAGCAGAGGTTGGATGGCCATCTGTCATGGATGCTTTTGTAGAGCTTTAGCTGAGATTCCCACACCACAGGGGGTTGAAATAGATGACCCTTGGAGTCCCATCCAATTCTACAGTTCTATGAGTCTATGTCTAAGAGCTCTAGCATTATATCTTACGGGACCGCCTCTCCCGGTATGCCCCGCAAAGGACCTTAAGGTCCACAAATAACAACTTTTTGGAGGTCCCAAGCCACAAGGCTGTTAGACTGGTCTCAACTAGGGCCAGGGCCTTCTCAGTACTGGCCCCAACTTGGTGGAACACTCTGTCAGAAGAGACCAGGGCCCTGCGGGATTTGACATCTTTCCGCAGGGCCTGCAAGACGGAGCTGTTCCGCCTGGCCTTCGGGTTGGACTCAGTCTGATGTTTTTTCTTCCCCTTATGGTTTTGATTTTGGGCGATAAATGAAGCGGCATTTTAAATTTTAAATTGTATTTTAACCTGTATTTTAATTAACGGATTTTCTTTCTTTTATATTTTATTGTAATTTTTATTGGTGTTAGCCGCCCTGAGCCCGGTTTCGGCTGGGAAGGGTGGGGTATAAATAAAATTTATTATTATTATTATATTATTATATCAGGGGGAGGGCAAGGAAAATGAGGTTTCCTAGCTTTCCCTCATCCCTCCTTCAATCCCATCTCCTGAGCGGTCTGTCCAGTGCACTGTTCCGAGCTGAATGGAGCTCTGAACTTGAACCATCCCGGAAATGGAAATACACTGCAACATGATGTTGCAGCTCCCACTCATCAGTTTATAATCTCAACTGGGCCTGTTGGACTCATGCATAGTTCCATCTATGGGTGCAGGCAGAATGTTGCATGCAACTGCAGTTGCTAAAAGCACTATCAAAACCAGTATGATAGCTCAGTACTGTGACACCTTGTTTTCATTTTTAATTAGCGTAGCTCTTTTCACAACCTGAAGTTCATTCCTGTGCATTAATATCTGACCTCTGTGTCGTTTTTTGAAAGGAATCCAGTAATTTAAGAAGAGGTTTAAAAGCACCATTCTATTCAACAGAGCTGTTGACAGCAGAGCTGTTTCTTCAGCTGTAAAATGGGAGTAATAATATATTTTGCAGTGTTGCGAATTGCCTGAGGCAATGCCTTATGATTCTAGATTGGAAAGTGTGTTCACTTAAACCTCAGCTAGGTCCTTTTAATCCTCCAGTGACCATATCCATATAATAAACACACGGGGAAGAGAGACCCCATTGATGGCATTATATACGGCCCTTTAGGTAGGAACTGTGCCCCCTGGAATGCTACCTTCAAAGGCAAGTGTAGGAAATGTAGATGTAATTATAAAAGCAGCTAAAAACAGTAAATCCACCAGTGAGTAAAACATAGTCATAAACTCCTTATGTCCTGTTTCTTGCCACTTTATCACATTGATGTTTGAGAAAGTATAGTATGCCAAAGAGACCGTTCAGAACTTGGCTAGCCTCATCCTTCCCTTCTTCATGGAGGCCGGATTTAATAGCCCACTACACATAGCTGTCAACCCTCCCTTTTTTTGCAGGAAACTCCCTTATTCCAATGCCGTTTCCCGCTGCTATCCCGGATTGTTGATATCCCTTAAATTTCCCGGATTTCCAAGGAAGCAGCTCCTCTCCCTCCCTGCCGGCCAGGGAGGCTCCTCAGCTGCGTTGCTCAGCTGCCAATAAGGAGTCTGAGACCAACTGGGGCGCAGCTTGCATGCCTTGTGCAGCCAGACCCTCACGCCCAACCAGACAGACAGCCTGCCTGCCGTCTACGCACTCGCTCTTTCGCTCACCCGTTTGTGCGCAGCCTCTGGAGAGCAGGGTGGCGAGGCCACTTGGTGCCATTGCACCGCCTTCGCGGCATCCCTTATTTTCAAATCCGAAAGTTTGAAAAAATCCCTTATTTTCAAATCCGAAAGTTGACAGCTATGCCACTACACCACCTGAAATCAGAGAGACACCGTCACCGTGGCTGAAAAAGTCAGGGGCCTATTAGTTTTCATGTGACTTGTTTCATTGGAGAGTTTGCAGAGTGGGGGGAGGGTTTTTATAAAAAAAAGATTTGCAACTCTTGAAAAACACTTTTGTATGTTAACACGATATCCAGCTTTTAACATTTTGCCATAAATAACCTGGTGTGAGCTGTAAAAATAAAATAAAAAAGCAAAAGGGGGTGGGGTGGGGCAAACTGTAATATCTGGATGCCAGATGGCACAGCTAAGTGATGGGGCTGATTCAATAAGAAACAAAAGGAAATTCCTGACATGCATCTATTTGAATAGAATCCACAGGGAACAACATAGCTGCAGAAAGGCCAGTAGTGTACAGTCGCCCAATAATAATTCCTAAATGTTAAGCCAAGCTTGCTTGGAGCCAGTCGTTTAGAGGTGAGATTTTCTACCAAAAGGGTTTAAGGAACTAGACAGGTGATGTGTTTTCAGAAATGATGCCACACTTTTTACCTGCATCTTAATGTACTTGATCTGCGTGTTCATCTATGCGGAATTGCTCCAGTAAGTAGCAACATAGCAAAAACATTTATTTATACGTTTGTTTATTTAAATTAGTATACTGCCCTTCATCTGAAGATCACAGGGCAGTTCACAACATAGAAATACAAAATGAAAACACAAAATACATAATAAAACAGAAACAAACCAATAATGCCCCTCCCACAAACACATTTAAAAGGCCATAGACCAGGGGCAGCCAACTTTTTCAGCAGGGGGCCAGTCCACTGTCTCTCAGACCTTGTGGGGGGCCAGACTATTTTTGGGGGGGGATGAACGAATACCTATGCCCCACAAATAACCCAGAGATGCATTTTAAATAAAAGCACATATTCTACTTATGTAAAAACACACTGATTCCCGGACTGTCCACGGGCCGGATTTAGAAGGCGATTGGGCTGGATCCGGCCCCCGGGCCTTAGTTTGCCTACCCATGCCATAGAATGTTAATTAGCCAAAAGCTACGGTTATAGAGAAATGTTTTCACCTTGTGCCTAAGGATTTGAAATAAAGGAACCAGAGTGGCTGGGGAAACCCTGTCAGGTGAGCTGGGTAAAAACATATTATTATTATTATTATTATTATTATTATTATTATTATTCCACAAACGGGGGGCCACTGCAGAAAAGTCCCGTTCTCATGTTGCCACCCTCCAGACCTCTCATGGAGGAGGCACATGAAGAAGAGCCTCAGGATCTGAATCGGTTCAAATGGGGAGGGGGGGTCCTTGAGTTATTCCAGTCCTGAACCATTTAAGGCTTTATATGCCAAAACCAGCACTTTGAATTGGGCCTGGAAATTAATTGGCAGCCAGTGCAGTTGGGCCGGGATCAGTGTAATATACTGAAACCGTCTTGCTCCAGTGAGCAGCCTGGCCACTGAATTCTGTGCCATCTGAAGTTTCTGAGCTGTCTTCAGAGGCAGCCCAAGGTTACCAGAGCATAGATGACAGGAGTTAGGCTATCCCTGTCCAGATAGGGACACAGCTGGGCCACCAGCCGAATAGAAATTATTAGACCTACGTCAGCCATGGCCATTATTCTCATTGGGGCCTGCTCCATGTTAAAATGAGTTGAGTGCAACATAATAATAAATAAATAATATTAGAACAAAAAAACCCCACACAAAATTGGTTTCAGAAACTGATTTTTGAGTGCTGCGAATAATGCCAACTTTGCTTCAGTCAAGAAATGTTAAATGTCGAGAGGAGCCAGTGTGCTGGTTTTCAAGAGTGTGGTTTGGAAAGCCCTGGGTCATTTAACTTCTGTTGTGTATTGAGCAGCTCGCCAGTGTGGTGTAGTGGTTAAGAGCGGTAGACTCGTAATCTGGTGAACCGGGTTCGCATCTCCGCTCCTCCACATGCAGCTGCTGGGTGACCTTGGGCTAGTCCCACTTCTTTGAAGTCTCTCAGCCTCACTCACCTCACAGAGTGTTTGTTGTGGGGGAGGAAGGGAAAGGAGATTGTTAGCTGTTTTGAGACTCCTTCGGGTAGTGATAAAGCAGGATATCAAATCCAAACTCCTCCTCCTCCTCCTCCTCCTCCTCCTCCTCCTCCTCCTCTTCTTCTTCTTCTTCTTCTTCTTCTTCTTCTTGCTTTTAAGCAGTATCTCTCAAACCCAGTTCTTCTTCTTCTTCTTCTTCCCCTCTTCTTCTTCTTCTTCCTCCTCCTCCTCCTCGACTCGGACATGGGAGACCAGGGTTCAAATTCCCACTCAGCCATGAAGCTCCCTGGGTGACCTCAGGCCTGTGGTGAGTTTACAATGGGGAGGAGAGCTATGAAGACCACCTTGAGCTCCTTGGAGGAAATGCTTGATATGGATGTAATGAATAAGATAACTTATTTAAAAAAGATGGTTCCGACTTCTTTTCTAGGGTTGTTACAAGCATTATAGCAACTCAGGATAACACTCCATGCATCTACTAATGAAGTAGACTGCAATTGACAAAACCTTATGCCGTAGTAAACTTGTGGGTCTTTAAGGATGCCCCATGACTTTTTGCTGCGTGAAGGCTCGCATGACTGCCTCTCTCCCTGGAAATGGTTACAAGGAGATGATGTATCTGAAGCCTTTTGAACATTCCATATTTAGATGAAAGAGGAGATGAAAATTGGTTGTTAGAGGTGCCCTGGAGGATCTGAGGCTGTCAGCGAGGATGTTAGTTATGTATATACTGCTCTTGATATTATCTACAAATACTTTTTGCCTCTAGTTTTTGCACTGCTTTCTGTCAGCCAAAATATCTCTTTGGAGGTGTATTTCCTATGGTTGCAGTCCATTGCGTTTTGAAACAGTTGGGAAAATTCCCTCTCAGCTGCCAGGGCATTGGATCAACTTATGCGCTCTCTTCCTTTGTCTTTCTCCATTTCTCTTGCCACTGCTCTCTCAAAGCTTTGACTACAAACCACCCCCCTCCGCTCTAGAGGATTTTAACGATAAATGAATGTGATTGTTCCTTGCCAAAACAAAATGTGGACATTCTCACTGCTAATATCTGTTTGAAATAGCAGGGCCCGTTACGTTGTTGTTTTTATAAACGAGGCGATCTTTATATCAGGAGCAATATTCCTTAACCGCAAATGTTGAATTTGAAGCATGTTCATTTTTATAAGTTAAAAGAACTCAGACCTTCCTGCCTGAAGGAAGAAGAGTTTATCAAACAACTGCGCACAGCTTCACATCAAACAGGGACGTGGTTTGACATTTTATTTTGCAACTCGAGAATTTAATTTTAAATGTTAATTTTAATTAGGGACATTGTTTATTTGTTTGCTTTAAAAAAATGGATTTGTGAACTTATTTGCTAGGCATGGTTATTTTTGCATTAGCCATGGCCTGGAGATAAATGCATTGTTAACAAAACTGGGTATATCAGGCAGTTACTCCTCTAGCTGGTAACCCAAGATTACAAGGCAGTTGTTGAAGGCGCAGAAAAAATTGCATGCCCAGGCATCATGACCCTGCAACATGCATGTGCTTGAATGACAACTCGTGGCAACATTCTTTGGTTCAAATCATGCCACAACTTTATTGATTACAGATGTAATGTTGTTTGCCTGGCTATCCAGTTCAGGATGTAATGAATTTGTGTTGTTGGTTTCTACAGTCCAGGCTACATGCTAGCTTTATAGCTTAGCTCTTTCAAACAAACAAACAATGTGTTGATTCGAGTTTTAATGTGAAAGAATTGCGAATGTGGCAGTTAATCTTCCTGCTAATTATCGCATGCACTTAAATCCAGGGTACCTGGGTATCCTCTCCTGGTATGCCCCGCGGAGGACCCTAAGGTCCACAAATAATAACACGCTGGAGGTCCCAACCCATAAGGTGGCTAGACTGGTCTCAACCAGGGCCGGAGCCTTTTCCGTTTCCGCCCCAATTTGGTGGAACACACTGTCTCCAGAGACCAGGGCCCTGCGGGATTTGACAGCTTTCCGCAGGGCCTGCAAGACGGAGCTGTTCCGCCTAGCCTTTGAGTCCGATTCAGCATTCTGACCCTTGTGTTATAATATAACATTGTATTATAAGATTCTCCCCTATGTGTTATAAATTCATGGGCTGTTGCATTAAGGCGGTTTTTTAAATCTTTTAAATCTTTTAATCTGTATTTTAATTAATTGTTTTTTCTTTTATGTTTCATGTTTTATTGTGATTTTGGTGGTGTGAGCCGCCCTGAGCCCGGCTTTGCCGGGGAGGGCGGGGTACAAATAAAAATTATTATTATTATTATTATTATTATTATTACCGTTCCAAGTTTCTGTTAGGAAAGACAAAATGGTTTGGGTGGGAGTGCACATTTCATAGCAATAAATAGCTAACGGTTTGGGTTAATTGGGCATCAGTTGTGTGGATCAGGTCTACCAGAGTTATTCTACCAGCGTTATTCTACCGAAGCATCAGGAGAAGCAGGTACTGTGGGTTTGAATGTTTCCCACCCACCTCTCCTCAAAAGCTTCCTGCACATAAGATCATAATTGCCTTGCAAATACGTTTCCAAATGCATCAGGAAGTTCTCAAGCAGAGCATGGATGTGACTGTCGTCCCATATGTGTCCAGCAGCAAAAATGTCCTGCTTGCAAGTTGGACCTGAAACAAAATGTTGCCTTCCAGAAGAAATACTTTCTAAAATTCAAGTCACCCCCATTCCTTCCCCTCCCCCCACCTATTTTACATTTCCGTTCCTAAGAGTCAGCATTCTGCGACTATTGAGTATGCTTGGTCCTCATTGGGTTCTTTCCTCACCTTAAGTACCGTATTTTTCGTCTATAAGATGCCCTCATGTATAAGACGCCCCCTATTTTTGGGAACTCCAAATTAAGAAAACACCCCTAAGCACTACCCGTGTATAAGACAAGCCCCAATTTTAAACCTAGTTTTTTTTTGTAAAACCTAGTTTTATACATGAAAAAATACGGTAGTTTTCTAAATATTTTTTTGTACTTCTGCAAATGGAGTCCCCCCGACCCTCCAAGTCTACTGATAATAATTGTATTGTTACAATTATTGTGATAATTATTTGTGGGTGGTGCCATTGTAGTTGCGTAATCAATGGCAATCATAACCTGAATATCAGAAATATATGGGATTATTAGCTCAATATGTGGAACTGCCATTTGATCCAGTTACTATTTCAGTGCTAAGTTCCGTTCTGAGCTAATTCACTGAGAATCAAATAATCAAGACCATGCTAAGCTCAGTGATCCTGGTTATATTAATTCACAGGATATTAATTCTGTTATCGCTGTAACCCTGTGTAAGTAGCACTCCGGTTTACTATAACTCTGACTAGTCAAGTGTTGCTCTTTCCAAATAGATGAGTAAGCTTGGAATATATCTCTTACAGTTTTGCACTAATAATAATAAAGCAATGCACAGCAGCTGAAAGGTTAGCACTGATGAGTAACTCATAAGCATATATTAAGAATTTATTACAAAGCAAAGTAGCACTATCACCAAACTCAGAAATATGGTTGTTATTAGTAAATGTTGACTTTCTAATGGCAACCTTGTATGTTTTATTGCTCTCAGCTCCACAGGTTCTCTTTATGCCTTTGAAGCAAGTTATTACATGGCATAAACTTACCCTACTAGGCTCATAACTCAAAATGCAAAGTATCTGTTTAGGAAGCAGGAAAAAATACAACTTCCTGATGTTATTTCCTGCTTTTCAGTTATGAATTACTGTGCACAGTGAAATGATTAATAATGAGTAGATTATAGTTTATGCAGCAATTTTCATTCCCTGGAAGAGTTTCCTTACAGGCTATACATTTCTCATTTCTGCTGTTGCTCCGAGCATGTGGTTTATGCACATCTCCATTATTATTTTTTAACAGGGTGTGCTGCATGAACTTAACATGCTTTTTTTAATAGTAAAGCCATTTTGCCCTGCATTAATTTGCGGTCATGTTTTTCGTAAAACATATAAGAGGAATCCATGGAATTATAAAATTATGAAGCTAGACTTTCCTTAAAGTCATCTGGTCCATTTCCTTTGCACCGAGGAAGGGGGTCATCTTTCTTTACTTAAGTTGAATCCGCTCACAGGGTGCTCACACTAAAAAAGGGGGTGCAGTTTTCACCGATTCCCCTTCCCCCTGCATGCAGCCTCCTCAAACCTGCCTTCTTCAACAGGAGCTTCCATTGGATCTCAGTCCCTTCCATGAATGGAAACTTCTCAAATAATATTGGTTTCAAGTTGTAGTTTTGGCATCTGTGTCAAAGAGACCCAGACACCTTAGAGTAGGCATAGGCAAACTCGGCCCTCCAGATGTTTTGGGACTACAATTCCCATCATCCCTGACCACCGGTCCTGTTAGCTAGGAATGATGGGAGTTGTAGTCCCAAAACATCTGGAGGGCCGAGTTTGCCTATGCCTGCCTTAGAGCAAAGGTTTTCAGTCTTTTTGAGTCCACAGCTCCCTTGAGGTGAGGGGAGAGACTCCATCAGGCAAGGCCTCCTTCCACCTGCCTTGCTCCACCATCTAGTCTCTGCTTCTCAATTTGTATTGTATTATTTTATGTACTGTGGCTTGCCGCTGTTTTTTTATTATTATAGTTTAGAAATTGTTTATTGTAACTGTTGAGTGGATTTCTGTTTAACTTTTATATGTTGATATTATTATTGTTTTATACTATTCTAATGATTGTTGAATGTTACTTTTTTGATGTAGGTTGCTTATTTTAAAGTAATGTTTTATGATCACATTTTTGTATTGCATTAGATTGTTGTAGGATGTACATTTTTTTGTTTCTTCAGCTTGTAAACCGCCTTGAGTATTGTAAGATAGAAAGACAGTATACAAATTAAAAATGATGATGATGATGACATTATTTCTGCGGCTCCCCTGTAGAGAAAGGCACTCCAAGTCTCAGGAGCTCAGTTAGGTCACCCCTTGCCTGCTGAGCCACCAGCCCCTTTTGGGACACCTTCCCTTGTGGAGGGTTCCCCCAGCCTCCCCTCCTCTCCTTAGGAATCCTCTCCCATTTCCTTCCTTACTCTGAGGCCACCTTAACTCCCAGCAACCCCTGCATGACCCCAGAGGCACCATTTACCTGGAGAACTACTGCTGCCCCGCGACGCACCTGACCGCCATTCAGGGTGCCCAGATCTTAGGGAGATGATTCCTATGTTTGCTTTTCCTTGTAGGTTTATTCCGGAGACCTGGTCTGCCTGCAGCGTGACCTGTGGGGTCGGAATCCAAGTCCGCTTGGTGAAGTGCCAAGTTCTGCTGTCCTTCTCTCAATCTGTGGCTGATTTGCCCATTGACGAATGTGAAGGGCCCAAGCCAGCCTCCGAACGAGCTTGTTATGGCGGTCCTTGCAACGGGGAGACCAGCGAATATAGTCCTGAAGAGGCCGATGTGTTTTATGGCGGCTCGCAGGATTTTGACGAACTCCATGACTGGGAGTATGAAGGCTTCACCGAGTGCTCTGAGTCTTGTGGAGGAGGTGAGTTGCAATTTTTCCCAACTTGTTTGTTTTGCTTGTTTTGAATTTTGCCTACCCACAGGCAAAAAAATGGATGGGTATTAAGTCACGACTACCTTATGTGCCTCGGGACATGGGTGGCGCTGTGGTCTAAAACCACAGAGCCTAGGGCTTGCTGATCAGAAGGTCGGCGGTTCAAATCCCCACGACAGAATGAGCTGCTGTGGCTCGGTACCACCTAGCAGTTCGAAAGCACGTCAAAGTGCAATTAGATAAATAGGTAGCACTCTGGCGGGAAGGTAAACGGCGTTTCCGTGCGCTGCTCTGGTTCACCAGAAGCAACTTAGTCATGCTGGCCACATGTCTGAGGACAAACGCCAGCTCCCTCGGCCAGTAAAGCGAGATGAGCGCCACAACCCCAGAGTCGTCCGCGACTGGACCTAACGGTCAGGGGTCCCTTTACCTTACGTGCCTCACTGATTACAATCAGACTTAATTTGAACTAACTGCATCCACACTTTCACCCGACTCGCATTTTGATCTTACTGTGTACTGATTAACCCCTCCCTCTGCCCAAGAGCTGCTCTCATTGTTCCACAGCGGTACCTTGCAAAAACACAACCTTACCCACTGAATTAGTTCTTATCAGATGTGTGAAAAATCTGAAGAGGGGTTTTGTTCAACTGAGCTTTTCAATTCAGCAGATAGGAGCCGATTTTCACAAGCCGCACAGCTGGCTAATGGGAAATGTGGATAAATGTGGCATATAAAGCCAGTCCGTCCATCCATCAATAACCCATGAAATGAGCACCTTCTGCACATTATGGGTGCTGTGTGGATGGTCCCACCAGCTCCACCGTGGCAGCCGAAATGTGAGAATCAGACCTCGGTCTTCTGTTTTCTCTGTTTGAAATGGAAGAGTGGCTCTGTGAGGGAACCATCGAAAATAAAGTCCAGATGTAATACCATTTTGGATCTAGAAGGTATCAAAATTCACAGCTGGGGTCTTTCATATGACTAATGTAGTAGTCGGGTTGTTTACATTTCCTGCTGACCACTTACATTTGGGCCAGGGAAGCGTATTTTTAAAGAGCAAGATTAAGTCAGGAAGCATCAGGTGTCATTAGCTCTGCCTTGCCTGACTTCTGCTTTGTAAGCAGAGACATATGGATCCCAAGCGTTGGGCTGTTGCATATGTATTTCTTTACTGAGTCTACTGGAGACTCAGCTGGTTTTGATAGCTTTTCCTAGCAAATGACATTAGCTTGGATCTTGGTGCAGAGTAAAGGAGAGAGAGAGAGAGAGAGAACATATGGCAAAAATAACCAGCGAAAAGATTGCCTGGAGCTAATAAGTTTGGCACCTAGGTTAAAAGTTAAGGAGGGTCACCATTTATGCATATTATGAGAATTGTTTAATGTACATGGTGTCTAATCCATTTGGGTCTACTCAGTCATTTTCTGCTAATTGCTTATGAAAATCGCGCCCATTAGGAACATCCCGTTCCTAAAATTCCTTAGCTCCTCTGAAGCTGGGATTTTTCCACCCAGGAATTGTAACAAATGGCTCGCATTTCATGGGTTCTGAGTGACTTGTGCATGATAGAAAAAGTACATTTTTCTCACAAAGTGAATAATGCTTTATAATTCTTCATGCCTGCCTTTGGTTATCCAACATCCCGTACCCTGTCAGAACAAAACATTGTTTTCCCTTACTATCTCATTCTAAGGTAAAAAATAGGGAAGTGGGTTTAAAAATGGCACAGAAAGCATTTATCTCTGCAGCGTCATTCGAATCTGACACATACACAATTTACATAGGGTTGCCACATTTCAAAAAGTGAAAATCCAGACACAAACATTGTTGAGCCTTGGGGGGGGGGCAAAGTTCTTGACCCCAGTCCACATTTGTTCTGTCTTGCCCCGGCAAAGAACGACGTGACGACAGGATGGTATGATTGGGAAGGCCACCTTGAGCCACACTCGAGGGCCCCTATTTATTGACAATCTCACACCTCAGTTAATGATTAGCCCCACAGGTACAGCTCAAGGAACCAAATAAGGGAACATACAACTCAGTGGTGGTACATAGCACCATATTAGGAAATGCTCACAAACAGTGACACCCCAAAACTTCCCCACATGACATCTCCATTGCGTACGTGCTCATCCTGCATGCCTCTTTCACATGCTCCCCTCATGCACCCCTCCCGTGCTCATCTTGTGACTTCTAGTACTTTTCCACCTACTCCTTTGTTCTGTTGTGCTGCTAACTCGTGTCCACCATCCTAGAATAGAATAGAATAGAATATATTTTATTGTCATTGTCCCCTTCGGGGACAACGAAATTACTTGGCTGCTCCATCCACCCAGATAGGGCACTCCATGCAAAGACAAAACAACTACAAAAACACTGATTAAAACCATACACACTGATTAAAATCATACAATGATAAAACATAACAGGTAAGATTAGATGACTTCAAAGTCCAGGCTTCCCATTCAAGGCCGCGATCGCGCTGGAGAAGAAGCTGTTTCTAAGACGGCTTGTTCTTGTTGTCATCGTCCTGTATCTCCGTCCCGATGGCAAAAGTTCAAAGAGATGGTGACCAGGATGCGATGGATCTTTCACTATGTCCAGTGCCTTTCTGTGGCACCTCATGACATAAATCTGCTCTAAGGTGGAGAGCGAGCAGCCAACAATGCTCTCTGCTGACGTTACAGTGACAGCGTGGTTTGCCAGCGCTGCATTTCTAACCTTGGCAGGATCGACATGGTTTGCCAGCGCCAATCCAGCCATAATCCCTACAGTTCTGCACTGGGAGGCAGTTGTGCTTGCCACACACCATAACACACCCTGTGAGAACCATGGGCCGTACATTGCATCATCCCTACACCATATCAAAGTGCAGTGGCTTGTGGGAAATAATGATCCTTGGATGGTAGCCACTTGTTTCCATGAGTTAAATTCATATCCAGCGCCCGGTCTGCTGAACAGCATTTCCACAGAGAAGTCGGGCTTAAAAGCGGCATCTCTTGTTACATTTATTGTACCTGATAATATGTGGCTGTGGTAGGAACATCTCTTTGATCCATTCAATGCCATTTGATTGTTTGCGAAATGACTGGCATGCAGAATGTTTTGAAAAAAACATTTTCTGTTAAGCAAATTAAAATGGAATTAATAGGTTCCAAATAATCATTTTGTTTCCACAGTTGCATGACAGATCAAGTTAATTTTATTGTTCTTGTGCTCTCTGGAGACGAAATTTGATTCATGCAGAAGTAGCCCTTCACCCTCGAAGGAGCAGCAGCCAGAAGGAAGCAGTTAACAATTCAGTCTTCCTGCAGTGGCTGTGTCTTCCACTGCTGTCATCAAGTATCATGTAACAATTATGCTATTCTGGTAGATATAAACACAGCAAATCCTATTTGATGGTATATTGAAAGTGAACTGAAAGCTACTTAGATTCATGTCCTCCCCTTGCTCCGTGTAGCAGTTTAATTTCCCAGCCATAAACTGCAGGGATTTTCAAGGGAAAACAAACCCAGCTTCATTATGTTAAAATTGTGAGCAATAATTTTTAAAACTCGAGCCTCAAATACCCTGGAAAGTGGAAAGCCAGGGCTTTTCTGTGTCCCATTTTGAGCAGCTTATTTTCTCATTAGAAAGGAATGTACAGCTTCTTCGTTATATATTTTCCAGTTTTTTGCATACATCTGTGTTGGAAGCTTCAAGATTTAATCCTACAAGTCCAAGAGGGACAAATCACTGTCATGCTACTTGGTTCTGTGCTGCATCTCGAATGTTTTACTAGCTGTTGAAAAATGTCTGAAAGACAAGCAAATGATTTTTAGAATGGAAATGTACCATTGCCATTTCATATAGCAGGCTCCCACCTTTACTTATCTATCTCTCCCTTCCACTTTCTAGTTTTGTCTGAGGACAAGAGAGAATATGGGCTCAGCTATCATTTCTAAAAATGCATAAATGAGCACATAGTTCACAGCAGTGCTTTCTGCCAGAGAATGAGAAATTACATTTATTTTAAAAAAGTGTTTCGTGTTTGCAAGCATGTGTCTGCTGCATTCACACTTTACAATTTTAAGCGTATATCTGGTAATCACATATCCTACTGTGAACTGCCCTGAGATCTTTGGATGAAGGGCGGTATACATAATAATAATAATAATAATAATAATAATAATAATAATAATAATAAAATAAAAATAATAAAAGCCCTGTTTAGGGAGGCTTTTAATGTTTAATAGATTATTGCATTTTAATGTTCTGTTGGAAGCCACCCAGAGTGGCTGGGGAGACCCAGCCAGATGGGCGGGGCATAAATAATAAATTATTATTATTATTATTATTATTATTATTATTATTATTATTATTATGCTTTAAGGATGAAAGTCCTCTATTTGACAGCATCCTTAGTCTGAAGAAGGGCTTCTTTCTGGGCCAAATCCTAAGAAGGGAGAGTGGTGACCTTCAAATTGCCCATCAACCTTTAGTTTCTAGACAGCAAGCACAACGGCCATGCATTCACATCATGATCAGATGTAGTTGATTTATGTTTAAGGTAAAGGTAAAGGGACCCCTGACCAGTCGTGGACGACTCTGGGGTTGCAGCGCTCATCTCGCTTTACTGGTCGAGGGAGCCGGAGTACAGCTTCCGGGTCATGTGGCCAGCATGACTAAGCCGCTTCTGGGGAACCAGAGCAGCGCACGGAAACGCCGTTTACCTTCCTGCCGGAGCGGTTCCTATTTATCTACTTGCACTTTGATGTGCTTTCGAACTGCTAGGTGGGCAGGAGCTGGGACTGAGCAACGGTTGGTTCATGTTTAGCATATGCATATGCTGAGCTGGACAAGTGGGTTGACAAGGCAGCTGCAGCAATGGCTCGCCTCTCCAAAAGGTTCTGTGAGAATGTAATGAGCAATACCAAGATGAAGGTCTACCAGGCTTTCATGGTCAACTTACACCCGCCAGGAGCGACGCCTCAACGCCTTCCACTTGTGCTGCATCAGGAGGATTTTGGGCATCACACGGCAGGACAGAATTCCAAACAAAGATGTGCTCCCCCAAGTCAGCATCCCCAGCATGTCCGCACTCCTGTCTCAGCAACGTCTACGCTGTCTTGGTCATGTCCACAGAATGGAAGGTGGCAGGAACCCCAAGGACATGCTCCACAGGGAGCTGGCTTCCGGCACCAGCCCCCTTGGCAGACCAACTCTGCATTGCGGATATGCCTGCAAACATGAAGGCTAGCAACATCAACCCTGCCATGTGGGAATCCCTTGCAGAACGACAGCAGTGCCTGGACACAGGCAGTCATGTCATGTATCCATAGCAGTGACCAGAGGAGGAACAACCACTGGGAGGAGTGCAGAGAGAAGGAGCGTCATGGTGCATCTTCAACAGCACAACCGGACGCCTTCATTTGCCCCAGCTGCAACAAAACATGTCTCTCCTGTATTAGTCTCTACAGCCACAGCAGGCACTGCTACCTTCCAACAGCTTGACCTAGGCACATTCCTCCATTGTCTCACAAGACAGACAGGTGCCAATATGCATATTTCATGCAAATGGTTGTTCTCTTTTGCCCTTCCTTTTGGAGATGTGTGGGGTTCATGAACCCCACAGAGATGTGTTTCCTCCTAGGAGTCAGTTTGATGGTGGCCACCACAGAAAGACACCTAAAACTGTAGTGCATGGAGTGCCCTGAAGTTCGGGTCTGTTTCTGCTTCTAGTCCCTTGTGCCTGTCCCTGCTGTTTATGTTGGGAGACTAGAATTTTTGCATTGCCCAGTACGTTTCCGAGAACAATTCAAAGTGTTGGTGCTGACCTTTAAAGCCCTAAACGGCCTCGGTCCAGTATACCTGAAGGAGCGTCTCCACTTCCACCGTTCAGACCCGGACACTGAGATCCAGCACCGAGGGCCTTCTGGCGGTTCCCTCACTGCGAGAAGCAAAGCTACAGGGAAACAGGCAGAGGGCCTTCTCAGTAGTGGCACCCGCCCTGTGGAACGCCCTCCCAGCAGAGGTCAAAGCGATAAACAACTACATGACATTTAGAAAATATCTGAAGGCAGCCCTGTTTAGGGAAGTTTTTAACCTGTGATATTTTAATGTATTTTAATATCTGTTGGAGGCTGCCCAGAGTGGCTGGGGGGACCCGGCCAGATGGGCGGGGTACAAATAATAAATTATTATTATTATTATTATTATTATTATTATTATTATTATTATTATACCTGCCCATGTTTACAGGCAAACCTTGTAGCTCAGAGTGCGGTGCTGGTGGGCAGCAGTGCAATAGTGCTTTGCATTATCTGGCGAGCGACCCGTAGGGAATAAAACCAGGCAAGGGCTGCTGGTGCTCACAGCTCTGTGACTCTGGTGAAAAGCAAAGGAGCGTTTTGAAGAACAGTGCTTTGATTCATCACTATAAAAAGAGGCGATGTGTTTCTTTTTAAGCTTTGGCATTAAAAAACAAAAATAAATCAAGGCATTGTAGCTTCCATACATGTGGCAGTGTTGTTTTTGCTCATTCAGCATGGCTTCTCAGGCTTGCCTGATGCTTTTGTAAATATGCTGTCATCTTCAAAAGAGTTTGGTGCTTTGGTGGGTGAACCTCTACATTGCTGCTGCTGCTGCTGCTTTTACTGTTGTGGTGGAGGTGATGCCAAAGGTTTTGTCTAAGCTAAACATTGCCATCCCATAAAGCCTTGTAATCACAACTGGATGACCCCTGAATTACCCAGAGACAGTCTAGCCACATGGGCCAAGGCGGCTCATTCACCTCGCATCACAGAGAAAACAACGTCTTGCATCTGGTTTCCTGAGGCCTGGGGCAGGCTACTTTGTGTCAACACACCGAGAGCAACACTAGAAACATATTAGAGGGCTGCAGTTAATTTGCATATTTTAGCTTCACTTAATTAACATATCTGGCCCAGCATTTGTGTGTGCTTTGTGGATGCCAAGACATAGGCAACGGATGCATTACACTTGTCACGGCCTTTTTCTGGCATTGCTTATGCAAATGTGTGGGAAATCTCAAGATGTGCTGCAAGACCCTTTTGGGGATAGTTTGGGGATTTTTAACCTGCCCTGAGTTCTGAGATATAACTGCACTGTCAGTAGCTTTTCAGAACTGTATACAGAACCACAGTAGCTGGAAATTATCTATCTATCTATCTATCTATCTATCTATCTATCTATCTATCATCATCTATCTATATCTATCTATCTATCTATCTATCTATCTATCTATCTATATCTATCTATCTATCTATCTATCTATCTATCTATCTATATCTATCTATATCTATCTATCTATCTATCTATATCTATCTATCATCTATCTATCTATCTATCTATCTATCTATCTATCTATCTATATCTATCATCTATCTATCTATCATCTATCTATCTGTCTATATCTATCTACCCTGTTTCCCCTTTTTTAATACGTAGTCATAAAGTAAGCCATGGCAGGTTTTTTTTACCTTTGTGAGAAGTAAGACGTACCCCAAAAGTAAGCCGTGGTGCCGCCACAGGGGGAGGCTGTACCATACCATACTGACGTAATAAAAATAAGACATCCCCCCGAAAATAAGCCACCCTGTGTTTTTTTGAGGAAAAAAAATTATAAGATGGTGTCTTAAAAAGGGGGAAAGACGGTATCTATCTATCTATCTATCTATCTTTCTATCTATCTATCTATCTATCTATCTATCTATCTATCATCTATATCTCCTATGGAAAGGGCTGTATAATAATAGCTAGGAAGTGTCCCCCCTCTCTCACACACATACATGCACACGAATGCACGCACACACACACACACACACACAGAGAGAGAGAGAGAGAGAGAGAGAGAGAGAGACCCCTCACAATATTCATGTTTGCAGGGTGTGTTAAACCTTCCTTTCCCATGCGCTGTGGCTCTGATGAGAAGCTCCCCCACCATAAAAATTAAATAACATAGCTGCTCGCTGCAGAATGAAAGTACCTGGTTTGGCCCTAAGACTGCAATCCTGTGTCTGGTTATCTGAAGGTAAACCCTATTGAACTCAGCTGTGAAGACAGGTACAGGGTTGCACTGTGAATTTAATTTTTGTAAATAGGATTTTAAAAAAACTTCTTCTTTTTTGCATTGGTCTTAGAGTTGTAGCTGGAATGTAACAACTGTTCTGTACTGACGTTGTTAGGAGGTGTTATCCCTGAGCCACTTCAGTTCCATTTAGCTTGGTGGAACAAAGTTCCGCTTACACCTGCGTTTATTGGACCTTAGTTTGTGCAGATAGGCTTAGAATGTGAATTTCCAATCCCTGCGCCTTATTCCAGGTGTTTTGAGAACAGGGCCCTGCTGCTGTCGGTGTCGCCTGGTGCACAGACCAGTGCTTTGATCCTTAGCTAGAAACTTTAAAACGTGTGGGCACTCACTTTCAGCCGCAGGAGGTAATGGTTCCATAGCTGTGTTTCTTTGCAGAAAGACTGAACCGAGTAAACTGAGTAAACCAAGAACTGTAATGTGAATAGATTGAGATGTTTTCTTAATCAGAAAAGAATTTGAAAACTGTGGGTGTTTTTTATTTATTTATTTGCCGCTTGCCAGTAAAGAAATTCCAGTTCTTTTGCAACCCTGATACAGGTATAGGATGTAACAAGGAACAGATCTCCCAACATCTGACACTATGCTTTCCCTTCCTGTTCCATGGGTGGCAGCATGGTGTGATCCTGCCCTGTCGACAGCGAGGAGTATCAGATTCATCTCCCGGAGGCAATGAACTCCACAACAGCTTAGAAGGACCCCTGCCTGCGCCATATCCGCACTTTACTCTCCTGGCGCGGACTGTGATTTTTCCACCATGATTCTGTTACATTAAATTTTATTTTGACGTAATTGTGTGTGTGTCTGTGTGTTTGCAGGTGTTCAAGAGGCAGTAGTGGCTTGCCTGAATAAACAGACAAGAGAGTTTGCAGATGAAAATCTATGTGTGAGCAGCCGGCGTCCCCCACAGTTGCTGAAAGCTTGTAACCTGGAGCCCTGTCCCCCAAGGTAGGTTGCTCTTTGCTCTTTCCTTCAGTTAGGCATATAGAAGCCACAGAATCATAACGCCACAGAATTGCAGAGTTGGAAGGGACCCCTGAGGTCATCTATTCCAACCCCCTGCAATGCAGGAATATTTTTGCCCAGCGTGGGGCTTGAACCCACAACCCTGAGATTAAGAGTCCCATGCTCTGCCGACTGAGCTATATAATAGAAGAAGAAGAAGAAGAACTGTTGGTCTACAGTGTCCTGAAACTAAATTTTAGCTATACCAAATAGTATTTGAGGTGGGCTACTGAATCTAGCAAAATTGGGACAACATATTCTGGAATGTATCACTGATTTATGATTGAATTATTTCACCTGACTCTATTCAGGGTTGTTAGTATGTAGGTATCTGGGGGCTCAGAAATTCCAGTGAATTTAGGGTGGATTCCAAAGCAAGTCCTCTCATCTATTTCATCTATTCTGCCTGTGCCTTAAACACTGTAGGCTTGCAGAGGAGGCTGTCTTATACTGAGTAAGATCATTGGTCAGTCTAGCTCAGTATCATCAACACTTTCCAGCAGTGGCCTTACAAGATTTCAGACACAGTTCTCTCCCAGCCCTAAGTTAGCCAGTAAACATTGCAGCTAAGTGTACATTTGAGCCAAGGGCTGCATACATAACATACATTTAAAGCACCCACCCACACCTAGATAATCCTGGGAACCATAGTTCAATCAAGCTTGCTTTGTGAGGCGCAAGTTACAGTTCCCAGGATTTGCTGAGAATGTTTTATTTTCCTACCATGTGCTCAGCCTTGTAAACTTCAGTCCCATATTGGCTGGTCTCCCCAGTTGAGAAGAGAAGTGGGAAGAAATAGGGGCAAGGAAAACAGTCCTGCTTTTACTTGCTCTGTCACTTTCTTGTGTTCTTTTTGAAGCGGAGAGCATTTGAGTGTGAGAACTCAGAAGCCTGCTTAATGCAGGACGCTTGCGGAATTAAATGTCTTTAAACATAAGAGCATTATGCAGGTGTCGGCTTCAGCTTATGCTGAGAGGTTGGTTCAGCAATCAGATTTATGTCTTCTGTGATCCCTTAAATGTGCCGCAACAAAATTGGATCAAGCCTGCCTATTTCTCCTAGGTGTCACATCTACAGTAATAAAGTGCAAGTGTCTCTGCGTCCAGTCCCTGTGTCCGTCCCTGTGTCCTATTGCGCATGTGCCCCACGGACACAGGGATTGGAGCGCAGAGACTTCGGGCGGCCGGGCTGTTGAAGCGGCGGGTGCGCGCTCGCGTGGACTTACTTCTAAGCGGCAGCGGCCGTTACAAGTGCCGGCTGAGTTGGCCTGCCGGGGCCTGGCTGGTGCCAGTGCCGCCGCGATGCGCCTCCTGCGCTGCCTGCTGAAGGGCCATTCGGCGCTGGCCGGGGCGCCCAAGTACATCGAGCACTTCAGCAAGTTCTCGCCGTCCCCGCTTTCCATGATGTTCTAGCGCCCGTTAATTTAACGGGCTTAAAGTCTACTAGTGTGTGTGTGTGTGTGTATGTATATATATATATATATATATATATATATATATATATATATATATATATATTCAATAGCAAACCAACTAGTGTGTCTCTGTGGTGAGACCACTGTAACATGTGGAGGAGGGATGCGCTCGTGAAAATACACAGGAACCAGTTTTCTGAAGCTCCTGGACATTTTCCCAACACATACCTTCCTTCCACATATAATTATTATTTTCTGCTGCAAAGTCCACATAGTCTGCGAAATTGTCCACACGTGAAAAGTTCGCACAAGCGTTTGTTTTTTTTTAAAAAAAAATTCAGACATTTGCTGGGTGAGGGATGCATCTGATTCTCATGTTACCACATGGATATCTTTCAGCCATATATCTACTAATGCTGCATTTCCTGCAAGTCAGGGGTAAACTATAGAATCATAGTTTCCGTGTCCTAGAAATGAGGCAATGAATGTTCTGATCCAGCGGTTTACAAGCTGCATTTCAAGGAACTCTGGGATTTCTTCAAGTTTCCCTAGAAGTAAATGTTTCCCCTGCAGGGGAGTGTTGGGTGCATTCTAGGCTCACATTAATTTAGTGCACACCTCTGAACCCCAGAATCCAGTGCACAGTACTGGCATATGCTCAGAGGTCCCTTTGCAGATGCATCAATGCGGAGAGGATTACCTGCAGGCAGGCAGCAGACAAATCCCCTTCCCCCGAGATAGGATATTCTCTTTCTGAAGCATCTCTGGCAGATGACTTCATAAGCTAAAGCATGCCATCAATGAAACTGAAACAATTTCCCTCTTCAACAGAAGAGGAATGTGTACTGACCAGAAACATATTATTCCACTTGCTTGGATTTTCGAAGCACTCTAAGGGGGTACTTGGGTGAGTTCATACCCTAGGAGGGTTACACCAAGGAAAGTTGCAGCTGGGTTTGGGACCACCAAACGCCTGTACATTTGGTGGGTGGAAGAGGGAAGTCAATGGCAGCAGAAGATAAGGCTATTCTGGGTTAGGACACCAATAATAATAATAATAATAATAATAATAATAATAATAATAATAATAATAATATTTTATTTATACCCCGCCCTTCCCAGCCAAGACTCAGAGCGGCTAACAACCATAAAAACCACAACAAAACATACAAAACAATCAATTAAAATGCAAGTTAAAATACAATTTAAAATTTAAAATGCAGCCTCATTTTTAAGTAGCCCACCAATAAAACCATAAAGGAATAAAACATCAGGGTTAAACTAAAGCCAACCCAAAGGCCAGGCAGAACAGTTCTGTCTTGCAGGCCCTGCGGAAAGATGCCAAATCCCGCAGGGCCCTGGTCTCTTGCGACAGACCGTTCCACCAAGTCGGGGCCAGTACTGAGAAGGCCCTGGCCCTAGTTGCTGCCAGCCTAGCATCCTTATGGCTCGGGACCTCTAAGATGTTATTATTTGAGGACCTTAAGGTCCTACGCGGGGCATACCAGGAGAGGCGGTCCCTTAGGTATCACTATCCTAGCTTGGCAGATCAGGGATTTCAATTGCACCCTTAAAAGATTTTTAGAGTTTTTTTGTGTTGTCCACACAACTTAACCGGAGATGCCTTTTGAAATAAGAGGTGTCCCTTGAATCTTTATAGTTTTGTAAAAAGGCGCATTAACTTAATATAAGGAGCATTTGACACCCTTCTTAAATGCATGGGCTATATAACATAATCTTGTTTCTTGACAACTGTGAAGGCATGAGTAGCCTTTGGAAAGGCTACCAAGTGCATGAAAGATTTCCACGGTGGGTGTTATGAATTATATATATATTTAAATATCTCCCCCCCCTACATCTTGGTCAGCATGTGCTAAAAAGATTTGGGTGGGTGGGTGTGTAGGAGGAAAGAGGAGCAGGCAATGAAAGCCAGATGGATGAAAATGAAGGAAATTCCAGTCAATTTCTGCCGCTTTGTTCTTAACATACTTTCAGAACTAAACGTTTATTCCTGTGCAAATAACTGAATAGCAGAGAACAGACACACACGGGGGTGAACGGCTCACAAAGTTCCAGGAATAGCAAAAAGGGAAAGGAAAGATTTCCCTTCTGTACACAGCTCTTTCTCAAACTTTATGGTTCTTCTGAGAACAGGGAGAAAGAGTCTGCAACAGCAGTTGGATAATTCCAGGACAGGACTGATAAATCTCAGAACTCTGACAAGGTCAACCCCAGAGTAGTAAACACCTGACCTCCTCCATTATAAGACTGATTTGTGTTGGGGAACATCAGTTCCTTATTCTTAAAGCAAGGGGTTTTTTTTGTGGTTCTGGTTGCTTGTGTCTGCAGAATTGAGACTTTTCCCCATTCTCCTCTGATTTATCAAGAGAAAGCTACCAGTACATGAGAAAACATGGACTATTTATCAAGTATTTTCTCTTAACAGTTAGCTAATAGACACTGAATTATGTACATAAATATGAAGCCAGTGGTGACTGGTGCCGACTGGAACTGGGAGGGCAGAGAACCAGCATTAGTTGGAGCCAGAGCCAATAAGAAGCAGAGCGCCCCCCTCCCACCGTGGCTGGTTGCAAGTAAAATGGCAGGTGGACTGGCTGAGAACAGGCATACCCTCCAACATTTCTCCGATGAAAATAGGGGTGTCCTATTCCATCATCATCATCATCATCATTTTATTATTTATACCCTGCCCACCTGACTGGGTTGCCCCATCCACTCTGGGCAGCTTCCAACATACATAAAAGGTAAAGGGACCCCTGACCGTTAGGTCCAGTCGTGACCGACTCTGGGGTTGCGGCACTCATCTTGCATTATTGGCCAAAGGAGCCGGCGTACGGCTTCCGGGTCATGTGGCCAGCATGACTAAGCCACTTCTGGTGAACCAGAGCAGCACACGGAAACGCCGTTTACCTTCCCACTGCAGTGGTACCTATTTATCTACTTGTACTTTGACGTGCTTTTGAACTGCTAGGTTGGCAGGAGCAGGAACCAAGCAACGGGAGCTCACCCCGTCGCGGGGATTCGAACCGCCGACCTTCTGATCAGCAAGCCCTAGGCTCTGTGGTTTAACCCACAGCGCCACCCGCGTCCCTCCCAACATATATAAAAACATAGTAAAACATTCAGGTAGGTAGCCATGTTGGTCTGATGCAGTTGAAATAAATAAAAAAATTGTCCAGTAGCATCTTAGAGACCAACTAAGTTTGTTCTGGGTATAAGCTTTCTGAAGAAGTGTACATGCACATGAAAGCTTACACCCAGAACAAACTTAGTTGGTCTCTAAGGTGCTACTGGACAATTCTTTATTTTATTTTTTTATAATAAAACATTAAACTTTTTTTAAAAAACTTCCTCATACAGGGCTGCCTTCAGATGTCTTCTAAAGGTTGTATAGTTACTTATCTCCTTATCTTGGGGGTTGCATAACTCTATACCCGCCAACATTTCTCTGATCAAAATAGGGACGTCCTAAGGAAAAGCAGGACATTCTGGGATCAAAGCAGAAACCAGGTCGGTTTCTGTAAATCTGGGGCTATCCCTGAGAAGTAGGGGCACTTGGAGGGTCTGAGGTTGGCTTGACAGTGCCTCATTCTCCCTCGCCATTCTGCAGGCAATGGCCTTGTCCTTCTCCCCCCCCCCCCCAAAAAAGGATAATACAGATTCATGTGTTAAGATGTGTTCAAACACACAGGTAGAAAACATCCCCCTCTGCCTACTGGGACAGAGACACATGAAGTTTGCACACATCTAGTGTGGATTTACTGGCCTAATACAATTTTTTACCCGAGGAAGAGCAGCAGAAGGCATTCCTCCGCATGGTTCCAGATTCACGTTTATGCAAGTGAAAGAGGGGAGAAAGGAGCTTTGGAAAGCAAATTAGAACAACAGAAGGCAAGACCTCTGGTAATTCTGGACACAGAAACCGCGCAAAGTTTCCCCCTTAAATCAGGACACACAAAGCTGGCATGAGCAGGAACGTGTTAGAAAGCCCTTCTGAGGAGGCACCGTAAGGATCAGCTGGAAACTGTAGGCTGAGGCTCTCCCTGTGGGGCTGGAAGGAGTGTGGGTGGGTGGGTGTGAAATCCTGTAGCTTCAAATGCCAAAATGGCTGTTTCCCCTCCTCACCCCCTGCTTGCTTCCTGTCTGTGGTGGAATGAAAATAATGAGGTGTTGGAAGAGACAAATGCTGTTTTGTTAACCTTAATGCCTGCAAATTTTTTTTTTCAAATTTGTATGTCAAGGGTGTCATTCCATTATTAGGCTGAAAAGGGATACCTTTTAGTTTAACTACATATGAATCATACCTTTCACCAACAAGCTCAGGAATGCACATGTTTGCTTGCATTGTACACATCCTCTCAATAACCTTGGGAGGTACATTAGTTTGTCACGTGGTAAGGGCCCCCACCCCACCCTCACCAAATTACCAGCCGTGAATATCCACTACACCCCACTGACGCTCTCAATTGCTGCCTTATGTTATAGCGTGTTCTCCCTTTATGGAGAGCACGTGTTGCGGTGGGGGCCAGCAAGTCACCCCTCTGTTGCTGGGCCGGGATCATATGGATGGCCACTGTGGTGATTGGGCTCTGGGTGTCGTTGGGGAGATTTACCAGTACATGTTGCAATTTGTTGATGGACAGCCCAGAGCCTATATATTGCAAAGCACGTGGTTTAGGAGCCCTGTTGGCTGCGTGCATCGGATCACCTGGAACGCTCGGACCGTCTGGAGGACAGTGGAGCGATCTTCTCATTGTCTCGTTAAATTTCTTTATTTCCCCCTTCTTTCTAATCCCCTCCAGTTCCTTAATTACTTCAAATGTTATTTGGCTCTCATCGCAGTAGAGCTGATAGTGGAACAAAGAATATTATTTGCAATTATGCAAAATATGTGTTGAATATTTCTTAAACAATGAGTCCAGGGTGGCATACACACCCCACACCCCGTTTTTTATCCTCGCAACAATTCTGTGAGGGAGGTTAGGCTGAGAAACAGTGACTGGCCCAAGGTCACTAGGTGAGCTTCATGGCTAAGTCAAGATTTGAATTCAGGGTCCCCAGTTCCTAGTGTGGCCCTCTGACCCATAATCCACAGTTGCTTCCCTTTTTATAAAAAATGAAAAAAAATCCTTCCAGTAGTACCTTAGACACCAACTAAGTTTGTTCTTGGTATGAGCTTTCGTGTGCATGCACACTACTTCAGATACTTCAGATACCGAAGAAGTGTGCATGCACACGAAAGCTCATACCAAGAACAAACTTAGTTGGTCTCTAAGGTGCTACTGGAAGGAATTTTTTATTTTGTTTCAACTACTACAGACCAACACGGCTACCTACCTGTAACTTCCCTTTTTATGTAGGCGTTCCAGCCCTCTTAATCTAAACTCATTCACAATAAAGCACCTGTCCATTGTAGCTCTGTCATCTCATTCACAGCTTTTGCTGTCTTGTAGTTCAGGCAGGAGTAGACAAAAGTACCTTCTTCCAGATGTTGCAACTCCCATCAGCCCAAGCCAGCTGGACAAGGATTATGGGAGTTGTAGTCCAGCGACGTTTGGAGGGCACACATTGGCACAAAAGCTATAAGGAGGGATTTCTGCCTGCTCACCAGCGGCAGTAGTTCCCTTGGAAATCAAGGCACCTGGTCCTCCTCTGAGATGTCAAGCTGGGCTCCTTTTCAGCCAGCTGCACTCTGAAATTCCGTCTCCCTACGCCAGAAAAGAAATGGGCTGGTGAATTTATTGCCCTTAGCATTGTCTGTAAAAACACCCTTAAAAAGTATTGTCTCAAGGGCTTCCGGTCGGCGCGCCGGAGGGGAAGGTCGGGGGACATGCCGCTGCTGGCATTCCCCGACCCGGCCGGCTTAAAGGGGTGCTTGCGACAGCAACGCAGCCCCCAAAATTCCCGGGAGGTTGTTCCCGGGACCTCAGGATCCGGCAGAAGCTCTCAACATCGCCCCAACTCCCGCGGCGGCCACAGTAGAGGCTGCCGCGCGAGACGCGGGGCGACGGAGCTCCTCGGATCGCCATTGCCCGCCGGGTTGAAGCTGCGAGCCCTTCCCATCTGAGCGCGCTGATTCCTCCGAAAAAGGACAAGATTGGATACCCTAAATGTGAGTACTAGAAAAGTACTGAAGAATTTGGACTAATTTGGCGAAGTACAGGGATGTAATTTACGGAGGTCCGTCCCTTGCTATTGTGGCACTAAATCAGGAACTCTATTACCGATGCGGTTGAAACTGTAACGGAATTTGGCTTTGCAACAGAGATTCGACCCTTTTGACACCCCTGATCGGGGGGGCAACTAACTAACAATTTTGACATGTAGAGGATTTGAATCGGACCTGTTGGATTCTATTGTGGAAATCTGGATTTTGACTTTGGATTTGGTTCGGTGTGGAACTTTGTACAGCTATGTCTTTGAAAATGGAGGATGATTTTGAAAATGGAGGCTGGAAGAAGGTCCTTGAAAAAATCTGGGAACTGAGAAAGGAGTTCCAAGCGGATACTGCAAGAATGAGAGGAGTCGTAAACAACAGTGATGTCATGCCAGCTGCACAAAGGATGGAAGGGGGAGAAATCCCCTCCAAGGTTAAAGACAAGCCTCGCCGCAGGAAAATTTCTTCTCGGCGCAAAATATCTGGATTCAAGAAAAGAATCAAGAAAACAACATCTACAAAAGTCTACTCTTTTCGGCGTAAGAGGACACCAATGAAGGAGAAGAAGAATTTCTTTAAAAACTGGGAGATGGAACAGCCGAGAAGACAAAGAGATGATGGAGCCCAACTGCAAGCAAGCACTTGGGCTTGGACTGGGGAAAGGCGAGGGGAGGGCTGAGCAGGGCAGGTGGGTAAACTGGGACTGATTACATATGCGGATTTTGAGCATTTATGCCGGACATGGTTTTGAGCTAGGATTATGTTAGGATCTTTCGAAGTTAGGAGCCTGAAGATTAAGGGGAGTCAGAAGGAAACTTATAGAAGATTTGGGAGGAGGACGCGGAGGTTGGAACTAGAAGATGAGGTGAAATAAGAATTAAAGATACTGTATTTGAGTTAGAATTATGTCTTGAAATAATGTTAAAGATATGTTTAGTATACCTATGTACCTGAACCAGAATTGTGTTTTGTTTAATGCAGCCACTGGGGAGGTGCGGAGGAAGCCACCATGATTATGATTTGTAACTAAGAATGGTCTACCCGAGAATAGGGTTAGGCCAAAGCCAGATAATGATTTGTTTAAGGTCAGGGGAAATAATGAATGGGTTTACCTCTGTGAGAGGGAGGGTAAGATTAAATAACTCCCCAAGGTGAGAGGTGGGGAGTAATGAATCCTGACCGAAATGTAATGTTCTATGTTTATAAAATTTCAAAATTAATAAAAATTATTTTAAAAATAAATAAATAAATAAATAAAAAGTATTGTCTCAAAAGAAGAGAGCAATAATAGGGATAATTCATAATAATGAGCTGAGCGGAACATTTTACCTTAAATAATAATAAATATTATTAATTTATTGAGTTATTGATACATACCTCGCCCATCCAGCTGGGTTTCCCCAGCCACTCTGGGCAGCTCCCAACGGAATATTAAAAATAGAATCAAACATGAAAAACTTCCCTAAACTGGGCTGCCTTCAGATGTCTTCTAAAAGTCAGATAGTTGTTTATTTCCTTGACATCTGATGGGAGGGTGTTCCATGGAGCGGGTGCCACCACCGAGAAGGCCCTCTGCCTGGTTCCCTGTAACCTCACTTCACACAGTGAGGGAACCGCCAGAAGGCCCTCGGAGCTGGACCTCAGTGTCCAGGATGGACAGTGGGGGTGGAGTCACTCCTTCAGGTATATTAGAATATTGTGAAGCTCCTTGACATCTGACAGGAGGCGGGTGCCACCACCAAGAAGGCCCTCTGCCAGTTACCCTGTAACCTCGCAGGGAAGGAACCACCAGAAGGCCCTCGGAGCTGGACCTCAGTGTCCTGGCTGCGCAATGGGTGTGGAGATGTTCCTTCATAGTGCTACACCCTAACTTGTTTGTATGGGAGTGTCTTGTGCCAACATCTCGCATCCATCACTGTGGGCAGCAGTACCTGCTCTTGCTCTGCTGTCACCACCATCTAAAGCAGGCATCCCCAAACTTCGGCCCTCCTCATGTTTTGGACTACAATTCCCATCATCCCTGACCACGGGTCCTGTTAGCTAAGGATCATGGGAGTTGTAGGCCAAAACATCTGGAGGGCCGCAGTTTGGGGATGCCTGATCTAAAGTCAGGTGGGCATGGAGAGAGTGTTCAGCGTAGGCTTAGCTGTGGGCAGGTGTCGTTTGTGGTGCTGAGATGTGCTGAATGAGTGGAAAAATCCTCCCCAGCAAAGACGTCTTTTCCTAGCCTGTGTTCAGTTGGGTTCGATTTTAAACACACGTTTAAAATACATATATTAAAAAGTCACTCCAGCTATATTACCCAGATTTGTACATGTAAATGTTTTAATCTTCACTGGATTTGGTGCGTGTTCAATTCCTTGCCAGTGTGTTCACAAAATATTGGAGCACATCTGTAAATGATTTATTATAGGAATGGCTTCTAGCACTCTGTATCTTTGTTCACACAGGTGATAAACCTGCAGTGCCAAGGCATGAAGAAGACATTGTGTTTTCCTTGCAGTGTAATTTGACTGCACCCCCCTCCACCCGCTTCTCCCTCTTTGATTGGCAGCATATATGATCACGAGTTTAAAGCCAAACTAAGAACTATACAGTGACCAATTTTCCTTCATTTTACTTGTCTTGGAACGGATGGTTTTTGTGTCCCCGCACCTTGCTTCAATCTGTCTCTGTTTCCTAATGCCGTTTCTAATGAGAACCTAATACTCGCTGCCACCTAATATTTTCAAATATTTGGAAGGCTGTCTCCCCTCCATATATTGTACCTCTACCTCTTATTCTTTGTTTCCTCTTTAAATATGTTCTCAGTTTCCCTGAGTATAAATTTACTCTCTTGGCAGAAGGAATTTGTTCTTCTGAACACAAAAGGAAATATTTTTCTGCCAGTGCTGAATAAGTTGGGGGCGGGGGCGGGGGGGAGAGACACTTTTTGCAAAACCAAGCCAATAACAGAACGGTTTTAAAGTCTGGGTATATCCTGAAACATTGATAGTCTTTATTCATTTCAATCTGGTTTCAGCATTCTGCAAGCAATCTTGAACAATCTCGCAACTGCTATGAACAATGATTGGTTTGTGTTAAAATGATTACTCTTTAATAATAATAATAATTTTATTATTTATACCTCA
The DNA here is from genome assembly GCA_034641385.1 of Darevskia mixta. Lineage (NCBI taxonomy): Eukaryota > Metazoa > Chordata > Lepidosauria > Squamata > Lacertidae > Darevskia > Darevskia mixta. The sequence goes on from JAWWNH010000017.1 coordinate 23,444,846, forward strand.
CCCATCTGGCTAGGTTTCCCCAGCCACTCTGGGCGGCTTACAACATATCTAAAAACATTATAAAAACATCAATCCCTAAAAAACTTCCCTAAACAGGGCTGCCTTCAGATGTCTTCTAAAAGCCAGATAGTTGTTTATTTCCTTGACATCTGATGGGAGGGGTTTCCACAGGGTGGGTGCCACCACCGAGAAGGCCCTCTGCCTGGTTCCCTGTAACTTTGCTTCTCGCAGTGAGGGAGCCACCAGAAGGCCCTCGGAGATGGACCTCAGTGGCTGAATGATGGGGATGGAGACGCTCCTTCAGGCATACAGAGTGGAGGCCATTTGGGTCAGCACCAACACTTTGAATTGTGCTCAGAAACGTACTGGGAGGCAATAAAGATCCTTTTGGGCCAGTGTTATATGGTCCCAGCGGCCACTCCGTCAGTCCCATGCAGGATGCAGAAAGTAAGTCACAAATAGCAGACTCGCAAAAGAGCGCTTCAGAATCTCAACCTCGCCACCCGGCTACTGCTGACACAGTCACAGTGTTTAATCTCCTACATCCACATGGAAAGATTGGGGGCAGTGGATTGCCTCTGGACCCAATGTGCAGGTACAACACTGCACAGGATTTAGAAGGGGTATAGGGGAACCCTGAAGTAAGCCCCACTGAGTTTGTTGAGAGTTAGGCCTCCTCCAAACAATCCATTTATTCTGCATTCATCCTGATTTGCTTGCAGAACGCTTATGCGGTAGTTAGACTATGCCTGGTCTGTTTTTTTAGCATTCATTCTGATATGCTAAAAGTTATATGAAAATGTTATATGAAAATGAGCGTTCATCCTGTGTTCATCCTGATTTGCTTGTGCAATCCATTTTTTAAAGTGGATTTGTTGCACCAAGGCAACAGGGTGTTTTAATTCACTTTGAACACACAAACCTAAAGTTATGGTATGCACTTGTACACACACACCCCTGCCCTGCAAAATACTAATAACCTGGAGGCACTGTTGGGAAAATGCCTTAGATATTAGTCCAGATATTGGTGTATACAAACCAAAGGTTGTATTCTACTAACTCCTACTTTGAGCAAACCCATTGTAATTTAAGAACCTAGGTTGGCCATGCCCATTAACTTTAATGGGTCTGTTCTGAGTAGGACTAGTACTGAAGACCACCCCAAAGTTATCAATGCAATATCTACAGATGGAATTACAGGGAGAGAAAGGATGGACATCTTCTCTGCTCCCCAAATTACTTACTTCTCCCTCCTTTTTGCCTTTCTATTCACTCTAGAGCAGTGATGGCTAACCTTGACACTCCAGATGTTTTGGGACTACAACTCCCATCATCCCTAACCACTGATCCTGTTAGCTAGGGATGATGGGAGTTGTAGTTCCAAAACATCTGGGGTGTCAAGGTTAGCCATCACTGCCTAGAGCATCACTTCCCTTCCTTATGTGTAATATACAGAGCATCGCTTACTTATATGTGCTATACAAAGATTCAACAAGACAAACAGTGCTGAATATTGCATATTCACTAGCCGTCATTGCATATCCACATCCACATTTAAAACTGGAAGAGCTGTCTGGAGCCAGGATACCAAACAAGGCTTCGGTAGTTAACCTATGTTCCCACGTGTCCAAGTTTAAGTGATCTACCATGACTGTGGCCCTGCGTGAGGCAGGATCCTGTGTGAATTGCACGCAGGTGCTTCTCCTCTTCAGTCTCAGCACAAAGCCCCAAACTTCCTAAGGAGCTTCTGTTTGAAATCTGAGAGTGACAGGCGGTTTTACGGCCTTTAAGTGTAAAAGTATGTTGTCCGTGTTACAGAAAGATACAGTATTTAAATAGCAAGCCTCTGGGGAGCTCAAGAATGATTGCCCTAATCTGCCCCAAGTCTCTGGGGATGGGGCAGGCCGTAAATAATTAGGTTAACATTTCAGAGCTGCTTCGGCTTGCAGCTGGATGTTGCGAGACTCTTCTGGAAGCTGTTGCTTCCCTACTATTGCACTTGAATGCCACCTGTCCATATGAGTGCTCCCTTCACACAGATTTCTAACAATGAATTGCTGCTGCTCATCGCCCACAGCTACACTTGAGCAGATCAGATGAGCTGACCAAAATATGGCTGGGGAGCGCTCACAATATGCATTGCTTTCAACAGAATTTGTTACGTATTTTGTAGGGATGCTCAACTCCCTGTAAAACTTTGGTAGACTAGCCTTGGCCTTTGTGCTTCCCTTGAAATTCCTGAGCTACCTTGCCCAGGCAGGAATCTCTGCAATTCCTCTTGAAATCGAGTTGGCGGTTGACCTGGGGGTTAAATAAGTTTGTTGGGTGCCCACTTTGAAATCCAGTTTGTTTACATTTGGTATGAGACGTTATTGTCATAGACTTGGGGGGAAAGAGGGGAGGGGGAGAAAGAGAGGGAGAGGGTTGGGAGTGTGATGATGATCTTTTCATTCTATTGCATAGTGTTTGTGCAGGGTTTTTGTGCCCGTGTCTCATGGCTAGGTCCTTTGTTTATATATCTATTTGTTTCTGTTGTCATTGTGAGAGATTGGAGGGTCCAGGGTTTGGTTGGTTGTACTCAGTTGGTTACAGTGTGGTTTGTTTGTATGGAGGGGGGTTGTTGTGTCAGGTTAGACTTATCGATTATTATGTTGTTGGGGTAGGTCATTGTCTTGCTATGCTGCATATGTGACAAAGGGGAGCTGCACACATGACAAGGAACTCATAAGTCACTTAACTCTCAGCAGCTAGAAATATTGTAAAAAAAAAAAGAAAAAAAGTAAAGGACCCCTAGACGGTTAAGTCCAGTCAAAGGTGATTGTGGGCTTGCGGAGCTCATCTCGCTTTCAGGCCGAGGGAGCCGGCGTTTGTCCACAGACAGCTTTCTGGGTCATGTGGCCAGCATGACTAAACCGCTTCTGGTGCAACGGGACAACGTGACGGAAACCAGAGCGCGCAGAAATGCCTTTTACCTTCCCACCGCAGCAGTACCTATTTATCTACTTGCACTGACGTGCTTTCGAACTGCTAGGTTGGCAGGAGCTGGGACAGAGCAACAGGAGCTCACCCCGTTGCAAGGATTCGAACCGCCAACCTTCTGATCGGCAAGCCCAAGAGGCTCAGTGGTTTCGACCACAGCACCACCCGCTGTGTCTATTGCAACTAGACACTGGAAGGACCTATCAGGAGTGAACATAGACCACTGGTACCAAAATGTATGGGAAACCTCAGTGCTGGAAAATTAACCAACAAACACAGGGACAAGTGGAGTTCACCTTTTCCAAATTAATCTCTTGTGTCAGCCAATCAGGATCTTTTGTACCAAAGGTGATACTTCCTGGTATACAACCAGCCTTCTTTTTGTGAACTTGCCTTCCTTTCTTCAGCTGCTTTGTAAAGTGCCTCCTCCCCCTGTTACCTAAAAGCTGGCTTTGTGCCTATTTGATTCACTGTGAGCTATAAAATTCTGATTGATACCAATCAGAGCACAAAGCCAAAGCGGACCGCAGCTCTTGATCCCAAACCTTTCTTATGAAGCCTTTGATCTGTCTGCGTTCAGGCTTAATGATGCAGAATAACTGCACAATAGTCTCTTTTCATGGATTCTTCTCTTTTTTTGCCAGAGGGGAGCAGAATCACCATGCCTCTCTACTCAGAAAACCCGCCGAGTGGGTCTGATCTGTTGCCAAGCTGGCAATGCTGAAATAGCAAGCTTATGAAACAATAGCCTCTGAGCTTGCAAAATTAGTTGAGGGCTGTAAGGAAGCATAAGTGCTTAAAATGGCATGTGTCATTGTAGTTAATAGTAAGAAGTTACACTTGCACAGCTTCACACATTCACAAGTCAAAAGCGGGCCGGATAAGTACATTGTCATATATTTTCATGTAACATGGAGAGAAATCCAAATTGGGTTACTGGGATTTAAGGTGTATCAGGCAGTGTGAGATAATGGAATATTACAGAAAGGCAAGAAACAATTAGTTAACTTAGTTTATTAATTAGTTTTACCACCATAGGGTTTGCATTTGGATTTTCTGCTTCAAGCACCAAAATGTATTGGGATATTTCACTCTTTTGGGGACGTGGGTGGTGCTGTGGTCTAAACCACTGAGCCTCTTGGGCTTGCCGATCAGAAGGTTGGCAGTTCGAATCCCCGCGTCGGGGTGAGCTCCCGTTGTTCGGTCCCAGCTCCTGCCAACCTAGCAGTTCAAAAGCACATAAAAGTGCAAGTAGATAAATAGGTACCACTCCGGCGGGAAGGTAAACGGCATTTCCGTGCGCTGCTCTGGTTTGCCAGAAGTGGCTTAGTCATGCTGGCCACATGACCCAGAAGCTGTCTGCAGACAAACGCCGGCTCCCTCGGCCTATAGAGCGAGATGAGCACCGCAACCCCAGAGTCGTCCGCGACTGAACCTAACAGTCAGGGGTACCTTTACCTTTATCTATTTCACTCGTTGGTGATGTTGTGGCCCCAGACACACTCAATTGCACTAGCAATCCTAGTGCAATTGGCTTGAGGAAGCAATCTTTTCAGAGTACCATTGAAGAAACATGTTATCAGAGAGTTCTGTCCCAGCATGCATTGCAGTGCAGCATGGAATCCACACCTGATACAACCACTAAAAGCAGCAAAATACATCTTGGAGTAGCCTTGAGAGCATCTGTGCTGGTGGCACTAAACTGCATTTTTCTGTAGGAAGGAAATTATATTTGAGCAACCCGTACTGCTGGCTCCAGAATGGGACTTTTATTTCTGCCATTTTGCACGATAGATCTAGCCAGCATTCTGTCACCAAGCTAGGAAGGAAAGAAGCCACAAAGAGGGAAATGCGTCTCTTTTCTGAGCCACCACCATGCTGGTATCTTGAAGATAGCAGTGAAGGCAGCGCAGCCTGCACTTGATTAAAGTCTCCCCCAACCGCTGTACGAATGGGGAAAACATGAGTGTAGGCTGATGCCTCCAGGCATCTGGATGAGAGGAAGTGGATTGGTACTAGTGCTCTAAGCCGAGTCTCCTGAGCTATTGGCTTTATCCACGCAAGCTTCCAAAGTTCACCACTACTTCCATTTTCCCCACATGCCACTATATCTGGGACTCCAAGGTGACTGCTTTACTAGGAGCTCTGCGATTTTACTCTTCTTCTTCTTCTTCTTCTTCTTCTTCTTCTTCTTCTTCGGCAATCACTCATAGCCGAGTAAGATTGTCTTCCATAAACACGGTTTTAACAATGAGTCCATAAGACTGTGGAGGCCAATTCTGGATCAACACGTCCTTCCACAGTGGGGACATTGGTTTCCGGGCGGGAGTTGATCACGGTGAGGGTTTGCCAAATGTGCCTTCCTCTTAGCACGTTTCTCCCTTTCGTCCTGAGTTTGAGCGTCTTCAAAGTCCATAACACCTTTGGTTAAAGGCTGTTCTCCGATTGGAGTGCATGCAGGCCAGTTTTCCCAATTGTTGGTTTTTATCCTACATTTTTAAAGATTTGCCTTGAGGCAGTCTTTAAACCTCTTTTGTTGATCACCAGCATTACACTTTCCATTTTTAAGTTTGGAATAGAGTAGTTGCTTTGGAAGACGACCATCAGGCATCCGCACAACATGGCCAGTCCAACGAAGTTGATGTTGAAGAATCATTGCTTCAACACTGGTGATCTTTGCTTCTTCCAGTACACCAGCATTAGTTCACCTGTCTTCCCCTGCTATCAAAAGCAAGGAAGCAAAATCTACCATTTCTTCTTCCTTCAGGGAAGAAGAATGCTACAAACAATGCTACAATTTGCAATGCTACGAACACGGAATACCCTGCCTCCCTAAAACCTACAGAAATGGGACAAACTGCTCTGGAATTGCTGTAGGAGGTTATTTGGATTTTGAGACCTGAGTTAAGCTGACACAAGACCTACAGGGAGCCAGACAGATGAAGGCATTTGAATCTTGCCATGCAGCAGTTTCCAAACTTGAAATGTAGCAGGTGTATCAGCTAGCTCAGTGGCATGGAATAAATTTTCCTCCACAATCACCACTGCTCAGAGCAGATTCAGCCAGGCATTTTAGTCTCAGCTCTTGGCCAATCTGGCTAGTTCTCCCAGCTGTACATCTGTTGAAAACACAACCCAGCGATGCAAGTGGCCAAGTGATGCTTGGCACCGTTTTGCATTTTTGTGCAAATTATAGTTGGCGGTGCACTTGTTGAAGTGCAGTTTTTGCAACAACCCATCTATTCATCCCATATGAATTGCTTAAACTAATCTCAGCATGGGGTACACTAGTTACTACTAACTATGTACTCTTAGTTACTAATTATTCTGGACTAGGGATTAGTACAAAGAGGACTGTTCCCCCAGGAGTTAGAAAACAATGCCACCCTTCCCATTCTGTTCATATATGTTTAAAATAAATCCCGTAAATAAAGTCAACATTGAAACAAGAAAGACTTTTGAAGTTTTATACATCTCACATGCTCACAAAAAGTTGGTGATTTAATAAGACCACCTACCCCCACCCCGGGACCCAGGTGGCGCTGTGGGTTAAACCACAGAGCCTAGGGCTTGCTGATCAGAAGGTCGGCGGTTTGAATCCCTGCGACGGGGTGAGCTCCCGTTGCTCGGTCCCTGCTCCTGCCAACCTTTAGAGCAGGGATGGCGAACTGTGGACCTCCATATACTGTTGGATGAGAACTCTCAACATCTCTGGCCATTGGCCATGCCAGCTGAGGCCACAGGTACCCCCATCCCGATTTAAACAGAAAAGGAAAATTATTCCATTAAACACATCCAGGACTAGAAATACTAAATTACCCCATAGATCTTGACCGTAATATCCAAAGTATCAATGAGGTGTAAAAAGAAAACCCGATTTGGACTTTGTTTTATGTAAATATGTTGTTGTGTTGCCAGAACTTGCGCATGGTGGCAAGGAACAACAGTCCAAGCCTGGTTACAGCTTGTGGTTAGTGAGGAGAGGGCTTAACCAGGAATTGCTGTTCAGACGAGTCAGTAAGCAGAACCTTAGCTCAGGGCGGTACAACAGAAAAACGGTTGGGGGAAGATTAGCATGGCTACAAATTCCTTTCTGGGAGCCCACAAATTTGCACAGTTGTGCAAGGCCAAAGTTTGGTGTTGTGTGTCATGTGAGCCAGTCATTGAGAATAACTCGCAAAGTAAAAATAGCATTCTACCTTAACGGTTTGTACATTAAGCAAATGGACATAGTATTATTATTATTTTTATGGCTTTTTCATGGACAATTGCAAGTGGGGGGAAATCTAATTTGTCAACCAGGTGATTTATTGTAGATTATTTGTCCAAATCTTAACAGGATGTGACACCTGGTTTTCCACAATGGGCCATTTTTCTCTGGGTGATCCTTATGGAAATTGTAATTCCTCATACTTCACAACATCCATCATGCCATCTATCACTGCCTCCTTTTTATTCGTTTATAATTACTAAATCTTCATGGCACATATTGGCTTCATTTTGCACAAAGGAGTTCTCTTCATTCTTATTCTTATTTTTTGCACACATGGATGTTCACCTCTTCACCTGAAACCTCTAAGGCAAAATTTATTTATAAAAGGCTTTCTGAAACAATTTAATTGAAAGACGATAAATCAGTCATCAGGGGCTGTCTGTCTGTCTATCCCTCTGTCTCCGTCTCATATCACTGCTCTGATTGCACCGGCGGCAGTTTAAAAAGCCGTGAGCAAAACTGCCTTAGAATGCAATCACTGCAGCGAACATCATTGCCAAGGTTCTTCACATTTTGAAGTTTTGTTGTTGTTTAGTCATTTAGTCATGTCCGACTCTTTGTGACCCCATGGACAAGAGCACGCCAGGCACTCCTGTCTTCCACTGCCTCCCGCAGTTTGGTCAGACTCATGTTGGTAGCTTCGAGAACACTGTCCAACCATCTCGTCCTCTGTCGTCCCCTTCTCCTTGTGCCCTCCATCTTTCCCAGGGTCTTTTCCAGGGAGTCTGCTCTTCTCATGAGGTGGCCAAAGTATTGGAGCCTCAGCTTCAGGATCTGTCAGGGCTGATTTCTTTCAGAATGGATAGGTTTGATCTTCTTGCAGTCCATGGGACTCTCAAGAGTCTCCTCCATAGACTTTACATTTTTCATAGTTTCAAGAACTCCTGATCTCTGCCCCCATGCAGTGAGTTCTATAACTGCAACCTCAGGTAGCAGCGGCCTGTGTGTGGCGGAGTGGACCCATGGAGCCACCTTCCTGACACCAGCATTGCTGCAGCTTACCTGGGCAGGGCGGGAGGCAAGGAAGCAGTCAGGGATGTGTGGCCATACCAGCTGAGCCAACCTGGTGCACATGCAAACCCAACCTCACTGTTACCCTGCATCGCCCTGTTCAGGAAGCTGCAGCAATGCTGGTGCTGGGAGGGTGGCTCCACATCTCTGCCTGGCCATGCAACCTGCTCCAGCTCTCGGGGAAGAACCTTCCAGATCTTGACTGCTTCCACCCACTGAGGCAGGCCATTGGCTCATTCTGGATAGGAAGGAAGATGAGAGGGTTTGCTGTGCTTGAGCAACGAGGTCTATTTGAGCTTTAGCATGCCTAGTGCAGGCATAGGCAAACTCGGCCCTCCAGATGTTTTTGGCCTACAACTCCCATGATCCCTAGCTAACAGGACCAGTGGGCAGGGAAGATGGGAATAGTAGTCCCAAAACACCTGGAGGGCCGAGTTTGCCTATGCCTGGTCTAGCGTTTCTGCTGCTCTTCTCATCCTGGCTCCTGGGATGTTCTCCAGCCAGGCCTTTCTGGTGTGCCTTTTCCCGACTGCTCTTTGCCTGTTTGCTCTCTGGTCCTGAGTCCCTGTCCCAAACTCCAGACTCTCTCCAGGCTGCTGCCTACAGCCCAGAGCTGACCCACAGCAATGAGTATTCAAGATAGCTTGGGTCATAGCTACAATTCTATGGGAAGGAGCCAAATGAAAGATACAAACAATCCTCGTAGAGATGCTCAGGACGGCAGTTTGGAAGCCATTTGACTGCTGCTTTAAGCGGAACTCCAGTGTCTAGTTATCTGACTTTTCCCCATAAGGGCTAGAGAAACATTCTGTATGACAGCACTCCATCATACGGCAAGTTTCTCTTCTTCTACATGTGATTTAGAATCGGGAGAGGGCACTCACAGTCCCATGATAACATCGGTTCACCACCATGAGTTTCACTTGACGTTATGGCAGAGAAGGGAGTTTGCCCCTCTGCCTTCCTCTCTTCTTGGAGCAGATGATTGAGCACATTTCTGTTTTTGAACCATCGAAAGGCCGTGCGTAAGCGAGGAGCCTTCTGCTCCTGGCCTTTTGCACGCTTGTAGAAGCTGAAACCCTTTTAGATAGCTGCTTGTGGTTAAAAGACATAATCGCATTCCAGCAGTTATGTGGCAGGTCTGGAGATGTGCTTAGTGCTTTCAACAGTTGCCCTTGGGGGGTAAATGAGTGGGCTTCAAGCCAGCTCCTCCTGCAGGTTTGATTTATCCGCATGCCAAATTTCCATAGGAAACAATGGCAAGGAACCACCATTCTGCTGCTGCTGTTCCTGGTGCTTCATTGGGTAACTAAGAGAGTGCTGCAGACCACAATCCAGCAGTTGTGGGTTTATAAATTGACAATTTGTAAACAGAGGTCAGAGCCAAGAATTTCAAGCTGGTCTTTCATCTAGAGAAGGGCTAGAGCTCCCTATGCTTTTGCAGAGTTTTAACTACGACCACTAGCTAAAGGTAGAGTCATACCACCTGATCATCGGCTTCCTCCTCCTCCTCCTCCTCCAGTCACTTTGCATCAGATAATCTCTCTTGCACACTTGCTTCTGAAACATGCTAGGCTTGCACAACCAAACTTATATGCCTGCGACCATTCAGAAGATTGGAGCTTACTGTGCAAAAAACCCACAATTTTGTGGGTCCTCCCTTGGACTCCTGTTTCAGTCGAACACAATTTTTGTTCAAAGATTTACTCCTAAAAATCCTCATTCATGTGCATGTTTATTATGGAAACAGAGGGAAAACTGGTAATGATGCCTTATAGTCATGCCTACTGCTTCACCAAATCAGGAAACTGTTTTAAAGTCCCCCTTTCTCTCTTCGATTTCAGCTCAACTTAGAAAAATCAGAAAAAAACTTACATTTTAAAAGGCTACAGGATTAATTTTCATCCAAAGTTAAAAAATAGGATTTAAAAAAACGTGCGAACTTTTATTATTATTATTAAAGAAGCCAAATAAAGGATGCATTCCTTCTAATGGCCTGCTAGGCTGCTTATTGCCAACATGAATGCTGAGCATTTATTCCATGGATAAACAATGAGCTGCTGGAGGTAACTGGAAAACCTCCCGCTCCAGAAGAATAAACTCTGGCAAGTGTTGCAATAAGCTCTCCATCCAAATAGACCTCCAAAGAAGAGACAAAAGGCAGGATTTTGTTTTGGGTTTTGGGTCTTGTTTTGTTTTTTACCACCAAGTACTCTGAATACCTCTAAGGTGTGCCAAGCACAGAGGGTAGCCGATATGTCTAAATTAATTTTGACAACTTTGTGGGACATGTAATTCAAGGTTCGTGTATCAAGGAGACTTGCTCTGAATTAGATTAAACGGCAGCCAGGTGCCATTGCTGTCCCACAGAAAAGTGGTGATAGCAGCCCACTTGTTTATCATAACATAGGCAACATTCATAAAGTCCCTCGGCCTTCGAAAAGCCTTATTAAGGTCAGTAAAGGAGATTCTGGGAGAGAGCCAGTGTATGTTCACAGGGCTGCCTCTCCAGGATGCCCTGACATGTGCTGGGTCCAGTGCTATTTTTCTAGAAAAAGAGGTGCTGGAACTCACCCTGAACGCCTCCGTTGTCCTTTTATAAATGAGAGCCAGTGTGGTGTACCGTAGTGGTTAAGAGCGGTAGACTCATAATCTGGGGAACCGGGTTCGCGTCTCCGCTCCTCCATCTGCAGCTGCTGGGTGACCTTGTGCTAGTCACACTTCTCTGAAGTCTCTCAGCCCCACTCACCTCACAGAGTGTTTGTTGTGGGAGAGGAAGGGAAAGGAGAATGTGAGCCGCTTTGAGACTCCTGAAGGGGACTGATAAAGCGGGATATCAAATCCAAACTCTTCTTCTTCGATGGCGCCCACCTGAGAGGTGCCAGAACTGAGTTCTGGCTGAACAAAAGCCTTGGCTGGTTCTCTTTGTCTCCCTGGTTCAAGGTGAGCTGTTCTTGCACCTTCTCTTTCTGAAGAGGCACGAAAAAAGGAACCCAACCCAACAGTGTGAAGTATAGGGAAAGTGGTGCCAATATCACATGGCAGTGTGAAGTGAAGAAAAGAAAATATACCATCATGAGGGTGCAGAATATCATATCAGGGTAGCGGGGCAGGGCAGGAATCACTGGGGAAGGGAAGTTCACGAGCATTATATTTTCTAGGTCACAACATTTCTCTCGGTCACAATAATTTAAGGAATAGGCAGCTTAAGGATTGCTGCCAGCATAGTCCTGTTTAGTTGTGTGCTCTCACAAAAAGCGGCTGTAATCTGCCAGTCTCTCATCAAGAAATGGAATAGTTATGGCACCCCAGATTGACGATGCTAGGCCGAGAACAAGTCAATAGGTTAAAAAAAAAACCATGGCACTGTGATACGGGTATTCAAATTTAAACCTCAAATCCTGGCCAGCAACGTTCAGAATGCAAACACGGTACAATCTGTTCGTGGAGGATGTATCCTGTTCTGTGCCTGAGTTGTATGCTGGGTGCAAAATAGGTCACACACGTTAATAACAATCTGATCCAATTACAAAACAGCCACAATAACTTTAAAATAAACAGCTTATATCAAATAAAGCAATATTCAATAAGCCATTAGAACGTAATAGTAAACAGTGAAATTAAATATCAGCAAATAGTAACTAAACAGTTTACACTTAACAAATACAATAAGGAATTACCCAGGTGACGCTGTGGGTTAAACCACAGAGCCTAGGGCTTGCTGATCAGAAGGTCAGCGGTTCGAATCCCTGTGACGGGGTGAGCTCCCGTTGCTCGGTCCCAGCTCCTGCCAACCTAGCAGTTCGAAAGCACGTCAAAGTGCAAGTAGATAAATAGGAACCGCTCTGGCGGGAAGGTAAACGGCGTTTCCGTGTGCTGCTCTGGTTCACCAGAAGAGGCTTAGTCATGCTGGCCACATGACCCGGAAGCTGTCTGGGGACAAACGCCGGCTCCCTCGGCCTATAGAGCAAGATGAGCGCCGCAACCCCAGAGTCGGACACAACTGGACCTAATGGTCAGGGGTCCCTTTACCTTTACCTTACAGTGTAATCAATAAAAATGGCGGCCAGTCACAATGCATAAAACACCGCAAAGTCATGTAAAAGGATCAAGTTGAAAAACAAGGACACATAACTTATAAAATTATTTTAAATATATGTATCCCTAAGCTTCTCTTCTCTCTTCCCAGCTGCTTCTGCTGTTCTCAATGTCATGGTCTGGGAGAGGCTCCTAGGGCTGGAGGGTGGGGCAAAGCAGGTGGGAAAGCCATTGCCTGGTGGTGGTGATGATGATGATGATGATGATGATGATGATGATGATGATTGATTTCCCCAGCCACTCTGGGTGGCTTCCAACAAAAGATTAAAAATACATTAAAACATCAGACATTAAAAACTTCCCTAAACTGGGCTGCCTTCATATGTCTTCTAAAAGTCAGATAGTTGTTTATTTCCTTGACATCTGATGGGAGGGTGTTCCACAGGGCGGGCGCCACTACCAAGAAGGCCCTCTGCCTGCTTCCTTGTAACCTCACTTCTCACAGTGAGGGAACCGCCAGAAGGCCCTCGGAGCTGGACCTCAGTGTCCGGGATGGACGATGGGGGTGGAGACGCTCCTTCAGGTCTACTGGGCCGAGGCCGTTTAGGGCTTTCAAGGTCAGCACCAACACTTTGAATTGTGCTCAGAAACGTCCTGGGAGCCAATGTAGGGAGCCAATGATGAACAGAAAGTCTCTCTCCCCTCACAGTTCTTCCTCTGGAGCAGCTCTCTTATGAAGACTCCCAGTCTGATGGCACAGTAATACCATCCATGAGGGACTCCCCTGGGGAGCTGCGCATGTACCACCTTCCCAGATTCCACAGCCTTTCTCAAATAACTAGTAGACTCCTTTTTTGTGTTTGCCTCTGTAAATGGCCATCCCGGGTTGGTGTAAAAACTTCTGCATGACTGGATCTAGGTAAGAGTTGTGACCATTTCTTTTTTTTTGCCTCTGGCCTTGCCCACTGGGGGCAGAGGTGCCCAGAAGGAAACACAGCCTTCTGTCTTATAAAGATGCCCCACTCCTGGTGTATAGGATTGTAGCATTAGGCAGGATCCATTCCAGAGTTTCTCACCCAGAGCAAAAAGAAAAGGCAGACCGTGTGGTAGGAGGTTTGGGAAACTTGTTTTGACCCAGCGGTTTCCTCTTCTCGGCTTTTCCCCTCAGGTGGGAGACGGGACCATGGAGCTCCTGTAGCCTCACCTGTGGCGTAGGACTGCAGACCCGGGATGTCTTCTGCTCTCACCTTCTCTCGCGAGAAACCAACGAGACGGTGATCTTGGCAGACGGGCTGTGCCACAAGCCCCAGCCCATCCTGGTGCAAGCCTGCAACCGTTTTGACTGCCCCCCGTCCTGGTACCTCTCGGAGTGGCAACAGGTAAATAATGTCTTTCATTCAGTGAACCAAGGCAGGAAGTTTCCTCCACTCGCCCAACAAACAGGGAAGATGCAAATTCTGAAGCCCGTCAAAGATCAACACAGTCTCTCATTTCTGCTTTGATTTTGAGGCAGGCCCACTGCCCCCATAGACACCCTCTTTGGCTGCCCCACTGACATGGGATAAACCTCACTCTGGGAGCTCATTGTATCTACTGCAGTTTTTTTTACACGAATACAATATTTTAGGTACAAGCGTTACCACTCTTCTTCGCTGTGGCTTTTGAGTTCTCATAAGGAAAGATGGTCCAAATTAGATTTTATTTATTTATTTAATAAAGCTTTAATGTTCTTGGCAGAAGGACTCCTGAGATAACCATCAGCATGTTTAACATTTTGAGTGATTAAAAATACATCCTTATAAATTCAAGTCTTTATTTTTAAAATGTTCCATATTTGGGATAAAGCTGTGAGGGTGTTTACCTTGTTTTGAGGGGTTATCTCCTCGCCTCGCCTCCCACCCCAAAGAAAATGGTATCAGAATTCATTTTTATAAGCCCCGGTAAACATCTCTTTTGCAGAAAGTGGCTGCAGAGGGCTGCATCAATAAATCTTTTTCTATCTTCGCTTTATTGCTGAAGGGAAGGGACTTTTAATAGAACAAACCGTGGCTCACTTTTCAGAATATCTATTAAAGTTCCTTGGGCTGACATGTCCCAGAACATTTTTAAAGGCTTCTCTCCCCTCTCCTGCCCCTTCAAAACTGTTTCTCCCAGTATTTTTGGAAGGGATGGGGGGGGCAAACCTTGCTGAATGCAGCAAATTAGAATGCTTTAGGATCCAACAGCAACCATTAAAGTTTTGGAAAACATGATTCCTTTTTCCTTCTGCATCTGTTTGGTCTCACTGCCTAACAATGCAAGTGAACAATTCCAAGAGTGAATGTAGAAAATAACAGCTTACCAGATATTAACTTGTCCACAGAAGGGAGTTATAATCGCTGTTAATTTCGGCACATTTCAGACAACCGGCGAATTGGTGCTCTGTGAATGACAGTATACATATTGCAGCATTTCAGTAGCAGGGCTCTCGCCCTGCTGTATACAATATGTTGTTACTGTCATTGTTTTTTAGTCGCTTTGCTTACAAAAGTTTAAAGTTGTAAAGCTGTTGGGTGTTTACGTTTTGCTGTTGCGAATACAGTGGAACCTCGGCTCCTGAACGCCTTGGGAGCCAAACGTTCTGGCTCCCAAATGATCGAAAACTGGAAGTGATTGTTCCGGTTTTCTAACGTTCTTTGGAAGCCGAACGTCTGGCGCAGCTGCTGCAGCCAATCAGAAGCCGCGCCTTTGTTCCCGAACCGTTTCAGGAGTCGAACGGACTCCCGGAACGGATTGAGTTTGGGAACCAAGGTTCCACTGTAGTTTGTTGAGATTTTCTTTATCACAAAATTATGCTGCAGTCGACAGCACCCTCCTTCATTTCTCCCTCCCGTTACCCCTCGTCACATACCCAAACATACTGATGCACCCACCCGATAATTCTAGTTAATACATATGCTACAGATGCAAACAGTACAGGGAACTAGAACAAGGGGATAAATAAATGTGTCAAAGATGCATTAATAATAGCAGCAACAATACAAACAATGCAGCTGCAATTAATAATAATGCAAGAGTAAAGAAAGAAAAGAAATCTCCTCTTTGTGCCTTGCCTCCCTTCATTTACTGTTCTAGGTACTACTCAGCGAGTAATTATAAAAACTAGCCCCAAATAATTTGAAAGCTCCCCTTGTTTTGCGTTTCACGAAGCAGAACCTGTTTGTGTGTTGTATGTGTGTTTTGCCTGGTAGATTGGATAGCGAAGTACCTATGTAAACACCTTTATGGGAGACTGTAGCATCCTAAAGCATCAGAAAGAGCCCATTGTTGTGGGTAGGTCTATCTCCCATATCGTGACGGCCCTCATCAGACATTTTGCAAATGGTTTAGCTATAATGTGAAAGGGGCTGTAGGGACAAGCACACGGCGCGACTCCTGTTTCATTCCTCTTTTCATTGCCTTCCAACTCACGGTTCATTATGCACATTGTCATATGTGGGACATAGCGCTGGTTCACAAGTACTGTACAGGCTTAGACATCCCTTTCATTTCTCACTGCTTGCTAACCTTGCAACTGAATATGTGAACTGACTCCATTGAGTCGTTCTCTCACTCACTTGATCTCACGCTCTTTAATTGGGAACCCAAAGGGATAATAGCATGCAAAACCAAGATCATAGGAAGTTTTTCATCAGAGGAAATATGAATATGATAAGTCTTCCGGGGGATCAACATACAAGTCACTAATCGGTATTAGCCAACTGACAGGTGCAAATAGAACCAGTTTCAACTTACTTTTGGGAACCCAACATGGTACCTTGGATTTGGGACTCCAACTCCCATCAGCCCCAGCCAGCATGGTGGAAGTTGCAGTCCACACATGGGCACCATGTTCTTTAACCTGGTGGTTTGTGCATAAAAAGTAATGCTAGAAGCAGGGCCTCACTGGCCTCACTGGGTCAAGTGAATCTCTATACAAGTTTATAATCAGTCAGGCATCCCCAAACTTCGGCCCTCCAGATGTTTTGGACTACAATTCCCATCATCCCTGACCACTGGTCCTGTCAGCTAGGGATCATGGGAGTTGTAGGCCAAAACATATGGAGGGCCGCAGTTTGGGGATGCCTAGTTCCTGGCCTGCATGAATGTATGCAGGAGAAGATTTAGCTTAAAGAGGGAGGGAGATGTGGTTCATTAGAAATTAATCTAACATATTTACATTGACTCCCCTTTATTTTTGGAAGCAGAGCGCACAGCAGTCACCAAGAGTCATAAAAATAAAGGACTGTGTGGTTTAGTAGTTTATTATATTAACCTTGCAAACCAATTATTTAGGGAGCTGCAGATTGAAGACCCAGGGTGTAGCTTTCCCATGAATTAAAATTTGGTGGGGGGAGGGGGGTGGATTAGACTGTGGAGTTAGGTTGAGCCTGGTGTTGAACAGAGGGTTTTCTGAGCAAAGAGCGCGCGAAAGGACAGCTCCGCTTCGGTTTGTTTAACTCTTCTCACAAGTGGGCTGTATGCAATGGCTGCCATCTCACATGCAGTCAGGTCGCTCCCATTCACCTCAGTTGCGATTCAGTTGCTGCAAATGCCAGCAAGCTCTGAGGCCTCTGCCGCTTCTGTTGTCCTCCAGTGTTCGCAGACGTGCGGGGGTGGCCTTGAGAAGCGGGAAGTGCTCTGCAAGCAGCGCATGGCCGATGGGAGTTTCCTGGAGCTTCCAGAAACATTCTGCTCCACTTTGAGGCCCGCCTCCCAACAAGCCTGCCAAAACGAGGACTGCCCCCCTGAGTGGCTTCTTTCAGACTGGACGCAGGTAGGAGGTAGCAGCAGAAAACAAAAACAAGCAAACCGCAGCCTCGGGTGTGTCTAGCACTGGGTAGCCAATGTGGTGCCCTCCAGATATTTGGGACTGTGGATATCATCAGCTCCAGCCAGGATAACACGGGAAGTCGTGGGCATCTGAGGAAGCAGAATGCTGGAAGGTTCAGGATGGATAAGAAAAAGTGGTTTTCATGCATTGCATAGTTAAACAATGGCAAAACAAAATAAAATAAAAAATCCTTCCAGTAGCACCTTAGAGACCAAGTAAGTTTGTTCTTGGTATGAGCTTTTGTGTGCATGCACACTTCTTCAGATACACATGAAAGCTCATACCAAGAACAAACTTAGTTGGTCTCGAAGAAGAAGAGTTTGGATTTGATATCCTGCTTTATCACTCCCCTTCAGGAGTCTCAAAGCGGCTCACATTCTCCTTTCCCTTCCTCCCCCACAACAAACACTCTGTGAGGTGAGTGGGGCTGAGAGACTTCAAATAAGTGTGACTAGCCCAAGGTCACACAGCAGCTGCATGTGGAGGAGCACGGAATCAAACCCAGTTCACCAGATTACAAGTCCACTGCTCTTAACCACTACACCACACTGGCTCTAAGGTGCTACTGGAAGGAATTTTTTTATTTTTTATTTTCTTTCGGCTATGGCAGACCAACACGGCTACCTACTTGTAACTTAAACAATGGCACTCGCTCCTCCACAGGGACACCAAAAATTATGTGGGTGCCCAGACCCCACCCCCACCCCTGCCGCTGTGCGCTGGCTGCCAAGTTCGAAGTCGTCTTTTGCTGTGTCTTCCCTGGGGGGCTCTTGGGCAGACAGTTCCCACCACTCTTCCTCATCCAGCCAGCCCCGGACATCTAGTTTTGTCCCCATCCTCTTCCCTGATGACTTCTGCAAGGGCAACACTGAGACTAAGGAGAAGGGAGCTGGCTGGCAGTGCCACCCTCTAGGCAGGTTATAAGGAGAAGAGCAGGTAGGTTGGGGCTGACCGAAGGCAGGCTGAGGTTGGTTGGACCGTGCGCCATTTGCCCTCAATGACCAGCCTTCACTGAATGGATGGGGTCAGATAAGTCTCCCCTTTCCCATGATGTTCTTCCTGAAAGTTGTGAGGTGTGTTCTCCTAGTAGCCCTAGTACACCTGGCTGGTGGTAGAGACCCCAGTGTGTCACCCTCAAGCTTTGCTGAAGAGATGCTCTATTTTGACATTTCCATTTGGAACATCTCTGCAAAACCGCCATAATAAGAGTTGGAGATGATGGCTTGTAAAGTCAGAACTTCACCATGTGCATTCTAGGTGGGTTTGGGGGCGGGCAGGTGAGTGAGTAATAGTTCGTCCTGGTGCTCAGGTCATTTCCACAGAGGTGCAAATTCATTGGTTGCTAGTTCATTGGCTCTACACTTATGCAAAACCAGCCCATGGGGTCTGCCTTTCATCAGAACCAGGCGCGCTCTGTCCAGCTAGAGGAGACAAGAGCAGCAACTGGAATGAAGTTTGCTACAGCTGCCTTTCCACATTGCCTTGTGTGTGCTGCAGGAAGGTTCAGAGCATGTTTCAGGGAATATGATCCATTATAGAAAAGCTTTGTGGCTGCCTTTGTGCTGTGTGAACTTAGAGCACACTTTGGAGAGGGCCCAACCAGCACCTCCTCTGTAATGCCGCAGAGGAATACTTTTCTGTCCTTTCTTAGGCTGCGTACACATTACCAGTTTAAATGCAGAGAAGTCCTTTTTTCCAATTCTGATCAAAGCTGGTTTGAGGGGAATGAATCAAAATGCAGTATTTCATTTGAAAATGTAGGATGGATATGGGTGGTGCCTAATACCACGAGTGCATGGCTTCCTAGACCATCAGATGCAGAGTAAACGAACATGTGTACACAGCCTTATCTTCTCTCTAAGGAACCACCTGACAAGCCTCATAATACAGAATACTCAGGCTGCAAAAAGGCACTTGCCAACTTCAATAAACACTTTGTAGGAGAGTATTTGCGTAAAGCACTGTTCTATTCTTGTTTAATGATCCACAACCGAATACATCTGTACTTTGGGTTTGAAATTATTGAGTGATTGCAGAGAGAGAAGCTTTCAGGTCAGGGATGTCTGGAGCACCAAATAATAATAATAATAATAATAATAATAATAATAATAATAATAATAATAATAATGTTATTATTTGCACCCTGCCCAACTGCCTGGGTTGCCCCAGCCATTCTGGGCGGCTTCCAACATATATAAAAGCACATTGCTTAATCCTAAAACCAAGTAGGTGTTTTCCCCCTTGCCATTGCCAACCCCTCTTTCACTCAAGGAGAAAGTTTCTAGCTTGGTCAATGAAAGAAACCTGTCCTGCCAGGATGTGTTTGTGTGCATGTGTGTTGTAGAGGAAGCTTAACTAATTGATAATGATCTATCCTGCCAAATAAATAGATTGTATAATGCAATCTGCTGCTAGGACATGCATTCTAGCCCCTCCTCAGGCAGTCCTTTTGCTCATCAAAATGTACGTAAAAATCTACACAACTTTCTGCATAACGGCATTTATATTATTTTTTCAAAAGGGGGCTGTTTTCTTCTACACCAGAGAACATTTTGGCGTGTCTCCCCCCTTTTTTCTACACCTATAAACATCCTTGCACAAGTATTAGAAATTATATTTTATAGCCCTGATTCAACAAGAGCCGTTTATTTATGTGGTGCACACACAGCAAGGGCAAGCAGAGCAAACCTGGACCCAGATACTCGCATCTGCTACTGCATCTGCACATAAGAGTTTATAATTCTGCATCTGTAACCATATGCACAGGGCCCAAAGGAAGGAGAGCCCCTTGGTCCTTCATTGGAGATGGGCCCTTCTATCTGCCTTACGATTTAGATAGCTCTTGGTTGTCTGGGGCCAAAGCTTTAGGTAATTATTAATACCCGTGCCTTACTTGCCACATGCCCACCCCCACCCCTTGTGCAAGGCTGAATCTGAACTGGGGTCCATGTGAGCATCATGCCTGCTCCTCCCTCCCTCCCTCCCTCTCGCTGTTGCCATGTTAGTCATCAGCCGCTTCCAGGAACAGCACCGCAAGCGAAAATAATAAGGGGCAGCATTGGAGTTCTTTGCAGATGTTGGCAAGCAGGCCCGGTGCATCCATTTAGGCAAACTAGGCAACTGCCTAGGGTGCCCAAATGGAGGGGGCGCTGGCCAGCCTGCCGCCCCCGGGCCACCCAGTGCCAACCAGCGGCGGAGCAAGCAGGTTGGGGCGAAAACCGCAGCGGCGAGGGCACCAAAATGGAGGGGGCGCTGGCCAGCCTGCCCCTCGCCCCCCGCCACCACCCGGTGCCGCCCCAACCAGCGGCAAAAATCATGGGGGCGCCCGGCGGCAGGGGGCGGGGCACTGTACATCATGCGCAATGGCGTCACGTGCCCCACCCCCTCGCCTAGGGCGCAAAATTTGCCAGCACCGGTCCTGTTGGCAAGAGCGCAGGCCTGTTAAGTTGCCTGCATATGAGTTACACCAAAGTGATCCTGTGTATTCCATAGCCTGCCCGCTGGAGTGCCTAACTTTTCCTGAAGACAGGATGGTGAGAAGCGAAGGAATGGGAATCTGTCTTCTTATGCCGGCCTGGGTAGGACATCCCATGTTAAGACGGCTGCAGGAAGGCAGCCACGACCATGCATGCTTCCACATAGCATGCATGGTTTGAACAATAGCCACATGATGTCTTCCCATATTATTTTCCCATTTAATCCGTGTTTACGGCTTCCATGGAAAATCCAATTGTTATGTACTGAGCTTGGATCCTAGAACAATAGGCAGGTAGGCTCCTAGAATGCAACAACCTGATTGGCCTGCAGGAGCAGCCCAATTAGGCGCCAGGAGGAAGTTAATCAGCCTATTAGGTCAGTAGGATCCTAGAATGCAACAACTGATTGGCCTGCAGGAGCAGCCCAATCAGGCCCCAGGAGGGAAGCAGAGTCAGCCAATCACAGGGGACCCATTGTGTAAAGAATGTATATAAAGCCTGAGGTTTGGGGAAAATTCATTCACTGTTTACGAGCTGCAACAAAGAGCATGAAATCACTACGCGACTCTGAGTATATTTCACCAATTAAGACAAACAACCAAAACCATGAAACAGTGCATCTGGATTAAAGTGGTGGGTGGAGACAGATACCGCCATTATCACAAGGTTGATGTCTTGCGGATACTGTGAAAACCTTACATGTATGAGCATTACCGAGTCCACAAAAATCTGCAAAGGGGAGTTCCCTTCTGTACAGAGTAAAACACCCTAATATTTTAAAGCATAGTGGCCACGGGAAGAGATTACAGTCCATGCACCCAGCTGCCTCCGGCCCTTTTCTCTGCACCTCTTTGTCTTTTAACTTGTGGCCTTCCTAATCAGCTCCTGTTTGTGCCTAGTGTTCTGTGAGCTGTGGTGAGGGAACCCAGAAGCGAAATGCTATTTGCAGGAAAATGCTAAACACCGGGCTTTCTGCCATCATCAATTCATCGCTGTGCCCGCCCTTGCCGTTCTCATCGCTGGTCAGGCCATGTGCCATAGCAACCTGTGCAAGTGAGTATAGAAAACCAGCTGGGGCCAGTGGGAATTCTGAGGGTTTGTGGCATCTCTGTGACCCAACAGGAGTTTGTATAGCCCTTTAAAGGTAAAGGGACCCCTGACCATTAGGTCCAGTTGTGGACAACTCTGGGGTTGCGGAGCTCATCGTGCTTTACTGGCCGCGGGAGCCGGCGTTTGTCTGCAAATAGCTTCCGGGTCATGTGTCCAGCATGACTACGCTGCTTCTGGCGAACCAGAGCAGCGCACGGAAACGCCGTTTACCTTCCCGCTGGAGTGGTACCGATTTATCTACTTGCACTTTGACGTGCTTTCAAACTGCAAGGTTGGCAGGAGCTGGGACCGAGCAACGGGAGCTCACCCCGTCGCGGGGATTCGAACCGCCGACCTTCCGATCGGCAAGCCCTAGGCTCAGTGGTTTACACCACAGCGCCCCCCGCGTCCCTTGTATAGCCCTTTACTCAGTAACAATTTTCTGCAAAGCACCTGGAAGTTCAGCATGGCTGAACTCAATCAGCACGGTGGGTTATTTGTCCTCTAGACCCCATTGATAAGACTTTCCCATCATGCTTTGCCTGTATTTCTTAAAAATCAGGCAGCAAGTTGAGAAAAGGCCTTAATGACTAGTTGATGCACACACAAAAATCTGAATCAATGGCAAGGTGGTTTGTGAAACAGTCCATGGCCATCCTGGGAGTCTGCAAATATAGACATGGGTGAATTAAGGACCAGAAAAAGAGAGAGACCTTATTGTGGCTGTTGCTGGACTATAGCTCTCACCATCCCTGACATTTGGTTGTGCTGTCTGGGGGTTTGATTCAGCGAGAAAATGTCCCCTAATCACTTTGGGGCAAATGGATTCCATGTTTTCAAAATGATAAAAGTTTCATATGAAAGTTACTATTGTAGTTGTATTAAATTGTGTCTGAAATTCCCAGGGCTTGTTTGTTTTCCGTGAAGAAGATATAGATGGGTGGGGGTCCCTTTCAAAACAATAATAATCGGGTTCAGCGTTCCAGAGGTTTATGGGTGATGTTTAACAGCGTCCCTCATTGGCAGAACTGTTCCACCCATCCCTTGTACCCTCAGTGCACCCCCCTCAAAAAAATATGGGAGGGGGAATCAGGACATGGTGAGCGTCACCCTATGTGTTTAGTATAATGTCATTTAAGATTAGTACGCTACTCATGTATCATAACTTTTGCCTGAAAAATGCAGAAGTACTGTGAGAAGGAAAGAATTGGGGGCCTTGTTTGTATAAGTTTGCAACAGCTGTGATTTATACATGGATGGGCCATTCATAAATGCTACATTGGGATTTGATTTCTAAGTGCAAAATGTAACATTATTTTCAAAATCCATGACCCAGTCCTCATATTCTTTTCAGTTGCCTGGCACAGAGATCTGAACTGCAGGGACCCACATAACTAATGAAGTCTAATATTATCCACCATGGGGTTTTCAACCCGCTCAAACGAGATTTGTTCTGCTTCACATTACACCCTTGAGACTCCGCCGCATTTATTCCTCCTTGCTGCTCTGAGCTGTGGGGCCTCACAGGGCTGGAATGATGAACATTTAACAAGGGGCGTTCCCCTTTTTCTTTTGCACCTTCCTTGTATTCATTAGATGGGCTCCTTCACGGAAAGACCTTTGGCAACGGGAACTGCATTGCTGCTTTCTGATTTGGGGGAGGGGGTGCAGCTGCCACCCACCTATTTGCTGCAAATCATAATAGCTAAAATAACAGCCAGTGCCAAAAAGAAGCTGTTTATTTTGTTTGATGAGGTGCAAACGACCTTTGTATACGACACTGGGGTGCTACTGAAAATGGTATCTCTGTGTCGATTTCCCTTCCTCTCTCCTAGATTAGAGTGTAGTACCTCATGCCATGATATAGTGTATTACCCCATGTTATGTCATTCGAGCTCCCATTGCTCTGTCCCAGCTCCTGCCAACCTGGCAGTTTGAAAGCACACCAGTGCAAGTAGATAAATAGGTACCGCTGTGGCGGGAAGGTAAACGGCATTTCTGTGTGTTGCTCTGGCTTTGCCAGAAGCGGCTTAGTCATGCTGGCCACATAAAAGCTGTCTGTGGACAAAGCCGGCTCTCTTGGCCAGAAAGCGAGATGAGCACCACAACCCTATAGTCGCCTTTGACTGGACTTAACAGTCCTTTCCCTTTCCCTTTATCATGTCATGCTCTCTTTGGCCCTCCCTGCCTCCTGTTGTTGTGGAAGTAGAACAGGAAGTGCGCAATCTGATCACAGCATATCACAGGTTTACTGCAACAAAATGGGAGAGAGGGAATAACCCAATTCTAGTTTCCACCTGAACTTGCTAGGCTGAGAATGGAGAGATTATGTGGTTCCATTTCCAAACATTATTCATTACATTTCAGGACACCAGAGGCCATCTCACAAGCAAACCCCTCTGATCATGGCTCAAAAGAAAGTCTTCATCCAAACAAGGAAACAGCGAAAGCTGCACTTCGTTGTTGGCGGGTATGCCTACCTTCTCCCCAAAACCTCTGTCATCCTCAGATGCCCCGTGAGAAGGTTCCGGAAGCCAATGATCACGTGGGAGAAAGATGGCAAGCGGCTCATCAGCTCGGCTCACGTGACTATTGCTCCATATGGATATATGAAAATTCACCGGTTGAAGCCCTCCGATACGGGGACTTACACGTGCACAGCAGGGCTGGCTCAGGAGCATTTTGTGATCAAGCTCATAGGAGGCCACAACAAGCGCATGGCCACCTTGTCACTTGGGATGATGAAGGAAGAAGAAGCCACGAGGAAGGCCAGCTTGAACGAAGCTTTGCACGCCCAGGAGAAGCATCAGAACGGAATCCTCTTCAACGGGAGCAAAACTGAGAAACGGGGGCTTCTTCCCGACCCTAGCAGCCGGTACGATGATATTGTCTTGAGGCTTCTGGAGTACAGAGGCTGGCCTCGCGACCACCCGGAGCCGTGGGAAGCTCAGGATTCTGCGGAGAGAAACATCTCTTCCGAGGAAGACCAAGGCCACGAGTACATCCTTCCTTTCACCATGGTCGCCAACCAGGATCGTTTGGACGACATCCTGAGAAACTTGTCCCAACAGCCAGAGGAAGTTCAGGATGTCTATAGCAAGCAGCTGGTTGCACAGCTGGCCCACGAAATTTTCAAGAGCCATTTGGAACACCAGGAGTCCCTTTTCAAGACGCAAGGCAGCAGGGTCAGTTCTGCTTCGGTGGAGGTCCCGTTCAGCAAGTATTTTTCCGAGTTCACCAGCTCCTTGAGAACTTCTTCGGCTGAAGCCCACTTGTCCACATCACCGGAGCTGACAAACGGCTCGCGGGGGCCTCATAGGAAGCCTGCCATTCTCAAGAAGATATCTGCAGCCCAGCAGCTCTCCGCCTCCGAAGTGGTCACCCATCTCGGACATACTGTCGTGTTAGCTAGCGGGACGCTAAGTGTGCTTCTTCACTGCGAGGCGGTTGGGAACCCAAAGCCCACCATTAGCTGGGCAAAGAATGGAGAGGCTGTGCAGTTCAGCAAAAGGTAACAAATTCTGTTGATTTTACCCTCCCCCCAAAAAAGGATTAAGCTATGCACTTCGTTTTCTTTTTTAGTATTTATCCTTTGATGTTCACAGCTCCTGTTCTGGGGCACATTTTGCAAACATGCACACACAGTGTGAAGTCCATATGACGACCTCAGGAATGTACAGCCTCATGCTGATTAAAATCTGTCTTTGTTTTTCAGTGCATGGATCAATACCTTCCCCTATGGAGAGATCAATGGGGAGATCCCCACTATAGCGCAAGAAAACCTGGGGAGCTAGAAGCCCACCCACACCCCTTGGGGTAACAGGGTCATTTCTGGGAGGGGTGACATTTCTGCCCCCACAGTCTTTCCTGAGGATCCATGTTCTTTGTTTCATGCCTCCCCTATGATTGCTACAGCACTCATCCCAGAACAGTAAATTCTGCCCTTGCAAAAAAAACCAAAAAAACTACTGTAGCTATCATTCTGCATCTATAAATTCTAAAATTTGACACACTTCTCTCAGATGGAAGTAGCCAGGCCTGCAAATTCTGGCAGAAAATGAAAAAGTTATAGACTGTTAATATGAATTTAACTTTAAAGATTCCCTGCATGAAATACCTACAACTTAGCAGGTTTAATATATTCTAGAGGGACTCTGGTGACTGTAAATTTCATCCACTTTGGCCAAAAGCAGGGGAAATTACAGCCTTTTTTAAATAGATTCCCGAGTACAGTAAATGGGGAACACAGAACTTTGTTTAATAAAGAGAAACTCAGAACCCTTTTTTTAAAAAAAACACAAAAACCCTTCACTCCACCTGCCTTCTTTCTGATAGCCTGTCTCTGGCTGATTTTGATTTTTTATTTAAAAATGTAGTTTGAAACATAATTAGCATAGAATATTTTTAGCAAAATTTTTAGCTAGATTTGATGATGCACAGTGAAAAGGAACTGTTTAATTCTTTGAAGGGCTTAGGGGGTTGTCAAGAACATGAGAGGGGGGCCTTTCAGTGAAGACGTTCCCTCTCCTATGTTGGCAGGGAAAGAATTGCTGCACCAAGAATGCTACTTATTCATTTCCGAACTCTTCATGGGCAATAAAACCTGTAGCCTGAACTGTCAAACACCCATCTGTAGTAAATTCCTCCTCATATAGTGATGATTATTTACACACCCAAGTGAAAAATAATACCATGTTAGGTTTGGGTTAAATTGGCTCTGGTGAAGTGAGCGGTCATTATTAACAGCAGCTGCAGCTATATATGGGACCCATATATGGGAAAGTTCCACATGTGATAAAATATACAGCCCCATCATTTACAATAGCTAAAGTCTCTTCCAGGCCAGGTCCAACCCCCTGTCCCCTATATAACACAGGCGCAACAGAGTAGCACATCTTATGCATTAGCTTTGACTTGTGGCATCCTTGCCAAAAAGTTTGCTCACCATTGTTTTAAGGGGGTTTGAGTCGTTGGGAAATATCTCTGCTTAACTCAGTGCAAGGCGGCTTCTAATTTGTGCAGAAAATGCGGGGTGTGTTTTTTCGTTTTGCTTTTGTTTTTAAGCAAAACTCCTTTCTGTGTCGTTTTCTTACGGCCGGCGATACTTGACCATGTATCTGGGGCCTTGTATCCTCACTATGTGTTCAGCTGTGTGTTAATTTGTGGCGCTGCGCATGCACAGGGTTGGATGGCCTTATGAGAGAGCAGCTTAAGACCTGCTTGTGTGCTTTAGAGGCATCTGCATTAGTTGACGTATTTACAAGGCAGCCATCCAGGAATCTGCTGCCAGGACATGTTTCCTCTATGCGTAAGTTATGGGCCCGAGGTTAAATATCCCAGTCCGGTCACCGGGGTCAGCCTAGGAAATGAGAAGGCACACAAGAGTCAACTCTCAGAGCTAAAATTAATTTTAAATGGCTGTTTCTGTCGAGGATCTAGCAAGTTTGTGATTTATCCAAGGTGCAGTTCATCGCTTGCGGTTTAGATACAGAACTGGCTTGCTTGCTACTCTCCCTTCTCTGTGGCTAAAAGCTCTCCAAGTGCAATGATTCCTGCAATTTACTAGCATTTCCAGCATCGTTGCTTTTTAAAACAGCATTTCCATTCATTATTACTGTTGTTATTTCCCTGGCAGATGATACATTTGATTTTTACCACTAAAAGAAAAACGTGTGTGCCTCAATGTAATAACAGGAATGTATTTGTTATGAAAAGCACATGCAGTCTTCATCAAGAATAGGCCTATGGTGTATATATATTTGATTGGACATCGTCCTGTAAAAATATCTTTCTGGCCTGTAGAGAGTTGCAGGCACAAATTTGCATTGCCAGTGGTTACATCCTGTTGGGAAAGTGCCCATAAAGTGATTAAAAATAATAATAATACACACACACACATTCTGTTTGAACTTACTGTGGTGTGGTGTATAGGTATTTGTGTGTGTGCCGTGCTTTTAAAAATAAATTGATATTCATTAAGTCCACACAGGGATTAAGCTTGATACCAAGCAAAAGAAAATTGTATCTTGATCCCACACTGCAAGTAAACGTGCTTGAGTAGCGTATGTGCACCAATATAGTGCTTTGTTGTTAGGGAGCAAATAGTTGGTTCCAGGTTTTGACAACTTCTTGGGGTGAGTTGCTTTCGATAGAGTGGAACGAGTCCTGCGAAGAGATACATGCAACGCAGGGGGTTGGACTTGATGACCCTTGAGGTCCCTTCTAACTCTACAATTCTATTATTCTAAATTTAGATAAATAACGTATTTTCCCTCTCTGTATCATCCATAGTCCCATTTCATACATTTCTTTTTCTTTTTGCAGAGGCAAACTTGGGGTTACCTTTATCTTTATATATTTATTGTCATTGTACAAGTACAACAAAATTGGATTTAAATAATAAGAATAATAATACGGTAATAATTAAATAATTTTAAAAATTCATTTTTCATTTAAACAATTGTTTCCCCAACCAAAAATGTACTCAACACGAGTAACAACAGTAAAAGCTAAAAAAATAAGGGAGAGCACTGAGCAGCCGCTGCGTCTATGCGCGCCGCCATCTTAGAACTCTTATAACTTAGAACTGTTATAAAAAATAACAGAAATTTAAACAAAAAAACAAAACAAAGAGTAGTCAAATTGGAAGCGCAGTCTGTTTACAAATGCATTCGTCACCTTCAAGTTCTGCATTTTTAAGTGTACGCCTAAAGCATATCAGATGTACACCTCAAAATGCAACGTGTGAAGCAGTTCTGACTATTTGAGTACTCGTTTTCAAAGCCTTGTTCATGACCGTGCTATGCTATTCAGATGAGCATGTTGAACCAGCAGGCACTTACCTGTGTACTAAAAGGGTATTTTGTGCACACAAGTGTGAGTTTTGCAGAGGTTGGCTTCCAAACAGACGTGTAGCGATTGCATGCCATCTTGAAGGCTACCCTTTCTGGAGGAAGGAATGACCCTCTTCTTTATGGTCTACTTAAGAAGACCCCGGGCCTCTTTCGATGAAGTCGAAAGCATTCCTAAATATGTAAGGCGAGATCCTTTTTGCCACCTACATTTTGCAGAGCAATAGGAAGGTCAACATAGCTTTTGGTGGGACAGAACCTTGTCTGTGTACACACTATACATTTGAAGCACATTTTTACTCCTCAGAGAATTCTGGCCACTGTAGTTTATTAAGGGTGGCTGGGAATTGTAACTCTATGAGGGTGCCGAGAATTCTTTGAGGAGTAAAATGTGCTTCAAATGTGTTTTAAAGGTAGAGTATGTGCTCTGCCCTTCCCTAGTTTGCTTTCCCCCTCCCCTCCCATTTGATGGGTGGCCTTAATCTGGTTTGTTTTAGAGTGTTGCCACCCATGGAGCTGTGAGTGAGATCAAATATCCTTAACTTTGTGGTTCATGAGGCAGTAGTTTTCATTCAAGGGGGAAAAAAAAAAAATCTCATCAGCGCATGGTAAGCAAGTAGACTTTGATTGCACTCGGATGGGCTTTCTCATTCCAGCTTTCGCATCCTCTTTTGCCTTGGTTACTCACCCAATTTCTTTTTCTGTCACCGTCCTGGCAAAACGATTTATGTAAAACAGCTGCTGCAATTTTCTTCTGAGCAACCTTGCCTATAGTCCCCCCCCCCCATTAAAACAACTTAAGAATGAGTTGAGGAAGTTTCTAGTATTAGCTTTTTGAAGTGGAAGCCGCAAAACGAGACAGACAGACAGACAGAGAGAGAGAGAGAGAGAGAGAGAGAGAGAGAGAGAGAGAGAGGTGTTAGGGCCACCTATAGATTTTCAGAGGCCCAAGTTTGGAAATCCTTTGGCCCAAGTCCAGCATAGGTAAAGGTAGAGGTACCTCTGACCGTTAGGTCCAGTCGCAGACGACTCTGGGGTTCCATGCTCATCTCACTCTATAGGCCGAGGGAGCCGGCGTACAGCTTCCAGGTCATGTGGCCAGCATCACTAAGCAGTGCACCAGAGCAGCACACGGAAATGCCGTTTACCTTCCCGCTGGAGCGGTACCTATTTACCTACTTGCACTTTGACGTGCTTTCAAACTGCTAGGTTGGCAGGAGCAGGGACCAAGCAACGGGAGCTCACCCCGTCGCGGGGATTCGAACCACCGACCTTCCGATTGGCAAGCCTTAGTCTCTGCAGAATTAACTGAAAAATAGGGACACTTGGAGGGTCTGTTTCTGAGTGCACCCCCACCTATTTTTTATGCATTTCCCTCTCTCAAAGGGATCCCCCTGATCCTTATAGTCTTGGGGGGCTTTTGCTTTGCATATATAACTGTTGTATAAGCTTCCTCTGTTTTGTAAATGCCAGATATTCCCTCGAGTTAAAACAGGAGACTATTGCTAGAGAAGCCTGGAACAGATGATAATTTCTAAAGATGGTGGATATGTAATACGTTACAAATGTTTTTAATACATAATAATGATTTTGTCCAGTTAGTGGGATGTGGGGATTTTTCCCAGCTGCTTGGGAGAAAGCCTGGGGCCCTCTTCTGAAGTTACATTTTCCTACTTTCCCTTTGGAACAGTATTAAGAGACGTGGCCAGGAAAAGTCCCAAAATGTTTGGAGGTCCAGTCTTTACTGCGTATGAGTTGAGTCACAGGCTCATTCCCATCTCCCAGTTTGCAAATATCTGCATCATTGTTATTATTACCATCCTTTTCCTGGCTGCTTCCTTTTATGCTATTTCTAAATGTAAGTAGGCAAGATTAACTTTGGAATTGGCCCATGGGATGTGAAAGATGAGAGATCGCTGCTACTAGGTTCCTTGTGTGGTCTTGGAAAAGTCAACTAGACTCTCTGGATCTTAGTTGTCTGCTTGTCACTTGCAAAGTATGGTTTATCCCAATGATCTCTTGAGTTTGAATAAACTGTATTGCTGTTTACACAGGCTTGCAATTACACAGGATCACATAGGTGGCAGACACAGAATTCAGATAGTCAGCAAATCAGATAATGAAGAATTCAGGGCTAAACTAGAAATGGCATGCCTTTTTCTCCCAGTGTGTGGTGTTGCTGTTTTAAATGAAAAGCAGGAAGAGACTGTTTAACCCTTTTCCTCCCTGCCATTTGTCAACTCACAATCTCACTCCCTTCCAGTTTCTTTCCAGTTTGTGAATGTTTTGGGATCCAGGGACAGTGCTTTAACCCTTCTTCATTCCTGGTGCTAAGAGGATATACCCTCAGGAATCACAAAACATTTTTTTCCATAGAAAGGAAGGCATCACACACACACACACACACACACACACACCCCAGAAACCTGCTACCAATGTATCCTCAACTGCACACAATACAGGTTTTCAAACTGGGGCGGGGGGGGTCCTCAGAAATTTATCAGGTTCATCTATGAGGTGGTGTTAAATGGTAGACAGTCTTCCCTGAAAGAGTTTGTCTGGCATAACCATGCACAGTGTGAAGCTGCCTTTTAAAGCTGTCCACATGCTAGGGGCACAAAATCTCTGTTCATACTGAGTAACAGTGAGGAACAGTAGGACTTGCCTCCTGTTTTACATGAAGCGAGTTTGCACTTTAGTATGTGCCCTAGAATTCCCTGCAGCACACAGCAGTTCCTGGCAAGCATGCAGAATTCTGCTGATAGACAAGAAGGCAACGTAGAAAGATTTCCCTGGAAGCAGAAAGCATGAAATCCAGTAATCAGATTGCTAATTCTGCAGCAGCAAATAAAAACAAAATCAAAAGTCAAATGTGCAGTTGTGACAGACCAAGAGCAGCAGAGATATTGTGCCATGAACTTTGGTAGAGAAAAATCTACTTCATCAGATGAAAGAAGGGAGGTTCTGGCCAGCTTAGAGCTCCTTTCTTTAGTGTCAACCAGATTTCAGATTTAATTCCTTTACCCAGAGGTCACCAAAGTGGCACCAGGGACACGGGTGGTGCTGTGCTCTAAACCTCTGCGCCTCTTGGGCTTGCCGATCGGAGAGTCAGCGGTTCGAATCTGCGCGATGGAGTGAGCTCCCATTGCTCTGTCCCAGCTCTTGCCAACCTAGCAGTTTGAAAGCACACCAGTGCAAGTAGATGAATAGGTACTGCTGCAGCGGGAAGGTAAATGGCGTTTCTGTGCCCTCTGGCACTCATCGCAGTGTCCTGTTGCACCAGAAGCGGTTTAGTCCTGCTGGCCACATGACCCGGAAAGCCGTCTGTGGACAAATGCCGGTTCCCTCAGCCTGAAAGCGAGATGAACGCCACAACCCCATAGTCGCCTTTGACTGGACATAACCATCCAGGGTTTCCTTTACCTTTTACCTTAAAGTAGCACCTGTACCACCTGCAGAGACCTGCCCTGATGCCTGTAGGGTCTTCTCCCCACCCTTCTCCTACTGATGTTAGGTTTAGAAGAAGCCTGATGCTGCATCCAAAAGAATAGGATGCTTTGCGTCTGTGTGTGTGATGCCCACAACAGTTTTTCTGGTTTGTAAATATGCCCATGGGCTCAGAAAAGTTGGCAGCCCCTGCCTCATGCGATATAAAGAGGCTCGAAGTTGAAGCAGCCAGTGGGGCTGCCATCTCAGAACAACCAACAGTGGCAGCATGGTTTTCAGCAGATGTTGGAGCCCTGCTCTGGGAGCGATTATTCAGAAGGATGTATAGGTATTTGAAGTAGCATTGTCTATGAAAAACAAGAGGTTGTTAATGGGCTGTTTCCAGTAGTTCCTCCAGGAGAGATCGCGATGCTACTTGCGCTGAAGTCAGTGGAATTTGCTCCTTAAAAATTGGCAGTCCCCTAGTCTTCAACATTCACATGATAATGACATTTGAAAAAGGATTTCCCTGATCCAATATTTCGCTCCCCCTTGCATCAAATTTAGTCACATAGTTGGAGAAGCCTTGGAATATGAACAGCCCAGACTGGGAAGGGAGGAAACTTAGCTAAGGCAACCTCAGATATTTGGAGGCCCAGCAACAAATATATGCATGTTTTCTGGGGGAAGGTGAAATGGAAGAATGATGCGGAGCTTTGAGGTGACCATTGACCAAATTGATGGTTAGGCAGAGTATCGGCACAGGTAGAGGTAGTCACCAGGTCCTGGGGCTTGGGGACCATTGCCTGCCTTAATAATAATAATAACAATAACAATAACAATAACAATAATAATAATAATAATAATAATAATAATAATAATAATAATAATAAATTTATTATTTGTACCCCACCCATCTGGCCGGGTCTCCCCAGCCACTCTGGGCAGCTTCCAACAAATATCAAAATACATGAAAATATCACAGATTAAAAACTTCCCTAAACAGGGCTGCCTTCAAGTATTTTCTAAAGGTCATGTAGTTGTTTATCGCTTTGACCTCTGCTGGGAGGGCGTTCCACAGGGCGGGCGCCACTACCGAGAAGGCCCTCTGCCTGGTTCCCTGTAGCTTTGCTTCTCGCAGTGAGGGAACCGCCAGAAGGCCCTCGGCGCTTGATCTCCAGTGGGGGTGGAGACGCTCCTTCACGTATACAGGACCGAGGCCGTTTAGGGCTTTAAAGGTCAGCACCAACACTTTGAATTGCGCTCGGAAACGTACTGGGAGCCAATGTAGATCTCTCAGGACCGGTGTTACGTGGTCCCGGCGGCCACTCCCAATCACCAGTCATTCTGGGATGTGGTCACAGGGTTGTGAAGACTATGCCTTTGTACCGGAGTACTAGAGATTGCAATTAACGGGTTCTGGGAGGCTGCAAGGCACTGAGACATGCAGTAGGGCTTGAACAAGTCAACGTTGTTTGCCTCTCTTTGGAAGCCGATGCACACAGCAGTGTGTCGTATCAAGGTAGAACCTGAACAGTTAATGTGTGCATAGTTTAAAAGACAGAAGGCTACAGACGCCTTATGCGGTTTGTTATTGCTGGATTTAAAAACTTGTTATTTAATTAAACAGAATCTACAAAATTGGAATGTATGAGGCCTTGTAACTCGCCGTTCTGCATATATATTTATTTAAATAGCTAGCTAGAACTTTCTCTTTCTTTCTCTCTCCCCACCTACCCCTTAGAAGTGCTGAGTAATAGCATACTTGGCAAGGGATCTTAGACTTACATATTGGTCTGTCACTGCAGGATCCTGCTTCAGCCAGATGACTCCTTGCAAATCCTGGAGCCTGTCGAAGCAGACGTCGGATTCTATACCTGCAATGCAACCAATGCCTTGGGATCTGACTCTGTTTCCATTGCCGTCACGTTAGCAGGTAATATGCTCCTAGCAGTCATCACAGAAATACTTCCTTTTTCCTCTTCTGTTTTTGAAAAGTTAAGCCCAAATGTGGAGCAGGCCAGGGTCCGGGGTGCAAAGCCCCTGCAGATAGAGTAAAGTTTCTACTCAGAGCAACAGCGGTTGAAATAGTTTAGCATTGCTTTTGCACCCAGCAAAAAATTAGACCTGCAGCAAAAATTCAGTATTCCTTCGCAATCCAGAGAAAAATTAAAAAACAAAGCCAAAAAAAGAGAAAAGGCTAGACCTGAGTCGTTGTAGGACGGTCGCTAAAACAAGTAAGCCGCTTTTCTTTCTGACAGGGTTATTTTCTATCACTCATGTGCATTCAGTGACATTAAAGCCTCGCTAAAGTGTACCACAAGGTTTCAGGTGTGTGGATATCTTTAAAAAAAGGTCACCTTCCCCTGATATACAGCATGAGGCTTATCTTGTTTGGATGCAATGCTAAACCATAGTTCACATTCCATGCAGCAAACCTGCTCCCTGCGCCTCCCCAGCTGCAAGGAGGGGGTCAGAAGCAGCTGCTTCCATGTAAACTAACAGCAGTTTGTTGTTTTATTTGATGGAAACTGTGGTTAGGGCTATAGAGAGAGCCTTGGAGGGCGGCATTTGGCCCCTGGTCTGAGGTTTCCCAACCCAGGTTTCGTGTTATGTCCAAATGCATCCCCCCCTTTCTTTCTTTCTTTCTTTCTTTCTTTCTTTCTTTCTTTCTTTCTTTTTCTTTCTTTCTTTCTTTCTTTCTTTCTTTCTTTCTTTCTTTCTTTCTTTCCTTCCTTCCTTCCTTCCTTCCTTCCTTCCTTCCTTCTTTCCCTCTCTCTCTCTCTCTCTCTCTCTCTCTCTCTGCATGCTTCGTGCCTACTTTTGGAATATTTCCATTGAAAATCAGTACAGTTGTGTCTTCTTGAAAAACTAATGCAATTAGGAGAATGTAGACTCTTTAAAAAAACTTCACTGTAATATAAAACACTGGAATAATGAATCTGTTATGGAACTCTCCTATCAACAATGGAATGGTATCAAAAATGGATTTAACATGGGAGTTTTCAGGCTTAGCATTTTGTGGTGCGACATAACAATCCATTCTGCAGAGAGCCTTTGCAGCCAGTTATGCTTCTGATGGGCACGTTTCAAAGGCTAAAAGTATAGAATACAGTTTTGGAAGAAAGCCTCTTCATTCAAGTCACAGTTTTCATCCAGCGCAGGCTAATCAATCACTGTCTCCCGAAAAAGCGGCGAGAGGGGAATACACGAAACAGATAGATACGCCTTTGGGTTTTCAGCAACCAGCAATCATTTTTCTAATAAAATGCTCCATGTCTTGATTTCATTTTCTCATGCAAACAAATTAGCAGATGCAAGGCCCTCTGGGTCATATTTTCAAGAGACAATGCTACTTGAAGGAAGGCTCTGAATAGCCTCATCCGTCAAGCAGGAGCTGAAGGTGCCCAGTCACTCAGCTGCTGGAAACCTGGACACCAAGTTTGAGATAATGAAAATGCAATTAACCAAAAGAAGAAGGAGGAAAAATAAACCACACACATTTTCTTTCAAAAGTGGAGGCCATAACTTTTCTGCAGAGGAAGTGGGTAAGCTTTGTGCAGTCTAAATGAAACACTTAGCCTCTTTGATTAATTTAGCACATGAGTTGCCCAGAGAGAAAATGTGGTTCCATTTTTGGAGTAGTTTGCTACTTTTTATGGGCTGAGCAGCTGACAGATATTTAATCTAACGAAGAGATTGTGAAAGAAGAAGAAGAAGAAACCACCAGGAAAAATTAAAAGGCCAATTGCCATTTGAGGTCTCTCTTTCGTCGTCCTCCTTGATTTAGGAGCACCCTGTAAAACATCAGGACTTGGTGAACTTTCCATGACTGAATGGAACATGTTTGTTCTTGGATGTGCTGCTCTACATTGATGTCTCAGGGACACTAGAGTCCTGCCCCTGTACAAAAAGTGCCACTGAAAGTGAAGCTGCACAGCGTCAGGGCTTTGTGGCATCCTCTCGAAATACGTGGATTAGCTTGCTGCCTATTCCACGTGAGTCCATTTCAGCTGCCAAGGCAGTTTGTGGATTTTAATTCGCAGCAGCGGAATCTGCGGAGAGGCAGGAGGACAGGAACAAAACCAGATTTCAACCATTTTGGTTGCCGCCGCCAACTAAAGCACCCATAATTCTTCCTCCTTCTCCTCCCTCTTCCACCCATCCTTTCTTAGCCAGCTTTTCCCTTCTTAGTGCCACTGTTGATTTATAGCTGGATTAATTCATAGGCCTTGTAGGCTCCTGTTTTGGGCCCAAACCCATGGAATCACACGACGGCATCCATTCTGTCTCCTGCTGGCCCATGAACAATCCCACTTCTGGGAGATAAGCATGCAGCCGGCCAGCCCTGAGAAGCTCTCTCTCACATTAATGCCTTCGGAAGTGGGCTGGCCCCAATACAAGAAGATAACGTAAGCTAGATGGAGTCTCACTTGGGCTGGGGCGTCTTGAGCTCTTCCCTCCCTCCCTCCCCAGCAGCATGGAACAATTTTCTGTGGTTCATCTGACTTTGCAGCCGTTCTACTTTAGGTACACAAGTTAATTTCTCCAGCTTCTGGGGCCCCATCCTGGTGACATGCAAATAAAGGCACAAGGAGAATGAAACTTAACATTATGGAGGAAACCCTGAATGTGTATACAGACCCTGGATGGGTACACACTTGAGACATCAGTATTGTGGCTATAGTCAAGAAAATATCAGCTTCGGTTACATTTTCATTTATTGTTGCAACTGGCTTTCTTTTTGTCTAGTTTGCTCTCCTGTTCAAGAGGATTTTTGACATTAATCTTAGAGAATAAAGATTTAGTTAGGATTTGACATGTGAATGAGCAGTTATCATGCTCCAGTTTACACACCACCATATTGTTTTCAATCGTATAAGAGCTGCCAACATTCTCGAGGGTATGTTTTACCATGCCAGGGGCTACTGGTTCCATTTCATTTTTCTTTTTGTCTTTTGCTGTCCCCAAAATTATCTCTATGCATCCTCCATTTGTGTATATGCTCCCCTCTCTCCAATTTGTATGCTTTGAATTGTTTCCAAAATAGTGCTGCATTTGCACACCTGTATCCATGCACATAGCAGCAAGATGGGGAATGTGGGGGAAAGAGATGACTTTGAGATGAAGTTTGCAAGTACATGAGGTTGTGCATGATCAGGAACAATTCCTTCCAAAAGAGGAAGGGTCTAGTCTGAGTACTTTGTACAAAGCAGGTTAAAACATTTTACATGCCAAGACCCCATAGTTCCCTAGGGGAAATGAATAACCACACAGGACAACAGCATTTGGGGTTTTTGACTTGAATATGGCCACAACTTTATTGGTTACAGTAGAGAATGGTTTGGGATAGGCATTGGGTAAAACCATTGCTATTCCACTCCAGCCCATCTGCTGGGAGTGCATCTAAGGGTAAGCCACAACAGGCCGCAATTTAACAACTCCTGGGAGTGAGCCCAAGCATCCCCATTTCCTGGTTGGGCCTTCTGCCAGGGGAACACCCTGTCCAAGGGCTGATGGCATTGGCCAATAGCCAGCAGCCAAGCGATCCAGCCTGCCATTTGTCAGATCACTTGTGGGTCCGGCTTTACTGGCCGAGGGAGCCGACATTTATCCGCAGACAGTTTTTCCGAGTCATGTTGCAAAACCAGAGCAGTGCATGGAAACACCGTTTACCTTCCCGCCGGAGTGGTACCTATTTATCTACTTGCACTTTGATGTGCTTTCAAACTGCTAGGTTGGCAGGAGCTGGGACCGAGCAACGGGAGCTCACCCCGTCGTGGGGATTCGAACCGCCGACCTTCCGATCGGCAAGCCCTAGGTTCAGTGGTTTAGACCACAGCTTTAGCATCATACTAAATTTTGCAGGATGGGGGAAGAAGGAAATGGGAGTCCTAATCGAGGAGACAAAATACAGACTGTGCCCATTCCTTGCGCTATTTTCAGGAAGGGTAGCAGTGCAGTGCCCATATTTTGCTCCTTCCCTTATCTATTTAATAATCCGTGATCCCTTCTGCTTACAGGGAAGCCATTAATAAAGACATCAAGAGCCACCCTGGTCAACAAGGAGTTGCCTGCTGTCACTGTTGATGTTGGGAGCACCGTGAAAACCATCCTGGGTGCAAACGTGACCATCAACTGCCAGGTTGCAGGTGCGAGGTTTCTGCTCTCTGTGTCCTCCCTCTTCTGGCTCCTCTACTCTGCCCCACCCCTCCACTTCTCCCCTGCCCAGCCCCACTGATTCTCATATCTGCTTCAGTTATCCCTCCTGCTTCCTTCACCTCTCCCACTCTCAGACCCTCCATCTCCCACCTGCCTTTTAGCCTTTCCCCCTCATCTCGTTCTCTTGTCCTTCCTGCTTCATCCGTTTCTCCTATCTTGTCATTTGAGTTTAACAGAACGAGGTGCTCCAGAACTGGGTTATATGTGTGCATTTACCATTCCTCATTCTTCCAGAGCCAGTGTGGTGTAGTGGTTAAGAGTGGTGGACTCGTAATCTGGTGAACCGTGTTCACTTCCCCGCTCCTCCACATGCAGCTGCTGGGTGACCTTGGGCTAGTCACACTTCTCTGAAGTCTCTCAGCCCCACTCACCTCACAGAGTGTTTGTTGTGGGGCAGGAAGGGAAAGGAGAATGTTAGCTGCTTTGAGACTCCTTCGGGTAGTGATAAAGCAGGATATCAAATCCAAACTCTTCTTGTTTCGTGCATACACGAAAGCTCATACCAAGAACAAACTTAGTTGGTCTCTAAGGTGCTACTGGAAGGAATTTTTTTGTTTTGACTATGACAGACCAACACGGCTATCTACCTGTAACTTCTCCAAACTCTGAGATTTCCCCAAACGTACAGGTATTGCCTTGTTGCTCAGTGGCTCTGTTTGGCTGCAAAGCTGTCATCGCGCTGGGACTGAGTTCGGCATTAGAAGGAGTGATGTAGTGCACAGCTGCTGCGATCCAGAAAGCCGTGTGTGCAGTCGAATCCCCTGGCTAAGGACGGATGGCAAAGAACCACAAGCTCTGTGGTTATGTCGCCAGCAGTCTGAAATTCTTGGCTGCTCCTGCGGTACTTACTCGCTGGAACGCAGCCAGTGCGTGTAGATTAATTGGATAACAAACAACAAGTGTGAACAACATCCATTCCCATTCATGAGTAAAGGAGAATAATTGGCAAGTCAATGAGTGGAAGAAAATAACCAGGACACTAGATTATCCTCTTGGGCGGCAGGGGAGGCAGATGGGGCTTAAGTCGTACTCAGTATCTGCCTCACAGAGCTCACACCTAGCTACAACATGATATGAGAGCCTTTGGGATTAAGAAGGAGAAAGAAATCTAAGTGCTGGGCTGGGCATGCTGCAGTTCATTACTGTAATCCAGTGTTTCCCAAACTTGGGGTCTCCCACTGTTTTGGACAACAACTCCCTTCATCCCTAGCTGGCAAGACCAGCGGTCAAGGATGTTGGGAATTGTAATCTGAAAGACAAGTTTGGGAAACACGGCTGTAATCGAATGGACTGGCTGGCCTAGGACAGGTGTGGACTTGAAACAGCCAGTAGATCAGGCATCCCCAAACCGCGGCCCTCCAGATGTTTTGGCCTACAACTCCCATGATCCCTAGCTGACAGGACCAGTGGTCAGGGATGATGGGAATTGTAGTCCAAAACATCTGGAGGGCTGAAGTTTGGGGATCCCTGCAATAGATTAATAGGAACAGTGTCCAGAATATCACCAGTAAGGAAAGGAACAGCTCAGACCACTAAGAATCATATAGCTGGAAAGGATCGTTTAGTCCAGAAGTGGACCGTAATGTGGACTCAAGGCCACACGTAGCCATTGGCCTCATTTCATGTGGGCAGCAAGTAGGAATTTAAGAAAGCAGAAGTTTACATTTCAACCTGTATTTGTCACAATTGGTGCTGTTTCCATTCCGTTGCAGTTCGGTGTCTAATAATAATAATAATAATAATAATAATAATAATAATAATAATAATAATAAAAATAAATTTATTATTAATAAATTTTAAATAAATTTTTAATACATTTATTATATATATACACCTATATACCCTGCCCATCTGGATGGGTTTACCCAGCCACGCTGGGCGGCTCCCAACAGATTAAAAACAGAATAAAACATCAAACATTAAAAACTTCCCTAAACAGGGCTGCTTTCAGGTGTCTTCTAAAGGTCAGATAGTTGTTTGTTTATTTAACATCTGATGGGAGGGCGTTCCACAGGGCGGGCGCCACCACAGAGAAGGCCCTCTGCCTGGTTCCCTGTAGCTTTGCTTCTCGTAGTGAGGGAACCACCAGAAGGCCCTTGGAGCTGGACCTCAGTGTCCGGGCAGAACGATGGGGGTGGAGACGCTCCTTCAGGTATACTGTGCCATTTAGGGCTTTAAAGGTCAGCACCAACACTTTGAATTGTGCTCGGAAACGTACTGGGAGCCAATGTAGGTCTTTCAGGACCGGTGTTATATGGTCTCGCTGTCCTCTGTTTACCTTGTTAAGTAAGTCATTTAATTCGTGTAACTATTTATAGAGTGAGTGAGCAAAGGAATACTCTGCCCACTTTTGGCTCTGGCTAAGCTCATCACCTGCATGTGACCCATAACAGATTACTCATGTGGGAATGCGACCCTCAACAGAGAAAAAGTTTCCCCATCCCTGGTCTAGCAGTTCCCTCATATTTGTCATGGCTATTGGCTAGAACAATAAACTTAGTGTGCGTGTGTGTGTATGAAAAATCATGTTTTTAATGATATGAGGGTGTGTATACAGAATCATAGAATTGGAAGAGACCCCAAGGGCCATCCAGTCCAACCCCCTGCCAAGCAGGAACACCATCAAAGCATTCTTGACAGATGGCTGTCAAGCCTCTGCTTAAAGACCTCCAAAGAAGGAGACTCCACCACACTCCTTGTATATATATGTGTGTGTGTGTGTGTGTGTGTGTGTGTGTGTGTGTATAAACACCCTCATATCATAAAAACATGATAATTTTTGCATTGGCACTGAGAGCCAATCATCTGTTACCTTTGCTGGCTCTCTTGCACACAAGTGGTCACAGGAAGGAGTACGTGGAAGTTTGCAAGTCAGCTTCTGTGAAAAAGTGGGAGTCCTTGGTCACAGTCCTCTTTTTTCATGAGCTTTCAGTGGCGCTGCCAAGGGGACTGGGAAGAGGCTTTGATCTTTACAGCGCTGCCCTTTCAAGTACACATTTCTTCATGGCTTCTGCTCTGTTTTCAGCCTACAAGCTCCTGCCTTTTACCGGTACTTCCACCTGTGCCATTTTGAATATACTCCCTGTTCCAGTTGGCCACATGGCCCTTAATCTTCTCACTGTGAAGATTGCGTGGCTTCTTATTAATCTTTCTGTTTCTCTCTCTCTCTTTAATGTCTTCTCCCTTTTCTAAGCCTTATTTCCATCAAGCACTGCAGGTGACAGATGCATAATGCAGTAAAAGAAAACACAAAGCTAAGATTCAGGAAATGCTCTTGCTCCCCCTACTGCTGCTGTGATTGAATAGCGACTCTGTCGGCCTCTCTGCACCTGTGTCCTAAATTGCACGTCTTGAGGTTTTTGGCAGATCGCCATGTTCTCGGTTTCATTGCCTATTTCTTTGGAATAAGGCTCACGTAAAGAGGATAGGGAAAGCTTAGGGGCTGCTCACTGCCATTTCTTCTTCTTCTTCTTCTTCCCTCTCTCTCTCTCTCTCTCTCTCTCTCTCTCTCTCTCTCTGCTTTCCCATGACATTTACTCCATGCAGGTGGGACATTTGGTTTCGATTCTTCTCTGTTCACCTTGAAGGCAGCAGCGGGTACCTCTTTTTGTGCAGGTGATCAAAGTTATAGAAGCACTGAGCTATAGTCCGTTCTGTTCTGAACGCAGCTGCAGATTGCAGCAGAAACACTTTGCATCCAAATCCTTAAGCCCTTACTTTTATCCGAATAAAATTCCCCTTTGTTGTTTTGCAGAACCATGGATCAGAGTCATGATTTTAGGATTTGGTTTCACGTGAGCCCAGGCAGCACGCCAGCTCCAGAAAAGAAATGTGGATGTGGCGATTTGGTTTTCGTTCACCCCCTGAAACTTGTACAGCCATTAGGATTGAGATTAGAAGTGTCTATTACAGAATAGGATGTATCTGACTAGGGTAGCATTAGACTGAAGTATCGGATAATGGCCCACACCTGGCTGAACTCTGAGCTCTGTCTGTGTTTGGAGAAGATGCTGCAAATGTGCTCTTGATTCCGTCTCTCCGTTATGTTATCACTCCCTCTAATATTGAACTTGGGGTGGCGGCGCCAATGACTTTATATGCAAAATGGCTTCATGGAGAATCAAGGGGGAGATCTCTGTTTGGAGATCCCCCCAAGATTTGCAGAATGTTGAGTCCCTGGCAACTCCTGGTAGGGCTTGTCTGGAAGCCCAGAGTCAGTGTAGAAAGACCATGGTCTGACTTAGAATAAGGGAGTTTCCAGTGTCATTATGTCCACATAGTAATTAGTCTGGATTACTGCAACGGGGACATGGGGGGCAACCCTTGAAGACAGTCAGTTTAACCAGCTGATATCAATGGATATATTTTAACGATTAAAAATCAAGATGTTGTTATGTCCGTATTATTGAAATGAATTTTTTATTTGGATAGCCATGTTTTGAAATGATTTAGGATTTAGACCAGGCACCCCCAAACTTGGCCCTCCAGGTGTTTTGGGACTACAACTCCCATGATCCCTAGCTAACAGGACCAGTGGTCAGGGATGATGGGAATTGTAGTCCCAAAACATATGGAGGGCCGAGTTTGCGGATGCTTGATTTAGACTGTTACTGTAATCATGTATTCTTTTTCTTTCTTGCCATGCTGCAAGCCATGTTGGACACATGTATGTGGGAAAGAGGGCATACAAATTGAAATAACAATAAATATAAAATAAGGTGCCACTGGTGCAGATTGTGGCTGCAAGAGTACTGAGAGCAGTGCCAAAACTAGAATCATATTACACTCATTCTGAAGGAATTGCCTTCGCACTACTGGGCCCAGTTCAAGATACTGGGGTAGTCTTTCAAAGTACTGAATATCTTACCTGTGATGACACCCCATCTGTGGAACTCCCTTCCGTTGGAGGTGCACCCACCTTGTTGATGAGCTTTCATGGACAACTTAAGACTTACTAAGATTTATTCACTTCGACTTTGGGGTGTTTGTACTGGCAATTGCTGCTTGGATATGATAACTTTAAACCAGGCTTCCTCAACCTCAGCCCTCCAGATGTTTTGAGACTATAATTCCCATCATCCCTGACCACTGGTCCTGCTAGCTAGGGATCATGGGAGTTGTAGGCCAAAAACATCTGGAGGGCTGAAGTTGAGGAAGCCTGCTTTAAACTCTGAGTTTTAATTTGCATGTTTTTGCTTACTTTATTTTACTGATTTTTTAAATACATTGTGAACCTGATCACTGAAGGATAATGTGTACATAGAATGAATGAATGAATGAATGAATGACTTTTATTCTTCTCAGAACAAGTTAATGTGTGTGAGATAGACTTGGATTTTGGCAAAAAACAAAACAAAAAACATATGTAACATCAACTTTTCTCAACAACACCTTTGTAGAGTGTACGGAATGCAGATTCTCTCTCTCAGGATTTTATTTTAATATATTCTCTTAACAGGTGTGCCTGAAGCAGAACTCACCTGGTTCAGGAATAAAATCAAGCTGGCCCCTGGTCATTATCTGCAGGATGGGTCGCTACAGATTGAAAATGTTTCTCTCTCAGATCAAGGCTTATACTCCTGCAGGGCAGCCAACATTCGTGGGCAGATTACTGAAAGCACTCAGCTTCTTGTTCTGGGTA
The DNA here is from genome assembly GCA_034641385.1 of Darevskia mixta. Lineage (NCBI taxonomy): Eukaryota > Metazoa > Chordata > Lepidosauria > Squamata > Lacertidae > Darevskia > Darevskia mixta. The sequence continues at coordinate 23,488,704 of JAWWNH010000017.1, forward strand.
AGCTTAAATTTACACTGTCGTTTAAAGAGCTAACATTTCTTGCTAAGGTTTCTTCACATGTACTTCAGAGAGAAACACCAGTATTGCCGTAATAGAAAAGTGAGGGATGCAGGGCCAAACCAGTCATGATATTCGAAGTCTCCTTCTTCTTCTTTTCTTTGGCTGATTGTCTTCCATAAACACGATTTTAACAATGAGTCCATAAATGACTGTGGAGGCCAATTCTGGATCCACATGTCCTTCCACAGTGGGGACATGGGTTTCCGGGCGGGAGCTGATCACGGTGAGGATTTGCCAAGCATGCCATTCTCTTAGCACGTTTCTCCCTTGCGTCCTGAGTTCGAGTGTCTTTAAAGCCCATGACATCTTTGGTAAAGGCTGTTCTCCAATTGGAGCCCTTGCAGGCCAGTGTTTCCCAGTTATTGGTGTTTATACTAAAAAAAATTAGATTTGCCTTGAGAGAGTCCTTGAACCTCTTTTGCTGACCACCAGCACTTTTAAGTTCGGAGTAGAATAGTTGCTTTGGACAAACAGGTGTTTTATTTATTTATTTATTTATTTAAATAATATTTATTTGATTTTCCAATTTTATAAGCACATTACAACACGGTTAAATTTCTTTTGTTTCCCACCTCTCACATTGAGAAACAATACATAACTTCCCCCCCCTCTCACGGAGGTATCTTTTAACATTGTTCATTTAACCATCTAAACACAACCCTCACTTTGCTTGTACCTGGTCCCTTTCCAGACTAGGCATCTATATTACTAACTTTTATCAAATGGCTTCCACAGCTTCTCACTGCTGAATCCATAGATAATTCTTGGCTCACGGGTTCTTATCTTGGTATTTATACATTATCTTCAATTTTTTAACTTAACTTACACATATCATCTTCTAAACATTTTTCTCCTAACATCATAATATCCTAATTTATAACATTCTCATTATCGCAATTTCTAATCTTAATTTCCCCCTCGGCCTTAAATCCTAATTTTTTTAACTTGCTTTCCCCCCCCTCCCCCCATGCCCCAGAACCTGGTTTTCAAATATTCCACAACAAAACTTATATAACTTCTATAATTCCCACCATACCAGAAATTAAATCCACATACTTTGGTCAAACCGTCAAATCAATCCAAGAAAGAAAAAAAATAACCACTCTCACCCCACACCCACCCGCCGTGTCACCCATGTCCGATCTGAATGGGCCAGCAAAACTTCTTTGGGAACAGTCTGTTGCATTCTTCTTTGCTTTCCCAATCTTCTTACAACGTCAATGTCCCAGAGATCCATTCTTACTTTCTCATCCTGTTTGAAAATCTTCTTCTTAATGATTCTCCTCTTATGGTTTCTAGCTTTCTTTTTCTTTTTGTTGACATCATGCGGCCGGGTGCGTAATCTTTTTTTCAAAGTCAGAAGTTCTTTTTGGTTCTCACGCTTCGCAGCGTGGGAACATCCTGTTGTTGGTTCCTCTGATATGATCCTGTTCAAACGTATCTCCATCCTATCCAAGGCATCATTCAAACGTATCTCCATCCTATCCATAGCATCACTGAATTTCTGCATTCCTTGTAAAAATAGGTGCACATCTAGCTTTGCCATCTGTGCTCCTGTCATTCTGTCAAATGTAGATACAATCGTTCCATTCAGCAATCCATTTAGATATCTTGTTGCAAAAAGTATTCCTTGCCAGATTCCTCCAGCACAGGGGGAGAGGGGGGCTGGTTACACTGAAGCAAATTCCTTTTCAATGGCCACTTTCGTTTTGCCTCGGCTGCCGCATCCCCGTCTCTTAAGCTTCAGCAGTGATAGGGCTGGCCTCCATTTTAAGCCCTACACTTTACCCAGAAATAAGTCCAAAACATCCATTTTACTCACAATCTTCAGGTCCGAATTGATAATTTGGCAGGAGAAATCCCGGCGCACGATCAGGAGAGATCTGGCAGCTGCGCCCGTCAGGGGGATAGATGTTCTCAGATCCAAAGGGTTCAGGCTCCCCCCGCTCGCGTCCCGGAGTCCCTTATTAGGTTCTCCTCGGGAGGAGGGAAGCCCCGCGAACCACCGCCGGACCGACCGGTCCCGGGACGCCCTTCCCGGGAGTTTTGGGGGCTGAGGCGCTGTCTCAAGACACCCCTTTCACCCCTTTTCGGGCAGGGAACATCGGAGCGATGTTCCCCCCGACCTCTCCAGCCAGCAGCCGGAACCGGAAGCCCTGGACAAACAGGTGTTTTAAATAGGCAGATGGTGTCAGCTGACGTTGGGGGCATAATAACAGGAAGCGGACAGGCATGGAGAGGGGAATGCAATATATGGGTGGTGTCAATGGGGAATTCCCTCGCAATGCAAACAGAGGCAGACACGTAGTTAACATCTTGTGTTGTTTGGACCTCAGTAGGGTTACGAGAGAGGAACTGTCAGAGGTTTTGACTTCCAGAAGCTAGACAGCGCACAGAAGCAGTCTCAAAATCTAGCGTTAGGTGTGCAATTGTGAAATACCTACTTGGCGATAGGTTGGATTCATGTTGTAAATAAGGTCTTTGGAATATTGTTGCAGTCCTTTTTCATAGGAAATATTGAGGTGGAGAGCAGCATTGGTTTAACATTACATGTAAAACATAAAACACGAGTTTCTAAAGGTGTTAAGCACTTGAGGGCCTAAGTGCCACTGGTCACAGGGCTGACCTAATACTTTTTGCTGCCTGACGTGAAGGACAGACCCTCCAAGTGCCCCTGTTTTCCAGAGACAGTCCCATATTTAAAGGGTATGTAAGGACACACCACAGTTCCATGTATCAAAGCCAGACAGGCTGGTAATTGAATCCCAAGCGTGTCTGAGCCAACATCCTCACTTAGGAAGTGCAGAATATTCCATGTGACCCTATGGATGGGCGGAGAAATTCAGTTCGGTTCACATTTAAAGGCAAACCTGTCTAATCTGCTTTTTCCAAAACAATACCTTCAAAATTTGCACTCCTCTGATTTTTGCAATGCAGCTCTCCACCCAAGTCATGTGTGCAATAGTACATAAACTAGGGTAAGGTGTACACGAAGATGCATATATTGGTGAAAATGACCTACAAAAAGGCATTGCATCGGGGAATGTTGCCTTGAAATAGGCTAAATTTCTTTCAAAATTGTGTATATTAGGAGAAAGCCAAACTAAAACGCTGGTGAATTTTCAAGATTCTCTTTAAAAAAAAAAAAGGAAAGGAAAAAGATGTGGAAATGAAGGAGAACTGAATTAAATACTTTTTTGAAACTGAGAGAAGCCGATAGTGACAGATTTGTCCGTCTCTCTGTGGTGCACAGACACGATCTCTCTTTCTTGCAACACCTCTCCACCGCCTCCTGCCCTCCAACATCTGCTGCCTGAGGTGGCCATTGCACTCTGCCTAACGGTAGAGCCAGGCATGAAAGGGACCAGCGCCCTCCCTTTCTTGCGCTTCAGACCACATGTGATTTCTCCTCCGGTGGACCTTTGACTTGTGGCCTGTGTGCTGGTTCTACGCATTAGGTGGCTGCGGTCATCATAGTTAAAATGCCTTGTGATTTAGATATGTGTGCCTGTGTTACAAATTTCTTCGCTTAAAAATGAAAGGTGACTGACATGGTAAGCTTGCTATGCTTAAATGACAGCTATTGCTATATTATGAAAAGAGAAATGTCAACAAATGCCCTTAAAGGCACGACTTTCCCTGCCTATTTAATGCATCAAACGGTGGGCCTTTTAATTGGGATAAGAATTTCCCAAGGATACACCCAATACCAACCTCTAATGAAATATATTTGCCTCCTTACTGAATCAGAAATGGCACTCCTGAATTCACTTCCACTGAGTTGATACTTGAGAATTTAATATTACACCAGCTTTTCGTGCTGAGGACAGAAACGGGTCCTTCTCCAAGAACAGGCTTCCCTAAATGGAGGCAATATTTTCCTCCTGCTTCTCTATCATGGATTCCTTACTGGAGAAGCAAGCCCTGTGGTAAATCACAAAGTGACACGGACCAATTTCACACCTCACTGACAGATGCAGAAACCAAACTCGGCCCTGTATTTTAAAAAGCGCACACAAAACAGGGACTCAGTTCACCGAAGGGTGAAGTTTACTTTGTCTTGTGTTTCACGATAGCAGGCAGTTTGAGTCTAGCTGGGTGATTTGGAATGACATGGTCAGGCCCAAAGCATGAGTGGAAATGTGTTCCTAGGGCTGATTTATGGCGCTTGCTGATGGATTTTCCTTCCTAATAACACGTTTGTGCCATTTTTACTCCCTGCTGCTTGAGAGCTGAAAGATAGGCTAGGTTGAGCAAATGCTACTGTAGATTTGCTAATGGAGTGTGCACATTCTGGAGAGGCCTGGGTGAATTGATGCTTCTCAACTCATACGAAAGTACCCGCAGCAGACCTCATTTTTCAGGACTCGATGCTTTGCTTGTTTTTAAACCCCTGCTGATTCAAGCTTCCAGGGCAGAGCATGCAGACGGAACTCAAGAATTCCCCTTCCATCTCTGGCATCACCTTTAGAAACAGAGATTTATTAAACCCTGTTGTTTGTGCAAAGGCTGGTTCACATATTGCATGTACAGTGGTCCCTTGGTTCTCAATCCGTTCCGGAAGTCCGTTCCAAAACCAAGGGGTGCTTTCCCATAGAAAGTAATGCAAAATGGACCAATCCGTTCCAGACTTTTAAAAACAACCCCTAAAACAGCAATTTAACATGAATTTTACTATCTAATGAGACCATTCCCTGTTTAGGGAAGTTTTTAATATTTAATGCTGTATTGTTTTAACATTTGCCTGGAAACCGCCCAGAGTGGCTGAGGAAACTCGGCCAGATGGGCGGGGTAAAAATAATAAATTATTATTATTATTATTATTATTATTATTATTATTATTATTATTATTATAAAATGAAGCAATAACAATGTACTGCAGTCACACAGTCAATCAATCAGTAGCTGAACTGGGTTCCACAGTCACAAAAACAAAACAAAAAGAGAGCCAAAAAATAAAAGCAAAAACAAACAGACCTCAGCATAACACTCAAAGCGGAAGTGGAAGACTCAAATTGTCAGCGTAACACTCAAAACTGAATTGTGGCACTCAAAACGGAGCATGTTCAGCTTCCAAAAAAAGTTCGCAAACCAGAACACTTACGTACTTCCGGGTTTGCAGTGTTTGGGTTCCAAGTTGTTTGCGTACCAAGGCGTTTGAGAACCAAGGTACCACTGTACTAATTATACTTGGTGCACTTGGATGTGTGAACTGACTCCACTGAAAAATGTTGTACCTGAACTGATGACAGGCAACACAATCCGAGTGGCCCCTTTGTGCAGGCAAATAACTTGAGGCAGAAGTCATTGAATGATGAGTATCCCTTTAATCAACTTAAGGGGACTGATTATAATTTTTAAAAAGCTCTGAATGGGAAAGTTTCTGAATTAAGAGATTTGTCAACCCCTGAAGTCATCTGGAAAACTCCCAGTGTTGCCAGGGTGACTTAGACATGTTTATGCTGGGCAGACAAATCTACTGAGAGATATCCTCAGGAGAATCATGATCAGGTAAATAATGGTACCCCCTTTTTTTTATTATCCCACATCTAATAGTCAGAGATAGACCATCACTAGTATAATATTATTATTAAGAAGTAAAGCTACAGACAGAGGGCCTTCTCGGTAGTGGCACCCGCCCTGTGGACCCCACTCCCATCAGTTGTCATGGAAATGAGCAACTATATAACCTTTAGAAGACATCTGAAGGCAGCCCTGTATAGGGAAGCTTTATTTAAAATGTTTAATGTTTTATTATGTTTTTATATATGTTGGAAGCCACCCAAAGCAGCTGGGGCAACCCAGTCAGATGGGCGGGATATAATTAATTAATTAATTAATTAATTAATCAATCAATATTATTATTATTATTATTACGGTACTATAACTATTATTATTACGTTTGACTAGAATCCCCTACTAAACCAGTTTTCTGTGAATTTGATTTGATTTTTTTAAAAGTTTTCAAACATATCCTGCAACACTGAGTTCCACAGATTAATTATGGGCCATAGACTCACCTGTGTATCCTAGCTTAGTTTTGTCCATCTGCTGGCTATTGAGGCATCCCACTGTATTTGCTGGGATTCCACTTGCCAATGTTGAAAATGGTTCCGTTCATGATGTCGTTCGTTAGGCCTGTTGTCTCGTTAATGTTTTACCCTCGTTATTCCCCCAGTCAGAAAATAGATAACAGTCCCATTTGAGAAGCTCACATTTCAGTGTGGCAAACAATACCGCGAGTGGTACTAAATAACGTCAGGAGTTAATGGTCTTGGTTAAGAGGCTTCCTTGTCGTATCTTAGGCTTTTCAATGTGTTCCCAGACCCGCCACAATCCCCTCATCGTTTGGAAGACATGGCAGCCGCGTTATCCATCACAGGACCAGGCCTCCCTTCTGTGATAACATCTCCTTCAGGAACGAGGAAAGTGCTCAGCCCAGGGAGTTCGGTGCTGATCGGTAAGTTCAGGGGTTTGGAATTTACCTACATTCAACATTTTCCCCTCCCTTCCCAGCAGGGCTCATGGAAACTTTGGGTTGTGGGAGAGTGACTTCATTCCAAGGAACAGCCCCTCCATCCCCACTGCTGCTCCAAAATTTAATTCCAAACACACGTAGTTGCTTTTAACTTTCTGTAGGGATTTTTTTCTCTTTTTAGTGGGAGATCTAATTGCGAATTTGCTCCCCGGTGTACTGGGAATTCTGTATGAATATCCCATAGACCAAGGAATTTGAAATGTTGGTCTATGCTGGCTTCTCTTTGTACAGAGGGAAAATAATCTACTTACATGGCTCAGGCTTGCGTGTTTCTAGAGAGTTATTGCAAATGGCAACTGTAGATTAATTACCTGTCAAATTCAGAAGCCGCAAAGAATGGGGGTTGAGATAGGTGTTTGGGGTTTTTTCCTTCTTACTTTTAGGCTTCAATCCTTTACCCACTTACCTGAGAACAAGCCCCCATTAAACTTGGTAGGCTTACATTTGAGTAGACATCTGTAGGCTTGAGCTGTGAGAATGCCAAAATATTAATTTGATACCTGCTCTCCTTCAGGGCTACCCATTCTTGTTACGCAGAGAAAAGTGGAAACATTTGACAAGCATCCCTGGTGTTTCCTACCCCACACGTCCTATTTATTTCTAAGAATCAGCAGAAATCCAATCTTCCTGATGTGCGGTGATTTCGTGTGTGTGTGTGTGTGTGTGCAATCTGTATAAGAATATTTTATAGCGTTTATAATGCAGCAACAGAGATGCTGCTGGGTTTGGAATGAAGCTTCAAGTTCCCAAGTTTTAAGAGAAACTGGGGTATAAGTAACACTTGAAATAGTTGGAAACTAAATCAAAGACAGTAAATCTAGCCATGGCAGCCACCACTTAGGACTGTTAGAATAATTTTGTATAGATAAAGATATAAGTGCCATGCATGCCAGTTCCTGCATATAGTATTCTGTTTTCTGATACATTACCAGGGACCTATAAACAGTTGCCTCAACAATTTTGACAATTTTTTACATATTTTTATTAGTGACCCATTTAAGATTTTCAAAAAGTATGTTGATCTCTTATTTGAAAAAAAATAAATGTACTGTACAATGTTATGTGTTTATATTTAAGGCTGTGGACCTTTACAAGAAGCTAAAAGGAATCATAGAATCATAGAATCATAGAATCATAGAGTTGGAAGAGACCACAAGGGCCATCCAGTCCAACCCCCTGCCAAGCAGGAAACACCATCAAAGCATTCCTGACAGGTGGCTGTCAAGCCTCTGCTTAAAGACATCCAAAGAAGGAGACTCCACCACACTCCTTGGCAGCAAATTCCACTGTCAAACAGCTCTTACTGTCAAGAAATTCTTCCTAATGTTTAGGTGGAATCTTCTTTCTTGTAGTTTGAATCCATTGCTCCGTGTCCGCTTCTCTGGAGCAGCAGAAAACAACCTTTCTCCCTCCTCTATATGACATCCTTTTATATATTTGAACATGGCTATCATATCACCCCTTAACCTTCTCTTCTCCAGGCTAAACATACCCAGCTCCCTAAGCCGTTCCTCATAAGGCATCGTTTCCAGGCCTTTGACCATTTTGGTTGCCCTCCTCTGGACACGTTCCAGCTTGTCAATATCCTTCTTGAACTGTGGTGCCCAGAACTGGACACAGTATTCCAGGTGAGGTCTGACCAGAGCGGAATACAGTGGTACTATTACTTCCCTTGATCTAGATGCTATACTCCTATTGATGCAGCCCAGAATTGCATTGGCTTTTTTAGCTGCTGCATCACACTGTTGACTCATGTCAAGTTTGTGGTCTACCAAGACTCCTAGATCCTTTTCACTTGTACTGCTCTCAAGCCAGGTATCACCCATCCTGTATTTGTGCCTTTCATTTTTTTTGCCCAAGTGTAGTACTTTACATTTCTCCCTGTTAAAATTCATCCTGTTTGCCTTGGCCCAGTTCTCTAATCTGTTAAGGTCATTTTGAAGTGTGTTCCTGTCCTCTGGGGTATTAGCCACCCCTCCCAATTTGGTGTCATCTGCAAACTTGATCAGGATGCCCTCAAGCCCATCATCCAAGTCATTGATAAAGATGTTGAATAAGACTGGGCCCAAGACAGAACCCTGTGGCACCCCACTAGTCACTTCTCTCCAGGATGAAGAGGAGCCATTGATGAGCACCCTTTGGGTTCGGTCAGTCAGCCAGTTACAAATCCAATGAATGGTAGCATTGTCTAGCCCGCATTTTACCAGCTTCTTTACAAGAATATCATGGGGCACCTTGTCAAAGGCCTTGCTGAAATCAAGATAGGCTACATCCACAGTGTTCCCTTCGTCTACCAGGCTTGTAATTCTGTCAAAAAATGAGATCAGATTAGTCTGACATGACTTATTTTTCAGAAACCCATGCTGACTTTTAGTGATCACAGCGTTCCTTTCTAGGTGCTCACAGACCGTTTGCTTAATGATCTGCTCTAGAATCTTTCCTGGTATTGATGTCAGGCTGACTGGGCGGTAAATGTTTGGGTCCTCTCTTTTCCCCTTTTTGAAAATAGGGACAACATTTGCCCTCCTCCAGTCTGCTGGGACTTCACCTGTTTTCCAAGAATTCTCAAAGATTACTGCCAGTGGTTCTGAAATCACCTCTGCCAGTTCTTTTAATACTCTGGGATGTAGTTCATCTGGCCCTGGAGACTTGAATACATCTAAACTAGCCAAGTGTGCTTGTACTACCTCCTTACTTATTCTGGGCTGTGTTTCCCCTGCTGAATCATCTGCTCCATATTCTTCAGGTCGGGCATTGTTTTCTTTTTTGGAGAAGACTGAGGCAAAGAAGGTATTGAGGAGTTCTGCCCTTTCTGCGTCCCCTGTTCGCATTTCACCTTCTTCTCCTCTAAGTGACCCCACTGTTTCCTTGTTCTTCCTTTTGCTACGGACATACCCATAAAAACTCTTTTTATTGCTTTTAACCTCTCTAGCAAGCCTGAGTTCATTCTGTGCTTTAGCTTTTCTGACTTTGTCTCTACATGTGCTGGCTATTTGTTTGAATTCCTCTCTGGTGGTTTCCCCCTTTTTCCATTTCTTGTACATATCCCTTTTAAATCTTAACTCAGTTAAAAGTTCATTAGATAGCCACCCTGGCTTCTTTAGGCACCTTCCATGTTTTCGTCTCATTGGTACTGCTTGAAGTTGTGCTTTTAATATCTCCCTTTTAACAAACTCCCATCCATCATGAACTCCCTTCCCTTTTAGTATTACTGACCATGGGATCACACCCAGCATTTCCCTAAGTTTTCTGAAGTCGGCTTTCTTAAAGTCTAGAATTTGAGTCTTAGTATGCTTGGTTGCTCCTTTCTGATGTATAATAAACTCCAGAAGAGCATGATCACTCCCACCTAATGATCCTACCACTTCTACCCCACTAACCAGGTCATCACTATTGGTTAGGACCAGATCTAAAATGGCTGATCCTCTTGTTGCTTCTCCCACTTTCTGGACAATGAAATTGTCTGCAAGGCCCGTGAGGAATCTGTTCGACCTTATGCTCTTGGCTGAGTTTGACATCCAACAAATATCAGGATAGTTGAAATCCCCCATTACTACTATCTCATTTCCTTTTGAATGCTTGGTCATCTGTTCCAGGAAGGCATCATCTATGTCCTCAGTTTGGCTTGGGGATCTATAGTAAACTCCCACCATGAGATCACTGTTATTTTTCTCTCCCTTAATTTTGACCCAGATACTCTCAATTTGGCTTTGAAGTTTTAAATCATGGATCTCTTCACAGGTATACACATCCCTGACATATAACGCCACTCCTCCTCCTTTCCTGTTTGGTCTATTCCTCTTAAATAGATTGTATCCCTCTATTACTACATTCCAATCATGAGATTCATCCCACCAGGTTTCAGTGATGCCTATTATGTCGTATTTAGTTTGCTGTACCAAGAGCTCAAGTTCATCTTGTTTATTTCCCATGCTCTGTGCATTTGTAAACAGACATTGAAAACCATTGATCATTCCCCCTAGTCTCCTACTTAAGGATTTTTTCCTCCCACCACTAGATCTGTGCGCTGTTTGCTCCATTTGGTCCTTGACTTTTGGATGATCATCTTCAGCCTTTGATAGACTCCTACCTTCAGGACCACTGTCTCCCTCCCCCACATAAGTCAGTTTAAAGCCCTCCTGATGAGGTTTTTGAGATTGTTGGCAAAAACATTCCTCCCAACCCTTGTGAGGTGCAGCCCATCACTTGCCAGAAGTCCATCTTCAAGAAACTGCAGACCGTGATCTAAGAAACCAAACCGTTCCTGCCGGCACCATTTGCGAAGCCAGTTGTTCACTTCTCCTATTTTCCCCTCTCTTCCTGGGCCACGGCGTTCAACTGGGAGGACAGATGAGATGACAATTTGTGCATTTAATTGCTTCAGGAAGATTTTGGGGCAGTGGAGATTTTTATTCTCTTTTTATCATTGCACTGGAAATACAATTTTTGTTTTGTTTTTGTGTATATATGAGAGGTGTGATAGCTAAGTCAAGTGCTAGACATGGCGGCAGCAGTTGCATTGAGCTGCCAAATCACAGAAAAAGCGAGGCAGGCAGTTCAAGTCGCAAAAGGATCTGGAGGAGCCTGTTGCCACCAGTATGCAGATGGTGCCCATTTATATCTCTCCTCTTCCGCTGAACTTGGTGAGGCAGGCAGGTCTGAACAGAATCATTAGCATCTTAGGTTAGAAAACCTATACAGTCATACCTTGGTTCTCGAACGGAATCCGTTCTGGAAGTCCGTTCAACTTCCAAAACGTTCGGAAACCAAAGCGTGGTTTCTGGTTGGCTGCAGGAAGCTCCTGAAGTCAATCGAAAGCTGCGTTGGACGTTCGGCTTCCAAAAACAGTTCTCAAACCGGACTTCCGGTTGGCGTGCCGGCGATGGCGGTCGGGGGGACATGTCGCTCCTGACATTCCCCCGTCGGACTGGGCAAAGGGGTGCTCGCGCCAGCGCCGCGACCCCCAAAACCCCCGGGAAGGGCGTCCCGGGGTCCGGAGGACCTGCAGGAGCTCGGACGCCGGTCCCGATCCCAGGGAGCCCTCAGCGGGGCTCCCGGGAGCGATCGGGCGGCGGAGCTCTAGGGTCCGCTAACAGCCCCGTCTGGCGAAGCTGCGAGACCGTCACCACCGAGCGCGCCGATTCCTCCAAACTCTGCAATTTGGAACCGTAAGTAATTTCAGAAGAAAGAGCCTTAATTTTGGATTAATTTGGACTGGCTTGAGGACGCAAAAACGGAGGTCCGTCCCTTGCCATTGTGTAACAACGACAGGGCATTGTTGCACAGCTTTGAAAAGTTTTAACTGGAAATTGACACTTTGTTTTTGAGTCTTAACCCTTGCGCCTCCCCCGGTCCTAGGGGGCAGATGAAGCTAACTTAACTTTTATGAGCATGAGGATTATTTTGGAGTTTTGGAGATTTTGAAAAGTTGAAAAAGTTTGGAAAAGTTTTAAAAGAACTGCATATTAAAATGGCGGTGAAACAGGATGTGGATTTGACAATATTGTTGGAAAAGCTGAAAGAGTTCAGAATGGAGTACAATGCTGAAGTGAAAGCACTGAGAGCAGAACTGTGTGCTGCTGGGAGCAGCTTTGTGACTGAGATAAAGAAAAGTATAAACAATGGTCCGACTGGCCAGGATCTACAACTAAACCTTGTGAACAGTGCATCTGTTGAGACTAAACAGCAAAAGTTTATTTTGAAGATAACCAGCTGCAAAAGATTTTTTCAATGCAAGTCAAAAAGAGCTGTCGTCATTTCCAGAAAAAAGAGAAGCGTCAGGAGGAAGGTCAGCAAACTACAGCCCAAAGACAAGCAGCGAAGAGGATGCCGAGATAATTTGGACCAAAAATGGAATGGATGGCTAAAGAATCTGGTGGACATTGTTTTGGATGCTACTCTGCAGCAAAGACAATGGGTTTCAAAGTTGGACCCTGAAGGAATAGGATGAGCATTAATATGAAGCAACTGTTTTGTGGCCTACTGGTTTTTGAATTTGGATATGGCAGGAACTGATTACAATATGTCTTTTGGAAAATAATGATATAAGATTGATATATATTATAAATGATAAGTAATTTTTATAATGAAGTAGTCTGCACCGGGGACTGGGGGGGGGGGGGATAGGGATGTTATTGAAGTAAAAGATAAGTATGTAAAAGATGTGAGTGGATGGTAAACGGTTTGAAAATTAGGAGGTAATTGAAATGTTAATGATGTGGAATTAGGAACCTGCTAAGATTGAATATTTTGATAAATGAACACAATGTGGGGGGGCGTGGGGAAGTCATTGGATATTGTTTAAACTGTATGTGATCCGGCTCGAATCGGAGCCGGACAAAAATTTGAAAAACCCAATAAAAATTATTTAAAAAACAAAAAAACAAAAACAGTTCTCAAACCGGAACACTCACTCCCGGGTTTGCGGCGTTCGGGAGCCAAAACGTTCGCGAACTAAGCTGTTCAAACACCAAGGTACGACTGTACATCAAAGCAATTGTTTTCTGCCCTTTGGGGCTTTAAAGATTAACATCAGCACTTTTTTCTTTTAAGCGACCTGCTGCTCCATTTCAAAAAAATTGGGTAAGGGATTTGGCACTAAACCAGGGATGCGGAACCTGTGGTCCTCCAGATGTTGTTAGAGTCCAGCTCTTGCCAGCTGTAGCCAGTGGTCGGGGGTGATGGGGGCAGTGCAAGGTGCTCCATGCCACAGAAGCCTCTTAGGCATTCAAAGGCACAACTGGGATCTAACAGTTCCCCAGACTGTGAACCTGCTCCTAAGGTAGGCATGCAGAACCTATGGCAGTGATGGCTAACCTTGACACTCCAGGTGTTTTGGAACTACAACTCCCATCATCCCTAGCTAACAGGACCAGTGGTCAGGGATGATGGGAGTTGTAGTCCCAAAACATCTGGAGTGTCAAGGTTAGCCATCACTGATATGGCCTTCCTGGTGCTGTGGGCCTCCAAGTGCCATCAGCCCCAGCCCATGGTCAGAGTTGAAGTCCAGCCACATTTGGAGGGCACCAGGTTCCCCACCCCTTCATCTGACTCTTATGGAGCAGTGCAAAAACCAGCCTCTACCCAAACCATTTGACTCGCGTCCAGTCTGTGACCCAGACTTTCAGTACAAGTAGTTTTTTAAAAAGCAATAAAGGCCCCTATTCATGGGAGATATGAAACAATAACAGCAGAGTTTGCTAGTAAAGTGTGCTTTTTATGACCAGAGAAGTACAGTCAACTGTAAAAAGGAAATCCTGCTGTTCCATATTTATTGTCTTCTCCCCTGGTGACTTCCATATCATATTTGTTCAGTTCACAAGTCAGAGCTAGTTTTGCCTGGCTGCCAGCACTCTGCAAGTCTCACTTTGGGATCTTGGGAGAGAATGCGTCTTTCTGAGAAGCTAGACTGCAGGGCCCCACTCTCTTCGGCTGAGTACACACCATACATTTAAAGCACATGGGAACTGTAGTTCACCCCTCACAAAACTACAATTCCCAGCATCCTGAACAAACTGTGGTTCCCAGGATTTTGTGTGTGTGTGTGTGTGTGTGTGTGAGAGAGAGAGAGAGAGAGCGCTTGTGCTTTAAATGCACACACACAGAGCGTCTGTTGATTCAGGACACAGAACATCCTCATCCTCTATTTGAAATCCAATTCAGTTCACCAAGTGTTATCACTTGTGAAGCCAGGAAGGCGACAGCCATACATAAAAAGGTAGAATCAGCAGTCAGGATGAACACCCCCCCCCCAAGATTTGCAGGGTGGGAAATGTAGACTCATATAGCTACCATGTGTAGCTCCAGTTAAATGCATGAAGGAGTTAAGGCCATAGAGTAAGCTTGACCAGATCACGCCCCCTTATGTCCAGTAACCGGCAGCTAGGAAAGTTGTTGTTGTTTTACCTTCTTTCTGCTACTCACTCTCTTCCACCATATGAACCTGATCAGAGTAGACTTCTGAGCTTGACCACTTCAAGCTCAGACCGCGTGTTCAGAAGCTTTTGCCACATTTTGTAAACTTAAGTTTTTCTACCTGAGTTTTTCTTGCTGCTGTACAGAAAAACGCAGGACTCTGACCTTGAATGAGTTTGTAAGTAAACTTATTTTAAACTTACCAAACTTTGTAGTCTATTCACTGCAAAGGGGGTAGAATGGGAAGCCACTGTAAGTGACTTAACAGTAGAATATTTAAAAGGTCTATCTATCCCCATGCTTCATTTGAGAGGGTATGGTTACAGATAGATATAAAGGCTTATTTACCTCCATAGGCTGTGCCCTTTATTTTAGATGAGTTTTGAGCAAAAAGTAGTCAAAATGTATGACATCTAGGAAATACAGAATAAGAGTTACTAACAATAAGATGCATTAGGTGGGATTAATATTCCTGTCCACAGAATGAGAGGTCAGTCTTCAGTATCTTTTTATATTTTATTCTCACTGTGCAAGATACTATGTTTTATACTAAAGAATATACGTAGAATATCTCGCCTGTCAAGGGTGATTGACGCTCCTCTCACAGGTGCAAGTGAGAAATACATGTTACTTACTACTTTCATAGGTATCAGAAAGGGTGAGAGAAAGAGAGAAATAGGAAAATGTATCACTGCACATGCCGCAAGAACAGGGGGCGAGTTTTACTTATTTATTTTCCCGTTGTTGACTTTGTGGTATTTCCACTATCTTATATATTTGTTTTGGAAGAGGTAGTAATAGCTGATGCAAATTAAATATATAGCGATGAGAATAAGGCTTGACTTATTTGGCAACCCAGAATGTTGTAGATGGGGGAAAAAAGAAAAAAATTGGCTGAGGACAAACTGAATTTGGCCTACAGTGTAGTTGTTGTGAACCTGCGGATGTACTTTCATACATTCTGTTCCCATCTGCAACATGCATAAAAACTAGGAGTCACTCGGGGCCAGATCACGCCTAGCCACAGTGCGAACGTTATAGGCACGGCACACTGTGGAGGCAAAAGCTCCCGTCTGCTGTGCATAGAACCTTTCGTAGGAGCAAAGGCTTACGGTTGTCTGCAGGTATCGTGTCCCCGGTTCAGAGCCGTCAGTTGGGGGGAAATGGTGCAAGTGAAAGAGTCCGGCTTTGTGAAAACAGGCAGCAAAGAGCATTGATGTGTTTATAAGACCTGCCTTGGAGTTTAGATGTGTAATACCTAAAAGAGGGCTAGAAGTAATGCAGTATATTGGGGAAAGTGCCAGAGCTGGTGGCCTCGGCAGGGCCCACTGCTGGTACTAACCACTGATTTGGATTCACATGATCAGGGGCGGAAGAAGGGGGAGTGCGGTGGGGGCGGACCGCCCCGGGTGCCACTGCTGAGGGGGTGGCAAAATGCCGGGAGGCACTCACCGCAGGGCCTGCAGCGCGCCCGAGCCACGCGTCTCTCCTGAGCGTAACGCGCTGGCTTGGGCACCCGCAGGCTCCACGCTGCGCAAACGGTCCGCCTGCTGCGTCCCCCCCAGCTGTAGGGCAGCTGAGTGGGAGGAGGCAGGCAAACTCTGGAGGCTGCGCGGTGTACCCTGCCCCTATGGGCAGCTTGCCCCGCCCCTGGGCGCCCTGCCCCAGGCACCCGAGCGGCTTCCTCCGCTGTGCAGGGACTCACCAGCCTTACCATCTTTATTATTCTGACCCCATCCTCAGTGGATGTCAGGAGTGGGCAGGGGCCCTCAAATTTCAGCGGTGACCTATGCAACACTAACAGTCGAGGGGCCCTCTCACGCTCCATTTTGCATCGTTGTCGCTGTGCAACACCCTGTGGTGTTGGCGCCCAGTGCGGCCAAACCAATCACGCTACTCTAAAACCGCCTCTGGAGTGGGGCCAGTCTAATTAAGACAGCAGCTCAGAGATTACTGCTATTCTCTTGTGTCTATTTGGTGATTGGTTTGCAAAGGATCTGTTTCATGATTTTTATTGCTCCATATGAATGTCACTGGCCATTTTGAATTTAACAGGACAAGGCAGATATGAATGTTTAAGTCAAGAATATGGAGCTACCATCTTTGGGTTGTCTGCTATCGGGGACCAAGTTTCCTGGGATTTGATATGTTACTGTCCTTTTTTGTTTTTTGTTTAGGCTGTCCAGTGAACGGTCATCCCGCTCCTAACATTACCTGGTTTCATGCTGGTCAGCCCCTCAGCTTGCCTCACCATGTGTTGTCATCTGGAGAGATTATTCAGATACTGAACATCAGCCATGATTATCAAGGAGAAATCAGCTGCATGGCTCAGAACGAGGCAGGCTCGCTTGTACAAAAAACATCTCTGACAGTCCAAGGTAAAAAACTGCACCTCCAGATTTTTGGAATTGGTGTAATGGCATAGGTAATACAATTGTTGTTGTTTTAAAACAAACAAACAAACACCACACAAATTTCATGTGGAAGCAATCAGTTTCTGGGCAATAGATTATGGATTTTAGAATATTACCACCAGAGTCAGTAAGCTCAAAGAAGAGGACACACTTCACCGGTGTCCACAAATATCAAACGTTTATACCCTACGGCGTAATGTTAAGGATACCCATGCAAAGCAAATTACCGTATTTTTCGTTCTATAAGGCGCACCTGACCATAGGACGCACCTAGTTTTTAGAGGGGAAAAGCCCCATTTTTTTGAGGATCAGCTCAAGTTTCTGCAGCTTCTTTTGCAAAGGAGAAAAGCCCCATTTTTTGAGGATCAGCTTAAAGTTGTTGAGCTTACTTTGCAAAGGGAAAAAACCCTGTTTTGTGGGGTTTAACTCACAGTTCTGCAGCTTCAGGAAAGGGAGCCATTTCTACAGTTTCCAGACAGATAATCTAATCAGCCAGTCACATGTCGCTGGGGAAACAGCCTCCCTCTGCAAGGGGGCGGGGCTTGAATCTCTCTCCCTTATCTCTCTCCCCGATCGTTTGCTGAGCAGCTGCTCAGCGTGCTTCCTTTCAACACCCCCTTCTCTCTCTTTTTTTAAAAAAAGCATAATCTGCTTTTCCCCCTGGGCAGTTCAGCTCCAGGGACCACACATTCGCTCCATAAGACGCACAGACATTTCCCCTTACTTTTTAGGAGGAAAAAAGTGTGTCTTATGGAGCGAAAAATATGGTACCATATAGCATATATTCAACACAAAAAAACGATGACAATTTGTTGTTGACAAAGGACAGCTGGACATATCAAGGGCCCCATTACCTTCAGGAGCTGAGGGCTGCGGGTACCACAGAACACGGCTTTCACGGAATGTGCATTAATGGACTCTGAAAATGCCTCTTTCTTGTCTGAATGAAGGATAGAGGTTGAGCTGAGTGTGTCCACCCTGTAGAAACTCACCTACTCTACAAAGATAAAATCTTCACTTGTTGCTGCACCTACCTCTGACTCTGCCCACCACTGGTATGCGGCCCTCAGAAGGTTACCCAGAAGAGAACGTGGCCCTCAAGGGTGAAAAAATGCTTGCCCACCCATGACCTATAACCGTACAAATATATTGATGCAAAAAAAAGATGGGTTGAGAAGTCTGCTGCTTTTACCCCTACTAATAAGCTCTATTAGATCTAACTCTGTTAGATCTTTTCACCTGGATGTTTTGCTGCTCTTGCAGATTACTGGTGGTCGGTGGATAAGCTGTCGCCCTGCTCAGCCTCCTGCGGTAACAAGGGTCTGCAGTATCACCAGCTGAGATGCTTACTGGACAGAGCCCAAGTCAACATCTCCCACTGCGTGGAGAAGCCCAAACCGGCTCTGCAGCCGGTTGCCTGTAACAGAAGAGACTGCCCTGCGAGGTTTGGCCTTTCTCCTGAAATGTTTAATTATGTGCTACAAAGCATCACTACAAAGTAATGATGGTTCCCTTCTCTAGCTAAGAGTGTGCTGCTGACCAAAAGGAGGGATGCGGGTGGCGCTGGGGTCTAAACCACTGAGCCTCTTGGGCTTGCCAATCAGAAGGTCAGTGGTTTGAATCCATGCAGCGAGGTGAGCTCCTGTCACTCTGTCCCAGCTCCTGCCAACCTACATGCCAGTGCGAGTAGATAAATAGGTACCACTGTGGCAGGAAGGTAAACGGCATTTCCATGCGCTCTGGTTTCCATCACGGTGTCCTGTTGCGCCAGAAGCGATTTAGTCCTGCTGGCCACATGACTCGGAAAGCTGTCTGGGGACAAACGCCGGCTCCCTCGGCCTGAAAGCGAGATGAGCGCTGCAACCCATAGTCAAATTCAACTGGACTTAACCGTCCAGGGGTCCTTTACCTTTACCTATTATAAACTCTATGTGCAGATCCAGTAGCAGCTACAAGTATCTGGGTCTATGTTTGCTCTGCTTGCCCTAGCTGTGTGTGCACCACAAAACTAAATGGCTCTTGTTGAATCAGGGCTATAAAATATAACTTTCTAATATTCGTGCAAGGAAGCGAGACCAAAACATTGATACACACCATACATGGAAAGCATCGTCAATGCACTTTTAAACCACACGACTTCCCTTAATAATTTTGCGGTTTTGTTAAGAGTGTTGGGAATTGTAGCTCTATGAGGGGGGAAACTACAGTTCCCAGAATTCTTTGGCGGAATTCATGTGCTTTAATCATGTGTTTTCAACATGTGCTGTGCGCATTCCCATTGCTACTGAAGTGCAGATTGCACCGCAGGATTGAAACTGCCTGGTGGTTGTGGTTGTTATTTATTAGATTTATATACTGCCTTTCATCACAAGATCTGAGGGCGGTTCACAGGATGAAAATACAAGGTAAAAACACAAGCAAATAATTAAAACAAAAACAACAAAAACGTCACCGTCGTCCCCCAATCCCACAAACACATTTAAAAGGCTGTAGGTAGAATATTAATCAGCCTTATAAAGCCAAAAACACACACACACAAATTTGGTTGCCTGCGGTAAATGAAGAGTTCCCTGCTGGCAGTCAAGTGAGGAAACTCTTGTAAAAAAAACAGAGAGAAACAAGGTCCATATGAATGCAGGAGGCGGGAGAAGTATTGGGTGAATCCAGCTTCCATAGTCACATAGTTCCTTTTATGAGATGGCTTGTAAAAAGCACAGCTTAGTAGAAGAAAGCAATAATTCTCAGCACTTTTTGGAGACTACTGTATTCTGTGATCTGTTTTGTTATGACCAGCGGTTTTAAATAAATAAACTGAGCCAAACTGCAGGCCACACTCCCCATGTTATCTTAGACATAAAGATTCCTAGACTTGGGCTTGGGAGAGACTAGATTTTTCAACCCATCTTTTGGAGAAAACGTAGGCTGCGTACATACTCCCATTTACCCTGAATCCACTATTTGAATCCACGTCTGGTTTGGGAGGTGACGTAAACGCGTAAAATTAGCTACAATCCATATCTACCCTATACAATGGCATGCAGTCAGTGGACTAGACTAGTCCATAACTGTCAACCTTTCCCTTTTCTTGCAAGGAATCCTATTCGGAATAAGGGAATTTCCCGCCAAAAAAGGGAAAAATTGACAGCTATGGACTAGTCCCCTAAATGTTCCCAGTAAATTGAAGTATTAAAGCCTGGCGCCTCCTCACCAAGGTCTGAGAAGCTTGTGCCCATCTCAGAGAGGGAGGCGCGATGCTCAGACACATGACGTTGGGCGTCATACACGCGACATCGGGCTTCCCAATTGCCTTCGCAAGTTGGCGTACCTAGCCCTAACTGTTCCCCTACAAACAAACAAAGAATAATCACACACCACTGAAAGGCACTCCTAGCCATTGAGGCTACTTTACCCTCAAGTGATGAAGATGGATCCAGGCCTACCCCCAACCTATGCAGCCAGTGTGGTGTAGTGGTTACGAGCGGTGGACTCGTAATCTGGTGAACCGGGTTCGCATCTCCGCTCCTCCACATGCAGCTGCTGGGTGACCTTGGGCTAGTCACACTTCTCTGAAGTCTCTCAGCCCCACTCACCTCACAGAGGAAGGGAGATGAGAATGTTAGCCGCTTGGAGACTCCTTCGGGTAGTGATGAAGCGGGATATCAATTCCAAACTCTTCTTCTTCTTTACGAAGGAGAGCAGCCCCCATGCAGGACAGGCAAGTGGTCAACCTCCCCAACACAGGGACCACCCACTTACTGTGCCTCCATCTTCCCAAGTGTGCATCCTCCCCGAGAGAAGCTTGCTGTCTTTTTTCCTCCTCCGCCGCCTTTTCAACTATGGTGCCATGCTGAGTCGTCCAAACTTGGCCATGTGGTTCAGCTCTCTCTTCACTAACCACACAGGCTATACAGCAAAGGTTTTTTCCTTTGCCACAGCAAGAAGAGAGCTCGACCGTGAGCCTGGGTTTGGACAACAGCAGGCTAAGGCAAACCTTGCTCAGCTCAGTATGATGTGGAAGTGAAGAAAAAGACTGCGGAGGAGCAAAGTGGTTGCGAGCTGCTCTCCGAGAACGTGCAAGTTTGTGTGGTCCCCGCAAGCCATTCACGGTGTCGTGAGAAACCAGGCCAACGTAGACATTGTGGAGCAAAGGTCTATCATGGGCCGCTTCCGGTGTTTCATGACCTCAGAATCTTTTCTGACAATAGCAGCAGCAGCAGCACAGCTGCCAATAGAAACAAAACAACAACAACAAAGATCCGCATGATCAGCTTGGAGTGGCCACCTTGGAAATAGCCCCCCTTTTATTACTTTTCCACAATGTTTCACACACCTCTGCTTTAGGCAAAAGGTGGCCAGCAGAATCGTAAGGGACAACTGGGACCAAGAGAGAGTGCGAAATATGAAACTTTCTCATTAATATCAGCAAACTTCTGACTTGCTGGTGGGAACACATTCGGCAGGAATGATTTATGCACATTCATGCGCTCCTCTCCTGAGCTGCAGCAGCGCCCATGCTGCTTTTCCCGACTCCCAAGAAACTCATGAACTGTACATAAGCTTGGAAAGAGAAAGAGGTTGGAAATGCAGGGCTGAAATTTACAAGGGGCAGAAAAACCTGTGGATTTGACCTTTCCAAAGAGCAGCGCTACAAAGACAGGGGAAGTTTGTTTTCTTTGTTTTGGCAGGACCTGATAGGTTTCTGGGGGTATTTGGGGTGGGGGTGGGGTCCCGGTTAGCAGCACAAGAATAAAAGCAAATTCACAGTTGCAGAGTTTGCATTTTAATTTAATTTAAAGGTCAAGAAAGAGAAGTCCTATTCATGTTTACTTGGAAGTAAGTTCCTTGCTTCATATATACCGGGTGTATATATAAATAATTTTTTAATTTTTTGCACAAATTTCCCAACGTAACAACTTCATAACATCGTAACAAATCTTTGGCTATCACAGCCTAAGACTTCCCTCAACCCCTTCTAATGGTTTTCTAAATTCCTCTCTATTTTTATCCTTATTAGGATAAAAGCCGAGTTGACTGAAAGTACAATTTCAGAAGGAAGATAAGATAGGTTGTTTTGCTACATCCCTGTGTCTCACCTACCAGTAATTCCTCTTCCTTTCCCCTTATCCTTGCGCTAGGTGGATGGTGACGTCGTGGTCCCATTGTACACAAAGCTGTGGCGGAGGCATTCAAACCCGTCGGGTGACATGTCAAAAGCTGACAGCTGCAGGCAGCTCCATGCCCATGTCAAACGACGCATGTGCTCACCTTTCCAAGCGCCCGGTAGACACCCAGAGCTGCAACAGACAGCTGTGTGTTGAGTGGGCAACTTCTGCCTGGGGGCAGGTAAGTACACGCAGGTACCAGCCATCCTTTGGGATTGTGAGGAGGTTAAAACGGGGGTTGAGAATGCATTTAAAAAATTGGGTTGCTGTCTCTCTACTAGATGGCCCTGTGCAAGTCATCATCCCAGTCCCAGTTTTGTTGTTGTTTAGTCGTTCAGTCGTGTCCGCCTCTTCATGACCCCATGGACCAGAGCACGCCAGGCACTTCTGTCTTCCACTGCCTCCCACAGTTTCGTCAGACTCATGTTGGTAGCTTCGAGAGCACTGTCCAACCATCTCGTCCTCTGTTGTCCCCTTCTCCTTGTGCCCTCCATCTTTCCCAACATCAGGGTCTTTTCCAGGGAGTCTTCTCTTCTCAGGAGGTGGCCAAAGTATTGGAGCCTCAGCTTCAGGATCTGTCCTTCCAGTGAGCACTCAGGGCTGATTTCGTTCAGAATGGATCGGTTTGATCTTCTTGCAGTCCATGGGATTCTCAAGAGTCTCCTCCAGCACCATAATTCAAATGCATCAATTCTTCGGCGATCAGCCTTCTTTATGGTCCAACTCTCACTTCCGTACATCACTACTGGGAAAACCATAGCTTTAACTATACGAGCCTTTGTCGGCAAGTCTCAGTTACCCACCTGTAAAACCACGGTGACCTGCCTCTCAGGGTTGCTTCAGTGCAGGCAAAAATTAGTATTTTAACATGGTGTGTGCGTGTGTGATTAAAAAGTTTGGTGTATATTAATCATAATAGCATTAAAGGAAATTGTAAGCGCATGTTGCTGTCACTCTTGGTTGACCCTAAAATGACGGCGTTAAGCCATATGTTTTAATGGATGTTGTTAAATATTGGCTGCACAGGGAAATTAAGTTTAGTAAAACCCAGTAATATCCTGATAAAATTATAATAGCCGTATGACTGCATCATCTGCAATATCCGGCCCATTACTGAGAATGATCACAGCATGGTAAGCCAATTTGGAAAGAATAGCAAATAAAGTACGTCTTATGTCAGACAGGTAAAAAGGCCTTGTGGGTCAACTAGCAACGTTTATTCTACAATTCCTGATGAACCAGATGGACTTATAATTCCCTGGTTAAAAGACATTACACGTTGCATTACTGTCCGTTACACAGTATGGAGTGTTGAGCTGCCACAAGGAGGGCAATGCCAGCCCATCCTGAAGAATACGGTTTGGTGGGGTGAAGAAGGATTGTAAGGTATCCTATGGCCAAATCAGACTTATTATCAGCTTTCATTTAGCTGATAACTGCATTAAAAACATGTGTATGCACGTGCGCGCACAAATTCTGCTTTTGTAGATTTTAGAAAATGTTCCCTCCAGCATTGATTGACTTATCATGCTGCCATTTATTTAAAAAGGATCAGATCTTTCCTTGAAAAGCTGTAAGCAAATGGTCTAATTTGTACTTTCCCTGGAATGTCAGGTAAGGTTTATGTCTAGTTCCCCCAGAGGGATGGCTGTTAGTTTATAGCATCCCATGATGTCATATCCAAGCTCAATTATAAAAAGTTGTATGAATTCATCTGTTTCACCTGACCTTTCGGCTTTCTGATATAATATTTCTCCAACCAGAGAACAGGGAGAGGGGTTTCTCAAGCATTGTATAAACTTACAAGGCTCCATTCCCAGGCAGGCCTACAAATTGATTATTCTGATTACAATTAAGAACAGATTACTGGCCATGGATCAGTGCCATGTCACTATTGTATCACAGAGTCCGCTCAAGGAGACATCAGGTTCCGATTGGCCAAGCTCAATGATTACCTTTCCCAAAGTGCAGGGGAAATAAGCAGATTACGTTGTCCCCTCTGAAAACAGACCTCCCCCCCCTCCTCCCATCTCGTATCATTCAGTCTTGATGTAGGCAGGGGCGTAGCAACGGGGGGGCGGGCCGCCCCGGGTTCCACCCCAGAGGGGGGTGACACTTTTTTTAAAAAAAATTTTTTTTAACTTCATTGAAAAAAAGAGATAATAGACACACACACAACCCCCACACCTCACAAAGTGGCACCATCAGAGGGGGCGACACTTTTTATTTTTATTTATTTTTTTACATTATTATTATTATTAGTATTATTTTTTATTTTAACTTTATTGAAAAAAAAAGAGATAATAGACACACACACACAAAACCCCCACACCTCGCAAAGTGGCACCATCAGAGGGGGGTGACACTTTTTAATTTTTTATTTTTTTTAAATTAAAGTGGGGGGGTGACAAAAAAATTCCGTCCCGGGTACCACCTGGGCTTGCTACGCCTCTGGATGTAGGTGTCATGGCAGCCTCAAAGGCAGGGATTTCATGCAATCATTTCTCATAAGAATTAAGAATGTTCACTGTAACTCCAGTTTTACTCGTGTTAGTTTGCAGTGGAGATATTTGAGACTACGGATTTGAAATCTAGGGCTGAGGAATTTCAAATGCTGTTTGTGAGGCAGGCAGTTCAGAGTAATGGTAGGGGAGTCAAAAGTTTCCTTGGGTGGATTGAGTCCCCTCTGGGAAGTAGTAGCTCAATTCAGGGTTGGATTGACTCCGGACCTTTGGGGTGTTCACAGCATGATAGATCATTCCACTTCCAGACAATATAGTCATGTAAGCAGGCAACGTCCACAGTATTTGGTGAGGAATCAAGTTGGAGGTGATACCTGGCAATGAGCAGGAGCATAAGTGAAATCAGTAGTCCTACTCCTGCAACACTCAACAGAACAAACCCCATCGCTCTCAGCAATGTCGCCATTCCAGTGGGAGGACAGCTAGTTGGCAGCAGACCATGTCAGACCGAAGGGTGCTGGACAATATCCACAATGGTGTTTGTCTGGAATGAACCTACAGCTCCTCCATCCAAAAAAGATAGATTGCTCAGAACGGTATTAGAATAAATGTTACCAAGAACTCTGGCCACAAGTTTTAACAAAAGAATAAGTTTACTCGTGAGTAAATTCAAATATTATATCAATCCTGTTAGGAATTACAGTCTTAAACGAAAATAATACGTAGTTTCACAATGAAAAGTCTTTTGGAGGTTGAAGCAAGGGCTTCTGAGATGTGAATCAGATGTATGATGCGAACACTGGAAACCAGGACAGGGCCCTGTTTCGGAGCAGATGCCTTCTTCAGCTCGTTTTTTTGAAAAGAATGTGAATAATATATAATTTCTGTTTCTTTTGAATCTTTGGTAGATGTAGCGTCTTAGATAAGTGGATCAATGTGTATCAAAGTTTTCCTGTGTTTTTCTATGCGTTTCCTCTTCATTTATTCTAGTGTATTTTGCAACCAGAAGGTATTAGGCCTCAAGTTTTGCAACCAACTCATAAAATACCACCGTTTTCTGATGGAGACGTTGCAGCCTATTCAGGAATATCTCCAAAAGGAGGGACTTCATATCCTCTGACTATCTCACAGAAGCCAACCTGCGCATTGTGGGAATGCTCAGGGTGGCAGGAGAAGATATATTGTTTATTAATATCCTTCCTAACTTGCACTAGCAAGTTCCTTTACTTAGCAGAGTTACATCCCCCTTTTTACATGCACAGCAGATAGCTGGTTGCAGGCTCGTGTGAGCCTCTCACTATTATACAACTCAGTCTGTCTCAGATTGAATTGTATGTTCCTGGTAAGTTCCCTTGAATCCCTCTTAAAAGAATAAAGACGCCACAATCTTATTCAAAGTCAATAAAAGAAGTTTACTTACATCAATTCACAGTTGGATTCCTGAAAGCAGACTTAGTTACAAATATGTACATGTGGATCTACCCCATATGGGGGAATAATCCCAGGGCTTCTGCTAGCTGAGAGCTAGCAGAACAGTCCTAGCTGAAAGCTGGTCAAACGAGGAAGGAAGTCAAAAAGAAGGAAAGTGTGCTGCGTGACTCGTCCTTTTATTACCTGGACAGGTGAGGTCACACCCTCCTTCTATCACATGCAAAGGAAGGATGCTCCAGCCAGGAGGAACAGGAAGTTTCGACTGGCTGGACCAAACATTTCTCTGCATGTCTTCTCTAGCATTACAAGGAATGTTGTACTTGACTGCTTCTCATGGATCACATCCCACACACATTCCTATCTTTCCACCACAGCACAGGTTCCTCAGGTTTGCCTACAACGGCTTTCACCTCCAATAGGGAGCAATCTGCTTTGCCCTTGCCTCAGCCCAGAGAGCATTCACCTAGGTCAGGGGTAGGCAACCTTCGGCTCCCAGATGTTTTGGGACTACAACTCCCATCATCCCTGACCACTGGTCCTGTTAGCTAGGGATCATGGTAGTTGTAGTCCCAAAACATCTGGGAGCCGAAGGTTGCCTACCCCTGACCTAGGTAATGGCTGCTTCTGTGCCTATTCCCTTTTCCTCACCTCGAGGACTTGATGATTGACTCTGCATCCCTGCACCAAATAACAGAAGACTTCATGTGACCCTGTCGGCCTACTAGGATCACAACTTCATGATCAACTACGAGAAGGCCAAGAGGCTATGAAATCTGGAAGGGCCTAACTGATATATATTTCCACTGCAGAGTTCTTTGTAATTATTTTCATTTAGGCAGATCTGTAGTCATTACCCATTTTTCCACACTGAGGGGAGTTTTCCTTAGATCTGTGGACAACCCTTCCGTGAAACTCTTTATGAATTCTCATTCACAACTTTTGTTACGTTTCCAGGACTTGCATTAATTGTCTCGTGCTTTTCGGTTACTTGTTTTTAAGGGGTTGCCTGTAAATTATGAGTAGTAAAACGTCCAGCAAACGGGATAGAGTGACGTTTGCTGTGTGGATCTCAAGCTGCAGGCCAACAAAATGGGAAAGTGAGAGGGGGCTTTTCATTTGTCCTAAACTCTTGAATTTATAGCACCAACCAAGGCACCTTGAAAGACTAATGTGTTTACTGTAGCATCAGTTTTCAGAGGCTCTGGCACACAAAAGTCCATGCTACCATTAATTTCCTGGTGCAACAGGACTCTTGTTGGTTTTGCTGAAACAGACCACCCTAGCTACGCTTTTGGAATTTAACAATAAATTATTAAATCATACATGTCCCAGGCCACAGGGAACATCGGACTCATTTGCAGTGTTCCTTTAGCAGTACTGAAAGAAATGCATGCTATATCTTCGTTCTGCTACAGCCCGCTCAATTTATGACCCACCGAGCTGAATTCAATATACCAGCCACGTATCGTGGCGTGTCAGGTGCTTGGGAATTAACCCCCCAACACACACACACCTCTTTTACAATCCTGGACGAGCAACAAATAAATATTTATCAAGTCCTTGATAGGTTTCGATACGTGATTGGTAGGCTGCATTCTTTGGTGATAATAATAAATAGTGCAGGTCTATTCTAAGTGTCCAGTTGTCTTTGTTAACAGTGTAATGGCGCATGCATTGGATCTCGACTGGCTGTACAACACAGGCAGGTCTTCTGCCGGACCAGGGATGGGATATCTGTGCCTTCCGACCAATGCAGCTCCCTCCCAAGGTAAGCCCTGCTGGTATTTTCAGAAACTGACACCGCGTTTGCCAATTGAGACATAGCATTATTTATGTTTTGAACTTTAAGTTTTAATCCAGTTGAATAATTACAATAACAATAATAAGAATTTATTATTGTTTGGGCAGCTCCAAACAGAATATTAAAAGCACGATAAAACACCAAACATTAAAAGCTTCCCTAAACAGGGCTGCCTTCAGATGTCTTCTCAAAGTCAGATAGTTGTTTATTTCCTTGACATCTGTTGGGAGGGCATTCCACAGGGCAGGCGCCGCAACCGAGAAGGCCCTCTGCCTGGTTCCCTGTAACTTGGCTTCTCGCAGGGAGGGAAACGCCAGAAGGCCCTCGACACTGGACCTCAGTGTCTGGGCGCCCATATGGGACGGGGCGTGCAGTGGGGCTTCAGCCGCCCTACAGCTGGGGGGGGAGGCAGAGGGCGGACAGCGCGGAGCCTGCGGGTGCTGAGACGCGTGGCTCGTGCGTGCTGCAGACCCCTCAGTGACGAGTGCCGCCCACCATTTTGTCACCCCCGTCAGGGTGACACCCGTGGTGGACCCCCCCCCCGCATGTCCCTTCCTACGCCCTTGCGTACAGGTGTTGTTTTTAAGAATACTTCTGCAGTAGCACTGTATCTCTTCTGTTTGCCCAAAGGCCTTTGAGCACGCAGAACTGCTGGACAGATGCTTGCGGAGTGCACTGGAGGGTCAGTCTGTGGACTCTGTGCACGGCTACCTGCGGGAACTATGGCTTCCAGTCGAGACGAGTGGAATGTGTGCGCGTCCGCACCAACAAACCCGTGCAAGAGCACTACTGCGCCTGGAGACCGAGGCCGGCTAACTGGCAGCGTTGCAACATCACTCCCTGTGAAAATAGTACGTCTTTCCAATTTAGCACTGCAGTCGCTTGGGGAAAGCCGCTGTCTGAATACGCGGATTCTGAGGACTGGTTCACGTGTCGTCCTCTGCAGGTGGTCGTAGCTGGGGTGCATGAAATAATTTCACCACACTGCTGATTCCCCAGATTTCTAATCAGATTATATATGATAAAGTTCTCATCACTACCCGGCAGAACATCATGAAAGACTAGCTTCCAGAACTGTTGCATGTAAACCACAATTACATTACTATAGTAAATAAAGCTCCGTGGTTATTCTTTATAGTCATTGTCGCAGGATAATCCCAGATGAAAAACTGAATTTTTGCAGCTTGAAATATGTACTGATTCATATATATGAATATATATTTGCATAATCTTTTTTCTCACAGCTCCTTTGTTCTAGAGAGGCCCCAAGATCCACTTTGTGGCTGTGCATTTTAAAAAAATTCTGATCTGTTTCTGCATCGTTCTGCGCTCTCCCCACGTCAATCAGTGTTTCAGTTCGATCTGCATTTCAGGCTTTAACCTGTTCTGCATAAACAAAGCTGTGTGTTCCCCATTCACTATAATGGAGTATCTAAAAACAGCTGTAACTTTCTCCGCCTTTGGCCAAAGTGAATGAAATGTTCAAGCCCAAGAGCCCCTTCAGATTGGATTAAGCCTGCCAAATTGCAGACAAAAACGTTATGGGGTTTTTTTGGGTGGGGGGAAGTAAACGGCCAATAGTTCTGTCTTAAGTTCTGTGAAAGAAATGGCCCCTAATAATAATAATAATAATAATAGTAATAATTTTATTTATACCCCGCCCTTCCCAGCCAAGACCGGGCTCAGAGCGGCTAACACCAATAAAATCACAACAGAACATACAAAACAATCAATTAAAATGCAGGTTAAAATACGATTTAAGGTTTAAAATGCAGCCTCATTTTTAAGTAGCCCACCAATCAAACCATAAAGGAATGAAACATCAGGGTTAAACTGAAACCAACCCAAAGGCCAGGCGGAACAGCTCCGTCTTGCAGGCTCTGCGGAAAGATGCCAAATCCCGCAGGGCCCTGGTCTCTTGTGACAGACCGTTCCACCAAGTCGGGGCCAGTACTGAGAAGGCCCTGGCCCTAGTTGAGGCCAGCCTAGCATTCTTATGGCTCGGGACCTCCAAAATGTTATTATTTGAGAACCTTAAGGTCCTACACAGGGCATACCAGGAGAGGCGGTCCCTTAGGTACGAGGGTCCTAGGCCGCAAATGTTGCAACGGTAATGAAATGATAGGAAGACAGGAACTTTGCAGAGAAGCTATAAAACTAGTCAACATATGAGATGCAAGGTGATGGATTCTCTCTTTTAAAAAAAATAATAATAATGCAATTATTCTCTTTTTCCTAGTCGAGTGCAGAGATACCACCAGGTACTGTGAGAAGGTGAAGCAACTGAAGCTCTGCCAGCTCACGCAATTCAAATCACGGTGCTGTGGGACGTGTGGAAAAGCATAAAGGTGGCAGGCAGAGAACCATCCAATGAATTGGGCACCACCTCTGCCATGTTACTGAGAAGGGCTTCTTCATAAAAAGGAAAAATTGGAATGGAATGGCCTTGTCTTCCATTTTATTTATTTATTTTTTCCCTCTCCCCACTTTTTTCATTTCTCCCTTTTTTTTCAAAACAAAACCCCTTTCTTAAACTGAAGTCTTTGTAAAGACCTCGACAAGGTTTCCCTTCTATAAGGAGGCTGGGAGACAAAACGCAGCAAGTCACAGAATTCGTTAGGAGGGTGCAGACCAAAACAAAAGGAGAGAGAGAAAAGAGTCTGGAATGATGGAACGCCCTGGAAGACTTCAAGGCTGCCCTTTGTGGACAGAAGGAACCTGCGGAAACCGACCCTGAGCAACGGGACTCTGCAAATGCCTAGCAAAACTGCCAGTACCTTGAGTCAGAGACGTGACATTCGCCCCTGCACAAAAGAAAGGATAACAAAGTGGAAGGGAAAGGGGCGTTGTGTTGAAGAATGGATTGGCCTTCAGTTGACCCTGGAAGGCTTGCTTAGGTCAGGAGAATAGATATGGCCATCTGATAAAAGGAGTAGCTTCCTATGGAGTGCATTTCACCATGTGGACATGGGAAGGAACAGCCACCCATCACTGGGCGAAGAGAAATTTACCCTGTACCATTGCAGTCAGAAATACGGGGAAGCAAGGGAGCGGGGAAATTCTGCTACTCGCCATTGGGGCAGGATGCTGCAGCCCAACAGCTTCCCAAATGGTTGTGTGTTCATGTGCTCAGCCGTTCCGTATATTCCTCCGCCTTGGGTTTTGTGTAGCTGTTTCTCTGTTGTGTTGCCACCTGGGCCTCTCTGCTTTTGGTTTATGCTCAGGAGGCACAGTCCAAGTCTCAAAATACTGCATCGGCACAAGCTCCATTTCAATGTGGCATTAAAACAGGGATGAAAAGGGTATATCCATTAATCCCAGTCACAAAAAAGAGCCTTGAAAGAAATGAGGCTTTGCCTCTTATCACATTTCAGTTGATTTCTGTTCATTGTCCTGGTATTCCTCCTGACACATATAGTCGTACTTTGATTTTCGAACAGAATGCATACCGGGAGTCCGTTCGACTTCCCAAACATTTGGAAACCAAGGCGCGGCTTCCGATTGGCTGCAGGAGCGTCCTTCAGCCAATCGGAAGCCGCGCCGGATGTTCGGCTTCTGAAGCAAAGTTCGCAAACCAGAACACCCACTTCCGGGTTTGCGATGTTCGAGTTCCAAGTTGTTCGTGAACTAAGCTGTTCAAAAACCAAGCTACGACTGTATAGACTCTTGGTTTTTTTTTATAAAAAACACACACAAAAATTATTCTCAATAAATGCTGAATATATGCAATGATAATCACGTACCAATAAAACACTTGATCAATTTTAGACCAGATGAAACTGGAGAAAGAGCCCAGGTTCAAAAACCCTGAAGCAATTATCAGGTTTAGCTGGTGCTAATAAAAATTAAATTGGAACATAATTAAGAGTTAATGATTGAAATAGGATGTAGGTTGGGCAGGTGCATAGATGCAATGGTGCCTACTGAGTGTAAAAAATAAATAAAAGAAGAAGATTTGATAATAACGGAGGAAAGTGTGGGACCTAGTCCAGAAAAAGAAATACCTTGAGACACCTGTAGCTAACAGTACAGAATAAAAGTATACAGGTTAAAAATGCAAAAGAGTGTAACTCTTGAATGTGACTTGAGATTCGTACAACGCAGCCGTCTCCACCCCCACCCCACCCCGCTGGCCCAGAATTGGCCCACAATCAGGTGTTTCTCACTATGAGCACATTAAGGTTAAACACACCCTGTCTGAATTCCCACGAGTTCAGCATCATGTTTAAAACGGATCAGTAGCACCTGGACCATCGATCCATGGCATGGGGCCACAGCATGGATTGATGCGAATGGCCTGCTTTAAGCATGACGCCGACTGCGTTGCTCCTTGCAAAGGTAAGCGTTCCCGTAACTGTGGGAACATGACTGTGCTGCCTTCTCATTTGAAGCAGATCTCGGACAAAAAGGACTCCCTTCGGAGGAAGGGCAAGATAAATGTTGAAAAAGTAAAGGACTCTCAGTCGAGGTGGCCCCTGAGCCACACGCCCACTTTAGTGAAACCTACGGCCAATAAATGTTTTCGGGGTCAGGTATTAAGCAGGCTTCAGCTGGACTACTTTGACCAAAGTCCATGCACATCTCATGCACACTTTGAGATTCAGAAGTGTGCATCCAACAGGCTCTCGCAGCTATTTTGTAGTGACCATCTAGGTGCATGTTTCCCCCCGTGAATGGCTCAGTTAGTGTTTGGCAGATTTGCTTCATGCAGGTTGTTAAATAGGTGTTTGTCCACACAGCTCATGTGGGTTGCGTGAGTATCACTTCCAGGCTGCAAACGGCAGGTGGGCCGGCGGGCGAGGTTGTACAGCAACCTATGCAGCCTGCAGCCCCCGGCCCCAAAGTGAAGCAGTTTCTGCAATAAATAGCCTTGCGCCTTTGTGTGCTTTGAGCTCTCTAGGGGATGGGCGAAGACCACCTTTTGCATTCTGACCCACATCCGTCACAATCGGCGCTGTTTCCATTCCACTGCAGTTCAGTTTCTGCCAAATGCTACATTATGTCTGCTAGTTAATGTACCTTACACTCGTTTCAATGTAAAGGAAACGCCGAAACAACGTTTAAAATGCCGTTAACTTGCGTGCTTGTTTGCAGACTCAGAAACGGCAGCAATGTGAACGAACACTGATCGTATTTGTTCGATTCATTTCTGCTCTTGACTGCAGACAAACGCACAAGCTGAAGCAGATTCCGCTTCCTTTTCCGTTTTTGTCAGAATTCCCCGACATCCCTATAGGTGTCTAGCGGATTTATAGATCCGGGCTTTAGTGCCACAAAGTGCTGCACCTTTTCAAGCCAAGGAAAATAAAAGGCTGTTTAGGAAGAAGCCCCCACGTCAGTGGGTCAAGGCAGCGGGGAGGCCTGGCTTGCAAACATTTAGCGTTGTGCGGTTCTCGTCCTTTGGTTGAGCACCAGGCTCTATAAAAGGGCTTAGCTGTGCCTCAGGTGTCTCTGTAGGAGCCCAGGGCTTGCGCTGGAGTCATAAAACGCAGCTCAAGTGCTGAAGGTAGCATTGACAGGTTGCAGCTTTTATTACCTGCCAATTCTAAAGCAAGTCTGGAAGTTCTCTGGTGAGGCCAGCATCAGGTCCGACAGATTAAATTGCCTCCGGTTTTGGGTCATTCCAAAATGTATCTGGCAGGGAATATGTGTTCTCTCTCTCTCTCTCTCTCTTTCAGATGGGTCTCTGAGCTATTGTGTTGCTATGAATCAAAGCGACGTTTATTTAAAAAGGAGAAGAAGAATGTCTTTCTATGTATGTAAATGTATCTTTTTTTTGTATATTTATTAGAATTTC
Source organism: Darevskia mixta (assembly GCA_034641385.1). Lineage (NCBI taxonomy): Eukaryota > Metazoa > Chordata > Lepidosauria > Squamata > Lacertidae > Darevskia > Darevskia mixta. Next base: position 23,522,283 of record JAWWNH010000017.1, read on the forward strand.
TTGTATAAAAAGTGCAATATGAATAATTGTACATTATGTTGTTCAGATGAACCTATTTAGGAGGAGGAGCTATTCTGTTATCCCTCTGCAATGTGTTTTTGTTGTACCAGTGATAATGCATATTCCCTCCCTGAATTCTAATCAGCACTTCTTGTTTAATATTGACTGCGTTTCAGCGCATACAGAGTAAATTGCAACAACTGGGAGGGCAAGGGTGGGGTGGTTTTTTTAATTTTTTAAACTGTCAAACAAGGAGTTACCAAGAGAACCAACGGCAGCTTACTTAATAATGACATGGTGCCTGTTTTCCGACAGCAATAACTGGCGAGAAATGCAGCGGTAATATCAGCCTTCGGTAGGGTTGCCATATTTTGAAGAGCAAAAAAAACAGAGGACGCTGTGCCGGCCATTCAAAGCAAATAAATGCAATTTGTCTCAAATTTTACCCTTGAAAAAAAGGGGACGTGTCCTGGAAAAAGGGGGCGCATGGCAACCGTGCGGCAGCTTACCTCTTTTATACCCTGTTTCCCCTTTTTTAATACGTAGTCATAAAGTAAGCCATGGCAGGGGTTTTTTTACCTTTGTGAGAAGTAAGACGTACCCCAAAAGCAAGCCGTGGTGCCGCCATTGTTCCCGTCGCCTCCTCAGCCCCTCCTGCGTGCGCAGGGAGCCAGCGAACCAGTGAGAGGCACGGGGAGAAAACGCGCCTCTTGCGGAGTTCTGCCCCGCCTGCTTAGCACGCAGGGGGAGGCTGTACCGTACCATACTGACGTAATAAAAATAAGACATCCCCCGAAAATAAGCCACCCTGTGTTTTTTTGAGAAAAAAAATTATAAGACGGTGTCTTAAAAAGGGGGAAAGACGGTAGTCATTATGCAATAACTCTGCTCCAAGGGATCTCGGAGAGTAAAGCCCCGTTGGACCAGCATGCCTGGGGCTCTCACCCAAGCAGACTTCCCCAGCCAATTTAGCGTAGAGTGAAGCTCCACGCACACAACCCTTTGTTGCCCCCTTCATTCGCGTGACGCTGCGGGTGGGCGTCACAGAAGGGCCTGCGTCTTCAGAGCCATGCAAACCAATTCCTACAGAAATCGAGGACCGTACCGCTTGTATTTTGTGGTGCTGAATTGCACTCAGAGGCTGACCCGGCCACTCTGCCCCCCCCCCTTTGCACACCATGGCCAGGGTCCTCTGCGCAGAGCGCTGGTGCCAAGTCCCTCTGGGGCTTGCAGGTTCGTTAACTGTGCAAAGGCTTGCAGCCTATGAATGTAATTTCAAATGTAATTTGTCTGATGAATTGCAACCTGAGAGCATCAGTGTACATTTATTAGGGTTGGAAAATATTACAGGAGGCGGCTTCCCTCCCCTTTAAAAAAACGAAACAAAAAACTTGATTATATAATTTTTTTGTACAAATAATGCATCTTATTTATTTACTCCCTCTTGTCTCGTCTCGTTCTTTATAAACCATGCGGACGCCTTGGAATTTAGAAACAGCTCAGGCTTCATTTCTTTCCTAGATCTGAAGGGAAGCCTCAAAACCCGTAGGCTGTGTACACACCATACATTTAAAATACACCCCCCCCCCCGCAAAAAAACAATCTGGGAACTGTAGCTTGTTGAGGGTGCTGGGAATTGGAGCCCTGTGAGGAGAAAACTACAGTTTCTCATACTCTTTGAGAGAAGAGGTATATGTGCTGCCGAAGGGAGCACCTTTGAGAGAAGAGGTGTGTTTTAATAGCCAGTTTAAATGTGACCTTAGGCTTCGGTTACCAGGCGAGAGTGTGGGTTTAACATTAGGCAAATGACTTAAGCTTCCTTCTCCAGCCCCCTAAGTGACCCAAAACTGAAACCCAAAGTACTGTTGTGCAGATGAGAAACAAATAGTAGCCATGGTGAATGATACTGCAGCAAACAAAACTCCTTAACACCTGCTCTCATGTCAGCCATCGTTATCCGCCTGAATTTAAAGGGTGCCAAAAAGAATTTTGGCCCACTTTAAAACCGAAGGCTGGTTCGTTGCACGTGAACAATCCCAGTGCCGATGAAATATCTGCCAAATGGGGGGAACCAGGGCTTTCCTCACCGGCTTCCTTCTGCCCAACAAGGAGTACTGCATCCGACTTGCAGCGGATTTACAAGAGGAGGGTTAGCACCATATGAAGTGGCTTCTCGCTTATTTTATGGCCTCTCCCTTTTAAGATACCAGAGTGAAGCTTCTGTCCTGAGAGGCTTGTTCTTGGCTGAGCTTTGATTTTAATTTTATCTTTAAAAAAACCAAAACATATATAACGACAAAATGCAAAACAAAGAGCCAATAGTCCCATGCGAATCAGGCTACATTTATCTTGCTCACTAACCTCACAGGACCTGATAATCAACTCCAGATTTGTACTGCAGATATTATGCAGGGAGGTGAGTTAAGATACGGCTGCAAACGCACCATATACATTTAAACCACACTCCCGCCCGCCCACTCACCCCTAAAAAGTCCTAGGAAATCTAGTTTGCCCCTTCCAGAGCTACAATTCCCAGCACACTTAGCAAACTATAGTTCCCAGGATTTGGGGGAATGGCTTTAAATGTATGGTGTGTACTCAGACACAGACATCACAGCTGCAGCTTCCCACTAAGAGTGAGCTCACCAGTCCCTTCCCGCCTCAGAAGACGGAGGGGCAAACTCCATGTCACACATACAAGTGACCAGGGCCGGCCCTATCGTTAGGTGGTCAAGTGAGGCAGTTGCCTCAGGCAGCAAATGCTGAGGGGCAGGGAGTGTGAGGGAGGGCAGATCTGACGGCCACACAACCTGCCCTGCATGCTCTAAGCCCGCCTGCAGGAGAATATTCTCCCATCATAAGACCTTAAATAAGTTTAAGCTGCCACAAGAATGCTGTAACTGCACAGACAATAGAACTCCGTCATAAAGTGAATGAAGCATGCAATTGCCCATTCGATTGTTAAATTTTATATGCCCAGTCCAAACTCACTATGGTTTTAACTAAACTCACAGGTAAAGGGACCCCTGACCATTAGGTCCAGTCACGGAAGACTTTGGGGTTGCAGCGCTCATCTTGCTTTATTGGCCGAGGGAGCCGGCGTACAGCTTCTAGGTCATGTGGCCAGCATGACTAAGCCGCTTCTGGTGAACCAGAGCAGTGCACGGAAACACCATTTACCTTCCCGCCGGAGCGGTACCTATTTATTTGCACTTCGACATGCTTTCGAACTACTAGGTTGACAAGAGCAGGGACCAAGCAACGGGAGCTCACCCTGTCGCGGGGATTCGAACCACCGACCTTCTGATTGACAAGCCCTAGGCTCTGTGGTTTAACCCACAGCGCCACCTGCGTCCCTCTGATGGAAATAGGGACGTCCTATTCCATAATCATAATCATAATTTCATTATTTATACCCCGCCCATCCGGTTATAAGTGCCCCAGCTACTCTGGGCAACTTCCAACATACATGAAAACTTAATAAACATTAGAACATTTCCCTATAGGTAAAGGACTCCTGGACTGTTAAGTCCAGTCAAAGGCGGCTATGGGTTGCGGCGCTCATCTTACTTTCAGGCCAAGGGAGCAAGCATTTGTCTGCAGACAGCTTTTTGGGCCATGTGGCCAGCATGACTAAACCACTTCAGGCATAACAGAACACCGTGATGGAAACCGGAGCGCAAGGAAACTCCATTTACCTTCCCACCACAGCGGTACCTATTTATCTACTTGTACTGGTGTGCTTTCAAACTGCTAGGTTGGCAGGAGCTGGGACAGAGCAACGGGAGCTCACTCCGTTGCGGGGATTCGAACTGCTGACCTTCCAATCGGCGAGCCCAAGAGGCTCAGTGGTTTAGACCACAGCACCACCGGCATCTTAGAAAACTCCCTATACAGGGCTACCTTCAGATGTCTTCTACAGATTGTATGGTTACTTATCTCCTTGGCTCGGGGCGGGGGGGTCGCATAACTCCATACCCTCTAAAAATCCTGATTAAAATAGAAAAATGACTGAGATGTGTTATCAGTTTCATATCCTCCAACATTTCTCAAATGAAAATAGGGACATCCTAAAGAAAAGGTCATTCCGGAATCAAATCGGAAACGGGGATGGCTTCTGTAAATCCGGGACTGTTCTTGGAAAATAGGGACACTCAGAGGGTCTGGCCTTATATAAATCCAATGTTCACAGGATAGTGGTCTTAGGTTCCTATGAAGGCTTATCATGGCTTAGAGTTCTTCCTTCAAAGGACCAAACGCTATCTAAAGCAGGCATGTCCAAAGTCTGTTTTGGGGGTCTAATGCGGCCCACCAGTCTTTTATTTCCTGGGGTAAAATCCTAAAAAAAAAAAGCTTAAATCCTAAAAAACAACTTTGGTCGGCCCTCATGGCCCTCCACTTCATCAAATCTGGCCCTCTTTGAAAAAAGCTTGGACACCACTGATAAAGGGTAAAATAGCTGATAATCTGCGATAACAAACAAATATGGTGCATATGTGTCTGGCTGAGAAGGAATTAAAGTGCTGGGAGAGGCCGTGATTTGAAATACAAAACATTTGCTTTTGAGTGGGTAATTATTATGATTGCTGTGGCTGCAGGCCCTGCGCTGTAAAAATGCTTGCAACAAAATCATGTGGGAATTGAGAAATCAATTTCTTCTGCACACACCGGCGCTCCTCTGATCCTATAAAACAGTCTGCTGCCTCTTGGTCCCTCGTGGCCATTGGGGTGATCTCATGCTTCAATCCAGAAGGTCAACCCAAACTAACAGGAACGCCATGTGAACCGAAGAGACCGGAGAAACGGTGAATAATTTAATTGCTAATGAAGGAACCCAGAACTGGCTCCTTGTTACTTAAGGAAATGCTTCAATGGTCGGATCGAAGGTTGCTATTCCCTCCCCCACTTTCCCCAAATTTATTTGTTAAGCCTAAATTATCGGTTTAAGTAAATATTCTGTGAAGTTGGTAGTGCAACGTTCATGGGGCTGGTTTTCTACAAACCCAGTGATCCAACCTAGTGGTTTTTATTACAAAGTAAGAAAGCAAGCTATCCTTCAACTGGTTGAGACGTATCATTGCAGATCAAGTACGACTGCACCCAGGAGGAAAGATGTGAACTTTCCTGAGCTTTCCTGAGCCAGAAAGCAGGGAATGGGTAACCAATAGCCAGGAGAACCAAATACAGTCGTACCTTGGAAGTCAAACAGAATCCAAAGTCCCTTCGACTTCCAAAACATTCAGAAACCAAAGCACGGCTTCTGATTGGCTGCAGGAAGCTCCTGCAGCCAATCGGAAGCCACACAGGCCCGTCGGATATTCGGCTTCCAAAAACAGTTTGCAAACCAGAAAAGTCACTTCCGGGTTTGCGGCATTCAGGAGCCAAAACATTCAAGAACTAAGCTGTTCGAAAACCAACAGTTGCTGCAAACCCCCTTAAGCAAAACTAAGACTGAATGCATGAGCCACGATTTCCACTAAGCATTATGTAAAATGGTGACGTTCTCCAGACTTGCCATATAGCCAGGAAATTCTTGGACAATTGACACTCCCCACAGAAAAAGGTTTGGGATATCAGATTCCTGCCTGAGTGCTTCCATTGGCACTTATGTAAATCTCCAAATAGAGGGCGCAGATTTAAACAACACTGATATGCATTCTGATTTTCATGTACAGTAGTATCTTGTTCTCAAACTTAATCCGTTCCGGAAGTCCGTTCCAAAACCAAAGCGTTCCAAAACCAAGGCGCGCTTTCCCATAGAAAGTAATGCAAAATGCACCAATCCATTCCAGACTTTTAAAAGCAACCCCAGAAACAGCAATTTAACATGAATTTTACTCTCTAACAAAACCATTGATCCATAAAATGAAAGCAATAAGCAATGTACTGCAGTCACACAGTCAATCCATCAGTAGCTGAAATGGATTCCACACAGTCGACACAAAAACAAAACAAAAAGAGCCGCAAAAACAAAGACACAAAATAAATAGCAAAAACAGACAGACCTCAGCGTAACTCTCAAAACGGAAGTGTGGCACTCAAAACGGAGCACGTTCGGCTTCCGAAGAAAGTTCGCAAACCAGAACACTTACTTCCGGGTTTGCAGTGTTTGGATTCCAAGTTGCTTGAGTACCAAGGCGTTTGAGAACCAAGGTACCACTGTATATCTTATTCATCTGTTTGGTTTATATCCCACCTTTTCTCCCAAGACCTCAAGGTGCCCCACGGGGCTTTTCCTCCTCCACTTTTGATGCTCACAAGAATCCTGCGAGGCAGGTCCAGCTAAGAGACAGGGACTGGCCCAAGGTCGCCCAACGAGTTAAGTGGGGATGTGAACCCTGGTCTCCCCCAGGTGATAATCCAACACTCTAACCAGTACACCACACTGTCCCTCCACAGGCCTTGTGCCGAGTGAGATCATTGGTTCACCGAGTTCTGCATCGTCTACACAGACTGGCAGAGGCTCTCCAAGGTTTTAGAGCATGGGTAGGCAAACTAAGGCCCGGGGGCCGGATCCGGCCCAATCGCCTTCTAAATCCAGCCCGCGTGTTTTTACATGAGTAGAATATGCCCTTTTATTCAAAATGCATCTCTGGGTTATTTGTGGGGCCTGCTTGGTGTTTTTACATGAGTAGAATGTGTTTAAAATAATAATAATAATAATATTTTTTTTATTTATACCCCGCCCATCTGGCCGGGTCCCCCCAGCCACTCTGGGCGGCCTCCAACAGACACCAAAATACATTAAAATATCACAAATTAAAAACTTCCCTAAATAGGGCTGCCTTGATGTATTGCATCTCTGGGTTATTTGTGGGGCACAGGAATTCATTCATTGTTTTTTTCAAAATATAGTCTGGCCCCCCACAAGGTCTGAGGGACGGTGGACTGGCCCCCTGCTGAAAAAGTTTGCTGACCCCTGTTTTAGAGAGAGGTCTCCCCCAGTCCCCTACCTGGGACAGGACCTGGGGTCATCTATCCCCGAGGTTCATGTCAATTTAGCATTACTTATTATAATTTTATTTTATTTTTTTATTTTTTTTAATATTTTAATATCTTTATTAAAGTTTACAAAAGAAAAAGAAAAAGAAATACATACAAAAGCAAAATAAGAATAATTACATACAAAAACACAATGAACACCATCTAATATTTTCCACCTACATTCACACAATTCTAATATACATACATACATACATACATACCAACACATCTTTTCCATACAAAATCGCATTACTACATTATCAAACATACTCACATATATACTAGATACAGTAATAAATACTTACAAAATTCGATTATACAAATTATGAAATAAAAATTAAAAAGAATATGACAATGAATTAGAGAGAAAAGTGATGACTTCCACCACAGTTCATTACACTTCCTTATATTATTTCAGAATATTTGTCTGTTATTTCTTTAACAATCCATCTTCACTTCAGTATATATATATTTTCATTTATCCTTCCAAGCATAACCAAAAGTTTGCCTTAATATCTTTTCTATTCAAATAATCATTTAACTCTTTCCATTGGTTCTGAATTAAACTCCCCGGTTTGTGCCTTATTAAGTTTGTTAATTTTGCTAAATGTAAATATTCACATAATTTATATAACCATTCTTCTTTTTTGGGGGTATAATTCTCCTTCCAATGTTGAGCCAGTGTCATCCTTGCTGCTGTTGATGCATATAAAAATAGATGTGTTTTTCCTTCTGGTATGTCTTTGTTTATAATACCTAATAAATACAATTCTGGTCTTTTGTTAAATGTTTCCTTAATTAATTTCTGAATTTCCCCGTGAATCATTCCCCAAAATCCCCCAATCGCCGGGCATGTCCACCACATATGGAAAAAATTTGCGTTCGTTCCATTGCACCGCCAGCATTTATTGTCATTTGATTTATTCATCTTTGCTATTCTATCAGGTGATAAGTACCAGCGGTGGAGCATTTTCATGATATTTTCCCTTAATTGATAAGATGCCGAGAAGTAAATATTTTTTCCCCAAATTTTCTCCCATTCTTTAAAATCTATTTCGTGACCTAGGTCTTTCTCCCACTTTATTATATTGCTTTTTTTCTTTTTATCTTGTTCTAATTCCTCTTCCTTTAATAATTTGTAAATTTTTGTAATTAGCTTTTGATTTTTTTGTAAGATTTCTATATCGAATTTTGATAATCTGTTTCCAAATCCTTTTTTTTCCAAATCTCTATCAAAATTTGCTTTCAATTGGTAGTATTCTAGCCAATTAACTCCCTTCCTCCTCAATTCTTCAAATTCTCTAATTTTTGGTATTTCTTTCATTTCTTCTACCAGATCTTTGTATAGTGGCCACTTCTCTTTTTCGTTACTTTTCAAGGTAGCAGTTGCTTCCAATGGGGAAAGCCACCAAGGTGTCTTTTGTATTAATTTATCTTTCGTTTTTTCCCACACATCCATCAATACTTTCCTTATTGAATGATTAACAAATCGTTTATGTAATTTTGTCTTTCCATACCATAGGTATCCATGCCACCCATATAACTTATCCCAACCTTCCACATTTAACAATTCCTTATTTTCCAAAGTCATCCAGTCTTTTAACCATACCCAACACACAGCTTCAAAATATTTCTTCAAGTCTGGCACAGCAAAGCCTCCATTATCCTTCAATTCCATCATAGTCTCTGCCTTAATTCTTGCCTTTTTCCCCTGCCAAATGAAGTCTGCCAGATCTCTCTGGCAATCCTTTAGGTATTTATTTCCTAATATTATTGGAGCCACTTGAAATAAAAACAAAATTTTTGGAAAAATCTTCATTTTAATTAATGCTATTCTCCCTAGCATTGAGAGCTTTAGTTTTTCCCATTTTTTTAGACTTTCCTTTATCTCTTTCCATTTTTTTATGTAATTATTTTTGAATAGGTCTGTATTTTTGTTCGTAATCCACAATCCCAAATACTTTACTTTATTCTCTATTTTGATTCCTGTTGTTTCTTCCAATATTTTCTTGTCTTTTACCCCTACATTTTTTGTTAACAATTTAGATTTATCTTTATTTAATTTGAATCCTGATACTTGTCCAAATTTCTTCATATTTTCCAGTGCTTTTTGAATACTTTTTCCCGGTGATTCTGTTGTTATTATGATATCGTCCGCAAATGCTTTTGTTTTATAGCAGTACCTCCCAATATTAATTCCTTCAATTTCTTTATCCTTCCTTATTACTCTCAGTAAGATTTCTAGAGTTGTTATAAACAGTAGGGGGGACAAAGGACATCCTTGTCTGACCCCTCTTTTTATTTCAATTCCCTCCACTATTTCGTTATTTATTAATAATCTAGCTGATTGCTTTTGGTAGATTGCTTTAATTCCTTTCATTATATCACCTCCTATTTTCATATGTTCCAAAGTTTTAATCATGTATTTCCATGATAGGCTATCAAAAGCCTTTTCTGCATCGACCAATAACATCGCTATCTTTTTCCCTGGATTCATTTCAATATATTCAATTAAGTCCATTATAATTCTTGTATTATCTCTAATTTGTCTATTAGGGAGGAAACCTGCTTGGTCTTTTTCTATTACTCTGCTTAGAATACCTTTCATCCGGTTTGCTATTATTCCTGTAAATATTTTATAGTCTATATTTAATAATGCTATTGGTCTGTAATTTTTTGTTAATCTCAAGTCTGCACCTTCTTTAGGAATCAGGGTTATCATAGATTCTTGCCATGACTCGGGTATTTTGCCCTCTTTTAAAACTTCATCCATAATTATTTTTAATTTTGGAGCCACAATTTCTACTAATTCTTTATAATATACTACTGGGATTCCATCGGGGCCAGGTGATTTTCCAATTTTTAATTTTTTAATTACCTCTGTAATTTCCTCTAATTTTATACTTGTATTCAGTTTTCCCTTCTCTATCTCCGTTGTCTCTAATGGGGGATTCTCATTTAAATATCTTTCTATCTCTATTTCTTCAATTTCTTCCTCCTTATACAACTTCTGATAATATCTTCTAAATCCCTCTTTTATTTTCCCTGGGTCCGTAACTTCCTCATCTCCTTCTAATATTTTATTAATTATTCTTTCCTTCTGTCTTTCTTTCACCATCCAAGCTAACATTCTCCCTGTTTTGTTTGCATTTTCAAAATATCTTTGCTTCATCCATATTATCTTATTTTCCACCTCTTTATTAATCAAATCTGTTAAGTGTTGTTGTAAAATCTTTATACTTTGAAGAGTCTCCTCCTTTTTGGGGTCTTTCGCCAATTCTTTTTCTTTATCTCTTATTTGCTTGTTTATTTCCATGATGTTTTTAGTTTTATTTTTCTTTAGCCTCCCCATTTGTTGAATTCCCACCCCTCTCATATATGCTTTACTTGCATCCCATATTATTTTATTATCTGTCTGTTGTTTTTCATTAATCTCAAAAAATTCCTTCACTATTTCTTTCATTTTTTTTACTCTATCTTCATCCCTCCAAATTTCTTCACTCATCCTCCATCTTCCTTTGGTGGTTACCTTAGATTTCATTATCATTGTTACGGGGTTGTGATCTGAAATAGATCTATTCATAATTTCTGCCTTATGTACATTCAACATCAATTTTTTTGTTACCCAAATGGCATCGATTCTTCCCCCGGATTTGTGAACCTCTGAATAGTGGGTAATATCTCTTACATTTGGGTTTTTTACTCTCCATACATCGTAAAAATCCAGGTTTTGTATCAAGTTGAAGAAGGAGAATGGGAGTTTCCCTGAGTTTGATATCTTTTCTCTTTCAGTTCTATCTATTTCCATGGATACCACCCCATTCCAATCACCCATGATAATTATATTTTCACTTCCATAATCCCATAACATCTCTTCTAACTTCTTGTAAAAAACATCTTTTTTTGTGTTTGGGGCATAAATTCCCACCATTATTATTTTACCCTCTTTTGATTGAATTTCCACTCCTAGGATCCTTCCATCTCCATCCTCAAATAATTTTTGTGGACTCAATTTTGGATTAATATACATCACCACCCCTCTTTTCTTTTCCTCTCCTGCTGAAAAAAATTCTTCTCCTAATCTATTATTTTTTAATACCCTTATATGTTCTTTCGATATATGGGTTTCTTGTAAGCAAATAACATCCCACTTTCCCTTTTTCACTATACATTCTATCTTATTCCTTTTAAACTTACAGTTCATGCCATTTACATTCCAAGATATACATTTTAAAGACATTTCTCTTTATTTGAATCAAGTGACTACTGTTAAGCTTTAAAATCAATTCAAAGTTACTTTTCCAAGGAAGAATTGATACTCAAAAAGAAGAAAGAGAAAGAGAAAGAGGGGGGGAAGCAAACAAACTAGAATTCTATTATTATCACTCTCGTGGCTATCTGGTTCAAAGTTATATTATGTTATCAGTTAGATGTTTCTGCTATTGCTTCTCCTTCAATTTCCTTCGAGTATTTTTGCCAAAATACTCTCGTGTCTTCCACTGATCTGAAGGTTCTTTTCCTTCCCCTATAGGTGAAGGATAGTCCCTCGGGGAACTCCCATTTGAACAAAATTTTCTTTTTTCTCAACGCTGGGGTCATGAATTTGTAGGCTTCCCTCTTTTTCAAAAAGCGTGGTGGGATTTCTTTCATTATTTCCACTCTGTTTCCCTCTATCACCAGCGGGTCTGGTCTGCTTTTCAGCAGAATCTTATCACGTAACAATCTTGAGTTTAGGAAAACAAGACAGTCCCCAGGTCCCTTTTTTCCTTTTTCTTTATTAGTCTTTATCCTGAATATTTTTTCTATATCCAAAATGAGTGCATCTTCTTGTACATTCATCCATTCAGAGATTGCTTTCGTTAATTTAGTTACAATATCCTCATCTCGGCTTTCTTTTATTCCGCGAAAGCGGAGAATCATCTCTCGCTGCCTCATTTCCAGGAGAGCTAGGGCATCCCATGTCTAGATTCCACCTAAACATTAGGAAGAATTTCTTGACAGTAAGAGCTGTTCGACAATGGAATTTGCTGCCAAGGAGTGTGGTGGAGTCTCCTTCTTTGGAGGTCTTTAAGCAGAGGCTTGACAGCCACCTGTCAGGAATGCTTTGATGGTGTTTCCTGCTTGGCAGGGGGTTGGACTGGATGGCCCTTGTGGTCTCTTCCAACTCTATGATTCTGTGATTCTGTGATTCTGTGATTCCTCTTGGATTCTCCTTAGTTCTTCTATTTCCCTTTTATTTTTTTCATAGTTTCCTTTTGTCTCTTTCAGTTCATTTTGATTTTTTCCTATTAGTTCTTCCTGCTTTTGAACTTTGGCTTTAATATCCTGGGTCGTTGTCTCTAATTCTTTTTGTTTTTCTGTTATTGTATTCACCTGGGATGACAGTTCCCTTATTAAATTCGAGTTTATTTCAATCTTGCTTCCCATAGTTTCCATTTTCCCATCCAGACTCTGGATCTTCTCATCCAACATTGTTATCTTCTCACTTATATTTTTTTCCATTTTTTCCATCGCTTTCAAAATGTCTTTGAGATCAATATTGTTACCTTCATTCTCCATTGTTGACATCCTTCTTTGTTGACCATGTACTGGTGTTATGCTGTTTACTGCTTTATCTTTCTTACTCCTCAGATTTTTCATTGATCCCTTTTGTTGCCACTTTTTATTACGATTTTCCTTTTATTTTATTCTTATTTTGTCCTTTTATTTTTAAACTCCCCTTGTTGTCTCACTTATCAGGAGTTCCCCTTTTGGGTAGGATTGATCACTGATTCATACCCTCCTTCGTCAGCATTTATAGACCTATAATCCTGTGGTTACTTCTAAGGGAGGAGCCGCTTAGTACTTCATTTGTTGGTATTCCTTTTCTCACATGCAATTTCACCCTCCACCACAAGATGTCACTCTTTCCTATCTGTCTTTTCTTTGGCGTTATTTCATTTTTTTGTTCTCTCTGTTCCCTCCTTAGCTTCTCTTCCTGTTAACTCTGCCGTCTCTTCCTTTAATGGCGAATACCTCCGTCCTGACTCAGCACCAAAGGTTCAGAGATCTTTCCACTGCTTCTCATAAGGTTTTCTCTGCAGTGCTTATTTCTTTCTTTCTGGCTTTTAGTTCAGGGCACTGATTTAAGTCCGTCCCCCTTGGCGGGGTCGTCAATTCCTCTTTCTTTCACTCCCCTTCCTCTTTCACCTTATTACACCCCGTTTCGCCTTTGTTTTATGCACTTTGGGGTATTTTTAAGCCTGAATGTTTATCGCTAGTTGTTTTAACAGGCTTTTTTCATGTAATTCTGTGGTCCTTGTTTTCCTTTCTATCTTCTCAAGCTGTCTTTTAAAAGTTCAATATTTCCTCTCACCTCTCCTTTCCCCCCCTCTTTCTTTCTCCGGGGGGGGGGGTGTTTTGCTTTCGTTTAACAAAGTCTTAGTGAGAGTGAGCGTCTTCTTTTTAGCTGTATTTGATATATAAGGAGCTCAGCACTCGTCTTGCCTGGGTTCTGGGGCGTTTGTGCTGGGGAGAGAACTCGCCCCTTTTGCGCTGAGGTTTCCAATTCCGTTTTCAAAACTTTAATTTGTTCGTTATGGGAAACCCCCCTCTTGCGCCGCCGTGGGCTTAGCCCTCAGGTTCCCCCCCTGAGGTCGGGAGACTCACGCCTAGCCCCCGTTTACCTCTCTCCAGCACTGGTCTGCCTCAAGATATCAAGAGCGCAGATCACCACCCGGTTCTTAGCGTGCTGCTCCGGAAGTCTACTTATTATAATTTTAAATAAAAATGCAACTCACCAGAATCGTGTGAGGAGGTGACCCGGGTGCTTGCTCAGTCTTGCTCAGATGGCAATAAATGAGCAACCTCCAGCCCCCTGCCTTTGGTGGTTCTGTATCTTTAAACTGGGCTTGGGTTGGGCAGCCCTTCAAACAAATTGGCCATCATCTGTGATTTAGGACACATGGCAACCCTGGAACCCCCTGGGATTGCTAAGAACAAAACCACAGGTGCAGTGGGGCTATTGGTTAATTATAGTCAGGGCTGGAAGCCTGTTTTTAGAGCCAAAATCCAGTTTTTGGAATATGCAGCAAAGCCTCATAACGACTGTACATCCTGGGAACTGTAGTTTCCCCTTCACAGAGCTAGAATTCCCAGCCTTATTAACAAACCGCATTTCCCAGGATTCTCTGCAAGAACCTTTTAAAATGTTTTAGTTACAGATAGGTACAGGTCGCCGTGTTGGTCTGCCATAGTCGAAACAAATTTTTTTAAAAAAATTCCTTCCAGTAGCACCTTAGAGACCAACTAAGTTTGTTCTTGGTATGAGCTTTCGTGTGCATGCACACTTCTTCAGATACACTGAAACAGAAGTCACCAGACCCGTATATATAGTGAGAGGGTGGGGAAGGGTATTACTAAGATGGGTGATTGGCTGATAGGTGTGGTAAACCTGTTGACAATTGGTAAGACCAATTGCAGTCGTTAACAGTCGTCAACAGTCGTACCACACCTATCAGCCAATCACCCCTCCCCACCCTCTCACTATATAGAAGGGTCTGGTGACTTCTGTTTCAGTGTATCTGAAGAAGTGTGCATGCACACGAAAGCTCATACCAAGAACAAGCTTAGTTGGTCTCTAAGGTGCTACTGGAAGGAATTCTTTTAAAATGTGTGTCGGATATGCCTTAAATGTATGGTGTAGATCTGCCCTGAAGTTATTTTCTTCCCTTTACAACATAAATTTCTCACAAATGAATAAAGTCGTAAGAATGTGCCTGGGCTAGTTACTGGGCTGACTAACAAGGGCCATGACTCTGAGCATGTGCAGAGTTCTTCTCAAGTGGATGAACAGAGCAGGCCGCCTTGGGAAGTGCTGGTGGTATTTAAGCAGAGGGTCAGCTATTGGTCAGGGGTGCCGTAACTGCATCCTGGAAGGCCGCTCCAAGATGACCCTCGCTACTGTGTGTTAACTGTGTGTTAAGAGCAGCACTTTCAAGTCAAAGAGATTCACTTCTGTGCAGAGCTCAGCCCCATCACCTCCCCTTTTGGCAATGAAGTCCTGATTAACAGTAGCAGCAGCAGCAATTAGTAGGGTTCCGGTGCTTAGTCGATGAATTGGTTAGTTTAATCAATTAAAAACATCTTGCTGACTAAAATAAGGAGCCCTAATCGCCACGACGGGGTGAGCTCCCGTTGCTCGGTCCCTGCTCCTGCCCACGTAGCAGTTCGAAAGCACGTCAAAGTGCAAGTAGATAAATAGGTACCGCTCCGGCAGGAAGGTAAACGGTGTTTCCGTGCGCTGCTCTGGTTTGCCAGAAGCGACATAGTCATGCTGGCCACATGACCTAGAAGCTGTATGCCGGCTCCCTCAGCCTGTAGAGATAGATGAGCGCCACAACCCCAGAGTCGTCCATGACTGGACCTAATGGTCAGGGGTCCCTTTACTTTTTAATTAATTGGGCAGTAGATCTTAAAAAACATTATTCTGAATATATAAAACCATATTACAAGCATCACTTTAAAAGAGAACACACACATCTGTGTGCAACAAGGACTCACCAGTGCTGATCCCTTCTGTGAGATGCCTATGCATAATTTTAAAAACATTTTCCCCCTGGAGAATTATTGTTTTCCCCTCACATGCAAGCATAGATTTGATCAATTAACTGCCTGATCAATCAGTTCAGATCATACAATTAATGAATTTAAGCTGCATACCTGTACCTGCAAGTAAGAGCCATTGAACTCAATGGGACTTCCAAGTAGATATGCAGAGGATCGCGCCATATGGTTTTCTGGCGGCAGCTCCAGAAAAAAAATGTCGTAACGCAACCAGGGGAGGAGAGCTTTCCTAGAATGTTAGTTATTTATTCAGCTCTACCAGAAGGTCGACAATCCTCTGGAAATAGACATGATACCAATAGCATATTCATCAACGAATATATTCAGTGGTGTGTTGAAAACTAGCTCGAAAAACATCAGGCATTCATGGCAATCTCTTTGAGGCCCGTTTGACTTAAGCGGCCGCCGAGAAGACTGCCTCTACGCTCGCCAATATTCATACTGGACGCACATCGGTCCTGGGCCACCGTAGCAGGACGGAACCTCCTGTGCCCCTCTTCATCGATCTTCTCAAAGACGTAGCCGGGCGGCTCTTTGTACGTGGCAGGGCAGATGTGGATTTTCTTGGGGGTGTAGCACGTGGCGTAGGTGGTCTCGTCAGCAAACGGGACGTGAGGCCGAGCTCCCGGCAGTCGGGGCTTGAAGCTCTTGGTGAAAGGAAGAGGGTGAGGCACGTAATGGCTCTGGAAGGTGGTCAAAGTGTCCATGGGGACTTTGGGCAATGTGACCTCGGAGTGAGGAATAATGGCCTTAGGTTTCGAATAGTCCCAATGCTTATAATCCTCCTTCATGGTGGAGCAGTGGTCAAAGGGATCTGTGTGGGTTACGACACGGGCCAGGGGTTTGCAGGACGTTGCTGGGCGGCCGTGAGGATCGACGAAATGAATCTGTGCCATGGTCGTAAGGTCCATCTTCTCCTTAGGCGGTGCGTACGGGGCAGGCTTCCTGCTGAACGGCGGGGCCGTTGGCCAAGCTAAGAACTTTTCCCGGAATTCGGTAGTCCCGACAAAATTGGCAAGGTCCGGCCTCACATAAGGGGGCTTCACGGACTGAGCGGGTGGCCCTGCCAGCCCTTTGTAGGACTGCTTGTGGGTGGTGAGACCGTCAAATGGTTCGTTGCTGGGCTTGAATGGCTCAGGGACGTTGGGATGGCGTCTTGAAAAGGGGTGTGCCACGTAATTCAACTTATAGTTGGTCATACTTTCCAAGGGCATCTTTGTCATGTGTGGCGATCTAAAAGGTTTGCAGCTCTTCGTAAGCACTGGGCCCTTGTAGAGGTACTCATCCTGGTGCGTGGTCCGGCAGTCAAATTTATCTTCTGCTGGGCGGAAAGTGTTTGGCGGCCTAATCATGTCTCTTTTGGCCTGATTCCATGGCAAGTAATCAGCTGAAATGTAAGGAGAATGCGATTTTAAAGCAAAATCATATGCTAACATTTGCTGACTAATAAATATGGGAGATGGAATAGGGGCTTCCTCCATCCACTCCAAGGGACGCGGGTGGCGCTGTGGGTTAAACCACAGAGCCTAGGGCTTGCGAATCAGAAGGTCGGCGGTTCAAATCCCCATGACGGGGTGAGCTAGGTCCCTGCTCCTGCCAACATAGCAGTTTGAAAGCACGTCAAAGTGCAAGTAGATAAATAGGAACCGCTCTGGCGGGAAGGTAAACGGCATTTCCGTGCACGCTCTGGTTCACCAGAAGCAGCTTAGTCATGCTGGCCACATGACCTGGAAGCTGTACGCCGGCTCCCTCGGCCAATAAAGCGATATGAACGCCGCAACCCCAGAGTCGGTTACAACTGGACCTAATAGTCAGGGGTCCCTTTACCTTTACCTAAATATTAGGCTATTGTTCATCCTCATATTCTCATTTCCACTCCACTTACGGCATACCAGGTTAATGAATAAAATAGTAGGATTTATGCGAATGTGGGCAGGAAGAACAAATACTTCCTGTTATTAGAAAGATGTCAAGACATTTGTTGTATGAATGAACATAACGAAACAGATGAGATGCACACATTATCAACATGGTAATTGTATAGCTGAATAAATACTGAACCAAGACGTCCCTAGATCACCGTCTCTTCGTACTTCCCTCTGTTTTGGGATGTGCAACATCATGTTAAGAACATAAGAGCCTTCCTTGCTGGATCAGACCCGCGTCTAGTCCAGCGTCCTTTTTCACACAGTGGTCTATCAGATGCCTTTGGGAAGCACACAAGGGAGAGTGGGGAGCAGAAGCCCTCTTGCGGAAGTTGTCCCCCAGCGATTGGCCTTTAGAGGCAGGCTGCCTCAGATTCAGGTAATAACATATTTCCATTATGACCAGTTGCCATTTTGATTTAAATGTGCATTTCCTGAGTTGAGCACCCAAAAAAAAGGTGTACGGAAAGAAGCCTGCTCCTTCAATTTTACTAAAACAGCACAAAGAAATTCCTTCCAGTAGCACCTGCTAATGGAAGGAATTTTTTTATTTTGTTTCGACTATGGCAGCCCAAAGAGAGTGCAGGATAGCATACGAGGGTAGAACTATAAGAAACCTCTGAAATGGACCTGATTTCCCCAGGCAACGTGATTCCACTAAGTGATTCCTGGTCCCCATGACAGCAGCCAAAGAAAGTTGGGGAGCGGGACTAAAGGACTGCAACATCACAGCATCATCACTGAAGGTAAGTTCTTCTACGTATTACCCTAAAAGGGAGAGGTGCTCAAGCTCTCTGTTGTGAGTGGGGTGGGTGGGTGGTTTGACTCTTGAGTTGGCACTCGAAAGAATGATGATGATACCAACTCTGTACTTCATGGGTATTTTGACTCTGCTGGTGAACCTATCACCTCGGAGTCGCCCGTCTTTTTAGGTCCTTTTAGTTGAGTGCCAATGGGCACCACCAATACCCCTCTCCCATAGAGTCAGAAGGAGAGAACGTGGGCACTTGGCTTCTTCGAGCATTCTCAGGAAAAGTAGAATAAATCCAGTAGAATTTATCGGAGCCTTGAAAAACCCATATGGAGATGAAGGAGGAAGTGACAAGCTGGAACGTGTCCAGAAGAGGGCAACCAAAATGGTCAAAGGCTTGGAAACGATGCCTTATGAGGAACGGCTTAGGGAGCTGGGTATGTTTAACCTGGAGAAGAGAAGGTTAAGGGGTGATATGATAGCCATGTTCAAATATATAAAAGGATGTCATATAGAGGAGGGAGAAAGGTTGTTTTCTGCTGCTCCAGAGAAGCGGACACGGAGCAATGGATTCAAACTACAAGAAAGAAGATTCCACCTAAACATTAGGAAGAACTTCCTGACAGTAAGAGCTGTTCGACAGTGGAATTTGCTGCCAAGGAGTGTGGTGGAGTCTCCTTCTTTGGAGGTCTTTAAGCAGAGGCTTGACAGCCATCTGTCAAGAATGCTTTGATGGTGTTTCCTGCATGGCAGGGGGTTGGACTGGATGGCCCTTGGGGTCTCTTCCAACTCTATGATTCTAAGTGGGGGGAAGGGCGACTCTTCCAACTTCCTGCTTCAGTTTTATGAGGAGGAAGAAACATGAGCACCCTCATCACTTTATGACCAAGGAGCTATGAGTGGGGGGGGGTGTCTCGGAAGCCCCTGCTCTAACCAAACCATCTCATCTAATTGCATCTTGCTGTAATGAATCCCAAAATTTATCTATGTGTTGTCTGTGCAACAGCCCTTATTGTCTGCTCTGGCACAGCCCCAACAATTTGTGTTGTGATGCAAAGCCCTGTGCGATCTTTAACTTCTTCCTGATTCTCCTCCGCACACCTGCGTCTTTGCTACCTGAGAAGCTGCCATCGAGACACAGCACCTGCGGCAGCCTTGGGATTTGAATCTGCTTCCTTGCAAAGCTGCGTCCCGAGGAGCACTGAGGTGCTTGCAAGGGATCTCTGCGGAGAGCCGCAGTTTCATAGCTACTGCATGCAATAAAGGATTAAGGTTACTTTGGGAAGAAGCCGTGGGGGAAAGTGAGAACATCCCTCGTTTTTTTACGGCTGCTTCTTAACACAGCCTCTATGCAACCATGAAGGAAATTTACAAGGATTACCTTTCAAACACACTTTTTTTAGGCCATTAAAGACATACGGAAGTATTTCCAGAGTTTGCCATTACTTGTGATAATCCGGCCTAGGATGTTTGCTGATATGGGAGTTTTGTACAATATTTGGAAGATGACAAATGTTTCCATATGTCTTCCATTGCACGGGTGTGTGTGGGTGTGTGCTTTAAAATGAACTCCACACATTTGGAGCTCTCCTAGGTATTATGAATATATTTTCCTTTGTTGGAGCCAGCAGTGCTACTATCCACCATCCAAATATGTTACAATTTCATTGAAACTCTCCTTCTTCTCTGGTGGGTATTAATGGCTTCCCATGTATCACCATCTTGAAAAAATTAAGAAATAGGGGAGGGAATCAAGGATACGCATCACATGTTAAAAAAAAAAGCTCAGCGTAGCCAAAGAAAATGACTCTAAAATTAGATTATCTACCTATGGAGAGATCAGGAGTGCATCTGGGAGATAATGAGAAGACTGGAACAATACACAGGGTGATGCTGCAAAGCTGCAAGGCATTTGTTGTGACCTGATAGCATCATTTTCTGCCACACTGTCTGGCTTGGTCTTAAGTACGCTCAGTGGGGTGGGGTGCGTGTAGATAAATGCAAAAACTGCATTTCCCCCTCTCGCTGTCATTTCTGTCTGAATTATATTCCATCTCCATATAATGAATGGAAGGGATTGTCCCATACCTGCCCTTGAAAGATAACAGGGTAACATGGATCAGCGTTGGTGGGTCTGATCTCTGCACCACAAATTCCCTTCCAACTCTATAATTGTATGATTCTATGAAATGGGGAAAGTGGGTTGTTTCAGAGGCTTCCATCAGCAGAAAGGGGAGGGGGGCAATTGGGGGCACCCCCTCCCACATTGTTCCAAAGTAGGGCCGAAGTTTGGGGATGCCTGCCCTAAGCTCCTGAAGGTAATGGGGCCCTTGATATGTCCAGCTGTCCTTTGTCAACAACAAAGTGTTGCTGTTTTTTGTGTTGAATATATGCTACTTGGTAATTTATGGACCTAAGAGGTATCTAAAGCCATTTGCACATAACAAAATATGTGTTTTATCAAAGTAATTGTTGAACTGAAATACAATTAAGAAGTATATTAATAGTGAAATACAATTAAGAAGAAATTGCTGTTTTGAGGGGTAGTTTTTAAAAGTCTGGAATGGATTAATTCATTTTGCATTACTTTCTATGGGAAAACGTGCCTTGGTTTTGGAACAGACTTCCGGAACGGATTACATTTGAGAACCAAGGTACCACTGTATATAGAAATGAGCAAACCAGTGATATTTTAGGGAGCAGGCTAGCAGGCAGGGCCCATTACTTACGTCAGGCATAGGCAAACTCGGCCGTCCAGATATTTTGGGACTACAACTCCTGACCACTGGTCCTGTTAGCTAGGGATGATGGGAGTTGTAGTCCCAAAACATCTGGAGGGCCAAGTTTGCCTATGCCTGACTTACATCATAGGAGCCTACACAACACAAAACACTGTTGCTGTATGTATTTTTTATTTTATTTGTTTTTTATCTTATATTTTGGAAATGCACATCTAGGGTTTTTTCCCTTTAATTTTTTGGGGGGGGCCCAAGAGAGTGGGGCCCTAAGCTATAGCTTGTTTAGCTTATACATAAATCCGGCACTGTTCCAAAGGCGTCTCCCTATCCTCCGGAGTTGACTTAGGGTGGGCAGGAGCTGCAGAAGGAACAGATGGAAGAAGCTGCCTCCCCCCCCCCTTGAAGTGAATGGAGAGCTCCACTCGCAGGAACTCTGTGAGTGCCGTTTAATTGGCCTGACTCTGGCTAAGGGGGTATAACTGCCTGAATACTAGAAAGTGCCACTTTGTTCCAGTCCTCCAAATCTTTGAAATGTGCCCTATAAACAGTGAATCAGCACAATATGCCCGAGACCGTGGGACCAATTATTAGCTGGGGATTTCCATTTGCAGAGAATTGTGATAAAAAGTTGTAAATTGCAACCAAATGTAGGCGAGCTGCATTTCATTACGGCAAAGGCTCTGCAAATCATTACCTAAGGTTTTCATAGGGTTCATCTGCAGGTAGTTTAAGCACTTCGGTTTGGGACACTAACGTCGTTGAGGGGATGAATCCACACACTCAAAGGGCCAGGTAAGACGGGACAGAAGGGACATGCGTGCTACTTTGAGATCTTGTATAAAGTGTCCTTGTATAGATCTTGTATAGAGTGTCCCAAGATCTCAAAGTAGCTGTCTTATTGCAAAGGAATTTCAGAAATAGACTGGAAAGAGAAGTTGCTGAATTGCAACTCATTACCAAGCTTAAAACCATGGAGAGACTTGGTCTGATTAGAGACATTGGATTCTTACCTCATTATACACGATAAAGCTATTTTTAACCTTCTCACCCCTTGCTTTTTCCTGTAAGACTAATTGCAGTTGTTAACAGTCGTCAACAGGTTTACCACAGCTATCAGCCTATCACCCATTCCCACCACCCCTCTGAGTAATACCCCTCCCCACCCTTTCACTATATATAAGGGTCTGGTGACTTCTGTTTCAGTGTATCTGAAGAAGTGTGCATGCACACGAAAGCTCATACCAAGAACAAACTTAGTTGGTTTCTAAGGTGCTACTGGAATGATTTTTTTTATTTTGTTTTGACTATGACAGACCAACACGGCTATCTACCTGTAAGATGGCCTCAGTAATTCCGGGACTGTCCCTGGAAAATCGGGGCACTTGGTGGGTCTGCCACAGGTTCCCCCAACCCCGTTAGTCACATTCCCCATACCTTGTGAATGACTTAGTGCATAGGACCTTCTGTATACAAGCCCTGTAAGCAGTCCATATGTTTGTACACATACCATTTGTTCACACGCCATACAAAATGTTCAGATTGGAGTAGTGGAGGGTCCCGGGGGCACCATCTTGCTCCCTCCTCTTGTACCAAGGGTCTACACCACTGACCCCCTTGGGCTTGCCGATCAGAAGGTCGGCGGCTCGAATCCCCGCAACGGGGTGAGCTCCCATTGCTCGGTCCCAGCTCCTGGCAACCTACACACCAGTGCAAGTAGATAAATAGGTACCGCTGCGGTGGGAAGGTAAATGGTGTTTCTGTGCGCTCTGGTTTCCATCACAGTGTCCCATCATGCCAGAACAGTTTAGTCCTGCTGGCCACATGACCCGGAAAGCCGTCTGAGAACAAACGCCGGTTCCCTCGGCCTGAAAGCGAGATGAGCGCCGCAACCCCATAGCTGCCTTTGACTGGACTTAACCGTCCAGGGGTCCTTTGACCTTGTAACACCTGCATCATGTTTAATGTCTTCGTGACTCAGCCGAAATCTACAATACAGGGCCTACTAACTTCCTGACCTGCCTGCAAGTTTGAATATCTATATTTCTGACACTATCCCCAGCAGAGTTAACACTGTGTACATACCAGGGTTTCATTTCTCTTAATCAGTGAAGTTGTTCCAGTAACTGCGACACTTCTAACATGTTTTTTGTTGTTCTGGGGGTGGGAGAGGTGTCGGTACTGCGGACCCTTGAGTACTCCCAGGGGAAAAAACCCTCCACTGCTCTTAACGTTTAAGTGAGCCCTTGCTCACTCTAGTTTAACAGCCCCTTCTCAGGGTAGCATTCTGCGCCACAGACACAGCACCAAAAAGGCTCCTCGCTGGGTGTGTCTCCCCAGCTGCATCCAGCTGTGTATATCCTCTGGTGATATGCAGATTCTGCAGTAACATTATGAGATGTTAACAAGAAGCTGCAATGAGATAACCCTTCCACAGCTGACCTGCAGTCCCCAAGCAATAACTGCCTCAGACACAGGAGCCAAGCCAGAGTTGGCCGCTTGATAGAACGAGGTGGTGGAACCTTACTGGTCCCTCGCGTCACCTGATCCTTGCCGAGTTGGTCGCTGCAACACCAATCTCTGGCCATTTATAGCAACGGCGCTGAAGTGCAAAAGAAAGCATCTCTCTCCTGCGGCAAATTGCTATGGTGACATCGTACGGATTAAGGCGCCTTAGTTTCAGCCCCGTGTCCAAGATGTTGCAAAGAGGAGGAGGAGGAGTTTGGATTTGATATCCCACTTTATCACTACCCTAGGTAAAGGTAAAGGGACCCCTGACCATTAGGTCCAGTCGTGACCAACTCTGGGGTTTCGGCGCTCATCTCGCTTTATTGGCCGAAGGAGCCGGCGTACAGCTTCCGGGTCATGTGGCCAGCATGACTAAGCCACTTCTGGCAAACCAGAGCAGCGCACGGAAACGCCGTTTACCTTCCCGCCGGAGCGGTACCTATTGATCTACTTGCACTTTGGTGTGCTTTCAAACTGCTAGGTTGGCAGGAGCAGGGACCGAGCAACGGGAGCTCACCCCGTCGCAGGGATTCGAACCGCCAACCTTCTGATCGACAAGCCCTAGCCTCTGTGGTTTAATCCACAGCGCCACCCGTGTCCCAAAGGAGTCTCCAAGCAGCTAGCATTCTCCTTTCCCTTCCTCCCCCACAACAAACACTCTGTGAGGTGAGTGGGGCTGAGAGACTTCAAAGAAGTGGGACTAGCCCAAGGTCACCCAGCAGCTGCATGTGGAGGAGCGGAGACATGAATCCAGTTCATCAGATTACGAGTCTACCACTCTTAACCACTACACCACACTGGCTCTCAGATCACCTTATAAAATAGCTCCTTTGACACATACCTTTGTATGTTGGTACTGTGGTCATCTTTTCATCAGAAGAATATTTCCGTTCCTGAGGCAAGCAAGGCGCCACTCGATTAATGGGGTAAGGGTTGTAGTCTTGCTTATACGTAGTCAACAGGTCTATAGCTGCATTACTCTTCAAATATTGTTCAGGCGGCCTCAGCTTTATAGGCAACACTTCATGAGGGACGTAATCTCTCCTGTAAACAAGAACTCACTTGTGTTAATATCTAGAACCGAGGAAAAACATGTGTCTATATTGCGCCGGTCCTTAGATAATGTTCTCGGACAGGTTTAACGCCCCTGGAAGCTGGCAGGGGATTTGGGTGACAAACCAAGTCGCCCTGTTCCTGCAACTGTGATTTGTTTTAACTGTTCCTAATGTTGAATTTTAGGTTTTTGTGACCTGCCTGGGGACCTGCTGGTGAAAGGCAGGTAATAAATTTAATAATCATAAATGATAATAGTCTTTTTTTACACCCGAGTCCCATATCTAACCAACCACTTTTGATTGATGGAATCTGTGTGGAGAGGGTAACAATGTTCAGATTTCTGGGCATTGAAATACAGGAGGATCTGTCCTGGAGTGCAAACATAAGGGGGCTTGTGAAGAAGGCGCAGCAGAGACTGTACTTCCTGAGAGTTTTAAGGAAAAACCATCTTCCACAGAAGCTGCTGCTTGCCTTCTATCACTGTGCCATTGAGAGCGTGCTCACTTATGGCTTATGTGTGTGGTACGGAAGCTGTACTATTAAGGACAGGATGGGGTTGGACAGAGTTGTTAAGGCAGCAGAGAGCATTGTTGGCCGCTCGCTCTCCACCTTAGAGCAGATTTATGCCATGAGGTGCCACAGAAAGGCACTGGACATAGTGAAAGATCCATCGCATCCTGGTCACCGTCTATTTGAACTTTTGCCATCGGGACGGAGATACAGGACGATGACAACAAGAACAAGCCGTCTTAGAAACAGCTTCTTCTCCAGAGCAATCGCAGCCTTGAATGGGAAGCCTGGACTTTGAAGTCATCTACTCTTACCAGTTATGTTTTAATTAGTGTGTATGGTTTTAATCAGTGTGTATGGTTTTAATCAGTGTTTTTGTAGTTGTTTTGTTTTTGAGTGGAGTGCCCTATCTGGGTGGATGGAGCAGCCAAATAATTTCGTTATCCCCGAAGGGGACAATGACAATAAAAATATTCTATTCTATTCTATTCTTCTATTCTATCTAGCCCAAACATGCACTTGAGGACACACTTTTTATTTGCCCCCTGATATATCTGTATGGTGGTAATCAAGCTGGGAATCTGTAGTGGGTCCTAACTTGGCAGTTAAAGGCCAATCGTTTAAAGAAAAAGAAACTCACAAGCGTTGTGCTTAGCAGGACATTGCTCTGCTGCTGCTGCTGCTGCTGCTGCTGCTGCTTCTATTATTGCTGCTGTTTACAAATGCAGGTGGCGCTGTGGGTTAAACCACAGAACCTAGGGCTTGCCGATCAGAAGGTCGGCGGTTCGAATCCCCGTGACGGGGTGAGCTCCCGTTGCTCGGTCCCTGCTCCTGCCAACCTAGCAATTCGAAAGCACGTCAAAGTGCAAGTAGATCAATAGGTACCGCTGCCAGCGGGAAGGTAAACGGTGTTTCCGTGCGCTGCTCTGGTTCGCCAGAAGTGGCTTAGTCATGCTGGCCACATGACCTGGAAGCTGTACGCCAGCTCCCTCGGCCAATAAAGCGAGATGAGCGCCACAACCCCAGAGTCGGTCACGACTGGACCTAATGGCCGGGGGTCCCTTTACCTTTACAAACTATGCTCCCTTCTCCACCCCACAGCTTCTTCTTCCAAGTCTAATGAAGCCCCATAGATAAGGCTGCATCTATATGTTCTTGAGTATCATAGCTAGGGACAGTTCAAAAACCTCCTGTTCTGCAAGAATTCTGTTTTTAGACAGAGGCTTTGAGATTACATCTGTGAGCTCCTTTAGTCCCCCTGGGTGCAGCTTATCAGGCCCTGGAGATTTGAATTTGTGGCAAAGTAACTAGGTGTCCCCTTGCCACCTGTCAAGCCTTGTTCCGCAATGGCTGTGATTTAATATTATTTTATGCTCTGTACTCCTTCGATGGTCCGTTCACCATAATAAACATTGGTTGGTCTTCCCTGTCTCAGTTTATGAGAATAAAATATCACTGTCCAAATGTAACCAGGGTGTTGCCCAGAGGTATTGGTGTTACGGAGAAAGGGCAACATCCATTCTGCACTCTCTGCTCTCTCCATCCAGCAGGATAACAAACCCTCCATCACTTCCCTCCTCAAGTCCCGAAAATCAGGACTTCACCCCACACGGGACTGCAACACACATCTTTTCCCAGGTATGTCTATTTCTTGGCTCACAGATACCCATCCCTTGCCATTTTGTTACCTCATCGTGGAAATTCCCTCCATGGGGACTGGCTGCTTTTTGTACTCTGTGACGGGTTTGCAGGATTCTCTGGGTTCAAATTTGGGATAAAGTAGGTACTTGTCTGTATACTCGGTAAGGAGACATGGCTTCTCGTTCATTTCAAAGGGTCTGGTTAGATGAGGGCAACGATGGCGCCTGGAGGAAGCACAAAGGTTAGGAATTAGTTGGCGTACAAAACAAGACTCTTGAGAGTCCCATGGACTGCAAGAAGATCAAACCTATCCATTCTGAAGGAAATCAGCCCTGAGTCCTCACTGGAAGGACAGATCCTGAAGCTGAGGCTCCAAGACTTTGGCCACCTCAGGAGAAGAGAAGACTCCCTGGGAAAGACCCTGATGTTGGGGAAGATGGAGGGCACAAGGAGAAGGGGACGACAGAGGACGAGATGGTTGGACAGTGTTCTCGAAGTGACCAACATGAGTCTGACCAAACTGCAGGAGGCAGTGGAAGACAGGAGTGCCTGGCGTGCTGTGGTCCATGGGGTCACGAAGAGTTGGACACGACTAAACCACTAAACAACAACAAAACAAGAACTTTATTTGTCTCAGCTCAGCAAACTGCTTCCAGGGACAGTGCTGAGGGCTGAGACATGTGACATACAGTAGTAATAAAGAAGAGATCCTTAGAGCACGTGCAGAGATCCTTTCCCATGGCACAGGTTCACCAGAGCTAGCCCTAAAACACTTTACAGGGGGGAGAAGGGGGACGGCAAGCCTTCCTAGTCACAGAAGTATGGTTTCCTGCCACGTTTAAATGCGAATGCTTTTCCGTTTTGAAATTAATTTATACCTCACCTGTGAAGGAAGGCAATGTTGCTGCTGCTTCCAATGTGGGAACCTTAGGCAAAGCCGCAAATGAAATAAATCCCCTCGGGTCTCAGGGAATATTGACAGTTGCATCCAGAGATAAGTCTGCCTTTCCTGTATTAAAATTCAGTGGCCCATGCTGTTGACCTCCCTCTCCCTCTGCAGATATCCAAGAAATGCTGGAATGCCTACAGGTGATTTAATGGGAACAATCTGGAACATTTCTAGTTGAGAGAAGGTTCTGGTCCCAGGCCTCTTGAGCAGGGATGGGGTTGGAATTCAGTTTGATTTGCATTACCCAGTTCGCAGTTCCTAAAACAGTACGCAAACCAAAATGCTGGTATCGGTTAAAATTTGCGCTTCTCCAAGATGAGGACCAAACAATAAATACTGGGGGAAATAGTAGGTTAATGGGAACTGAAACTGTAACGAGGCAGAAGGAAGTCGACAATAAAAAATAAGTGAAGAGATTCAACCCACATCGAAGGTTCACAATATAGAAGAAATACCAATACAGGCTGGAATCATATTAAATAGAATCCATCAGGTGATAGGTATTGGGAATGTTTACGTTACCATTCTGTTATAGTTAAGTTTTTTCCATTTGTATCTTGTTTTTGTTTTTTCTTTCCTTTCCTTTCTATTCTTTTCTTTTTTTATATGTACGCTGAAATGTATGATTTTGTTTCCTTTCCTTTTCATATAGGTTATTAGTGTATGTATTTGTTAACTATGTATTTATATATGTTTTTGCTAATAAAAAATAAAAAATAAATCAAAATTTGCGCTTCTCTTGAGTTGAAATCTTGCAATGAAAACTTGTGTACAAAAACAAGTGTATAAGGAGAAAGTATGCCCCCCAAAAGCATACACATGAAATGCATATTGAAAGCAATACACAAACTGAAGTGTAGGTGGGTTCCCATGAGGCAAGACACAGTGGTAGCAGCAATAACCTTTATTGAACTAACAGAACTGGACAACAGGGGCAAAGCAACTGCTTATATACATTTCTGAAGGCCTGGGCCACTCCCACTCCCAACGTGATTGGCTGTCTAAACTCCCAAGCTGCGAATCATGACTCAGAGTTTTAAGGGCCAATGGCAGAGGCCCAAATCTTGAAATGTTTTGTGATTGGACATCATGTATCGAATTAGAAAACAGGGGCTCAGAATCCTTAGTCCAGACTCAAGCTCAGGCAAACACAGACCACTGAATACATAACCCAAACATTAGGTTAAATTGCTTCCAAAAACATGTGTATTGGGCAAAAGTACATACAAAATTTTCTAGAATGCACGCTAAAATGGTGACAAGTCTTTGAGGTTTTTCAAGAATGCAAACTGATGAGGGAATGTGGTGAACTGAAGTTATGACGGGAGAAACAAGAAACTCATAGAAACCAAAAGTTTGATTCATCCCTACGGTACTTCTGGGTTTATCTTGATTCACAGAAATCACCCGCAGAGTCCTATATCCTGATCGTGAAAAATTCCAAATTCTGGATTCAAAATCTTCAGTTCCAAACTTATTAGTTAAGGGAGTGTAGAGTGGAAAATAGTAGTTGGGATCTATTTTCAACAGCTGGAAGTGAAATTTAGAGCCAATGCAAATGGTCAAATGGACCTCTACCTGTTAGCTATGGCCCCATTGAAGTCACAATAGCTTGGCCAGCAGAAATGGTGGCAACCTCATTGTACAGAGCTGGAGTAAAACATACCAAGTTATTACCGCTATTAAATCAGATCTAAATCAGACCATCACAGAGACACTCTATTGTAATTTAATGTTAGAAAATACACTTTATTTATGGCAGCTGGTCTTTAGTACCAACTGCCCACAGAACTGGCATCTAGTTGATCAGAAAGCCACACATTTTTGTACTTGTGACTTGCATTGTCGAAGCAGCCTGATGCATGACATCATCTGCACACAAGTGAATTTCCAAGTTCATGCAGATCATTAAAAGGCCATTAAATAGCGGTGCAAATCATAAAGCACTAGCCGTGAATCCCCAGGGCAAGCTCTGAACCAGCTCAAACATTCTTCTCGCTGACCTAAACAAACTTCCTTTCCCGAGTCAGGCAAAGAGAAATATTCAAGCCAAATGCATTTTTCTTTTAAGTACAGCAAATTTCTGGCATTGTTCTATACCTCAGCGACTTTCTTCAAGTTGGCCTGATAATTTTTGTCATCTGAAGAGAAATTAACCACTTAAAAATAATTCAAGTATCTTATCCCCCTTTTCTCTTTGCAGCTGTTACAAGAACCTGAACTTACTGAAGAGAAAATAAGAGTTGCGTCCAGTGAGCTACTCAGGCGTTCAGGGGGCAGACAAGGAATATTCCAGCTCTTTTTCTGGGTGGAGGGGCTTGTTTGGTAAAAGGAGGGGGGGCACTGCAATGTGCTCAGCACACTGCCAGCAAATGACTGGGGGTTGTGGGGAAACGTGGCAAGAGTTGGATTCAACCTAGCTATCTCTTATGCTTCCCCCAAGTCCAGTTTCATGGTGCCACTTCTTTTAAGATCACATCATCATGGCCTTTGTCGTTGGGTGTGATATGAAGAAAATATTTATTTGCAGAGATGTATTATACGGGTCTCCTAAACCTTACTCTCAAGAGGTCTGGATGATGTAGGTATGACTTACCTACTTCATCATTCTTGTGAGGTAGGCTAGGCAGAGAAAGAGAGAGAGAGAGTAACTGGCCCAAGCCAGCCCAGAGAGCTTCTTGACTTTGCAGGATTTGAACCCAACCCTCTCCAGTCCAACCAAGCACTTTAGCCACTGCACTTCTCTGGCTCTCATGATGAAGGTCATCGTGAGGTAGGATGAATACCCCCAGCCCTAATTGCCAAGTCAGTTACCGGTACAGTGGTCCCTCAACTTACGAAGTACTCGACATCAGTATTTTTCGACTTACAAATGAAAAAAAGTGGCCGCACGCCTACAAATATTTCGACATCTGAATGGAAAGTCGTTGCCAATTTAGAAGCGGTTTCCTTGACTTACAAATTTTAGATGCGGGTTTTTTCGACTTACGAATTTTTCCAAATATTTTTCTCCCAATGCATTCCTATGGGAAATCGGCGTACGATTTTTTTCGACCTACGAATGTCCATTCGGAACGGATTAAATTCGTAAGTCGAGGGACCACTGTATACCAATCTTATTTATCCACACTATTTGTGTTTTCCATATGTATATCCAGTGAGGAACCTCGGGCCTCTCTTTTGCCCTCAGGACTCCCCCAAGCCACACCCTTTACTGGTCCTGCTCCACAGCCTCCTGGATTGCTTTGGCCTGGCTAGAACGTCCCATGATGTGAGATAACAGTTTTTGCTTGACCAGATAGAGGGAGAGGTTAGCATGGTTGGAAGGGAGTTGAGTGCGCAAGGTTTAGCATCATAGCCTTTGCCCCATCCATCCCCTTCTGGTCCTATTCACCACTGGAATGCAGGCCTCCAAGAACAACAACAAAAATTGTTCCCCATCCCTGATATAAATGATGCTCATGCCAGGGCAATCCTTTCCACATGGAGACCCTCATCTAGGCCACTTTGACAATATGGGCAAGGTAGCCATGCAGTCAGGGTTGGCAGAAGCACATCTCTCCAGGTTTCTAGATTGCTTCTGGCTAGAGCTAGGCGAGATATCGATATATCATCCAAAACTAGTTTGAAGTCCATATTGTGATATCAGCTTCATAATTTTTGACCTGGCAATATATCACAAATCATGGTGTGTGTGTGTGTGTGTGTGTGTATTATGCAAAAATTGCAATGTGGGGAAAACCATGAAGCCAGCCATTGCCTCTACAGAGCTCCATCCTTATTTCAGACATTGTGATAAATCACACAGCTTCCCAAACTGTGTCGTGACATGTTAAGTGTGTCAACTGCAGTGTGTAGGTGTGTCGCACGAACACTCCCCGTGCTCCTCTCAGAGTCGGAAAGGGGTTAGTTTAACCTGATATATCACGGCGCTGGAAACCAGATATCCCTCAGCCCTACTTCTGGCCTGGCCATTTCAATAGAATTATCTTACTGCTTCCTGCCCCGCTTGACATGGCAGAGGATTTTGGGGGGGTACTCTGTGTTTATACAGGAAACTCTTTGCACTGCCTGGTAGAATATGTATGTCGGCAAACACTCATGGGCTATGGAGGAGAATATTATGGATATCAACCCACACCAAGGAAAATCTTTAACCCATATCTTTGCTAAAGTATTATAAAGCACCTTCTGCAGTTAAAGGTGTTGCTGTGTTGCATTGTCTGCCTTGAAGCTTTATTGCTAGCTCATCCTCGGAGCCTACGATGATTCGGCTGGCTAAAAACACATGGCCCGCCAAGCTGAAATAGGCTTTTCTGTAACACCTAGAGCTGCAGAGGTTCTTTATGATCCATGCGCGGATGGTGCGGAAGAAAGATCTTTCATTTCACGAACTGATAGTGACGAGTGCTATCCTGCTTACTTTATGACCTCGACTTTGCATTGTTAAAATCACCCCTAGTAATTAGAAGTGAATAGGGTGGATTTCTAGACGCTTGGCCAAAGTCCTGGGCCCCCAAGTTGTCAGCCGGTGTGACGAGATGGAGTGCCGTTAGAAAGGGATCGGACAGCATCTCGAAGGTTCACCTTCTTCATGAAACAAGGGCCTTTGTGACACGAAATTGGGGAATGAGCCTCAGGAGCACACATGAACCAAGCACCATGGAAGTGTTGTCTTGGGGGATCTCCTGAGGCCGCAGCCAGAAAAGGATGTTACCAGAGACCCAAATTCCTGAACTGGGAAACTAATATAGCAAAAAAAATGAGGGCTACTGAATATTCATAGAATCGTTGCGTTGAAAGGGATCCCAAACCTCTGCGAGTGCCGGATTTACATATAAGCTAAACAAGCTATAGCTTAGGACCCCACTCTCTTGGGAGCCCCCCAAAAATTTAAAGGGGAAAAAAACCTGGATGTACATTTCCAAAATATAAGATAAAAAACAAATAAAATAAAACCTACATGCAGCAACAGTGTTTTGTGTTGTGTCGGCTCCTGTGATGTAAGTCATAGGCCCCGCCTGCTCCCTAAAATATCACCGGTTTGCTCATTTCTATATATAGGGTGCCTACATTCTGCATGTGCAAATGGCTTTAGATACCTATTAGGTCCATAAATTATCATATACAGTAGCATGTATTCATCACAAAAAACAGCAACAATTTGTTGTTGACAAAGGACAGCTGGACATATAAAGGGCCCATTACCTTCAGGAGCTTAGGGCCTCATCTAATCTGCTGCATCGGCTGCGACTCCTTGAATGTCAAATACCACACTTTTCCATGTACAGTGGTACCTCGGGTTACAGATGCTTCAGGTTACAGACGCTTCATGTTACAGACTCCGCTAACCCAGAAATAGTACCTCGGGTTAAGAACTTTACCTCAGGATGAGAACAGAAATCGTGTGACAGCAGCGGGAGGCCCCATTAGCTAAAGTGGTGCTTCAGGTTAAGAACAGTTTCAGGTTAGGAACGGACCTCCGGAACGAATTAAGTTCTTAACCCGAGGTACCACTATATAAGACTATGTTTTTTTCTTTTAAAACCATGCTAAAAAGTGGGGGTCGTTTTATACATGGGTAGTGCCTAGGGTGGACGTTTGATTGGTTGCTGCCGAGGCTGTCAGTGGCTAATGTGCGTGTTATTGGCTGCTGCGTCAATGGGTGGTGTTGATTGGCTGGCGCTCCAGCAGTTGGGCAGGCGGTTGGCAGCTTCTGCCGGCGATGGGACAGACGGGAGGCAGATTTAGCGACACGTGCGGGTGAACGGTTTTCGGCAATCCCCTCTAAAAAGAACTCCACAACCCTGGGTAACCCCCCCTCCCCCAAAAGCTCAACAACTCGGCAGCAATATTGTGTATTGGGCAGGCGTCCATGCAGCCGTGAATCATTGGGGTGAGTATCTGAGCATCCACCCCGGAGTCCGCTTATTCTGGTTGGGCCAACGAGGGATGCGTTGGGATGCCCTCATGCCAAAGTTACAATGCGAAATCACTTCTCACGGTCCCCCGGACACCTTGCTGATTCACCTGGGCGAGAATGACCTGGTTGCCCAAAATAGCATCAGTCTAATCATGGCAGCAATTGCAGATACTGAAACAATCAGGACAATTTCCCACCAATACCACCATCTTCTGGTCTGAGCTTCTTCCGCGTCTGAAATGGGGCTTTCAAGCCTTCTCGCTTCAGCTACGCCCTAGTAAAAATCAACTGGGCTATACACAATGCACATTGGTGGCCGAATGATAAAACATCCAGACATTAAATCTGACAACCTGGACCTTTTCAGAACTGACCGAGTGCATCTTACAACTATAGTATACCTGAAGGAGCGTCTCCACCCCCATCGGTCAGCCCGGACACTGAGGTCCAGTGCCGAGGGCCTTCTGGCGGTTCCCTCGCTGCGTGAAGCCAAGTTACAGGGAACCAGGCAGAGGGCCTTCTCGGTAGTGGCGCCCGCCCTGTGGAACGCCCTCCCTTCAGATGTCAAAGAAAACAACAACTACCAGACCTTTAGAAGACATCTGAAGGCAGCCCTGTTTAGGGAGGCTTTTAATGTTTTATAGATTATTGTATTTTAATGCTCTGTTGAAAGCCGCCCAGAGTGGCTGGGGAAACCCAGCCAGATGGGCGGGGTATAAATAATAAATTATTATTATTATTATTATATTATAGGGAATGAGCGTTGGTTGAGAGACGTGAAGCAGAGCCTTGAAGAGTGTAGGTAGTCTTGGTCTCCCTGGTCTCAGGTGGCGGTTTTAGGTCTTGGGTTGAATCCTTTAGTCCAGGGATAGGGCAACCTAAGGCTCATAGGCCACAAGCGGCCCACGGGGGTTGTTTAACTGGCCCACGAGTCGCCCCCGAACTGAGTACCTGCTTGGCGAGTCCCGCATGCTGTGCTAAACTGGCACAGTGCGGGGCGGTGACTCGCTTCCGCGGTGCTGGAAATCGCGTCTGTGCAGATGCAGATGCCGGAAATCACATCTGCGCAGACACAAGAAATTGAGTGAACTGGCCCAGGCGAGGTAAACCTTGCCGACCCCTGCTTTAGTCTAACAACTGCAGAAGAAGAAGAAGAAGGAGAAGAAGAGGAGGAGGAGGAGTTTGGTTTTGATATCCCGCTTTATCACTACCCGAAGGAGTCTCCAAGCGGAGGAGCGGAGATGCGAACCCGGTTCCCCAGATTACGAGTCTACCGCTCTTAACCACTACACAACACTGGCTCTCAGAAGGGGGTGAAGTGATGACTCAGCCCTTCCGTGCAGGCGGCAATAGCAGAGTACCCCGTTAGAGGGGTCTTGAGGGGAGTCTCTGTCCACAAGCGCACGCCAAATGGGCCATAGAACTCCCCCCAGCATCACAGGAGGGGACCAGCTGTGTAAACGCACATTTTGCAGTGGTCCCATATTCTTATTTGACCCTGCCATGCCTCCGACCCCCAACTGAGGCCTGAGGGATACACGTCCAATGCCTATGCCAAGGTTTCCTACACCTGAAATTTAATAAAGTTGGGGCCATTTTAATCCCAAAATATGTTGGGTCTACTCCTTTGCCCTTGAGGTCTGGCTCCCGGGGTAAGGGGGGACTGCGCCTGGGCATGCAAACAACGGTCTACGTTCTTATTATTTTTTGAATATCCTTGCATATAAATTTCAAGGCAGTTTACAACCGTACAATAAAACAACTAGAAGCAAGAAAGGGAAACACCCAAGGCAGAGAGACCTAACAATTCTTCATCCAGCTGGAAAAGCTTGTCGAAACAAGAACATCTTCAATTGTTTCCGGACACTACAAATACCGAGTGCCTGCAATATCTCAACATGATAGGATTATTTTTATAAGATATATATACATGGGAATGCAGGATAGCTTACAGAGATAATGTAAGGAAGCAAAAGCATACATGTGCAACACATCACAATGTATCACACAGGAATATTAGATGTGGTAATAGTATTAAGAAAATGAAAACACATTGCAGATAAAGGCATATGGAAATGACAGCCTGTTGCCTTTAGACAGTGAGTGGTTTTGAAATAAAACTTAAAGGTACAGTGAAAAGCAACTCCTCCTTTGGGGAAAGCAAAAGTTTGAAGTCTCTACGCTTCTGACTTTAATCCAAAACCTCTACAGGGTTAGCTGGAACTCCTGCAGAGCTCAGAAGCATTTTCCGAATGCCATGGTTGTAACATAGCGCTCTGGATGATAAACCTGATTCCACGAACGCTTCCCAAACACTAAAACATAGACCAACAGTTGCATGTGCCAATAAACGCAAGTCGGCCATGAAAGCTGGCATTTTGAACATGCAACCAGTACAACACACACAGAGAGACACCATTCATTGGTGAAAAGAAAAGCCACTCTTAAGCACGTTCAAATATCTCTTTTTACACCGAGGATCATTATCTGATCATTATTGCCCCACCCTACACTGTGACATATTGGCCAAGACTGCATATATACCATACACTTAAAGCACATTTGAACCCAGGGGTCAGCAAACTTTTTCAGCAGGGGCCCGGTCCACTGTCCCTCAGACCTTGGGGGGGAGGGCGGACTATATTTTTGGGGGGAAATAATGAACGAATTCCTATGCCCCACAAATAACCCAGAGATGCATTTTTAATAAAAGGACACATTCTACTCATGTAAAAACATGCTGATTCCCGGACCGTCCACGGGCCGGATTTAGACGGCGATTGGGCCAGATCTGGCCCCCGGACCTTAGTTTGCCTACCCATGTTTTAACCCAAAGAATCCCGGGGATTGTAACTTGTTAAGGCTGCTGGGAACTGTAGTGCTGCGAAGGGTAAACTACAGTCCCCAAGATTATTTGAGGAGAGTCATGTTCTTTAAATGCGTACGCAACCAAAGGCTCTGGAGCCATTGCTGTATGCTATGTGTATTAGCTCTGTAACGGCCTGTCCCACACTGACGTGTAAAACAGGGTATGTGATTAGGCTGACTGACAATAACAGATTCATATTAATTTTTTTTTAAAAAAAGAATTTTAATATGCTTTTTATCACATGATCAGACCTTGTGTACTTCAGTAGAAAAGCAGCAGCTCAAACTTATTATTATTATTATTATCATTATTATTATTATTATTATTATTTCATCCATCAGAATAACCACGTAACATTACAATCCAGACAGGCAGCTTTATAAGGGCGTGGGGGTGGACAAAAAGCGAAATCCAGATCTTTATTGCTTAGCCAAAGGCCATCATCTGTCCATACAACATTATGATAAGACGCGAGATGCCACTCAAAACGGTTTTAAAACCAAGAGCATTGTTCATTGTAATAGCCTATATACATTGGATATCTTTTACAATATGGTTATTATTTTTAAGTTTACTCTTATTATTAATAACAGCAAATAACGTCCTGCCCGTTCATAATCTAACTCAACACTTTAACAACAGAGTTGACAGTCCCCTGCTATCTGACAATTCTCCATTGACTTTCGTTATACTAAGCCATGCTGTCAGTCAAGACATGTGGGGATTCAGCTCATTCCACAAAAACCACAATTAGAAAACCAGCTAGATAAAACATGATCTGGTTTGTCCGCAAAAAGAGCAGCATTCTGTCCTCCCCAATTCCTTTTGTTCCCCCAACCACTTTGCTACTAATTTATAGCTATGGCGACTCTATAGACTGCGCTGCAATACTTTATACGCCAGAATTTCCGCCCCAGGGTGTCCAGAGACCTCCAGAGAAATTCCTCTGAACTATCCCTCTGAATGTTCAGAGGGGAAGCTATTCTGCCCTTCCAAGGTGAATAGTCATATTTTCAGGGGTTCAAGGGGCCAAAGAGGGAACCGATGAACATCTCCCCCCTTTCGCTTATGTTAGCAGCTGCATCTGTTGGATCAAAAGCTCTTGAGCAAATAGAAAGGCAAAACTGGGTGCAACCCTGGAGCTACACTGTTTTGCAAAATAAAACTTTGGTGTTCTCTAGTGCGGGTATATATATGTAGTTTAATGGTTATTTTTTAGGAAAGCAAAACCAAAGTTCTAAAAATGTACAAATCTGTGCTCTGAACTGGCTCTGGCTGCTGCGATAAGAGTCAGCTGTGATTTATCAGCCACTGGGAGCATTTTATTAATTCCGAATGAGGTCAATAGTCTGAGAAGAGGACAGACATTGGAGCATGTTGTTAAAGACTCTCGTGAATGTCTCCTCTTTATAAGCTGCAGCGAGGCAGAGTCATTACAAGGTCAGCTTCTTTACTGTCAGCTCGCAGGGTCAGCAAAGGGTCTGCCATGAGATCATTACATTTCTCAAGGCAGACGGCCTGTCATGGCATTCGCTTAAAAACTTCCCTTTGTCTTTTGAAGGCTGTAATCCTAAACACGCTCGGGGCAGCCCTGCAAAGCAGAATTAACTGCTTTTTCAAGTCAATGACTTTGTCCTCCTTCCTGGTTTTCTGGTTTAGGCACAATGGTACATGTGAAAGCCACCAGGTTGTTGTTGTTGTTTAGTCAGTGATAGCCAGTGTGGTGTAGTGGTTGAGAGCGGTAGACTCGTAATCTGGTGAACCGGGTTTGCGTCTCCGCTCCTCCCCATGCAGCTGCTGGGTGACCTTGGGCTAGTCACACTTCTCTGAAGTCTCTCAGCCCCACTCACCTCACAGAGTGTTTGTTGTGGGGGAGGAAGGGAAAGGAGAATGTGAGCCGCTTTGAGACTCCTTCGGGTAGTGATAAAGTGGGATATCAAATCCAAACTCTTCTTCTTCTAGTCGTTTAGTCGTGTCCGACTCTTTGTGACCCCCTGGACCAGAGCACGCCAGGCACTCCTGCCTTCCACTGCCTCCCGCAGTTTGGTCAGACTCATGTTGGTCGCCTCGAGAACACTGTCCAACCATCTCGTCCTCTGTCGTCCCCTTCTCCTTGTGCCCTCCATCTTTCCCAACATCAGGGTCTTTTCCAAGGAGTCTTCTCTTCTCATGAGGTGGCCAAAGTCTTGGAGCCTCAGCTTCAGGATCTGTCCTTCCAGTGAGCACTCAGGGCTGATTTCCTTCAGAATGGAGAGGTTTGATCTTCATGGGACTCTCCTTCCTGATTTTCTGGTTTAGGCACAATGGTACATGTGAAAGCCACCAGGTAGGTGCATCAAACAGCTAGACGAGTTGCAACCTTGCAAGTCCATCATTGGACCTCTGGCTCTTTTAAAGGCAGGGTGGATAATTATATCTGGGCCTCTGGGGAAGGGATTAAACCTCCCCAGTTTTCTTAGTGTAAATCTTCCTGAAGCTGCTGTTTGCCCCAAGGTGTTTTTCTTAATTTGCACAAGGAAAATGGCAGAAGGGGGGACTGACCAGCAGTATATATGTTAAATACTTTGAATAATGGTTATATACAGTTGGCAGATAGGGAAATGGAAGCATCCCCCCGTCTCTCTCTCTTGTGAAGATCAAGATATAAAGGTGACCGAGGGCAACATAGATATACTTATAATTTTGTGTATTATGAGGATCATATGAGGATTCTTAATGTGTTTTATCTTCTTTTTCTCTTTAGTTTCCTTTCTGGTTGATATATTGTTTTCTATTTTCTTTTTAGTTTAGTTGGATTTTTATGATATATTAGGTTGAAAACCCTTAATAAAATTGATTTTTTTAGAAACAGAAAGGAAAATGACATGGAGGAAGGGTTAACTCCCCTTTTAGCAACACCATAGTCCAGATCCAATTGAACACTGAACTGTAAAACGCAATACAGAATGCAAAACTTTCAGCAGCATACAGAGGTTGGCCAAAGTCCAAAATATGGATAGGAGGGTTTGGAATCTATTTTCCAAATTAATTGCACGTTTATAAATGTAAAAAAAAAAAAGTACAGCAGCACACAGATGGCAACCTGGGACCATAGCAGCACCAGATAAAGAATGGTTTGTGGCCTAGCACATATTGCAGTCCATTAACAGAAAATTAGGATGACAAAGAAGTGATTATATAGGAAAAGCTACCCCAGCACATCTTCAGATGAGAAGTACTGGTAGGAGGGTTTTCCTTCCAAACTGGGTATCTGTGCAAGCTTATTGCAAAAGGCAGTTAAATGCAAACAGGTGTGGTAATTAAGATCCTAAATACCAATTAAATGGGTAGAACATAATATTTCCTCCTTTGGTGAAACCCAATCTAAGAAAGAAGCTTCCTGAAGGAAGGATGTCAGAGATCAGAGAGAATTTCTGAGGCCTAAGACAGCTTTCCTAATCCAAAAGTCAGCCGTCGGTTCTCAGCTGGCAGAAGGCAAGACTTATTTTACAAGCCCCCTGCCCACAAAAAGCTGCCATTCACTGAAGCTGATGAAGAAAGAGATATACACCCACAGCGACTTAAGAGGATTAGGGATGGGGCAGATTTTACAATGGGACCTGTTCAAATCATCTGATCGTTTCAGTTCTGGATCAGATTCACAGAGTTTCTTCCTGGCATTTGCTGCATTAGGAGTTATTTAGTTATTTCTCTCTATACATATTTTTATATCTGCGCTCATGTGGATCTCAAATGATATGATGGTGCAAGCAAAACAGAAGAGGAAACTCTCACATGTCGTGTTTAATTCACAAACAATGAAACTTCCAACTCTGCTAAGCAAACCAAGAGAAAGAAAACAAGGGCTGAGAGACAGAGCACGATAAATAAAAATATGTGGATGTGGCTTTTTCACGTAGGCAGAACCAATCTCACTTCATTGTGTGCAACACTACTTGCTAAAAGAGAAGGTTAGGTTAAATCTTGGCTCCTGAACAGCGAAAACCCGGAAATGTTCCGGTTTTCGAACATTTTTCGGAAGCCGGACATCCGACGCGGCTTCCGCTTGAGTGCGGGAAGCTCCTGCAGCCAATCTGAAATCGTGCTTTTAGCCATGCTTTTAGCCTGCCACTGGTGGTATTCCATCAGAATCATTTCGTCTCCTAGCCAGCGCATTCATGCACATCATAAAATGTGTCCCAGCATGCTGTGGGCCATTGCCTTGGTAATAAACTATCCTTATGTGAAGCATGCTGGGAAATTCTCCACAAAGCATTCTGAGTCAACAAGCATGATTGATGATGAAAGCAACCTCATGATGCACACAAGGAATGCTGGGGCATTAGCACTCTTGCTACTGAAGGGGCAGTACTTCAATCCCAGCAACAGGTGTGCCTCCATAGCTCATCCGGTGGGAAAGCAGCACTGGTAAGTTGACTACAACAACTTCCGTATGAATGCCAACCACTGTGGTTGGCCTTCTAGGTTGGATCCAGAATGAGGTTGAAATCTCAACACAGCGTACCTGGGAGTAGGCTCCGTGGAATTCAACAGGACTTTAATAAAGTTTGCGTAGACACAGTGAGGACCGCACGGTTCGTTGCTAATAAGTCCCACTGATTTCAATGGGTCTGCTCTGAATGTGGCTAAGTCTGGATTCAACCCACTGATGAAAAGCTCTGGGGTTTGTTCTACAGAGCTCAGTGCAGCAAAGATGCCCCCCATTGTGGTTTGGCTCGGCAATATATGGTTTCCAACATTGCGATAGATGACCAGCTAAACATCGCGATATACCGATTTTTCACAATGTCTGAAATAAGGATGGAGCTATATGGAGCTTCACAGTTTTTCCTACATTGTGATTTTTGCATAGCACACACACATGATTCACGATATATTGCCAGGTAAAAAAATTATGAAACCAGTATCACAATAATAAAACCGTTTGAACATATTTAAAACAGGCGAACCAATACAATATCACGGGCACTATTCCCCAAATGCTGAGGAGACAAAAAACGCCTTTGTCTGGCATCAAACAGATGAGAAGGTTGGCTCACCACACAACAGTGTGGGGAGTCCCGTTGCCACTCTCTAAACCTCCCTTGGAGAAGGCATACAGGGAAGGGTGATGATCTCAGGCTCCAGGCAGGTTCATATGGGGGCAAGATACAGTGGTACCTCAGTTGTCAAACAGAATCCATTCCAGAAGACCGTTCGACTTCCAAAACGTTCAACAACTGAGGCGCAAAGGGCGATCAGCAAAGTCAATGGAGAAAAAATGAAAAAACGCAGCGGGTGCTGTTCAACTTCTGAGGCACGTTGGAAAACGGAAGCAATTACTTCCGGGTTTTCGGCGTTCAGCTTCCGAAACGTTCGGCTTCCAAGACGCTCGAAAACCGAGGTACCACTGTATTTCAAAACTAGCCGCAGGGAGGGAGAGCACATTTGCAGGGACTAATTATTTGACTGAGTAAAGACTTCCCCACCTATTCTCTCCCTAACCTCACATTCCATAGAATCATAGAATTGTGGTGTTTGCCTTATAATAATAATAAATCCATGTTGGGAATGAAGGTGGGAATTCAGTTATCAGCACCTTCAAATGTAAAGTGTGTGTGCGCGCGCGCGACATGCTTCCCAAAAGCATAGAGCAGGTTTAAAGAATGCACAGCAAAGGCAAGTGAATAGAGGCAAAAGCGCTCACAGCTAACAGCAACCTCCACATTCTGGCATTCTAAAGTCTATGTTGCCACCTTGTGGAATTCAGAGGGAAAAAGATGCCAAGGAGAATCTTGATGACAGCAAGAGAACTACAGCAGGAACAGGACTATCGATCAGTGGCCCTGCCAAGGCCCTGCCCTCCTCTCCTCTCTGTCCTGGCCATGTCCTCTTAGCAGTGGGGGATAAAGGGCATCCAAGAAGCTTACTAGACTACAATATGGCGGCATCATCTTGAACCGTTCCCAATGCAAACGCCCAGCTCCATCTTGGTGCTACTTGCCTGCTGTTGCTACAATAATCTGAGGAAACAGCAAGGTTGAGTCTCAGGAGAGGCATATTTTGAACAAATCTGTCCAAAATCTGCTACCCCTAAATTTTGCCCCAATTCTCTGGCTATAGTGGAGCATTAAGCCCAATTTTGGATTAGCCCAGACTGGGAAAATATTTTTTTTCTGATTTCCTAAGCAATGTTTCCAATAGTAGAGTGGAAAACACAGGAGGCTGCCTTATGCTGAGACATGCCATTGGTCCATCTATCTCAGTATTGCCTACACCATGGGTAGGCAACCTATGGCCCAATTCGGCCATAGCCTATGGCCCGGATTCGGCCCAATCGCCTTCTCAATCTGTCCCGCAGACGGTCCAGGAATCAGCGTGTTTTTACATGAGTAGAATGTGTGCTTTTATTTAAAATGCATCTCTGGGTTATTTGTGGGGCATAGGAATTCGTTCATTATTATTTTTTCAAAATATAGTCCGGCCCCCCACAAGGTCTGAGGACCGGCCCCCTGCTGAAAAATTTTGCTGACCCCTGCAGTAGTCTAAGCAGGAGCTAACCTGAGCATGCACCACTCTGGCAAGAAAGCCTGTGGGCAGGCAGCTCTCAGCCGGCGTACCAGGTGGAGCTGGTAGAGACAGCCAACCTGGACACAGAATTAACCTTCACCTCCATGGACAACTGGGAGTCCAAAATGACCCCAAGGCTAGGGTTGCCACAAAAGTTGTCGAGTTTTTGCCCAAAGTTTTAGAGCAAAAGAAAATTGCCATTTTTGTTCTTTTTTTAAAGGAAAATCAGCAAAAACAACACTACCAACATGGGTTGCCATAAATTCGGATATGCCGATTTCTGCCGGGGCACTGGTTCTGACTGCAGTATTCTAGGTATGTCCAGGAAATTCCGGATGTACTGCAAGCCTACCCAAGGCTTCAGGGGCACAGTAACCCCATGCAGGACCAGGGAGTCTCCCACACCTGCCCACCCCGTCCCCCCAAAACGGTACTTGTCTCGTCTGAATTCAACCTCAATCTGCTAGCTGCCATTATCAGATCCCATAGCCCAGAACCTACCAGCGTTGTTGTTAGATACGATTCAGAAAAGAATCAGATGCCAACTGGAGCATAAATGTTGATATTAGATGCACATTAGGTGCACAACAACAGCTACTCATGGGAAGACTCTTATTCAGATCCGAAAGGTCCTCTTCTGTGGATACAGTAAGTCTTCCCGGCAGAAGAAGTTCCTTTGGTCAGCGAAGGGAAACCTTTGGTTCCAGCCCAAATCACTGTAACCTAGGGATGGAGAACCTGTGCTTCTCCCAGATAATTATGCTGAGTTGGAGTTCAACAACGTCAGTCAGCCCAGCTTCAGATAGCCAGGGATGATGGGAGCTGGAGTCCAGCGACATTTGGAGGGCAACAAGTTCACCACCTCTGTGGTAACCTGTTGAACAGATGCACGCCTGTTTTGCAAACATACAATGGCTGAAGTGTGCCTTCCATTAAAGTCAATATTGAAAATAATGCACCTAGGTGGCTCTGTTCTTCCCCTGCTGCAGTTATTTGAATGGCTTCCGGAGCTTGTATACTCAGGTGAGGGCAGCAGGTGTTGAATGCCCTCTTAAAATGTAAATATTTCACACTAGGTACTTTTATCCATGTCTACATATTTTCACCTCGCCGTGAAGGATGAAGGAACGTTACATGCATTTAAAAACTTTTGAGAAGAGAAACTGCTTCCCATGTGTTCAGATCTCTTGGTCAAAGCACAAAGCAAGCCAGCAAGATACACACAGCTCTATTCTTTGGAGCAAAATAATAAATAGCCACCCTGTTGACACACAGGCAGTTGGATCACTCTCCAGCCCTGCAGAGGGTCCTGATGGATATCCCTAGCATGGCTCCACAGCCCAGACTAAATAGCTTCCTGCTGATAGATGCAGCATTCCCCTTATGTTATGCCCTGCAACGGGCAAGGTCACAAATAATTATATGCGCTAGGAAACATCAACAAGCCATCAAGCATCTGAAAGGACAGACGAGACAGAGACAGAAGTTCCACATTGTTATGTTGAGGTGGTTGTAAATTCCTCATCGAAAGAGGCGTTGGATCCGGAGCCTTTAAAAGATGCAATGACCGCACTGTTCCTAAAGTAACATAGTCTGGACCAAGGAGGTGTTAATAACCATGTCAGATTCAAAAGACAAACCCCTTCCTTGGCAAGGTGTGTGAGTGGGTGGTTGCTCAGCTCATGACTCTGCGGACAACACTGATTTACTAGATCCGCTTCAAGTGGGCTTGAGGCCTTG
This sequence comes from Darevskia mixta, assembly GCA_034641385.1. NCBI lineage: Eukaryota > Metazoa > Chordata > Lepidosauria > Squamata > Lacertidae > Darevskia > Darevskia mixta. The sequence goes on from JAWWNH010000017.1 coordinate 23,567,027, forward strand.
GTTGTGGAACGGAAACTGATTTTGTTGCCCTGTGGGGTGACCTCTGCTGAGACACAGACAGGGGTGTGTGTGACACACTGTCAGTTTTCTTTAATCCATTTGGCTCCATCAACCATGGTATCCTTCTGAACAGGCTGTTGGGTTGGAGGGAGCACACGGCAGTGATTCTGCTTCTTGGGCGCTTCAGTCTTTGCACAAAGTTCTCCTTTGCTGGTTTTGATTGCTAAACTGTTTTGGCAGCTATGGTTTGTGTGTATTATAGGTGGGTTTGTCTGGAGGGGGGTTTCGCTGGCCTTTTTGCTGTTGTAAGTTTCCTTGGTTTTGGTGTTTTTGCGAGGAATTTCTGCATGTGTGTGTGTGCTTTAATATCCAAAGCCACCCAGAGACCTTTTATCGAATAGTACAGGGGGTGAGCATTTTGCACAGGAGTTCCATTCCTGGCCCCCATGCACAACAGTAGAGTATAGGTAAGCCCCCGCCCCCCTCCTCCGGGTCCAAAAGGACCTGTGTGTCAGTGGTCACACGTCAACTGAACGCAGGCAAAATGGTTACCACCTGTACATCATCATCATCATCATCATCATCATACATGCCAAATTCAGAGAGGTTGTTTTTTAAAAGAGAGAGACTACAGAAGAATGGATGTAGCTAGATCTTACACCTTTGCTAGTTTTCGAATTCTGAGTGGATTTGCACCTTTTGCCCAAGTTATGCATCATCCGAGTATTCATATTTATGAAGGGCAGAAGTAGATTGTTGTACCTTTCAAGCCGTTTCAGAACCACCAGCCACCATCTTAAGAGAATTATTGAGGGCAATAAACTCGTCAGAAGACAAGGTTTTCCAGCACTTCAGATTTCCCAAACCGAAGTGTTTGGCCATCCTCGCACGTCCTTACAACACATATTGCAAACAAAATGGCTTTAAACGACGGGCCGGATGTAGACATGGGAAAGCACCAATACAGGTAAAAAGCAGAAACATTCAGTGAAAAGTGCACTTCGTTGGATCAAAGACATTTCAAATTAAGCATGCTCCTGAAGAACATCCTAAATACAACCAGCCTTGAGTCTCCAGGAACTCTGCTGCCAAACAGTCCAAGCTACTTTACAGCAGAATCACCAGAGACCGAATAGTAAGGTTGGTTCTTTAAAATGTACCTCTGAACAAACACGTACAGCCTGCATCTGAAACACGTACAGCCTGCATCTAGAAGCTCCCTTTCCTTTTTTTCTTGCATAGGAAGTCTCCATAGATACTTCAAGGACTCCTGAGGTTGCAGAGCACCTCTGTATGCTGTGGTGAAAGAGACAGACGGCATGATCACTGTCAGTGAAGACTAAGTCACTTGGTGTCCAGCTGTGTCTCGACTGTAGCTGTGTCCCCAAATGCTATGCTTTGCTTTTTCATTAAGGGAGCGGGTGGTGCCATGCACTAAACCACTAAGCCTCTTTGGCTTGTCAATCAGAAGGTTGGCGGTTCGAATCCCTGCGACAGAGTGAGCTCCCATTGCTCTGTCCCAGCTCCTGCCAACCTAGCAGTTCAAAAGCACACCAGTGCAGGTAGATAAATAGGTACCACCGCAGCGGGAAGGTAAAACGGTATTTCCATGCGCTCTGGTTTCTGTCAAGGTGTCCCGTTGTGCCAGAAGCGGTTTAGTCCTGCTGGCCACATGACCCGGAAAGCTGTCTACGGACAAACGGCGACTCCCTCGGCCTGAAAGCAAGATGACCACCGCAACCCCATAGTCGTCTTTGACTGGACTTAACCGTCCACGGGTCCTTTACCTTTCTCTTTACTTTTTCATTCCTAAGAGGTGGGGAAGTCAGTGGGGAACATCTGTTAACTGACTCCTCTAACCCCAGACATTGAGAATCAAGCCTGCTCTGATCTACCCTGGGTTCGGATCCTTGATCACACAAGTGCGGTGGAATGTTAAGAATTCAGATAAATCTGCTAGGAATGAGAGCTCACCACCACACAAATCCATATATATCTACTACAGCACAATATTGTGAGTCTAGATTCCAACATTTAAAGATACTTCTTAAACAAGTTCCCCCTTCTGGGTCTTCCAGTGAGTTATTGTCCTCATCTATAGACTCAATCCCTTCATTCTTTTCTTATTATGGGTTGGAGGAGACTGTCAACACTTAATCCTGTTTCAAGCTGGAAAGGATGCACTGTGCTGAATTGTGTCAAGCAAACAGAGTTTCACACCGCAAATACAAATAATTGTGGAATAACATTATTTTGCTGCTGGCTGTGCTGAAAAACCAGCTTCTCACAGACATCTCTGCATGGCGTCCGTGGCGCTAACCACTGAAATGTAGACACTTTGGAAAGAGACAGCTGAGCAGCCAGTGTATCCATAAATGAGAGATTAAGGCATACGCGGACCAAATTCAGCACCAGCGCGACTCCTTTTGTAAATATATCTGAAACCACTGTCAGTGCCATGGAAAAACAGCAACAGATGTGGAAGGCTAGGAAAAGTGTTAATGTACCCAAAATAAAGGAGACACAGATGTACTAACAGTGGGCGATGTGTGTGTTTCTGCTCTGTGCCAAATCCACCAAACACATCGAGTTCCCCAGCTGTGAGCCCACACACATTGCTCCAGATGTAGAGATTGAAGCAACCTCTCACACAGGCAGGAGCATCCAGGTCACGACCCACGGAGGCTCAAGAAAACTGTCACCCAATGTCAGTATGCTGACTTTTTGCGATGTCTGGGCTGCATCAGAGGTGTGGAATTAAAAAAGGAGTACTGCAAGGTTGAAACCAATGTCTGGACGGCCATGAAAACACATGGGCTTAGAGCCAGTGATATCAGAAAGTTGCCACGGGCACCTCATCGTTAAAAGTTTTCCTCTGCAATCACGAAACCTGAGGTTCCCGGTGATCAAGCTACACTACTGGTTTAAATGCATGCTGTCCTAATGCATATCCAGAAAACATATAGAGATGGTTACCATAGCAGTAAAGGATAGCTGAGGCAGTTCAGAAAAAGCCCTACTAGACGACCAACAGCTGTCCTAAGCAGGCAGTTTATGAGTGCAAACATGTTTTTGACATTCCAAGACAAGTCACATTGGAACAAAATGGGCCAAAACCAAGACCTGATGTGTTTTGCAATGCAAATTGCGAAGAATGACCACCCAGATCCCTACCAGCAACACTTCCCCCAAAACTTCTAGCTCAGTCCAGCTACTACCGGTACTAGGTCTGGGCAACATCTGGTTTTCAACATCTCAATATATCACCAGCTAAACATCGTGATATACTGATATATCACTGTCTGAAATAAGGATGGAGCTATGTAAAGGCATTGGCTTCACGGTTTTTCCCACATTGTGATTTTTGCACAGCACACACACACACACACACACGATTCGCAATATATTGCCAGGTCAAAAATTATGAAACCAGTATCACGATATGGACTTCAGCCCAATTTCTGATGCTATATCGATATATCATCCAGCCCTTCCACCCAGTGGAGACTCCTGCCATAATGGCACCATCAACAAAGCAATAATGTAGCTGAATATCACTTGCACCCCAGCCATTTTCTCTCTTTCCGGGATTTATGCCCCCATTCTGCATCTTTTGTTTTGACTTGTGGAGAAGAAAGCCTCCCTCAATTGGCATAGGTGCTAAATTGTGATTGTGCGTACTCAAGTTGCGTAAACTGGAACTGTTCAATTGCTGCAACGAGAAACTGGACAGAGGGAGCATTACAACAAAGTGACTTTTCTCCAGGAGCCCCAAACTGAACTTCCTTCTCCCAGTGAATATTTGTTTAGATGGGAGAGGGAGATTTTGTTTTACAATAATGTCAACCTATAACCTTCCAGAATCATAAATATCAGGAATTCTGAAAGCCTGGATTCAGAGCCTGCTGTGGATCTGAACCTTGCGTTTTGATCTCAATCATTTCTCTGTGGCTATCATACCATTTAAAAAACAGCCCTTCCAGTTGGGTTAATGTAAAGCTGACTTGGCCTGTAAGATGATAATCTATACCTATACTGAAATATACTATGGAATCATGAAATCTGTCGTGCAAAGCACCTTTCAGATAACCCACTTTCATGTGTATTCCAGCTGGCAGACTGCAAAAGCCGGGCTCACTGTGTGATCTGGGAGCATCCAATGCAGTTTTGAAGCGAAGTAGTTGACCTGATCTGCACTTAGGTGAGAAGCTGCTGGGAGCCCCACAAAAGCTACTCCAAGGTTTCCAACGGAAGAGTGACACAGAAATACAGTAAGTGAGTTACCATATACAGTCGTACCTTGGAAGTCAAACGGAATCCGTTCCGGAAGTCCGTCTGACTTCCAAAACGTTCAGAAACCAAAGCGCAGCTTCTGATTGGCTGCAGGAAGCTCCTGCAGCCAACCGGAACACTCACTTCTGGCTTTGCGGAGTTCGGGAGCCAAATCATCCGGGATCTGAGCTGTTCGACTTCCAAGGTACGACTGTAAATGGAGAAAAAAGAGCCACGTGGCTGCTCTGAAAATCAACTCATATACATCCTTGGCCACGGGACCAAGGACCGCAACACAGCGAGGAGAGATTCTGTCTGTTCGTAACAGCTCTGCGAAAACGACTTAACCGTGAATGGCGATGGAGGTGTGTATCTTTATCTATGATTGCGCAAGCCAGCACACGGCATATACATACCCACAGTCGCAAATCTCGCATATGCATTTGCCAGAAGATGGTTGGGAGAGACGCGAAACCGCTGGAGAAGCCATGGCTGCTGCAGTCCTGTTTCTTCTGGGGTACAACCTGTAGGCTAGCTCTTCCTCATCTCACTGCAGCAGGTCACAAAGGAAGAAAGTATTCTGCACATCTCAGCTAGTCAGCTTTCCTAGAGCAGCACAAATTCTCTTTCCCCCTAAACTTGCTGCTCTTCAAGCCTCTACTAATCCAGGACAGGGGGCTCTGCAAAGGACAGGGGGCTCATAATATCCTCTTGGGGTGGTCACTTGGAGATCCTTTGTGAAGTCACCAAGGTAGACCTGGATCTTGCAGCAGCAAAACTGCCAAAAGCAGGCCTGAGCACAGTCCCCACCACAAAACAGAGGAATTCATAGCTCAATTGATAGCTGGCTCAATTTTAAATCTGGGAATCACTAAACTACTGGGCAAATCAGAAAGGGCAGGGCCGCTTTAGAGATGCAAGCTAGAGGGCTCCCACTTCAATATTTATAAAAGGAAAACAACAATGTAGTTAATACAGCTGCAAACATTACTTGACAATACTGTTATTTGAGAACTGTTATGGTTCCATGTGGAGCTTCGAATCAGTCCTTTGAAAACCTTAATGTATCAATGCCCAGGGCACAGTAACACATGAATATTAAATGCCTATTGTTTTCTTGTTTCTGTTCCTGTGGGCATTTGGGGCATAATTCCTGCAACATTTTCAAAACTACCTGTGAATGTGGAGTTGAGCAAAACCCACACGCTGTACACATGTTTGATATTAGAACACTTGCTGTAATAAAAATGTTACTAAGACAGGCCAAAAGACTTTTTGTATTAGGTAGAATATGTATATCCTGCTTTATAGACCCCAGAGGATTGCAGTGGCTTACAAAATATCCTTAAATCTAGTACAGGGACAGAAATTAAATGGTGCTCCACATTGAATCCTGGGTGTCACCCTATCAGGCAGCAAATCTCAACAAAATTATTTTGAGGCAAGGGAGCGGACTGTGCAGCTGAAACGTATGAAAGAAGCCATTTTCCCTTGCTGGCAGTTTCTTTTATAGGGGCTTTTCTACATTAACACGCTATATGGAAAAGCAGCAAGTCAGACCTGGGACTCAGCTCCACAGCTGCAAATAAAACGTTTTAAATGTGTTGTAAAGTGCAATATGCAAATGTGACACTAGATGGAGACAGTGAGCTACGCAAAATTAAATGCATTTCCCCCCCAAAACATCTTTTTAAAAAAGCATTTTCACAGCATTTTCTATGTGTGTGTAGATTCCACCTTGAAGACCTCACTATGACACTATTTGGCTTTTCCAAATGAGAAGATTCTGGCAGATCCACTTCCCCTGACCTGCATAACCCAAATGCTGCAATATAACACACAAAATCGAAATTTACTAAATGCTAGGGGCAAAAGCTACTTCTGTGATCAGAGAGGCTCCTAAGTGCATAGTTTTATTCTCTTGTTAATTATGCTGTTTTATTATTATTTTTTTGTAAAATAATTTTTATTTGGTTTTACAATTTTATAGGCATTTCACATTTCCTCGAGGTCAGGTTTTCTTCCTGTCCTCAATTATTATTTCCTTAACTTTGCCAAGGCCTGGCCCTTTTCCAGGCCAGGTCACATTCATTATACTAACATTTTCATATTTTCATATGGCTCCCTCGCATGCACCCCATTGTTTCCATATTTCTTTACAATCTCAAAATTAAACAGGTTTCTAATTCATCTTCAACTGCTTATCTCCAAATATTAAATTTTTACCATCACTTACATCCTCCTCAGCATACTTATATTTCATTTCAAATACATTTTTCCCCCCTTCCACCTCCCCACGCTCCCTCGGTACGTAGCCTTGATGTTAATTTTATTTTTATCTTATCACTAATAATATGCAATCTTAATAATATCTCTTAGTCCTTTGCCGTGTCCGTAGTTCATATCCAAAATCCAAAAAGAAACCAGAATACTTCTATAATGTCCCTCAACCCTCCCCATGCGGTTCTGGACACCAGAACCATTGTCTCTCTTGTGTGGCCCTTTTCAAAATTTCAAACCAAACCTCCTCTTGTAAGTTCAAGGCATTTAAATCTTCTTTCTGTTGTTTCTGTTGTTTCCTAATAGGTTTAATCTTCCTGGTTTTCCTTATGGTTGCTTTCTTGTTGTTGGATTTATCAGTTCCATTTTTCCTGTGTTTAAAAGATGTGCTCTTGCAACTTGATTTTGATTTCTTCTTCTTCTTCTTTTTAGCCTTGACACAAATCTCCCCCTCCTCCTGCAGCTGGTCATCATTCAGTTCGTTTAGTCTATGTCTTATCCTGTCGAAAGAGTCTCGGATTTCAGCATTCCCTTTCCTCATTTCCGCTCTGTATTCCTCCAGCACTTTCAAAACTTTCCACAAGGTTTCATCACTTTCCTCCGCCATGTTTCGGGGCACAGCTCCCACAGTCACAATAATCACTTTTCAAAAATCTCTCATCAATAAATTCAGTAATCCAAATCGGTCCTTATATCTGTCTCTTTTCTTTTTCCCTTCAGCTACCCCCAAGACCAGGGGTGGTGAATGGGTTAAATCTCCTTTACAAAGTCTATCTTTTGTTGCAATTCAAATGCCTCGGTTGCAATTTCCTGAATCAGCATCTCAATGGCAGGGGACGGACCTCCGTTTGAAGTCCCAAGCCAGTCTCTAATTCTTTTCAAATCGGTTCTTTTTACTCACTTATCCAATTGTTGATCTTGGAGAAATCAGCGTGCTCGGTCACAGACGGTCTCGCAGCTTCACCCGACGGGGATTGCAGACCCTGGAGCTCCGCCTCCCGCTCGCACTCGGTAGCCCTTACGAGGGTCTCCCGGGGAGTAGGATCGGCGTAATGAGCTCAAACGGGTCCTAAAGACCCCGGGACGCCCTTCCCGGGGGTTTTGGGGGCCACGGCGCTGGCGCAGACACCCCTTTTCCCAGTCGAATTGGGGAATGTCAGGACCGACATGTCCCCCCGACCATCCGCTCCGGCACGCCGACCGGAAGCCTCTTAATTATGCTGTTTTAAATGGGCATTTGACTTCACTTAGGAATGTGTTGTTGTTTTTAAATGCTTAAGATTTTTTTTGTTAACTTTGTGTTAAATATGTATTCTGTAGTTGACCTCCTTTGTAATATTTTATTTTGAAATCTTTAAGATGTTTTTGTTTTCTATTTGACTTTCTTCTGATTGTTTTATTGATGTTTTAATATGCTGCAAACCGCTTTGAGATTCTTAAAAATATAAAGCGGTATAGAAATGAAATTAATAGTAATAGTAATGGTTCATGGAGTATAGAAAATTGCTGCTGGAAAAATACTTTCCCAGCTCAGAAGCCACAGTAGTCACATGAACAGACATAAAACTGGAGGGAGGTTTGGGAGGATTTCAATGTGGCGCTAAGATGATTATTCCACCAGCGAAAGCATTTTGGACCACTCAGAACCAATGGGGGGTGCAGAAGTTTGGAAAGAACTGTTGTGCCAGCAGAAGGCCTTACCTGGGTTTTCGCTGGCAGGACCCATTAGTTGAATCCAGCCTAAAATAAGTGAACAGGCATAAAACACAAGTTGGGCCTCTTTCATAGCCTTAAATAAATTTACTTCATTCTTGAGAAGAGCTGAGGGAGGGAAACCCTTAAATCAGATTTTATTGAGAGAAGTTTATTATGCTTCTAAAAAAGTGAAACTTTTATTTCATTTTAATAAATATTTTAAGACAAGTGAAAGTTTTAAGAGAAATACATTAGTTACTAGAACTCAGTTCATTGTCTACACGACCAAGCTATGTCTGGGCAAATGTGTTCTAACAAAGCAGGTTCTCCGTTTTTTAGATTAGTTCTTAAATACACAGCACATAACCTATTTTAGGGGGAGCATCTTGCAACAGCAAATATTAAGAGAAAACACAGAAGACTATTCTTAAACCTCTGTAGATTCCCACACAGGAGGAAAAGTTGACATAAGAATGGGCAATTGGTTTAGCCAATTATTTACAAGAGTATTTCATTAAGAACACATACTAAAAAGGGTTAGAGCAAAATGATGCGTCAAAATCTGATTAGAATGCAGTTATGATATGTGAAGGTGTACGCAGATAATATTTGTTGGTTCAGTCTCTTAATACCAACACTCCATGGTTGTGAAAGTCTCAAATGGCCTCAATTTTTCAGGATCTCTTAATCATTAAAAACAGAAGAGCACCATAACGGGGACTGTGCAACAAACTAAGTCATAGTTTGCATTGCTTAACACCAAAATCTCAATGAAAGCATGAGGTTTACAAAAAATACTTTAGGTAAAAGTGAAATGTTTAAGTTTCTGAAGTTAGTGCATTGTTATATAACCAAGGAATGTTTTCATCTTTACAGATCTTTGCAGATGAAGATTCTTTTACATCCAGCTCTCCATGCTACTTTTCTGAAAAAGAAACACATATGCCATTCAAAAACTTTCCAATTATTTTTTAAAAACTTGCCTAGAAATTATAGTCTTTTAGGCATAAAGTCTTCCAAGGATGTGCGCTGTTATGTATGGGGTAGAAATCTATTACAAAGCAACCTCGGTTAAAACTTTTAAAACTTCAAGCAGCAAATGGATATTTTTATGGTCACTTTGGCTATTAGAATTTAGATAATATTAAGAATAAGATGGTCAAAATTGAGAGAATATGTTTCGCATGTAAGGGCAGAAAATGAGAAATCATTTTCCTTGCACAAGCAACGCATGCAAGATCTCTGAATACAAGATTGTTTTTAAAAATTAGCACGTGGATTTTGTTAAATAAAACTATATCCAGAGAATTTGTTGTGCAAGTGGGAGCAAATGAGAGTTAAATAAAGAAATAAAAAACAGACAGCAGACTTCCTTGGTCTAACACAAACTGGTCTGGGAAGTCCCCAAAGTTTAAAAAGCTATTTGCCACATTGGAAATGGTGGGGCAAAAAACCAAACTAGGCCCTACTTTGGGTGTGCAGAATTAGTGGCATGCTTCTTTGGCTCCCGTCTCATGTACATAAGCCATTTCACATACCGTAACTACTTGCTCCCTTGTGTACCTACTACGGTGTGACTGCTTGCGCTAGCAAGTGCAAATCTGAGCACAGCAGAAATGCAAGCTATTTTATCCCTTATAGAACTGTGATAGCAGTTTGCTGGCATTCCTTAGCTTCTGCTCCACTCAGAAAGTGTTCCATCACAGCAGTCCTACGTCTGCTTCAGAAGTAAGTCCCATCATGTTCACTGGGGCTTGGGAACATGGGAAGCTGCTTTTTATCGAGTCTACATTGACTGACATCAGCTCTTCAGAGTGTCAGACAGCGGGTGTGGCCACCCCTAACTGTGGATGATTGGAGAGAAAACCTGCTCCTTCTACGCACAAAGCAGATGCTCTAACCACTGAGCTATGCTGCTTCCCCTGTAGGCAAATAAGAGGACTGCGGCCTAAATCACACATTGAAAACAGAGGAATGCCAACCCACCCCAACACAGCAATAAAACACATTTCCATCTGCAAGATCCAACTGATACTAACCGTTTAACATGTCTCCCCTGTCCTGTGAGCCTGACTGCTCTCTCTGTGGCGTTGAAGGCAGCGAACCGAGGGGGGAGAGAAGCATCTTCCTTTGAAGAAGAGTTGTGTGCGATGGTTTCCTGGCAAGTTCTGCATCTGATGCATATGGTTTCCCCGAAGGGGTAAGAACATTGTGAGCTTCCAGGCTCACCGGAGAGAGACTAAACTCAGACCTGCACCTTGGCATTTGCTTTTTAGAAGGCAGCGAGTTTTCGAGCACAGACTTTTTCAACGTTTCCAAGCGCCTTCGAATAGATTGCAAATCCAGTTTGCCTTCACTTCCTGCCACGCAGTCCGGCAAAGCATTGCTGTCTTCTCTTGCTTCATCCAGTTCAAAATCTTTACAACTATTATGAAGGCTTATGAGTGCCCCTTCCTCTGGAAGGGTTTCTTGAAGTATGCCCAGTTGGATAACTTCCCGGCTATCAGAGCCACTTCCTATCGGAAGACCATCCCATGAAACAGTTGTACTCATAGAGGAATTCTGGCTCACGTAAGGAGGCAAAGTCTCTGCTGCAATGCTATTCCATGGACCATTCTCCAGCTCACTTGCACGTTCAGTCTTGAGGCCAAGTTCTGGATTTTTTGTTTCACATTTGCCTGGAACAGTGTGTGTTAACCCTTGCTTCCAAAACATCTCATCCATTGGCCCAGCAGCTGCTTGATGGGTCAGTAATTCGCTACGACCGGTAACCACCTGCTGGAAACAAAATGGAGACGGTGCTTCCAGAAAAGGAGATTCTGCTATATCAGACATGCATGAAGACATAAAGCATGCCATACTTGAATCTACTCGGTTTCTAGAAGCAGGGACTCGGTCCTCCGGTATGTCTTTTATTGCTTCGGTATGATTCAGTTCCACACTTGAGGCTTCTTCATCCTGGATAGCTTTTTTCCAGGAGCTTCTAATTTCAGTAACTAAAATTCAATCAAGAATAAGTGAAATGTAACACTACACTGGAGACCACACCCCTATCCAATGTGTTTCTATTGCACAGTTAGCATGTTACCTTCAAAACTAGCTAGGACAGCTTATTTATAATAATAAAATAACAATACACGAAAGCTCATACCAAGAACAAACTTAGTTGGTCTCTAAGGTGCTACTGGAAGGAATTTTTTTATTTTTTATTTTGTTTTGACTATGACAGACCAACACGGCTACCTACCTGTAATAATTTATTACTTATACCCCACTCATCTAGCCAGGCCTCCCCAGCCACTCTGGGAGGCTTCCAACAGGATATTAAAAAACACAACAACACATCAAACATTAAAAATTTCCCTATACAGGGCTGCCTTCAGATGTCTTCTAAAAGTCAGAGAGTTGTTTATTTCCTTGACATCTGATGGGAGGGCGTTCCACAGGACGGGTGCCACCACCGAGAAGGCCCTCTGCCTGGTTCCCTGTAACCTCACTTCTCGCAGTGAGGGAACCGCCAGAAGGCCCTCGGAGCTGGCCCTCAGTGTCCGGGCTGAAAGATGGGGGTGGAGACACTCCTTCAGGGATACTGGGCCCAGGCCATTGGGATTCCCTCGCTTCCTTCCACATGCAATGTCATCAGTTACTTAAGTATAAGGTCCTTAGAATAATGGTGGATATAACGTCAAAGTTCAGGGAAGCAAAACTATTTGTACTGCCAGACTGTGACTGATCTGTGTTTAAAAATCAGGTTCTGTGTGAGCCAAACAGATTATCTTAGTTTGAACTGCTTTGCTAGTCATGTGAACAGCAAGAAAATAGGCTGAAGCACCAACCTCTGACCACTGAAAAGGCTTCCCTCCTCCAGGCGTATCTCACCAGGCACCGCCCACAGAATGGTAGTGCCTGTTTTGGTGCCATAAGGGGAAGAAACTTACTCTTCATAAACAAAAAATGGATTCTCAGGGAGTGAAGGTATTGACCTAATACAAGTCTGTGCCTGTCTTGTACAACAAATGAATTAGGCTGCACACAGTATTGGGAGAGGAGTACAGTTAAAAGTTGGTAAGAATCACCCCCTTTGGGAACTATTGGCATTTCTGCTAATCTGGCTTGTAATTGAACTCTGACCAACCGTTGTTTCCCCTCCTCTCCCGCGTGTAATTACGATTTGGCAGGTTATTCATGCAGGCCAACACAGAGGACGTCACACTTTCTCCAAGAACAGCTGATGTGATGAGATGGAACAATTGACTGGCCTCTCAGTGAGTCAGTCAGCTCCAAATGGGAGCCTCCTGGTCCAGTGGGAGCCACTAGGACAAGTTCTGCTTCCTTCTTCCTGACCCTTTAAAGAAAAATGGACAGAGGCAGAAAGGATGAGGATGTATCTAGAACAGCCTTTCTCAACCTTGGGTCCCCAGATGTTTTTGGCCTACAACTCCCATCATCCCTAGGTAGCAGGACCAGTGGTCAGGGAGTTGTAGTCCAACAACATCTGGGAGTTGTAGTCCAACAACATCTGGGGACCCAAGGTTGAGAAAGGCTGATCTAGAAGAACCTGTGTGTCAAAAGGTATCAGCTGCCATTGCCTTTAACACTTGAGAAAAACATTGCCATCTAGCACAGAAGCATCATTGACTGCCCAAAATATTGAACTATTTCTCTGATGACTTTAAGTGTGGTGTCTAGTCTACCTGGTCAAGAGAGAATGCGGCTTCTTGTAAAATTCCTGCATCAGACAAGGGAATTACATCCCTTCAAAACCATAACTTTGTACCAACTAGCACTGCAGAATCCTCTGCCATAGGTAATTAAAGGGTGGAATATTAAAAGATACTCACGCAGATTTTCTGGGGTCCGTGGAATCTGTTTCTTTGTTAAGAAGGGATCTGAGATTAAGGTGCCCATCAGGTCCTCCAACTCCTGTCCTCCTCCTCGAGTGCTCTGGGGAGAATTAGATACTACTACGTCCGCCATCTGCAAAAAAAAGCAAAACACAAAAAACATACAAGTAACACAGGTTTCCACAGGACCGGGTTCTACTCATGGGACTCTGAATCCAGCTTTGACAAACTATGGGACTATTAACATAGAGCTTTAGAGCAGCATTAGTAAAACTTTGACAGAAAAACTAGTTCATTAGACACCTGTCAACGAAACAGCTTTTTAGGCAGCTGCTCAAGATGCAAGCGGATTTCCCAACTCTTACCTAGGTGTCAGAGACCAGGCTGAGGAGTCCTGCCTCTCCCTCCCCCTGCTCCTTCTCAGGATCCTGAAGCTGCCCAGGAGCAGTGGAGAAGTATAGATTTAGAACAGTGGTTTGCAGAGGGACGTAGTTGGGAAGAATGGGGGGGGGGGGTGTAAACAGCAAGGTGAAGAAGAACTGGAAGAGAGAGAGCTAACAGACTCACTCTCGCTGGAAAGTGTCCAGCCTATCAGATGTCCAAGGTCACATAGAGCAGATAAGGTGGCTACACAAAAAGCACAGTGGTTGCAAGATCAGGTTGCAAGACGGAAGCGATGGGGGTGAATGGGGGGGGAGTGGGTGGAGACCTTAATTGGGAACACCTTTCCTCTGAGATGTTCTTGAGCTGTGATCATTAAAATCTCTTTAAATGGTAAGAGACTGTTTTTGCTTTGTTATGCGTATCCACGGCCAAAGGGAGGGAGGAAGTCACTCTCCCGAAGCCTGACACTAGGTCCCTCCCCTGCCTCAGACCTTCCAATACTGAATCCAGCTAAGCCAGGCATAGGTAGACACTGGACCTCCAGATGTTTGGGACTACAATTCCCATCATCCCTGACCACTGGTCCTGTTAGCTAGGAATGGTGGGAATTGTAGTAACAAATATCTGGAGGACCGGAGTTTGCCTATGCCTGAGCTAAGCGGAGCTGACTGCCTTGTGGCAATTTTCTGGCTTAATCACATTAAAGGACGTCTCTCACCTGTTCCGCCAGTTGCTCTTGTGCCTTCTTCAGAGGATCGTCCCTTTTAACAGAAGATGGCGTTTTGAATGTATCAGCTTGTTTTTTCTTTGCAGTTTTCGCAGATCTGGAATTTCTTCCTTTATATCTTAAGAGTTGATAACTAGAGTTATCTGCTGCCTTGGGTGTTTCAGTAACTGTTCCCTGAAATGATGCAATATTTGCACAAATGCTCAAGGACCGGTTTTAGATGCAGACTGCCATTTTTGACAATTTAACCATCATGGTAGATTTAACTGCAACAGACAATGCTGCAGTTTCCCAAATTATATGGATTCCCCTATTCAGAAAGGAGAAGCAGGATTTGGGCTGTCGCTACAGAAAAACTTGGTGTAGCTGGTCTTCAACAGGTAAAAGATTTTATGATGCCACAGCAAACAAGCCAGATTTGCACCATAATACACGTTTTAGACATTTAATTTTAAAGACTGCAGGTCCTCTTTCAGGGTAGATAACCTCACAAGATAGCTCACAAGATAGCAATTATTGTTAATTGTTTTTATTATAGGAAACTGTTTTATAGATGGAAATGTTTTTACACTTTTGTGTTTCCCCATTATAATTGTTTCATTTGTTTAACAAATTTCATGTATTTTATTGGTAAGAAATCTAATGAAGAACTAAAAATAGTACACAACATAAAATACAAAAAAAGATAAATGAAAATCAAGACAACTACAGTGGGACCTCGACTTACGAGTGACCCGACTTACGAGTTTTTCGACTTCCGAATGACTTCCGGAAGAAAAAAAATGGCCGCCGCATCCAAATTTTTCGACTTCCAAAAGGAAGTCGCGGCCGCTTTCGATAGGGTTTCTTCGACTTACGAAGATTTGATGCGGGTTTCTTCGACTTACGAAGTTCTTCTGCTCAATGCATCCCTATGGGGACTCGACTTACGAGTGTCGGAACGCATTATCATCGTAAGTCGAGGTCCCACTGTATTTAAAAACCCAATGAATTGCTTAGAAATATTTGTAAATCTATTAGGCCATAGGATAAATAATTCCTTAGGCACAGGAGCACCACTGAAAAGGCCCTCTCTCTCATGCATGTCTACTGGCAGGCATATATGGTCTCAAGGCCATTAAAAGGTCAAAACCAATAAAATAATCTTAGGATAAGGTTCAGCATCTTCAAGGCGATGGCCTCTCTATGAAGTAATAATGTTTTTTGAAGCAGATCAACACCATGTGGAAGGCAGGGAACACCCACAAAATAGTCTCTGTGCTCCCTCACACCCAGAGAAGCACTACTCCCTTCTCCAACCAAAAATAGAAATCACTCCCATCCACAAGCTGGGAAAGACAGAAGCAGGCCAAATTATGACTTTACTCCAAGCTCTGTAACTCCTTGTAGACACTTCAGCTCTTTGAGAACAGTTAGGTTACCTTTTCCGAAGACACCCATGTTTCATTTTCAGACGCTGTGGCAAGACTGGTAGAGGGCACGACCATCCTGGAGGTGGGGGTGGGAGAGGCGAAAAGATTACTAAATGCATACTGTTGATGCTCTGCACTTCATTCAGTCAATAACAGCTGTATGCCTCGTATCTGTCCGTTACGATTTCCCTCAATTCGTCCCGGTCATCAAAAGGCAGTTTTATTATAGGGAGAGCTAGTGCCAACTAGAGTAGAGCTTTATCTCTATTTGAGTATCAGCCTCCCAGAAGTATAGAGATGAATCTCATTAACAACAATATACGCACATGCAAAGAATTAAGTGCCTGGCAATATATGCTTCATAGAATGCTTTTTAAAAGACACAAATCACAACTGCACGCCACACAATCACAAACTGATGAAGACCAGTTTATGAACTGGTAGCAATCCACACAAAGAACTTCAAGCAAAATCAGTGTTTTACATATGGTAAGTGCCGTATTTTCCCATGTATAAGACTCTTTTTTGGGACTCCAAATAGAGAAAATGGGAGGGAGATTGCCCAGAGTTGTTGATCTTTTTTTCGGGGGGTGGGGGATTGCCCAGACTTGTTGAGCATTTGGGGGGGGAGGTTTTGCTGAAAACCGCTCACCCACAGGAACGCAACAGCCAATCATCTGCACGCTCGCCGAAAGCAAGCACCAATCGCCTGCCCAATTGCCGCAGCAGCCGATAGCCCACGGACCTTGCAGCACCCACCAATCACCTGCAAAAACTTCGCGGACAATATCCTGCTCACGGCAGCCACCAATCGCCCGTCCTACCTCTCCACTATCCATGTATAAGACAACCCCAAGTTTTTAGCACAATATTTTAAGAAAATAACCAGTCTTATGCACGGAAAAATACGGTATTTTCTCCTATTTGGATAAGCTATTTACAGTCCTTTATAGGAAGGGCTACAAGAGCTGGAAGGTATGCCTCATATATAGCTGGGTCGATATTGACCTGTAGCTCAAATGATATTTCAGCCCTAAGAACTTCAAGGAGCAGCATGCATAACTTAAGGGGGGTGGGGCGACATTCTTCAGAGATGCTTCCCAAGCCTGAAAGGAGCAGCAGCAGCAGCACAAGTGGGATCCTCCTCACTTGAGGGCAGCTTCCCATTACAGGGGAAACCAAGCAAAAATGAATTCAGCTCTGCTGCTTCTCCGCCCCCACACTGGACCTGGGTGCCTCCTAGCACTAAGGAAACGTAAGAGACGGCAGCTAAGTGAAGCCATATAGCCTTAGAGCTCAAATCTAGATTTACATCAGAAGGAAAAGACTGTTTCGCATTGCATTTCCATGAGACAGTCACAGAACTATAAACAAGAGGTGAGATGTGTAGAAGTACTTCATCCCTGTACAATATCTGCTCTTCCAGTTTTCAGAGTTGTGTCACATCACACACACACACACACACACACACACACACAACTTTGCTGCATAAGGACAATATTAAAGCCATACCTGTCTGCAATTACCCCAGCTGAACTACCCTGACATCTTGATGCTTTGCCAGAAATCTCACATTCCGTTTTCTGAAAACTCTTCTTCTTGGTAGAATCTAAAAATACATTTTTACAAAGAGAATCATGGCTTTTCGAGAAGTGCAAATTTGTTATATTTACTAGATTAGAATACCCTAATGCAGGCATCCCCACACTCGGCCCTCCATATGTTTTGGGACTACAATTCCCATCATCCCTGACCATTCGTCCTGTTAGCTAGGGATGATGGGAGTTGTAGTCCCAAAACATCTGGAGGGTAGCGTGTGGGGATGCCTGCCCTAATGACTAATACTACACGCCTGAAATATTGTGCCTATGTTAGCAAGGTGATTACAAAATTATGGCTAATGATGACAATTTTAAATGTATAAATATGCAAAGAGGGACAAGTCTGAGACTGCTGCCATCGGAAGCCCTTACCCGTGCTCTGAGGCTATGGATCTCAGGGCGGGATTGTTAAAGCTGCTCTTGAGGTTTACCTGGAATTGACGCAGGGAACTGGCAGAAGACACTGCTTTTATAAGCTTCCTCGGTAGCAGGAGAAAAAGAAAGGGGAGACATGGCTGGTAATAAGTCAAGTGCCTTAAAAAGAAAGACATTCAAAAAGTTATGTTAAACAATATTTTTAGCTCCGAGTAATATTATATCAATATTCCAGAAAACTTAAGATTCCTACAAAATTTTAAAACCACCCATCCTCTTTTCAAAATCTAAAAGGCTGCCCTCAAGTTTTGCCATTTCAATAAACATTTGAAATCTTACAATCTTACAAGATTAAGGGGTCATAAGTTTGGCTCTTTAAGATGGTTCAAATCAAGAGAATTAACCCATTGCAAAATACTTGAGGGTTTTACCAGCATCACTACCAAAACGTGTGTTGGCCAAGTTAAACAATTAGTATAACAATAAGGGGACTGCCTTTGGGATTTTTATAGGCAATTTGTTTCAATTAATTTTATACTGAAAACATACATTTTTTAAAAATCAATGCAAGCCTTTTACTCTCCCTGAACAGATACTTACAGGATCTGGATTTTTAATTAAATGAAAAGGTGACTGGCCAAGGCAATTTCCCCACTTCAAATCCCATTCCTGCTGTTTTTTAGAAATAGACTGCTTTATTGATACACAATCTTCACGTTTTAATTTTTGCCTGTAAGAATTTGAAGAATAACCAACATGTTACTACAAAGTGTTTTATTCAAGCAAACTGAGATTTCATGAACGAATGAGTTATATCAAAACAAAATAAAATAAAAAAAATTCCTTCCAGTAGCACCTTAGAGACCAACTAAGTTTGTTCTTGGTATGAGCTTTCGTGTGCATGCACACTTCTTCAGATACACTGAAAGTGTGCATGCACACGAAAGCTCATACCAAGAACAAACTTAGTTGGTCTCTAAGGTACTACTGGAAGGAATTTTTTTTTTTTTTTTATTTTGTTTTGACTATGACAGACCAACACGGCTATCTACCTTTAACTGAGTTATATCAAGTGAATGTATCTGCTATAAATACACAGCAGCTGTGCCTTAGCCAAGTCTAGTTGTGAACCATAATTAAAGTAAGCAGAAAGAAACTGCAAGACAACATATAAGTTTCATTTACAAAAATCTGAAGCTATTTGATATTCATAAAAGTAATTTTGTGTCTTAAAAAGTTACTAGACCTGAAAAACCAAGAATATTCGCCAATAGGCAATTAAAATGAGCTAACTGCAAGTTAAAGAAGGTAAAGAGTACAGGTCCTCTGCTTAAAATAGAATCTGGACACCAAGACATACAGGGAGAAAGGAATTTTGTACTCCAAGTTCAGATCGATCAACTAGTCCAGAAACAAATAATGTGCTTTTATGCTTCCCACTCTATTCTATTCCGTTTCTTAATACTTCCAGGGTTTGTTAAACTACACTTTCCTCATGGCATCCAAACCAGGAAACTCTGATTTAAGCAAATCTTTTTTAAAAACCAGGAATATTACTGGTTTGTAGGGATTACTTAAAGCAGTTTCCTGGTTCAGATATCATGAGGAAACTGACTTAATAAACCATAGAAGTATTGACTTAAGGTCGATAACAGAAGAGAGGGCATAGTTTGTTCCAGATCCAGGAAATCATGGTTTACCAGACCCTTACATCTAAGCCAGGCCAGTAAGTCAGTTTACTCATGCCACAAGTATGTGAAAAGCGGCTGTGCATGTAGGATATTCAAGCCATAGACTACTGAGCTCACCTCAGTGACTTAAGAACCTGTAAATTAACATTCTGGTATTTGGTCTTTCCTTCCATGTACTGAAGATCCAATTTTAGTGCATTCTTGTCAATGTGCCAGCGCTCATGCATCAGTATTTCCAAGGCTTTGTTGAGTAAGTGGACGACTGTTAAAACGTTTAGTTTTCCTTCTTCATAGACATTCCCTACATGAAACTGCAAAATGTTGCAAACAAGGGCAGGAACTGATTAATACAGAAATACATCGTCGTAACACCTCATTCCTCTTTCGAAAACCGAGCAAAATATAATGGGATAGTGAGCCATGCAAGACAAATGGAGTGAAGACCGTGATTTAAGAGATAACTGAGTGCCTGTGGCTTGAGATTCAGGGCTGTAGATTGTTTCTTTATGCCATGGGCCTGGAAGTCAAAGGGGGAGTGGCTGAAGGGTAAAAGAAGGCATTTTAACTGTGATTTTTCAAGGGACTACTGAGGAAGGGGCACAAAAAAGACTTTTGGCATCATGCTAGTGTATGCTTGGGAGCAATCAGTCAACTTCTTTTAAATAAAAAAATTACATGGCAAACAATTTAAATGGGGGGGGGGATCTCTTGGGGGTAGTATGCGATCCGTGGGTTAGTCACCCCTGCTTTTTTACAAATGAAGGGTGCCGAGATGTGCATAGAACTTCGTCCAACCCAATGATTAGTCAGCTGCAAGGAAAGCCTAGCTCACATAAGCCCAACTCAGTGTAGGGGTGGAATGATCTTGCAAGAAGTACAACTCTTAAAACAGAGCTCTTTGATTTAAGTTTGATTACATCTTCACTATACTGCAGATCTTTCCCTACATTTTGTCTTAACCAAGTTGCTAATCACAATATCTAGGGGACAATGAATTTCAGACAACTAAATGAAACAACACGGGACAAGAGAAAAAACAAAAAATTCTACAGAAATAGTGGAACAAAAACAAGGATGCAAAGAAACTTACTTGGTGCATATCCTTTTCAACTTCTTCAAGTAGAGGCCTCGGAACATTAATAGCGACACTTGTGCCATCTAATACGTACTGGTCAATATGACCTTTGACAACTGAATCTACAACTTCTATTTCTTTTTGTAGACGTGTAAGTGTTTCTGCTATCTGTGTCCATAAACAGCGAACCTTTGGGAGTAAAGGAAAGGGGGGTGGAAACAAGAGAGAAAATGAGATACCTTGAGAAAGCAGAAATATGCATGTGCATAAAACATCAGTCCTGGGGGGGGGGGCAGGGCACTGGATGGTGATAGCTGGAATTACATGATCAAAGATCCTCACCTTCTCAACTCTCTCTGCTGTGTTGTTCTGACTTGGATTAACGCCTTTCTCCATTCTAGCCAGAAAATGAAAAACACAAAAAGTGTGAGCCAACGGTATAATTTGTGCTACAGCAAAAGCTGGCTCACATATTCTGGTGTATTTTGCTAACAGCTAACCAGTAGCCATTGAGAGCATTAGCCATGACTGAGTGTATTACATACAAGTCAACACAAAATGCTTCCTTCTCCCACTTCTCATATCTGCCAGATATTATGTTGTAATGAAAATGTGTTAACACCACAACCAAGGCAAAAAACTCTAAAGTGAAACTTTCAAATGTAAGCAAGCTAAGAGGGTACACTTACTTTTGGAGCTGCTTGTCCAGATCTGCATTTTCAAATTTTAAATCTCTAATTCGCTTACTAAAATGCCTGCAAACAAAGAAGTAAAAGCCAATAGCCACAGGTAAAGATTCTTAAATGTACAATACTCCCCAAAGCAGCTGGTGAAGAGCAAACAGCATTTTTTCCTTAAGCCCTAAACCCCCAATATGTGCTTCACATAGTTCATGTTTACTTTTTTAGTAATATGCAATTCTAAGATGGCAGCTCCCAAAAAGTTTTTGTTCGTTTGTTTTAATCGAGAAGCCTTTTCTAGCTACACAGGCCTGATCCCTAGGGATTTACTCCTACTCTCCCTGACATCTTTGTAGAGACTGCCCTATGTCTTTTGGCAGGATCATGAATTTATTTGGCTTCTAGTCTTTTTTGAAGTGCTAAGATTTTGTCTTACATTTTTGTACGTTTCATACTTATTTTTTATTTGAATTGTGTATTTGTGTGCTACCCTTTGTGAGGGCCTTTTTTGGCCGGAAGACAGCAGAGAAACAAAACGAACTCTAACAATCTCAGCTCTATGGTTGTTTGGATCACTCACTGTCACAACTTACATGTTATAGAAACTCTACTTACAGTGCTTTCTTCTGCAATTCTTGAATCAAAAAGTCTTCCTTTTGCAGACTGCGTAAAAATCTGCTTCGTGCTACATGGTATTTTGCAACTGAAATGTTCAAGTCGGGAGGTCTGGAGTTCACTGCTTCAGGATAGGGTATGCCAGCACCTACGTGGAAGAAGCAAGTTTCTCAAGCCTTCTGTGCATGGCCCCCCTTCATTCTGTTTTTTCATCCCTTGAACCCAGGGATTCAACTGCATGTCCTACAATTTATTTTCTACCTAGCTAGTTTGGAATAGAAAGCCTTCCCAGAAATGATTGCTTACCTGAAGAATCTACTTTAACATGTTGCATTATGACATATCTTGCGAAGCAGTACATTAGATGAATGAACTTCGAGCCACCGGGAGAAAGGAATAAAGATGCAACGACTGGAGGAAAGCTGTTTCCACATTCGTCCTTGGGAATTAAAAGGATAAAAAAGTGAACTGAGGAAGTGAACTGTAGCCGACAACCCTCTTAGATTAAGTTTTAGCTACTACCTGTTTGTAGTACTAAAACAATCGGCAAATAAAACAATACCAAGTAGCTTTGAGAAATCACCATACTTTGCTTCACCATTTCCTGAGGCTTGCACCGATAACGAACTTCTGATTGTATTGTTTTGTTATGATTTCTAATTGTTTTGCTGTAGATTTTAAATAAGGATGTTGAGTGCCCCAATGGATTTGCTATTGGGTATCTAAGTATGTATTGATTTTATAGCTGTATGCTGCTTAGAAGCCATTATGCCATTTAAGTGGTGTATAAATTAATAAATAATATTGTGCCTGAGCCACAGCTCACAATACATCTTCCTTCCTCTGACAAGGGGGAGGGAGAAGAAGAGGGGGAGGGAGGGACCCCAAAGGGCAATCTAGTCCAAGCCTCTGAAATGCAGGAATCCCAGCCAGGAGAGGAAGAGGGCTGTGAAGTCCAACACCCCCCCCCAAAGTGGCCCAGTGGCCAAAGGAGGCACCTGTGGGACGAGAGCGGCCCTTCCATCACTCCGACCAGCCCCCATGGTTACTTTGGGGGTCAGCCAAGTAAGAACGCTGGAGCCCCCCCAGGATCTATGTTGGCGATTGCTTGTTGTTGTTGCCGTTTGTAAACCAGTTAAAGTAACAACCAGTGTGCCATCCCTGCCTCCCCCCGCCCCGCCCCCCGGGCAGCTGTTCTGGGACGAGCAGGGATTCCCAGACATCATTGCTGTGCTAACAATGGCCATTCCTGAACAGGAACAGCTTGGTTACAGCGACCCGTGTACTGGTAGCATCACAACTGGATTTTTGTGGAAGTTAGACAGGCTCTGAAACTGGACACATTTTGTCAGATGCAAACAACTTTTATTTTTACATGCTTTCCCAAAAGCATGAGTTGATGCATGGAAAACATCCGATTTTTTCTCTGACAATAGTTTTATCTGGGGGTTTCTTTGTTACCTTTTCATTTTTTTATTGTTGGATATCACTATGGTATTTTGTTACTATTATTATTACTATTCAGCCCATCTGGGTGGCTCCCAAAAACACAATAAAGCATCAAACATTAAAAACTTCCCTGAACAGGGCTGCCTGTTTATTCATATTCCAAATAAATGAAGCAAGCAAGCAATAGCTTCTGTTGTACTGAATTCCACCCAGCATGACTTCATCAAATGTATCTTTGAAACCGACCACCTGTCTTCTTGATCCTTGCCCATCCTGGCTAATAAAAGCTAGCCGGGAAGGGCTGGGCGATGGGCTCCGCGGGGTGCTGAATGCTTCCCTCTGTGAGGGAGTCTTCCCAGACCCGCTGAAAGAGGCGATCATTAAACCGCTTCTTAAAAAACCATCTTTAGACCCGGCCATTATGGCCAACTATCGCCCAGTCTCAAATCTACCATTCTTGGGCAAGGTGACTGAGCGGGTGGTTGCTGAACAACTCCAAGCACGCCTGGAGGATGCGGACCATTTGGATCCCTTCCAATCGGGATTCAGGCCTCATCATGGGACTGAAACTGCCTTGGTCGCGCTGGTCGATGATCTCCAGCGGGCTAGGGACAAAGGTGAGAGCTGTTTCCTAGTTCTGCTGGACCTCTCAGCGGCCTTTGACACCATCGACCATAACATCCTTCTGGACCGTCTAGAGGGGTTGGGAGCTGGGGGCACTGTTATACAGTGGTTCCGCTCCTTCCTCCTGGGCCGTGTTCAGAAAGTGGTGGTGGGGGATGAGTGTTCAGACCGCTGGGCTCTCATTTGTGGGGTGCCTCAGGGTTCCGTCCTCTCCCCCATGCTTTTTAATATCTATATGAAGCCGCTGGGAAAGATCATCAGAGCGTTTGGGCTGGGTGTTCATCAGTATGCGGATGATACCCAGCTCTACCTCTCTTTCAAATCAGAACCAGTGAAGGCAATGAAGGTCCTATGTGAGTGCCTGGAGGCGGTTGGAGGATGGATGGCGGCTAACAGATTGAGGTTGAATCCTGACAAGACAGAAGTACTGTTTTTGGGGAAAAGGGGGCAGACGGGTGTGGGGGACTCACTGGTCCTGAATGGCATAACTGTGCCCCTGAAGGACCAGGTACGCAGCCTGGGAGTCATTTTAGACTCACAGCTGTCCATGGAAGCGCAGATTAATTCTGTGTCCAGGGCAGCTGTCTACCAACTCCATCTGGTGCGCAGGCTGAGACCCTACCTGTCCGCAGACTGTCTCGCCAGAGTGGTGCATGCTCTGGTTATCTCCCGCTTGGGACTACTGCAATGCGCTCTATGTGGGGCTACCTTTGAAGGTGACCCGGAAACTGCAATTGATCCAGAATGCGGCAGCTAGACTGGTGACTGGGAGTGGCCGCCATGACCACATAACACCGGTCCTGAGAGATCTACATTGGCTCCCAGTACGTTTCTGAGCACAATTCAAAGTGTTGGTGCTGACCTTTAAAGCCCTAAACGGCCTCGGCCCTGTATACCTGAAGGAGCGTCTCCACCCCCACCGTTCAGCCCGGACACTGAGATCCAGTGCCGAGGGCCTTCTGGCGGTTCCCTCATTGCGAGAAGCAAAGCTACAGGGAACCAGGCAGAGGGCCTTCTCGGTAGTGGCGCCCGCCCTGTGGAACGCCCTCCCTTCAGAGGTCAAAACGATCAACAACTACATGACCTTTAGAAAACACCTGAAGGCAGCCCTGTTTAGGGAAGTTTTTAATCTGTAATATTTTAATGTATTTTAGTGTTTGTTGGAGGCCGCCCAGAGTGGCTGGGGGGACCCGGTCAGATGGGCGGGGTACAAATAATAAATTATTATTATTATTATTCATGTCAGCACTGGGTGTTTTAAATTCAATCCCTGTAACCATAGGATTACAAAGCCATATTTAAATGGCCCTGTTTAGAACTAAAAACTAAAGAGATACCAATGTTCTGATCCTGGACAGCAACAATTTAAATTGACCAGCTACTTTTGGGACAGCCAAGGAAACCTCCCCAAAGGAACAAGTACTGGAGGGAGGAACCTTCGTCCACTCCTTTCTGGCTCTCTTTTCAAACAGTTTCTATCATTTGCTGGCAACCTGAACTACTTGTGTTGTTGCAAGATGATGAATAATAATAATAATATAATAATAACTTATTATTTGTACCCCGCCCATCTGGCCGGGTCCCCCCAGCCACTCTGGGCGGCTTCCAACAAACACTAAAATACATTAAAATATCACACATTAAAAACTTCTCTAAACAGGGCTGCCTTCAGGTGTTTTCTAAATGTCAGGTAGTTATTTATCTCTTTGACATGGGATGGGAGGGTGTTCCACAGGGCGGGCGCCACTACCGAGAAGGCCCTCGGCGCTAGATCTCAGTGTCCGGGCTGAACGGTGGGGGTGGAGACGCTCCTTCAGGAAAGCTTGAAAAAGGTGAAATGGTACAAGCAGAGAAGAGGGCATGAGAGAACTCTCCCTCTCAACACCTAAAGAGTCAGAACACAACGACTGAAAGGAATTCTCATAGACCACCAATATGTATGGGGCAAATATGTGAACCCCTTTTTCATTCTTACCGATACTTACTGAAATTCTTCTTAGCCATTCGTAACAATTTTTCCTGAATTCAGAGTCTGCCTTTTTATCTGTTGGAGGAAAACAAAATCTTTCCATTCCCAGGGAAGGGAAAGAAGTCAATATCAACAAATGTTCAATGAATCAGATATATTTCTCACATAACATAGCAATACAAAAAGCTCAGTGTTCTCAGGTTTGCATTAACAAATTATTGCATGTTTACTGTAGAAAAACCTAAGTATCCCACCTAGGGTAGAGTTTGCATAGACAACAGTTGTAGTCCATTTTCAGGCTGGCATTGATAGTACTAAATCATCCCCAACCCCTGGCCAAGCTGATGGGAGGTGGAGTCCAAAAACCTTTGGAAGGTACCGTGTTGTCGACCCCTGTACTAAATGATAGGCAAGTTATGGAGACAAGGAGAGGCATGTTACAATTACAGCAATGTGTTCTAAATGGGCAACCTTTGAAGAATCTTTGAAAGCTTCAGTTGATGTGGAATATGTCAACAAAGGGTTTTGGTGTGTGTTCAACCTAGAGAACATGTGCTGACTGCTTTACAACAGCTGCACAGGCTTCCAGTTCACTTCCAAACACAAGCTGGCATACAAGTCTCTCACTACATGACTTGGGCCCAAAATACCAAAAGGAGCATCTCCCATATAAATCTGTCTAATCTTAAGATCTCCAGGTCCCATCAGTAATGGAGGACAAATAGCTAGGAGGAGAGCACCTCTCCTAGGGCGCTGTGGCAACACCTAGACCAGGCATCCCCCAACTTCGGCCCTCCAGATGTTTTGGACTACAATTCCCATCATCCCTGACCACTGGTCTTGTTAGCTAGGGATCATGGGAGTTGTAGGCCAAAACATCTGGAGGGCCGCGGTTTGGGGATGCCTGACCTAGACTGTGAAACTCCCTGCCTTAGGAAGTCTATTTGGCCTGCTTTCTCTTCAGCTGTTGTCACATAGTTAAGCAGGGGTTGACAAAATATAGCTGGTTTAATGGCCAGGCATTAGTTTCTACTAGCTAGCTGTGCAGTCTAATTGCACTATGATAGCACAATAATACTACATGAATTTATCAACAAATATATTATATGGAAAATACTGATATAGTTTAAATTGATACAGCTTGGGTTTTTTAAATTCTGTTTTTAACTAGAGATTTATTCTACAGCTTTTGGCTGGAGTTTCCTCCCTCACTTTCTTAGTTTTTTTTCCCCCACCCAGCCAGTCATTTTGTCTCCAAAAGCCTATCTACATGTTTAGTTGGGAAAGAAATCACTATCCATTGTTTTTGTAGATAGTTAGAACTGAATGACTTGGGGTGACGGGGAAGCAGATAGAAAGAGATCAAGTTCCATTCTGAATGCCCACAGCCTTGTTTAAGCTAGAATTCCTGCTTGCTACAATAAATTGGCATTAGCATAAATAACTGAACACATATCATCTTACCTAGCGACTGGCTTCCTCCATCTGCATCTTTTGAAACTGAGCTAACTATGACAATTAGTAAAGCTTAAAAGCTTTTTATCACCTAATTAACTTGTCAGAACAGAAACTTCTGGCACATGACTGAGTCTTACCCCAGCAGGTATTTGACCTTTCAGAATAATTTATTTTAGTGAACTGATCTCTTGCTTTTATATACTTTCCTGGGTGCAAGTATTACTTAACATAGAAGCCTTTACTTCTGAAAAGACATCTGCAAGATTGCACTGTTAAATGCACTGCTATGTTTTATAACTAATAAATTGTGTAATTGTATATTCCAAACACTGAATACTATATTGCTACAAAGATACTATTCATGACGTCAACTGGAAAAGAGTTCTGTTCCTCATCGCTATCAGTTTCCAGCACCTTGTGACCCCAACACCACAAAGAAGATCTTGCAGGAGTTGCAACTAAATAGTCTCCAAATAATGTGCAGCAAGTCCTTGTTAGCTAGTTTTTCCTCTCAAACGAAGGCACAGAGAGAGCAGCAGCAGCAAGCTTAAAATCTCAATAAATGATGTGAAGAAATGGAGGAAAAGACGTTAAATTAACAAGTAGTACCTAAAGCACGTCACGTGCAAGTAGATAAATAGGTACCGCTCTGGCAGGAAGGTAAACGGCATTTCCGTGTGCTGCTCTGGTTTCGCCAGAAGCGGCTTTGTCATGCTGGCCACATGACCTGGAAGCTGTACGCCTTGGCCAGTAAAGAGAGATGAGCGGCGCAACCCCAGAGTCGTCCGCAACTGGACCTAACGGTCAGGGGTCCCTTTACCTTTTACCTACACAGTCCTTTAATTTTGTTAACCACATCCACAGGAAATCTTCCCTCTACCTTGTGCACAATATGCATCCTTTTGGTGGGCAGAGGAGGAGTAGAAACAAACATTATGGTTATCTCCTCTGCAGCAGGACTAGACCTCGACTACTTGTGGGCTGGATATTACACTATTTTCTTTGAATGGGGAGCAATATGGCAGTCCCACAAAGGGATAGCAAGGTACAATTTCTCCTCAGAGGAAGGCTGCTACTAGCAATTGTGGGCTGCATAGCTGCTGGGCCCTGGCCACACACCTATCAAACTGGCAAGCACCCTGTTACCCTTTTCTGCAGGAAAGGGTGATAAAGCGCTGCCTTGCAGGGACCAGCTAGGTTCTGGTGGCCACAATTTTTGATACAGCTTGTAAGGCCATCCAGAAGTTGTGGATCCCTGTCCATAATTTTTGTCGTTAAGAAAAAGCCATTGAGTAATAAAGCATCATTTAAATGAAGTTAAAGAGAAATGACACTCACCTGAAAATCTCATTACAATGAGACTGGTCCACGTTGGAAAACAGGAAGTGCACAATGATACTAAATGCATCTTTGTTCGGTTTATCAAACATGTCCCTAAAAAATAATAGTAATAAAAATTATGAAAACCAGTAATGTCCTTGTAAAGAAAAACATTGCTCCATGCACAAACCAGGATTGCCTCCTTTCCTCCCTTAGAGGGCCCTTCATGACAGGCGGAGACGCAATGCATCGTTTTTTGCTCAATGCAGTGATAGCAGCTCACAAAATAATAAGATTTATAGAGAAGCAGGTCACTGGTTTTTGGAGCAGGAAATGAGATTAACATCCAACCATGCTTTCTTTCCCCTCTTATAATAGCACATTTAAAACTTACAGGAGTGCTACAAGGCTACAGTCCTGCACTATTAATTCTTTCCCATGACCCATTTTAGTGTCGGTAAATACGATTTGCGTGAACATGGACATTCTTTTTTAATATAAAGGGAGAGGATAGGTGCAGTGATGGGAACCACTTCACCTGCTGATGTTTGCCCGCCAAAGGTGTGCTTAAGGCACAGGAGTACTTCATTTTTAAGACGTTACCTTATCCTTTTTATAAAAAAAAAACCCACCATAAATAATATACTCAAATAAATCCCCATAGCATTTTAACCTCCCACCCCCACCAGCACTGTTGCTTCTAGGAACTTGTGTGAGATGTACACCCATTAAACCAGAGGATCTCCAGCTGTTTTTGAACTACAATTCCCATAATGGAGTCACAGAGTCGTGGAGTTGGAAGGGACCCCGGGGGTCATCTAGTCCAACCCCCTGCAATGCAGGAACCTCAGCTGAAGCGTCCATGGCAGAGGACCACGCAACCTCTGCTTAAAAACCTTGGAGCGCCCACAACCCCCGTAAGCATCCCTGACCACTTGCCCTGCCAGCTGCGGAAGATGGGAATTGTAGTCCAAAAAACAGCCACTGACCCAAGCTCGGGAAACGCAGCATTAAAGAAGGGCCAGTTTTTTAAAAGGGACTTGGCTGAAATGGCGAAGCTAACTGGAAAATTAAGAGATCAGGACAGCAGAGACATTAAAAAGGATTGGGAACCGTTTATGTTGTATTTACAGAAATACTGTAAAGACGTGGACTCACTAGCAGGATTTAAGTAAACACTTACAATTAAAGTATATAATAAATAATAATAATAATTTATTATTTCTACCCCGCCCATCTGGCTGGGTTTCCCCAGCCACTCTGGGCGTCTTCCAACAGAATATTAAAATACAATAGTCTATTAAACATTAAAAGCTTCCCTAAAACAAAAGCTAAGCTGGAACAATTGGGAAAACAATAAAATGTAAGATTTGATTTGGGAGTTACAGGTACAGCCGTGTTGGTCTGTTATAGTCAAAACAAAGTAAAAAATAAAAAAATTCCTTCCAGTAGCACCTTAGAGACCAACTAAGTTTGTTCTTAGTATGAGCTTTCGTCTGAAGTGTGCATGCACACGAAAGCTCATACCAATAACAAACTTACTGTAATAGGTAGGTAGCCGTGTTGGTCTGCCGTAGTCAAAACAAAATAAAAAATAAAAAATTCCTTCCAGTAGCACCTTAGAGACCAACTAAGTTTGTTCTTGGTATGAGCTTTTGTGTGCATGCACACTTCTTCAGATAATTATAATTATACTAGTAAATTAAGCCCGTTGAAAAACGGGCGGGGGCTAGAAGATAATGCCGGCGCTCCCTGGGCGGATAGGTCAGTCACCGTGGGAGTAGTCACAGCTGCTGCTCTCGCGGTGACTGAGCGATCCGCTGAGGGAGCGCGGGCTCCCGCCGAGGGAGTGTCGGCTCCTGGAGCTGCCTGTCAGTACGGACGGGCAGCCTCAGGAGCCGGCGCTCCCTCGGCGGATCGCTCAGTCACCGCGGGAGCACTCTGCTCCCGCGGTGACTGAGCGACCCGCCGAGGGAGCGCGGGCTCCCGCCGAGAGCTTCCCACATTTCCACACATAGTTGGCCTCTCTTTCTCTACACCCACTTCTCTCTCACACCCTGCCACCTTTCATCTCATCCCCTCCTAATTCACACCCCACACTCTCTCCTGCCCCATACTTCCATTTTCCTTTCTCTCGCTCAATAGCCCCTCACTCCTCTAGCCCTATACCCCTGCTACACTCACCAACCCCTCCTGCCCCATATGCCACTACATTCACCAGCCCCTCCTGCCCCATACTCCCGACATCCGACCCCCTCCTGCCCCATACCCCCAACACCCCACTCATCCTGCCCCATACTCCCACACTCACCAGCCCGCTGCCTCATAACGCCCCCACCCCTCCTGCCCTCCTGCCCCATATCCTCACACGCTCACCAGTGCCTCCTGTAGTTTACTTTCTCACTCAGCAGCCCCTCCTGCCCCATACCCCAATCCCACCCCTCCAGCCCTATATCCTCCCAGACTAACCAGCCACTCCTGCCCCATACTCTCACTCACCACGCGCTCCTACCCCATACCCCTATCCCACCCCACCCCTCCTGCCCCTCAACATCCCATGTACTCCAGCCCCATATCCTGCACACTCACCAGCCCCTCCTGTCCCATGCCGCTTTCGTTTTTCACTCTCCAGCCCCTCCTGCCCCACAGCCCCATTTCTGCTTGCGCCGGCCCCTCCCCTTCTCCTCCTGCCTTTCTTGCCTCACTTCCATGCCCCCTTCCCCTCCTGTTGCACCTTCCTCACAGAGCTCCCCCCCCCGCCGCCAGAACATATGTGGAACATATGTAGAACATATGAACATATGCAAAAAGCGCTGCATCTCCCTCCCCAAACACATTAACCCTTCCCTCCCCAGCCTCCTCTCCCTCCCATTAACCCTTTCCCCTCCCCAGCCTCCTCTCTCTCCCCATTAACCCTTCCCCTCCCCAGCCTCGAAGCCCAGCTCCGTCCTCCTCGCAAGCGGCTTCCCTCGTCCCGGCTGCAAAGGTAGGGAGGGGGGGGAAGCGCGCGCGGGGGGGGGGGTCTTGGTTGTGGGGTGTGTGTGTGTGTGTGTGTGTGTGTAAGTGTGCAAGTGACGGAGACACGGCAGCCCGTGCGCGCTCTCTCTCTCTCCCCATTAACCCTTCCCCTCCCCAGCCTCCAAGCCCAGCTCAGTCCTCCTCCTCGAAAGCGGCTTCCCTCGGCCCCGGCTGTGAAGGGAGGGAGAGGGGGGAAGCGCGCGGGGGGGGGTCTTGGTTGTGGTGTGTGTGTGTGTGTGTGTGCGCGGCAGTGGGGGCGGGAGCCTCCAAAACAGCAACGCGGAGGGAGGGAGCGCGGGGTGCTCCGTCGGCGCCGGCCTCCGCCTTTTGCAAAAGTAGCCTCCTATCTCCCCTCAGCTTCCCGCCCTCGGCCGCTTCCCTCGGGGAGGAAGGCCGACAGGGGACGCTCCGCTCTCGCTCGATCCGCTCTCCGTGGAGGAGGCGGCGGGAGGCGGCGGCGAAGCAGCAGCGCGCGGGGAGCGGCCGCCATTGCGGCTTCTGGCCCCGGAGCAGGAGGAGGCAGGAAGAGCGGACTGGCGGCGGCGAAGCAGCAGCGCGCAGGGAGCAGCGGCCATTGCGGCTTCTGGTTAACCTGCGGGGGGGGGAGGGGAGGTAGAGGCACGCCTATTGGTGTAGCCGACAGAAGGAGGCTGCGGGCAGAGGCGCTTCGCGCCTCTGCCCGCGCTCCTATTGGTCTGTGTCCTCCGCGCAGGCGCACTTCCGATTTCCTCTGACGGACGGAAAGTGGTACGGAGGGACACAGGCTCTTTATTATATAGGATTATATAATTATAATAATTATAACTTCAGATATCTGAAGAAGTGTGCATGCACATGAAAGCTCATACCAAGAATAAACTTAGTTGGTCCCTAAGGTGCTACTAGAAGGATTTTTTTTATTTTTTACTTTGATTTGATTTGGGAGATAGGGTACAAAAATGGTAAGAATGCAATAATAGTTAGATAAAAATATTACAAAATTAAAGTAGAATAAAACCAGGCAGGAGAAACAAATATTTAAAGAACCAGAAGGGGAAGTTGGGATTGGGGTTTTATACACGCTTTTTGTGATATTGATGACTGTGTGGAATATAAAACTGTAAAATTCCTTAAAAACAAAAACCAAGCACGGCCCACTCACGCGCCCAGGCAGAGATGCGAGGAGACCCTCCCGGCGGCGGCTTTCTCCGGGTCGAAGCCCAGCGCCAGAAGGAAGAGCCAGAGGTGCTCTTTCTCCCAGGCGGGAGGAGGCGAGAGCTGCTGCTGCTGCGCGCTCATGGCCGCTGACACGTGTCTTCCTTTCCCCACGAGCACGTATCCTCCGCGTCGTCGGCGCCCGGCTCTTCCTCGCGGGTTCCGCCTTCGCCAAGCCCTCCCTTCAGCTCCTCTCAGAGGCGCCGCTCTCTCCTTCGGCCTCCTCCGCCTCGCCCTCGCGCGCCGCCATTGATTCTCAAACCGCCAAAAGAGAAAACCGGGAGCGGGGACGAGGCGCGCCGGCCAATCAAGAAGAGCCTGCGCGGATGCAGCCAATGGGGGAAAGCCGGACTTCCCGTTCCCGGCATGCACCGCTTGCCGGAGACGAATACCCGAGGCTGCGCCGGCGTAGAGCTACGAAATGTAGAGGGGTAAATTACCGCAGGGGTAAAGCGGAAGCTGCACCTTAGCAGCGGTTCTAGTTACAGGTAGATAGCCGTGTTGGTCTGCTGTAGTCGAAACAAAAAAAAACAAAAAAAATTCCTTCCAGTAGCACCTTAGAGACCAACTAAGTTTGTTCTTGGTATGAGTTTTCGTGTGCATGCACACTTCTTCAAATCCCCCTCTCATGCTTTCAATGCAACTGAATCTTCCTCTGTAGCTTCTTGGGTGGTCCTGGCTTCACCCTTGTAAGGACTACGGGGCCAGCACAGGAGCTCAACTCCTAGGGGCTGAGTTCCCTTCCACCACCGCCACCCCCATAAAATAATGGGGAGGGCGGATTTCCAGCTCATCCCGGAAGCTGGACGCTGCGTGTCACTCTACCCTTTTCTGAGTCAGGGGTGGTCGGGGGAGCGAAGGCGGGGCTTGTTTCCTGGCCCCGCCCCGTGTGACAATGAAGTCGGGAGCAGGTGAGCGAGGAGAAGCCCAGCGGGGAAGAAAGAGCCTCTAAAACGGGGCAGCCAATGGGGGGAGGGGCGGGAGAGTCCATTCGTCCAACCAAAGAGGGGCAGGAAAGTCCATCTGGGCAGCCGAGGGGGGAGGGTGGTAGAGTCTATTTGTCCAACGAAAGAGGAGCGGGAGAGTCCATTTGTACAGCCAAAGAGGGCGGAAGAGTCTTATCTGTAGAGCCAAAGGAGGTCTGGGAGAGCCCATCTGGACAGCCAATGGGGGGCGGGAGAGTCTATCTGGACAGCCAATGGGTGAGGGTGGTAGGGTCCAATTGTCCAATGAAAGAGAAGCAGGAAAGTTCATCTGGGCAGCCAAAAGAAGTTTGGGAGAGCCCATGTGAACAGCCAAAGGGGGGGGAATCCATTTTTACAGCCAAAGGGGGGAGCAGCAGAGTCTTATCTGTAGAGCCAAAGGAGGTTTGGGAGAGTCCATCTCAACAGCCAAAGGGGGGGGGAGGATCCATTTGTATAGCCAAAGGGGGGGGCAGAATCTGTAAAGCCAAAGGAGGTTTGGGAGAGTCCACCTGGACAGCCAAAGGGGTGGTTGGGGGGAGAGTGGGGACTGTGTCCATCGCCAGGTGCTTTGAGCTGTCTATTTTTATGCTTTCACTTAGGGACTCCACCCATCTGCTGGAGGTGAGCTGAAAGGAGCAATGACAATGCTAACTGTCCTAAGAGGGATGTCCTATTCCGTAACAATACTTTTTTTATACCTCGTCCATCCGACTGGGCTGCCCCAGCCACTCTGGGGTGCTTCCAACATATAAAAAAACATAATAAAACATTAAACATTTTTTTAAAACTTTCATATGTGGGGCTGTTGCCTCCAGATGACTGGATGGTTCCATACCCTCCAGTATTTCCCCGAGGAAAATAGGGATGTCCTATGGTTTTGCAGGACATTCCAGGATTAGAATGCGGGACTGGAACCCTGGAAAACCAATCCAAACCAAGTGTAGTTGTTCCAATAAGGGGGTCACATGTACCAAATAGGTGGCCCCAGTTCACACCCTCTTTGCATATAGCAAACCTGCTACTCTGCATTTTCACAAGCATTTTGCAAAATGTGTTGTTATTACATCCTGCAATCTGAATATTAATGTACAATTGTATTGATAGTGAGCCTTTTATGTTCACATGTTCATTTATATTCTTTTTGGTAGCTCATCCCATAACTACGTTATAGCCAATTAAGGCGGAAACTAGGAAGATGGCATCAAACCCTCCTGGGCAAGGTAAATGTTACGTCTGGTAATCTTCGCCTCTATCTGCATGGTTACGTTATAATAAATTTTTTACGGTGCACACACATAGCGGACACACACTCCACAAAAATCCTTCACCCTTCAAAATTTAGGAAATATTCCCTGAGACTTCATTCGAGTACACAGAACAATCCCAAAGCCATCTCCTCTCATCTTGGAAAACCTTTCCCAATAGTTCTTTCACTTGCAAATCCTTCAGATCGAGTACAGTGGTACCTTGGTGGTCAAACGCCTTACCGTAGTTGTTGAACAAATCGGCTCCCGAACGCCACAAACCTGGAAGTGAGTGTTCCAGTTTGCTTACATTTTTGGAAGCCGAACGTCCGATGCGGCTTCCGCTTGAGTGCAGGAAGTTCCTGCAGCCAATCGGAAGCCACGCCTTGGTTTTTGAACCATTTTGGGAGTCGAATGGATTCCCGGACAGATTAAATTGGAGAACAACAGTACGACTGTATTTGCTAAAGGCAAAACAGACATGTCAAAGGAGCCATTGGATATCTTGACAGGCAGGAGGCAAGCTACACTCCCAAATTTTTGTTGTCGAATGCCTCTTTCTGTGACGGCTTGTGTGATGCCTTTGGGTGGTTTTTGGCTAAGGAGTTTGGCAATTTTAAAATTCTTAGACACCTTTGTTCTGAATCCTTGCCTCGTTACAAGGGGCAAGGGACTCTAATGCAACAGAAAAATAAAGATCTGTCTTGCTTTGACCTGTTCCAGTCTCCATCCATTTTTCTTTGACCAATAGCAGACTTAGGGGTCACTGGATCCCTTGGTGGAGAGCTGGGCTATAAAAGCCAACCCCATTTTTTTCTACAATAGATGGTACAACAGATAGTACTACAAATTCTCTTGTGGTTCCATTTTAGAATTGAGTAGAAGACCTGGGGTAAATCTTTTTCTTAATTAGTATGCAAACACTGAAAAACAAAAACATCCATATTATGGAGTTTCTTTTTTAACAAAGATCTTTTTTTCCACTAGGAAAATCCTTGTTATTTTTACCTGGAATGTGTTGGCAGTACTAACCTTGACACCTAGTAGATCTGGATTCAAATGTAAACATTTTTAGAAGCTGAACTTAATGAGGTTTGCTTCTGAGTACACATATGTATAGGATTGCATTGTAATTCAGTTTAAGTGAAACAGAAGACCCAGAAAGAAGCAGCCATTCCGATTCATTCTAGCATGTTGTTGTTATTACTATAAATCCATTTATGCCCCACCTTCTCCCCAGACAGGACTAAAGGCAGCTTATTAATAAACATAAGAACCACTAAAAACATAGGAAAAGCGATAATAATATTATTACGGTAATAATAATAAACAATTAAACATTGGTAGAATTAAAGCTATATACATATATAAAATCTATTTTATATTTGTATACAAATAATAAAAACAACATGGCGCTAGCACTTTCAGTACAAACTCTAATACAGTGGTACCTTGGCTCTCAAACGCCTCGGCTCCCGAACAAATTTGCTCCCGAACAATCGAAACCTGGAAGTGAGTGTTCCGGTTTTTGAACGATTTTTGGAAGCCCACCCTCCGGCCCAGCTTCCGATTGGCTGCAGGACACTCCTATAGTCAATCGGAAGCCACACCTTGATTTTCGAACAGATCCAGGAGTTGAATGGCCAGTGTGGTGTAGTGGTTAAGCGCAGTAGACTCGTAATCTGGTGAACCAGGTTCGCTTCCCTGCTCCTCCACATGCAGCTGCTGGGTGACCTTGGGCTAGTCACACTTCTCTGAAGTCTCTCAGCCCCACTCACCTCACAGAGTGTTTGTTGTGGGGGAGGAAGGGAAAGGAGAATGTGAGCCGCTTTGAGACTCCGTAGGGTAGTGATAAAGCGGGATATCAAATCCAAACTCCTCCTCTTCTTCTTCTTCTTCTTCTTCTTCTTCTTCTTCTTCTGTTTGAGAACCAAGGTACGCCTGTACTCTTTATTATTCACTTTGGAGAGCTTGAAGCCAGTGCAGCTTGCAGGGTGGTTCAAGGAAATAGTGCATAGACTTTTCCATTCTTCTCCCTCCTGCCAGGGTTTCAGAATAAAAACAGGGTTGCGATTTTGGCAGAGCTAGATAAGGAGAAGAGGAAGCTGCTGATGCAAAACCAGTCTGCCACAAATCACCCTGGAGCCAGGTACAGTAAGTTTAGAGACCTGCCTTTTTGTTTCAGTTGTGTTTCTCTGATCAAAGAGGAAAGCCAAGTGGCGCTTTCTCTTGCGTGCCAAGACCCCGTGCCCCGTAGTTCCCCATTGATTAATAAACACCCCAACACGAGTGTTTTGGATTATGGGCTAAAACAGGCCACAACTTTATTGGTTACAGGTGTGAGCGGTTTGGCTTAGGCGTTGGGTGAAACCAGGCTGTATTTTGATGCCTGCAGGGAGTCTAACTAAGGGTAAACCACCAGAAGGGGGAGCCCTATGACTTACATAAAATAGGGACACCCCGAGGGGTCCCCGTTGGGTTAGTGGCATGGCCTAGCCCAGTGATGGCTAACCTTGACACTCCAGATGTTTTGGGACTACAACTCCCATCATCCCTGACCACTGGTCCTGTTAGCTAGGGATGATGGGAGTTGTAGTTCCAAAACATCTGGAGTGTCAAGGTTAGCCATCACTGGCCTAGCCCATGGGTAGGCAAACTGAGGCCCAGGGGCCAGATCCGGCCCAATCGCCTTCTCAATCCGGCCCGCGGATGGTCCAGTACTCAGCGTGTTTTTACATGGGTAGAATGTGTCCTTTTATTTAAAATGCATCTCTGGGTTATTTGTGGGGCCTGCCTGGTGTTAGGAATTTGTTCATTCCCCCCCCCAAAAAAATATATAGTCCAGCCCCCCACAAGGTCTAAGGGACAGTGGACCGGCCCCCTGCTGAAAAGGTTTGCTGGCCCCTGCCCTAGCCCATGCCCACACTTTGGACAGAATCCACGCCTCCAGATCCCTTTAGCAGGATCCCTTTATTGAGGAGGGGCAGACGGAGGCTGCAGCCTCCCCTCCATTAAACAAAGGCCCTTGCAGGTCCGAGCAGTTCTGGCATGGAGGCAAAAGAGAGAAACCCCCGGCCGTGCTGCAGTTTACCCACAGCCATGCCCCCCGCCAGCATAGATTTGCCAGGCGGGGGTGACGCAGCCAGGGCTGGCGCGGAAGGGGCAACTATCTCCCTCCCCCTAGTGGGGTCACTACAAGGGCCCGGATGCCCAGCCACAGCATGTTTTTACATGAGTAGAATGTGTGCTTTTATTTATTTGTGGGGCATAGGAATTCGTTCCTTCCCCCCCCCAAAAAAAAATATAGTCTGACCCCCCACAAGGTCTGAGGGACGGTGGACCGGCCCCTTGCTGAAAATGTTTGCTGACCCCTGTTCTAATGGACACAGTTCATAATAATCAGGGTTGTGTGCCGATTGTTCCAAGCAGCCAGCTGCAAAAGAGTTTCCATCTTTGCTCATTCCCTCTGGAGAGGGAAATTTTCAGTTCACCTTTTAAAAAAAAAAAGTTTAACTTTTTAATGTATAGTATTTTCACCCACTTCTTCACCCAAATTCTACTTCCCCCGTGTTGAACCTTATCACTGTTTTCATATTAAGATTCGAGATTTCTATGAATGCGCTGAAAGGTAAAGCTGCCCTTGAATTAAAAACAAAACAGAATCCTCTTCCATGTGTTTAGCATAGAACTTGATTTATTGCTCATGGTAGAGTAGTAGTAGTGTTTTCGTGTACTGTAACTTGTTGGCTACGAAGAGACGTTGTCTCAGCACAATCTCAATGGGAAACTCTTTTCCTGCATACAGAGTTCTGCAGCCACTCTACCAAACATATGAACTCCCCATCATGAAGACTATGGACCCCTGGTTAGTAGCGCTGTTTTATTCAGGTATCGCTTAGGCAAGTTATTGAGTTGTGCCGGTGAGAGAGCAAAATGTGCTGGGGGCCCTTTTCCTTCTACTGCATGCCTTCCGGTCTACCTCCTTTTGACTTACACTTGGGTTTCCTTCCTATTTGGTTTAACCTGCCATTGCTGGAGTGAATGTTCCTGAGCAGAAATGTCCTCCTGGCACCTGTGTTCGAAATTAGCCAGGCGCATTTTGTTGGCCACTTGCAGCCCAGTGAAAATGCCCGGGTGCCAGCATGACTCCTGACATCTCCGCCATCTGGAGGTTCCTTCCCTGGGGGTCCTTGGATCTGGACTGTTTTCACACACTAATACCCCATCCTGTAGATTTCTATCCGTTATATTTTATCTGCACAATCAGAATGAATTTCTGGAACCAAAATGCTTTTTCTGTTTAGCCTGAACAGGAACCGAGAACAATACAGTGAACCCTCGAGTTACGTACCGCTCTGGATACGTAACTTTCGGGTTGCGAACGCGGCAAACCCAGAAGTGCATACTTCCGGGTTTCGCCGCGCATGCATGCACAGAAGCACTCTGCGCGCCGCACTCATGCTCAGAAACGCTCTATCGCGCGTGTGCAGAAGCGGCGCCTCCAGCTACCGACTTTTCAGGTTAAGTACGGACCCCCGGAATGAATTTAATTCGTATCCAGAGGGTCCACTGTAGTGAATTGTTGTAGCTTGTCTTTGCTTCCCCCACCCCAATGCCCTGCTCACAGTTATGAAGAATAGTCCTACGTTATGAATGGCCCGTGTCACCATTAAGAAAAAGAGGCAGGAATAGGCCAATATATATATGTGTGTGTGTGTGTGTGTGTGAACTGTCCCTGAATCAAGTGACTTTTCTTCTTTAAGCTCTCAGAACTCTTAACCTAGCTCAAGATTTTCATCTGAACTAGCCAGATGTTTAACTGAGACTCAATCACAGTCAGTGTGGTGTAGTGGTTAAGAGCGGTAGACTCGTAATCTGGTGAACAGGGTTCGCGTCTCCGCTCCTCCCCATGCAGCTGCTGGGTGACCTTGGGCTAGTCACACTTCTTTGAAGTCTCTCAGCCCCACTCACCTCACAGAGGGTTTGTTGTGGGGGAGGAAGGGAAAGGAGAATGTGAGCCGCTTGGAGACTCCTTCGGGGAGTGATAAAGCGGGATATCAAATCCAAACTCTTCTTCAGTCCATCATTTGGAAAATAAGACGTTAGAGCTGTCTTGCCCCAAAATGGCAACTAGACATTCTGTTGGGCGACTGTAACCTTGCTTGAAGGAGTCATTTTGTGCCTAGCTTATATATCTTGAGTTTCTAACACTGCCTGGCACGTGCAAATTACTCACTTTGCATGTCAGATTTGCCCAAATTTCCAAGTCTTGTATTTAAAGTAACAACATGGAACTTCTTCACTCTGAAATACCCACCCTGGCCATGGCAAGCCTCTATACCTTGATACTGTGCTGATGTCTACCTTCCCTGCGTTTGTGTGACATGTCCATTTCTTATCATTCCTCGCAGCATCTCTCTCGCCAGATCTTCCCTTAACAAGGATTTTCGTGACCACGCTGAACTACAGCACATCGCTGCACAGCAGAAGGCCGCTCTACAGGTGAGTTGTCCTGACCAAAGCAGAGCCAAACCGGCCATTTTGCCAGTTTCCTTGGGCCTTTTTGTTTTCGTGCCTCTGAGACTATCGCTCCTAAGACACACACACACCCCTTGCACCCATCTCAGACGTTGGGCACCAAAGCTAACGTGCATCACAGAAGCTTAATAATTGCATAACGATGACAAAGTTTAAAATTCTGAGAGTGTCTTCTGATTTGGGAAGTGGCTTTGGTCTGTATTATCTCACCTTTCAGCCCTGTTTTAAACACTACGGGCAAAAACCTGGGAAGAATGAGCTAGATGTGAGGGTGGGCGTTGTAGTTCGCCAACATCTGGAGGGCCAGAGGTTCCCCACACCTGGGTCAAAGCAAGACATCTGAAGGCAGCCCTGTTTAGGGAAGCTTTTAATGTTTGATGGATTATTGTATTTTAGTATTTTGTTGGAAGCCGCCCAGAGTGGCTGGGGAAGCCCAGCCAGATGGGCGGGGTATAAAAAAATAAATTATTATGATTATTATTATTATTATTATTATTATTATTAGCTGAACTATTAGCAGGACTGAAACGTGGCAAAGAACAGATACTCCTTCCGAATCTGATGTTCTTAAGCACTTGCTCAGGCTTACATGGCGGTGGAGAGACTTGGCTTCCATTAATAATAATAATAATAATAATTTATTATTTGTACCCCGCCCATCTGGCTGGGTCTCCCCAGCCACTCTGGGCGGCTTCCAGCAAACATTAAAATACATTAACACATCACAGATTAAAAACTTCCCTGAACAGGGCTGCCTTCAAGTGTTTTCTAAATGTCGTGTAGTTGTTTATCTCTTTGACCTCTGATGGGAGGGCGTTCCACAGGGCGGGCGCCACTACCGAGAAGGCCCTCTGCCTGGTTCCCTGTAGCTTTGCTTCTCGCAGTGAGGGAACCGCCAGAAGGCCCTCGGCACTGGATCTCAGTGCCCGGGCTGAATGATGGGGGTGGAGACGCTCCTTCAGGTATACAGGACCGAGGCCATTTAGGGCTTTAAAGGTCAGCACCAACACTTTGAATTG
This sequence comes from Darevskia mixta, assembly GCA_034641385.1. NCBI lineage: Eukaryota > Metazoa > Chordata > Lepidosauria > Squamata > Lacertidae > Darevskia > Darevskia mixta. The sequence continues at coordinate 23,608,476 of JAWWNH010000017.1, forward strand.
TGCTCGGAAACGTACTGGGAGCCAATGTAGATCTCTCAGGACTGGTGTTATGTGGTCATGGCGGCCACTTCCAGTCACCAGTCTAGCTGCCGCATTCTGGATTAATTGCAGTTTCCGGGTCACCTTCAGAGGTAGCCCCACGTCGAGCGCATTGCAGTAGTCCAAGCGGTCCAGATGTGTCCATTTCAAACAGTTATGTTCCTTTCGCAGCATGCTCACGCACATTCCTCAGGATACTTTATAACCCAGGACTCCGCCTTTGGAAACCTTATTCTTCCTGTGTTGCCACGGCTGGATTTAGATTGAGAAGCCATCCCTGGAATGAAGAGCATCCGTGTTCCTCCAGTCTTACAGCTGCTCCCTTGCCAAACTTGGCTTCTGGTTTATGAAAACAAGAGGACTCAAAAATGAATGTTGTTGTTTTTTGTTCACTGTAATGGCTTTCCATTTTGGATTCAGGTGTTTTGTTTTCAGCGAACGTTAAACTACTTAAAGTAAGCTCTAATGTGTCCTGTTCTTTTCTTTCCATACGGCCAAATTCCCCACAACGGTTCCAGGTTGTTGTATGTAGGTTTTATTTGTTTTCTATCTTATAATTTGGAAATGTACATCCAGTTTTTTCCCCTTTAAATTTTTTTGGGGGCCCCCAAGAGAGTGGGGCCCTAAGCTATAGCTTGTTTAGCTCATACGTAAATCCAGCACTGGTTAAGGACAACATTCGAATTGCTTTAGGAACTGTTATCTGTAAATAATTTTCTATTGGATCTACCAAAGAATAAAATCAAATCAGGATTAAGGGGTTTTCTCAGGATGGAGGGGGTATGTGCTGTGTCCCAGTTGGGTACTGGTGGTGGAAATGTTCTGTGGGGAGCGAGGGGGACAAAAATGGGCCATCAAGGAGGAACAGTTGGGGGTGGGAGTGAGCAACGTCCCTATTTTCATCTGAGGGATGTTGGAGGGTAGGCTTTATAGAGCAGTAGGCCTACTGCTACTCTATAAGCCTACTCTATAGAGCCTTTAAAGAAGGCTGATCGCCGAAGAATTGATGCTTTTGAATTCTGGTGCTGGAGGAGACTCTTGAGAATCCCATGGACTGCAAGAAGATCAAACCTATCCATTCTGAAGGAAATCAGCCCTGAGTGGTCACTGGAAGGACAGATCCTGAAGCTGAGGCTCCAGTACTTTGGCCACCTCATGAGAAGAGAAGACTCCCTGGAAAAGACCCTGATGTTGGGAAAGATGGAGGGCACAGAGAAGGGGACAACAGAGGACGAGATGGTTGGACAGTGTTCTCGAAGCTACCAACATGAGTCTGACCAAACTGCGGGAGGCAGTGGAAGACAGGAGTGCCTGGCGTGCTCTGGTCCATGGGGTCACGAAGAGTCAGACACGACTAAACGACTAAACAACAACATGTATTTTATTTAGATACTTTTCCAGGCACCCAAAGGTCTTGTGGTAGAGCTAGGCTGTATGCCTTCTTTTTTTTAATGTCAAAAATATTTCAAGGATAATGGTTATTTAGTTCTTAAAAGAAGCATGTTGCATTATCACTTTGTTTTCTGAGAGGAGTTAATGGACTTCAAGGCTTGGTTAACTTGTTAATAACGACATTTGAACGGTTTTTGCCAACTCAGTCACGCCCTTACAGAGGGAACTATTATTTCTTTGGTGTGTGTGTGTGTTGTTGTTTTTTTAAGTATCTTAAGCGTAACTAAAAGTAGTAGATGCAAATTTTATTTTTCATGGAAGACATCTGACTGTGGGATAAGTGGTGACCTCGTGTGCTTTTTTATATAACTCAACTTAGTCACAGACGTAAGACAGCATAAGAAATCATATTCTTATCCCATCAAAATGTGATAACCCTGTGTCTCAGGAAAGGTTGGTTTTTTCCAGTTGCAGCTACAGCAACTTCAAACAATCATGAATTTCTAAGGGTTTGGAGGTCATATGAAAAGCAATAAAAAGGAGAAGCAAAACATCAGCAGCCATCAGATTATATAGTTTTAAACTTTATTTCCAAGGCATTTCAGTGACTAGTGCTTAAAACTTCCATGTTATCTCTTATAATGCATAACTGAAGGGGGGGGGTTGTCCATGCTACAGAGAGCGTCAAATTATCTCTTTAATTCAGATCTGTCGACCTAACCTATAAAAATTAGCACCATAGGAAACCCTCATAATCCCATAATTAAAAAATGGGGGGAAACCCCAAACTGCCAGCGATATTAAAGGTGTGTCTGAACCAAAACACGGCGTAGCCTTTCAACTGTAGCATTTCCTTAAGTACGTCTGATTCTGCATTTCTAGCTTGTTTTGAGCTTCCTCTGACTCTTCCGATTTGCGTCAAGAAATACCGGATCTGTTTGACGGCAAACCACTGGAACGATACGAACCCTGCTAAAACAATTGTGGGATGTGCAGGAACATCGCTTCAGGGCTAGCTTTCTCCATCTCGTTCGTATTTCCTGCCCCATTTTCCACTTGCCTTTCACTACTCGTCTTTCCTTTTTTGGACCCTTTCAGAAGTTCCCCAGTTTGTATCTCCTGAACCTGCGTTTGGCTCTGTTTTACTCTAGAGTGTTGTCCTGGTTAAACTCCAGACCAGGGGTTGGCAAGGTTTACCTTGCCTGGGCCGGTTCACTCCAGCGGAGATCCCTCCAAGGGCCGGATCGTGCGTGCGCCCACGATTTCTGGCGTCTGCATCTCCGGATATGCAATTTCCAGCTTCTGCGCAGGTGCGATTTTCGGCATCTGCACATGCGCAGATGCAATTTCCAGCGCAGTGGAAGCAAGTCCCCACGCTGTGCAGGTTTAGCGCAGTGCGGGGGGACTCGTTAAGCGGGCGGCTCGGTTTGGGGACAGCTTGTGAGCCGGTTAAACAACTCCTGTGAGCCACTTGTGACCCATGGGCCTTAGGTTGCCAACTCCTGCTCCAGACGTGATGGCGAAACCTGCGACTCCCAACTCCCATCTGCCTCAACCAGCCTGGCCAATGGGAGATGTGGTCCAAAACATTGGAAAGGAGCACAGGATCCCCTCCTGCAAAGCCTAATTCTTACCGAGGTGGTGAACCTGTCCCTGGGCTGTACCACTTCTGGCTGCAAGCAGAGAGCTCGCATGACTGCTCTTCCACAGAAAAACAAAATTGGGTATCAGGAAGGATGGTCCCAGTGCAACCTTCTCTGTGATGTGCTAAGATTTCTACATGCATAGCTTTGCATTGCATGGAAGAGCGTTTGGTCCTTTTCCCATAGTCTAAAATGGTGCAATCCAGGCACAGGTTTATCACCTTACTGAGAACATGAGTTGCAATTTGCTGGAGCATCATCATCTTAGAAAAGCAAGGAGCACTGAGCTCATCCGTTGCATCAGAACTCAAAGGGCACCTGTTTAAACATTTGGTACGGAGTCATGCAGATACATCACAGTGAAACAGAAAGAGACGAGAAATGGTTGCATTTTTTTCTTCCTGGCAGGTAAATATGTAGATGGAGAAACACAGAAGTATTTACAGAAGAAAAGAAATTGAAATCTGCAAATCTTCTTTCAGACAGAATTCCATGTCAAAGCGACAGAGATGTGCTTTCAGAAGCAACTGCTGTCCAAACTGTGATATAAATGGATATTGTTGACCAGTTGAATACATTTATCTGACACGGAGGACAAAAACAGTCCACTCCTCCATGCTAATAGGTTACACTAATGTGCGTTCCATAATCATTTTTCACAAGGTCAGAGTTTTGATCGATCTAAATGAAGCAAAAGTGATACAAACAATTCCGTTATTCCCCAAGAGCTAAGTAACTCCACTCCCAAAAGCAGGAGGATAAGGTTAGGGGGGGATGGGTGTGAACATATATTTATTGAATCAAAAGTATTAGTTTTTGGTTTTTTGTGCTTGGTGTTTATTCAGCTCTTTGGCCTGTGGTGATTGGACCATTTGCGCGCGAATAATCTTGGTGCCCTTCCTCATCCAAAGCCAAGATATCTGGTATCTCGTCCGATTCTGAAGACAAATCTGTGATAGCAAAGTCCGGAACCTGCAGAGGAAGAAACTCAAATAAATTTGAAGGCAACATTTTCAACATTTCCCAAAGTCTTAAGAACCTAGGACTCAAACTGAGGAGAACAGGCCAGCAAAATCTCCTCCCATTTCAGTACTATATTGACAAAAACATCGCATATCACGTGAAATGAAATAATATTGTCTTATCATTTTAAAAGTTCACAAATAATTAATGTGGGGAAATGCCGCATTCTCTGGTGTAGATTTCATAGTGAGAAATAAAAGGAGACCCAAATATTTGAAACCAACCATTTATCCAAATTGTGTTATTTTAATATTGGAAACAGTGGTAGAAACTCAAGATATGTAAGCTAGGCGCCAAACGGCTCCTTAAACCAGATTTACAGTCGCCAAAACAGAATGCCCACTTGCCATTTTGGGGCCAGAAAGCTCAAAAGTCATATTTTTCAAGATGACTTTCTGGTTCCTGAAATTCATGCCGATTGTGCAGATAAAATAGAACAGATAGAATTGTACAGGATGTGTTGCTGGTGGGTGAAAACATTCAAGATCCAAGGATTCTCAGGCAGGCATCTCCAGATGGGGGAGATGTCAGGCGCCATCGTGGAGCCTTGGCATCTTCACTCGGTCGCAAGTTGCCAATAAAGGTAAAGGGTAAAGGGACCCCTGACCATTAGGTCCAGTCGCGGACTCTGGGGTTGCGGCGCTCATCTCGCATTATTGGCTGAGGGAGCCGGCGTACAGCTTCCGGGTCATGTGGCCAGCATGACTAAGCCGCTTCTGGCGAACCAGAGCAGCACACGGAAACGCCGTTTACCTTCCCACCGGAGTGGTACCTATTTATCTACTTGCACTTTGTGCTTTCAAACTGCTAGGTTGGCAGGAGCAGGGACCGAGCAACGGGAGCGCACCCCGTTGCGGGGATTTGAACTGCCAACCTTCTGATTGGCAAGCCCTAGGCTCAGTGGTTTAACGCACAGCACCACCCACCCACAGCTAGGTGCAAAATGCGCCTGGCAAATTTTGAACGCTGATAGGAAGCTGTCCTATATCATGTCAGACCACTGACACACCCAGGTGTGAACTGACTACACTGACTGATGGTGGCTCCCCAGAAGTGCTATTCAGCTATGTTTTATTCAGAGGACACTCACTAAAATTAATGAACACCTGCCTTGCCCCACCCTACAACCCTGGAAGCCTACATAAGACATCTGCTCCAGAGGAAGAACTGTGAGGGGAGAGAGAGATTCTGAGTCCACCTGCTTTGCCCCACCTAGCCTTTCCCGGACTATGACTTTGAGAACAGCAGCAGCAGCAGCAGCTGGGAAGAGAGGAGTTCAGGGATATTTTTAAAAAATAGTTTTATAAGTTGTGCTTCTTTGTTTCTCAATTTGATCCTTTTACATGGTTTTATATGTTTTGTGGTATTTTGTGCATTGTGATTTGCTGTTACTTTTATTGATTATAGATTGGTAATTCTTTATTGTGGTTAAACTGTTTCTAATTATTATTTGCTGATGCTTAATTTTACTGTTTACTATTGATGCCTGATTCTTGGGAGAAAAGCGATGACAAACCTAGACAGCATCTTAAAAAACAGAGACATCATCTTGCCGACAAAGGTCCGTATACTTAAAGCTATGGTTTTCCCAGTAGTGATGTATGGAAGTGAGAGCTGGACCATAAAGAAGGCTGATCGCCGAAGAATTGATGCTTTTGAATTATGGTGCTGGAGGAGACTCTTGAGAGTCCCATGGACTGCAAGAAGATCAAGCCTATCCATTCTGAAGGAAATCAGCCCTGAGTACTCACTGGAAGGACAGATCCTGAAGCTGAGGCTCCAAGACTTTGGCCACCTCATGAGAAGAGAAGACTCCCTGGAAAAGACTCTGATGCTGGGAAAGATGGAGGGCACAAGGAGAAGGGGACGACAGAGGACGAGATGGTTGGACAGTGTTCTCGAAGCTACCAACATGAGTCTGCCCAAACTGCGGGAGGCAGTGGAAGACAGAAGTGCCTGGCATACTCTGGTCCATGGGGTCACGAAGAGGTGGACACAACTAAACAACAACAACAACAATTAGATTCTGATAGATTGTTGGATGTTGCTTTGTTTGATCTAAGTTGTTTATTTTAAAGTTATTGTGACTTTTATATTGGATCAGATTGTTCCCATTAATGTTTGATATTTTATTATGTTTATATGTCTTGGAAGCTGCCTAGAGTGGCTTGGGCAACCCAGCCAGATGGGCAGGGTATAAATGAAATATTATTATCTAGTCAGGCCCATTAATTTTAACAGGTCTACTCTGCATAAAAGTCACTTGAATACCACTCCGGGATTTCAGACAGGAAGTTTTTCCCGGCCTACCTGAAGATTTGAGGGTTTTTACCTGGGATATTCTTCATGGAAATCATGCACTCTAGTTATGGCTAGCAATTAAGGGCTCGACCCTCTTCTTCCTGTTGCATGGGTTTGTCTGGGAATTGAACTCAAGGCCTTTGTCACTGAAAGCACGAGTCCTATCCCTAGACCGACAATTTGGAGAGAAACCGGTCTCCTTTCCTTCCTCCCAAAGCTTATGTCCCTACAGTATACCTCATCCGAAGCGGGACTCTGGTACCAGAAGTGAGATCAGGTATGTGTTAAACTGTAGTGTATGTGTGAATAATTTTCCTTCAGCGCATTCCTGCTTTACTTTAACCGACTGCCATAGTTTAGACCAGGTTCTCCTCCAAATCTGTGTTTCTCAAGCAACAGCATGATTACATGACTTGATTTCATCTCTGAAACAGTTAGGGAAAGGTAAAGGATGACTATGGGGTGCAGCGCTCATCTCACTTTTCAGGCCAAGGGAGCCGGCATTTGTCCACAGACAGCTTTCTGAGTCATGTGGCCAGCAGGACTAAACCACTTCTGGCGCAACAGAACACCGCGACGGAAACCAGAGCGCACAGAAATGTCGTTTATCTTCCCACCACAGTGGTACCTATTTATCTACTTGCACTGGTGTGCTTTCAAACTGTTAGGTTGGCAGGAGCTGGGACAGAGCAACCGGAGCTCACCCCATTGTTCGGATTTGAACCGCCGACCTTCTGATCGGCAAGCCCAAGAGGCTCAGTGGTTTAGACCCGCAAGATAGTTAGGGTAAACTGACTCATGCAAACCAGAAATAATGTGATTCAGAATGAATTGGTTTCAAACTAATTAAAGTCAATAGGCTCATTCAGGACTAAAGTGGCAATGCCTCCAAGTTCCCTTGGGAGTAAGCGTCACTGTAATTAGTGGAACTTAACTTCGGTGTAAGCATAGACAGGATCAGCTGCCTATTATTTTAAGACCATGGACACAAAAGTACTACGCTGACCATGTCTGCTGCTATGCTGGTCTCCCTGCTACCATTTGTTTTGGAGCTCTCGGAATAAGGCAGCAGGGGGTTTCCTGTTCTAGCTGTACCTATTTCAGCAACAGGCTGGATTCCAGGTCAAGTTGCCTACTCTTCCGTAACCAGTTTTGAGCACCTTGCGTAGATAAGGCTACAATCCTACACACACTTTCCAGGGCATAAGCACCCCTGAACACAGCAAAACCTCTTCAGTAGGAACATGAGGAGTCACCTTACACCAAGGGAGAAAAATCTAGTTCCGTTTTGTCTACACAGGCAGGCAACTGCCCCACCTAGAGTTGCACAGTTTTTGAAACTCAGATACGTACGCTAGGCACCAAAAGGTTCCTTAAAACCAAGGTTGCAGTCTCCCAAACGGATTGTCTAGTTGCTATTTTGGGGCAAGATGGTGCTAAAGTCTTGTTTTTCAAAGGATGGACTGACTGTGACTGATTCTCATTTAAACATCTGGCTAGTTCAGAGGACTACCTTGAGCCAGATGTTTTGGGACTACAACTCCCATCATCCCTGACCACTGGTCCTGTTAGCTAGGGATCATGGGAGTTGTAGTCCCAAAACATCTGGGAGCCGAAGGTTGCCTACCCCTGAGCTAGGTTATGAGCTCTGAGAACTAAGAAGAAAAGCCACTTGATTCAGGGACAGTCCACATATATATTGGTCTATTCTGAGCTCTTTTTCTTAATGGTGACAAGGGCCATTCATAACGTAGGGCTATTCTTCACAACTGTGAGCATGGCATTGGGGTGGGGGAAGTGAAGACAAGCGACAACAATTCGCTATAACGTTCTCTGCTCCTGCTCAGGCTGCACAGATGAAGCATTTTGGTTCCTGAAATTCATCTTGATTTTGCAGATAAAATATAAGGGGTAGAATTCTACAGGATGTGTTGCTAGTGTGTGAAAACAGTCCAGATCCCCAGGCTTGCTCCAGATGGTGGAGATGTCAAGCGCCATCCTGGCACCTTCCTTTGCTTACAAGCGGCCAATAGCCAGGTGCAAAATGCGCCTGGCGAATTTCGAACCCTGGAGCTGCATGGCATTGAGCTTGTGACATTCTGCTTGCAAAGAAGATCCTGTACAATTGAGCTATTGCCGTGAATAGGACTGTACTTATGTTTGTCTTCCATGCTAGTGGAACATATACATATGTACCAAGCTACATTTGGTTCTATTGCTACGTAACACATTATTCACCTGCGCAGTAAACTAATAATTATCTTCATGTCATTCTTTAAAGTAGGGGTAGACAATGTGGGACCCTCCCAAGTTTTTGTGGGACTCATCAGCCGCTGTCAAATTGTGTGTGAGCTTACAAGAAGCACATGCAATTTGTTTTACTGCAGATGAACAATGCTTGTGCAACACCAGAATTGTATAGAGGGCAAATTCCACAGCCTGAAGGGAAGGAGAATATGCATGTGTGTGAGAGATCCCACAGCCTATCCGTGATCTTTAAACCACAGATTAATTGCACAGCTAAAACCAGTCCATACATGAATTATTGCTTCTCCTTAGTAAGCCAAGGTGGTGGTTATTATCATTCAAATTTGTTTACCACCCTTTACCTGCAGGTCTCAGGACAGCTCACAACAAAAAAATCACAATATAAAAAACACAAAATACATGATAAAAATAAAAACAGTAACAACCCAATTATTCCCCCCCCCCCCCGCTTAACATTTTAAAAGGGCATTGGATGTCAATCAACCAAAGGCCTAGTTAAAGAGGAAAGTTTTTGCCTGGCGCCTAAAGCCGTGTAATGAAGGTGCCAGACAAACTTTCCTGGGGAGAGCATTCCACAGATGGGGAGCCACTGCAGAGAAGGCCCCGTTCTCGTGTTGCCACCCTCCGGACCTCACATGGAAATGGCACACAAAGAAAGGCCTCAGAAGATGATTTCAGGGTCCGAGTAGGTTCATATGGAGAGAGACAGTCCTTGAGGTAGTCCCGAGCTTTTTAAGGCTTTATAGGTCAAAGCCAGCACTTTGAATTGGGCTTTGACACCAATTGGCAGCCAAGGCAGTTGGACCAGGATAAACAATTGGGGAGAAATTCAACACACTGCTTTGTCGAACACACCATCGGCACAGGCATTTCAGCTTGCCAGATGAAACAATCCCTCCTCTGCTCCCCTTGCATGCTATTCTGGGGGGCGGGGGGTGCACAGGGGTTGGAGAGGAGGGGAAGCCCCATAGCACAAGCAGAAGTCACTGAGCAGGGCTTCGGCTAACAGGAATAGCTAGGTGAATCTCACCCACCCGCCCATGCAACAAAATGTTCACATTCTTCTGCCAATGCAACTAGACAACACCAACCAAAGACTGCATTCCAAGAAACCAGCACAACAAAGCATGCATTATAGATCACAAGACGGTTGGCATGGTTCAATTTTAAAGCCAATTTTTTAAAGGGCACTTTTATACTAGGGGAATTATTAGCAATAAATCGTGATTTTTAATTCTACTCCAGCAATGTTGGCAGAACGCTTAAGTCCTCCTTGGTGCTGATTCTACACAGGTGGAAGTCTCAGGGCATCCTGTGCGCCAAATGTTTTCCCTGCATGGACAAAACTATTAACATAATTACCTCTGTGTACTTTTGTCACGTAACTGTTAGTGCAGTAGGATACCTGGACAGCAGAGCAAAGTTATTTCTGTTTGAGTTTAAGCATCAAGTGCAAGAATAAGCAGAGCAGGAACCCAAAATATCTCCAAATCAGTGGCCGGGGTTCTCAACAGTTTGTTGTGGTTCAGCTTCCTAGGACCTGTTGTAAAATCTGAAGGGCCATGAAGACTGCAGAATGTCTGTGCTACGAGAGACAGGTGGTTTGGCCTCCTTTGGCATAGTATACATCATGGGACCCAGGTGGCGCTGTGGGCTAAACCACAGAGCCTAGGGCTTGCCGATCAGAAGGTTGGCGGTTTGAATCCCCGCGACAGGGTGAGCTCCCGTTGCTCAGTCCCAGCTCCTGCCCACCTAGTAGTTCGAAAGCACGTCAAAGTGCAAGTAGATAAATAGGGACCGCTCCAGCGGGAAGCTAAACGGCGTTTCCGTGCGCTGCTCTGGTTCGCCAGAAGCGGCTTTGTCATGCTGGCCACATGACCCGGAAGCTGTACACCGGCTCCCTTGGCCAATAAAGCGAGATGAGCGCCGCAACCCCAGAGTCGGACACGACTGGACCTAACGGTCAGGGGTCCCTTTACCCTTTACATCATGACAACCTACCGATTCAAGCCACAACCCATCGATTCAAGAGCCCCGACCCAGAAAAGCAAGCTACAAGCAAAAGCTGGAATTGGTAGAAGCTTAAGAAACTGCAAGTATCTGGAGAGCTGGATGAGGAGCCGTAGGTGGGAAACAAATGCAGCAGCAACATCTGGCCCATCTGTTTACATGCAATGCTTGGTGCTGATTCAGCAATTTGCATTCAACCCGTTTTAAATAAACCCACAGCTCAACGGTAATTGAGTCGCAATGTTTGTTTCGCATCCTCAATACTGTTTACACAATCCAAGAGACACCAGACTCTGGCTGCTGAAGCATTTATTACTAAGCATACATGTGAAATTACAAGGCAAGGCACTACAAAAAGACAGACTAAAAACACCCATGTACAAACAGCATGAATCTTGTTTAGCACACAATGCTCAAGAGTAGCTTAAGTGGAGTTACTGAGTAGTATAACGTCTCATACTTAGAAATGAACGTGAGCTGTCGCAACAGACGAAATACTCTAGCAAGTCTAGCCCAACTCCACGCAAGGAGTGGAAAAAGTTTATCAAGGCTTTTTTTTTTAGGTCCTAGAACAAATTGTTTTAAGGCAAATGGAAGGAATGATAAGTATACAAGGGTACAGTATGCAGTTTTCAAAAGAAAGCTGAATAAGAAAATGTAATTATGCTGTTAGAAGATTTACAGATTTTCAATAAAGGGGTTTGCTTTTTTTCCGCCTCTGCATATATTAACAGAATAGCAGTAAGCTCCTTTTAAAGGCCACTTTAACTGAGGGGCAGGATGGGGCTTTGTAATATATAGGTAGCTAAACAAGGTGTTTTCTCCAATGCAATCTGCTGAGGCTCAGAAGACTCTTAAGGCACTTCGCATCTTTCACAACTGGGAAACACTGGGAACTCAACTCGGAAGCACAGAAATCTTTTTTTGCTTACAAACAGCTCTCTTTGTCAGAGAAAGGAATTAAATTTCTCCCCCCTGCCCCCCCAGCAGGTTACACTGCAGCTACCGCAGCTCAGCCACCTTGTCAGCCAAGCTACACGGCATGTGTTTACGTTTTGTCACGCCGCCATTTATTCTGTGTTGCGTTCAGGCTGTTTGTCCTCCTGGCTGGTCTTTTTCTCCCCGTCACCTCTGTGCCCAGCATTCTCAGAGCCAGCCAATTGCGGGTAAAAGGGACCTACCAGCCAGTTGAGGGGCGTGTTGTTCACAAGGTAATCCATCACGTCATCCAGCGATTCCTTCATTTTCTTCAGCTGCCCTTTGCTGGTGGTGATGAGGTTGTCGGACACTTCCTGGAAGGAAGACGCCGACCGGAAGTTCCGGTAGACCTCGCCCGCCATCTCCCCCACGTGGTGAACTTGGCCTTGGATATTCTGTGGCAAACCCTGTATACTCGACACCAGGGTGACGCAGGTGGTTTGGAGCTGCTGGGTCAGGTTCCGCGCAATCGTGAGTGTGCGTGATTCAATGTACTGCAAACGAAAGCAAAACACACAGACATTGGAAACTGGCGCCATGTTGTTCCCTTAGCTTAAAATAACCCCAATATTCTACAGCTGGGGCCACCACCCTAGACAACAATAACTTGGACTTCCAATGTGGGGTACAGATGTACCTTGGATCCCAAACACCTTGGTACTCGGACGTTTTGGCTCCCGAACACCGCAAACCTGGAAGTGAATGTTCCGGTTTTCCAAAGTTCTTTGGAACCCAAACATCCTACGCGGCTTCCAATTGCCTGCAGGACCTTCCTGCAGCCAATCAGAAGCCGCGCTTCGGTTTCCGAACGTTTTGTAAGTTGAACGGACTCCCGGAATGGATTCCGTTTGACTTCCAAGGTACGACTATATACCTGAAGTATGGAACGAAGCTAGGACCTGTGCTCAAAATTCGCCAGGTGCATTTGGCACCTGGCTATCGGCCACTTGCAACCAAGTGAAGATGCCCGGATGCCAGGATGGAGCCTGACGTCTCCACCATTTGGAGGTGCATGCCTGGGGAACCTTGGATCTTGGCTGTTTTCACAATGCATCCTGTATAATTCTGTTGCATTTTCACTGCCCAATCAGAATGAAATTCAGGAACAAAAAAGCCATATTGAAAAATATGGCTTTCGAACCGTCTGGCCCCCAAAATGGCCACTAGGCATTCTGTTTTGGTGACTAGCCCTGGTTTGAGGAGCCATTTGCCGCCTAGCTTATAGTGGCGCTGTGGGTTAAACCACTGAGCCTAGGGCTTGCCGATCAGAAGGTTGGCGGTTCGAATCCCCGTGACGGGGTGAGCTCCCGTTGCTCGGTCCCAGCTCCTGCCAACCTACCAGTTTGAAAGCACGTCAAAGTGCAAGTAGATAAATAGGTACCGCTCCGGCGGGAAGGTAAACGGTGTTTCCGTGCGCTGCTCTGGTTCGCCAGAAGTGGCTTAGTCATGCTGGTCACATGACCCGGAAGCTGTACGCCGGCTCTCGGCCAATAAAGTGAGATGAGCGCCGCAACCCCAGAGTCGTTTGCGACTGGACCTAATGGTCAGGGGTCCACCTTTACCCTTTATATATCTGATTTTCTAACACTGGCTGAGACACTGCCGTCCGATCCAAATGAAGGCTCCTACACACTGACCAATGTTTCTCTGCACCCAAGGGATCCTAACTCAGGCTGGGACTTGCAACCTAATCAGACCCCTTGACCTGGAAAACGAAAAGAATTTCTCCCTCCTGGCCTCCCACCAATAACAGATCTGTCAAATGGCCCTTCAGTTATATCCCACTTGCCAGATAGCTTTACCCCATGCTTGCTTCCATCCTATAAAGATTCTGTAGGCGTGGGAAAGAGTGTTACTAATTCACCTCTTTTCCCTTTTCTTTACAAGCTCCCGGTATTTCCGCTACGGCTGAAACAAGACAAGCAGCTAATACCCAGTAGTAGCAAGAGCTAAGTTTAAGCCTTCGCTTCAGTCCTGGACAGCAGCCTTATCACTGCTGTAATTATTTGGGTCAAAAGGTTAATACTCTTAACCTTGATAAAGAACTTTCAGCATGGCCAGCTGTAGACTGCTGCAGCAACGGGGCAAGGAAATTGTTTTGGGCGCAACCTTGCCCTTTATATCTGCAAAAACATAGGATACTAATACATTGGGAGGACAAAAACATAGCCTTTCGATCAATGGATAGATGGCATGACACCTCTTGCAACTCATGAATGGATCGCCTTCAGAGAAACATTACGTATGGACAAATGAAATGATATTTGGAGTGCATTGATTGAAACCATAGCAACCCATGAATGCATGTGTATTTGAGGGAAACTATAAGTTGACTCATTTGCACATGTGTTATATAGTTCTGTGATCTTAATTATATTCTGCTGTCCTAGTGTTGTTTTCCTCTACCTTTTAAAATGCTTTATGTATTTTCTTTCCTTTTCCTTTTTTTTTTTACTTTAGCTTGTAGTATTCTTAATAAAATTGAATACAATAAAAAAACACAAGTAAATAGTTAAAACAGGGGTAGGAAACCTAAGGCCCGTGGGCCGGATGCGACCCAATCACCTTCTCAATCCGGCCCGCAGACGGTCCAGGAATCAGTGTGTTTTTCCATGAGTAGAATGTGTCCTTTTATTTAAAATGCATCTCTGGGTTATTTGTGGGGCATAGGAATTCGTTCATTTTATATGTGACAGATAGGTTAATATATGGATAATCGATGTACTGAAGAAAACGCAATATAATTAAGAAAAGATGTATAGAAAGCATGAAGAGGAACGGTAGGAAGTCACTTTTAAATTTTCTGTTTCTTCTTTTCTTTTCTTTTTTTGTGTGGATGGGGGGGAGGGAAGGGGAGGAAGAGAAAGGGATGGATCGGGAGTGTATGTATGAATGTAATGCAGGATAGTGAAGTAAGGACGAATGATAGGAGTGGAGACGGTTGATGGAATGTATTGTGGTAAGATTGTTGAATGTTTAAATGTAGTGGATGCATAGGAAGATTGATGTTTGATTTTTGTTTTTGCTATTCATTATTTGTTTTTCTATTTGTTTTTTTTTATTTGATGTATTGTTGTTGGATGAATCTTTGTTTTAAATTTGTATGTCTGTGAATAATTGAAATAAAGATTTATTTAAAAAAAAAATTTAAAAAAAGGAATTCGTTCTTTTTTTTTTTTTTTTTCAAAATATAGTCCGGCCCCCCACAAGGTCTGAGGGACGGTGGACCGGCCCCCGGCTGAAAAAGGTTGCTGACCCGAGTTAAAACAAAAACAACCAAACAGCGACCCCTCTTCCCGCAAACACATTTAAAAAGCTGCAGAATATTAAGCAGACGCATCTGCCCAATGCTCACTCAGCAACCTACCTCAGCACTGCGGGAATCGTCATCCTCATTTTGGCCTGTGTTTTTCCTCCACTCTACCCAGGAATTATACAGCTTTTGTTGGGCATCTTGGAGTTTCTGGTTGGCACTATTCATATTCTTTCTGGCATATTCAATCTGGAATACAAAAGACTTGCATGTTCAACTTTCTGGAAGTACTCTTCCAATGGTGCAATCCTGCACATGTCTACTAAGGAGTGCCACTGATTTCTGTGAATCTTTCTCCCAGGATACAGGAAACTCAAGTTCATTCATGGGAGTGCTTTCGCAGCTAAAGCAATCTTCGTTCTGCCAACAGTTAGCCAACAAGATTCAGGTAGGTAGCCATGTTGGTCTGACGCACTCGAAATAAATTAAAAAATTGTCCAGTAGCAAACTTAGTTGGTCTCTAAGGTGCTACTGGACAATTTTTTTATCCATTCAGTGATCAAACACATTTGTACAAGGCAGGATCTGATATCTCCTTTTAAAACTCCACCGGGGGTTGTTAAACCCTCCAACAAACCCTCTGAAAAAGAATTAGGAAGGTGGAATTTCACAGCGCTATGTGGATCTTGTATGAATGAAAGATATCTACTTGTGCCCCAAAATGTGACTGTGTATTCTTGCCCAATAGAGCCTCTGTTTTCACCAATTCCTCACTATGCTGCAGTTGCTGCCACACTACATATCATTTTGAAGACTTCTTTATTTGTTTAAATAAAGCCTAACATTTTCCCCTTCAGATTACCCTGCCCTAAGAGCCCATCAAATGCCACTATAGTGTTTTTTTAGACCTACTGTTTCAACAATTAGATGTTAAGAAAACATTTTTATTGTGTCCATGGATGTATGAAGGCTGCCTAGTAAAACGCTGAGCTGTGTGTATTACCTTAATGCTAGCCTTGCAAGCTTTAAAACTTGAGGCCAACTCACAAGTAAAGAACAGAGGATTAAAATATTATTAAAAAGGTAGAGTGGACTGTGAGTCCCAAAGGTTGATTGAAACCCTTTGCAAAAATCTGAAGTTAGAGCCAAGAACTCACTTACCAAATTGACGGTGGAGTTAAGTTGAGAGATTGTCTCTTGGCTTCTGAGCTTAGCATCTCTAACCTTGATTAAGGCCTGCTGGTAGGCACGAGATCGGACCTTGGACGACAAAGATCCTAGTCTAACGTAGTAACTTGGCTTCTGAACTCCAACTTCAAATCCTTCCATTTTCGTAGCTTCTTTCTCTGCAGAATCAAAGAGCAAACCATTCCAACTGTAACAGCAGCAATTTAGCGCTGTCAATCTTGCAATTAGGAAAGTTAACAACCGCTTCCTATCTTTCTCGCTCGCTTCTTGAGAGCCTGTTGCCTATAGCCAAGAGCAGGGGTAGGCAACCTAAGGCCCGTGGGCCGGATGCGGCCCAATCGCCTTCTCAATCCGGCCCACGGACGGTCTGGGAATCAACGAGTTTTTACATGAGTAGAATGTGTCCTTTTATTTAAAATGCATCTCTGGGTTATTTGTGGGGCATAGGAACTCGTTCATATATTTTTTTCAAAATATAGTCCGGCCAGGGCCAGCGCTTCCATTTAGGTGAACTAGGCGGTTGCCTAGAGTGCCAAAATGGAGGAGGCGCTGGCCAACCTGCCCGCCGCTCCCCGCCGCCACCCCAACCACTGGCGGAGCGAGCAGGTTGGGGCAAAAACCGCGGCGGCGGGGGCGCCAAAATGGAGGGGGTGCTGGCCAGCCTGCCCCTCGCCCCCCCCCCCGCCGCCCGGTGCCGCCCCAACCAGCGGCGCACCCAGCGGGCAGGGGACCGTACATCATGCGCAATGATGTCACTTGCCTCGCCCCCTCGCCTAGGGCGCCAAAAACCCTGGCACCGATCCTGAGTCCGGCCCACCACATGGTCTGAGGGACGGTGGACCGGCCCACGGCTGAAAAAGGTTGCTGACCCTTGGCCGAGAGAGACAAATTCTCCCAAGGCAACTTTGCAAGGTGTTTTTGGTCTGATGGCGAAATGCTTTGCACAAACGTTCAAGGTGAGAGAGCCGGCGACTTTCCCAGGGTAGAGCCTTGATGTGAAGCCTTCCTCAAACCTAGAGAGTCGCCATGACTGGGTGTGTTGGGCTGACTGATTTTACGCCATGTTACAAAGTTTGCAGTCATAAACCAACCGCGTGGTCAAATGATCACCAAGTGGCCCAGTACTACCCACAAACTATGTCTTCCTTGTTCTTGAAAAATAATACATGATAGCATCACATTTTCTTGGCTTCACAACCAATGAACTTCAGCAAATGTATTTCCCCCTCGTTTCTATTTATGAGAACTAGCACGATCTTCATAACAGGGTATGTAACCTGGCAGACTGGACCTTCTAGGAGAACTTACCTAGTTCTTCTTCCGTAAGTGGGAGATACTGGTCTACAAGGGTCTCTGATCTGCTGAGTGCAGTGTCCACCCCGCTGGTCACCAGACGCAGCACTCGGCTTCCCAGAACCGTGTTGATGCTGCCAGTGACAACCGACCGGGTCAGCTCCACACTGTCCTGGACGGCTCCTTTTGTCTTGTCGACAACTCCGTTAATGGTTTGTGCGACAGTATCCTTGGCACCAGTCACGGTAGTTGCGACAACATCCCTTGCACCGACAACTGCATCCATTGCGTTAGCGACAACCTAGAAGAAGCGGTTGCAGATTCTTCATTGCTAGCTGAAGGCAAGATGCAAGGAGTGTAGTATAAAGCACATGGGCCCAGTTTGCCCATCAGATTAAGCCAGAGTTTAAAAATACAGTTTTATTACGAACGAGCGCCGTGCTGGCACACACTCGCAAACTCCTCACAAGTTCCCATAGTCACCCACCAAGCATGAAACAAGATAGAATCTGGCCTGTTGCATAACCTGATGGTTTCCCACAAAAACAAGATCAGTAATCCGATTAAAAAAAGCTTGCTTCCTGCTTGCTGTAGTTTTTTTTTGGGGGGGGGGGACAAACATAAACCTGTGTTCCGACAATGCAACCAGCTAGATTCTGGATCGCTTTGTGTACGCCATGCAGACTTTGGAGGAGCGTGTCCCCAATGCTTAGCGTCTTCAAGGGAGCTGTAACACGGGGCTTTTACAAAACAGAATGCCACATCGGTAAGGGCCTCCTTCGTGTGCCTCCTCCTCGAGAGGTCCGGAGGGTGGCAACACGCGAACGGAGCCTTCTCTGCAGTGGCTCCCCGTCTGTGGAATGCTCTCCCAGGGAAGTTTGCCTGGTGCCTTCATGATACACATTTAAGCGCCAGGCAAAAATGTTCCTTTTTAACTAGGCCTTTAGTTGATTTGATTGACATCTGATGCCCTTTTAATTTTTTTTATTTTGTGCCAGGGGGAGAGTATTGTTTTTATTTTGAGGTTTTATAGTTTAGTTCTGTTCTGTGAACTGCCCTGATACCTCCAGGTAAAGGGTGGTATATAAATTCAATAAATAAGTAATAAGTAATAATAATGGTAGTCCCAGGGTCGTAGCGTGGAGAGGGCCGGGGGGGGTATAGCCCCAGGCGCATGATTTTGAGAGGACACGAGCCAGGAATCCCCGCCCTGCCTGCCACCAGGGGACTCTGGGCCCCTGCTGCACACACACCCCAGCCCCCTCACTGAATGGCCGCCCGGTCAGCATTGGGGGGGGAGAAATCCGCCCACCTAGAGCCACCCAGGCTCCCCCCTGCGTGTTTGGAGGGGCAAGCAGAGCAATGCCCCGGGCGCCAGCAAAGGACGCAACGCCACTGGTCAGTCCTACTCTGTAGACCCACTAAAATTAAGGGCAATGACTAACTTAAGTCCCTTTCATTTCAGTGAGTCTACTCTGAGTAGGACTGGCACTGGATACCACCCTAGCAAAATATCATAATGGGAAGTGGTACCGTACATGTTCACCGCTGAATCTTGGTTTATGGCTTACACCGCAGATTCCAGCTTACCTGTCATCTCTATCAGTAGCGGCCCATAGATTTGCTGTTACTAAAGCTAGATTTAACTTCTTTCCATCCAACGTCATGGGTAATAGGTTTACCAAAGGACAAATTTCAGCACTATGTGCATGTGACAATAAAACTATAGAATCCCTCCATCATATACTACTCTGTTGTCCCTTGCACATGGTGGCCCGGACCAGATTTTTATTCCCTTTAATTTCAGAAAACTTGGCTGAGACCCCGGAGTCTCAGTTAATATATCTGCTACAAGACCATGACCCGTGCAGAACACTGCTCGTAGCAAGATTTTTGATTACAGTCCTTTCGTATAAAAGGAAAAATGGTTTACTTTATGACTACTGATATCTCACCCTATTATCTGATTAATAGTGGAGATCTCCTGAATTAAAATGTACTGTCGCATCTATTTTAGTTAAGGAATTTACATAAATCACAATCGTATATATGTATTGAATTATTTTCGCTTATTTATATATTTTTGCCTTGTTCTATTTTACTCTGTTGTATCCAGTGTAGATGTACACTGTTTTGCATATGGTTTTATATTATGGGCCTCTGGCCGTAAATAATAAAAGTTGAGTTGAGTTCTTCGATACCACCCTAAGTGTCCAATGAGCAGCCTATAGATATGCGAGACCTTTTCCTTCAAAGAAGTGGATGAGAAGGCCCTGCAGGAGAGGGCTTTGAACTCAACAGATACATAAAGCAGGGGACTTTTGCGTTCGTAGATTAAACACTGGCCAGGTATCCCAAGTAAGTCGTACTATCCTGCATGCCTCAGGCTACTTCATTTGTTTCCTGCGCTGAAGTCCCCCCTCCCCAATGCACCCTGCTATAGTTGGTACCTTTTTTTCCAGTTCAGGTGTAACTCCGCTTCGAACCAACAAGGGGGAAAAAGCCACATTAAAATCCTTCTAAATAATTTACCTTATCAGTTGGCTGATACAGTATCGGCAGCCTCTCCTCGACTTTGTCAAGTCCTATGCAAGCGTAGCTGTTGGCAACTGCAACTGGAAACATTATGGACCGTTAGGCCAGCTTTTGCAATTTTAAGAAGTTAATCAGAAGCTGTTTATTTCTCTGAACTGCCGGGAAACAGGAAGCATTCTGATGCGTCATGTTAAGGACGAAGTTTATCATGAATGACTCATTAGCAAGTTCAGAGCTCCTTCAGAAAGCGACAAAAGAGGGTCTCCTGGCCCTCTGCCACTTCGCAAGAATAGGTTCCCGCAAACAAGCTGACACACACTCAAGCACGGGAATGCAAAACGGAAAGTTCCAAGTTTCTAAGCTGTAAGACATTTAGAAAGTAGGCGAAAGGAGAACTTAGAAGTGGGTGAAGGGTGAGAGACTAGAGCCAGGAGGATTTTTTTTACTCATTGTGCATCTTGCAAGTCACAATCTTATTTGACTTCGCACCCAATTCATTCAGAAAGCTGCTTTATAGCCACAGCGGCCATAAACGTTATGCAAAGGTATTAATAGCCTCGCAATGAGCTGTTATTTGAGGTTCTTTACAGTTCTTTACAGGGAGTGTGCTTCCACTAAGCCAAACATAATATTCTGCCCGCGGTGAAAACATTTTAAGCATTCTACAAAAGCAAACGAGGTTTCTGCGCAGAGCATTTTGCAAGCTCAGAACTGAATATGTCATTGGGCTGCAATTTCCATCATCCCTGACCTCTGGCGTAATTAAGCAGCACCCAAGTAGTAGAATAACCATCCTGAGATCAGTGTTAGAAACTGAGATATGAAAGCTAGGAGCTAAATGGCACCTTAAACTTAGGATATGGGCACAACAACAGAATGTCTGGGTGCGCTTTTTTAATAACAAGAATACAAAGCTGAAAATGAATGAACTGCAGCTAAAATATTATGTTCATTTTTCACATGGTCTAGTACTTCCCCTGCCAACCCCCTAATGTGCTTAAGAGGGTCTCTTCTCCGGTCTTCAGAGTAGATGGAATTGGGGAGGCAGAAAAAGGTCCTCTTTTCCTTCCACTCCGCAGTTTTAATCTGAAAACTTAGGCACAGTACTGCGCCCAGAGCTCAGAAACGGCTCACACTAATGACATTCCCCATTGCAAAATGCGCCTAGAACAATGGGAGTTTCGAACGCTGCCTGAGATTATGATGCTCGGTGCCAGTGTTCAAAATTCGCCTAACGCCAGGCGCATTTTGCACCTGGCAATTGGCCCCTTTGGTGCTGTGGTCTAAACCACAGAGCCTAGAGCTTGCCGATCAGAAGGTCGGCGGTTCGAATCCCTGCGACGGGGTGAGCTCCCGTTGCTCGGTCCCTGCTCCTGCCAACCTAGCAGTTTGAAAGCACGTCAAAGTGCAAGTAGATAAATAGGTACCGCTCCGGTGGGAAGGTAAACGGCATTTCCGTGCGCTGCTCTGGTTTGCCAGAAGCGGCTTAGTCCTGCTGGCCACATGACCCGGAAGCTGTACGCCGGCTCCCTCGGCCAGTAACGTGAGATGAGCGCCGCAACCCCAGAGTCGGACACAATTTGACCTAATGGATAGGGGGTCCCTTTACCTTTATTGGCCCCTTGCAATCAAGTCAAGATGCCCAGGAGCCAGGATGGAGCCCTGACATCTCCACCATTTGGAGGTGCATGCCTGGGGATCACTGAATCTTGACTGTTTCCCAACACACTCCACTAGAGGGATCACAGATGACTTTGGATCTTGCCATGCTGTCTACACACCTGAATGTGACGCCTACGAAAGGACAGCCATTTCAAAAACGAATACCAACTTTGTATGCCCAGACTGTCATTTCTGCCTGGGAACCTGTTTACTGGTGCTACTAAACCTCTGGAAGAATTTTGCAAGCTGAAAAGTGTTTCCAAGAGTTGCGGCTTACTTTGTGGCTCCAGCTTTTGGATGATAGGCAGAGCGCCAGTCATGGCTACTGCAGTAATGGTCTTGACGCCCTTCTCCGCCATCTCGCACACGGACTTCAGGTAGGGATGGTTGTCCTTCGTGCTGCCGTAAGCCGAGGAGACCATGTCGTAGGTGGAGCTCACCAGGGGAAGGTTGGCAACCCTGGCGACCACATTCTGTGTGTGCAGAAGACAGGACAGTTAACCCACGTTGCTTCTGGAATAAATCGTCAGGAACATTTCTGGTACGTGCAAACATACCTGCTGTGCATCACTCCTCTCTGCCGCCATGGTCTGGCCTTGAATGCTTTATAGAGTCTGGGGGAGGGGAGGGGAAGCACAAGTTAAATGCAAGGCTTGAAACAAAATTTATCCTTTTGTCAAGTTGCAGCCGCTAAGATATGCTCAGCTTGTTCCGTTATTAAAACACTTTCCATTTATGCAATATGGAAGGTTGAAACTTCAAATCTGAAATCATTTTCTTTCCGGACAAATATGACTAGCCAATAAAATTTGTGGGAAATATCCCGTGAGTCATACTCATGAGTAGACCTGCTAAAATCAATAGGCTTAAGTTACTTGATGTACTAAATATAAATTTCAATGGGCGTATTCAAAGCATGGCTACGTTGGATATCTCCCGTTATTTCTAAGTTATCATTCACTAGTTTATTCAGTAATGCTTGCCTAACTTGAAGTGAGCACAGAGATATTCTGGGTTGCTTTAACAAAGCCAATTTGTATATAACCTTGGGACTACTTGGCTTTTCTTGTGTCCAAACATTTGCCTCACTTTCCAAGCCAAAACGCAGTAGCAACAAGTTAGGTTAGGGAAATAAAAATTTAAACTGGGATTTGAAAAGTTGAAGCAGAGCGTTGTAACTTTAGTACTGTAACTAAGTTACTAAACAAACAACGGCGCCTTCAGAGGAGACATCAAACCAGAGCTTTCCAAACTGTGTGTGTCACGACACGCTAGTGCGTCCGCTGCAGTCTGTCGGTGTGTGGAAAGGGGTTCGTTTAACTTCCGGTTTACTAGTAAAACTGAATTACTGGATCAAATCCTCTGGTTTGCTAGTAAAACTGAATTACTGGATCAAATCCTCCGGTTTACTAGTAAAACTGAATTACTGGATCAAATCCTCTGGTTTGCTAGTAAAACTGAATTACTGTGTTGCGAAATGATGCATGTCTAAAAAGTGTGTCACCAACATGGAGAGCTTGGAAAGCTCTGCATTAAACTCCGGTTACAAGAATGAGTGAAGAAAAGCCAAGTTGAATCCACAGTTATCAAATGTGGATCCACTGTCAAAGTTGTGTTAAATGGGACAAGGGGGACTGTTTGTTCCCTCTGTAGCAAAATAACATGTTGCAAATATCCTTTTCTGCCGCTGCTGGCCGTGGGACTCTCCCTCTGCAAACAGAACTGCCATCTGTATTATGAAACCACATCATTAGTCTATTAAGGACAGAGAGTTGCTCTGGAATATTCCTCTCGCTCAGCCATCCTCGACTTTGTGCCCTCCAGATATTTTGACCGTGACTCTTATCATCCCATGACCATGGGAGCTATGGCTGGTGGGGGCTGTGGTCAAAACCAAACAGAATTCAGAAATCTGTTCTCCGTCGAGTACACATCTCACATTTAAAGCACATTCCTTTGAACTATAATTTAAGGGTGCCGGAAACTACAGTTCTAGGAGGGGGTTGAATGAGTGTGTTTGAAACGTTTACCGGTATGTATGCACTGTTTAGAGTTTCTGTGACACAGAAATGACAGGATGTGTTACGGTTTCGGTTCTCGTGAAACTTTATCCTGCTGCAGGCATTGACCAGAAGTAGAAATGATTATAAAGCAACTTAAAAGCAAAAAAACCCTTAATGCCTCCCTTAAGTTGATCAATATCAGACAGGATTCCTTTTCATACGAAAGGTAGCAAAGGGGAAAGAGTATGCCATGCCAGGGGCATTCAAGCTTTCCATTTTAAGTCTCAGTGCAATACTTGAAGGACCACCAAGCACTCAAAACCCAGTTTTTTAAGATACAGTATAGTACAGACAAAATAAAAAATAAATAAAAATTCCTTCCAGTAGTACCTTAGAGACCAACTAAGTTTGTTATTGGTATGAGCTTTCGTGTGCATGCGCACTTCTTCAGATACTTCAGATATCTGAAGAAGTGTGCATGCACACGAAAGCTCATACCAAGAACAAACTTAGTTGGTCTCTAAGGTGCTACTGGAAGGAATTTTTTTTATTTTTTATTTTGTTTTGAATACGGCAGACCAACACGGCTACCTACCTGTAACTAGAAGTATAGTACAGGTGATGCATTGCTTAAACAGTTATTACAGACAAGAGACAATGAGTTCCAAAAAAACACAGTTAGCTTTTTCAAATAAAAAAATGCTCACTCACCCACAACAGTGTTTTTGTATCCCAACTACAATATTTCACGCAGTGTAAATGAAAACAACCAAACCAAACCTCTTCACCAGAGAACCCTGTGAAACAGCAGCAAATTTTGCCTCTCCCGGCCCCTTCAAGTACGGGATAATTTAGAGGCTTTGAGGCGGCTTGCATGCTACACAGGTGAACCCAGCTTTTAGCAGAGAGAAAACAAACACGCTTTGGTCTCCTCCAAACAATGAGACCAAACCTATTTAAGCAGCAGATTCTATCTCGGTTCTGTTTGCTTACATTGCATTGTATTTATCACACAGCTCTGTTCCCGATTGTCTTTTGCACCCAAGATGATGACCTAGCCGACAGAAAAGTTTCCCACCCAATTATGGCTCCAGTTCAGTGACTGCACAGCATCCGCCACCAGAAGCCTCTCAACTCACTCCTGCATCCTCAAGAGATCTTTCCTCATGGAAAAGGGAATTTAAGAAGATGCCCGGCAGTCCATCCGCCCCCCCCTCCTCGGGCAAAGAGGAGTAAGCCCTGCACTTACCTGCGAGTAAGCCCCAACTAACTCGGTGTGTGTGTGTGTGTGTGTGTGTGTGTGTGTGTCTGGCTTACCTCGGAATAAGCGTACACCGGGTCTGCCCTGCCTGCCTGCAGCCCCTGCGCATCATTCCCGGGGCTTTCAAGAAGACAGACGGGAGATGGAGAGGAAGGAAGACGCAGAGCAAGGAAGCGCAAAGGCACACCTACCTACCTACCCGCCCGCCGAGATGGCTCAGCGTGGGACTCTGCTCTCCGGGTCGTGGGTTCGAGCCCCGCGTCGGGCGAGAGATCCCGGGGTTGGACCGGATGACCCCTCGAGGTCCCTTTGCAACGCGAGGATGCTAGGATGCGCGCAGACCCGCTTGCTCCTTTGCGCCCTGGGCGCGTCCCCGTCCCCCATCATCATCATCCCCCCCCCCCATTGGAAAGACGCGCAGGTTAGGCTCCTCTCGGCCAAGGGCAAAGGCGACTCACCTGTCGGAGGAGAGCGAGCGGCTGCCTCGTGTGCGTCAAGCGCGCCCAGCTGGTCTCCTCGCCCCGTCGGCTCCGCAGCCGCGCCCCAGCCGCGCCGGCAATTTATCCGGGCGGAGAGAGGGGGGGGCCGTCGGGCAGCCTCCTCCTCCTCCTCCTCCTCTCGCGAGATGACAGGCAGCCTGCAAATCCGAGCCGCTTCCTCCAAGCGCGCACACGAGGCGCGCACGGATCTTGGGAGCGGAGAGCGCGCGGCGGAGGAAACAGGCGGATCCTGCCTGCCGAGACCGCGCCCTCTCGGCTCCTCCTTGCGCAGGTGAAAGAAGCCGAGGAGAGGGTTGCCATGTGTCCTCTTTTCCCAGGACGCGTCCTCTTTTTTCCTAGGGGTGAAATCGAAGACAAAGCGCATCTGTTTGCTTTGAATGGCTGGCGCAGCGTCCTCTTTTTTTGGGGGGGGGGGGCTCTTTTAAATATATGGCAACCCTAGAATCGCAGCAGTTAGCGTGCAGGTTTAATCGCAGGAGCAGTTATGCAATGCCCCGTAACGCTTATTTCCTTATTTATTTATTTCATAAAGTGTATACGTACACTGCTTTGTGTGTGTTTTAAAAAGAAGAACGCGCAAAGTGGTTTGCAAAAGGTAAAACGGCAAAACCGAGAAGGATTTGCAACCCTGCCTTAAAACATATAAAAGTTAAAATACTGACGCAGTGCTTTTAAAAAGGAATGGGGGGGGAGTGCCAATAATAATAATAATAATAATAATAATAATACTAAATCATTTATTTATGCCCCGCCCATCTGGCTAGGTTTCCCCAGCCACTCTGGGCCGCTCCCAACAGAATATTAAAAAGGATAAAACATCAAACATTAAAAACCTCCCTAAACAGAGGGATAATGGTACTCTCCATTATCATCACCATCATTTTATTATTGGTACCCTACCAATCTGACTGGGCTGCCCCAGCCCCTCTGGCCAGCTTCCAACATGTATAAGAACGTAATGGAACATTTCACATTAAAAGGCTTCCCTAAACAGGGCTTCCTTCAGATGTCTTCTAAAAGTCAGAAAGATGTTTATCTCCTTGACATCTGACGGGAGGCGGGTGCCACCACCGAGAAGGCCCCTGCCTGGTTCCCTGAAACTTCGCTTCTCGCAGTGAGGAAACCTCCAGAAGAGCCTCGGAAGTGGACCTCAGTGTCCGGGCTGGACGATGAGGGTGGAGACGCTCCTTCAGGTTGTTGCAGTAAGTGCCACACATTTAACATGGGAGGGTGAAGGTGCCGGTACTGTGTACCCTTGAACACCCCCAGAAAAAGGCACTGCTAGAACAGATTAGAATTACGTCCACTTTCTAAGCCTCTGGGTAGGTATGTCCTGGGGTGGACTTTGGTTTTTCATATTTCTACAGCGTCCTGTGTGAGGCCACCAATCGGCACCTTCCATTCTGCTCCATTCACTATGTTGCAGTTGTGGCACTGCACCCAGAGCAGTTGTGGCACTGCACCCAGAGCGGGGGAAGCAGTCGCACTGCTCGAAATCCGCCTCTTGCTTGTCTGAACGGTTTTGTGTGTGTGTTATATTTGTGTGTGATCTATACAGTGGTACCCCGCAAGACGAATGCCTCACAAGACGAAAAACTCGCAAGACGAAAGAGTTTTTCGTTTTTTGAGTTGCTTCGCAAGACGAATTTCCCTATGGGCTTGCTTCGCAAGACGAAAACGTCTTGCAAGTTTGTTTCCTTTTTCTTAAAACCGTTAATACCCAGGGTGCATTGCTTGAAGAGGTGCAGTTGCGACTTGACTTCGAGGAGCAACTCATAGCACGCGGTGTGGTAGCCTTTTTTGAGGTTTTTGAAGACTTTGGTGATTTTTGAAGCTTTTCCAAAACTTATTTTGCAGCCATTTGGTAAGTTAAACTTTTAAAACTTTTGGGGGGTTTTTGGATTTTGGGTTGGGGTGTTTGGAATTCAAGGACTTGGTGTTGGGGAGGGGTTTGCAAGAATCTGGAAGCTTGTGTGTTTTTTTCTGCATTTTTATGGTTTTTTGTGACCATTGGGGCACTCTGCTGTTGTTAAAAAAAAAAGATTTCTGGGTTTGGATTTCTGTGTGGTGGGTGGCTGGGGGGGTCAGGGAATTGTTGAGAAGGGGTTTGCAAGAATCTGGAAGCTTGTGTGTTTTTTTCTGCATTTTTATGATTTTTTGTGACCATTGGGGCACTCTGCTGTTCTTAAAAAAAAAGATTTATGGGTTTGGATTTCTGTGTGGTGGGTGGCTGGGGGGGTCAGGGAATTGTTGAGAAGGGGTTTGCAAGAATCTGGAAGCTTGTGTGTTTTTTTCTGCATTTTTATGGTTTTTTGTGACCATTGGGGCACTCTGCTGTTGTTAAAAAAAAAGATTTTTAAATGCTTTTCTGTCATGTTTAGAAACTTAAATTATTGTTCCTTCAATTTTTGAAATGCTCTTTACAGTATGTGTGACTTTAAAGAGCACTTAATAAACTCTTTTTGTACCAAATTTGGCTTTGTTTGGACTTTTTTTGACCATAGGAACGCATTAATTGATTTTCAATGCATTCCTATGGGAAACCGTGCTTCGCAAGACGAAAAATTCGCAAGACGAAAAAACTCGCAGAACGAATTAATTTCGTCTTGCGAGGCACCACTGTACCAGGCATCCCCAACCTTCGGCCCTCCAAATGTTTTGGACTACAGTTCCCACCATCCCTGACCACTGGTCCTGTTAGCTAGGGATCTTGGGAGTTGTAGTCCCAAAACATCTGGAGGGCCGCAGGTTGGGGATGCCTGATCTAGACCATCGCATACGTGAAAAGTAACTTTGATGCGCTGATCATAAACTAAGCCACTTCCCGCTTGTTAAAAATTCTGGAGAGGGAGCCGTGCGGGTCTGTCGCCGGACAACCAGCAAAGAAGGTAAGGAGAGAGTTTCTGGATCAGACCAAAGGCTTATCAAGCCGAACATCCATTCTCACCCGGAGAGATTTCCCCTTCCCTGTCTCCTACCATGTTCAAAGAGACTTGCTCCCATAATAAAAAGTGTTTAGGATTGCAGCCACAAAGACTTAACCGATTTACCATGGTGTAAGCTTTCGTGAACCAGAGTCCATTGGACTTCACCAGGTGCGTCATCGACAGCTAAGAGATGATGCAATAAAATGGGGCCAAAGGCCATGAACTGCAAGAGGAAGTGTCTGCCTATTTTCTATACGGTGCCCATCTCTGTATTCATGTTGACGTTTGAAATGGAAAGTAATAATAATAATAATAATAATTTATTATTTGTACCCCGCCCATCTGACCGGGTCCCCCCAGCCACTCTGGGCGGCCTCCAACAAACACTAAAATACATTAAAATATTACAGATTAAAAACTTCCCTAAACAGGGCTGCCTTCAGGTGTTTTCTAAAGGTCATGTAGTTGTTGATCGCTTTGACCTCTGAAGGGAGGGCGTTCCACAGGGCGGGCGCCACTACCGAGAAGGCCCTCTGCCTGGTTCCCTGTAGCTTTGCTTCTCGCAGTGAGGGAACCACCAGAAGGCCTTCGGCGCTGGATCTCAGTGTCCGGGCTGAACGGTGGGGGTGGAGACGCTCCTTCAGGTATACAGGACTGAGGCCGTTTAGGGCTTTAAAGGTCAGCACCAACACTTTGAATTGTGCTCGGAAATGTACTGTTTACCAAGTAGACGAAATTGGTCCAAATTCCCGGTTGAAAGGATACAAAAGCAATACTCGTTAATTTCAGGTTGCCTTCCTATGCAAGCTTACTTAAAAATTAGTTCACTTTTAAACATACAGTATACATACTCGATGATGAGTAGGGGTCCCAATTTGTACGAATATAGAAGAAAACGTCAACTTTGAAAGCAAGAAAGATCAGATCAGTTGTGTGGGCTGCATCCTGCTCTCCTGGACTTCCTTAGTGTGGCTGCAGGTCTGGCCCGGGACACAGGGAACACCTTGACATACAAATGTGGTCCATGGGCCTTATGTCGCCTGATCCTTACTGAGGGACAATCCACCAGCTCTCATATAAAGATTGAACTACTTAACTGGGGAAGGGAGAAAATATGTATCAGTTACCTTCATGGTTTGTGTAGCAGATGCACAGCTTTCCTCTCAGTAAGGTCAGTATTGATTTAGAAACAAGTGGTATTGAGAAGCAATGGGAATGGAAATTGGCCATTACTGTAGTCTCCTTTGCTTTCCCTTCTGAGGTTTTCAGACTATTATGGCCAGCTGTACATTCGACATTGAGCAAAGGCAGCTTGCTCATGTTACACACCGATCTGTCTTCTGTTATGAATTCATTCTCTCTCTCTCTCTCTCTCTCTCTCACACACACACACACACACACACATGATCTATAGTTAATCGCTGCTAGGGTTTAAAAACACCAAAGCCATTAAAGGAGAAAATTACTTTTGGAGTTGAAGATGTTTACTGGTTTAACAACAGAAGGCAGCTTACAAACAGGAGGAGCCATTCTGAAAGAAACCAACATTTGGTTGACAAATGAGACTGAATTCATTGCAGTCAGGGGAAGATTTAGCTCTGCAGCCAGTACCCCATAGGACATTGCACTAGTCGAAAGTAAACTAAAAGTTGCTTTGCAGATTGGTTTATTATAGTCCTTCAAGCTGTTTACTTTTAATTTTTCCTATGCTTTGCCTTCTCAGTTTGTCCTAAACATGGTTGCTAGGTTATTTGACCAGAACGACTGACGCACGTCGGGAAATACAGATTGTTCGTTGTAGTTCTTCATGCTGTTGACTCCCTGCCCTTCTTTTGGTTTCCCTCTTCCATAAGTTCTAAACACATTTGACCAGAAAAAGATTGAGGGCGGATTGCAAGATGCACAAAAGGTCAAGACATGTTTTGATGGAAAGGCGCTGTGTCTTCCAAACTCTGTTCAAGGAACATTGAGGTTGCTCAGAAGTTTGTTGAGAGTTTCTCAAAGAAAGGGCCATTAACAAACTTCACAGAAAGTCAGTTTCCCCAGCCAGTGCTATTTTTCTAGAAAAAGAGGGGCTGGATCTCACCATGAACGGCTCCCTTGTTCTCTTATGGCAATGGCGCCCACCTGAGAGATGTTGGAACTGAGTTCCAGGGAGTTCTGGCTGAAAAAAAGCCCTATATCCTACTTTACCTGCAATATTTAACTGCAGATGACAGGTGTTTTCTAAGATGCAGTGTCAGACCATGTAAGGCAATGTTGAGGCCAACACTCCACATAAACCAAATGATGATGATGATGATGATGATAGCATTTCTATACTACATTACAGTTTTATGAAAAAAATCTCAAAGCTGTTTGCAACACGTTAAAACACCAAACACAGCAATCCAGAATAAAACGTTACTGAAGAAAGTCAAGTATAAAGCATGCATTCAAAGCAACACAATTAACAGGAAACTAAAATATTCTCTTAAAGATTTCAAAACAAGACATGACAGAGGTAGCCAACTACCGAAGGCACATTTGACACTGAAAAGTTAGCAGCAACATTTCAAGAGAAAATGTTAGTAAAGGAAGTCAGATTTAAAATGCACATTTCAAACAGCCTAATTAACAAGGGAATGAAATATTATCTCAACCATAGAACATACCTGCTGCTGTTGCTGCCATTACTGAAAATGGTGGCTTGTGGCGGGTGGTGTGAAGCTCAGTGACCTGGGTCTGCACTAAGAGGCAGCCAAGATGGTCTTTATCAGGGCCGGATTTAGGTTGGATGAGGCCCTCAGCTCCTGAAGGTAATGGGGCCCTTTCTATGTCCAGCTGTCCTTTGTCAACAACAAATGGTCGCTTTTTTTGTGATAAATACATGCTATATGATAATTTATGGACCTAATAGGTATCTAAAGCCATTTGCACATACAGAATGTAGGCACTCTATATATAGAAAGGAGCAAACCAGGGATATTTTAGGGAGCAGGCTAGCAGGTGGGTCCCATGACTTACATTAGAGGAGCCTACACAACACAAATCACGGTTGCTGTATGTAGGTTTTATTTTATTTGTTTTTTATCTTATATTTTGGAAATGTACATCCAGGTTTTTTTCCCCTTTAAATTTTTTGGGGTCCCCAAGAGGGTGGGGCCCTAAGCTATAGCTTGTTCAGCTTATACGTAAACCCAACTCTGGTCTCTGTCCTCTTCGGCAGCCTCAGCTTTTGCAGCTGGAGTCAGTCTGGCTGCTGCCCTCCCAGGCCAGGTGGGGAAAGGCTTGCAAGGCAGGGAGCAGCTCTTCCAGGACTCACAGCCAAGATGGTAAACCCTGAAAAAATATGCTATTTTCAGCACTGAGGAAGAAGAAGATGACGACTGGTTTATAGAACTATGAGAAAGGAGGGAGGGGGAGTCCTTGAAGTTGTGTACCCATAGTAAGGACCTGGAAAGCAGACACGGATCACTCAATCACCTTCTTTCTCACTATGGTAAGACATGTATTACATTTCTATTTAAATTATAATATTTCTACTAATTGTATATCTATATGTGCACATTAGCATCTGCACTTTTTATGCAAATGCGTTGTCCTCTTTTTGTGTGTGTGTGATGCATTTTGTCCTTTTGCCAATACAGAATTGCCCCTCCGCCGCTTCCTAGACAGACCCATTCACGTGGAAAAGGGTCTCTTCAAAGTAAAAAAAAAAAAACAACAAAACTGGAAACCCTAAAATGGGGAAATGAAAGCAGAAAACTTCCACAGTCATATAAACTAACGCAACCTTGATTTCCCCTTCACAAGTCATCGTGTTGAAATCAGCTGAACTTAATGCAATGGGTGTGGCTCTCATCACAGCCAAGCCCCAAACTCTTTTATGTTCGAAGCACAGAAGAGAAAACGAGATTTATAAAGGGCAGGTATGGGTTAATTTGATGTTAAAAAGTCACCTCAGCACTGGTGTATGCTCCCCAGTTCAAATAAATACTCATTTCTTTCTAACACACTAGACATGCTGTCTTGCTTTACCTGGGAGAAAATGACTGAAGCAGCAGATTTGAACCTGGTTAGCAACAAAGCTCTAGACAAATCGATTCCCACCTTTGTTGCAACGACATAACTTGGTGGGCTCATGGCGGTTGTCACCATGGTATTGCTCTTGTGGGTGTACAGAGTGCTGGTCTCTGGCCTATTGGCCACACAGCTACAGTATGCTGTGCAATGTTATCTCGGATCATTCCCCATTGTGGGCAACGTGGTAAATTGATTTCCAACCATCAGAGAGATGGCACAATGCAACTAGTTTATTTAACAAGAAAAGTTCCCTAGAGAACATTCAGAGGGCTCCAAGAATAGCTTAGATGTGTCAGTGACGAGACAGCCCCTGCCCTCAGACTTGCAATCCAAAAGACATGACAAGAGGAAATAAATCTGGAGGGAGAAGGAGAAAAGCAAACAGGCACTATTTCTTATTTGACAGCATATCATTTTATATTAAAATATGTTGGAACCGATATCTCCATTGTGGCTTTGAACCATGCAGCCTTTGTTGGTTTACATTATTGCTGGTCTACATCATAGCCAGAAAAAAACAGAACTTCAAGATGTTGTTGTTGTTAAGTCGTTTAGTCATGTCCGACTCTTCGTGACCCCATGGACCAGAGCACGCCAGGCACTCCTGTCTTCCACTGCCTATCTATCTATCTATCTATCTATCTATCTATCTATCTATCATCTGCCTGTTGTTGTTGTTTAGTCGTTTAGTCGTGTCCGCCTCTTCATGACCCCATGGACCAGAGCACGCCAGGCACTCCTGTCTTCCACTGCCTATCTATCTATCTATCATCTGCCTGTTGTTTAGTTGTTTAGTCGTGTCCGACTCTTCGTGACCCCATGGACCAGAGCACGCCAGGCACTCCTGTCTTCCACTGCCTCCCGCAGTTTGGTTAGACTCATGTTGGTAGCTTCGAGAACACTGTCCAACCATCTCGTCCTATAGTTGTCTTTGTCCATGGAGTTTTCTTGGCAGGGATACTGGAGTGGCTTGCCAGTTTCTGCTCCAGGTGGATCACGTTTAGTCCAAACTCTCCACTATGACCTGACCATCTTGGGTGGCCCTGCACGGCATAGCTCATAGCTTCTCTGAGTTATTCAAGCCCCTTCGCCACAACAAGGCAGTCAAGTCATAATCTGCCCCTAGAAGTCCTTCAGATCAGTGTTCAAAGCTCCCGTTGTGCTAGGCGCATTTTGCGACAGAGGATTTCATTAGCTCGAGCAGTTTCTGAGCTCTGGGCGCAGTATTCAAACTAAAACTGCAGAGTGAAAGGAAAAGAGGACCCTTTTCTGCCTCCCCACTTCCAGCTATTCTCTGAAAACTGGAGAAGAGACCCTCTTAAGAATATTAGGGGGCTGGGCAGGGGAAGGACTAGATCATATGAAAAATATTAGCTGCAGCTCATTCATTTCCACCTTTGTATTCTTGTTATAAAAAAGCACGCCTAGACATTCCGTTTTTGCACCGATAACCTAGGTTTAAGGTGCCATTTACGTCTGTATTTCCCCAGACATTACCTTTTTGTAAACTCAACAATTTTTGTGGTTTCTTTAAAAAATGCTCAACAATTACGGGGTCATCCTAAAAAAAAAAGCTCAACCATTTTTGGGGGTGTCCCTATGGCAAGCGTATCCTAGCTTTCAGATCTCAGTTTCTAAGGCTGCTTCAGAATACTTTCACTCTCCTGCGAGACACTCTCACTTTCTCCTCCCCAGTTCAGCGAGATGTGGGTCTCGTTGGAGTATATCTATATCTGAACATACTTTGAACTAAGTCTTTTGAACTGGAGCTATTATTGCACAACTACCTTACGTGTCAGAAAGCGAATGGGTCTGGTCAACTTCCACGGGGCTTTTTGAGCCTCACATGTCCATTTATTGGCGATGCTTCATTAGCCGATATAGAGCAAAGTTCAGGAGCTTGCTGATACACCCAGCTGTTTGCACAGACTGCTGTCTGCTGCAATGAGCAGAGTCCACGAGAAGCAGATCACGTGCACGTAAGAGAATATGGGGAACACGATCCCTTGACGTAGCCGGATCTTGAAGGCAGCTGCTATATTTAGGGTCTGTGCCAATACAGTACAGCCTTTGACTAAACCCAGGAGCGGCTGCTGTGGGTCAAGTCTGCAAGCTGATGTGTCCCGTTCCTGTGCCTCCAGGGATACACTGACTTGGGCACAGTGTGCAAATAACAGCATAAGAACGTTACAGGGTACCTTCATTGGCTCCCAGGATGTTTCCAAGCACAATTCAAAGTGTTGGGGCTGACCTTGAAAGCCCTAAATAGCCTCGGCCCAGTAGACCTGAAGGAGCATCTCCACCCCCATCGTTCTGCCTGGACACTGAGGTCCAGCTCCAAGGGCCTTCTGGCGTTTCCCTCCCTGTGAGAAGCGAGGTTACAGGGAACCAGGCAGAGGGCCTTCTCGGTGGTGGCGCCCTCCCTGTGGAACGCCCTCCCATCAGATGTCAAGGAAATAGACAACTATCTGACTTTTAGAAGACATCTGAAGGCAGCCCGGTATAGGGAAGTTTTTAATGATTGATGTTTTATTGTGTTTTTAATATTATATTGGGTGCCAAATGGGCGGGGTATAAATTATTATTATTATTATTATTATTATTATTATTATTATTATGGGTGTGTTACACAATACTGTACTTTTCAAAGCTGGTTTGTACAGTAGCAACTGCATGTTCTCTGTGGCTGAGCCAAAGCGTGTGAAGAAATTAATGTCTGGAGAATTGCAGCTCATTCTCTTTTTTATTATTATTTTTATATATACTTTTTATTAAATTTTCTGTGTTACCATTTAAAATACTCATCTTACATCCTTGATATCAATGACTTCCCTTCTTCTCTTTCCATGGTTCATTTAACATATGATAAATCCCTGCATATTTTACAAAAAACTAAACCATTCGGTATTCCCTTATTGCATCCATCAAAACTTATTTACACTGTTGAATTTATCGAACAGCTCTTACTGTCAGGAAGTTCTTCCTAATGTTGAGGTGGAATCTTCTTTCTTGTAGTTTGAATCCATTGCTCCGTGTCCGCTTCTCTGGAGCAGCAGAAAACAACCTTTCTCCCTCCTCTATATGACATCCTTTTATATATTTGAACATGGCTATCATATCACCCCTTAACCTTCTCTTCTCCAGGCTAAACATACCCAGCTCCCTAAGCCGTTCCTCATAAGGCATCGTTTCCAGGCCTTTGACCATTTTGGTTGCCCTCCTCTGGACACGTTCCAGCTTGTCAGTATCCTTCTTGAACTGTGGTGACAAGAACTGGACACAGTATTCCAGGTGAGGTCTGACCAGAGCGGAATACAGTGGTACTATTACTTCCCTTGATCTAGATGCTATACTCCTATTGATGCAGCCCAGAATTGCATTGGCTTTTTTAGCTGCTGCATCACACTGTTGACTCATGTCAAGTCTGTGGTCTACCAAGACTCCTAGATCCTTTTCACATGTGCTGCTCTCAAGCCAGGTGTCACCCATCCTGTATTTGTGCCTTTCATTTTTTTTGTCCAAGTGTAGTACTTTACATTTCTCCCTGTTAAAATTCATCTTGTTTGCTTTGACCCAATTCTCTAATCTGTTAAGGTCATTTTGAAGTGTGATCCTGTCCCTTAAACATTACTTAGCCTGGTTATTGAATCAGTCGCTAGATTTTACCCTT
The DNA here is from genome assembly GCA_034641385.1 of Darevskia mixta. Taxonomy (NCBI): domain Eukaryota; kingdom Metazoa; phylum Chordata; class Lepidosauria; order Squamata; family Lacertidae; genus Darevskia; species Darevskia mixta. The sequence continues at coordinate 23,644,487 of JAWWNH010000017.1, forward strand.
TGTAGACCATCCTTTGTTCTTATTTACCAGTAGCGAAAATCCTAAGGTTTCCTTACGCTTCGGAACCAGTATGGAAGACAGGGAGATACGCTGGGTGTTGATTTCAGCTCCTCCTTTCTCTTGGGAATTTTACCAATGGCGAGCTCAAACAGAGAGTAAGAATGTAAGTCTTCCGCACATAATCCTTGACCTTTCTTGCCTTTTATAACCAAAAGATAGTCAATATCAATGGCTAGGAGGACTTTGTGAAATCTGGTCAATATATGAACAATGCTGTCTTTTGTGACTGGGACAAGTCGTCTGCAGAAGAAGCAAACATTGCACATAGCGCCATAAATTCATCTGCAAACTCTTCCTTTAGAAAACAATCAAGAGCTTGCTGATGCAAGGATGCAATATATATTGGGGGGGGGGGAGACCTGGGATGGAAGGTGGCTCATAGCTCAGAGTTCAGAAGGTGCCTCATAGCTCAGAACTGTGATTTAGACAGCTCTGTGAGCCCTAAATTAGATCTGGAGCACCCTAAATCCTATGTGGCCCACCAGGAGATATATAAAAGACAATTTCATAGAATTATGAAGTTGGAAGGGATCCCAACGGTGTCCTGCGATGCAGGAATCTCAACTAAAGTATCCACAACAGATTCTCTGCTTAAAAACCTGCAATGAATGAGCGTCCATTCCACTGTTGAACAGCTCTTCCTGATGTCAGAATCTTCTTTCCTGGAACTTGAAGCCATTGGTTTGAGTCCTACCCTCCAGAGCAGGAGAAAACAAGCTTGCTCCATCTTCCATGGAACAGCCCTTGAGGTATTTGAAGATGGCTCTCCTATCTCCTCTCAGTCTCCTCTTTCCCAGGCTAAACAGACCCAGCTCCTTCAACCGTTCCTCATCAGGCTTGTTTCCCAGACCCTCGGTCATCTTGTTCGCCCTCCTCTGCGCACGTTCCAGCTTGCCAACATCCTTCTTAAATCCTATACTAGGAACATAAGAAAGGCCCTGTGGGATCAGGCCAAAGGCAAGGGGCAGCAAGTCCCGTTTGGCCACTTCAGGCGAAACGAGACTTGCTGCCCAGCCCACTTTGCCACCCCCGCTGCTGGCAGGGAAGTGGTGGCGGTTCCTGGCGAGATCTCACATGCTCCGTAAGACCTTGCACGGTTTCAGGAAGATCTCGCCAGAAATTGGCTCCCAGGACAACACCACTTTTCCACCAGTGGCAGAGATGGAGGGAAGCCACATGTCACCCCATTGACTGGCTGGGCCAGTCCTGCCAAAGACCCATCTAGTCCAACAGATATCTAGCAGAAGCCCCACAAGCACGAGCCAAACGTGAAAGCTCTTCACACTTGCTGTGCTGGTCCCGTGGGTTACCCGAAAGGCAAGGTCCAAGTCCGGTCCGTGGTCAGAGGTGCAACATAGAGGCAGTCCGTAGTAACTGAAGCTGGGTGCAGGGCAGGGAGTCAGGCAGAGTCGGGAACAGGTAGGCAAGCAGGGAACCAGGGCGGGTCAGGAGCTCAGGCAGGAAAGGACAGGTTTCAAACAGGAACTGGTAACCAACAATGTAGCTCCTGCAACTTGGGCTGGGGCTGGCCGGCTTTTATCTGCCCCGAGGCATAGGGCGGCCCTGATCCTCTGGTGACTCGCCTCTCCTGGCTTGGAGGCGAGCACTCCTCCTGCGGGAACTCAGTTCCCTTCGCCTCTCTGCCCTGAGCCTCTGCAGCTCAGGAGAGGCTGGAGGGTTACCAGACCCAGAGGCAACCTCAGCTTCCCCTGACGGGGCTGGGAGTGGAGCACCTGCAGGCAATGGGTCCTCCATCCCATCAGGAGCCAGAGCAGACTCAGCAGATGCCTGCAGCTAAGGATCCAACACAGGTGAGGCCCCTTCAGACTCAAGCCCTAGCCCCGGCTCTGCTGGTTCTGGAGGCAGGGAATCCTGTGCAGGCTGGGATCCCTCAGGTTCAGCATCTGAGTCTGAATCCCAGACCATCACACTTGCTGTGCCCAACAAAGGATATTCAGAGGCGGACTGCCTTTCATGGTGCAGGTAAAGCATAGCTTTAGACACACACATACTGTATATTCCAAAATTGGTCAACAACAGCAACAACAGTTTATTACGGTCGTAGACCAGCATAAAGGAGGGAAGGGTACAATCATTTAAAACAGGCATAGGCAAACTCGGCCCTCCAGATGTCTTGGGACTACAACTCCCATCATCCCTACCTAACAGGACCAGGGGTCAGGGATGATGGGAATTGTAGTCTCAAAACATCTGGAGGGCCGAGTTTGCCTATGCCTGTTTTAGACTTTCTGAGCTTCTTTTGGATTCTTATGGACACACACACACATATATATATTCTGTTTTAACTTCTTTTAGTGGTTGTGGGTTTTTTTTTGTTTTTGTTCTTAGATTTTAAATGAATTTATACACACACACACACGATTTAGATTTTGAACTCAGCCCTGACAAGCATGAGTGGCTAACCTGCTTTATGTGTTGTTAAACCGCTTTGAGGTTTCCCCCCCCCATAAAAATATACAGTGGTATAAACCCGAAATGAATGAGTCTCCTCCCTCTCTCCGACAGTGAAGGTTTTTAACAGCAGCAAGGACATTCCTTAGCCTCCAAGGCTAGCTACTCGAAGAAAGAGCGAGGTTATTTTGTGGGGCCTGCAAAGAATTGGGCGGCAGGCTCTGCCGGCTCCCTGGCATCCGTAGAAAGGACAATGCATCTTGAGTGACAAGTCCTAGAATAGCCGTGGCTGATGAAACAGAAGGAAAGCAGAGCCAGGCTCCAGACCAGCAACAGATAACGAAATCGGGCCCATTTACCTCCGTCCCCTTTCAAACAAGAGCACCAAGGACGTCTCTGCGGTGTGAACTCTAGCCCAGTTCCCACTCATACCATTTCCTGGGAGGAGCTGGCAGTGGAAGAGGGGATCATGCGTCCTGCTTTATAGCGACTTGGCTTGTCTGGTCTAAGTCCGATGGAAAGATAAAGGATCCCACCAAGGGAGGGCAAGGGGCCTCGAATTGGCCCATCAGCAGATCAGCAGACGTGCCTGCTCACCGTCTGCCCCCACTGTGGCAAGATTGGCTGCCTTCCTTATATCAATTGCAGTAACTGCTGCTCAGTTTGCATCTGCACAAATAGAAACTAGCATTTTTTAAAGCAAATCTGTGTCCTCTTTTCTAGGGGGTGATTCACAGGTGGCTGCCGGCTTCAAGAAAGGGTCTCAGTCCCACAGCACAAGTTGTTAAGTTTCTTGGCACTGTGGTACTTACTGCATTTTTCTCCTCTTATCTAAGGATACCAGACTTTTAGAAGACATTTGAAGGCAGCCCTGTTTAGGGAAGCTTTTAATGTTTAATAGACTATTGTATTTTAATATTCTGTTGGAAGCCGCCCAGAGTGGCTGGGGAAACCCAGCCAGATGGGCGGGGTACAAATAATAATAATAATAAATAATAATAATAATAATAATAATAATTATTATTATTATTATTATTATTATTATTATTATTATTATTATTAGGTGGTATACATGGTTCTCCCTCTCCTCATTTAATTCTTACCAACAACCCTGTGAGGTTGTGCCTCTCAGCCTAACTTGACTGGCCCAAGGTCACCCACTGAACTTCGTGGCTCAGTGGAGACTTGAATCCTGGTCTCCAAAATCCTAGTCAGATGATGAGGAGGAGGAGGAGGAGGATAATTTATTTATTTACTTATACCCTGCCCATCTGGCTGGGTTTCCTATCATCATCATCATCATCATCATCATCTCAGTTGCTTAGAGCTTGGTGCTGATAATGCCAAGGTTGCAGGTTCGATCCCCATTTGGAACAGCTTCATAGTCCTGCACTGCAGGGGGTTGGACTGGATGACCCTTGGGGGTCCCAACCCTACATTTCTAGGATTCTGTGAAATGCAGCAGGTTTGGCTCACCACATTTTCAAGTTATGAAGCAAAACACATTACTGTCTAAAGAGAGGAGCCCTGTGAGACCATTAGGTCCAGAGTCTAAGCTTAGCAAACCGCTGTATAAAATTTAACTCCGACTCAAACCATGAAAGGATTATTTAACAGAAGAAGTGTGTAGAATGGGTAGGGGCAGAGCTTTTTGGGGGGGTACGCAGGGGTATGAATACCCCTAAACATTTTGTGAATCTAAGTTTGGCCTCATTGAGGGGCAGTAGGAAATGAGAGTACCCCTAAACATTTGGGGGGGGACACTGGGTGGGGGGGGGAGGCACAACCATTACAACAAATCCCGTGACCTTGTGTAACAAAAAAACTACCACCCTTTGCCAAGAAAAGAAAGAAAAAAAGGCAAGGGGACCTTTGCTCCATTTATATGGTTTATTGTAGGGTTTTATAGCTCCACCTCGTGGCCGGAAACAAAACATAGTCTGGTTCCACAGTTGGTGCAGCAGGCGATAGCTGTGCAGTCCTGATGCTTGTTCAAATCTTGGCCCATATGAGAATTATACCGCATTACAGGGAAATATATATATTTAATAGGTACAGTGAGGTATTTGATCCCCTGCTAAATTTGCCTGTTTGCCCTCTGACGAAGAAATGACCAGTCCATAATTTTAATGGTAGGTTTATTGTACCTGTGAGAGACAGAATAACAACAGGAAAACCCCCAGAAACACAGAAGACCAAAGTCAGAGATTGATGTGCATTATAATGAGTGAAATAAGTATCATCTCATCTCACTTTACTGGCCGAAGGAGCCGGCGTACAGCTTCCGGGTCATGTGGCCAGCATGACTAAGCCGCTTCTGGCGAACCAGAGCAGCGCACGGAAACGCCGTTTACCTTCCCGCCGGAGCGGTACCTATTTATCTACTTACACTTTGATGTGCTTTCGAACTGCTAGGTTGGCAGGAGCTGGGACCGAGCAATGGGAGCTCACCCCGTCGCAGGGATTCGAACCACCGACCTTCTGATCAGCAAGCCCTAGGCTCTGTGGTTTAACCCACAGTGCCACCCGCATCCCTGCAATATTAAAATATAATAAAGCATTAAACATTTTTTAAAAAACTTCCCTCTACAGGGCTGCCTTCAAATGTCTTCTGAAGGTTACTTATCTCCTCAGCTCGGGGGGTCCCATAACTCCATACCCTCCAACATTTCTCTGATGAAAATAGGGGTGTCCTAAGGAAAAGCGGGGCATTCTGGGATCAAATCAGAAACCGGAATAACTTCTGTAAATCCAGGACTGTCCCTGGAAAATAGGGGCACTTGGAAGGGAGGAGAGCTTCATTTTAACCCCTTCTTCCCACCCCTTCTCTACTTTAAATCATCTCCCCTCCCCCCAACCCCCCCCCACTTTACTGGGACCCAGTTTAGAGATTTTACTTTCTTGGGTTCCATGATCACTGCAGCTGGTGACAGCAGTCACGAAATTAGAAGACGCCTGCTTCTTGGGAGGAAAGCAATGACAAACCTAGGCAGCATCTTAAAAAGCAGAGACATCACCTTGCCAACAAAGGTCCGTATAGTTAAAGCTATGGTTTTCCCAGTAGTGATGTATGGAAGTGAGTAAAGAAGGCTGATCGCCGAAGAATTGATGCTTTTGAATTCTGGTGCTGGAGGAGACTCTTGAGAGTCCCATGGACTGCAAGAAGATCAAACCTATCCATTCTGAAGGAAATCAGCCCAGAGTGCTCACTGGAAGGACAGATCCTGAAGCTGAGGCTCCAAGACTTTGGCCACCTCATGAGAAGAGAAGACTCCCTGGAAAAGACCCTTATGTTGGGAAAGATGGAGGGCACAAGGAGAAGGGGATGACAGAGGATAAGATGGTTGGACAGTGTTCTCGAAGCTACTAACATTACGAGAGGCAATGAAGGATAGGCGTGCCTGGCGTGCTCTGGTCCACGGGGTCACGAAGAGTCGGACACGACTGAATGACTGAACAACAACAAGTAGTTTAGGCCAAGACAAGCTGGCCACTGCCCCATTTCATCTGACCCTTAGGAACTACAGGAACTGATAGAAGCAACTTCTTGCTATAACCCATTGAGTTCAATAGAACTTATTTTGGGGCAAATGCATATAGGATTGCAGCTGAGCAAGATGGTAAATTTTATTCCCCCATCCACCCACCGCAACAGGAAACTTGGAACTCCCTTAGGATGAAGAACTGGATTCAGTTTGTGCATGGATGAGTTACACTTCATTTTCTTGCCCAAAACCAAATATGAAAACGACAGAATTCTGAAAGGTGTCTCAGTTTTGCAGGCAGCCCTGAAGCGCGGAGAAAAGCAAATCCTTTTCTATCCAACCTTTTGTGCATGAACTAAAAAGGCAGCGGCTTTAGTTCATTGGACTATGGACCTGGGTGTGCCATATTCAAACAACAAACACAAGAAAGCAATTTGATGTGTGCACGTTTATCTGGCTTTAATCTCTCCAGAGCCACTTGCTGTGGGCTGCCCGTGGTGTTAAATCGATCCATATTCATCTACCTTAAGCTCTGTGGGCGTCATTTACTGTACCATGAAAAAAGTGCTCTTAAAATGGTCCGTGCTTGTCTGCCTTTAATTTCTAGGCTGCTATTTCCCATGGGCTGCTTCTGTATGTGACGCTTGTTCAAAAGAGAAATAAGTCTGCTGGGTGGAATATACTCATGAGCTCAGCGCAAGTGTCACTTTTGCCATCCGTGAACAGGCTAAGAAGCTACCGTGATCACGTAGCTCAGTGGCAGAGCACAAACACCACAGAATGGATGCCTCGGGTCTATTCTCCAGCCCTCCCAGTTTAAGGATCTCAGATCTTGGATAACAGAGCTGGGTCAAAGAAGATAGCCACAGAAGACAGTCTACAGGCAGATGAACTGATGGGCTTTGAAGGATAAAGAGACTGACATCGTTTAATGAAGAAGAGTTTGGATCTGATATCCCGCTTTATCACTACCCGAAGGAGTCTCAAAGCAGCTAACATTCTCCTTTCCCTTCCTCCCCCACAACAAACACTCTGTGAGGTGAGTGGGGCTGAAGAAGAAGAAGAAGAAGAGGAGGAGGAGGAGGAGGAGTTTGGATTTGATATCCCGCTTTATCACTACCCTAAGGAGTCTCAAAGCGGCTAACATTCTCCTTTCCCTTCCTTCCCCCACAACAAACACTCTGTGAGGTGACTGGGGCTGAGAGACTTCAGAGAAGTGGGACTAGCCCAAGGTCACCCAGCGGCTGCATGTGGAGGAGCGGAGACGCGAACCCGGTTCACCAGATTACGAGACTTCCGCTCTTAACCACTACACCACACACGGCAGACAGTGCCGGATTTACGTATAAGCCAAATAAGCTATAGCTTAGGGCCCCACTCTCTTGGGGGCCCCCAAAAAAATTAAAGGAAAAAAACCCTGGATGTACATTTCCAAAATATAAGATAAAAAAACAAATAAAAGAAAACCTACATTCAGCAACAGTGTTTTGTGTTGTGTAGGTTCCTATGATGGAAGTCATGGGCCCCGCCTGCTCCCTCAAATATCCCTGGTTTGCTCCTTTCTATATATAGGGTGCCTACATTCTGCATGGACTGGTTGCATGACAACATGTGCCTAAACCGGTAGCATATATTCATCACAAAAAACAGCGACAACTTGGTGTTGACAAAGGACAGCTGGACAGATAAAGGGCCCCATTACCTTCAGGAGCTTAGGGCCTCATCAAACCTCAATCTGGCCCTGGTCCCACCACCAGGACCCGGGATCTTGTCTTCTTCTGTTCCCTCCTAGGCTAGGATGTAATGCCTCCATAGTTGCGACCATGTGGGTCTCTTTGGCCAGAAAGGAAGTGGAGGAAGAGGTCCACAACAGATGCCCACCAGGGAAGCAGTGAGCATCCATTAGTTCAGGCATGTCCAAAGTCCGTTTTGGGGCCTTATCCAGCCCGCCGGTCAATTTAATCCTGCCCCTGTGGCAGTTTATTCCCTGGGGTAAGATCCTAAAGAAACCTCCACAACTTCAACCCCAAAAAAGCTCAACAACTTCAACCCTAAAAAAGGTCAAAGGTCAACAACTTTGGTTGGCTCTCACAGCCCTTCACTTCATCAAATCTGGCCCTCTTTGAAAAAAAGTTTGGACACCACTGCATCAGCTGCATCTCTTTGGGTCTTGTTTATTAGTATCTGCATGCATAGAAAGCAATGGCTGGGTGGGGAAGTATGAAATATTGCTGTGTTACCCTGAGCCGTCTCAAGCATATCCGGCACCGTGGTGCAAAGATCCCTCCGGCGCGCCCCCTGGCAACTCCAAAACAAGGGTGTGTGTGGAAAATGTCCTCTGCCTCCCCCACCACCCCGATCCCCGGCGTGGTGGCGGCGATCAAGCAGGAAAACGTGCTGGCGGACATGCTCTCCGGCGTTGAGGCGCCCGGGAAGGCTGTGCACCGCCTTTCTCCAGGAAGCAGGAAGAGGACAACGGCCGGGAGCAGGGCCGTCTTTAGCAGATGCAGAGGCTTGTAAGGGAAGCTGCGCACAGCTTCCATCCTAAGCCTCTGCGGGGATCGCTCTCCTCCTGCGGAGGCTTGGGAAGGAAGCTGCATGCCCGCCAGCCATATAGTTGGCGGGGCGCAGCTGGCGGGCGTGCAGGGAAAGGGGAGGCTGCCGGCAAAGCTGCGCAGCTCCCCCACTCGCTAGGGTGCCCCTGAGAGGCCGGCGCCCTGGCGCAACGAACCACTAAGACCAATGGGAAAGACGGCTCTGGTGTTACCATTACTCTTCGTTGAGGTGGAGCTGCGTGTTCTTGATTTGCTTTAACTTTTATATCTGTTTATTTTTCAGGAGAATAGCCTGCTAGGTAACTTTCCCTGCATGCGGTAACTCAAACACACATAGAAAGCGGACTTTTCGTGCTTTGTCCCCAGAGAGATATTGTTTTGCACAGATGAAAGCGAAGAGCACAGAGACACGGATCCTTGGCACCGAAGAGATAAAAATGAGGTAGCAGTGGGGAGAAAGGGGAGCAGAACACCCACAGGATGTTTATTTGACAGATGCGGTATGTTTGATCCTCACAGCTGTCTACCCAGTGGAGGGAGGGCTAGCATCAGTGGAGCACACGGCACAGCCAGCTCCCTAATATCTACAAAGGAGTGTCTCTTAGGAGACAAGATTCCTGCCCATCCTTTATACTTATAATTCCCACACTTCTGGCAATGTGCTAAAACGCCAGATCAAGCTGCTATGTCGAAAATATTATTGAAAATGTATAAATTATTATTGGAATGGCATACTAAAGATGAGGAAGTTAAAGGGGTGGTGATGCCGTCGTGTGTCGTCTGTCGTTGGGACAGGGGCATGGCAAGAATTTTCCCCACTTGGCTGATTGGCTGGTGCCATTTGGGTTTCGCCTGTCGCGTAGCAAATCGTCACAACTTGTAAGGTTGCGGATAGGCTCTGGTTCAGGTGATATGGGGGGGCAGAAGGCTCTAGCCATCCCTTTGCGAAGGGTATTCCATTAAAGGAATCCAGGGACTCAATGGTTTGGTCAACCCTGAGAGGGGTTGTGCCTGTGCCTTACAAGTCCAGGGGGACATCTGGGTGGTGGACTAGTCTGACCTTACAAGTCCAGGGGGACATCTGGGTGGTGGACTAGTCTGACCGTGGCTTTCCGCTGTCCCAGGTGTTCACCCTAGGCTGACCTATGCTGGTGCCCTGGGTCAGCGCTACCTGCCACAGTGCAGGGAGCTAGTCGAACCAGAGCCTATGCAACCACTCACTTGCTGTAATCAATAAAGTTGTGGCCTAAATTCTGCCAAAAACCATACCAAAATTTGAGTCTTGTCTGAATTTATTTAAGGGGGAGGTTAATGTCTACACACGCAATAAAGAGCTACTTGCCTTCTGTGCTTGCTGTGTGTGTACCTGCCCTGTGGTTGACTTGCCTCGCTGACAGCTCCTTGACAATATGACAGGCTGCGCAGTGAGATGTTCTCTTTTCTGATGCCGTATTCTGCCTTCATTGCACAGCTAAAGTGTCAGCTAAAGTGGGAGTGACCATTGCATGACAAATGGCTCCTCCACTTCCCGTGTGCCAAACATTTCTTGGAACCACAGCTCAAATCATTTTGTGGTGATGGGGCAAATATCGGACCGTACTGATGTTTGGGTATTGTGTAATTACATGAAGGACGCTACACAAATCCACTCACTCAGATTAACAAGACACCAGTTTGGCCAGGGAACTCGTTCTGTGGTAATATTATAGTCCTGCAGGGGACGCAGGTGGCGCTGTGGTCTAAACCACTGAGCCTCTTGGGCTTGCCGATCAGAAGGTCGGCAGTTCGAATCCCTGCGACCAAGTGAGCTCCCATTGCTCTGTCCCAGCTCCTGCCCACCTAGCAGTTCAAAAGAACGCCAGTGCAAGTAGATAAATAGGCACGGCTACGGCGGGAAGGTAAACAGCGTTTCTGTGCGCTCTGGTTTCCATCATGGTGTCCCGTTGCGCCAGAAGCGGTTTAGTCCTGCTGGCCACAGGACCCGGAAAGCTGTCTGCGGACAAACGCCAACTCCCTCGGCCTGAAAGCGAGATGAGCTCCGCACCCCATAGTCGCCTTTGACTGGACTTAACCATCCAGGGGTCTTTACTGTTTACCTTTTTATAATTGTCCTAGGTAAGAACAACCATTTCAACGGGTGGAGAGATGCAGTGCCGCTAATCCTATGGACAAGGGCTGAACAAGACTTCTGGACATGGGCTAGTAAGACCTTGTTCACGTGTGCTACTCTAAGTCAACCAAAACACAGGCTGCAAACTGAAACAACCGCATATTGCTTCTTTGCCTCCGTGTCTTGCCTGCTTTCTCTGCAATTTTAGACTGTAAGCTCCTCAGGGCGCAGACCTGCCCGCTTGTCCTATCTAAAGACCAATGCACACCCATGCTGCTATATCTAAATAATCTGCTGCACATAGATTTCTGTATAATTCATGGGGCACATCATGTGCCACCTGTTGCTCTTATTACCCAATAAATGCTTTAATAATAATACTATTTTCTCACTGCCCAGTCCCTGAAGTGGAGATTTTAATCTGTTTTAGGAATTGTGAGATTCATATATTGCGATATCCCATACGACCAATTTGCATGCAATGCCTGGTATTAATAGCTTCAAAGTTAGCACATTTTTTCATACTCCCCCCTCCCCTGTGGTTAGGGGTGGGTTTTGTGTAACTTGAAATGTGATCACATGACCTGCGTTTAACCTAATTGTCTCCTCCAGCTGCCTCCCTTTATCTTAACACAGGTTTTTGGGTTTTGTTTTTAAACCCTCTGCTGTTAGCAGGCAATGGAATGAACTATCTACAAAAACATGCCTTGCCCAGCGACATCAAATCTCCCTCCCCCGCCAAGATTTTATTTTATTTTCTCCCTTTGAACATGCAGCCCAAATGTGAGACTATTGTGTAACTTGGAAGCCTGGGCGCTGCTGTTTGAACGCTATCTGCTCCAAATAAAAGATATCCTTTCACTTACTTAATATTCTCCGCTTTGTGGGGCCCACCAAAAGGGGAAAACGGGTTTTGATTTGTAACGTAATGAGCAGGAAGGAAGGTAATACAACAGCAAGGGGCAAACAGAGCCCCAGGTTTTCTAAGGTTGCCCTTGAACATCCGTAACACAGTCGATTCGGTTTATTTACTTGAACTGGAAGAGATGAAAGTCTCTGTTATCCTAAATAAGATCGGAGAATGCAGCAAGCTGTCAATTTGCTCTAATACTGGGAGGTACAATCAGTATTTTTGTTTAACTGAAAGCACACAGTGCCGTAGCCTTAAAATTACAAAACACCTCACATTTTACCAAGCTAACCACTACTCAGGAAGGAGCGTCACACAGCAATATGGCCTGCATACATGTTGTTGTTCAGTCGTTCAGTCGTGTCCGACTCTTCGTGACCCCATGGACCAGAGCACGCCAGGCACGCCTATCCTTCACTGTCTCTCGCAGTTTGGTCAGACTCATGATGGTAACTTAGAAAACACTGTCCAACCATCTCATCCTCTGTCGTCCCCTTCTCCTTGTGCCCTCAACTTTTCCCAACATCAGGGTCTTTTCTAGGGAGTCTTCTCTTCTCATGGGGTGGCCAAAGTACTGGAGCCTCAGCTTCAGGATCTGTCCTTCTAATGAGCACTCAGGGCTGATTTCCTTCAGAATGGATAGGTTTGATCTTCTTGCAGTCCATGGGACTCTCAAGAGTCTCCTCCAGCACCAGAATTCAAAAGCATCAATTCTCCGGCGATCAGCCTTCTTTATGGTCCAGCTCTCACTTCCGTACATTACTGCATACATATTATCCCCTTAAATCACATTCTCCCGCTCTATGAATTCTTCTCACTGTAGTTTACCTCTCAAAGAGTCCTGGGCGTAGACGGGGGCGGCAGCTGTCACCCCCAAAACAAGTAAAAAAATACAAACACCGCCATCTCCCTCCCTGGCGGGCATTTCCCTAGAAAAAGCCAGTGCCTGCTTTTGTCACACAAATGCATCTAGCCTATCATTTCATCCATGGGTAGGCTAACTAAGGCTAGCGGGCTGGATCCAGCCCAATCGCCTTCTCAATCCGGCCCGCGAATCAGCGTGTTTTTACATGAGTAGAATGTGTGCTTTTATTTAAAATGCATCTCTGGGTTATTTGTGGAGCATAGGAATTTGTTCATTATTATTTTTTCCAAAATATAGTCTGGCCCCGCACAAAGTCTGAGGGACAGTGGACTGGCCCCCTGCTGAAAAAGTTTGCTGATCCCTGATTTCATCCTTCGTTGAAAAGTGCGAGCCATCCTCTGCAGAACATCAGAATTCAGGATACTGCAGCGGTGGGTCTGACCGGCCATCTCTCCTGCCCAGCAATGCACCATTTGTCCCCTGGAGCGGTCCTTCAGTCCTTTGCAGAGAGTAAAGACCTGGCTAAGGTCAACCATGACAGGGGAACATCTCCATGGGCTTTGCTTACTGAGTGCACACAGAAAAAACTGCATGGGGTGGGGGGTGAAGGAGGGCTTTAAGAAGTGCGGAAAAGGTTTGCAGCAAATCCAATAAAACTTGTTTTAGTTTAGATGTTTTTCTAAAATAAGGTGAAAAAGGGAGTGCTCTTTGTAATTTTGCAAAATATACATTCGTTAACCACATGAAAGGTACTCGCCGGTGTTAATTTTTTGTTTAGCTTCCTAGTTTCCACATGACGGAAGGTTTTGTCGGATTTTTCTGAGCACTTGGGGTCAAAAGAAAGTAATTTGAAACCACTGTTGTTGAGACATTTCATTCTGAAAATGCTAGACAGAGCCAGACGGAGGGTGATGACAGCTGGGGGTCCTGCCCCCACCCCCAACATAAGTCCTGTCTGCGCCCATGCACAGGGTTACAATTCCCAGGAAACCTGAATAAGCTACAGTGCCCGTAATTTTTTGAGAGGGGAAATGTGCTTTAAAGTTACAGCGTGCACACAGCCGAACGATGCAATTCCATGCACATCTACTCGCAAGTAAGTCCCATTGTGTTCAAGAGGTTTACTCTAACCTAGACAAGGGCACTGGCGGAGGAACGGGAGTGCGGAGGGAGCGGACCGCCCCTGGCACCACTATTCCGGTAGGGTGCCATCGCAGCGGGGGGCCCCCCTGGACATGCGCCGCGCACCCTCCCACAAGGCAGGACGCCACGCCCCCAGAACGCACACCACGCCCCCGTGGGTGGCATGCCACACCCCCAGGGTGCCAGCCACACCCCCGCCTGCTCTCCGCCCCCGGTACAGGAGCATGCAACTTCACCACCGGACAAGGGTGTACTGAACTGCAGCCTGTGGGAGAAACTGGGTCTTCAGTTTGTGTGTTTTCATCTATCTCGATCCACTCAGGACTTATTGACTAAGCTTCATAATATTACTAGAAATACAGCCTCCCTGGTGGCTAAATTTCTTTTTTTAGCTTCTAAGCATCGCAAGTTTTTAATTGATTGCATCGATATGGGGCTATTTGTTTAGTTCCATTCTATTGTGGATTATGTTTCCTTTTTTCAAAGTTCTCTCAGATGCTTTTAATTCTGTACAAATGTATTCTTCTGACTGACGGTCGAATAAAAGAATGATGATGATGATGACTAAGCTTCCAGAACACACAGAGGTGAGGGATATTCCTGTACAGTAAGTCAAGCACCCGGAAAGGAACAGTTGAGTCTGCTTTGTTTAAACCTAGTGCCCCAATTTGGGACCAGTGTTTGGTCTTGATTTCACTGGAAACAGGCAAATCGGAGATTTCGAGAGAAGGGTGTTGAAACCTCTGCATCAGTTCCCATAAGGTCACCCATCCGTAGTGTATTTGGGCAACCGCATTGTGTACAAAACTTAGGGAGGGTATATTCATATTTCCTGTGGTTGGCGTACTGTATATGCATCTCAGTTGAGAAGGTCCTGGCCTATAGTTTCAGGGCTCTGCAGAATCTCAGCTCTACTTTTGTTTTTTGTTTTTCTTTTTGACATTTACTTTTCAGGAACACTTTTTCAAAATGCCGCCTTGAGGTTTACCAGATTTTCCTTCCTGCTTCTCCGCTGCAGGAATCGAACCTGAGGTCTCATAAATGTGAGGCATCTATTTTGCTAACAGTCCAGCCTCCTTCCCTTTACTGCTACAAGAAATGACGGAGAGAGCCAGGCAGTGGCTGATGGTTTTTTTGAACCACGATCCTGGGATGGTCATTGACTCTGGATGTTCAGTATATTTTTGTATACGATGCGTGTTAACTGAATGTTGGACAGATAGTGTGGCCAATGGGTGATTACTCTGCGGATGCCTGATGATCGCCTTCCAAAGCAACTACTCTGTTCTGAACTTAAAAATGGAAAGCGTAATTCTGGTGGGCAATGAAAGAGGTTTAAAGACTCTATCAAGGCAAATCTAAAAAAAATGTAGTATAAACACCAACAATTGGGAAACACTGGCCTGTGAGCGCTCCAATTGGAGAACAGCCTTTACCAAAGGTTTCATGGACTTTGAAGACACTCAAACTCAGGACACAAGGGAGAAACGTGCTAGGAGGAAGGCACGCTTGGAAAAACCCTCACCATGATCAACTCCCGCCCAGAAACCAATGTCCCCACTGTGGAAGGACGTGTGGATCCAGAATTGGCCTTCACAGTCAACTTCTGGACTCACTGTTAAAACCGTGTTTATGGGAGACAATCTTACTCGGCTACGAGGGATCACCAAAGAAGAACTCTGCCACTTGTTTCTTCACTGCAGTGTCTGCAGAGTCAGTGAGCTCACCGACAGCTCAACTGAACAGCCACTAAATCAGGAAAGAAAAGCAAATTCACTTGACATGCTTGAAGGCAGCAATCGTTCTCGCAGTGTTCAGTCCAAGCCTGCGTTGGGACCCAGTCTGTTAGAAAGCTCAGTGCTTCAGAGGCTGAAAATAAGTTTGTCATTTATCACATCGGTCAAGGAGGCCTACGGACAATGAATGGCAGAATTCCAGGGGGGGGGGGGTGAAGGAAACGCCGGAATGAACAACAATGTAGTTTTTAAGGGCAAAACATGTTGCAGTTCTGCTAATTTTTCCAGACCAGAGTGACAGCGTAGTCTTTCAAACATTCAAAAAAGATATTCAAAATATCAGCTGATGAGTATTCTGATTCAAGACAGCTGTCTAAAAATAGGGACAATTCATCCAGGTGTAGGGCTAAACTTTGAAAGGGAAACCTATGTTTTCTCTTCATGATGTTAATGTTGGGGGCAGGGGGCGTTCCAGAGAGAATTTGGCGATGGCAGTAGCATAGCAGTCAGGGGGTAGATTTATTCACATGGGAAGAATAGAGACTGTCTCTTTTGGGAGATGGATCCACTACCAGATAGGAGATCTACAGACCCTCCAGGTGTCCCTATTTTCCAGGGATAGATAGTCCCGGATTTACAAAGGCATTCCTGGTTTCTATTTGATCCCAGAATGTCCCACTTTTCCTTAGGACGTTTTAATTGGAGAAATCTTGGAGGGTATGGATCTAGGACAATCATAAATAGATAATAGATAATACCGGTACCGGTAGATAGATAATAGATAATTTATTGTCATTGCACAAGTACAAGCACAATGCTATACAAGTGCAACGAAATTGCATCCCATCCCATAAAAAAAAGAAAGAAAAAACAAAACAAAAAACAGCACAAAACACACACACACCAAAAAAAGCCACACATACACACACATACACCCATCACAGCTCTCCAAGGTCATATTATCTGGTTACAGCATTTAAGATGGTTATAGCTCTTGGGTAGAAACTGTTCTTCAATCTATTTGTTCTTGATCTAATTGTTCTATATCTTCTACCCGAAGGCAGTGGTGCAAAGAGACTATATCCCGGAGGAGATGGATCCTTTAAAATATTGTTAACCTTTTTAAGGCAAGGGGAAATGTATAGTTCTTCCAGAGATGGGAGAGGATGACCAATAATATTTTGGGCTGTGGTTATGACCTTCTGAAGTACCTTCTTCTCCCTGGCTGTGCAGCTGGAGAACCAAGCACAAATACAGTATATAAGAATGCTCTCTATGCTGCCTCGATAGAAGGACACCAGCAGTCTGTCACTCAGATTGTTCTTCTTTAAAAGTCTGAGGAAATAAATTCTCTGCTGGGCCTTCTTTACCAGAGCAGTAGTATTTGCGCTCCAAAGAGGCTAAAGAGACTTTTCGCCCACATATAGAATAGCAGATATTGTATTTTCCGATAATGGACCACAGTTTGCATTTCAGAACATTCCAAACGCAGCGGGGATTTGATCATCAGGCATCTTCACCTGCCTATCCCCAAAGCAATAGGGAAACTGAATCAGCCGTCAAAATAGCCAAGATAATTTTGGCCAAAGCCAGAAAAGCAGGTACTTCTGGACTACTTCCACATATGTTCATGGTGCTTTTGGCCAGTTGTCAAGAATATTTAACTTTCATTTATCATTGCACAATTCAGCCAGCCAGTTCTGGGATTGCAGAGCACATCAGGATTCTTCCTCAATGCAACGGCCGCTGTCTTTTTAGTCTTGCTTCTCCTGAGCCATACGAGAGGCGAATGTTGTGTTTTGCGGTGGAGCGTGGCGATTGCGAACTCAAATGTGTCAGATGTCTTGTGATTTCTGTGCAGCACAAAGTGCTGATATTGTGAAAAAAAGTTGCAGCCCTTCTGGGGAAAAAAATATTGTGAAATAGTTTTGTAATGGCCGGACCTGAAAATGTGACTCAAAGCCTCAATGGCACACTGGGCAATAGATATAGGACACAATATAGATTCTAACCTCTGGGAAAAACTCTGGAAAAGTCACTTGAAGTTTACTGCATGTTATTATTTGAAGGAGAACTACCTGAAAATGATTCACAGATGGTATTTAACTCCAAGTGGGCTTGCTAAGATGTATAAGACTGAATCAGATAAGTGCTGGAGATGCAAAGAGGTGGAGGGAACATTCCTTCATATGTGGTGGACTTGTAAAAGGGTAAAATAGTATTGGGAAATGATCCATAACGAATGGAAAAAAATGTTTAAAAGTACAGTGGTACCTCAGGTTCCATACGCTTCAGGTTACAGACTCTGCTAACCCATAAATATTACCTCGGGTTAAGAACTTTGCTTCAGGATGAGAACAGAAATCGGGCAGCAACGGCGCAGCGGCAGCTGGAGGCCCCATTAGCTGAAGTGGTGCTTCAGGTTAAGAATGTTTTCAGGTTAAGAACGGACCTCCGGAACGAATTAAGTACCACTGTACTTTCCCCTCAAAATCAGAGTCCTTTCTGTTGTGGATAATTCAGACTGAAATTCCTAGGTGTCAAAAAAGGTTATTCATGTATGCTACAACTACGGACCGTGTTTTGTTAGCCCCAATATGGAAAACGAGCAAAGTCCCAACCAAAGAAGAATGGCAACTTAAGTTTCCATTTTTAATTTCGGAATAGAGTAGTTGCTTTGGAAGACGATGATCAGGCATCCGCACAACATGACCAGTCCAACAAAGCTGATGTTGAAGAATCATTGCTTTGACACTGGTGGTCTTTGCTTCTTCCAGTACATTGACCTTAGTTTGCCTGTCTTTCCAAGTGACATGTAAAAAATTTCGGAGACACCGTTGATTGACTCTTTCGAGGAGTTAGAGATGGCATTTATAAGTGCTCCACGTTTCACAAGGATACAGTAAGGTTGGTAGTACAATAGCTTTGTAAACAAGCATTTTGGTTTCTCTGCGAATGTCCCGGTCCTCAAACACTCTGCACTTCAATCAGGAGAAAGCTGCACCCGCAGAGCTCAGGCGATGCTGGATTTCGGCATCAATGTCAGCCCTTGTGGAAAGATAGGTAGGAGAAGGGATTTGACACTTTCCAGATTGAGTTGGATTTGTGGCTTTGCGGAGGAGTTGTTTTGTGTTTTTTGGTGCAGCACTTTGGTTTTTTTGGATGTTGAGCGACAGGCAGGACCGGTGCTAGGGCTTTTCGCGCCCTAGGCGAAAATCGCGGGGCGCCCGGTATGCAGGGGGTGGGGCACCGTACACCATGTGCAATGACATCACGTGCCCCGCCCCCTGCGCTGCGCTCGCCGGAACTGCCGGGCGCTGCGCGAGCTGGGCGCTGCCGGGTGCTGCGCGTGCCGGAAACTGCCGGGCGCTGCGCGCCGCCACGATTTTCGCCTCTGGTTGGGGCGGCGGGGGGCAGGCTTGCCAGCGCCCCCTCCATTTGGGCGCTCTAGGCAGTTGCCTAGTTCGCCTAAATGGACGCTCTGGCCCTGGCGACAGGCCAAGCTGTTCATAAGCTTCTGCGAAGATATTTAGGATGGTTTGGAGGTGATGAGTGCGAGTGTCCACACACTGCATTGTCATCCATCAACATACTGAAGCTCTATGATGGAAGTTAAGGAAACCTTACTCTTTGCTTTCAGCCTACTCAGATTAAAGTGTTTTTAATCTGTTCACATGTGGTTTCTACTCCAGTGGGGAGTTTCCCTTCGACAAAGTGTAGGATCATGACATTGAAAATATGTAATGAGTTGGGGCTATAACACAACCCTGTTTGACACCTGATCCCACTGCAAATGGCTGTGTCTCCCACCACACCCCAAGCACAACTCTGCTCCGGAGAACCCGGATCCGGCTTTTAGCTGGCTCACTTTTTCTCTCCTTCCCCGCTGCTCGCTTACGCGGGGCCAGAAGAAGGATGGCCACTCGCCACCCCGGGAAGGAAACCTTCCCAGTAGGGCAGCCTCTTCTTGCGCACGTTTGCCGGGGCCGCCGGGAGGGGGATTTCCTGCTGCATTCTGCTGCGCCCCCCCCCCCGCCAGCCGGTAAACGTGCGTAACGGGACGGCGAGCGCACAGTGGCCAAGGCGAGCGCCAGAGCGCACGGGGAGCGCAGCCCGTGCCCGGGAAAGGCTCCTCCTGCCCTCGCCCTGAGCTGAGGCGACGTCCGGGCGGCGGAGAGTCCTCCCAGCTGCCTTTGGAGGAGCCGGGGCTCTTCAGCGCCTCCTTGCGAAGCGCTGGCTGCTTAAGGGGCGCCTGCGCTCCCTTCCGCCCTCTTTCCTCCTCCTCCTGGGCGGGCCTCGGATCCGCCTCCAGCCGCTGGCGGGGCCGAAAGGAACATGGTGGCCGCTTCCTCCCTCGCCAGCAACAGCGACGTTTCGGCTTGCTCGTGAAGCGGCGCCAGGGCGGGCGCCGGAGCGAGCCAGGCCGCGAGGGAGTCTCTGCGCCCGAGGCGACGGACGGGGAGCCCCGCGTCTGGCCAGCGCCGCCGGTGAGGCGGGGAGAGGAGAGCGCGGGTGGGGAGGGCAGGCTGACAGGCGAGCGAGAGCTCGGCCGCTTCCCGGGGCGCTTCCTCGGCTAGAAGACGCCCCCTAGCTCGCCCTCCAAGAGGCTCGTTTTGGAGAGGGTGGCGGGGAGAGAGCGCGCGCGCGCAACCCGGCCAGGGCGAATGCAGAGTCGAGGACGTGGGGCTGGCTGTTTCGCCCCCACGCACTTCCCCGGCAGCAGCCCTTTCCCCTCCCCATAGCATTGGGGCAAGTTGGGGGGTGGGTGGGAAGGAAGGCTGGAAACGCAGAAAAGCGAGCGAGAGAGAGAGGGCGCGTGGGAATTGCGCCCGACCCCGGAGGGGGTCGAGGTGGCCTCTCCAAAGCGAGGGCTGCCCTCTTTTCTATGGGGTTTGGGAAGCGGCAGCCCTCCCGATGTGGGGTTGGGGGGTGGCGGGGAAAAGAGGCTCGCGCACTGTGCTACTCGCTCCGCGTTTCCTCCTGGGAATGGCTGTCTCCTCCTCCTCGCCGCGCATGTCCTCACCTGCCCAAGGTGTGCTGGGCGGCGTTCGTTTGCAGGTGGGGAGCAGCTTGTCGCGGGGAAGAAGGCCCCACAGGGCCCCATCATTTCTTGCTGGGCATCGGGGAAGATGTGCCCGCTTGTTGTCATATCTGCTGCGCATGCAGCGGAAACCGGAAGCCTGTCCACCTGTGCATGCCTTGTTGTCATTTTGCTGTCTTTAGGACAGCCCCTCCAAGTGCCCCTATTTTCCAGGGACAGTCCCGGATTTACAGAAGCCGTCCAGGTTTCTGGTTTCACCCCAGAATGTTTCCTTAGGAGGTCCCTATTTTCACCGGATAAATGTTGGAGGGTGTGGGGTTATGAGACCCCTGAGCCAAGGAGATAAGTAACCTTTAGAAGACATTTGAAACAAAATAAAAAAATTCCTTCCAGTAGCACCTTAGAGACCAACTAAGTTTGTTCTTGGTATGAGCTTTCGTGTGCATGCACTCTTCTTCAGATACCTTGGTATGTGCTTTCGTGTGCATGCACACTTCTTCAGATACATTTGAAGGCAGCCCTGTAGAGGGAGGTTTTTGGTGCTTAATGTTATTATGTTTTTATATATGTTGGAAGCCGCCCAGAGTGTCTGGAGCAACCCAGTCAGATGGGCGGGGTAAAAATAATAAAAATATTATTATTATTATGGAATAGTATGTCCCTATTTTCATCACCGAAATGTTGGAGGGTAGGCTGTGAAGAGTAGCTTGCTTGTTAGGTGGTGGTTTTTACAAGGCAGTTTTCTTCTTGAGATCATCAATCATCAGTCTTGAGGAAAGTGGTAGCAAGCAGCGTTCACTGGGCATTGCCGTGTTTAGCAATAATATTTCCAATGTGTATCAGAAATAGTTTCAATTTTTCATTATCGGTGTGAGAAAGCCATTATAACTGAATTGCTGGTGGGGGAAAAAATCCTGCTTAGTATTTGCTCCGAATATTCCCTCTCCGTGTCGTCCCCCCCCCAACTTTTGGCTTCTTCTGTGCCTGGCAGATGGAGGATTAGTTAGTTGAAAGGCCCCCTTGGATGCCAGCACAAAGGATATATATTCTGCAGGTGTTGAGGTAACTTTCTACCTTATCTGCTTTTTTCCTGCCAACTCCTCTCTTGAATTCCTGTGTGATTCAACATAACTCTAGAAGGAAATTGTGTAAGAAATCCTAAACATTATTTCTCAGGAAAGAGTAGAAATAAGCCAATTGCTGTGATGTGTCATGGTTGCTATGTGAGCTGAGTTCTGTAGTGTTTTGACAAAATAAAAATGGCAGTAATTCATGAGTAATTATTCAGGCAGTTTTCAGTTTCTGTTTACACCTGTGTTTGGGGACCTGGCTACAAGAGCTAATATTATTAAGTTGCCAGTACCTTCTAGCCGTGCTGCTGGTTTAGTGCAATATTCCGGTTCACTTTTTGTGTTTGGTACATAACACTTTTGTGTATGTAACGCTGCTCAGAACAGTTCTGGATGTGCTGTTTTGCTGCCTTTATAGGTTGAAATGTGATCTCTAAAGCTTTGAACTGTAAAAACACCTAGAGTTTAGTTCCATGTTTTGGTGCAGACTCTTGTCTAATAAACCAAAGAGATATGTCTTCACAGCAGTATCTGCTAAAAATAACTGGGCCTTGGGTAGTACAGCATCCTGATTGTGACTAGTTCGCAAACCTAGCAAACTTGCAAACTAGTTAATAGCAATGTGTTTGTGTATGAATAAAGAATTCTCAGTCAGTCCAAACTGTTTGCAGTGGTACTTGACTATGCTTTAAACTAGGAATGTCCATCTGGGGGCTAAATCCTGCCCCTGGATCATCTTTATATGGTTCCTGGTGGGCCCTGTCAGATTTTATTAAATGTGCCATATTCCTGGGTGATTATATTATTATTGTATATTTATTAATACTCTGACAGGGACTCAAGTAATTTCGTTGTTCCCGAAGGGGACAATGACAATAAAAATATATTCTATATATTCTATTCTAAGGTGGCTTACAGATAAAATAAGAACAGCTCAGAACGTGGTGCTGATAATGCCGAGGTTGCAGGTTCGATCCTTGTATGGGACAGATGCATTTTCCTGCATTGCAGGAGGTTGGACTAGATGATCCTCAGGGTCCCTTCCAACTCTACAGTTCTATGAAGAGCATAGAAAAAAACCAATAATTAAAAAGCAATTAAACACACACACACATATAATCTATGTATGATCTACAGGCAACCACAACAAAAACGGCACCAGCCCCCTCATTAAAAGCAGTCACTTCCCAAAAGCCTGTTCTTCACCTGTTGGCAGAAGGACAACTAGGAGGGAGCCGGTGAGAGCTCCAAAGTCTGGGAGCAGCCACCAAGAAGGCCCTGCTCCGCATCCCAACCAAGCATGCCTGGGAGGGCGGCAGGACCGAGAGAAAGGTCTTCTCTCAAAGACCTCAGAACTCAGGCGGCTTTGTATGAGGGAATACTGTTTTTCAGATAGCTTGGACCTAAGCCATATAGGGCTTTATAGGTCCTAACCAGCACATTGAATTGTGCCCGGAAATGGTCCAGGAGCCAGCGGAGCTGTTGTAACAAGGGATGGAGTTGTCTGCTCATGATAACCAGCCCATTCAGTGGTCTGGCTGCAGCTCTTTGAGCCCGTTGGCGTTTCTGAGCACTTTTCAAAGGCAGCCCCATGGAGACTGCGTTGCAGGAATCTGGGAAGGATATAACTAAGGCTTGTGGCACTGGGATGCTAACTCTGCTCTCGAACCTTCTCATCCATGAGTGGTTTCTCTCTCTCTTCACTAGCTTTGGGACTCCATCCCCCCCCCAACCCCCAGGTGGCCCAGGACCCAGAGGGGCAACCATTGGGCAAAGGAAGCTCCTCTTGTGGCTTTTGCAGGCCCCTGATTTTTCTATTTCCTTTTGCATCCTCTTCGTCGTAAAAACGTTGACGGTGTTTTTCTTCTTCTAATGACTGTCTTTTATTTTTACCTGCCGTTGATGAAGCAATGAATTCGGTGACCTCTCTCCCTTGGAGCATCCTTGTTGACCTGCCAGGGGGAGGCCACGGGATGGGGGGGGGGCTGGAAATCTGCTCCATCTCCTGATTAACCAGATTATGTATTACCTGCCTTCCTTCTACACCCCCAACTCTTCCCTGCTCCCCATGCAAATTTAAAGAAGGCAGTTGAATTTCTGCAAGAGGCTTGGTTGTGGTGTGTCTCTCAGGGAGCTGGCTTGCCCCACCCTAAAGGAAAAAAGGACTCCGTTAAAGAAAAAGAGGGAGGGGTCTTCCGTCCCCCTCATTTCCTCTTTTCACATTCCTCCTAAAGAAATGTGGGGAGGAGCTCCTTTGGCCTTTTCCTCCCTACTGTGAATCTGTCATGGATGCTTTCGTTGTGATTCCTACATTAAAGGTAAAGGGACCCCCTGACCATTAGGTCCAGTTGCGGACGACTCTGGGGTTGCGGCGCTCATCTCGCTTTACTGGCCAAGGGAGCCGGCGTACAGCTTTCGGGTCATGTGGCCAGCAGGACTAAGCCGCTTCTGGTGAACCAGAGCAGCGCACGGAAACGCCGTTTACCTTCCCGCTGCAGCGGTACCTATTTATCTCCTTGCACTTTGACGTGCTTTTGAACTGCTAGGTTGGCAGAAGCAGGGACCAAGCAATGGGAGCTCACCCCATCGCGGGGATTCGAACCACCGACCTGCAAGCCCTAGGCTCTGTGGTTTAACCCACAGCGCCACCCGTGTCCCTTGGTTCCTGCATTACAACTCTGCAATTCTGTGCTTCATCTCCTCCAGCTCTAAGCACGTGTCCAAACAGTAGCAACCCCTGAGATAGAGAAGATAAGCTAGGTGTGGGAAGCTTCTTTGTAGCCTGAAGACCACATTACACTGTGGGCGATCTTCAGGGGACCGTATGCCAGCGCAGAGTAAAATGTGGGTGGGACACTGAATTACCTTTGTACAGGAGGCTGAGGGAATCAGTCCCAGGGAGCTCCTTTGAAATCTCTGCAGAGGAGAGAAATGCTGCAAAATGATGGCTGAGGCTTGTAGAGTGTGCTGCACTGTGCTTTGAAGCCCAGACAACCAACTGATCGTTGTGGCTTCAGAGAGGTTTACAGGTGCTGCAGATCAGTGGCACCTGAAACTCCCTTTTGGGCTGGCATCACCTTTAGCTGCCCCATAGCTGCCATTGCAGGTAACGCCAGGTGAGCATGGCTTGAGCGAAAGGGCTTGGCAGCCCTAATCAGGCCCACAGCGTGGAGATTCTCTCCCCCCCTTTTAACCCAAAACTTTGATAAACTGTTTTAAATAAACTGGATCTTCTGAGAATGCAAATTTTCTTCAATAGCTGCATTGTGGGTTTTTTTGTTTTTTAAATAGTTGGTGTCAGCTGCCCACTCGTGAGTTGCTGTCAAAATAAGAAACCATCGCAGACACATGATAGAAAAATAAACATATGGTTTAAGAATGTAATCTAGAATGTAATCTGGCTGTTAGGAAACACACTGATTTGAAAACATAAGTAATAAGGGCTGAACGAGATGTGATGACAGTAGGTTTGAGTGTCATGTGGCTCAGTATTAAAAAATGGTGTACGTGTGGCATTTATAACAACAAAAGGTGCACGTGAATTGGGAATGCAGAGAACTTCCTTTACCTTGCCTTTCCACGTGCCTTTAACTCCTTTGAAATAATTTCCAGTATCAGAGCTAGGGAGATAAATGTCAGGCGTGTCTGTGTGTGTTTTAGTGCTGTTAAAATCAGACATCCCATTCTGAGAAAATGGGGCAATTCCATGTGGAAAAAATACAGAACTTCCACTGTCAAATCCAGTTTACGGTAGTTGTAAATTCAGTCTGATAAGCATTGCGGGGAAGAATTCCTAAAAACAAAGTAAGGATCCCATATTCCTATAACTTGAATATATAGCTAATATATATGAGGCAAAGGTAAAGGGACCCCTGACCATTAGGTCCAGTCGTGTCCGACTCTGGGGTTGCGGCGCTCATCTCACTTTATTGGCTGAGAGCCGGCGTACAGCTTCCTGGTCATGTGGCCAGCATGACAAAGCCGCTTCTGGCGAACCAGAGCAGCGCGCGGAAACGCCGTTTACCTTCCCGCCAGAGCGGTTCCTATTTATCTACTTGCACTTTGACGTGCTTTCGAACTGCTAGGTGGGCAGGAGCTGGGACCGAGCAACGGGAGCTCACTCCGTCGCAGGGATTCGAACCGCTGACCTTCTGATCAGCAAGCCCTAGGCTCTGTGGTTTAACCCACAACGCCACCTGGGTCCCTCATATGAGGCAAAACAAAAAGCAAAAATCCCTAATCTGTGTGTTCATGGGTAGTTAGGCCAAGAAAACCAAACCGCTGTACTTGTTGAAAAGGTAAACTCAGAAAAAAACATGGCTGAAATGGAATCCAAAGGAATCTTTGTAGCTTTTCCTTGTCTAATCCATTGATCAACTACTTTTCTTTTGCTTTAATGGCAGCAGTGGTGTTTATTGACAAAATAACACGCCGGTTCTGTCCTGCGGAAAAAGGCAGCCTTAATCGCTGCCTCCCATTTTTACGGACAGCCTATTTGCGGCATACGTTTTTCATCTCCATGAGTGACGGGAACGTGACGGGCCACCCCACCACCGTGCAAAAACCTCAAGCATTTTATTTATCTCATTAAATTGTTTTGACCCCAAACAATTTGAGCAAAAAATAAATAAAAATTGCCCAAAGCAGCTTCCAAACATCTGTAGTAAAAAAATAAAATAAAAAAGCTGTGTCCTAATGTTTACAGTCTAAAATACATGACAAGGAAGAAGGAATTGGGAAGGAGAAGGGAGGAAAACAAGCTCAGGAACCACAACCTAGCAATTCCAGGTGGTACCTCTGGTTACGAACGGGATCCGTTCCAGAGCCCCTTTCGTAACCCGTGACGCCCGCAACCTGAAGCGCCGTGCCTGTGCATGTGCGCGACGCGATTCGGTGCTTCTGCGCATGTGCGTGACGTCATTTGACGCATCTGCGCATGCGTGAATTGCTGAACCCGGAAGTAATGCTTTCCGTTATTTCCGGGTGCGACGCGTTTGTATCCCGTGCGGTACGCAACCTGAAGCATTCGTAACAAGAGGTACGACTGTATAGACGCGCTTTTACTTTCGCAAGATTGAATGTCTTGCCCTCGACTGGACTTGAGGGACGATTCCAATAAATTCCACACGAAAAACGCTTATGTCCCTGTGGAGATGGAAGTCCTGAATCGGTGGTGCATGCCCTTCTGGCTTGCGCTCTTTATAAAGACTTGAGGAGTGAGGTTATCACCCTTCTCTTGTTGTCCATTCCGGGTCACCCACAGTGTCCTTTCTCTTGGCAGATCAAGATGAGCAGGTGACAGCAAAGGTTGCAAGGTTTTTAGCTGGGGCAATTAGAATAAGATCCGCTATTTGACTATTGATTCAAAACCCTAAACTGTATTTTATATCACTGACTTTTTCTTTGTATATCGTATTGTTGTTTCATTGCTATGGCCGATGGCTGGCGCGAATATTCATTCATTCAAGCTCAGGCACCTGTTCTCAAAATGATTTGCTGGGATTGAATGGTTCAAACTGCCTGATGCAATGGCTGCTGCTAGGGCTAAAGAGAGCTGAAAATCAGCAGAGATTATGGGATAGCCCTGCTTCTGCTGCTGCCTGATGGAAGGAGCATAAGAATCGAGGTGGTGAAGTCCAGTGGTTGATCTATAATTTTCTAGAGCGGGTGGTTGTGGACAAATTCCGGCTGTAAATGATTAAGCTGATAAAAACAGGAACATATCCAGCCCCGCAAGATAATATGGTAAGTAATAATAAGAATAATAAAAAGGCTGATGGCAAGTTAGCTTTTAAGGTGAGGAGTGAGAGTAGCTTTGGGATGTTACGTTGTTTGCCAAGTGCTGCTGTTTTGGTCTGTTTGAAGTGGGATGTGGATTGTGTAACATTGATCTAAGTGAGTAACTCAGTTCGTAGTGTCATTTTTGGTTCCCGTGCACCAGCACAATTGTCTAGAGATCCAGTTTCTTGTTACCGCATTGTGCCGTTGAGCTGGTAAGGTAAAGGTAAAGGGACCCCTGACCATTAGGTCCAGTCGTGTCTGACTCTGGGGTTGCGGCGCTCATCTCGCTTTATTGGCCGAGGGAGCCGGTGTACAGCTTCTGGGTCATGTGGCCAGCATGACTAAGCCGCTTCTGGCGAACCAGAGCAGCGCACGGAAACGCCGTTTACCTTCCCGCTGCAGCGGTACCTATTTATCTACTTGTACTTTGATGTGCTTTCGAATTGCTAGGTTGGCAGGAGCAGGGACCAATCTTGCTTTCAGGCCACGGGAGCCGGTGTTTGTCTGCAGACAGCTTTTCCGGGTCATGTGGCCAGCAGGACTAAACCGCTTCTGGTGCAATGGGACACCATGACGGAAACCAGAGTGCACGGAAACGCCTTTTACCTTCCCGCTGCAGTGGTACCTGTTTATCTACTTGCACTGGTGTGCTTTCGGCAAAACAACATCAAACCTTTAGCTACGTACAAGATGCTACGCAAACACAATAAACGTAACCGGCTGCGTTATAACACAAATAAAGTCTGTTATATACTGTATCATATTAACATATCAACAAAGATGAGACATAAAGTTCAACTGAAGGACCAGAAGATCCAATGGATCACTTGTCTCTCCAATCAGCTCTTGAAGGAAATTCAAACATATACTAAAGTCCATTCCACATGCGTTTGTTCATGTAGTCCAAAAACAATCCAAATGTAGGGTATTGTAATTTCATAAGACGACAAGGATTTCCAGAATACTTTATCCTTGTTTCGCCATCTTGGGCTTCATCAGTGATATGAATTCAAATGTGATGTAACACGACAGTGGATCTAAAGCATAATGGTGGCTGCTAGATTGGCAGAAGCTGGGACAGAGCAACGGAAGCTCACCCCATTGAGTGGATTCGATCCGCCGACCTTCTGATTAGCAAGCCCAAGAGGCTCAGTGGTTTAGACCCGCGACCCCTGATTCTTAAGAATAATTCTATCCTGAGGGTGTCAAGGAGATGGAACAGACTGGCAAGCTGTTTGGGACTTTTCATGACCATAGAATTGTAGAGTTGGAAGGGAATACCGGTCAACCAGCTTCTAGCAATTTCGGATCAAGTGATTCTTCCCTCCCTCAGTTGCTGTCAGAAGGCTCACTCAGAACCCTCTTGCACTAGTGGTGGGGAGAGGAGACAAGACAGAACAGCTTGTCAAATGCCCCGGCTGAAGAGAACATTGCGTCCAGAGCAGGCAAGAACATATTGTGAAACTTAAAAGTTCATCCATGACCAACGTGGAAGGTGGCTGCTCAAAAACTTTTGAACCCTAGTTGTTTTTACTGGACACCAATTTCAACTTTTTTTTTCATGCATAGATGATGATGATGATGATGATGATGATTATAATTTATTATTTATACCCCGCCCATCTGGCCGGGTTTCCCCAGCCACTCTAGGCGGCTTCCAGCAAACATTAAAATACATACACATGTCACAGATTAAAAACTTCCCTGAACAGGGCTGTCCTCAGGCATTTTCTAAATGTCAGATAGTTGTTAGTACCTTTGACTTCTGATGGGAGGGCGTTCCACAGGGCGGGCGCCACTACCGAGAAGGCCCTCTGCCTGGTTCCCTGTAGCTTTGCTTCTCGCAATGAGGGAACCGCCAGAAGGCCCTCGGCACTGGATCTCAGTGTCCGGGCTGAACGGTGGGGGTGGAGACGCTCCTTCAGGTAAGATAGATAAATGGTGGCTCAGATCTTCACTGCAAGGAAGTCTCACCTCCCTGTTAGGAACACAGGGATAATGAAACTGCCTTGAAAGTGTCCTGTTGGCCATATTTTCTGGGAACCCGATTTTACTATAAGATCAGTATTGCACTGAGGGGTTTTATATGAGCTTGACCACCCACAATTGTTTTCATTGTCCTTGTTGACTTGGAAGGGATCCTGAGGATCATCCAGTTCAGGACTTCCCAAACTTGAGTCCCCGGCTGTTTTCGGACTACAGTTCCCATCATCCCTGACCGCTAGCTAGGGGTGGTGGGAGTTGTAGTCCAAAAACAGCTGGAGACCCAAATTTGAGAAATGCTGATGTATTCCAACCCACGGGATCGAACCTGCAACCTTGGCATTATCAGCACCACACTCTAACCAACTGAGCTATCCAGGGTCATGTTTAAGTATATATTCTTGTTTTATTTGGCCCCTATCTATAGGATGGGATAGTACAGAAACTGAAATCTGCTTTCCCCCTGCCCCCTACTTACCAGTAGCTCTGTCTTCACCTACCTTTTTGCTCCCTTTTCTTGCTCATCTCAGACCTGGCAGTTTGATCTTGCTGGGTTTTTTTTTGCCATTTGGCTCTTTCCTACAGACAGGAAACCAGGCTTTTCAGTCTTCTGGCTAGTGAACATCTTATGTAACCCGTTAAGACTATGATTTCTGCAAAATCTGTTCCTTGCATATGTACAGACACGCCAGAAATGCTGTGAGATTCTCTTTTATGCCTAGCCCAGAAATTCCCAAACAACGTATGTACCGTGGGAAAACTGCTACTGGGCAGCAAGAAATCAATACTTTTGTGAGCCTAAAGCACCTATCCACAGCAGAAGCGAAGTTCATCCTCTGCTGAGTCTGCTGCATCTTCAGAGAAGGTCACACGTTGTCTCTCTGTATGAGTCACTGCTCTGAGCTTCCAGTCAGGTGACACGCTGAGGATGGCAACTTACACAGAAATGCAGGGACAGGGTTCTCCTATGTGGGTGTATGTGCATGTAGTAATGTGTCTCTAATCTTCATTCAGAAAAAAACGAGACACACTTTAATAGTACGGTTATCTTGATTTTGTTTGTTTTTTTCATGTGAAAAGCTTTCCATTAGAGTGTAGAAGGAAAACGGGTGACTGCATTGGAGAAACGGGTTGTTCACAACAGAACAAATGTAACTGCTTGGTTGGAGGAAAACGTGAGCAGCTTAGAGGCAAACGAAACAAATGTCAGATCTGGTGCCGGATCAGGAAGTAGGGCTGGGCTAAACAGCACGATATATTGATGTACAGCGGAACCTTGATTCTCGGACGGCTTAGTTGACGAACAAATCGGATCCCAAATGCCAAAAACCCGGAAGTAAGTGTTCTGGTTTTTTAACGTTTTTCGGAAGCCGAACGTCCGATGCAGTTGTCGGCTATTGTTTCCGGGGCGCCTTCACCAATCAGAAGCTGCGCCTTGGTTTTTGAACGCTCTGGGAGTCAAAGGGACTTCCGGAACGGATTAAGTTTGAGAACCAAGGTACCACTGTATACTGATATATCACAATGCCTGAAATCAGGAGGGAGCTATGTGTGGAGGCATTGGCTGGCTTCACAGTCTTCCCCATATTCTGATTATTGCATCGGACATACACACAAACACACACATCATGATTTGTGATGTATTATTGTCAGGTCAGAAATGATGAAACCGATATCACGATATGCGCTTGAAACCGGTTTTGGGTGATATATTGCCCGGCCCTAAAAGGAGTCGGTCTCTCGGTTCTTCTGTGTCTTGCAGGCCAGACTTTCCAAAGCTGTCTTAGTATTTCATAGTAACCGTAGCCCTTCAATTTTGAGATATTGCTTGGACTCCTCTGTAAACCTGATTTTAATATCCATGTTATAAAATGGTCCAGTTGTAATGCTAGAGTTTTCATATTGGAATATTTGATAAATGGATTGGCTCATCAGAGATGTAATAATGCATGTAAATGTCTGAGGTATACAGATACTAGTCATTTTTCGCAGCTAACAGTGAATTTAAAGTTAACTTCCCACTTTTTTCTAGTTTTTGTTTATGACCTTTTTTAAAAAAAAGAAAGAAAGGGGGGGTCAATGTTCTTTGCTATATAACTGTTACTGACTCAAAAATGACAAGCGTCTCTACTGTTGAAGGCATTTTAATTATTCTGTACCTAAATATTATTCTTGAAAATAAATAAAAATATCCAAAATGGGGAGAGGGACATGTTAATGTTGTCTCCACAGCTGTTTTTAAGACATCTGTATCTCTTATTGTAGAATGTCGTTCTTACTTCCCTTCCAATGATTCATGTTTCAGTTTTGAATTCACCAGCATATCTTCTGCGTATTGAAGAGATCTTTGCTGTTAAACAGAGTGTTTATCATGGAAACGGTCAAAAGCATATGATGTGAATGACTTTCCCCCCATCTGGAGGTTGATAAGGCTCCTCTGACACACAGAAGAAAACGGTGTCAGAATGATTTGCAATTGCGTCTTGATGTTACTTCCATAAAGGAGAAAATACTGTAACTTTTCTGCATTCCTATGGCTTTTACGGTGTAGGTTTCAGAGTTTGTTTGGTGTGTGGGTTGGTTTCTTTGTTCTAGTACTCATCTTCAGTTTTAGAAACTCAGATCTATAAGCTAGGTTCCAAATGGCTCCTTAAACCAGGGTTACAGTCGCCAAAATGGAACGTCTAGTTGCCATTTTGGCGCCAGACTGCTCCAGTGTCTTATTTTTCAAATGATGGACAGACTTTGGTTGATTCTCAGTTAGACATTCGGCTAGTTCAGAGGACAACCTTGAGCTAAGAAGAACTTGAAGAAAACTTGAACTTGAAGAAAAGTCAATGATTCAGGGAAGTTCACATATATATTAGCCTAATCCAACTTCTTTTTCGTAACGGTGACACAGACCATTCATAGCATGATAATATTCTCCACAACTTTGAGCTGGGCATCAGAGTGGGGTAAGTGAACACAAGGTACAACAATTCACTATAACGTTGTTTTCAGCTCCTGCTCAGGCTGCACAGAAAGCGTTTTGGTTCCTGAAATTCATTCTGATTGTGCAGATAAAATATAACGGATAGAAATCTACAGGGTGGGGTATTAAGTGTGTGAAAACAGTCAAGATCCAAGAATCCCCAGGCATGCACCTCCAGATGGTGGAGACGCCAGGCACCATTCTGGCATCCAGGAATCTTCTCTTGGTTGCAGTGGCTGATAGCCAGGTGCAAAATGCTCCTGGCGCCTGGCTAATTTCGAACACGGCTCACCTTGCTTCACAAGTATATCAAGTTTGATAACTTTACATGGGAACAATAGTGTTTGCACACTCCTACTCGCAAACAGCAAATGGTTTGCTCAACGTAACATCGTTTTGAAACACACTAGTAATAGTGAGGGTAGGAAAGGCTTGGCATTGTAAGATTTCTTTTGCCGTGGTTGTGAACAGCCCAGCAAAATGGGAAAAAAGGCTTGCTGCAAACCGTTGATGTTTTCTGTGCAGAAATGTGCCTGGTAACTTGTTAGTTTTCCTCCTCCTGGCTTGGTAATAGAATGTGTAATAGAAAAATAACCACCCACATGGTTTAAACCAGGCTTCCTCAACCTCGGCCCTCCAGATGCTTTGAGACTACAATTCCCATCATCCCTGACCACTGATCCTGCTAGCTAGGGATCATGGGAGTTGTAGGCCAAAAGCATCTGGAGGGCCGAGGTTGAGGAAGCCTGTTTAAATGCACTGCCTGCTTCGATGGGGTTGAAAATGTACTATTGCTAGATGGGGGAAATGGCCCAAATAGGTTTTGACTTTGGAGGTTAGCTTTAGCTGACTATATCAGATATTGTATACCATCTTTCGGAAAATATTTTAATTTGAAAGCTGGCTAATACCGGTATATCAAATGGAAGCTGCTTTTTAGGACTGCTTGGGCAATATTTGGATGTGGATTCTGAGTCCTGGAAGCTGCATCCAGCTGTCGTGGCTACGTATATTGTGGCCTGATGCGAGGCCGACATGGTAGAGAGATGAATGCTTGCTGGCATTTTTCTTTGCACTGATTTTTTCCCCTTTTCCCTTTTTGCTTTGCTTGAAGATTTTGATGTGATGATTCAGTGGAAACCAACCTGACTCACGTTATAAACATTTCATAAACATGAGACTATCATCAAGTAAAAATGAAACTGGTTCCCACAACTGCCATTTATGGATGGGGGGGGGAGTAAATTTGGGAGGTGCGGTTCAAAGAACTCGAAAAATACCTTTTTACATTCGGGAATTCTCACTATGGACACAAGCAAGTTTGATTTCCATTCCCCCATCCGGCTTTACTCCTTACGGTCTTGCACCCAATTCCAAAGGTCTAAGTAATTTTTATTCTCCTTGAATTTTATTTGTGAGGTTATAAATCTATTAATAAGTGTGTGTGGACGCACCCTTGACATGCAGATGTTTTGATTGTCTTAGAAAGCATTCTTAATGTCTACTCAGAGGTAAGTCCCATGGTATTAAATGGGTCTTATTGGCTTAGGTAAAGGTAAAGGGACCCCTGACCATTAGGTCCAGTTGTGTCCGACTCTGGGGTTGCGGCGCTCATCTTGCTTTACTGGCCGAGGGAGCTGGCGTACAGCTTCCGGGTCATGTGGCCAGCATGACTAAGCCGCTTCTGGTGAACCAGAGCAGCGCACGGAAACGCTGTTTACCTTCCCGCCGGAGCAGTACCTATTTATCTACTTGTACTTTTTGGTGTGCTTTCGAACTGCTAGGTTGGCAGAAGCTGGGACAGAGCAACGGGAGCTCACCCCGTCACGGGGATTCGAACTGCCGACCTTCCGATCGGCAAGCCCAAGAGGCTCCGTGGTTTAGACCACAGCACAACCCACATCCTTGGTTACTACAAACATCTGGTTAAATGCCATTGGGGAAAACCGAACAGTTAACACTGCATCTCTCTAATTGGCAGAAACTGTCAATTATAGACAACATATTTAGTCATTTTTCTTCCGTAATTAAAATCCAATATCCCTTTCCTGGAGGGCCCTATAATTTGTGGTTGTTTTTACCAAAGCTGTGTATTAGGGCATAAAACCTCACTAACAACGCTTTAGGTTTCCCTTTTTTTCAATTTCCGCCGCATTGTTAATTTCCTAATGATGCATGTGAGACCGCCATTTTTCCACCCAGGAAGTTTTGTATTTGTAAATATTGGAACTGCAGGGAAGGATAATTCATAGAGCTATCTCAGGCGTCTCCTCTTTGTTGCCCTTCGCTAATGGAACGTTTTGGTTGCAATAGAGGTTAGATCATTTAATGAAAAAGCCGGGAAGGAACTTATTTTTTAAAATGCTGACTTATAAAGTCTTAGTGCCAAGATTTTCTGCTGAAACCTGTCTGACGAGTCAGTGGGGTTTGCGTACAGCACAGTCTATGGAGAAGATGAATTAAAAACAAAACAAAAAAACCTGATTGAGGTGAATCATCACACCTTAAATTTAAGAAGTGATAATTCACCGCTGTCAAGTTTGCAATTAAAAAGTAAATGCTAATGAAATTTGTCTTTCTTGTTAGGATATTTACCAGCTGTTCCAACGAATACTTAGTGTAGTCACTTTTCCCATTTCCTAGGGATAATACTGCCCTTTCCTTCAATTTCCGCTTGACACCGTGGAATCAGATATCTTCCATTTGACAGCTGTGAAAGTCATTGTTAGCTGTGAAAGTCGGTGTTACGAACATTTAGCAAGTAGTGAAATAGGATACTGCTGGTGTAAGTTGGAATTAATTTTTAAAATAAAGCATATCTTGTGTTACTGTGGCCTTTCCCACGGTTCCTCTATATTGAAGGAAGATTTTGTTTGTTTGTTATGTATGTGTTTTCCGGATAATGTCCTCTAAAATAAACATTTTGGTGAATTAGACCACTTATGTTAATATTACTGTTATCTTCGTTGTTATTGTAACTTCCTCAGACTAACTTTGCTTGTGCTCTAATGTGAGGCTACGCAGATATAGTCGTACCTCGGCTCCCAAACGCCTTGGGAGTCGAACGTTTTGGCTTCCGAATGATCAAAACCCAGAAGTGGTTGTTCTGGTTTTCGAACGTTCTTTCGGAGGCCGAACGTCCGACAGGGTCATGTGACCAGCAGGACTAAACTGCTTCTGGCACAATGGGACACCGTGACGGAAGCCAGAGTGCACAGAAATCCCGTTTACCTTCCCTATTCATCTACTTGCTCTGGTGTGCTTTCAAACTGCTAGGTTTGGGTGGCACTGTGGTCTAAACCACTGAGCCTCTTGGGCTTGCTGATCAGAAGGTTGGCGGTTTGAATCCGTGTGACGGGGTGAACTCCCGTTACTCTGTCCCAGCTTCTGTGCATATATGATATTAAACATATTAGTAGTTATTGAAGGACAATTTTATACAATTTGAAACTGGAACTGCTTGTATGTCAAATCAAATCAAATATTATTTATTGCATTAGCCATATGGCCATAGCACACAATGAAAAACCAGGCGGAAACCCGCCACAAACGTATACAAAATACAACAGATACACCCTGCACCCTTTGCACAAATACATCTAAAAACTTGAAGTATAAAATCATACTGAGTTAGACAAATAAAACAAGAAGCAATAACGGGGCATGTCGACAGTGGCTATGTCAGGAAGTTACATAGGTCTAGGTCTAGGGCAAGTTAGCCGAAGAGGTGGCCCTGAGTTTCAGTGCCTGTAAAATGTAGATAGCCACACCACGAGTGACCAGAGGGTTGGCGTCTACCAAGAAGTATTTCATAGGGTCGTCATCCCCGGGCGATGGTCAGCAGGATTAGGAGGAAAAGCCTGGGTCTAACTGTAACATATAGAGGGCAGTAAAAGAAAAAATGGATAAAGTCCTCTATCTTTCCCTTGTTGCATGGGCAGAGTCGAAGCTCCAGTGGATTATTGGAAAATACACCCTGTAAGAATGCTGTTGGGATGGCGTGGAATCATGCTAGTGTGAAGGCCCTTCTTAACGTGGGATTTATCAGGTCACTCAGATAATGTGCTGGCGATCTGACTGCCTTCATGCGAGGGAACCGCTTCTATGTCATAATCTGATGAATGTTCCCATTTGTAGGCACCTGTGTCTCTATGGTACTCGGCCATTTAGTTATGATATACAGTGGTCCCTCGACTTACGAAGATAAGCCGTTCCGACGGGACCTTCGTAGGTCGTAAACATCGTAAGTCGAGTCCCCATAGGAATGCATTGGGGAGAAAAATTTGTAGGTCGAAAAAAACCGCATCTAAACTTCATAGGTCGAGGAAACCCTATCTAAAACGGCTGTGACTTCCTTTCGGAAGTCGAAAAAATTCAGAAGCGCGCGGCCGCTTTGATCCCTCGTAACTCGAAAAATATGGAAGTCGGGTCATTCGTAAGTTGAGGGATCACTGTATCTGTAAATACTGCAACCGCAGTTGCATGGATCTTCCTTATCTGTGTGCCCTGTTCACTGAGATGTTTGTTTGTGTGTATGTGTGCGTAAATAAAAATACCTTACACACACACACATACGCACGCATATATATACAGTTACACATAGAGGAGTCAACCAGGGAGCATCCCATAGAAGGGCCTGGGCTGTCGCTTTGTGTGAAAGAAGAATGGTGTCTTTTCTATCAAGAATTTAGGAGCATTAGCTGCTAAGGGAGATCTTTCCTGTTAAACAGGAACGGACTTGCCCCCTGCTGCCGCCCAAATAGCCCTTGGTATGTCTGTTGAGGCTGCCTGAGCAGAAGTAGAAAGACCTGACTGGGTGCTCTTTCACATGTCTTCAGAAGAAAAGGGTGCTAAAAATAAGGCGGGGAAATGTTTTAATTATCTCTTGCTAGATGTTGGCATGATGCTTGCTCGGTTAATTCTACCAGCGCTTTGAACCTACTGGAGTTTTTGATGAATAAATTGAACCTACTGGAGTTTTTGATGAATAAATTGAGAGAAGAGCCACTGCTTTTGATGTCACAAAACGTGACAGTCAATTGTATGTTTGAATGTGGGAAGGAATCTTCAGTTTTATAGCCTGCTGGGTCTTTGGTGTCCTCTGGTTGTAGTGTTTTGAAAGAGAGCAATAAGCCAGTGGCAACCCAGTCTATAGATCAGGAATAGGGACAGGGGTGGCGCTGGGGTCTAAACCCCTGAGCCTCCTGGGGTTGCCGATAGGAAGGTCGGCGGTTTGAACCCGTGCGACTGGGTGAGCTCCCATTGCTCTGTTCCAGCTCCTGCCAACCTAGCAGTTCAAAAGCACACTAGTCTGTGGGCTGGATTTAGAAGGTGATTGGGCTGGATCCTACTCATGCTCTAGGTTCTTTTGGGATGGTGAACATGCCTTAAGGGTTGATTCATGTAATAAAGGACTCTCTTGTTATTCTCTTACCTATGCAGCTAGAAGAGACCTACCATCTTCATTCAGAAATCATGTGTGCCTGGAATAATTATGACTTCTTTTTTATTATTTAAAAAAGATGGTTCTTAATCTGATTTTCATTCATCTTTTGCAGGAATTCCCCCAGCACAATTATGATAGAGGATAAAGGCCCCAGAGTGGTGGACTATTTCGTAGTGGCCGGACTCACAGATACGTCGACGCTTCTGGACCAAGAAGTCAATCGCTCTGAAACCAAGTCAGTTGGCCCCAAAGCTCCCATCACAGATCTTGCTATCATCATCAAGTCAGCGGGAGAAACCGTTCCCGAGGGATACACCTGTGTCGAAGCAACCCCCACAGCACTTCAGGCCAACCTGAACTATGGGAGTCTTAAAAGCCCGGAGCTCTTTCTGTGCTACAAGAGAAGCAGGGACAAGCCACCTCTTACAGACATCGGGTGAGCAGTGTTGTGGTGAAAACGGAAACTGTTAGTTGTTGAGCTGCATCAGTGTGGGAGATATGATTGTGGTTTTGCTTTAAAAAAAGAAAGACCTTCAGGATTGGAACTCCTGACAGTCTGTCCTATCCAAAACTGTAGGTGTTTGAAAGAATCCAAGTACAGTCATACCTTGGATCCCAAACGCCTTGGTACTCGGACGTTTTGGCTCCCGAACGCCGCAAAACCAGAAGTGAGTGTTCCAGTTTGCGAATGTTCCTTGGAACCCGAACGTCCGCTGGGGCTTCTGATTGGCTGCAGGAGGCCAATCAAGCTGTGCTTGGGTGATGATATGTGTTAGGTCATGATTTGTGCTAGGGCTGGGCGATATAGCATCCAAAACCCGGTGTGAAGTCCATATTGTGATATCAGTTTCATCATTTTTTTTTTACCTGGCAATATATAGGAAATCATGATGTTGTTTTTGCTTTGCGCGTGTGCGCACACAAACACAAAATGTGGGGGAAACAGTGAAGCCATCTCTCGATTCCTGCAGCCCCCGTTAACTCTGGCGGCTTAGCTCTCCCCTGCCTCATGCAGGGGCAGCGAATCACAAGAGCAGGTGCAGGCAAAATTACGATGCTTAGCCGGTGATCTATCACTATGTTGAAAGCCAGATAGCGCCCATCTCTCTAGTTTCCACCATGCTCTTCGCAAAACCGTCTTCATGAAAAAGCAGCAGCCAGTGGGAATTCTTTCGGTATTCCTTGTTTTGAGAATCGTTATTTGGCCTTGAAAGGGATCCTGTTGAGCAGGGTATATAATTCTATAATAGTGCACTGGCAAATAATTCAATACTATGTGTGCGAAATGTTCCTGTGTCCATTATTCCTCCCTGCTTGCAGAGTTTTATACGAAGGGAAGGAACGATTGATCCCGGGCTGTGAGGTGATCCAGGCTACTCCCTACGGCCGTTGCGCGAATGTCAACAACAGTTCGGCAACTTCCCAGCGAATCTTCGTCACTTTTCGGAGGGCTCCCCCGGTGCGACCCCAAAACTCCTTGGCTGTTACCGACATCTGTGTCATTGTAACCAGCAAAGGAGAAACCCCGCCTCATACGTTCTGCAAAGTCGATAAGAATTTGAATTGTGGCATGGTGAGATTAATACATTGTCGTCTGAAACTTTGACTTTGTAATGGGGTGATGGGGCAGAAATACTTTTGGGGCTTGTTGCGTCTGCTAAAAATGTTTTTTAAAATAATAATTAATAATAATAATAATAATAATAATAATAATAATTTAATAATTATTATTATTATAATGTGGTGTAGTGGTTAAGAGGGGTAGACTCGTAATCTGGTGAACCGGGTTCACGTCTCCGCTCCTCCACATGCAGCTGCTGGGTGACCTTGGGCTAGTCCCACTTCTCTGAAGTCTCTCAGCCCCACCCACCTCACAGAGGGTTTGTTGTGAGGGAGGAAGGGAAAGGAGATTGTTAGCCGCTTGGAGACTCCTTCGGGTAGTGATAAAGCGGGATATCAAATCCAAACTCTTCTTCTTAATAATAATAATAATAATAATGTATTTATTGCACTCTTACCTAGTGTACTTAACTCTGAGTACAGTTTGCGTCACTTCATTTTCCCACAGCTCTGTATTTCTTCCTTCTTCAACTTCTGCTGCCAGAATCCATATCTATGAGATAGCCAACTACTCTCTCTCTCTCTCTCTCTCTCTCTCTCTCTCTCTCTCTCTCTCTCTTTAAGAACAGGGTGGGAGGGAACAGTTGAACTTTGGAAGACTGCTGGTGTTATAATGATAAAAAGTAGCTTTTACTTTTGTCATGAATAACAGCCGAGCTATTCAAGTGGAAGTGGAAGAAGTTGATTTTACTGTTGGTTTTCTTCGTTTGTGAGTTATAAGCCATTGCAAAAGTCCCCAGTGACTTAAAAATAAATATATTGCTGTGTTTGTGGTGATATACATGAAAGTGAAACGCCTTTTCAAAGTAGCTTTTCAGATAACGCTACTGAAGTGTAGGCACAGGGTCAGTAGAATCCAGTTTAGAACATACTGGTGTGGGGTTGAATTTTAGCACTTGTCTGAGTCCCTGAAACTGTACCATACAAGACAGAGCAGAACTAGTCTTTCCTTCCCTTTTCACCACAAATATACAGATCAGGAGTGAAGTAGGAGGAGATAAAACACTATGCTGAGATACTTTGCGTGTCTGTTTTCATAAGCGGAGACGGTTCTAAATAGGGTAAATTGAATGTATTGAATAGCATAGGCGAAATATGCAACATTTAAAGGTGAATATGGAAACCATGAAAGGGGAGGACAGGAAAGTCAATTGATAAAGTAACTTATGGTCTATGTTAACACTTGCAAAGTTTTTTTCTTCGTGGGAAATTAATAATATTTTTTTTAAAAAAAGAAAACCATTACAACCCTGGTGTGGACCCAATTAGTTTATACTTCTTAATTTTAATTTTTTTTACCTTGTCAAATTGGTCCAAATTTCTTTTATTTTTGGAGAAGTCGCTGCTTCGGTGACAGCTCCTGAGGCAGTTTGCTGTGGGTCTCGATCACGCCGTATGTCTGCTCTTGATTTCGGAGCTCTCACGGCTCCTTCCGGAACCCAAACTTTTTCTTTCGGGGTGTTTGGAGGAGGTGCTCTGCCCGTGCTCCCTTCCCGGCCCTTCACAGCAATCGGGCCACTCAGGACAAACTGTCTCCGCCGCCCACCATAGCGCGCAGCCGACCCGGAAGTCCTAAAAAGAAGGAAAAAAAGTAGAGATGGTCCTCAGTGTAAAAAGAAAGTGCTAGCAGAGTGAAGGGACATTTTTAATGTTTTAATGTACTTTAAATCTTTTGTTGGAAGCCGCCCAGAGTGGCTGGAGAAACCCAGACAGATGGGTGGGGTATTAATAATAATAATAATATATTATTATTATTATTTTATTTATTTCACCTGTCCTGGTAGGTTGGCTTTTTTCTATGGTCTTACCCAGGCACCCCCAACCTGTGGCCCTCCAGATGTTTTGGCCTACAACTCCCATGATCCCTAGCTAGCAGGACCAGTGGTCTGGGATGTTGGGAATTGTAGTCCAAAACATCTGGAGGGCCGAAGTTTGGGGATGCCTGGTCTTACCTCTAAAGACTGACTGCAGCATCAACTGGTGTCTTCAGTAGAGGCTGGCCACTGATATATGTGCAGGCGTGAACCATTTTTTATGTATGCAATTGGCTCTGGGAGGGTTTTTGCAAGGCAAAGAGTTATCCTGTGGTGTTTGGTGCTTTCTCTTTCTCCCACACACTGATTTTGGTGATGATCTAATTTTTGGTGCCTTCGCAGTGGGGTTCCAGTGTCTACCTGTGTTACAAGAAGTCAGTTCCAGCTTCCAACTCCATTGCATACAAAGCTGGTAAGTTATTTATTTCCATATACTGCAGATAATATTAGCACCGATTTAAATTTACATTATTTTTACCGCTTACTAAATTTGCCGGTTGGGATTTCTGGATGCCAAAGCGCTCCCACCACTCTGCCTTAAACCCCATCCACTTCGTTGAATAAAAATGTTTGATTATACATTGTTCTTTGTATTCTGTCATCGTTCCTCCAATGAACTCAGAGCAGTGTCCGTGGGTTTCTCATTGCCCCCTGCCCCCTTTTATTCCTTTCATCACCTCGAGTGAAGATTTGAACCTGGGTCTCTCCAGAACACTATTCGCCCCACTGGCTTTCATTTAAACCGAAACGAATTTTGCAGAAACCTGCAAAACAAATGAATTAGAAATCCAGGCCTTGTTAATCCAGAAAGGACTATGGATGTGGAAGCTTGGAAGTGTGTTTGCAGTTCCGTGAAGGGGCAGCAGCCAGGAATAACTGGGGAAACTATGTTTATTGCCCCAAGACAGGGTTCCTCAAACTTGGCCCTCCAGATGTTTTTGGCCTACAACTCCCA
This sequence comes from Darevskia mixta, assembly GCA_034641385.1. Taxonomy (NCBI): domain Eukaryota; kingdom Metazoa; phylum Chordata; class Lepidosauria; order Squamata; family Lacertidae; genus Darevskia; species Darevskia mixta. Next base: position 23,686,447 of record JAWWNH010000017.1, read on the forward strand.
TGATCCCTTGCTAGGAGGACCAGTGGTCAGGGATGATGGGAATTGTAGTCTCAAAACATCTGGAGGGCGAGTTTGAGGAAGCCTGCCCCAAGATGTTGATCTTACCCCAAGAGGTCCTTGGGGAGCCAGTGTGGTGTAGTGGTTGAGAGCGGTGGACTCATAATCTGGGGAACCGGGTTCGATTCCCCGCTCCTCCACATGCAGCTGCTGGGTGACCTTGGGCTAGTCCCACTTCTCTGAAGTCTCTCAGCCTCACTCACCTCACAGAGTGTTAGTTGTGGGGGAGGAAGGGAAAGGAGAATGTCAGCCGCTTTGAGACTCCTTCAGGTAGTGATAAAGCGGGATATCAAATCCAAACTCTTCTTCTTCTTCCAAAATAAACAACATGAGAAGCAGGAGTGGGGTAAGGTGAATGGGCCTGTTGGCATGGAATCGTTGGTCAGTCTAGCTTTGTACCAGCAGATGCAACAGGACTTCTTCTAGAAGTCCGGCTAGTGCAAACATTCTGACTCCTGAAGGCAAATGGACAAACGCAATAGCTTGTTTTTAATGTTCCAGTGTGCCATAGGAAGAGGCACTGATCTTAGAGTTGTTGGTTTTTTTTCCTTTGGGGCGTATTTATAACGTAACCGTTTTGAATGGCACAAACAATCGCTGCTCGGAACTTTTATGCAGCCTCCCCTGTGGCTTAAAGCCAAATTTTCACTTAGAAGCAGAAATTTATGATACATGGCTGCCTAAGTGGTTGTTAAAAACAACACACCATAACGGTTTTGAATTTTGTTTTGCAACATGCTTTCCAATCACGCTATGTGGATTAGTCATGGGTTTTTGCTCCTGATACCATACAGCCCTATCCAGGTTTTTCCGTACGTTGTGAGTGCAACCCTTAACTCCTTAACTGATGCTGATCGCTGGTGATGGGGTAAGGTGATTTATGGCGTCTTCTCTGCTGGCAGAAAGGAGTGCAGGTGGTACTGGTGGGTCCGACTCTGGAGAGGCTGCAATTCAGCTTAGGTGGGCTGTAAGCTCCAGCTGTTGGGTCTCCTTCCATCAGTAGGCATTGCCAGGCTTCAAAACAGGGCATTTCAGGTGAGGAGCAGGAGTATTGCAATCCTTTGGATCCCAAACCCTGTAGATCCCCCAAAGGGTTCGATCCTCCTGCCCCTCAGCCTGGAGTTGGTGAAGCAAAAAAAGAAGGACCCCTGTCCCATTTTTCTGCCCCCATCCCTGGCTAAGATGGATGTCCTTCAGATGTGGGAGAATCATAGAACTGTGGAGTTGGACAATGAGCCTCATGGCCCTTTAACATTACTCTATACGTATGTTCTGTTATCTCCATGCAGAGTAAGATAATGCGAAACATGCTTGTGTCTCATTGTTTTCCCTTTGGAAAGGCTTGATATTCAGATACCCAGAAGATGACTATGAGTCATTCCCCTTATCCGAATCTGTACCTCTCTTCTGTCTTCCAATGGGGGCCACCATTGAATGCTGGGACCCTCAAACCAAATACCCGCTGCCTGTATTCTCAACCTTTGTTCTGACTGCCTCAAGTGCAGAAAAGGTATGTTTTGAGAACCATAGCATTCTGTTTTCACAGGTCACAGCTAGAATCTTCTGTTTTCCTTTCTTATTTGCATATTGAAGCCAAACCTGCGTAGTTCTGTGAAATTGTCGCATTGCATCCCGGTTTAATATACATGGTAGATAATACTTTGGGACGCAGGTGGCGCTGTGGGTTAAACCACAGAGCCTAGGGCTTGCTGATCAGAAGGTTGGCGGTTCGAATCCCCGCGACGGGGTGAGCTCCCGTTGCTCGGTCCCAGCTCCTGCCCACCTAGCAGTTCGAAAGCACATCAAAGTGCAAGTAGATAAATAGGTACCGCTCCGGCGGGAAGGTAAACGGCGTTTCCGTGTGCTGCTCTGGCTCGCCAGAAGCTGCTTTGTCATGCTGGCCACATGACCTGGAAGCTGTACGCCGGCTCCCTCGGCCAATGAAGCGAGATGAGCGCCACAACCCCAGAGTCGTCCACGACTGGACCTAATGGTCAGGGGTCCCTTTACCTATGGTAGATAATATTTTACTCCAGAAATGATGGTGGTGATGTTGAAGGTGATGTTGTTGTTGTTGTTGTTAATAATAATAATAATAATAATAATAATAATAATAATAATAATATGCTGCTCACCTGACTGGGTTGCCTCAGCCACTCTGGGCAGCTTCAAACAAATGAAAAGCATTAAGCACAGTAAACCATCAAACATTAAAAAAAACTTCCCTAAACAGGGCTGCCTTCAGATGCCTTCTAAAAGTCAGAAAGTTGTTTATTTCCTTGACATCTGAAGGTAGGGTGATCCACAGGGCGGGCGCCACTACCGAGAAGGCCCTCTGCCTGGTTCCCTGTAACTTCACTTCTCGCAATGTTAATGGGCCCAAGCTACTGATTTCACTTTGGGGTCCTATAGCACTGTTGTATCACACTTTACTTTACTTAAATCGTGTATTCTAGCAATTTTGGGAGTGGGCGAATAGCAGAATATCTCTTTCCTTCCATGTTTAGAGAATCAAGATAACTCCCTTCTCTTCCAGTTGCTGGAGGTAATGGTTTACGTGGCTCTTCCTCCCCTCCTATAGGTGTACGGTGCTGCTATCCAGTTTTACGAGCCTTATTCGCGAGAGCTGCTGTCAGAAAAGCAGCACGTGCAGCTGGGCCTCCTGACAGCTGTCGAGAGAAAAGTGGTGACCTCAAAATCCATAAATTCCAACAAGTGCATCTGCCTTCTGTCACACTGGCCTTTCTTTGAAGCCTTCCGAAAATTCCTAATGTTCATCTATAAGCTTTCGGTGTCTGGGCCGCATCCTCTTCCCATTGAAAAGTAAGTAGGAAGTATTCCAAGTCTGCTCCTTGTTTTCATGGCTTTTGCAGAAATGAGGGACGGTTACGCGAAGATGCTCCTTCTGGTATTCTTATTGCTAAGCTGTGGCGCATGCTGTGAATTACTGCTGTGGTTTTCCACTGCCAAGCCATTACACACTGAAAATGCATTTGGGTTTTATTTTGTCTCTTGTGCTGCATATTAGTAGAAGTCTCTGTAGGATGTGGGGTAGCACAAAATAGGAGCCAGTTATAGGGACGCGGGTGGTGCTGTGGTCTAAACCACTGAGCCTCTTGGGCTTGCCGATCAGAAGGTTGGCGGTTCAAATCCCCGCAATGGGGTGAGCTCCCGTCCTAGCAGTTCGAAAGCACACCAGTGCAAGTAGATAAATAGGTACCATGTTTACATTTGATTTTTAAAAATAAATTAAAAAAATCCTTTTTAAAATAGTGAGCGTGCTTTAAATTCAGACTTGATGGTTTTGAGATGACAAATATCTATAACTGTCTTTACAGGCACATATCCCACTTTATGCACAACATACCTTTCCCTTCTCCCCAAAGACCAAGAATTCTTGTGCAGGTAAGTAAGTTAAATACTTTGAGAGCCCTATTGGTTTGTGTTATGTAGAATCATAAGAGTTGGAAGAAGGGATGCGGGTAGCGCTGTGGGTTAAACCACAGAGCCTAGGGATTGCCGATCAGAAGGTTGGCGGTTCGAATCCCTGCAACGGGGTGAGCTCCCGTTGCTTGGTCCCAACTCCTGCCAACCTAGCAGTTCGAAAGCATGCCAGCACAAGTAGATAAATAGGTACCGCTCCGGCGGGAAGATAAACGGTGTTTCCATGCGCTGCTCTGGTTCGCCAGAAGCGGCTTAGTCCTGCTGGCCACATGACCCGGAAGCTGTACGCCGGCTCCCTCGGCCATTAAAGCGAGGTGAGCACTGCAACCCCAGAGTCGTCTGCGACTGGACCTAATGGTCAGGGGTCCCTTTACCTTTACCTTTAGAGTTGGAAGGGACTGTCCTGTATGGGAATCGAACATACGACTTTGGCACTATCGGCACCTCGCTCTAACCAATTCAGCTATCCACAAAAGTGAATCTCAATAAGCAGCCTGAGGTGTAAATGATATAGCAAACAGGGGACAGTATCTGATGGACTTAATCCGTTAGTGCAAGGGTTTTCCATTCGTACAACGTAACCTTCCACTTTTCGCCACACTTGCTCTGCACCCTCCCCAACCTGCTCTGGTTTGGAACCCCAGAAACGATTTAGAGGGCACACAGAGAGAGGAAAAGGGGGAGAATTTCTGTTCCGCAATCAAAGGTCCTCCTCCTGCTCCCACAGCAAGTGTGTTGAACACCTCCCAGGATGTTCCCGATCCTACAATACCATGTGACGCACATGCCTCACACATGGTTGATTAGAACGCTTACATGAGTTTTCTGCCGGCTCACTAATATTTGTGCATTTGTCATTTTGCAGCTCTCTGCCCATGATACGTTAATACTTTCGCAGCCGGTTGCTACGCCCTTGCCACTCAGGTAACGATAGTTGATAACTCTGAAAAGCAAACGAAAGTTTGAAGATACTGTCTGTCTCTCTCTGTGTGTGTATTTATTTATCTATTTATTAACTTTCTATATGTGTATCATATAGAAGGGACCGCGAGGCTCATCTAGTCCAACCTCCTGCAGTGCAGGAATCTTTTGCCCAACATGGGGTTCGAACCCATGATCCTGAGATTAAGAGTCTTGTGCTCTACCAACTGAGCTAACAAAGAGTATAGGTGTGTGCACATGCAAACACTAGGGGCCTCTGCCCGTGTGGCTAGACAAGCTTCTTCCCTTTACATCACAGCTTCTCGCATAGAAGCAGTGGTTGACCTTGGGTCTCAAATGCCAGCGGCCCCCTGTGCGACACCAAAGTTTGGCCCCCCTCCTTTTCTCACGCACCATTGTGAATTCATAGTTGCGGCATCCCTGGCGGTGCCCCCGAGGCTCTGTGCCCAGTGCGACCGAACAGGTGGCGCTCCCGTAAATCCAGTGTGGTGTAGTGGTTAAGAGCGATGGACTCATAATCTGGTGAACCGGGTTCGCGTCTCCGCTCCTCCACGTGCAGCTGCTGGGTGACCTTGGGCTAGTCACACTTCTCTGAAGTCTCTCAGCCCCACTCACCTCACAGAGTGTTTGTTGTGGGGAGGAAGGGAAAGGAGAATGTGAGCCGCTTGGAGACTCCTTCGGGTAGTGATCAAGCGGGATATCAAATAATAATAATAATAATAATAATAATAATAATAATTTTTTATTTATACCCCGCCCTTCCCAGCCAAGACCGGGCTCAAAGCGGCTAACAACCATAAAAACCACAACAAAACATACAAAACAATCCATTAAAATGCAAGTTAAAATACTATTTAAAATTTAAAATGCAACCTCATTTTTAAGTAGCCCACCAATAAAACCATAAAGGAATAAAACATCAGGGTTAAACTAAAACCAACCCAAAGGCCAGGTGGAACAGCTTTGTCTTGCAGGCCCTGCGGAAAGATGCCAAATCCCGCAGGGCCCTGGTCTCTTGCGACAGACCGTTCCACCAGTTCGGGGCCAGTACTGAGAAGGCCCTGGCCCTAGTTGCTGCTAGCCTAGCATCCTTATGGCTGGGGACCTCTAAGATGTTATTATTTGAGGACCTTAAGGTCCTACACGGGGCATACCAGGAGAGGCGGTCCCTTAGGTACGAGGGTCCTAGGCCGCATAGGGCTTTAAAGGTCAAATCCAAACTCTTCTACTCTTCTTCTTCCACCTCTGACAGTAGCAGTGGGTGAGGCAGTGTGGGTGGGGTTGTGTTGGCCTCTCAGTTCCTTGGATCACTACTGCTACTGAAAAGAGGAAGGAGCAGAGAGTGCAGTACATGGGGACAAAGTCTGTCTCTTGCTCCTGGCATCATTCACTGCATCGGCCTCCCTGTGCTTCGCTCCTGCTTCCCTCAAGGTAAACAACAGTGGCGCACGCTACAGTGGTAACTCGGTTTTCGAAAGTCTCAATTGACGAACATTTCGGTTTTCGAATGCCTTAAATGCTTCGGTTTTCGAACACACCTGGGAAGTTGAACATTGCCACATGGCTTCCGCTGAGTGCAAGATCCTGAGGCCTAGCTGTCGGCTGTTGAGTTTTCTGTTTTGGAACGTTTCAGAACTCAAACGGTCTTCCGGAACGAATTACGTTCGAAAACCGAGGTACTACTGTACTGCGAAATTATTTTCCCCCTTTACCCGTGGACAGCCTCTACTAGGGTTGGGCGATGTATTGATATATTGCCAGTTTGGAGTCCATGTCGTGATAGCAGTTTCGTAATTTTTGACCTGGCAATATATCGCAAATTGTGATGTGGGTGTGTCTTTGTGTGTTATGCAAAAATCACGAAGCGGGAAAAACTGTGAAGCCAGCCAGTGCCTCTACATAGCTCCATCCTTATTTCAGACATCGTGATACATCGGTGTACCACAGTGTTTAGCTGGCAATATGTCACAGTGTTGAAAACCAGATATTTCCTGGCCCTAGCCTCCACTATAAAAATCCTGTCATACATTTAACGAAAGCTTCCACTGCCTGGTATAGCAGGGTGATTTGGAGTGGGGATGGGTGAAATTGGTCTAGATGGCAGTACCTCCTTGCCTTGCATAGGGTATGACTTGAGCTGCCACAGCAGGGCCATTCCATGAAAAATGAGCCTGATTAAAAAAAAAAAATTTTTTTTTAAATATACTTATTTTACTTATAGTTTCATTACCTAAACAGATTCCGAACGTGCAGTCTAACCATTTTTTTAAAGCTAAAGACAAAAGAAGTTTAGTTTATGGACCTTTCAAAAGTCCACCCACGTAGCCTTCACAGAAGTGTTCAAGTTAAAAGTTTTCTGATTGTCCCACCCGTGACAGCATTTTTTCCTTAATTTTGTATCGTTAAATTTCTTAAACTTAATTTCTGATTGCATAGTTGTAACCAATAAACATTGATTTAAACAGATATGCTGAGTTTATCATTGATTCACCTCCCAATTCACAGAGTTTTTCCATAAATCAAACTTATCTCAAGCTCCATGTCCTTTTTTTGTCCCACCCGTGACAATACTTTAACATTTAATAAAATTGTCAAAAATATCCATAAAAATAATAAAAAATTAGTAAAATGTTCAGTATCTTATTAAGAACATAGTTTAAATTTTGGTTGTTAATTTTTATGTATATTTACATTGTTACACATGTGTGAATACCAAAAAACATGGTCCAAGTGTCCCACCCGTGACAATGGAATGGCCCAGCACAACCAGAGACTTTGCCCTGGGAAAGGACAGAACTGTCTGGCATGTTGCATTCTATTGGTAGCTGTTATAATGACGAATAACGAATGTTGCGCTTCTGAATCTTCTGATCGCATTCTAGCGGAGCAAACTTCAGCACTCTGCTAATGAATCTTGGACCAGAAAACTGTGCCACTTTACTCCTCTTTGTGCTACTGGAAGGCAAGATCCTGCTGCACTCTCTCCGACCAGCTGTGCTGACTGGAGTAGCGGAAGCAGTGGCAGCTGTAAGTATGCTGTGTTCTCTTTTAAAGCTGAAACAGTGGTATTTCTGCAGACTTTGGAGCAGCCCTTTAATTTCAGTAGGCAGCCTATTCTATCGCTGGCCTCACATTTTCATGTTTCATTTTGCCGACTCATAAAAGGTTTTAAAAGTTAGCCAGCTTTGTGAATTGCCATCTCTCCCTCTCTCTCCCTTTGTTCTTTTTTCCTTCCTTTCTTCCTTTCTACTGTTTTCAGAACTAATGTAGCGCTGACCATCTAATACAGTTGAAGAGATCAACCTACTTCTGGGGGAAATATGCAAAGTCCCAGACAGTAGTACCGTATATTCCGGCATATAAGACGACTGGGCCTATAAGACGACCCCCAACTTTTCCAGTTAAAATATAGTTTGGGATATACTCGCCGTATAAGAAATACAGCCTGGCGTATAAGACGACCCCCGACTTTTGAAAAGATTTTCCTGGGTTAAAAAGTAGTCTTATACGCAGGAAAATACTGTAATTTTTACTACTTGTATGGGGAAAGGTCAGGCATAGTTGGAGAAGTAGATTGTTCAACTTCAATTACCTTAGAGGGGAAGAATTGTATACTAGAGTAGTCTTAAGTGATTTTACAGCTCTTTGCTGTTAAGGAATGTTTAAGCATCAGAACAATTGCAGATTGTGCTTTTTTTATGTTTGCAAAATTTGCAAAATTGGGAGAGCTCAGGTAGTCCTGAATCCATAATCCGGAATCTTGCAAGCTGTTCATTCTTTTTTTAAAACGTTGGTGGCAAGTGTTTTGAAACAAGTCTTTAGACGGGTAGAATACCACAGATGTATCCAACTGGTGACTTTCCATAAGCAAAGGGGGAGGCAGTTTTTGCCTGCCCCCCCCAACTGGTCTGGAGGGTCTGTGGGAGATGGGAAGGGAATGGGCAAAAATTGCCTCCCTTCCTCTTCTGTTGATGTGTGCCTCAATTGGAATAGCAGCAGAAGGAACACCAGTTGGATTAGAGATAATATTTATTGTCACTGTCCCCTTGCGGGAACAACGAAATTACTCGGTTGCTCTATCCTCTCAGATAAGGCACTCCACATAAATTTAAAATAACTACAAAACACAAATTAAAACAGTACAATACAATACAATATAGCAAGTAAAATAAAATGACTTCAAAGTCCAGACTTTCCATTCAAGGCCGAAATTGCTCTGGAGAAGAAGCTGTTCCTGAGATGGCTTGTTCTCACCTTCATTGTCCTGTATCTCCGTCCCGATGGCAGGAGCTTGAAGAAACGGTGACCAGGGTGTGATGGATCTCTGTTAGGAGTTGAGCTGGCAACAGCTCGAGAAGTACGCCCTGCATTCACAGGGGATGAGATCACATCCTGGAAGGGAACCAGGCTTGTGATTTATCTATATGTAACTGTTGGATTTCCCATGCTTGTACTCTTCTTTCCGGGACCACTCCTGAGAGGGAGGATGTCCGCAGATAGCCCAGGCTGTCCGTGTGTTATTTTCGTTTAATAAAGAGTCTGTTTTGATTCAAGATACAACAGACTGTGTGTTTTATTGGCACAAACGCAAGTAAGAATTTACAGTGCTTTCCCACTGCGTGGAACAGACCGGGAGACTTTTAAAGCAAAGTTCGCAGGAGAAGTGTGCCGGACTTTTGTATCAGGTCTGTTTACTTTGGCTGAGAAAGCCAAAAACTCTGCTAACGAAGGGTAAACATACCTGCAGGTTATGGCTGAAGCAATTAAGCTGTAAATTTCAAGGCTTAATTGGCGTTTGTGTGAAGAAGGAGAAGCTGCCGTGGAGAAAGGCAGCCCCCACATCTACAAAAGACAAGCCGCTGGAAAGCCGTCATAAATCTTGTCTCTGGAGAGGGAAGGTTCAGCTACTCGGAGACGTATCGGAAACGTGAGTGAGCTTTAATTCCCCCCCACCAAGGAAGTCATGGCCCAAGCCGCGGAATCTTTTGTTTGTCCTTTTGACAAGCTAGATGGGGAAAATTACATGCAATGGAGTTTGCAAATGAGAGCTTGGCTCACTGCCCGTGGGCTTTGGGAAAACACGCAGAATCCACCACAGCCAGCTGCACCTGGGGCGAATGCTGCGGCTATTGCTGTTGCTGCTGCTGCACTGGCTGTTGATCAGAGAGCCCAAGCCATGCTTATCATGTCAATTAAGACCTCGCAATTGCCTTTAATTGCTAATTTTGAAAACACTCGTGACATTTGGCAGAAATTGAGAGATTGTTTTTTAAGACCGACCGCTGGATCGAGGCTCCAAGTGACCAGGGAGTTGTATGAGAAACGTCTGGAAGAAGGCCAGTGTATGCAGCAGCATATCACCGAGGTTACGGGACTGTTTGATAAATTACAACAGCTTGAAATTCCTTTATCTGTGGAACAACAAGCCTATGCGTTGTTATCTTCTGTCCACCGCCTTTATGGAACCCTCTGCGTCACCCTTGAATCGATGCCAACTGCCCAACTGACGGTCCCGTACATTTCGGGGAGGCTTCTGGATGAGGAAGCACGTAGGCAGAGGGAGGTGGGAGAAACTGCTACCAGCAGAGGCAACTCTGCTCCCAGGCAAAGGGGGGCAGACAATTCCTCTGTGCAGGCTTACGTCACTGTACGCAAGTGCCACATATGCAGTTCTCCTAACCACCTGCAACGCGATTGTCCCTCGAGGCTGGCAGCCAAGGCCAAGCCACAGATAAGGGGTGCCAAGCGTGGGAATCGTGGAGGAGGCAGAGGAAGAGGCGGCACAGATGGGAGTCAACGTCATCTAGCTGCAGCGGTTGCAGCTGCGGATGCTTTGCCTGTTGCCAGGCAACCCTGGATCATCGACAGCGGAGCCAGCCATCATCTGACCTCTACTGGCCAAGATGGGTACTACAGCGATTTGGCTAAAAGTCAGAAAATCACGCTTGCTGATGGGTCTACGCGTTTGTTGAAGAAACAGACTGTTGTTTTCCTTGATTTTCTGAATGCTGAAGTCGATGCATATGTATTACCAGGCATGAAATGTAATTTACTGTCTGTATCAACTTTGTTGAGGGATGGTTTTTCAGTGCATTTTGAGGGTAATGAATGCATTATTGCTAAAGTGGGTGGTGAAACGTTGGTTAAGGTACCATGTGATGCTGATGGTTTGTTTGTGTTAGAAACAGGTAATGTTACGTCCAATACAGCACAGGCACAGTACGCCAACAAACCCCTACATGATAAATGCGTTCACTTATGGCATAGAAGGTTTGCACATACCAACTGGCAGTACGTAAAGAGAGTTCCAGGGAACGCTGAAGGGTGCAAAATGTTGCCCTGTTCCAGGTTCCTGGACTGTGCTGCATGTAAACGTGCTAAAGTCACGGAATGCTCTTATCCAAAGTCTGACAGGGTTACCACTCAAGCGTTTGCTCTGGTACACATGGATCTTTGTGGTCCAATGCCAACAGAGAGCCTGGGACGTTCTAAGTACGTTTTGCTTCTTGTGGATGATTTTTCCCGAGCAGGCTGGTGCATGCCACTCAAGCACAAGGGGGAGGCGGCCAACACAATCAAGGAATGGATTCTAGCAGTTGAGCTGGAATTTTCTTGCAACGTGCGTTGTCTTCAGTCAGATAGAGGTTCTGAGTTTACAGGGGCCGCACTGCAGGACTTCCTGAAGCAGAAAGGTATCAAGCACAGGTTGAGCGCCCCCTATAGTCCTCAGCACAATGGCATTGCTGAAAGGAGAAATCGAACTCTACAGGAGGCAGTGTCTGTGATGCTTTTTGATGCTCATCTTCCGCAAAGGTACTGGGCCGAAGCATGGCGGACTGCATCGTTCGTTTTGAATCGTACGCACAGCTCAGTGGTAGGTGAGACACCCTATTTCCTTTTGTATGGGAAGAAACCTAACGTACATTTTCTTCGCGTTTTTGGCTGTGAAGCTTATGTGCTAATTCCCAAAAGCAAAAGACGCAAAGGTGGGCCACGGTCACAGAAGCTAATTTTCGTGGGCTATGAACCTCATTCCAAGGCGTGGAGGTTTGCATATCCCAGCGGGAATCAGGACCGTGTGGTTCTCAGCAACAGTGCTGAGTTCTGTGAGCAACAGGGGTGGAACTGTATTCACGGAAACCCTGACATTCTCACAGATGTTCTGGAAGGCTCTGAAGAGGTAGGTGCACCCCCTGCTGGTGACCATGGAGAGGCTGATCCAGGAGGTGATGACGCGGCTGCTCCTCACTCTCCTGGGCGCAACCAGGGTACAGCACAGTGGGGGACGTCTCGCAAGCAGGAGACTAGGAGCGCACCCACTTCACCAGTGGTTAGAGCAGGAAGACGACTCAAGCGGAGTAGGTCTTCTCCAGAGGCAGGTCCCGGGGGCTCAAGTAAGCGTAGTAGGTCACGCGGGGGAGCTCCAAGGGACAGAGACTCTGAACCCAGTACAAGCTCTTCTGGGTCAGGGAATGAGTCTGAGAATGGTTTGCGGCGTTCAAAGCGCACCACAAAAGGCAAACCACCTGACTGGTACACACCTGATAGGTACACAGCTTCTAGTGTGTATGCTGGCCTGGCTCAGTGTGAACCAGGAAGCTATGAAGAAGTACAGGAATTGCCAGAAGCAGAAGCGAAGAAGTGGCATGTTGCCATGGAGAAGGAGTTAGACTCCATGAAGACGCTCAAGGTGTATTCCACTGTGGAATTACCCCCAGGTGAGCGTGCAGTGGGCAGTCGTTGGGTGTTTAGACTTAAACCCACAGCGACTGGTGAACCTCAGTACAAGGCTAGGTTAGTTGCCAGAGGATTCACACAACGGAAAGGGCTGCATTACACAGAGGTTTACTCCCCTACGTGTCTGAGTGAGACCCTGCGTATGCTCTTAGCGGTAGCAGCTCAAAGAGGATTTGTGGTACATCATTTTGATGTCGACGTTGCTTATCTGAACTCGCCCTTACAGGAGGTTTTGTTTATGTTACCTCCACCAGGGTTCGAGGGCAAGAAGCCAGGTGTCGTCTGGAGACTACACAAGTCAATTTATGGCCTCAGACAGTCTGCTCGCAACTGGAACAGTTGTTTGAATCGTGCTTTGGAGAGCATGGGCTTTCACAAGAGCCTAGCTGATAGCTGCCTTTACCTGTTGGGTTCAGGACAGGATCAGGTGCTGGTGCTCTGTTACGTGGATGACTTGATCTGTCTGGCCAAGACAGAAAAGCAGGTGAATGAGTTTGTTAGGGAACTTGAGAAGCATTTCAAACTCAAGGAACTAGGACCAGTGAAGGTGTACCTAGGTGTCCAAGTTGATAGAACTGCGGATGGCAGTTTTCTCTTAAGTCAGAGAGGTAAGATTGAGCAATTGCTAGAGAAGTTCAGGATGTCAGATTGTGCTAGCGTCAGAACACCCATGGAGACGTGTTTTGTCAAAGACAGTCAGTCTGGGGAACACTCTGAATTCCAGAGCCCTGAAGTGTTTCAATCCGCACTCGGATCGCTGCTGTATCTTTCGCAGTGGACTCGACCGGATGTCGCTTTTGCAGTGAATCTGCTCAGCAGAGAAGCTGCTGCACCTAGTGTGCAGGCCTGGAATGGCATCAAGAGAGTACTTAGATACTTACAGGGAACCAAGAATTTGTGTCTCAAGTTGTCAGCGCTAGGAGAAGCACGAGTAACGTGCTGGACAGATAGCGATTGGGCAAATGACAAGGACAGGAAGTCTGTGTCCGGGTTCGTTGTAAAGTATGGGGATGCTCTAGTTGGATGGAGGTCTAAGAAGCAAAGTCTCATTGCTCTTTCCTCTACCGAGGCAGAATTCGGTGCGTTATCGGATCTCTGCCGGGAGCTGGAATATTATGAGTGTTTGGTCCGTGAGATCAACGGGGAGTGTTGCCTACCCATCACTGTTTGGGAGGATAACCAGCCATGTTTGAGATTGGCGGAGACAGGGCAGTTCAAAGCCCGTACCAAACACTTAGATATTCGGTTCAGAAATGTCTGTCAAAGTATTCAAACCGGTTTGGTGAAACTGAGATATTGTCCAAGCCACGAGAACCTGGCAGACGGGTTCACGAAACCCTTGAGTTTCCAACGACATGGGGAATTCAGTGATGGGATATGTCTTGCGTAAGAAGTATCTTACAATTTCCCCCTGTGATGCAGGACGAAGGGGGGTGTTAGGAGTTGAGCTGGCAACAGCTCGAGAAGTACGCCCTGCATTCACAGGGGATGAGATCACATCCTGGAAGGGAACCAGGCTTGTGATTTATCTATATGTAACTGTTGGATTTCCCATGCTTGTACTCTTCTTTCCGGGACCACTCCTGAGAGGGAGGATGTCCGCAGATAGCCCAGGCTGTCCGTGTGTTATTTTCGTTTAATAAAGAGTCTGTTTTGATTCAAGATACAACAGACTGTGTGTTTTATTGGCACAAACGCAAGTAAGAATTTACAGTGCTTTCCCACTGCGTGGAACAGACCGGGAGACTTTTAAAGCAAAGTTCGCAGGAGAAGTGTGCCGGACTTTTGTATCAGGTCTGTTTACTTTGGCTGAGAAAGCCAAAAACTCTGCTAACGAAGGGTAAACATACCTGCAATCTCCTACTATGTCCAGTGCCTTTCTGCAGCACCTGGTGGTATAAATTTGCTCTAAGGTGGCGAGTGAGCAGCCAATAATGCTCTCGGCTGTCTTAACAATTCTGCACAACCCCATCCTATCCTGAGAAGTACAGCTTCCATACCACACACATAAACCATAAGTGAGCACGCTCTCAATGGCACAGTGATAGGAGGCAAGCAGCAGCTTTTGCGGAAGATGGTTTTTCCTTGGAATTCTCAAAAAGTACAGTCTCTGCTGCGCCTTCTTCACAAGCCCCCTTGTGTTGACACTCCAGGACAGATCCTCCTGTAGCTCAATGCCCAGAAATCTGAACGTTGTTACCCTCTCCACGCAGATTCCATCCATCAAAAGTGGCTGGACATCGTTCTTCTGTCTCCTGAAGTCCACCACAAGCTCCTTTGTTTTCTTTGTATTTATGAGCAAGTTGTTAACTCTGCACCACTCTGTCAGCCGCTCCACCTCATCTCTATAGTCCATTTCACCCTTGGAAATGTTGTTTTCAAGAGCAATTAAAAATAATTAAATGAAACATGACATATTTTTTAACATGCATGGTGTCTAGTGATCTTGAAGGATAAAACCTATGTATCATTTTTTCGGTTCTGGGTTGTTAGTTTCACCGATATAGGTAAGAGAAATGAAGAATGCAGTTGACATCTTAGGGCTCCAAATTCTTCTTTATCCCAGTGTGCCTTTGAAAGGGGAAGATATAACTTCCTCTTTCAAGGCATATGATAGTCACCGTTTAAAAACAATTTCAAAGGTAGTTTTCATAGTATCTCTCCATTTATAGTCTAAGCAAAGTTAATGACACATGCCTCCTTATCTTTAACAGCTTAAAAATGCATTCTCTACTTTTAAGAAACTGTGTGTTGCAAAAAAAGAAGAGATAGCGATGTCTGATTTTCTCTTCATTTTCCCACCCTCTTCCTTTGCATGTCTGTAGCTCTAATATTTCTTTTATTCATCCTGTGAATTGTGCATCTTGGCCAAACCATCTTATTTTTGCTTTCTTCAGCTCAAAGTGAATGGTGAATTACTTCAAAAATGCTATTCCTATCCATGAAGAAATCACAAGATTTTGAAAGGGGAAAATGCTTCTGTTATTTGAGCGATATGATGATGTTGTTATTTGAGCTATATTATTATTATTATTATTATTATTATTATTATTATTATTATTATTATTATTATTATTATTATTTATCATCATCATGCATGCCAAAATGTCTTCTTGACTGTTTTTGTGCTTTTGTTGATACTTGATGTTTGTTAACTGTTTTGTCTATACACCCAAACCTGCCTTGAAGCTAAATTTTCTGTTTATTGGACTTGCAGCAGCGCTGCCAATTATTAAAACAACAAATTTGGATCTCTTATATACAGTTTTGAGTTTGCTATTAGATAATGTTGCTGCTGCAGTTCTTGCTGTGACGGTCCCTGTTACGAGAATGACTTGACATTGCATCACTTTTTATTTATTTTTTAATACGTGGGTTTCGTTTTCATTTTTCCTTCAGATGATTTTCCCATTTCAGTGGCAGTGTCCCTACATCCCCCTCTGTCCTTTGTCTCTGGCAACGGTGCTCAGTGCTCCTGTCCCATTTATAGTTGGAGTTGACTCCCGGTACTTTGATCTCTATGACCCTCCACAGGATGTGGTTTGCGTTGACTTAGATACAAACATGGTGTACATGTAAGTGGTTGTTTTTTTCAGTTTTTGTTTATATCCTCTGTCTTTTGTGTATGCGTGTCTCTCTGTGTTTTAAGGTATTAATGTGAATTTGAATGTATTTATTTTATCCATTCAATCCAGTGAATTGGCCTTAAAATAGATCCAAAGTCCGTTAGATTCCTGTAAGTCATTGGAGTTGAATACCAGGCCGTTCTGTTTGCTTTTTGGTTTTCGTCTGCTCCCTGCTCCCCCAACTGTAGCTCTAGCTCTAGATGCCCTTTCCTGAGTTTTGGGAGTAGTTTGAGAGCCAGTGTGGTGTAGTGGTTAAGAGCGGTGGACTCATAATCTGGTGAACCGGGTTCGCGTCTCCGCTCCTCCCCATGCAGCTGCTGGGTGACCTTGGGCTAGTCCCACTTCTCTGAAGTCTCTCAGCCCCACTCACCTCACAGAGTGTTTGTTGTGGGGGAGGAAGGGAAAGGAGAATGTGAGCCACTTGGAGACTCCTTCGGGTAGTGAGAAAGCGGGATATCAAATCCAAACTCCTCTTCTTCTTCTTCTTTGGTGAATGGCACTGAGGGAGTGAGCTGCTCTTTCATTTTTAAGACGAGTTTTGGAGGGGAGCCTCAGAAGCCCATCTGTGTGTGGCTTCATGCAAACTACTCTTGATCCCAGACTTAAAACAGAAAAAACTCAGATACAGTAGAAAGCATGTCAAAGATTAGTAACCAGAGAAAAGCCGAGTCTTGGCTTCCCAAAGGCAAATATTTGTTAATGGACGGCATTGGAAGGTGGTGGGCTCTCCTTCCTTGCAAGCTTTTAAGCAAAGGTTGGATGGCCATCTGTCATGGATGCTTTAGTTGAGATTCCTGCATTGCAGAGGGTTGGACTAGATGACCCTGGGGGTCCCTTCCATCTCTACAATTCTGTGATCTCATGGTCTAAATGTGCTGGCCTCTGCTTCTGGCTACACGGTTGTGGCTTGACCAGCAACGACACGGTGGAGCTTTGAAGGCGCAGATGTCACGGCCTGTACCACGAGCTGTTATTGGCCTTCCAAGAAATGGGGAACTTGAGCCCACCAAGGCGCTTTTGCAGTTCAGCTCCCATCAGTGCGAGCCAGCAGAGCCAATGGTCAGAGCCAATGGGAGTGGAGTCCATTGAAATAACTGTTTGCTCTAATGTAGTTCTAACAGCACTTGGGAGGGTAGTGTATGCGTCCTCACAATTTCTTCTCCGGGTCGGTTTTTTGGGGGTAGCGGAGGGGAGACCACTGGGGCACCCACGGGGTGATCTTTGGATTGGAGTGGGGGAGTTCTGAGCAAAGTGGGGGGATGGGGTTTGACGAAACAAGAGTGGGGGCTTTGGGAGGTAGGCTGGGATGGGGGCTGAAGGAGCAGTGAGAGGGTGGGTGTTTGGGCCAGGTGTAAAGGGAGGGGGGTTGGTGACGGATTGGGGGGTTGGGGTAGGCAGGGTTGGAGAAAAACAACTACCAGACTTTTAGAAGATATCTGAAGGCAGCCCTGTTTAGGGAAGCTTTTAATGTTTAATAGATTATTGTATTTTAACATTCTGTTGGAAGCCGCCCAGAGTGGCTGGGGAAACCCAGCCAGATGGGCGGGGTATAAATCATAAATTATTATTATTATTATTATTATTATTAGGGAGTAATGGGAGCAAGAGTGGCAGCCTCTAGTTGCATTTATTTGCCTGTGAGTATGCGATTGATCTGATGCAAGACCTGTGTTCAAAACGATAAAGCCACATTACAGTTCGTGCCACTTTTAGTACAAATCAATGGGCTGCTTTAGATCTGACACCGAACCATGGCTTGACGTGATGATAATGAGCTAGAGCCGTCTTGCCCTTGGCCTGATCCAGCAGGGGTCTTCTTATACAGCTTGCCTTGTAGTCCCAAGACAACGCCTTGTTTTTTTCAGGACAGGAATTCACCGGAAGCAGAAGACCTAAACTGCTTCTCAAACACAATGATAAACCTGTCAGTCCACAGTTTCATACTGGGGAACCTGTGAACGACTCTCGTATCTGGACATCTGTTAAAATATAGGATTCATGCCCAGAAATGGCCTCATGGGGAAGTCCAACGGGCCAAGATTGGTTCTTGGGCTGGAATTTCCACACACCTGACCTAGAGACACAAAAATCCCCCTCAGGAGCTGAAGGTCTCTTGCCTTGCGTCGTCAGGGAACAGTGTAATCCTGCAAAAGGTCAAAGGCAGTTCTGAACACAAAGTGCAAATGAGCCGCAACATAATTTAAAGTTAACACCACCAACACCGGGAATGAAGTCCCTATGTGATTGTACTAAATGGGGGTCAGCAAACCAATCATTTTTGCAGCGAGGATCAAGTTGGTCGACCAACGAATAGCTTAATGTTAATTGGAGCTAGGTTACATTAACTAAAACACAAAGTGTTCTGTAAAGAAGCATACAGATCTTACATTGGTCACCACAAAATTACCCAAGAACAGTTGCCAAGATGACCTTGCGCCGAGGAAGAGGAAGAATAGCACTTATCAGAAAAGCAAAGCGCTGTCACAGATAAGACACTTGTCACAGATAAGCAGGTCTTGTGTGTCTCTCTGGTGCGACCAACTATACTATGCCATAGTGATGGAGGCATTACGAAGTCCCAGAAAAATGTTGAATAGCTTTCATTCATCAGACATCCTCTTCACTGTCTGCCTTCAGTTGCTTTCAGAGTCTATTAACAGAAGTGACAATGAGAAGCTGTTTGTGTGCAGATATTGGGCGGGTCGATGGGTCATTTCCCCCCTCATATTAGTTTTTGTTGTTGTTGTTAGTGGGAGGAAGGCTGCCTGCTGGTTAATTACAGGGTTCCCCTAAATGCATATCTGTGTCAGGGAGAAGCAAGTATTCTTCTAACAGCCCTGATACCATTCTTGTAGTGCTTTCTCTCCGTCTCACCCATTTTAAGAACTGAAGGCAGCTATGAATAATCTAGCCTCTATATCTGACTATACCTCTACATTTAACTAAAACAAAATAAAAAATAAAAAAAATTCCTTCCAGTAGCACCTTAGAGACCAACTAAGTTTGTTCTTGGTATGAGCTTTCGTGTGCATGCACACTTCTTCAGATACCATGCACACGAAAGCTCATACCAAGAACAAATTTCTTGTTGTTGTTCAGTCATTCAGTTGTGTCCGACTCTTCGTGACCCCATGGACCAGAGCACGCCAGGCACGCCTATCCTTCGCTGCCTCTCGCAGTTTGGCCAAACTCATGTTAGTAGCTTCGAGAACAAACTTAGATGGTCTCTAAGTTGCTACTGGAAGGAATTTATTTTTTATTTTGTTTTGACTATGACAGACCAACACGGCTACCTACCTGTAACTGGATCTACATTTAACTGTTGGCCTTAGCAATGGTAACACATGACATTAAGTATTAATCCACAAATCCCATATCCTGGTATTCTTTTTTTTTAATTTAATGTGGTTTTATTTTGTTTTCTAAGGTGCAGTTTTATTTCTCCTAAATGTTGCAAAACTTCCTCTCAAGCACCAGGAGGAATATAAAAAGCTGAGTTATATATCCCAGTCTTGGTCACGATCCAAAAAAGGATTATGCGCATGTGTTAATGAGCTGCACACAGCCAGAATTATATTTCTGCATTTTTGATGTGGCTTCCCTTGCAGAAGACACAGGCCTCATTTTAAGCAGCAGAGAAGCTGCGAAGCTGTGTGCTGCAGCTGTGCATGTTCCATAAACACTAATTATTTAGATCCTGCCCTTGATCTTGAATATAAAGGAGCAGTTCCCACATTTGCATGCATAGCGTAGGTTTTGTGTGAAATGATGCCATGCTGGTGGACACAACAGATTCCAGCAATTATTTTCCCCCCTCTCCAGATGCAAATAGACTCCAACTCCCATCAGTTCTACCGGAATGGCCAGTGGTATGGGATGTTGGGAGTTGTGGTCCAGTAAAAGTTCCCCACTCCTGGATCAAATTATTTATTTTTGGTTGACAGCCTGTTCCCAGAGTCTGCAAGCCCAGGAGGGGAGGAAAAAACATGTTTGCTTCTTTCTGACACTGGCCTTAATCTCAGAGAAATAACAGCATAGTGATTCCTCGTGGTTTTGAATGTTTTCAGTTCTTGCAGTTATAATAGTTTAAAGGCACATCTGAAAAATGAAAACACTTGAATCTGTTGCCGTACATGAAAACGCTCCTAGGTTCAAAACTCATTAAAAGTAATAATCCATTGAAGGTACGAAATTGTATGCCTGCCAAATTTAATTGTACCTGAGTGATTCCCTCCTTCCCTGACTGGAGGGGGAAATCAGTTAAAATGTGGGAAACCATTTTTAAAAATTCAGACGCTGAAATAGGAGAGGGAACTCCAGTTTGGAATACTGCCTAAATCAAACTTAAAGAAAATTCGTGCGTTCTGGGGTTAGATCCAAATTCAGTTGAGAGAGCTCTATCTCTTTTTCACGAAACCCAATAGCTGCTACCAGATGTTTCACTTCGAAAAAACAAAAGGTGCTTTGGAGTGTGGGAGCGTTATAATTTCCTTTCTTCTTGGGCGTTAAGAAATGCTAGAATAAAGCAATACATTTTCCACCTTTAAACATATATCCATTTTGATTTGTGTGTTTTCTCAATCGTGTAGATCAGATGATAAGAAGAGCATGAACTGGAAGCAGCTTCCTAAGAAGCCATGCAAAAGCCTTCTCAGCACCTTAAAGAAATTGCATCCACAACTGGCATTAGGTAAACCATGGTGTAGAAGGAGAATAAAGTTGATTTAAGCAAAAGAAGATAATTACCGGTATAATCAGTAGGGGAACTTCTTATCTTCCTCTTTGGGTCCTTTTCTTGCTTCTTATCAAGAGCTGTTGTTTCTGTCTGCTGTAAAACTACTTGCTTCCACACAGGTGGAAAAAGGCCATGGTGCATTTCAGCTAAAACTCTTTATTTGCACACATCACATTTTCCTGTGACGGGTAGAAAGTGCCAGGGCGGTGATTGCAAAGGAGATTTACTTTGCTGTGTGTCTAGGAAAGACAAACACCTTTTGCTGTTTACTGAAGGCTATATTTTGAATGCATAGTGCCCAAGCATAATGCTAGTTTCAGTAACCTCGCTGAATTAGCATGCACTTTTATTTCAGCTTTCACAGATCTGCTGATAAAAGCGTATGGCATAACAGCTTGAAGCTAAGAGGTTATGGCGAATGGTAAAGTTCAAATCGAAATGGAGGTTTTAGGTTCCAAACGCTGTAAATTGCACTCGCTCTTAATTCGCCTCTGTCTACGCATTCCTTGATGGTTAGCCTTTTAAATATTTAAATAAACCACACCTGTGGAACTGCAAAAAAAACCCAACCTTGTGTTATCATATAACATTGTATTATTAGATTCTCCCCTATGTGTCATAAATTCATGGGCTGTTGCATTAAGGTGGTTTTTAAATCTTTTAAATCTTTTAAGCTGTATTCTAATTAATTGTGGGTTTTTTATGTTTCATGTTTTATTGTGATTTTGGTGGTGTGAGCCGCCCTGAGCCTGGCTTTGCCGGGGAGGGCGGGGTACAAATAAAAATTATTATTATTATTATTATTATTATTATTATTAACCCTTTAATTCAGCTTGCCTCCTTCCAACCTCTACCCCAGTTCACAGAAAGACGCAAGAAGGCTCTGCGGTCGAGATGACACCTATAGAGGCAGACTTCTCGTGGCACAAAAAGAACACGCAATTCGAAACGGAGATTCAGGAAGCCTTTCTACGTTTCATGGCGTCTATTTTAAAAGGGTACAGGACGTTTCTTAAACCGATCACCCAGGCACCTTCAAATAAAGCTACTGCTACAGATTCCTTGTTTGACAATCAAGGTGAGTTTTGAGAAGAACATGGGCACTGTTTGAAATGAAATCCTAGCAGCAGTAACAGGGCCATTCTCAGCTTGTGTCTCGCAGACGGCCTCTGTATATCCACAGGGCTGCACTTTGCATGTTATTGGACTTCAGAGTTGGAGAGCAGTAGAGTTTAAAGTCTTTGCAGCACCAGAGTGTGCTGGAAGCTTCTTGCACAAGCCCTATTGAAATGAATGGGAAAACCTGTTTATTTTTGTTGGTTTCTCAAATGCACCAAGCCTAGAATATATAAATATCATCTGTTAAGGTTACATGGGCACTCAAGGTTTGAATTTTAAGGGTTCCCACCCTGCCCCCATCCCTAACCTCATGAAGACTCTCTTATTTTCCTAGGAAGGTTAAGATCTCCAGGCGTGCTTAGCTCTGCTTTGATCATGTGTGTTTTGTTTTCTATGCTGTAGTTGGTCTTGCTTTGTTTAACTTCTGGGGTTTTTGTGGGTTGCTTTTTTATAGTTTTAAACTTTTGACCGTTAAGCACCTGGAGGACATTATTACCTGGGTGGCATATAATGATATAAAGAAATATGAGCGGCAAACACTTATAATATAGTGGGGAAATGGCAAGTTGCTAAAGTAAGAAGCTCAATATGCAAATAAGTGAATTGTGAACCTTTTATTTCTAGCCAATTGTCTCGTTTCTTAACTAGGGTTTTTAAAAAGTAGGGACCGTGCCTACGCAAAATTCTACACGGTTTTAACAAAGACACAGATATTTAGCAGCTTCATTGTGGAATGCAGTTTTGTGAGTGACAAAGATACTGGACTGGCATTCTTTGATGACTGCGTAGAAAAGGTAAAAAACTTCTCTCTCTCTCTTTTTGTCTAACTAAAATGTGACAGTGTTAGGCTTTTGATTCTCTTTACTAAACGCTCCCGAGTCTCTCCTCCTTGGATGTGTCAGGAATGACATTTCACCTCCTGAAACAGCTTGAGTTGAGTTGCTTCTTGTAGTTTTATACAGGAAACGTGTGTGGCTAAATAGCAGCGCAGTATCTACGTATATCAGCATTAATGGAGAAGCCCATGTAGTAGAACTTGACAATAATTGTAGTCATGTGGATATAGAGCCCTTGGAGCCTGTTTTGGATGGCACAACTCTAGCTCAAACTCTTTTATAATGGCAGAGGGACTTATCCATGGCCCTGTGTGCTTTGTCTCTCACTCAGCTTGCTAGTCCAGGCTAGAAGATTCCATGAGTACCGTATTTTTAGGTGTATAACACGCCCCCGTGTATAAGATGACCCCTATTTTGGGGGACTCCAAATTAAGAAAACGTGGTTGATTGCCCAGAGTTGTTGAGCTCACCTGCCTGACCGACGCTGACAACCACACGCATCGCCAGAGCCACCAATCGTCTGCCCGCTTGCTGCCAGTGGCAGCCAATCAACAGCAGGCCTTGCAACAGGCACCAATCACCCGCCCAATTGCCACAGCGGCAGCCAATCAACAGCAGCCCTTCCCACAGCCACCAATCACCCACCCAATCGCCGCTGACAATTATTTTAAAATGATAAAGCATCGTTTTATACACGGAAAACTCTGGTATATGAATCTCCCGTACACTGAAAAGTATGCCTACTTCTCCTTTGGGAGCTTTGTGTGTTTAAAATGCAATAACAGCTTTTGTTAGGCAAAGAGTATGGAAAACAAAATTATACTCAGTTTTGGAGTTTTTAATATATGCTTTCCTAATTTTATTTCTATGGCCTTTTATAGCTTTTTCCAGAGAAAGGATCAGAAAAAGGAGAAAAGGTATTTATTTACTTCCTGTAGGGACATTTTAAGAGTTTCTTGGTATTTCGCATGTCTGGACAATATCATGGGAATTGTGGTTGTTTAATTATATGCCTTGGAATTTTTGATAGGCTGGTACAGAGCATCTGATAGCTGCAAAATGCATGCCTTGTAAACTGGCCATGCATTGATTTTTTTCAGTGGACATTTTTGTAACTTGCCCTGGGACCATTTGGTGAGGGTCAGGCAATAAGTACAAATAATAAATCAATAAATAGACTTGGCACATGTCTATTCATTTTTTCATGGTGCTGCTTCCTGTACTTAGAGATGCAAGGCAAGGCATTAAACTGGCATCGTCACCTGCAATTTCAATATGATGTATTTGTAGGCTGATACGGATTCCACAGAGGATACCCGATTGATTGAACTTGATGAGTCGCAGAAGAGTGAACACACGGTGTTTATAATGCCACCAGAACCTCCCCCTGATGACGGGCAGGATAGGCTACCTAGATACAGGTAAGGCGACCTGGATACATTTTTGTCTTCATCCTATTTATAAAGATTTTTCTATCATACTTCAACCTTTTATATTAGCCTTCCTACTTTAAAAATTACATTGCTACCTTGGTTTTGGTCTGTTCTGAATTCTGATAATGTTGCAGCGATGGTGCTTGGTGTTTCCTGCTTTTTTTCCTACCCAATTTCATTAACAATGGATATTCCCAATGTCTGAAAGTTATTTTGTCTTGTGAAAGAAAGGTATCTCGCTTTTACAGTCTTGCATAGCCTAGCATTCTAAATATAAGCTAAAAAATTGTCCAGTAGCACCTTAGAGATCAACTAAGTTTATTCTGGGCATTTTAACGCTGATCAGATGTTTGAGCAGCTACTTGGAGAAAGTGTGGCATAGTTTCTTTGCATATTCAGTAGGATAGATGGATTGTAAAGGTAAAAGTAAAGGGACCCCTGACCATTAGGTCCAGTCGCAGACGACTATGGGGTTGCGGTGCTCATCTCGCTTTACTGGCCGAGGGAGCCGGCATACAGGTCATGTGGCCAGCATGATTAAGCCGCTTCTGGCGAATCAAAGCAGTGGATGGAAACGCCGTTTACCTTCCCGCCGGAGCGGTACCTATTGATCTACTTGCACTTTGACGTGCTTTCAAACTGCTAGGTTGGCAGGAGCAGGGACCGAGCAACGGGAGCTCACCCCGTCGCAGGGATTCGAACCGCCGACCTTCCGATCGGCAAGCCCAAGAGGCTCAGTGGTTTAGACCACAGCGCCACCCGCGTCCCTTAAGAATCTCAGGTACCAGGAGTGAAAAAGGAAATTTTGGAGAGTCACTCAATGTTAGGGTGGACAATATTGGCTTGACTCTGTGCATGTTACGAGTGTCTACGTGCATACATGTACATGTGTACGAAACAGATTCTTGCCATTTTTACTAATTAAAATGACATATTTGATCTTATGGTCCCCACCCGCCCCAAAGCAGTTTACTAATCACTGTGGTATATTTTCTAGTATAGTTTTATACCTTGCATTTAACATTCAGCTGCATTCATCCCTCTGTATTTCTAGGAGTGGTACCTTGGGTTACAAATGCTTTGGGTTACAGACTCCGCTAACCCGGAAGTAGTACCTCGGGTTACGAACTTTGCCCTAGGATGAGAACGGAAATTGCGCGGCGGTGGCAGCAGGAGGCCCCATTAGCTAAAGTGGTACCTCAGGTTAAGAACGGTTCGGGTTAAGAACGGACCTCCGGAACGAATTAAGTTCGTGACCTGAGATACCACTGTATGGCTAAAATCCACCATGCACAATAGTGTTTTGGGTTGGAAGTTGTGGAAGTGGTGTCTTATGCAAAGTATATTGTGCTTCAACAAACAAACAGGCTTGCTCACACCTTTTGAACTCTCTTTCAGCTATAAAACCTTCCCCAGGCTAGACTTGAAGCTCTTTGACAGACCGCAAGAGCTCAAGCTTTCGTTCAGCCGGCACTCAACTGGAGGAAGCATCTCTAATAGTCCAGCGCTTATGGCAAAGAGGACAAAGCAGGTCAGGTTTTTATTTATAAGCAACGTAGTAGATTATATAAGAGCAGGCTTCCTCAACCTCGGCCCTCCAGATGTTTTGAGACTACAATTCCCATCATCCCTGACCACTGGTCCTGCTAGCTAGGGATCATGGGAGTTGTAGGCCAAAAAACATCTGGAGGGCCGAGGTTGAGGAAGCCTGTATAAGAGGAAGCATATATTTTATGTAAGCAACTGAGAGGTGGTGTTTTTTAAAATAATTAAGTGATATATAAGTCTTGTGAAATAAAATACCGTATTTTCCGGCGTACAAGGCGACTGGGGGTATAAGACGACCCCCAGTTTTTCGAGTTAAAATATAGAGTTTGGGATATACTCTATATTTTAACTCAAAAAATGTCGAGCGGCGCTGGAATCGCGTCTGCGGCTCCGCAGAAGCGATTTCTGGCGCTGCGGAAATTTTGGGTATGGGCAGCGCGGCACCAGAAATCGCTTCTGCGCGTGTCCGCAGCTCCGCAGAAGCGATTTCTGGCGCTGCGGACATTTTGGACATGCGCAGAAGCGATTTCTGGTGCTGCGCTGCCCATATCCAAAATGTCTGCAGCGCCAGAAGTCGGTTCTGCGGAGCCACGGATACGATTCCGGCGCTGCTCGGCAAGTCCCCGCGCCGCGCTGCAGTATCCGGCGTACAAGACGACCCCCGATTTTGGAGCAGATTTTTCGGGGTTCAAAAGTCGTCTTGTACGCCGGAAAATACGGTAAATATGTAACTCTGAGAATAGCTGAATGTTCAGCTCTAAATATTTGAAGCAGAGCTAAAACCCTGGGAAAAGCCATACTTTCAGAACTGCTTTCTGTCTTTCACACTGCATGTTGTTAAAGGATTGTGAGATGTGACGTTCCGACTGATCGCTGTGATTTTGCTTTGCTTTGCTTTTCTGTAGGAGATAAAAGCAGCTCATAAGCTTGCCAAGAAATACTACACCAATGCTTCCCAGTGGGCCAAGTGTCTCTTCAGCCATTGCTACAGCTTATGGTTCATTTGTCTCCCAGCTTATGTCAGGGTTTCCCACCCCAAAGTCAGAGTCCTGCAGCAGGCATACGACATTCTTATTAAAATGAGGAAAACTGATGTGGAACCACTAGATGAAGTAAGTTAAGCAAAATCATGTACCACATAAAGAGATCCAAATGCATTTTTAATTTCTGCATGGTATTTGTATTGTAGAACTGTTTGGGTTTTTTTACCAGAAATTTCAAGCTTCCTTAGTTTTGGATTAAATGAACTTCAGATATTTCCTTTTTTCCTCTGAATACAGAAATCAGATACAGCCTGCTAAATAAGCAAGCCAGAAATCCATTTAGTGACTTGAAATCTTGCTATCTTACTCTGCCAATATAACTGCTTAGAGGAAGAAAATGTGATGAATTCTGTCAGTTATTAGAACTACTACCAATAGCAGACCTTTAGATCTTTTTAATCACAGCAATTGCCTTCACATCCATCATTCCCGGGTGGTGCTGTTTCTGAGTTAGACTTGGAAGAAGAGAAATATGATGTGTTCCCTGTATACAATCCTTTCCTCTCTAAATGTGGGAAAGTAGTTTTGGCAAACTCTAATTGTCTTCCCTCAGAGAATAACATTTGCCTTGCTCCACGGTCAAGCACACATAATCAGGAATATGTCTTGCTTTTACCGGACCCTCCTGTAATTTTGTAAAAAGTCCAATTGCTCAAAACTTTCTTCTTACAATTCACCTATAAAAATATAAATTAATGGCCAGACGAGAAAGTGAAGTTTCCCTGGGGAGAAAAGCATGAAAAAAGATGGCAGTGATGCAGAAAAGGGGGAATTATTTTGGACAGGTCAGCTTAAACCATCTGCAAACTTTAAAAGCTTATTCTGAAACTATTTGTCTCCTCTTCCACTTGGACTGTAATGGGGAATGTAATAATCTTGGCTCTAACGTATCGTCACACTCGCTTCCTTTAGTGAGTTTCCTCCTCTAAACCTTGCCTCAACCAAATTTAGATAGGGAAAAATAGAGAACGTGTGTCCATGCAGATGTCACCCTTTGGAAGTAATGAGAAAAGTATAATACTGAATTAGCGCCACCAGAATAATCTTCCAAAACCTGGCATGAGGAACTGAAAATCCCATTAGCCATCACATCAGGATTGTCCCAGTAATAAGGCAGAATGTGACCTTTGTTTGGGGTGGTATCTATGGGTGGTGAGGGGAATTTCGGCCCAACCCCTCATTATTAGCTTGGCTTATTATTGGTATTATCATTCTCCCCCACCTCCCCCCTGACTTTTCTTTCCTCACTCTGAGAAAGGGCTAAGGCGATCCTTCTTCAGAGTGAGAACTATATATGAGAGGGCCTGTGCCGTACCAGCTTGGAGATCTGTTTTGAACTTAAATTTCATTATTGAAAGTTTCTTTTAAAAACTATAAACATTCCTTCCTGGTCCACTGCTGTCAACCAACCCTCCACAGTGGGACCTTGGTTGACGAACAAATCGGCTCCCAAATGCCGCAAACCCAGAAGCAAGTGTTCCGGTTTGCAAACTTTTTTTTGGACGCCGAGCGTCAGACGCTGCTTCTGATTGAGTGCAGGGGGAAAAAAGGAGATTTGGGGAGGGAGGGAGGGAGGAGAGAGAGAGGGGGGGAGGGAGGGAGGGAGGGGGAAGGAAGGAAGGAAGGAAGGAAGGAAGGAAGGAAGGAAGGAAGGAAAATAAAATTCAGAAAGTAAAGGACTTCCAATTCTTCGTCTGTCTGCTCTATATAAACAATATTCACTTCATCCACTCCAGTATAACACCGAACAAAGCCACTTTCTACGAACAAACATTATCTTCAACCCTGAAATCCAAATGTCATTGTTTCTTTTTCTTTTTCATGCACAAAGTCATAGAGGAGGCCTTTTTTTAATCTTTTGTAGGCAGTCACATCTGGCTCTGAAGTTCCTTCTAACAATGTGAACTTTCCCATCTTTTACCAGGTGTGCTATAGGGTTGTGATGCTGCTTTGCGGACTTTGGGGCCATCCTGTCCTGGCTGTGAGGGCCCTCTTTGAAATGAAAATCGCTGGCATAGAACCCAATGCCATCACATATGGGTACTACAACAAGGTAAGCAAGCAATGGGGTGAGCGGTTGGGGGGGAGGCCACAATCAAGTAGGCCCTTACACACCGTGTAGATTCCCCTTGTTCTGGGTGATGACCTTGAGGAACCTTCCTGTTTAGGCCTGTTATTTAGAGCCAATTCTGAAATAATGGTACGTGTTCATCGTATTTTGAAAGGAATCCCTTGAGCCACCTATCTGTTGTAATTGGTAATGGATCTCACTTTTTCATCAGTCGAATCTGTTGGATATTTTTCAGGGCATTGTCCCATAAATGTTAAAATCCCAGCATCTCTCAGGTTTAGTTGTGAGATTGTTTCAAAGGGGGGAACTTCTGAGCATAGCTGTGGTGCAATATAGCATTGTCCCTGAGATTGCAATAGATAAATGCGAGTTATTTGAGTTTGTTAGAGCATTTTGACCACAGGAAACATTTGCTTAATCATCTCACTTTTCCAGGCAGTTTTGGAGAGCCCATGGCCCAGCAGCAATCGCAGCGGTATATTTCTCTGGACGAAGTTGCGAAATGTGGTGCACAGCATGGCACAATTTAGGCAATGTCTCAGAAAGTCAACACAATGTTCACAGGCTATTTCAATACCAGGTAATCCTACAGACCAGCTTCTGCAGAATCAGCATTGGGGGATTTCATCAAAGATCCATGTAACATAATTTGAGAAGCATCAAGCTGTATCTTGTTGGAAAGAGAGTGGGGGAAAAGGCACCTTTCCCCACCCATTGTGACACTACACACAGGTATTCAGATTCTGGACAATGGTTTGTCAAGAAATGAGTTGGGAAAGTTTTGCTTCTGTTTCTGATTAATGACAGCTTTCCATGTCCTCCGAATCCGGGCAATTTGTGGTTAATTTCAATTCCAGTTGGTAGAGCAAGACCATTTCAGCTTGCTTTCATTAACCAAAAATAAGATGATCCACAGTTTATAATGTGATGGCATTGCTAGAGATTTTGAATCCCAGTTTTTGTCCCATGTTGGACCGATTTTTTAAATTTGCATATGCTTTATACGTATATAATTGTGTTTTTTCTTATTTTTGTAACATTGCTCGGGGGTGTTTTATGGGCGAGCGATTCAT
This sequence comes from Darevskia mixta, assembly GCA_034641385.1. Taxonomy (NCBI): domain Eukaryota; kingdom Metazoa; phylum Chordata; class Lepidosauria; order Squamata; family Lacertidae; genus Darevskia; species Darevskia mixta. The sequence continues at coordinate 23,716,111 of JAWWNH010000017.1, forward strand.
AAAAGTACAGTGGGACCTCTGTTTTCGAACGTAATCCGCTCTGGAAGACCGTTCGGCTTCTAAAAAGCTCGAAAACCGAAAGCGGAAGCCTCAATTCAATAGGGGAACTCTAAACGCAAGTCGCGTAGCACGTTCGGCTTCTGAAAATTGTTGCAAAACCGAAGCAGTTACTTGCGGGCTTTCGGTGTTCGGGTTCCAAAATGTTCGTCAATTGAGATGTTTAAGAACCGAGGTTCCACTGCAATTAAATGCATGCTAAAAGAAAGCAAATAGGAAGCTGAAACTTTAGCTTCCGATCTCTTTGCTGCTGCACTGGAGGGATGGAGTTGGGGGGGCGTGTGAGCCCAGGGAGAGGCGAGAGTTACTCTCAATGGTCTAGCACTTTCTCTGAATGCAGCCAGATGCTGTCTTTTTCCTTTTTCCAAATATTCACGTCTTTTGTATCTAATTCACTGTTGTTCCTGTCTTCAGCTCCTCAGATGCTCACGGGTGGAAGTGATGGGGACACGGTGAGCCATGATAGTGTGACTAGTTCTAATGATGCTAACAGTGGGGAGCACACCTTCTTCGTCAGAGACTTAGTCAGGCTTGATTCCATTGCTAATCACTCTAGCACAGGTACTAGATACGTTGGGTTTCACTAACTGCACATCCTCCTCCTGGTACAGTGGTTCCCAATTGGTGGTCCGTGGGCCCCAGAGGGGTCCGTGCAACCCAACCGGGGGGGTCCACGGCACCATCCACATAACAAAAACTACCATAGAGGTGTCAACATTTTCAAAAGTGGGGGTCCTACTTTTGGCTTTCGAAAAACGGGGTCTGCAGCCCTTAGCTCATTGGGAACCTCTGTCCTAATACATTGCTGACTTGAATTTCCCTCGCGTCGTTCTCTCTGTTTGCAAGAAGTCGTGTACCGTGACATTTTGAGAGTTGAACAGCAGAATCCATCAGGACACAGTTCACGGGGTGATCATCAGGAAGCAAATGGCATGTGTCAATCACAGGCTGAGTGCATGTTTCTCCATGGGTTCAGGCATAGAAGTATCTCACTGGCGTTATTCCGCATCTCATGATGTGGGTCCTAAAGGAGGAATAACGGGACGATATTAATGGGAAAGGGGGGGGCATGACACAGAGTTCTGTTGATTAATAATAAGGAAATGTAGCTTTGTGTCAACTTGGAACTTGAATTCGCCCACCCTAGAGCAATTTGGTCTTCAGAAGCCAGTGGATAAGGCAAATTCTTGTACAGACATGTAATCTGTTGATAAGAATAGAGCATGCTGTTCAAATTACAAATTGGCAAACAACCCGTTGGCAGGAAAACTATTGTGTTATATGTATATAGAAATGTATATTTGAACTTGGCTTACGTTTCGGGGAGGGAAAAGGGGAAATTGCTAAGAAGCAGCTGCGTACCTAATAGGGAATATAGTGTTTCAGCCAAAGCAGCAATAACTTGCATCAGGTAGAAACATTATAGATTGTAACCAACATTTGGTGGCCAGATACGAATGTGCATTTAGGGATTTGTTTGGTTTTTGCTTAGCTCTGTGTAGTGTATTTTTATGAATACTCCTTAAACGTTTGCTTCCCTCTCTCATTCAGCCTTTCAAATGATATATGTTATGCATTTTAAATAAAGGCAATACTTTAAATAAAGACACACATAGACCCTCCTCATAGCCTGTCCATGTTTTTCCTCTTCTCTCACTTTCTGGACTAAACTTTCTGACATCTTTCCTTTTTAAAGCATTTTGAGTCTCTCTTTCCTGTGTAGATGGCCTGGCTGTTCTTGCCTTGTAGACGACTAAACATTCCTTCTCTCTGATCTCTGTTGCTCTGCTTCTTGCTCTGTGCTGTCCCTTGGTGTGGGGTGCAGACTTGCATGGCGCGAAGCCTTGGAGGCAAATGTGCACTAATTCTGCCCTTGAATGTTAACCACTCCAGGTAAATGTTCCCATTTATTAATGGGGTTCTTTTGTCACTTCGTGCACAAGGAGTAGTTAGAGGGGTTTTTTCTTAACCTGATATTGCAAACAATGACCAGTTGGTGTAGCATACTTACTTGTAAGAACAAAGTTAGACACTTTCCATTAATCGGTTAATTGCCAGGAAGCCTCCCTGCCAATAGTAAAAACACAGATCCTGTTTGCCGTTAAGCAAGCTATCCTATAAGGAGATGTGCTGCAGAACCTCTGTTTGGTACTTGGCACAGGTTCATGTTGCATGCATTTATGTTTCTGACCATCTTTGTGTATCTAATGGACTGAACGAGGGGGCTATAGCAGAGAGATACTGGGTTTTCTTAGGCTCTGTGACCATTGGGTAGCTGCTGGGATTGGCAGACGCTGAGATCCCTCATTTTGCTGATCCTCAAAGGAAGAACAACAGCAGAAATGAGAAGCTGGAGGTGGCTGTGCTGTGAGAGGCCTAGACCCCAAGGCACAGCAGAGGTCTGACCAGTTAATTCAGTAGGATTGTGGCCCTGTAAACGTGTAATGGGCAAGTAGCTAACAGCAGTGGGATAAATACGGTAGCTTCTATCACAGAGAAGAGCAGGCTAATGCATATTATTGTGGGGTATGTGGTCAGTGCTGTTTTTCTAGAAAAGTGCCAGAACTCACCATGAAGGACTCCCTTGTTCTCTTGGAGCTGTGGTCTAAACCACTGAGCCTCTTGGGCTTGCCGATTGGAAGGTTGGCGGTTCAAATCTGCAGTACGGAGTGAGCTCCCGTTGTTCGGTCCCAGCTCCTGCCAACCTAGCAGTTCAAAAGCACGCCAGTACAAGTAGATAAATAGGTACCACTGCAGCGGGAAGGTAAATAGCATTTCTGTGCCTTCTGGTTTCCGTCACGGTGTCCCGTTGTGCCAGAAGCGGTTTAGTCCTGCTGGCCACATGACCTGGAAAGCTGTCTGCGGACAAACGCCGGCTCCCTCGGCCTGAAAGCGAGATGAACACCGCACCCCATAGTTGCCTTTGACAGGACTTAACCGTCCAGGGGTCCTTTTTACCTTATAATGGCCCTGGGAATGGTCCTTATTCCTCCAGGGAGAGTTACCATTTGTCAACTTCAATAACATCCTGCTGAAAATTCACTCTGCAGATCAGACCTCAAACAAACCTTTTCATTCTGTCTCTGCCGCTGCTGCTCTCTCCCCTTCGCACTCCAAATATTATGTGAGGGTAATTTTTGTGTGCCAGGCACCGAGAGTCGTCCCCCCCCCCCCAATAATGTAAAAGATCAAATGTGGGCTTGCCGATGGGGAAATAATTTGCTAGAACGTGTGTTGCATTTTCCCTCCCTGCAGGTGCTCAGTCCGATCAGGGTTATGGTTCTAAAGATGAACTTGTAAAGGATGACGCAGACAGTCTTCATACAACAGATACGCTTGTAGAAAAAGAGCTTGTTACCAAAGGTGACGACTTAATTGGAGGTACGGCGTTGGCAATTTTATTCGTTTTAGTGGTGCTTTATTAAGTAAACCACACGGACCTTGTATGTTTTTGATCTTGCTAGGGAAAGCACACGTTCAGCATGTTTACAGCCTCCACCTCAATCTTTCAGAAATAAAAAGGTTGGAGGAACAAACAATTAATAAAGAGAAGCTAGAGTTCGCTAGGCTGTGCTTTTTAATAGCAGTACAGTGGTTCCTTGGTTCTCAAACTTAATCCATTCCAGAAGTCCGTTCCAAAACCAAGGCTCGTTTTCCCATCGAATGTAATGGATCAATCCGTTCCAGACTTTTAAAAACAACCCCTAAAACAGCAATTTGACATGAATTTTACTCTCTGACGATACCATTGATCCATGAAATGAAAGCAATAAACGATGTACTGCAGTCACACAATCAATCAGTAGCTGAACTGGGTTCCACACAGTCACAAAAACAAAACAGAAAAGACGCAAAAATAAAAACACAAAATAAATAGCAAAAACAGACAGACCGCAGCGTAACACTCAAAAAGGGTGTGGCATTCAAATTAGAAGCGTAACACTCAAAACGGAGCACGTTCAGCTTCCGAAAAAAGATCACAAACCGGAACACTTCTGGGTTTGCAGTGTTTGGGTTCCAAGTTGTTTGAGTACCAAGGCGTTTGAGAACCAAGAGGCCACTGTACGTAGCCAGGAGAAGTTCAGCTGATTGGATCCCTCTCTTTCATTGTTGACGCTCTCTGTGCAACGTAGCTGTCAGAGACCCTCGTGCGTCAAGAGCTGGGAGTCTCAGGGCAGAAAGGAGCTCCCTCTTGCCGCTGCTCGCTCACCTGGAGGGGATGGGGAAACAGGTAGCAACATCAAGGAGAGGAAGCAGCAGGGTCTGGCGCTTGGGGGCAGGGTTGGCAGTGGGGTCCCCTGCTGGAATGTGGCCTGAGGTCGGTGCCCAGGGGTGCTAGTCCTGACTCCTAAGCGACTACCAACAATCTGCTATCTGAAGTACTGAGGGTGAGGATGCTTAGCAAGTACATGTTCTAAATTGTGGGACACCCTCTCCAAAGAAGTCTAGATCTCATCACTGGCCTTTTTAGTCTGCAGCCAAAACTTGGCTTTTCAGGGAAGTCTATGGGCTGTTTTAGGGTGCTGTCATCAATGTCATTTGCAGCCACTATTCCCTGTCTCTCTCCCCCCCCCCCCGCTTAAAATGTTACCTTTTGGGTGTGAGCGTGTATGAAGTGAAACTCTGTTTTGTTTGATTACGCACCGCTTGGTTGTAAAAAACAAAAAACCAAACCAAACACCTCAAAGTGGTTTAAATTTAAATATTTAGCTAAGTAAAAGTGCCTAAAATTCATTTTATAAAATGGTAGAAATGATACTTCTTTGCTGCAATGCACTGGTTTTGAGCTTCTGTTGTACTGGCAGAACATTTAACTCTTTGCCCTCCCTTCCCTTTTGAAGAATTTTGTGCTGCCGGTGAGTCTGTCGAAAAGCCACATCCCCATGCAGAACCGCACAGTCCGGTTGAAGCATCTCTACATCCGTCAAGCAGCATTGTCAAGATTCCCTCTTGTGTTTTTGACAGCACCGGCAGGAAGAGCAGCAGCGGTGAGTTAGTGAACACACTTTCGTTATTGTAGCTATAAAACGGATGGCCATTTGGCAAGCCTGATCCTGCCCAAGATAATGTCTTTGATCTGTCAGGTGCTGGAAGGTGTATAGGAATAATAAAGACCAGCGTTTGTGAGTATAGGCAGAATGCCTTTTCTCTCTCTGAGATGTTTCGCCAGACATGTGGGATTTCTAGCTGTACAGAATTAAGTCCTGCATTAAAAAATATTAGTTTGGCAGGTAGGTCCCTTCTGAACTTTCCAGTAGCCTTGCCCAGTGAGAGGTTTAGGAATGTAGCTGTTTTTATTTCGAAAGTAAAGTGTCTAACTTCAATATTTCTTGGGAAAGCATGTTGAATGTAATGTGTAGTTGTGCCTGTCAGCTCATCAAATTATTTACCTTTTACAGGTGAAACTCAAAACTTTAGAATATTGTGGAAAGGTTCATTTCTTTCAGTAATTCAACTTAAAACAGCCATCTGTCAAGAATGCTTTGATGGTGTTCCTGCTTGGCAGGGGGTTGGACTGGATGGCCCTTGTGGTCTCTTCCAACTCTATGATTCTATGATTCTAAAAGGTGACATTAATATATGAGATAGACTCATGACATGCAAAATGAGATATGCCAAGCCTTTATTTGTTATAATTGTGATGATTATGGCATACAGCTGATGAGAACCCCAAATTAACAATTTCAACTTTGGGGTTTTCATCAGCTGTATGCCATAATCATCACAATTATAACAAAGAAAGGCTTGGCATATCTCGCTTGGCATGTCATGAGTCTATCTCATATATTAAACTCCAGTAGCTAATGAAAACAATTGCTTACATAAATGGACTTTTCCACGATATTCTAATTTTTCGAGTTTCACCTGTATGTTTTTTGCGGTCCCTCTTTGGTATTCTCCTGTGCTTTTCATGCATTTTGCATTCATCATTTTTGCATTTCCTGAATCGATGCGTCGTTTTATTCATTCTCATGCTCTTTGTATGTTTAAAGGAACGGCCTCCAGTCCTCTTTTCATAGCTCAGGATACCGTTGAAGATTCCGTGTTTGACAGCAACACTTCTCCCAAGAGAACCAGCGAGAAAGGGAATAAAAAGCAAAAGCTTTTTTCAGAAAGGAGCTGCAGCTTCAGCTCCGAAAGCAGGGCAGGCATGTTGCGGAAGAAAAGCAGCCTGGATTTGAATTCCAGCGACGTAGCGATCATGATGGGCGCAGATGCAAAGATTCTTACGGCGGCTCTGTCCGGGAACAAAACATCGCCGCCGCCCCACGGGAGCAAACCCCACAGCTTTGACGCCGCAGGTGGCGGGCTGTTCTTCTCTGCCACAGACACGGCCAGGACTCGTGTGAGCGAAAATATTTGGGAAGCCGAGTCTAGGTCGTCCCCTGTTCTGGAGGAGCCCGAGGAAGGGCAGGAGCAGCTAGAAAATGGGCACGACGACCGCGCGGCCAAAGCGGAGAACGCCAACCCCAAACCTCTTGAAACCGCGCAGCCCCAAACGGAGCAGGCGGAACCCAAAGACGCAGCGAACAAGAGAAATAGTTTATATGGCGTGGCCAGGCCTGTTGAGCGAGAGGACGTTCAGGTGGGCCTGGACCCTTTGTCTTTGCTGGCAACCGAGACCGCAGAGCCCAAACCCGCCGAAGAGGAAGAAAAGTTGATGTCACCGGTCGTGGCACGCAACCTGGCCGATGAGATCGAAAGCTACATGAACCTGAAAAGTCCCCTCGGCAGCAAATCTTCCAGCATGGAACTCCACAGGCCGGACGGCGTGGGCCAAGAGGCAGCCTCCCCGTCTCTCCTAGGCCCTTCCCTCGAGAGGAGGTCCAGCTTGCCCTCCGATTCTGCCCCGCCAGCCCAGGTTCCGAACCCAAGCCGGAAGAGCCCCGCCGTCTCCAGGTCCAAAACGTTCACCGGGAGACCGAAACAGCTGGCCCTTTCGCGTAGCCAAAAGGAACGGTCGACATCTTTGACGGGCTTGGGCAAAACTTCTCCGCAAGCTTCGTTGGGTGCGGTCGTCACAACTCTGTCCGGTCTGAAGCTAGACCACATATTATCAGGACCTAAAATGGACGTCCTGAAGTCTGGGATGAAACAAGCGGCTCATGTCGCCAGCAAAGTGTGGGGTGCTGTGTCCTCAGCATATAGCTATTCAGACGATGAGGTCAGTTTGAATTCGTTTATTTTATTTTTCATTTTTTTTAAAAAAAACCCAACCATTTTTATTTGGTTTTACAAATATAATTTTATAACAATCCATATCCATATATAGAGATTTTCTGAATCTGGAGACCTCCCAATCCCCTTCATGGGTCCTGTTGTCAACATTTGAAACTGTCTATTATTCCAAAGTCTATATTTTATATCAATCCATATTATCCAAAACGTTTGTTACATTACAGGTGAGGCTAAAATCCTGCTGATGTTTTCATCTGCTTGCAATGATCTCCTAAATATATTATAATTTTCCCCCATTTTTATTATTATTATTATTATTATTATTATTAAGCTTTTGCCCTCTTGGTTCCTGAGCTTTCCAGTCAGCTTTGCCATTTCGACATAGTCCATCAGCTTGGTTTGCTATTCCTCTCTGGCGGGGACTCTTCCTTCTTCCCATCTTGAATTTAGTTATATTTTAACGGTTTCTAGGAGCCTGGTGATAGTTTGCTCTTTACAGGCAACAATTTTTTGGGAGGTTACATTCTGCTCTTCCGTGTATGTAATAGCCTGAAATCACATATATTGGAAGTGCCCTGGAGAGTTTTCCTGGCTCGAGCGGAGGCTCTTTCTGAATCCAGAAGAAGAGAATGTCCTCTTTGGGCTCTGGGGAGGGTCGTCTCATGAGCTGGAGGCATATCAGGGCTTTGCTGACACCTCCTTGGGACGCGGGTGGCGCTGTGGTCTAAACCACTGAACCTCTTGGGCTTGCTGATCAGCAGTTCGAATCTGCACGATGGAGTGAGCTCCCGTTGCTCTGTCCCAGCTCTTGCCAACCTAGCAACTTGAAAGCATACCAGCACAAGTAGATAAATAGGTACCTCTGCGGCAGGAAGGTAAACAGCGTTTCCGTGCACTCTGGTTTCTATCACGGTCCTCCATGCGCCAGTAGCGGTTTAGTCCTGCTGGCCACATGACCCGGAAAGCTGTCTGTGGACAAACGCTGGTTCCCTCGGCCACAACCCCATAGTTGCCTTTGACTGGACTTAACCATCCAGAGGTCCTTTACCAGTGGTTGGCAACCTAAGGCCCATGAGCCACAAGCGGCCCACAGGGGACGTTTTACCGGCCCACGAGCCGCCCGCTCGGAGAGTTCCCGCGAGCTGCGCTAAACCGGAGCAGCGCAGCGCAGGGGCTCGCTTTCGTAGCGCCGGCAATAGCATCTGCGCAGACGCCGGAAATTGCAGGCGCATGCGCGATCCGGCCCATGGAGGCGGCTCCGCAGCAGTGATAACTGAATGTCAGAGAAGCAATGTAGTTTGTCATTGATAAGAGATATTGAACTTGCCTGTCATTTCTCCCCCCTCCCCTTTCATCTGAAGGAAGAAAGCAGCCGACCTGACTTCACCTTTGCTGCTGGCTTTGAAGATCATATTCTAGGTGTCAATCAGCCGCCCAAAATGGGAATCGCAGGGCTTGCCACCAGTGAACTTGCCCAGAGCACCACCAGTCTTGGAAGCAGCAACAGCAGTGGCGATGTAGGGAGACAGCCCTTCCAAGCAGGTATTCTCCTCCCCTGTCTGACACTTGAGATCAAGGTGCTGAAAAGTTCTAGTTGCCAGGTAATTTGCAGGATTAGAAGAGCCCCATTGCAGAAACTCCTGGGTGAGGTGTTTGTGGCATTCAGCATTGAGGAGACCAGGAGGTAAATATATGAGCTTGAATCCTGCTTCTGGTTTCTCCCTGGGGAGAGAGCAATGTCCAAAAAGGTGCTTAGTCAAAAACGTTTTCTTTTTTTTTCAAATACCTAATTGTGAGAAAATGGTAGGTGTCATCTTTTTAGTTTTGATAGCTAGGGTTCTACTGCCAGTGTGCTAATAGTTATAGATGGCCAGTGTGCACATTCAACACTTGGATAAGTAACTTAGACAATCTTGTTAGTCGCTGATATCTGCCACGGGGATGTCCACAATATCTGGCGCTCTAAAATGGGCCTCTTTTCTGCGTTGGAGATCCGTCAGCAGCTGCCTTGCATATTACGCAAGTGGATCATAGCTCCACTGAAAATGAAAAAGGCAACATGAAATGAAATTGCCAGGTTTGAATGGCAACAGAAACACAACATTGTGCGAGTTCACACAGGGTGGATCTACACACTGGGGGAAAACAACGCTATAAATAAGTCGGAAATTAAATCGTTGTTGTTGTTGTTCAGTCGTTCAGTCGTGTCCGACTCTTCGTGACCCCATGGACCAGAGCACGCCAGGCACGCCTATCCTTCACTGCCTTTCGCAGTTTGGCCAAACTCATGTTAGTAGCTTCGAGAACACTGTCCAACCATCTCATCTTCTGTCGTCCCCTTCTCCTTGTGCCCTCAATCCTTCCCAACATCAGGGTCTTTTCTAGGGAGTCTTCTCTTCTCATGAGGTGGCCAAAGTACTGGAGCCTCAACTTCAGGATCTGTCCTTCTAATGAGCACTCAGGGCTGATTTCCTTCAGAATGGAGAGGTTTGATCTTCTTGCAGTCCATGGGACTCTCAAGAGTCTCCTCCAGCACCATAATTCAAAAGCATCAATTAAATCGTTATAACAAAAGAAAAGAAAAAATGCTATGTAAAAATCGTATAGAATCTTTTTTTTTGCTCTCTGGCTCCATCTGGTGTTGTATGTTTTAAATGAATTCCAAACATCATTTTTTTACTAATGTAGCTGATTCCACAGTTGAGATGAAAAGACAATATTGCTTCTGTAAGGCTTTGCAGTTAATGGATTGGATCCGGACAAAATTGCACCAAAGGGGACTAGCAAAAGCGGACTTCCCTACTTCCTTCCCCCACTGGCAGCCCCTCTGACAAGCCCCTCCCAAGGGCTCTGGCAACCCTGTAGGGTGGGCTGTGCTGGGGGGATCCCCTCCCCAAGTTGGGTGGAGAAGCCAATCTCCACCATCCTGGCTCCCACTGATTTCCAAGGATCTTCCCTGCAGCCCCTCACCCCACAGTCCACCCCATTAAACAGGGGCCCTTGGTCCTCAGGAAGAAGAAAAAAAGTTTGGATTTGATATCCCGCTTTATCACTCCCCGAAGGAGTCTCCAAGCGGCTCACATTCTCCTTTCCCTTCCTGCCCCACAACAAACACTCTGGGAGGTGAGTGGGGCTGAGAGACTTCAGAGAAGTGGGACTAGCCCAAGGTCACCCAGCAGCTGCATGTGGAGGAGCGGGGAAGCGAACCCGGTTCACCAGATTACAAATCCACACTGGCTCTGCTAAGTCTGCTTCTGCCAGTCCCCTTGGATACACTTGTCTCTGGGTCCAGCTCTTCACCTATCAATATCACAAGCACAAATGTATCAAGACCATACAGTGGTACCTCGGTTTTCAAATGTCTTGGAAGTCGAACGTTTCAGTTTTCGAATGCTGAAAACCCGAAAGTAAATGCTTAGATTTTCGAAAATATATATATACAGTGGTACCTCGGGTTAAGTCCTTAATTTGTTCCGGAGGTCCGTTCTTAACCTGAAACTGTTCTTAACCTGAAGCACCACTTGAGCTAATGGGACCTTCTGCTGCCGCTGCGCCGCCAGAGCACGATTTCTGTTCTTAGCGGAGTTCTTAACCTGAAGTGTACTTAACCTGAAGCGTACTTAACCCGAGGGTACCACTGTATATATATATATTTCCTAGTAAAATACGTGTTTAGGCTTATCCGCATGCCAAAATTGGTTGTTCCTACGTTTCTCAGGCTGTCTTCACATTTCCCTCTGTTGCCTTACCTTCAGCCTTGAACGTGTTCCCATTCCGTTTATGCAGGTGAAGTTCAGATCCCAAGAAGTATGAAAGGTCTGGATTCAGAAAAGTCAGAACATGGCTCTTCCCACAACACCAGTTTGTCCAGCATCTTCCAAAATTGTGCCATGGAGGTAAAAATGGTTGATCTTCTGCTAGATTTATTTTGAGGGGCGTTGGAGCCATTTCATACTATCAGTACCTAGTGGAACCAGATCTTGTTTAGCATTATGTAAAATGGATTGAAAACAAACATTTCAAGTTTTTTTTTTTAAAAAAAAAATAATAATCAAGTGAACTATTTCAAAACCTGCAACAATTTCCCTTTAAACTTCCACTTGAGAATGTTCACTTTGAAGTTAAGTGATGACTTGAAATACCTTTTGTTCTTCAGATTCAGCCTAAACGGAATCCATTGCCTTTTCAAACACAGCCTGTATATATAGTCCACCCACCCACAACGCTCAAAGGACCATGGTCGAGGCAATTGCATACCCCTTGTGCAATAACAGTTAACAAAATATGTTACAAGAATAAGGATTATTGATCTACCGAGATGTGTTAATTAGGGGAAGCTTTGAAGGAACTTAAAAAAACCCCAAGGGCTCTGAGTTCTAAATATTTGTAAGCAGATTTCCACTTTCATAACGGGATTCCACTTCCTCTCGTTCTCCTTGTTCTCTCAGAATCTGCTCCAGAAGTCCCATCATGCAAATGGCCATCTGTTCTGTTCACACATACAGTCTCTGATACGTAAAACCCATAACGGTTTTAATTTATTCTTGTTGTTGTTAGGTCTTAATGTCAAGTTGTTCTCAGTGTCGTGTATGTGGAGCTCTAGTTTACGACGAAGAAATCATGGCGGGATGGACGGCGGATGACTCGAACCTGAATACTACATGCCCGTTTTGCAAAAGCACTTTCTTACCTCTTCTTAATGTGGAATTTAAAGACCTGCGTGGTCTTGCAAGGTTGGTTCATTTGCTGCTGCGTGAATCCTTGGCCTTTGAGTGCTGCGTAGATATTTCCAAGTTCCATCATATGCAGCTTGTGGCAAATTTAAATGGTAGCGGTTGGGATAAGGGACATTCCTTCTCTTCCTTTGACACCTGAACCGTCCTTTGGCTCTATTTCTGGCTTCTTTTCTCTTATCTTTTTGCACATCAAGATAAGTGTGTGCAGGTTTTTCTTTTACTTAAAACCATTTTTTTGCCTGAGAAACTTTTATACGATCATGAATTGGTTTATTTATTTTTTATTTGCAACTAAAATGAAATGTCTATGTCAATTTCTAGAGTCTAACAGTTAATGGCTGAAGCCAATTGTGAATTCTGACTATAGTTAATGTACCCCCAAATTAGGACATTTTGCATTCCAACCCTTTTCGTTCGCTTTGGTTTTTTTGCTCCTGTTTCCTTATTAGCTTGCTTTTGAAACCGAGTACCTCTGGCGACAGTTTGCACAGCAGCAACATTCCATTAACCACAGATTCTCTGGAGCCGAAGGCTGTTTCAAGCCCCGCTACTGATCTGATCAGTTTTGCCGAATCTTCAGATACGAACCAGACCATCGCTGAGGAAAACAGCACCGCAGCGAAGCAAAGGTACAGAAAGGAGAGAGGCAGGGCAGTTCTTAGTTTCTGGGGGAATTCAATCGGCCATAAGCTTTGTTTCAAAAAATGTTTGGAAGAACAGTGTGTACTCAAATCTAGTGGATTCAAGAGATCCGTGTTTGTTAAGTGCAGAGACCAAGGCAAGTATACCTGAAGGAGCATCTCCACCCCCATCGTTCAGCCCGGACACTGAGGTCCAGCTCCGAGGGTCTTCTGGCGGTTCCCTCCCTGCGAGAAGTGAGGTTGCAGGGAACCAGGCAGAGGGCCTTCTTGGTGGTGGCGCCCGCCCCACGGAACGCCCTCCCACCAGATGTCAAGGAAATAAACAACCAGCTGACTTTTAGAAGACATCTGAAGGCAGCCCTGTTTAGGGAGGTTTTCAGTGTTTGGTGTTTTATTGTGTTTTTATTAATACCCTGTTGGAAGCCACCCAGAGTGGCTAGGGAGGCCTGGCCAGATGGACGGGGTATAAGTAATAAATTATTATTATTATATTATTATTATATCAGAGTGAGCAGACTGCGGCACTCGGCTGGCTTCATTTACTGTAGAATGAGATGATCCCAAATGCCCTTCACAAAATTGCAGTGACAGTAAACAAAAGGTTTAGTCCCCGGAAATAGGGCTGGGCAGAAGGCGACTTTGCTCCCCCTCTTCCTTCCAGGAGCCTTCCTGAGTTTTCCCCAAAGGCCTCTGCTAAGGAAGGTTTTCCGTGGTTTCCCTCTGTGCCATCCTGCATCCCGTTCCAAGAGGGCTTTCTCGGAGGCTGGGTGGGAAAGTAAAGCAAGTTAATTAGTGCATTTCTTAAAATTGCTGGAAAACGACTTGGCATAGGCATTAACCTTCCTGTTACAGTTCTAAAAAAGTGGTAGGAGACATAAGGATTGCTTTAACCTGCTGAGCTGAAAAGCAGGCAAACAAAATCCTGCAGGCATTACTCTCCTACCACCTTTCAATTTTGGAGGCAACTGTTGTTAGCTGTGTCAACCATGGTTAGCCCAAACCCGTTTACAGACCCATTTGCTCAGATCACCATGGAAATAGCAGTGTGCAGTGTTCTCTCATACATGTTGTTTCCAAAGTAAGTTCAGTGAGTTCAACGGGACTTGCTCCCAGGTAAGTGTGTAGAGGCTTGCAGCCAGAGAGAACTCTGGCATCCAGAGAGTTGAAGACTGGAAAATCGGATTCTATAGACACATTGTATTGTTTTTTAATATTTGCTGGAAGCCGCCCAGAGTGGCTGGGGAGACCCAGCCAGATGGGCGGGGTACAAATAATAAATTATTATTATTATCTTCCACCTGGACACTTCTGCAGGTGGAATAGGCGTCCAAGCGCTCTGTGCATTGAAGTCTGATAGAAATCCCTCCCTCTAATAGCAAACTAAATAACAAAATTTGGCGGCCGAGACAGAGAGGGAGGCGTCGGCACGCTCGTGGCAACCCCAGGGCTTGCAGAAGTACAAAGAAGGGTCTCCCTCCCCAGGAGAAAAAAACCGACCTAACAACGAACGAATGCTGAGGGTGGCATTCACCTAACAGGCCCTGCTGGCTGAAGGACTTCTGCCTGCACAATGGGGCTTACCCCCTTCTTCTCCCCATCATGTGCCCTCCCCCAAATTGGATGGAGGGTTGGGGGGGGGGAGAACACAGGAGGTGGAGGGGGGGCGATTGCATCTGGCCACCTGAGCGCAGGCACCTAGGAAACTTCCATCGTAGCGTGACCTTGAATTCCACCCTTTCGTTTTAAGCACCGGCGTCGCAGGAGGAGGAGACAGGGACCTCAAACCCCCCAGGCCCTCTGCTACAAGCAGCGCCTCGCAACGAGGAAGTTCTCTGACTCGGAGCCATAGCGTTGGTGGTCCGCTGCAAAATATCGATCTCTTGCAAAGGCCGGCTCATGGCATCTCAACCGTCAGCCTTCCCAACAGCTTGCAAGAGGCTGCGGTAAGTCGGCGGGAATAATTGCTTGTTAAGCTAGTTTGTTGTTAGCGAGTGACTACACAGCACTGCAGGTGCTTTGAGAGCCTTTGCTAGTAGCTACAGAGCGTCTTGAACATTTGCATTCTCGTTTGGGGGGGGGAAGAGATTCTCCAGGAGCTTTTATCTTGTGTACAGTAAACCAGGAAGGGGTGAAGAGGTGCTGCGAAACTTTCTTTTCCTTGTGTAGTTTGTTCCAATCCCTGTCGCAATGCAAACATTCCAGATGTTCTAAGGCTGATGTGTTTCAGTACTTTTGTTATAAAGAAAGCTGTGGAACTGCAGCAGTGTGTCATTTTAGTCTCGAGTTTGCATTACTGCAAATTTCCCCAGCCTGGTGCCCTTCAACTGTTTTGGATTACAACTCCCTTCAGCCCCGGTCAGGATGGTTCAATAAAAGAATCATCGAGTTGGAAGGGACCTCTAAGGGTCATCTAGTCCAACCCCTTGCAATGCAGGAATCTCAGCTAAAGCATCTATGACAGGTGACCATCCAACCTCTGCTTAAAAACCTCCAAGGAAGGAGAGTCCACCACCTCTCGTGGGAGACCATTCTGCTGTCGAACCGCTCTTTAGTCGGAATCTCCTTTCTGGTAACTTGAAGCCATGGGTTCGAGTCCTACCCTCCAGAGCAAGAGACAAGCTTGCTCCCTCTTCCATGTGACGGCCCTTGAGATATTTGAAGATGGTTCTCATCTCTCTTTTCATTCTCCTCTTTTCCTGGCTAAACACCCCCAGCTCCCTCAACTATTCTTCGTTTCCAGACCCTCAGTCATCTTGTTTGCATTGAGGAAGGCTGCATTATTTTGTGCAACTTGCTCTCAGAGTGATGTGGCTCAGGGACACCCCAAGGTGTTTCCTTGACGAGATAAACCGATTTATATTTCTTTACAACATATAGTATAATTTCTTGCTGATGAAGCTAATTTGGCGAAACAAGGACTATAATCCGGATAACCTTGTTCTCCTTTGGATTACTTCATCTCTTTGTGGCAATATCATCTTTATCTATTGGATTGACGAGACCACAGTGCCATCGCCAGACTCCACAGTATCCGTTACACTCCTCATGGCAATTACACTCTTACATTGTGGACTGGCAAGACCATACTTATTATCTCCATATTTATTATTTTTTCGCTCTTTGGAACCTCCAACAGAATCATGTGGGTTGCAAGGGACTTGTTGAACTTTGACGTCGCAGTTTTTCGGTAGAATGTACCTATATCCTTGCATATTTGTAATTTGATTTGTTTTCCTTATACCATATATCTTATTGTAGTTATGTATATGTTTAGTGTGTTTTACATGTAAACATTATATTATGTTATACTGAGACCAATTTATCAGCCTGTTATGTTTGTTGTGTGGGTGAGAGAAGCCACCCAGCGTTGTTTGCAAACGAATGATTGTTGAATGTTTTTCAGGATCCCTTAGCAAAAAGGGCCAATCCTTTACCCGTGTCCGTCCCGTATTTGAGCCCCCTGGTGCTAAGGAAAGAGCTGGAATCTTTGTTGGAGAATGAGGGAGAACAAGTGATTCACACCTCCACCTTCATCAATCAACACCCCATCATATTCTGGAACCTGGTGTGGTATTTCCGACGCCTGGACCTCCCAAGCAACTTGCCAGGACTCATTCTAACATCAGAGCATTGCAATGAAGGCGTGCAGGTGAGTTCTGCACAGGTGCTTCCAACACGGCAGGTGCATCTGGCAATGTTTGTTGTGTTTTGTCCTTGCAAGCCTTAAGAGGGTAACCTGCTGGCTTGTTTTGCATTGGTATCCTGTCTCCATTTGCCTTGGGGACAGACACAAATTCTTACAAGATTGAATAGAAGCTAGTCATCTATTGCCGGTGTTCAAAGTCTGTTGGTGGGGGGTGCATTTTAGTGTCTGCTGTTGATAGAAAGGGAAACCCCTAAAAAGCAATTGTTCTATTTCAAAGTTTAGTGGGGGAGATAAATAGTTAAAGTGCAACTCAGACGAAGTTAGGCACATGTCCCATTGGTTTTCGATGGAACAAAGTTAAATTCTTCAGTAAAATAATTGCTGGGATTTAAAATGCTCAACTTTGGAGAGAATAAGAAGAGTTAGAAAACGGCTTGATCATTTGGGAAATAGCATGGGTGTGTTGGAGAGAAAATTGTGATTTGCTTGGGAATGTGTTTAGAAGATGTGGAACAGACCATGTAGAAAGTCATCTTCAGCTGTGGATTACATAAATAAGGCAGTTACAGGTAGGTAGCCGTGTTGGTCTGTCATAGTCAAAACAAAATAAAAAATAAAAAAATTCCTTCCAGTAGCACCTTAGAGACCAACTAAGTTTGTTCTTGGTATGAGCTTTTCGTGTGTATCTGAAGAAGTGTGCATGCACACGAAAGCTCATACAAATAACAAAGTTAGTTGGTCTCTAAGGTGCTACTGGAAGGAATTTTTTATTTTGTTATAAATAAGGCATTTGGGTTTAGAAATGCAATTACTTGAGATGGCGACTTATTTCTGTGGGGACCCTGTGTTCTTTTGGTAAATGTTCATAAGCCGATGGCTTTTTCAAAACCAGCTCTGTAAACAGATCAGTATTGTGGATATGATGCAAATCCTTTCCTGTTTCTGAAATGGGCTTTGTTTAAATGGGAGGAGGCCATGTGTTCTAGGCAAATGTCCCTCGCCAGAGAACTCCGCCAGCACAGGGTGAAATTAGCATTGTGCACCCACCGTTGCAAAACTGCCGGCAGAGAGCTCAGTCTGTGGCAAAGTGATAAGGAAGCGTGTTTCCTCTCTTCCAGCTCCCTCTGTCAAATTTGTCTCAAGACAGCAAGCTAGTGTATCCAACTTCTGTGGGACAATATCAACCTTCACCAAGAGCCTGGGGAACCGCTGTACCTATCTTGGAGAAACTTCAGTGAGTAAAGTGTACATTTCAAAACGTGTTTTGAGAATAAGAAAGACTCTTCACCTGTGCTCGACAGGCATCCTATTTGCCCCATCTTTCCCAAAATGACTGCCCATGTTCCTTGATGGGTCAGCACTCGGACCAAGTGCCCCGGCAGCCTTGGTGGATGAAAAGCTTGGATCCAGCTGCTTGGTGGCTAGTTGCTAGTACAGTCTACTAATGCAATAGCCAGTGGTTTTCAACCCATGTTCCTGTGGCTCCCTGGGGTGCCTTGGATGATGGTCAGGCGTGCTGCGGGCAACACTGGCCTCTGTCCCTCTTTCTTTCCTCTGATGCCCTCTCATGTCTCTGCCTCCCAAAGGCTTGCACAGCTGTTATTGCAACATCCCTGGCTATAAGCTCCAAAAGTGAATGGTGCCTCTGGGAGGTGCCCCTCTTTGGGGTGGGCAGCTCAGAAACTAGGGATGGTGGCAGCAACTGCCCAGAGGACTCCCAAGGGAGAGGGGAGAGGAGGCTGGGGGAAACATTTTACAAGGGTGTTCAAAAAAAGGGTGAGGCTGACAGCTCTGCAGGCAAGGGGTTGGCATAACTGGGCTCCTCAGGGGTACCGCAGAAAGAATGTAGTTGGTCAAGGGAGCCGTGGACTCAAAAAAGGTTGAAAACCTCTGCAATAGGCATCTAGTGTTGAGGACAAACTCTTCTCCAATGCTCACGTCCTGTGTTTTTGATAAATTGGCACAGGTTGGTTGTTCTGGTGGTGGTAGTTGTAAACTTTAGGTATTAGGCTGGAAGACCTCTTCAATTCTGTTGCTGGTGTTTGAAAATCAGAAAGATTTAGGACCCAAACCTGTTTGGGTAAAAGATTTGGAGTTGAAACAGCATCTTCCAGGGAACCAGGCAGAGGGCCTTCTCGGTAGTGGCCACCCACCCTGTGGAACGCCCTCCCTTCAGATGTCAAAGAGAATAACAACTATCAGACCTTAGAAGACATCTGAAGGCAGCCCTGTTTAGGGAGGCTTTTAATGTCTTTATAGATTATTGTATTTTAATGTTCTGTTGAAAGCCGCACAGAGTGGCTGGGGAAACCCAGCTAGATGGGCGGGGTATAAAATAATAAATTATATTATTATTATTATTATTATTATTATTATTATTTATTATTACCCGGCATTATCTTCCATTTCTCCAGCTATAGAATCACAACAGTAGGGACCAACCTCTGGGAGCTGTTATTGGGGCAGAAAGCAAAAAAGTCGAGGTGGTGTAATAATTTGAAAAGGCTACCTAATTTAGAGTGGCACTTGTACATCATCTCCCACCATCCCCCCCACATAACCCTTGATATGCCAACATGATTTTTCAGACTTAGGCAGCTGTCTCATCCCGAATCAGATCCTTGGTCCATGTAGCTAAGTATTGTCAGCACATGGTTGGCAGTGGCTCTCTAGGGGCAGAGCTTTTCAAACCATGTGTCTGCACGGCACTTTAGTGTGTTGGCTGCAGTGTGCAGGTGTGTTGCACAAACGCTCTTATAAGGGGTTAGTTTAACCTCCGGTTTGCTAGTAAAACTGAATTACTGTGCCGCGAAACGATGCATGTCTAAAAAGTGTGTCACCAGCATGAAAAGTTTGGAAAGCTTTTCTCTAGGGTTTCAGATCGGGGAATAATGGTACCTCTTCCTTTGGGATACGTACGCGGCAAACCCGGAAGTATTTTTCCGGGTTTCGCCGTATGCGCAGAAGTGGTCCATTCGGTTGCAGAAACCTTGGGATCCGACCGGTGCTCCGGAATGGATCCCGTCCGCAACCGGAGGTACCACTGTATTTCCTACCAGGGACCTTCTACAAGGACCTGAAAGCTGCTTCTCCATTCCTCCTCCAGTTGCCAAAACTTCTTCTCTCTCCTCCTTTGCCCTGTATTTCTTCCTTCATTCCCTCATCTTTTCTTTCTCCCGTCTTCCCCTTTCTAGTCTCTTCCTTTCCTCTACCTCTGCCTTTACTCTCTGTTGCTTGTAGTTTTCTTTACTTGCGCTTAGTGATGGCTTTTCCACCTTTCTTAGTCATACAGTAATTTGTTGATTCCCCCCCCCCCCTTATAGATTCTACAGAAAAGAAACCTTCTGCAGTTTCAGAAGAGCAACAAGCAACAATCGCTTTAGCTGAGAACATCAAACTGAGTATTCAGAACAATGATGTTGTGAAACCCATCAATCTCCTCGTGCAGAAAACTAAGCAAGATAAGAAACGGCAAAGGTAAAAGGGAAATGCCACTGACTCCACAAAAATAGGGGGAGAAAAAGTAGTGGTCCTTGCACACTTAGCGCTGTGCATAGGAGCATTCAGCTATCTGTGGGGGAAGTTACCCTGCATTAAGGTGCATGCAGTTGCTTCCATGGGAATCGCTGGAGATAAAGATCGCTGCAGAGGCAGCAAATATGAATGCCTAAGTTAAGTATAAGAAATATCAATATGGAAGTCTAGTGTAAAATTTTACTGTTTTGCTCTTGCAAAGAGGCAACTATATAATGAAACGTCACACTGACATCTAGAGCAGGGGTTGGCAAACTAAGGCCCAGGGGCCGGATGCGGCCCACCGGTCTCGTATAATCCGGCCCACGAAGCTTACAGATCCTGCCGCCCGCTCGGTCAGTCCCTGCATTAAACCGGCACGGCAGCTGACTTCTGCGATTGTAGCGCAGCTTCGGATTGGCTGCAGGAAGCTCCAAAGGCCTCTGGGTGACGCCCCTTCCGCCGCCCAGGCCAGCGGCATGGGCTCTGCGCCCCGTGGACCCCTGGCTGAGGCAGAGGACGACAACGACACTGCCAAAGATGAGGCGGAGGTCCTTTCGGGAGTGGGGTGCTTTTGGGAGAGGGTGGGTCTGGCCCCCCACAAGGTCTGAGGGACAGTTGACCGGCCCCCTCCTGAAAAAGTTTGTTGATCCCTGTTCTAGAGCCTTTCGAGAACACCTTCCTTGTGATTTGCATTACCCAGAAAGCAGCCGACAAGCGTTGGATCTCTTAAGACAATGCAGATGGGGCTGCCGTTAATGAACAGTAAACCATTTTTTCCTCAGGAAAATGTGTGACTGTTTGACCCAAGAAGCACACTCACAGTGACATTTTTCACCTGTGAGAAATCTAATTCCATGTAAGGTGGTGTAACTTACAAGGCAGCATGTGGTTGGATAGGCTAAAGGGAAGGCTGGCTGAACTTGTCTAATTTCTAAACATGGATTTTACAGGAGCTTTTACAGAGAAATTCTTTTCCTGTCCCTGGTCTCGCTTGGGAGAGAGAACATTGACATAGGTAAGACACATAAGCGTGTGCGTGTGTATTTTATGAATGGTATTGGATGTCATTAGAGGAAGTGTTCAACATTCTTGTAACCAGAAACTAACTCTTCAAATACGTTTCTTTTTAAATTATCAGTTCACCTGGAAAAGCAAGCATAGCTAATCACCTTTAATATTGTTTAACTTGTAATAATTGCTATATCTTTGGCTCCCTTAAAAACAAGATTTGACTTTTCTGGAATGTTGTAGCTTACATTTGAAAGGCTTAATGGATGAATCAGAATGGACAATGCATTCATATTTTTTGTGTGTGTTTGAATACCGGCAACTCAAAAAGGCCTAGGCATTCTATCTTTATCTAAGAGAATCTCCTTCCATTTTCATTGTGAACGGCTTTCTGCTGCATGGAAAGAGATGTTTTGCAGAGTTGAAAAGCTTTAGCAAAAGGTCAATACAACTTCTGTGTTTCCCTTGAATGAAGCTCTACTTTCGTTCTTTGCAGAGGCCTTTGACAACGAGTACAGAGCTGCCTATAAAAGCCTTCCAGCCGAGGTGCTTGAAAAGATGCAGAAGATCGACGCCCCGCCCAGTGTCAGCGTTGAGTGGTGCAGGAAATACTTTGGGGCACCCGTCATATAAACTCCGCAAAGAGGATGCAGCGTAGCAGCTCCACAGAGAAAGAGCAGAGGAAAGGGACAAAATGGTGAATGTGTTGATTTGGATTCAGCTATGGCTGTTGCGTCCAATTCAGGAATACATGTAGCACTCTCTTCTGTGACAGTCCGGTGTCTATACCAGCCCCGAGAATTAAGTGCAAATCTGCTAGTGCAAAGTCATTGGCTTTTGAATCGACAGTTTAACCTTCTTGTGCGTCATGTTTAGAACGACAACGGAGACTGGCGTTTTAATTGGTGTCTTACTTTTTAAAACTTGAAATGTTTTATTTGTCTTCTAGCCCAAGAGCACACACTGATATCTTTATTAATGGACCCATGAGTTTAAAGAGAGATCTCTACTTGCTGCATGTATATGTACATTTTGAATTGTGAATTGCAATTCTTTCCCCTTGGGTCAAAAGACCAAACTGTAGCTTTAGTTTAAATGCCCATCTTCTTTTTGGAAAACAATCACTGTCTTGGACTGTAGCAAGAATATAGCTGTTGTGGCTATTGTAAAGCATAGTATTTTTCTTTTTTTTTTATAGAATAACTACTTTAAATAATTCTCAAACTGTACATACAATGTTCTCCCAACAATGATGGGTTTCTACCCTGAGTGGCTTTGAAGGCTGTGGCCTCTCTATAAAGGAAAGTGGGAGTAAATGGATCTAGGGTACATATATGGGTGGGAAAAATTGACCACGTATACCTGTCTTAGCATTTGTGTAAAAGAAAGTATATAATATGTATTTTGGGGCAAAGCTTGAAGCTGCCAGGTGCCTCATTCCTCGATCATCTTTTTAACCTGTGGGACATTTTCTTTGCACTGTCCAATTTAAATACTTCTATATTAAAATGTATTTATACTCACACACTTGAACATATATGTTTACCAGGAGTGTAAAGGCTAATTTTTAATCTTAACTTTTTAAATATCTTTGGTTAACTACCAGTTTTGTTTCCGGGGGGAGGGTGGAAATGCCTGCTTTCACAGCTCTCTTTTGACAGTCACACGGATGTTTTCTGAAACATTTAACGACAGTTAAGAGAGATGGCTGTCCTTCTCCTCCTCCCCCCTTCAGCATCTACATTAACTACTTTTATGAAGCAAGTCCATTAAGAGGGATTGTGGATAATGACTAAAAAGCACACACGTATTCTTGATCCTGCGGGTTTTCTGCCCCTTGTAATCTTTCATACTGCGCTAGCGCTAAGCTAGAGCAGAGCACGGCGGGATTGTGACTATTCCAGTAACAGCAAGAATTTTGCACTTGTCAGAATAGTTTGGCACTTTAGACTAGATTCTCTCTTAGTGTTCACACTAAACCACATTTCAAAATGTATTGCTGGGAATGTTTTAAATGTGAAAGCCGTCCCTTGAAAGAGCACAGTAGGCAAAGAGTCTCCCTTAAACTTTCCCTCCCTGCTGCCACCACTATTTTTTCTGAAATTGCGGGGGACTAGTATATTAAAGTTGCTTGTAGGATGTCTGTTTTATGCCCTTTGTCCCTTTCCCCAATACAATGAATTTTTTCCATTTACAAATGATTATTATAAATAAAAACCCTTAGAAAACACCTTTTATGGTATGTTCATATTTCCATTATAAATTAATGTTATGTATGAAAGATTGCACTTGGAACTTTTCTTGTTTTGTTTATGCAGGCTATTTCTTACCATTTCAGTTTTGCCGTTTCTGAATTACATCTTACTGCAAATCAACAGGAACAATTTGCGCTATTGATACTATGCTGAATAAAATTGCCATTTTAGCTAGCAGTAATTCTTTTGCTGTAACAAAAAGCAAGTCACATTTTAAAACCTTTTGCTGTGTTTGAACTGTTGGCACTGCACTTCTGCTTTAATGCAGAACAGAGGATCAGCACCAAAGACTTAAGTTCTTGCATTATTACTCCAGCAATGTGAGAAACCTAATTTCCTGTTGCGAGTGAAGGCAGCATAGACTCTTCCCATGTGGTCGAGCTGCTAATGTTACTCTAGCTAACCAGCGTTGAAGTAACACAAATGCTAGCTTCAATTTAGTGCATTTAATGCTGTATTTTGGACCCATAACAAAGCTGTCGTGCTTTAAAAAAAGTCATCTTTTCCCTTTCAACTGTCTTTAAATTCTGGGGCTGTGTGGTAGTTATCTATAAATCTTATTTCATTTGGGCTAATTTGGTCTAAGCTAGTTTTTTTAACGCAAGCTATTAATTTGGCTTCTGATAACCTGTTAATCGCGAGTGCACTTTAGAAAACTATCAAAGCAGCTGACAAAGAGGTAAAGACCAATATAGTCATACCTCGTGTTGCGGACCTCCGCGATCCGGAAGTCTGCCACAGAGTGCACGCAGAAATGTTCTGCGCAGTTCACACATGCGCAGAAGCGCAAAAAAAGCAAACTTCCGGGTTTTTTTGTTTCGTGCCTTCATGTTACGCACGCCCGGGTTACGCAGTGCGACCCCGGAACGGATCGCGTGCATAACCCGGGGTTCCACTGTAACATGGTTACTTAGGGAAAGAGCGCTATGTGTGGCAGCTTGAGTAATAAGGTAGTAGAAAGGATCTTCAGAAGTGCAAGGCTTTTGCAGAAATTATATCACTTTACTGGCTGATCTTATGCAAGTTTATTGAGTTGTCCCATAGAGTTCAATGAAATTTACACCCCAAAAAAGTTTGCCTAAGGAAAGCTAGTGCCATGTGTACAGTTTGGCTCTATGAACATACATATTAAAATTCAACCTCATGTTAAAGTTATGCGTGGTTAAGGGGGGAAATGTCTTGGAAGTAAATGGCTCAGCAACTTATCGACTGTACATCATTACTGGGAGTTAATAGTAGCAAATTAATTATAGTGCAAGCGCCATGAAACCCCTGTTCAGTTAAAGTCTATTTTATAGAATAATGAAAACTAACAGAATAACCACAAAGTTTAGTTGTTTTTATATCCATTTTCCCCATCCTATTTTTTTTAAAAAATGATGTATTTAGGTTATGGAAATAGATGCAACACTTAGAGACTTCAGGCATATTACTCATAGGGCTAGTTATTTGTACTGACCAAACCAAGTAAAATGTTCACGTACTCAGTATAAAATTAGGTCCTCTCTCTGTTAAAACGAATATGGGATGTTTCTAAAACATTAAACGCTTACACCTGGTTTGGGGAATTAAATCAGAGCAAGCCAGCCTACAGTTTAAACTTTTGGATACTTTTAAGCTCCATTTTTTCCAGCGCAAAACCTGTGAAATGTAAAAAGATACCATGCTTTTCCGCAACCTGTGGCAGCATAGAAACTAAAAATTACTTAGCTATGTTTGGAAACCGTTTTAAGCTCCTTTCTGTATTCTGGCAGTGACCATTATAGGTGCATCCAGTTGGCTTGTAATCGCCGACACATGGGGCCTGCAAGAGCAGGGAGCCCTTATCCGGCCAGGAATAAAACCCTGCATGAAAGGGTCACCAGCTGCATCTAACTGTTATAGTGTTTTGGGGCATTCCCTACATTAAACTAGGAGAGTTGTTTGCTACAGTTCTGTTCCTATTCTGCCATGCATTCACTGTGCTGCATGTTAGGGGGTTGGCAAACAGACCTTAAAACACCTAGAACCCTGCAGGGTGCAAGTATAAAAAGGGATTGTTTTGTCTTTTAACATTAAAAGCGACACGAATGGCTTTGAGGTCAAATTTTGTATTTTCATGATAAAGATGGGAAGGTTTCAATTACTAATGCAATCATGTACTGGTTTCAGAATTTGAATGTCATTAATTCACTGTGCTTTGAGCTACCTGGTATCTTAATATTTTGTTAATAAGTTTGTTTCTTATTGACTCTTTTGCATAGGTACCCTGGGTGATTTAGAAACCACTTGTTAAATGTTATATCAAAAATAAAAGTGTACAAATGTCTAATATTAGTCTCTCGCACTTCTTTTGTTCTTAAGCAATGTTTTTCAAAGGCTCCAAAGCAGGAGAGGGGTCGGTGGATTTTAGTTCCAAGGTTCTGCCACAAGAAAGGCAGACAAGAATAGAGAAAGATGAACAAACCAAGTGCCCCCCCCAGTCTCCAATGAGGAAAGAGAGATGCCTCAAACAGTCATTTGTTTTGCACACCCATCGATTAATGTGGTAACAGAATACGAACATTAAACTTTAAATGGACATTAAAAATAACGTGAACAGTTCCATCTCACCATAAAAGTTTTATTTAATGTTTTTAGGAACACAGTTCCTCATTTACTTCTGGCTTGATTCGGATTTAGATGTGGAGGCTCTCAGAGAAGAAAGTCTACGCCTCTTGGCTATTTGCTCTTGCCGTTTTTCCTTTGCCTCCTTAAAAAAAAAGAGGGAGGGGAGAAGGTACCACGTATCAGTACAAAACAGTGTTTCTGTGACAAAAAGACACAGCTGCATTCTGCAAAGCCCTTTTCAGGCATTCTCACATGGGGCTTGGGAACGAACATGTCAGTCCCACCATCCCTTGTCATTTGTCATGCTCCGCAAGTTGGAGGGCAACTGTTTTCCAACGTCAGGGAACCTCAACATGTGGAGGAGGGTCCTTCCTTCATGGGGTTGCCAATGAGAAAGAGGGGAGGAAGGCGCATAAAGCAACTGCCTTCATCCCCTACAGGAGCCCCTCACACTATTACTAACCATGGTGTCCGAAGGCCTGAAGGCTATTCTGTTCTATAAATGATGCTTCATACCCCTCCATCTCTGTTACCACAGTACAGTTCTCACCAACTATGCAGATACCATTCTGCTAGATAGGTGGATTGTTCAAAATGCAGGGATGGGGAACCTCATTCTCTGTGATTCTCAGCCTCTCCCATTTGGCCCCTGGACTGTCCAAAGAAGAGACTCCCTTCCCCGGCCAATACTGGCCCTGCTTTTCACCCTTCCTGAATGTGTTTGCCTTAACTCTGAGAATGCCTCCTGCTTACCTGGATGAAGGGATAGAGGGTGGGTGCGTTTGTAAGAAACTAGCTTTCTGTAGGCTGGCATCCGTCTCACATACAAGAAGGCTAGTGTCAGGGGCTGGCCGGTTTCCGAAGCGGTGCCAGAGGAGACAGCTGACCTAGATAGGGCTCCGCTGACGCCCGAAGAGTTATTGAGGGTCTGGGATCAGGAACAGGCACAGCCCCTGCTGACGCCAGAGCAGGTAGTGCAGCAATGGGAGGAAAGCTCCACCAGAGCGCTAGCACAGCCAATGGGAAGGGATCAGAATATGGAGACCGAGGAGGAGTTGAGGCTTAGAGAGCCTACCGGAGCATCAGACACCACAAGCGGGGAAGGTGAAAGCGAAAGGGAAGGGGGAGCCGTAGGGCTGCCCAGGTCAAGGGCGCGGAAGCGGAAAAAGGAGAGGCGGAGACTAGGCTTTCCGAAGCTCCTATGCTGGGGGCGGAGCCGCAAATCCGTACTAGAAGGATCTGACTCCGAGGGGTCGGATGCATAATCGCAAGGTCTGGATTATCAAAGTTATGAAATAAAGTGATTAGTTTAGCAGACTGCGTTTTGTGGATGCTTACTTCCGAGGAGACACCCATCCGTCTCACAGCATCCTTCTAGTCATCGTCACCTCCTCAGAAGTAAAGCACAACCAGCATGAGCAGCGCGGAAGAAGCCGCAGCGTTAGCTGCCCAAGGAGCCGGCGGTGGAGGTGCCCCTACCTGGGAAGATAGAGCTCGTGAGCTAGAGGTACTGTACCGAATTAGTCAAGCCAGGTTGGAGGAGGCAAGGATCCACGCTGAGCAGGGCAGGAGTGCGCAGGCGGGCAGGCGAATCACCATGCTAACAAGCAGGTTTCAGGGCAGACCAGAACAGTACATAGGTTTTAGAACGGACATGCTATATGCCCTGGAACTACAAAAAGACTCATTTAAAAATGAGGAAGAGCAGGTCGGATTTGTAATTTCGCATTTTGAATCACATGCTCGAGATTGGGTGAGGCCACTGATTATGGCCAAGGACCCAGCGCTTCAGAGAGTAAAGGAGTTCTTTAAAGCGATGGACGCTGTTTATACGAGCAGTTCGGAACAGGAATTGGAAGCGCAGGAACTTTTGCTTTTGAGGCAAGGGAATATGACGGTGCGCGAGTACCAGGCAAAGTTTTTGTCGTTAACCCATCGTCTGGGATGGGAAATCAATACGCCTCAAATGATAGCGCTCTTTAAGTTAGGTCTGGCCGATGAAGTAAAAGACTCTTTGGCGAGGGGGGGTCCCTACAATGACATGAAAAGCCTCACCGAAGCAGCGATGGCAATCGGCATTAGACTGGAACTCAGAGACAAAAGCAGGAAGGAGGGGAAGGCGGGAAGGTGGTTCAACTTCCGCATCCCCACACCAACAGAGAGACCGGCTGGCGCGCAGATGCACCTCCCGGAAGAAACGCCCATGGAATTGGGAGGAGCGCGCGCGCGCCCTATTTCAAACGCAACGGTTGCCAAGGGGAGTGACACGCAAGGCGGGAAGGCGCCCAGAAAATGCTATGTGTGTCACCAAATAGGACACCTCGCAAAAGCGTGTAATAAGAAAAAGGTGTGGCAAGGCATGACGGGGGCTGTAACAGGAGAAGGGGAGGAGCAGACGCCGAGGCAGGGAAACGGGAATGCCGGCTGGCAAGTCACGGGGACGGCCAGCCCGGCTCAGGAGCAGTAAAAGGTCCCCCCAGCAACGCACCAGAGACGCCCCCCCCCAGCCCGCCAGAGCACACCCTCCCCAACCCTCCCAAGCCAGGCATCGTGATGGAAGTCACACTGGAGCTACCCAATGGCTTCACCATGCAAGTTCCCGCCTTGGTAGATTCGGGAGCATCGGCTGATTTCCTGGATATAGACTTTGCACGGCAGCACCAGCTTCACCTCCTGCCTTTGCCTGTCCCCTTGCAAGTCACCACCATTGATGGGAGGGAATTAAAAGGAGGGGCGGTCACGCAAAGCGCTCCACCTATGCGGATGGGGATGGGAAGGCACTCTGAAGTTATTGCTTTCCACGTCACCACGTTAGCAGGCCCCCCCTTAATACTGGGGATGGGGTGGCTGGACAGACATGACCCAGTAGTGAGCTGGCATCAGCGCTCTCTAGTGTTTGGTTCTGCGTATTGCATGGAGAATTGCTTGCAGCAGCTCAATCCCAAGGAGCAGGCAAAGGCTGCCGTGATGCAAGCAGGGGAAGTCACCCTCCCTGCGCAATATGCGGAGTTTCAACAGGTGTTTAACGAAAGGGAAGCAGACAAGCTACCCCCCCACCGCCCCTACGACTGCCGAATCGACCTGGTGCCAGGAGCTCAGCTGCCACCGGGCAAGCTTTATTCAATGTCGGAGCAGGAGATGGCAGATCTGAAGGACTTCATTGACAAAAACCTGGCCAGAGGGTTCATCAGGGAAAGCAAGGCTGTAGGGGGCAGCCCAGTGTTCTGGGTGGACAAAAAGGACACCCCCCAACGGAGATTGATTTGTGACTATCGGATTCTCAACTCCCTGACCCTCCCTGTCTCCTACCCCATGCCGAAGATCGACGACCTGCTGGCGGCGGTACGCAAGGGCAGGATCTTCACCAAGCTGGACCTGAGGGGTGCGTACAACCTAATCAGGATCAGAGAAGGCGATGAGTGGAAAACAACCATGTTCACACCCCTGGGTGCTTATGAGTTCCTCGTGATGCCCTTCGGCCTCCAGGGAGGTAGTCAATGCTTCCAAGCGTTCATGCATCACGTGTTGGGACCCCTGCTGTACAAACAGGCAGTGGTCTATTTAGATGACGTGCTGGTGTACTCTCAGAACCCAGAGGAGCACGTGCACCACGTAAAGGAAGTACTGCAGAGACTCCAGGAACACCAATTAGCGGTCAAGCTGGAGAAGTGCCGGTTCCACACCACGGAGGTGGACTTCCTAGGCTACCGACTCTCAGATACAGGCATAGCCATGGATACCAATAAGGTGGAGGCGATCCTGCAATGGAAAAGCCCCAAGACCAAGAAGGACGTGCAGCGCTTCGTCGGCTTCGCAAATTTTTATCGCAAGTTCGTAAGGGCGTTCGCAGACATGACAGCACCAATTACGGACTGCTTGAGAGGCAAGAAGAAGTTTAAGTGGACGGACGAGGCGCAACAAGCCTTTGAAACACTCAAGAAAGTCTTCGCCTCAGAGGAGCAGTTGCTGCATGTGAACCCCAGCAAGCCCATCAGAATAGAGACAGATGCATCAGATCGAGCCATAGGAGCGATACTACTGCAGCAAGATCCAGCAAAGGAATGGCGGCCCTGTGCGTTCTATTCCAGGAAGTTGAGCCGGTCTGAGGCCCATTACGCCATTTGGGACAAAGAACTGTTGGCAGTGGTCGCAGCATTCAAACACTGGCGCCACTTCTTGGTGGGGGCGCAACACCAAATCCAGGTTCACACTGATCACAAGAACCTGGAGTACTGGCGCACGGCTAGAGTGCTCAACCAGCGCCAAATGCGATGGGCAGTTTTTTGCGGAATTCAATTTCCACATCCAGTATGTTCCTGGCGAGCAGAACAGCAGGGCGGACGCCCTATCCAGGAAGCCAGAATACATGGAAGATGAAGGACCTCCGGTGGCAAGGGCCATCTTCAAGCCTGAACAGTGGCGGTGTGGGGCGACATTGGGTGGTAGGGAAGAACTGGTGCGCCTCACACAGGCGGACGCCTTTGCCCAGAACAAACTAAGGGAACTCAAGGAGGGGAATCCCAGGGCAGGAGGGTTTGAGGAAAAGGAGGGGCTACTGGTGTACAAGGGGGCACTGTATGTGCCAGGGGAGGATATGAGGGCCAAAATTCTCAGACAGCTTCATGACAACCCCACAGCAGGGCACTTTGGGCAATTCAAAACCATGATACTGGTCACTAGAGAATTCTGGTGGCCAAAGGTCAGGCAGGACGTTAAGGACTACGTCAGGGGGTGCGAGGTCTGCCAAAGGGCCAAGGGGGAGAGAAGGGTACCAGCAGGACTACTGGAACCGCTTCCCACCCCAAGCAAGCCCTGGGAAGCGGTTTCGCTGGACTTTGTCACGGATCTCCCCAAGTCCAAGGGCAACACGGCTGTACTAGTCGTAGTGGATCTCCTGACCAAGATGGCTCACTTCATTGCCTGCCCCAAAGTGGTGTCGGCGGAGGAGACGGGCCCGGTTGTTTATGCAGCACGTGTTCAAGCTGCATGGTATGCCAGTGAGAGTAATTTCGGATCGCGGCGCCCAATTTACCTCCCGTTTCTGGCGCAAGCTCATGCAGATCTTGAAGGTGCAGGTGTGTCTATCTTCAGCACGCCATCCTCAAACTAACGGTCAATCGGAGCGTGTTAATTCCATACTGCAGCAGTATCTGCGCTGTTATGCTTCCCAGCAACACAGCGACTGGAGTGACAAACTCGCCCTTGCAGAGTTTTCGTACAACAATGCTCAACACTCCTCGGCAGGCATGTCCCCGTTCCAGGCGATCTACGGCAGCCACCCCAGGGCCTTTCCGGGAAGGGAGGGGGAACAGGGGGATGGAGACATGCCCGCTGCACAGAATTTCGCTGAGGAGTTGGAAGCATTGCACCAATTGCTCAGTGACAATTTGGAGCGGGCTAAAGCAGCCTACAAGACGGCAGCGGACCGGCACCGCAGGGAGGGGGAGGACATCCAGGTGGGAGATATGGTATGGTTGTCCACACAAGGGCTGCCCATTCGCGGCAGGTGCAAGAAGCTGCAGCAACGTAGACTGGGGCCTTTTGAGGTAGTGGAGCAGATCAACCCCGTGGCTTTCAAACTGCGACTGACGGACGACATGAGGATTCACCCGGTGTTCCACAGGTCTCTCCTGTCCAAGTACAGGGAACCTCACAGGTACCAACAGGGCTACCAGCAGGGGTCGCAGGGGTTACCGATGGTGGAACCGGAACTCTTCAACGAGGCCACCGAGATTTTGGACTCCAAGTGTCAAGGGGATGAACTGCAGTATTTGGTAGCGTGGGAGGGGGAGCCAGCGTCGGAAAATGCATGGATCCCGGCAGAGGAAGTCACCAAGGAGCATCTGGTGTGGGAATTTCACGAACTATTCCCGCACAAGCCCAAACCATACCGTTGGCAACTAAGAGACGTGTTTCAGCCCACAGACTCGGAGGAAGGGGACTTCTGGGGTTTCCCACCATCAGGGGGGAGTGAAGGGTACCCAATGGTAGGAGAAGGGACCGAGAGTGCAGAACCCCTTTCTCCACCCATGGCCAGGGAGGATTGGGAAGACCTGT
The DNA here is from genome assembly GCA_034641385.1 of Darevskia mixta. NCBI lineage: Eukaryota > Metazoa > Chordata > Lepidosauria > Squamata > Lacertidae > Darevskia > Darevskia mixta. The sequence goes on from JAWWNH010000017.1 coordinate 23,747,795, forward strand.
TTGCCTCATCGTCCAGTGGCGACACCACAATATTCTTAGGTTTCCCTTCCTCCCCTGACACAGCAGACGAGTCTTGGGGGGAGCTGGGAGATCTAGCAAGGGACTCCGAAACCAATCTGCCCCAACCAGGTGTGCCTTTTCAGGAGGGGAAGGGGGGCTTGGAAGGGGGGATGGATGTCAGGGGCTGGCCGGTTTCCGAAGCGGTGCCAGAGGAGACAGCTGACCTAGATAGGGCTCCGCTGACGCCCGAAGAGTTATTGAGGGTCTGGGATCAGGAACAGGCACAGCCCCTGCTGACGCCAGAGCAGGTAGTGCAGCAATGGGAGGAAAGCTCCACCAGAGCGCTAGCACAGCCAATGGGAAGGGATCAGAATATGGAGACCGAGGAGGAGTTGAGGCTTAGAGAGCCTACCGGAGCATCAGACACCACAAGCGGGGAAGGTGAAAGCGAAAGGGAAGGGGGAGCCGTAGGGCTGCCCAGGTCAAGGGCGCGGAAGCGGAAAAAGGAGAGGCGGAGACTAGGCTTTCCGAAGCTCCTATGCTGGGGGCGGAGCCGCAAATCCGTACTAGAAGGATCTGACTCCGAGGGGTCGGATGCATAATCGCAAGGTCTGGATTATCAAAGTTATGAAATAAAGTGATTAGTTTAGCAGACTGCGTTTTGTGGATGCTTACTTCCGAGGAGACACCCATCCGTCTCACAGCTAGTTTCTTACAAGCACACACAAACCCTCTATCCTCCCATCCAGGTAAGCAGGAGGGAGGCATTATCACCATTCCACCTTGGCCTCTGGCCCTGGCCACCACTGAGATGTGGCCGCTGCAAGGTTGCCCAGAAAGGAATCCATGCACTGGCTGAAAGAAGTTCCTCACCCCTGGTTTAAACCAGCCAGTAATTAACATACTGTGCTTATGGGTGTAATCAAAAATTAAATGTTGAATGTGCCTTGAGGATGGGGTGGACACAGTATCCAGATAAGTATGTGTTGTTAAAAGCCGGAAGCTGCACAGAACTTTGTATACCTTCATTCTTTTAGCCAGAAGCTTGGCATATTCTGCAGCTTCGTCCTTGTTCTTCTGGGTACGCTGCTTCTTCAGAGCAATACGCCTGCGCTTGTGTTGCAGGACCCTGGGAGTCACCAAGCGCTGGATCTTGGGTGCTTTGGTCCTGGGCTTCTTGCCTAAGAACAGACATGAGCACAATCAACAAGGCAGCTGTTGTCAAGTCCAGAGCAAAGAAACTACAATTGAGGTTCATCTCGTTTCTCTACCACTGGAACTAAAACTTGCCCAACACGTATAAGGCTACAGACTTGAAGAAGACATTCTGCATTTATTTTGCCCGATTCAGACTGGAACATATGCAACTGGTAATGTGCAAGGAAAAGCTGTGATCAGTTTGCACCTGCCCTTAAGAATACACATTTCCATTTGCACTGCAATAAAATACCTATGCCACAGGGAATGTACTGGGCAATGCACATCCTGTTTTACTAACCCCACCCTTGAAGCTCAAAGGGGCGGCAGGCAGATGTCCCAAATGGGCGAGACTTCCCCCTTCACAAACACATTTGACAAGCATGTGCAAGCGATCTGCATGCAAATTAATGTATGCACGTAGAGCTCCTCCACACTACCGAGGAGGAAGAAAGGACATCTCCTGACCTGGCCGGGCCAGCATCCCCCTAATGAGTAGATCTACATGTGTACATTGAGCCACATGTAGAACTTGTTCTAATATGCTCCAAATGGGCAGCTGGTGGAGTCGCCAAGTGCACCAGCTGCAGGGGTGCAGCTACGTCCACGTACAAATGTAAACAGACATTGCACTGTGGCTGAAATGGTCTTTTGACTGGCCAGTCTGAAAGTTAAGCAGAACGGTAAATGTCCACCCAGTTCCAATTCCCCCCCACCCTGCCTGGTTACATTTCTGTGAAAATTCAAAGTCCAACAGGAATGACACTATAGCACCTGAATACACAGCCAATCACTAGTTTTACCTGGTAGACCCGTCGCAACAAAAATAACCAAAATGTTATCTTCATTTCTCTTACCTTCCTTGTTCAATGGCTTTCTCACAACATACTGACGGACGTCGTCTTCTTTGGAGAGATTGAACAGCTTTCGGATCCTGCTAGCCCTCTTGGGACCAAGCCGGCGAGGCACAGTGGTGTCAGTCAGTCCAGGAATATCTTTCTCACCTGAAGTGGCCAGACCAGAAAGATTATTCTTAGCAAGAGCTAGACTCAGAAGCCAAGCTCCCCGCCCCACACACCGGAGACTCTGGCCTCCTATCCCTTTCAAATTGAAGTATCTCAAGATAACGCACGCGGAAACTTGAGCCACCCAGTCCTCATTAACTCCGGCTCTCGAGAACAGGCAATACTATGTACCTGTATAGAATTTCCTACTGCCTAGTTTCCCTCCCTTAATTCACTGGTAGCAGCAACATCAAAAATTTCCATTCAGACCCAGGATCTGAGAACAGCCATCTTAATTTGCTAAAAGCTTAGTATTTCCTAAAACCCCAACATCTGATAATAATAATAATAATAATAATTTTTATTGGTATCCTGCCCTCCCCGGCCAAAGCCGGGCTCAGAGCGGCTAACATCATATAGTAGTGTAATCAGAGATTCAAAGAGAGTTCTAAAACACTTAAAGACACCTTGAATTCTGCTCAGAATAATCAAGCCTGAAATTTATTCCTGGTGCTTGTTCAGAAAGGCTGCTGCACCAATTACAGCTGCTAAACAGCTACCAAGAACAATTTCAGAAAAAAGTATTATTGGTGGCAACCTTAAAGTTAGGCACAGATGAATCAGGCAATGAAGCCACATTTGAAACTTAGATGGAGCTCTAGACCTTGTAATGGACAAGAGCAAAAGTGAGGTTTTTGGACACACTTTGCAATCAAAGCTATAAATCTGTTGAACATGTAATACGCCAGACCCTTAGCAGTTCACAGTCCAGAACAAAATTATCAGCCTCTTTTCCCTTTGCTATCTTCACTATGGTAGAATCTACACACATCTAAAAGCGGTTCTGAAAATGCTTTTTTTAAAAACGTTTTTTAAAACACATTGAATTTTCCATAAGGCTCGCCATCGCCATCTAGTGTCGCATTGTATATTGCACTTAAAATAGCTGAGCCCTATGTTAAAAAAATTTAGACTGTAGCCTTTGGGTAACATAATTTCGGGTTGTGAACGCGGCAAACCAATGTATACTTCAGAGTTTTGCTGCGCGCGCATGCACAGAAGCGCTCTATCGCGCCCCATGTGTGCGCAGAATCGGTGCCTCTGGATATGGACTTTTCGGGTTAAGTATGGACCCCCAGGATGAATTAAGTTCGTATCCAGAGGGTCCACTGTATGCTCCTCAGGCAAGGACCTGTAAAATGCCATGCTTGTCCTACATAAAAAACAACAGCAAAAACAGATCCAGATTCCTAGATAAACCCAGGATAGCCATTAAGGGCAGGGCACAATACAGGCAGCCCCATTTAAGCTGAATCTGGAAGTGACTCAGATGGGGTGTTTGCAGGCTTTTTCAACAGGTTTCAAATATATGTGATTTCACAGATGCACACAATGCCTCAGAATGTAACTCCTGTGTAAACTCCTGCTGGTAGGGCAGGAGTTTTTGAGCCTGCACTATACAGCCCTATTCGCTGGTCATTACTATGTGTGTGTGGGGGGGGGAACCCTTACCTTTCTTTACAATGACCAAATTCAAGACGCTTAAATTGGCATCAACAATGCAGCCCCGAACAGATTTCCGCTTCCTTTCTCCAGTCCTCCTAGGGCGGTAACATGAGTGGCCCTTGCTGAGAAGCAGGCGGACACGCCCGTGAGTCAGGACCCCCTGCTTCATGGGGAAGCCTTGCTTGTCATTGCCACCGCTGATGCGGACAACATATCCCTGAAACAAAGACGAGGAGCTTTGACCTTTCTCTCAAGGGGGAACACTTTTAAGAACATAAGTTCAATTTCTCATTCTTTTCTCTGTATACAGGTAACAGATGCCGCTAAATATAAATATAAACTGAATTGCACTGGCAGAAACAACATTGCCTTTCTTCATTTTGAGTATCATCAACTAGACCTGCTGGGATTGCCTGGCTTGACCAATATTGTAACTATGTTCCAGAACTTAGTAATATCATATTATGCCTATTGATCATGCTTCCTTAGCAATATTGTGGAATGGAGAGGAAACACCAAGTCGAGCGATTTAAAGCAAATTCACTTTATTTATGATGCGCAAAGTCTACTGTTTTCACATGGAATGTCTTCATTCCATGTTCACATGTGACAATTTCCTAGTGCATCATGTCCTGCCCAGGCACTTAATCAGATCACTTAATTCCATTTCTAAAACATGAACATGAAGCCCACAAACACAAGGGTTCTAACAAAACAAATGCTGTTTTGATTTCCACTAACATAACCTCCCAACTTTTTGGGCAAATGGGTATACGCATGGTCCCCACAGATGCTTCAACATAGTACTAAGATTGCTACCGTATGCGTAAAGGAGAACTGCTGTTGGATTCCCTGCTCTGCAGAAGTCAATTAAGTTAGCACACTTGAGCAGAAGTGAATTCACTCTCAAAGTCACAAAATCATAAAGTGCATTTACTCACAATTTTCATGCTGTATCACATCACCACACCTCTCCCTAAGCCACTTTCCCTGGCAGCGTTCTGAACTCCAACCCACCGTCAGTTTGCTAACTTATGTATTTTCCAGACTCCCTGCCAACTCACCATCAACACACAGGTGAGAATGCAGGTTTTTGCATGCAGCTGTGTGCAAAGAGTTTGCTACTGCTGCATGCAGAGATCTGTGGACTGGAGTAGCAATGCCACCACTAAGCAGCACAAATAAGTAAGCAGCAACTCTGAGCTCACTCTTTCTCAGACTGATGGGTAAATGCAGATGCTGTCACAACCATGCATCCAAATCCATTTGGGTAAGGCCCATGCCTTCAGTAGCTTTGCATTCATTCAAAGGCTCCCAGGTTCAGTCCCCGAGATCTGCAGGTATCCTGGGAACAATTCATCCCCAAATACTGAAACCACCCCTTAGGAATAATTAGATGGGCCCAAAGTGTAACTCAGTACCTCCCCAAGTACACATTCAATATGAATCCATGAGGGCCTCTGGACAAGACACCAAAGAATAGGGTTGCCACCTGTCCTGTACAACACAGGCTACATCCTGTATTGATAGTTTAGTCCTGGATTTCAGATCCTCTCTCTCTGCCAAATTAGGGACCCTCTCCAAATGCTTGTGTTTCAACGGGTGTGTATTTCAGCTCTGGGTAGTCAAGCACAGAGATTTACAAATTCTTGTATATTTCTGTGTGCAACAGATTCCACAGGGCCCATCCTGTTCGGCTGCAATAGATTGCAATGGATTGATCTGAAGTCACTTCAGCACCTGATTTTTTTAAAAAATCACCCTCCCAACTCCCACCCTGTCCTGTATTTTGCCAGAACAAAGGTGGCAACCTTACCACCCACCCACTCAAATGGAAATGCTCCAACCATTGAGACTTTTCTCGGTAGGGGAGTTATTCCAGCCCCATGACCCTTTTGGATGCCCTTTTCTTTACTGATTGGCCTTAGCCATCGCCTTGATTAGAAATGCCAACAGCTTTTGTCTACACCGCCTTGAAGAAGTCCAAGAAGAACCTAAGAGCAGCCTTCCTGGATGAGGCCAGACAACCACCTGGTTCACCTGCACTCTGTTCTCACAGCAGCCAGGGGAACCTGCAGGCAGACCCAGAGCACAGCAGCACCCAGAATCCAGCATTTGGCAAGAACCGAAGTGGCAACCGTGCCATACAGAGACCCTAAATTTTCTTCCTGCTGCTGCTGCTTTCTCGGCCCCATTTTGCCCACGTGCAACATGCCTTATGAAGCCGGCCTCACCTTCCACTCCTCGCCAAGAGCATCCGCAGAGACTTCCGTGGTCATGCGCTTCTCGTAGAAGGTGCGCAGCTTGCGCTCATCATCCACTTCGATGAGTTTCTGGCAGCCGGTGGCTGGGAAGGAGATGTTCAGCTGCAGGGGGAGAGAAGCCACACTCGGGTCTGCAAAAGGGCTCAAGGGGTTCCCCAGGGCTGCGTTGAGCCCCGTCGTCCTCCATGAGGACTAGAAACGCTGCCTCCTTTACCAGTGGCGGCCAAACATGGCCCTCCAGCAGTTTCGGGACTACAACTCCCATCATCCCTACCTAACAGGACCAGTGGTCAGGGATGATGGGAATTGTAGTCCCAAAGCAGCTGGAGGGCCGAGTTGGGCCGCCACTGCTAAGCGCTCAAGACGCACGGGATGGGGGGTCCGAAGGGTTAACAGGCGCCGCGGAATTCCCGCGAGATGACACAGTCCGCGAGAGCTCCTCTCCGGAGCGGGGAAAGGGAGGCCGGGGCTGCCGCCGCGGCGCCACTTCCCCGCATCGGCCTCCATCCGCCGACGAGGCCGCGCTCCCTCGCCCGCCGCCCGCGCCGCCGCCTCCCGCCGGGGCCCCTCGACCTTCCGGGGCCTCTATTTCCCGGGGCGGAGGCGGTTTGCGCCCCCTCCGCGCTCCGCAACACCTACCTTCATGGCGCCGGCACAGCTCGCTTCGGGTCCGCCACGGGAAAGAGGACGCGCTTCCGCTCGGCCGGAAGTCACAGAGGTTCCCGCGCGGCATCTCGCGAGAGTTGAGAAGGGCCCGCCTCCCTCTGGGCTCAGCGGGAGCTCCTGGTCGAGCCAATAGAGATAGGAAAAGGGTAGAGTGGGCAGCTGCTGTGGTCTTGCGAATGAAACTCTTTCGGCCAGAGGAAGCGATGGAGACCTAGTTATAGAGGAATTTTGGACTGCTGCATATTCTGAATGGGAATTGATGGGAACCACAGCATTCCCTCCAACGTTTCTCTGATGAAAATAGGGGGGTCCTATTCCATAATAATAATAATAATTGTAAAAACAAAAACAAAAAGCCATCTGACTGTATTCCCCAGATCTCTCCATGGTTTTAAGTTTGGTAATAAGTTGCAATTCAGAAACTTCTCTTTCCAACTTCTCTTTCCAGACAGAGAAACCAGTAGGAGAACACTTCAATCTCCCAGGACATTCTATACAAGATCTCAAAGGAGCTGCCTTATTACAAAAGAATTTCAGAAATAGACAGATTGGTAGATTTTATGCATAAGCACCAGCCCCTTTTGAGATGGCACATTTCAAAGATGCTGTTTTGAAAAGGCTTTCAAGTCAATTTACCCTGCAGAAATGGACTGTCCTGTTGGCTTCTTATCTCCCTTGCCCAGTGGCAGAGCCCGTGGTTTGCATTCAAAAGTCCCAGGGTCAAATGCTGGCAACTCCTGATAAGGCTGGGAAATACTCCCGGAGGGCTGCCGCCAGTTGTCACGTTGACAATGCTGAGCTTGATTGATGCCAATGGCCCGCTTGCGTATAAGGCAGGCAGCTTTTTCCTATGTTCCTAAAAGGAGCTTTTGAGGCTCATAATTGGCTCTTAACAATTGCAACGCTAGCAGAATGCTTTTCAGCACTAATGCACAGGAAGGTGTTTGGGGCATTGTTGAGTTCGTTGGCATCAGTGTTAGAAACTCAGATATATAAGCTACCGTATGTGCCCAATGGCTCCTTAAACCAAGGTTACAGCCACAGTCTAGTTGCAATTTTTGGGCAAAATCGCTCTAAAGTCTTATTTTTCAAATGGTGGGCTGATTGCGATTGATTAACAGTTAAGCATCTGGCGAGTTCACATGACAACCTTGAGCCAGGTTAAGAGAAAGGTAAAAGGTAAGGGACCCCTGGACAGTTAAGTCCAGTCAAAGGCTACTATGGGATTGCAGCACTCATCTTGCTTTCAGGCCGAGGGAGCTGGCGTTTGTCCGCAGACAGTTTTCTGGGTCATGCGGCCAGCATGACTAAACCGCTTCTGGCGCAACGGGACACCGTGACAGAAGCCAGAACGCAAGGAAACGCCGTTTACCTTCCCACCACAGCAGTACCTATTTATCTACTTGCACTGGCGTGCTTTCAAACTGCTAGGTTGGCAGGAGCTGAGACAGAGCAACTCCCACATTACAGCTCTGTTCTAAGGGTTAGTACGGTACATCCAGAGTAGAACTGAACGTGCCACAGCCTGGGAGTTCACACTACACTGCTTACGCCAAAGTCTCCGGTCTCCCTTTACAATGATCTCGTCTCTCTGACTCTGCACTGATGTCATTACATCTCCCGTACAGCTTCTTCCCCAGAATTACATTCTGCGGATTAGCTTTACAGCTAATCAAACAAAAGAAACACGAGACTGCAGGCGACAGGAAGTGTGCCCTTCTGTTTAGTTTTGCATGTCCAGCAAGCAACGTGACCTTGTTCCCAGCCAAGAACGTGTCACGATTGTTCAGAAAAACGTCTTATTCTTTTCCCGAAGCCAGATGCTATTGATGTATTTGAGTAACACCGGTCATTTTCCCTTCTGCTCTTCCTGTTCCAGCTTCCCAGTGTTCGCAAGCATGCAAAGCTGCGTGACGTTTCCTTCCTTTACGTGGCTCAGAATATTGAAGCTGGGCCCGTGCACCAATTTAGGCTCTTCCCCTCCTCCCCTTTCAAGCATGTTTGTGAACAGGATAAAAAGCAGCGGCTCTATGGTACATTAAAAGGAAGACAATGCAGAAGGAAAAATGTTCTCCTTTGGTTTCTTGGTGCTTATTTATAATTAAAGAAATGTAGGTATGATACCAACAGTTTGGGGCAATTGTTGTTGTTGTTGTTCAGTCGTTCAGTCGTGTCCGACTCTTTGTGACCCCATGGACCAGAGCACGCCAGGCACGCCTATCCTTCACTGCCTCTCGCAGTTTGGCCAAACTCATGTTAGTAGCTTCGAGAACACTGTCCAACCATCTCATCTTCTGTCGTCCCCTTCTCCTTGTGCCCTCAATCTTTCCCAACATCAGGGTCTTTTCTAGGGAGTCTTCTCTTCTCATGAGGTGGCCAAAGTACTGGAGCCTCAACTTCAGGATCTGTCCTTCTAGTGAGCACTCAGGGCTGATTTCTTTAAGAATGGATATGTTTGATCTTCTTGCAGTCCATGGGACTCTCAAGAGTCTCCTCCAGCACCATAATTCAAAAGCATCAATTCTTCGGCGATCAGCCTTCTTTATGGTCCAGCTCTCACTTCCGTACATTACTACTGGGAAAATGGGGCAATTAGATAGGCCTAATTCCTACTGCTTTGCAGCTGAACCTTACAAAGCCTCAGAGAGGCAGTTGTCTTCCTTGAATGTCACTGCTCTTAGCTTTTTCAGTAACTTGCATGTTGCATAAAAAAGGCCGCCTGGCAGGTCAGTCCTTGGCATATCTAGGTAAGCCTGGGAATAACTCCTACCTGCACCGCCTTGGAGAACCATTGCCAGGCAGTTTACAGCTGGGATGAGGAACCCGAGGCTCCCATCCTAATTCTATGCACCCTAGAGATGGCAGAGAGAGAGACTCAGGTTGTCCATTGTGGGGAGGGGACTCTGCAATCTTGCAGCGCAGCAAACACTGCCCACCTGGCCTTGACCAGGTATCAGCTGCAGCTGCAAACTGATGTTTCCTATGGGTCAATGGAAGGGAAAAGTTTCTCTACCTCTGTTTCGGACAATATTGAACTAGAGATAAACAATTGCCTGACTTAGGGGCACACAATGGTGGCCTGAGGGGGCAGTGATTAGGGTGCGTGTGGTGGTGAGGAAATTATGGCTATGGTGGTGAGTTCCTCCACCTTTTCCCCCCGGAAGAAAAAGCACTGGTTGTTTTTAATTAAAGGCTTTTCATAGTTAACAAGAGTACATACAACATTCACAGAGTCCTTTCTACAGATCACTTCCATTTGGTGTGAGACACTTGCTGCCATAGATATTGTGAAGATGGGGAAGGGGGCAGAAAGAAGAAGGGGGGGCAGTGATTTTTCCTTCCTCCGAGGTTTTCAAGCAGGGGTTGGGCAGCTGTTGGCCATGGATGCTTTAGCTGAAGGTGCATCTCCACCCCCATCGTTCTGCCCGGACACTGAGATCCAGAGCCGAGGGCCTTCTGGCGGTTCCCTCCCTGTGAGAAGCAAGGTTACAGGGAACCAGGCAGAGGGCCTTCTCGGTGGTGGCACCCGCCCTGTGGAACGCCCTCCCAGCTGATGTCAAAGAGAACAACTACCAGATTTTTAGAAGACATCTGAAGGCAGCCCTGTTTAGGGAAGCTTTTAATGTTTAATAGATTATTTAATATATTAAATAATGCTGGAGGAGACTCTTGAGAGTCCCATGGACTGCAAGAAGATCAAACCTATCCATTCTTAAAGAAATCAGCCCTGAGTGCTCATTAGAAGGACAGATCCTGAAGTTGAGGCTCCAAGACTTTGACCACCTCATGAGAAGAGAAGACTCCCTAGAAAAGACCCTGATGTTGGGAAAGATGGAGGGCACAAGGAGAAGGGGACAACAGAGGACGAGATGGTTGGACAGTGTTCTCGAAGCTACCAACGTGAGTTTGGCCAAACTGCGAGAGGCAGTGAAGGATAGGCGTGCCTGGCGTGCTCTGGTCCATGGGGTCACGAAGAGTCGGACACGACTGAACGACTGAACAACAACAACATATTATTGTATCTTAACATTCTGTTGGAAGCTGCCCAGAGTGGCTGGGGAAACCCAGCCAGATGGGCGGGGTATAAATAATAAATTATTATTATTATTAGCTGAGATTCCTGCATTGCAGGGGGTTGGACTGCATGACCCTTGGGGGTCCCATCCAACTCTGCAATTCAGCTCCCATTTAAATAAAACAAGACCTGGCGGCATATCTGGTCAACGGCGGGGTTTTATGCTTTAAGCAACGGGGGCACCTCCTCCCCAAGGCCTTTCCTATTCCCTGCACCCCCAGGCTGGGCGCATCCTGAAACCCGAAGAGCCCCTTCAGTTGCCTGTCTGCCCGGCCTGCCCCAGGACTGCGGACTAACAGGCAGACTGCCTGGCCCCACCGCCGCCAGCCACGCTTTCCCTCCCCACCCCGCCGGGTTATAATAATAATAATAATAATTGTTATTATTATTTATTTGTACCCCGCCCATCTGGCTGGGTCCCCCCAGCCACTCTGGGCAGCCTCCAACAGATATTAAAATACATCAAAATATCACAGGTTAAAAACTTCCCTAAACAGGGCTGCCTTCAGGTATTTTCTGAATGTAGGATAGTTGTTTATCACTTTAACCTCTGCTGGGAGGGGTTTGGATCCCCATCTATCCTGAGGAAGCGTTCCCGGGGGGACGGGGACGGGGGACCTGGAAACTTGGCCCTGCAAAGTCCTTTTGGTGTGGGGTTTTGCCATGAAGAGTCGCATGCACTTAAAACAAAACTTTAGACCCCCCCCCCCGCAAAACAGAACAGGAACAGCGATGCGCGTTTGCTTCTTTCGAAAGGAATCAGCGCAACAGCAGCGCAAGAGCAACAGAATGCTAGACCTGCGCCCCCCTCCAACCCCCCCTGCCTTCCAGAGACAAATGCAGGCTGGAATGCAGCAGGGCGGCGGGGAGCGCAAAGCGCCGCGCTCTCCGTGGCGCAGCCCCATCCCTGGCGCGCAGCTGCGTCCAAACGAACCAGGGTGGATAGGATCGCGCGCGGCTCTCAAAGGTTGGGGGGGAGCCCCCAAAGAACGACCGAGGGGGGGGAGCTACACCACGTGACCGGGAGAGGGGCGGCAGCAGCCTCGGCGACTTTGCGCAGGCGCGCAGTGGGCGGGGAGGACGCGCCCCCGGGGGCCGGATCAGCTGGCGGGAGGCGTGCGCTCTTGCCGGCGGCGGGGGCTGTTTTGGTGCGGAGTTCAGCGGGCGAGAGAGGGACAAAAGCAGCAGCCGCGGCCAGCGGAGCTGTCGCTGCGCGGATCCTCTTCTGCTTAGGTTGCGCCGGCGTTGCGCACGCGCCCCCTCCCCCCATGCTCCTTGCCCGGGTCTGGCCATCATGACCACGCTCATGACCACGCTCCGCTTGTGGGACCACCTGCGGGCCGGCAGCTCCGAGCTGGACTGGTGCGAAGACAACTACACCATCGTGCCCAGCATCGCCGAGTTCTACAACACGGTGCGTATCTCGAACTCAAGACCCGAGGAGGGTGCATTTGGAAGCCGGGGGCCGGCGGGGCGCGTGTGGATTGGAAAGTACGCGCAAATGCACGGTGGGGCTGAATGCATATTGTGCGCGCCTCTTGGCTCTTTCCCTTCCCTGCCGCTCAAGTCCTTATTTCTTAACAAATTGTTATTTTATTTTTCAACAAATGCCATCTCGTTGTGGAAATGCCAAGCGAGGTCCTGGGCGAAATCGGACTTGCAATCGGATCCCGGAGACCTTCAAGTCGGGCTCCGATTTCTGCTTTGGCACCGACTCGCGTGCAAGGCGCTGCATATCAATTCTCAGCCTTGGTCAAATTGGGAAGAGGACTATTTTGCAAAACGGGGAGAGGATATATCCAGTGTTGTATTTTAAAACTGCAGCTACTGGCGAATAGCTGTGTATTTTTTTTAATCGGAGAGAGAGCCTGTCTCGGTAAACAAACAGAATACACTATGGTCGGTTTTTACTTCCAGGAACTAAGTGGTTGTTTATTATCCTGGTCTAAATATTTTCAGAAAGCGGGGGTCCTTAAAATACAACAAATGTTTTTATTATTTGAATAGCTTGCAGATATAGAACTGGGGATCAGATCGTTTTCATGGGAGCTTTTTCCCCTTTGTTTTTCCTGCCAGAGATGCTGTAAAATCAGAGAATCCCCCAAAGACCTGGGGAAAGTCTGCAGTCCTTTGAATCCCTTTTGAGAGGAGCTGGGATCATGGACTGTCATTTTTTCAGGCTGCTCAGATTGGAGGATAAAGCTTAAATTGCATGCAGTGGATTAATGGAGCAAAGCAGAATTCTCCATCTGTTATCATCTTAAGCTTTAACTTTGCTTTAAAGGGGTTGGCAGAAGGTAGATCTGGATCTCTGGCTGATTTGCAGATCAGCAAGCATTCTGACTAAATGGTTCAACAACTAAAACGCTGCAATTTGGGCGTCTGAAACTGAGGAAAGTTGAAGGGGAATTCTGGTACTGAGAACAAATTTCTGGCCTGATCAGGAGTTCACAAACTTGAAGTCTGCCTTTCCCAGCTTTAGAAAAATGGCTTTCTCTCAAGGAATTAAGACTGCTTTCAGGGCTGATTTACATATTAACAAATTCTTCCATGCAACCAACTCTGTGTAGGAATAATGCTATCTTGCATGTAGGTTTCCACACATAGACGACTGTGCATTCATGCAAAGATGCGGCCTGGATGCACATGGTGTTGCATGCTGGTAACACGTTAATTTAGCCTGTTAATAAGTCCCCTCCTCCCCCACAAAAAACTAGCTTGCAAACTAACTAGCCTCCTGACTGCACACGCCTGTGTTAAGTCAATAGCGTGTTTAAACAGCCTGAAAGAATAAGAATAATCTTTCTTCCATCTCCAAAAGGTTCCCTGCTTTTCTGGTCAGGAGGGATTCTTTTAAGTTATTCACCTGGTTTTCTGTGGCAATTTATAAGCTGGCGCTTAATTCCTTCCTCCACAATATTGTGGCAATGTGTGGAGCAGCCCCATATCCCATGGGACAATTGCTGCATACTTCCCTGCGTTTCTCCGTTTGCTGATTTGAAAACACACAAGCCGTGTTTTTCCGCTGCAAGATTTTTAAAGCCATTTGTGACCCAGAATAAAACGGTATCAACAAAAATCCACATTTGAACGTAACTCCCCTCCCTGCGTACGAACGTGCGCACACAGACGCAGCAAAAACAAAATGGGCAACAAATGGGGGGGGGAGTATGCTATTATTTTCCTTCCACCTGACTTCAAAACACGAGGTCACCTGGAAAAGGCCAGTGCGTTCCTTTTCTCAGGATCCTCTTGTTAGGAGCGTGTTGACACTTCAGCGCTTTAAAGATTGCTCCTTGCAGTCCAAAACTGTGACCAGCGCTGTCTTTAGCATATGCGCCGCCGGGGTGCGAAGATCCGCCCAGCGCCCCCCCAATTTAGTTTAGCCCCCAAATTAACACCACCACACTTTTAAGTATTGTTTGGGCACCTACTTAGGAGGAAACGCCAGTCGTGTCAAAGGTGCCGTTGATCCCGCTGCCTCATAGCATCTCAGTACAATACGTAACATAATATTTCGATGCAAGAATTAATTTCGTGTGCACGGCGCCGTTCAGAATGACAAGTGCCGCCCCTGGCGCGGCGTGTATTTGATAAATGAGTGCACAAAGTCGAAAGTCCTTTAGTGAAACAGTAGGTATACATTTCGGTAATACCTAGGTATATATTTATTTTAGAAGAAGAAGAGTTTGGATTTGATATCCCGCTTTATCACTACCCGAAGGAGTCTCAAAGCGGCTAACAATCTCCTTTCCCTTCCTCCCCCACAACAAACACTCTGTGAGGTGAGTGGGGCTGAGAGACTTCAGAGAAGTGTGACTAGCCCAAGGTCACCCAGCAGCTGCATGTGGAGGAGCGGGGACACGAACCCAGTTCACCAGATTACGAGTCCACCGCTCTTAACCACTACACCACACTGGCTCCTGAGGTTGGGTGCCCTAATTCTGTCACCCAGGTTTTGAAAAGCAGGGCAATCCACAAGGGAAGGATTAGTTGACCTGAATTTCGGGTGTGTCTAAGTCCTGTAATACAGGATCTAATAATTTTCATTCCAATCCACTTCTTCACCCGCCACAAACATAATACATAATAATCCAGTAATGTGCCCAAGCAGGGTTGTTGTTGTTGTTGTTGTTATTATTATTATTATTATTCCACCCATGGGCTCACCAGGATGCTCTGATGAGGACATACTTTGAACTTCAAGGTTTTTTAGAAACATGGAATCTTAGAGCTGGGAAGGGACCCCTGGGGTCATCCAGTCCACCCCCCTGCAATGCAGGAATCTCAACTCAAGCATCCATGACAGACGACCATCCAACCTCTGCTTAAAAACATTTTTTAAAAAAGATATTTATTTATAAAATTTGTATACCTCCCTATACCCATAGATCTCAGGGCCGTTCACAACATAAAATCGCAATATATTAAAAAACCAGAAAATACATAATAGAAAGAAAAGACAAACAAAGAACCCCCCTTTCCAGAACACATTTTCAAAGGGCTTTCGGATGACAATCAGCCCAAGGCCTGGTTGAAGAGGAATGTATTTTGCCTGGCACCTAAAGGTGTCAAATGAATGAGTCTCCCTGGGGAGAGCATTCCACATTTCGATTTGGGGTGGGAGGCGAAATATGGAGGAAAGGGTTGATATTCCCCTCCCCCCTCCAATTCTAGTGACAGCGACTTTTAGAAAATAAAGTCGATCTTGGAAGATCTCTCCCAAATGATTGGATATCTCAGGCCCAGCTCGGCCACGGATGCCCTACTGATTTCGAGAGGAGAGGGGAAAGTTGCCCATTTCTTCACGGCCCTTTGCTGGTTGCAGTTAGGGAGCTGAAGTGAATATAAAGTAGGAGGGCTTTTCCCCCTTGCAGCCCAAATTAAGGATTGTATCTTGTGCTTTGAAACTTGAAAAGCAACTCGAAAGGATTTGCTCTTCTCAAGCAACTGCCTTGTACCCAAAGTAGTGGAGTTTAATCTTTACAAAATAGGCTGCTTAGTGCTTTCCGTTCCATCTGCAAGGCTGTTTCTAAAGTCAAGCGGAACAGGGTGGGAAAATGCTTCTCCTTCTTCCTCCTTCTTTTCCCTCAACGCCCCTGCCTCACGCCCAGCTTCTGAAATTTTCCCTGAATGGAAGAAAGTACTCTGTCAGTGAAAAAGGGACGCGGGTGGCGCTGTGGGTTAAACCACAGAGCCTAAGGCTTGCTGATCAGAAGGTCGGCAGTTTGAATCCCCGTGACGGGGTGAGCTCCCGTTGCTCGGTCCCTGTTCCTGCCCACCTAGCAGTTCAAAAGCACGTCAAAGTGCAAGTAGCTAAATAGGTACCACTCCAGCAGGAAGGTAAACGGCGTTTCCGTGTGCTGCTTTGGTTTCGCCAGAAGCGGCTTAGTCATGCTAGCCACAAGACCCGGAAGTTGTACGCCATCTCCCTTGGCCAGTAAAGCGAGATGAGCGCCGCAACCCCAGAGTCGTCCGTGACTGGACCTAATGGTCAGGGGTCTCTTTACCTTTACTCTGTTAGTGAAGGCCTCCCATTGTGTGCTAGCGCTGGGCGATATCTGGTTTTCAACATGGCGATAGATCAACATGGAGATAGATCACCAGCAAAACATCGTGATATACCGATTTGCATGGCGATATCCCTCCCTCCCCTGAAGTAAAGACTCAGACACGTTGTATAAATTTTAATGGGCGTGAAGGCCACAACTTTATTGGTTACGGATGTAGAGTGGTATTGGATATCTGAAATAAGGATGGAGCTATGTACAGTGGTACCTTGGTTCTCAAACTTAATCCATTCCGGAAATCCGTTGCAAAACCAAAGCGTTCCAAAACCAAGGCGCGCTTTCCCATAGAAAGTAATGCAAAACGGATCAATCCATTACAGACTTTTAAAAACAACCTTTTAACATGAATTTTACTAACAAGACCATTGATCCATAAAATGAAAGCAATAATCAATGCACTGTACTATAAACTAAATAAGACAGTATTGTAGATGATAAAAATTAAAATTAATTTTTTTTCTTACCTGCACTCATGATAGCATTGTTTGGATGGGGGGCTTTTATCCATTTCCACAGTCACACAATCAATCAATCAATCAATCAATCAGTACAGTGGAACCTCAGGTTACAGATGCTTCAGGTTGCAGACTCCGCTAACCCAGAAATAGTACCTCAGGTTAAGAACTTTGCTTCAGGATGAGAACAGAAATTGTGCGGCAGCAGCAGGAGACCCCATTAGCTAAAGTGGTACCTCAGGTTAAGAACAGTTTTAGGTTAAGAATGGATCTCCGGAACGAATTAAGTTCTTAACCCGAGGTACCACTGTATCTGAACTGGGTTCCACACAGTCACAAAAAGAAATTAAGCCTCAAAAACGCAAAATAAATAGCAAATACAAAAGCGCCAAACTTAATCCGTTCTGGAAGTCCGTTTGACTTCCGAAATGTTCGAAGACCAAGGCGCAGCTTCTGATTGGTGCAGGTGCCCCGGAAGCAATAGCCGACAGCTGCATCGGACGTTCGGCTTCTGAAAAACATCTGAAAACTGGAACACTTCTTGATTCCCATGGGCTGAAGCCAAGGGACTTACGTTCCTCTTACTTTTCTTTGCACATGCAAGTCTTTCAATGCTCTCGGCCAGAAGAGGAAGAAGAAAGGGCACGGGTTCCTCAAAAGAGGAATTCAAGGAGACGGAGCTGCAAGTGTTTCATAGTACTTTCTTTCTTCTGGCTCAAAATTGGGGGATGCCTGGAACGTTTTGTGACGCCCGCAGCCCAGATGGCCTCTTTCATGGCCACTGCTCCTGGTTTTGTGGTTGCAGCCTTGGCAGTGGTCTTCCAGGGACCAGGCCCGTTGGCCTCCCCCATTTTCGTATTGTGTCCTCATGGGGGGAAGGTCTTCTCCAGGCAGTTGAGAACACTGCATGTCCCAGAAAGAGTTGACTCATACAAAGTGATGGTCTCAGTCTTGCATGGCATGAGGTCTATCTACACCAGGCATCCCCAAACTCGGCCCTCCAGATGTTTTGGGACTACAATTCCCATCATCCCTGACCACTGGTCCTGCTAGCTAGGGATGATGGGAGTTGTAGTCCCAAAACATCTGGAGGGCTGAGTTTGGGGATGCCTAATCTACGCCATGGGTAGGCAAACTAAGGCCCGGGGGCCAGATCCGGCCCAATCGCCTTCTAAATCTGGCCCGCGGATGGTCCGGGAATCAGTGTATTTTTACATGAGTAGAGTGTGTGCTTTTATTTAAAATGCATCTCTGGGTTATTTGTGGGGCATAGGAATTCATTCACCCCCCAAAAAAACTAGTCTGGCCCCCCACAAGGTTTGAGGGACAGTGGACCAGCCCCCTGCTGAAAAAGTTTGCTGACCCCTGGTCTCCACTTCTAACTCAATTTGTGTGTCAGGGCAGCAGGGATGGAGTCTTGGGGGAAAATATGTTGTTTTTGTTTCTGCCTCCTCTTATCCAGATATTTGCCTGGGAAAGTGCTAAGCTTGCTCTGTTGCACAAGATCCCTCTCCTGCCCCCAACATTTTTTTGTTTCGGTTTTGTAAAATACCACTTTATTTAATCATTCATTTCTGCTTATTTAATTTTTTTCCCATTTCCCCCCTTAGATAAGCAACATCTTATTTTTTGTTTTGCCACCCATATGTATGTGCTTATTCCGACAATATGCAGCCTGCTTCAACAGCGGAATATATTTAATATGGACCCTGCTAGTGGTGGTTGGTAAGTCTTTCTGTGTCTGTCCTATGTGACCTGAAATTTTGAGAAATTATATTCATTTATTTATTATTTGAAAATGAGGTGCATCCGGGGGGTGGGGGGTGGACAACAGATAAGGCACTTGGAGAACGTGCCCGATTTCGGAAGTACAGTACACTCCCAAAATAAAACATTGGAAGTTGGGTGCCATTTTGAGCCTCTCAGTATCCCCTGCTATGTATTAAATAAGGTAGTTTTCCATTGCTACAAACATTGTGGGATACGTCATGGTGCTTCCAGTTGGATTCTTATTCTGGGATGGCTTCTCCTCAAGCCTACAAGTTTTATCCACCCTCCATTTAATCTGGATTTAGCCTTTCTTGCAGAAATCCAATAAGTATAAAAAAAGTCTGTTGCCAATGACCCATTTCTGCTAATAGGCAGATTAAGTCCCTGTCTGTAAGCATTTAGGTTGGTTTTGGGTCTGGTCTCAATGGGAGGAAGGTTACTGCGTGTTATTTTACTTACCTCAAAAAGTGGTAGGCCAGCCCTGCTGTTTGCTCAGTCAGACCCTGAACTACTCAGCAGCTGAAACAAAATAAAAAAATTCCTTCCAGTAGCGCCTTAGAGACCAACTAAGTTTGTTCTTGGTATGAGCTTTCGTGTGCATGCACACTTCTTCAGATACACTGAAACAGAAGTCACCAGACCCTTATACACTGGTACCTCGGGTTAAGAACTTAATTTGTTCCGGAGGTCCGTTCTAAACTGAAACTGTTCTTAACCTGAAGCACCACTTTAGCTAATGGGACCTCCTGCTGCCGCTGCGCCGCCAGAGCACAATTTCTGTTCTTAGCGGAGTTCTTAACCTGAAGCGTACTTAACCCGAGGTACCACTGTATATAGTGAGAGGGTGGGGAGGGGTATTACTCAGAAGGGTGGTGGTCACTATATATAAGGGTCTGGTGACTTCTGTTTCAGTGTATCTGAAGAAGTGTGCATGCACACGAAAGCTCATACCAAGAACAAACTTAGTTGGTCTCTAAGGCGCTACTCGAAGGAATTTTTTTTATTTTGTTTTGACTACGGCAGACCAACATGGCTATCTACCTGTACTCAGCAGCTGATTTCCTTTTTGCACCGTCATATATGTAGATATATTTTAACACATCCTTACAGTTTCTCAGTTAAGGTCTGCTATGAGATAACTGACTGTGCAAACAAAACCCCTCCCCACTGGAGTCTCCCATTAATACTTTGCTCTAAAGTTAATTTTGAAGCTTTTGGGGGGTTTCGATCTTCCAAACCTAGCTCTTCGCATTGTGTTTTGGTTGCTTGCTTGCGTTAAATTTTCAGACGCTCATCTGTGCAAAGCCGCCTGGCTGTTGTTGAATCTCGCCGAGAAGAGAAGCGGACCTTTGACCTGTGCTGTAATGACCTCTCGATTCTGAATGTGTCCCCCCTCCAGGAATTGGATCGGTCTACTTCCACGCCACGCTCAGTTTCCTGGGTCAGATGCTTGACGAACTGGCTATACTCTGGGTTTTGATGTGTGCTCTGGCTCTGTGGTTTCCCAGAAGATACCTTCCCAAAATGTTCAGGAATGACAGGTAATGTCTCTTAGCACTGGCCTTTAAAGAGTGGGCTGAATTAATAGCACCAAGCCCACCGCCCCGGAAGAGGGCAGGAGAAACTGTCAAAGATCTTGGCGCTGATGCAAAGTCTGTCTTTTTAGTTTTATTTCTTTCGTTGTCGTTGTTTTTGTTATTTTTTGTTATTTTGTTTTTGTTATTGTTGTTTTTGTTACGACAAAAACTTAAATTCATTGTTGTCAATAAACTAAATCATCACCAATCACATAAAGTACAAACATTTCAACAATAAATTTTCTTCCAAAGCGTCAGACCTTCATTTTAAACCTGTTGCATAAACTTATCTACTTGTTTGGCAATAAAGTAAAAATGTCTAAGTCCATTTCTTTTTACATAAATTATAGAGGTTGTTCAAATGCTGCTACTGAGTTTAAGTTATAGCATCTGTTCTTGAGGTAATTCTTGAAGACTTCCCAATTTGGAATAAATTCCTGCTTAGGTTTGCCCTTGATCTTTACAGACAAATTATCTAGCTCAGCATATTCTACAAGCTTCATTCGGCACTCTGACCTAGAGGGGATTTTATCGCTTTTCCAGGGCGTAGCAATGAGTCCCCTTGCAGCTACTGTGGCTTATAGAAAGACTTTTCTTACAATCCGGAGAATATCAGGGCCCGTAATACCAAGTAAAAACGATTCTGGTTTTTTAAAGAAGAGCTACTTTTAAGATTTTTTAAAGTTCTAAATATCGTTCCAAAATACTTTGATCTTTTTACACACCCACCACATGTGATACATGGTACCTACCGCCTGTTTCTCCACATCTCCAGCAGGTTTTAGTTTTATTTCTTTCGGGTGCTTCTGTCGATCCCAAGCCTAAGGGACTCTTTTTAAAAAAAAAATCCAGGGGCCGATTTAAAGCAGCAGTGGGCATCCTCTCCGGAGTCACCACCTGCCTCGCCTTCATTAAGCCTGCCATCAATAACATCTCGCTGATGACGTTGGGTCTCCCCTGCAGCGCCTTGCTCGTCGCAGAGCTGAAAAGGTGGGTGTCTGTCTGTCCCTGTCTGTGGCAAAATAGATCTTCTGCTTGAGGGCAACGTTTGGGTGCCTGCTTACCATTTGGAGCGAACACGTTCCGGGCGTGTGACTTACCTGTGGGCAGGGTGGCATTAACACACCTGGAGTTGAGGCACAAAAGAACTGAAATGTTCCCACAGAAATCCCAAGCATCCGGACAGGAGCTGTTTTGGGTGGACGACTTGACAAGGTGATAAATGGTTCTGTAAATAACCTGGGTGCATTGTAATAACCTCTCTCCCTAAGGGTTGCAAAACAAAATATCTTGTCACATCGAAGAGGTGGCGCAGGCTCCCAGTTTGAAAGCTGCCATCTGGGCCTTCAAAAGGGGCTGTGGTGTTGAGAAGAGGGATTATAATTTTGTAATATTTTATTATTTATACCACGTCCATCTCTCCCCCCCCCCCCCGTTTTTAAAAAACACCGGCTGTAACTGCCTGGCTGTTAGTCTCCATCACCGTCTTATTTATTTGGAAACCAGAAATGTCAGTGGAACTGCGCTGGGTTGAGAACCCCTCGGGCAATGTGGGGAAGTAACGCACCCTAACTTACCACCGATCCTTCTTGCAACAGTGTTGTGGGGAAAGTAGGAAGACGAAATCAAAGTGCCGCTTCTCACGGGATCATGGGATCTATGGCATTCGCTCCTGCCATGTGCAATGACGGCCATCAGCTTGGATGCCTCTAAAAGTGGCTTCGAATTTCTGTGGTTTAGTTGGAAGCCTTAATTTGCTTTTGGCTCATGGCTTTTTGTGGGCCACATGCTTGACATGCTTGTTGTTGTTTTTTAAGAGTGCTTTTAGACCAGGGGTAGGCAGCCTAAGGCCCGTGAGCCGGATGTGGCCCAATCGCCTTCTCAATCTGGCCTGCGGACGGTCCGGGAATCAGTGTGTTTTTACATGAGTAGAAGGTGTGCTTTTATTTAAAATGCATCTCTGGGTTATTTGTGGGGCATAGGCATTCGTTCATCCCCCCCCCCCAAAAAAAATAGTCCGGCCCACCACATGGTCTGAGGGCCAGTGGACCGGCCCACAGCTGAAAAAGGTTGCTGACCCCTGTTTTAGACGATGTCCTTGATATTTGTTTTCATGCCATGACCTGCCTTGGGGCAAGGGGGTATATGCAACTGTTGCCCCTAAATGTACAAAGCTTATCGTCTCTGAGTTTTGTTCAGTTCTTACTTAGAATCATAGAAGAGTTGGAAGAGACCCCAAGCGCCATCCAGTCCAACCCCCTGCCAAGCAGGAAACACCATCAAAGCATTCCTGACAGGTGCCTGTCAAGCCTCTGCTTAAAGACCTCCAAAGATGGAGACTCCACCACACTCCTTGGCAGCAAATTCCACTGTCGAACAGCTCTTACTGTCAGGAAGTTCTTCCTAATGTTTAGGTGGAATCTTCTTTCTTGTAGTTTGAATCCATTGCTCCGTGTCCGCTTCTCTGGAGCAGCAGAAAACAACCTTTCTCCCTCCTCTATATGACATCCTTTTATATATTTGAACATATAAAACATATTGAACATTTTATATATTTGAACATATATATACTTAATCTTGGCTCAGATGGCCTTCCATTGCTGTGCTTTTAATGATCTCCTGGCTTGGCTTTCAGATGCGACAATGTGCGAGTGTACAAGCTGGGTCTATTTTCCGGCCTCTGGTGGACTTTGGCGCTTTTTTGTTGGATCAGCGACAAAGCATTTTGTGAGATCTGGTCGTCCTTCAACTTCCCATATTTGCACTGCGTATGGTGAGTCCACCATGTCCGGATTCCAGTCCTTGCCACAATTCCTCCCCCTGCCCTCCATTTCCCGGTGTTACATCTTGCCCTATTTGATGGGTGAAGAGACTATATAGAAGACTCAGACCACCAATGTGGTGCCCGCCTCCCCGATTCCCATCAGCCCTCCCCAGCCCCACACATTGGAGGGCACCATGTTTCTTAAAGCTGGTCTGAGCTCTCAGTGTAGTTGGTAAAGCCTGATCCAGACACTACAGGCGTTCAACTCTGTTGTTTTTACAAAACTGTGCGTTGGGAGTGAAAAAAATGTTTTGTTGCCCTTAATGCTGGATTTGTATTTATAAGGAAACAGCCCTGTGCTCAGGGCAAAGGGCATCTTTTGCCTGCCTGAGGTACCCTCATGGTGTATCACCAGCTAAACATCGTGATAAAGTGATACATCATGGTGCCAAAAAGGAAGGAGTGCGTGGCACCAGGGCAAAACTGCTGCTGCTCCCACCAGCGCCCGGCCTGTGGAGGGAGGAGTCCCGGCCTCACAACAACAACAGCAACAACAATATTATTATAATAATTTATTATTTATACCCCGCCCATCTGTCTATGTTTCCCCAGCCGCTCTGGGCGGCTCCCAACAGAATATTAAAAACGCAATAAAACGTCAAACATTAAAAACTTCCCTAAACAGGGCTGCCTTCAGATGTCTTCTAAAAGTCATTTAGTTGTTTATCTCCCTGACATCTGGCGGGAGGGCGTTACACAGGGTGGGCACCACCACCAAGAAGGCCCTCTGCCTGGTTCCCTGTAACCTCACTTCTTGCAGGGAGGGAACCGCCAGAAGGCCCTCGGAGCTGGACCTCAGTGTCCAGGCTGAACGATGGGGGGTGGAGACACTCCTTCAGGTATATTGGAATATTGTGAAGCTCCTTGACATCTGACGGGAGGCAGGTGCTACCACCATGACCTCTGCCTGGTTCCTTGTAACTTCACTTCTCACAATGAGGGAATTGCCAGAAGGCCCTCGGAGCTGGACCTCATGTCCGGGCAGAACGATGGGGGTGGGTTAAAACCCCATCGTGATCTTTTCTGTTCTGTACCTTCAGGTACTGAAGAGCCAGTGTGGTGTAGTGGTTAAGAGTGGTAGACTCGTAATCTGGTGAACCGGGTTCGCATCTCCGCTCCTCCACATGCAGCTGCTGGGTGACCTTGGGCTAGTCCCACTTCTGTGAAGTCTCTCAGCCCCACTCACCTCACAGAGTGTTTGTTGTGGGGGAGGAAGGGAAAGGAGAATGTGAGCCGCTTGGAGACTCCTTTGATAAAGCGGGATATCAAAGCCAAACTCCTCTTCTTCTTCTTCAGGCACATCCTCATCTGCATCGCCGCTTACCTGGGCTGCGTGTGCTTCGCCTACTTCGATGCCGTCTCGGAGATCCCTGAGCAGGGCCCAGTCATAAAGTTCTGGCCCAGCGAGAAGTGGGCTTTCATTGGGGTCCCTTACGTCTCCCTCCTCTGCGCGCACAAGAAATCGCCCCTGAAGATTACATGATGGCGACGGTTCTAACATGCAGGAGGAAGAGGAGAGGCCCGAGAACGACACCTGCGCCTTTCTTCCTCTCTCTCTGCAAAGGGAACCCCGAGGATGTAGCTGCGTCTTCCCTGCCTCCCACCCCAAGCAAAGTTCTTAGGAGTGAGCAGCAACGGCGACTCTTCTGCACCCCTTCTCTGTGGTTTTGGCAGATCTGGAGTTCCCCCCCCCCCCACTAGAAGTCTGAATTATAGTGCTGGCAACGTTTTGCCGCATGCGTTTTGCATAGCGTTCTCTAGCTGGGACTAGACATCGTGGCAGATGTGGAATTGCTGTTGAAAAGGCACCAAGCCAGGATCGCCACCTCCTTTCCCCCCTTCCTCAGCCACCTCCCTCCCCCTATAATGTGCGGCATCTTCCACGATTGAACTCTGCCTCCCTTTTAATTGGCTGCCAGCTGCTCTGGCAGGGCGGGGGCGCTCAGAATGCTCTGACATCACAGCATGCCAGCTTTGACAATGTCGTGCGGGGGTGGGCAGGGGGAGGCAGCCGCTACGCGATTTCCCATAAAGCCCAGCTCCTGACAAAACCCCCTCCGGTCAACTCCGAGAGAGTATTTATACAGGCAATCTTACGTTGTGAAGTAACCACAGGATCCAGCTGTTACTGAAGGCTTTTAAAAGGTTTGCTTCTCGTGTAGACTTGCGAGTTTATTTATACCGACAGCTTCTTCAAGGACAAAATATCTTTCTAGCCAGTCCGGCCAGAAGCTGTTGGGGTGTTTTTTTGGGAGGGCGGGGCAGGGATTCACAAGGAAATACATTTTGAGAAGCCGGCTTTTCTTCTCAGTTGCTTGATTTAGTAGTTTGTAGGCTTAACACTGAGGCTGTTCTGCTCTAGGTCTCCTCCTGTTGTGCTATGGTCAGCTCATTCTCCCTGGGCAGGAGCATTGCCAACTTACGAACGGCAGCTGGGTCTGTGCTGTGAGCTTTCCCTTGTTGATTTCTGCAGATGAGCCTGCTGCTAACGGCACAGGAACAAGCCAGCGCAGGTTTCCCCTGCCTTGTCCATTGGCCCCCTGACCTGGCAGGTGGATTATCAAGTGGCCATTAGGGAAAAATACAAAGCTCACCTGTATCTATTCAGAGGAAGTGGCCTTTTTGTGATGTTCATCTCCCGGGCTTCCACAGAAGGCCTTGAACTTGTGCAAATTCGCAGTTGCCGCCTCGGATCCTGCTCTCTTTCCTCAGGCCTACGAGGCTGGCGGTGTGGAAGACCCCTCGCGAGAGACGCCTCCAGTCCATTGGCGCGACTGCATTGCTCAACCACCATTTTGAGCAGAGCTGTGGCACTTGGTGCTGGAGGTGGTTCGGCAGAGCCAGTGGGTTGGGGGGGTCCCGGGACAGACCTCTTTCTCCCGCCCCCCACCTCCTGAACCTTCCCCAGTTGGAAAGCTGGCTGCCTTGTACAGCCCTTAGACATTTGTCAACAACCTGCTTTTCAAGCAGAAATCTGGGTTGATTTGGCAATGGAACTGGAGGAGAGTTCTCTTTATAAGGTTGGGCCTTTGAGGGCAGTGGGAATAAGGTATTCAATATTAGTCCTGCTCAGAGCTGTCCCATTAAAACAAATTGGTATTACTAACTTAGGCCCATTCATTTCAATGGGTCTACTCTGCATGGACTTAGCTGGGCTGGAAAATGAGATGGTAGGTTAAAAGCTCTAAATGCATGGCAATCTCTCCTTCCATTGAGAGATTTGAATTGCAAAATCTAAGAATGAACCCTCAGATTCCGATCTACTTGCTTGAGCTCTGAGCTTCATCCTTATTATTTGGGGTTGTTTGTCAATCTATGACAATCAGCAGACTAAAAAAACACTGTTAGGTGATTGTGGGCAAGAAAGCAATTAACCAATTAAACACTTCGTTATTAACATATAATTAACATACATATATATCATGATGCACACTTTTATGGCTGCTATTTCTGTTGAGACATATTGGCCGTGGTTTTTAATAGATTAATCCCCACCAATGAAATGAGACGTTAAAACAAATAAAAAAATAAAATCCACATTTAGCTAATTGTGCCCAAAGTACTGATTGAAATGAAGATGGCTTCATTATCCCACCTTCAGTTCCCTTTTGGTAGCAACTGAATAATGCATTGAGTTCTTGGAAAGAGATTAATGTAACAATAAGCCACCAGATTTTTGAAAAACTGATTTACCTTTTAATCTGCATTTAAATCCCCGGCTCTTTGCAAGCAAATAAATGAACTCTGAAAGGTTGAAGTTTAGCTGTCAAATCTGGGGTTTTTTTGCCACACGTTGCCATGACAGAAATTTAGAGAGTGTTCACGCAGAGAGCACTAATATTCTGGCACCTGTTTTAGTTTTAAGGAGGTTGCAGTTTCGTTTCAGCAACAGCGAAGACTGTGGTTCACAACCTGAATTCATGAAAGCTGTTTCAACTTTCAGGACAACGTAATGCAAATGTTGCATGAGCCATTGGAGCAATCTGTAACATCTGACCAGAAAGCATGATGATTAATTTAGGCCTGAGAGAATCTAGCTGCTTTGGAGAGAGAGTACAAGTGTCCGACATAAATTTTTAGGATCCCAATTCCAGGTATAACATACCTTGTTCTAAACTGCATTCTAACCAGATTTTAGCTTTTTAAAATTTTACCCACCTCCATATAATGCTTAATGACAAACCAGTTTTAACGTTGTGGAGGTGCTTCCTGCCTCCTCCCTTCACAAGAACTAGGAAATGGCCCAGGTTTAACCAATTAACCATAGTTTCCTGTTTTGTCCAAACCAGGGGGAATTATGGTTTAACACTTTGAAGGGGATATTAAACCACCATTTGAAGCTGGCTTCAACCCCTGGCTTGGGCAGAAGCTACTCACTAACCACAGCTGCCCGGTTCCAACAAAGAGCGCTGGAAGGTGGCTTGGTTTGTTTTCTGATGTACACAAAAGTCCACGCTCATTGAGCTTATTAAGCTGAGATATGGTCCCTCTAACTAAATAAGCTGAGAGCTCAAGCTTGATTTCTGATGGGCCACCTAACTGACCCAGGTGATACCTCCATGTTTTGCTGTGACAGGAGCATGGCTTACCTCATTGTTGGATGTGTGCCATTGGCACATGGGACAGACTCTCCCACTTCTGGCTCGGAAAACCCACGGCAAGCCCCATTTCAAACCAAAAGGCTTTGTCTCTGGCTGACCCCAAAAGATTTTCATGCAGAAGAGCCTAGATAGGAATGTGCACCCCTTGTTCCTATTTCTTTTCACTTCTCTTTGCTCCAATTTATTTGGTGTTTATTAGGGTTTTCAGGGTACCACCTTCTGTCTTTGTTTTTTGTTTATTAAAAAAAAGCTTAGGAACTTTGTGCTAATACTCTGGTACAGTGTTAACCCTCAACGTGTCTTTTGGTTTTCTGCTGGTGTTAAAATACATACACACACATACCAAATACCATGAATTGCTTAAGGACTTGATGTGACTCATGGGATGGCACCACTTGACAAGAATGCAACCTGGCTAGCGTTTTAAAATTGAGCAAGTTTCTATGTAAAACCTAGCAAGTTTTTAATTCCTTTGTGTATGATTTAGTAAAATGTTCAGTGTTAAATCTTCTTCACTGTGTACGGCAATAAAATCTTTCCTTTGGAACGTCTCTCTGAAAAGAATGGGTTTAATAGAGGCTGTGACGGAAAGAACCATTAGTAATTTCCATTGCCATATATAGAACAGGGAAGCCTAGTGCGTTGCCTGTTTCTGTAGCCTAAAACAGGCTGAAATGTATCTTCTTCTTTGGCGATCCCTCGTAGCCGAGTAAGATTGTCTTCCATAAACACGGTTTTAACAGTGAGTCCGTAAGTGACTGTGGAGGCCAATTCTGGATCCACACGTCCTTCCACAGTGGGGACATTGGTTTCCAGGCGGGAGTTGATCATGGCGTGGATTTGCCAAGCATGCCTTCCTCTTAGCACGTTTCTCCCTTGCGTCCTGAGTTCGAGTGTCTTCCAAGCCCATAACACCTTTGGCAAAGGCTGTTCTCCAACTGGAGCGCTCGCAGACCAGTGTTTCCCAGTTGTCAGTGTTTATACTACATTTTTTTAAAAGTGTTGGTGCTGACCTTTAAAGCCCTAAATGGCCTTGGTCCAGTACACCTGAAGGAGCGTCTCCACCCCCATCGATCTACCTGGACACCAGGGTCCATCTCCGAGGGCCTTCTGGCGGTTCCCTCATTGCGAGAAGCCAACTTACAGGGAACCAGGCAGAGGGCCTTCTCTGTGGTGGCACCCGCCCTGTGGAACACCCTCCCATCAGATGTCAAAGAGAAAAACAACTACCAGACTTTTAGAAGACATCTGAAGGCAGCCCTGTTTAGGAAAGCTTTTAATGCTTGATGGATTATTGTATTTTAATATTTTGCTGGAAGCCGCCCAGTAATATTATGATTATTTGTGTTGTTCTTTGGATTCTGGCTAGTTTAAAGGTATTAATGATGGGACAAGCATCACACACACACACACACACACACAGAGAGAGAGAGAGAGAGAGAGAGAGAGAGAGAGAGAGAGAAAATAAAATGGGAGTGGGGAGAGACAATACAGTTTCACAAATGTATTTGGCTCTCCCAGACCCTCCAAGTGTCCCTGTTTTCCAGCGACAGTCCTGGATTTACAGAAGCCACCCCAATTTCTGATTTGAGTGCCCCACTTTTCCTTACTTAGGACATCCTTATTTTCATTGGAGAAATGCTGGAGGATATGATTTCCTTTATGAAGTACAGTGGCACCTTGGTTCTCAAACTTCATCCGTTCCGGAAGTCCGTTCCAAAACCAAAGCGTTCCAAAACCAAGGCTCGCTTTCCCACAGAAAGTAATGCAAAATGGATTAATCCATCCCAGACTTTCAAAAACAACCCCTGAAACAGCAATTTGACATGAATTTTACTCTCTAAGGAGACCATTGATCCATGAAATGAAAGCAATAAACTATGTACTGCAGTCACACAGTCAATCAATCAGTAGCTGAACTGGGTTCCACACAGACACAAAAACAAGCAAAAAGAGCCACAAAAACAAAAACGCAAAATAAATAGCAAAACCAGACAGACCTCAGTGTAACACTCAAAACAAAAGCGTTACACTCAAAACGGAGCACGTTCAGCTTCCGAAAAAGTTCACAAACCAGAACACTTCCTTCCGGGTTTGCAGTGTTTGGGTTCCAAGTTTTTTGAGTACCAAGGCGTCTGAGAACCAAGGTACCACTGTATCTCTGTCGGAGAGAATTGGGGGGAAACTCTCACTGTGGCATTTACTTCCACACGGGGGCAGCATTGACCTAACAGTGTGAACTTGATGCAGGCAAGCAACTCTGCAGACTTGCCAGCATGTCACAAAGAGGTTTCTCCATAGCAAAGAAGTGGAACTATTTTTTCTTTTAAAAACACCTGCCTCTATTACTGGTACTTGAAATTCACTAAGGTAGGGACGGGGGTGGTCTAGATGACACTCGGTGTCCCATCCACCACTATGATGTAAGAGCTGACAGTATGTATTTCATAAAGGAAATTTCATAAAGGATGTCATATAGAGGAGGGAGAAAGGTTGTTTTCTGCTGCTCCAGAGAAGCGGACACGGAGCAATGGATTCAAACTACAAGAAGGAAGATTCCACCTAAACATTAGGAAGAACTTCCTGACAGCAAGAGCTGTTGGACAGTGGAATTTGCTGCCAAGGAGTGTGGTGGAGTCTCCTTCTTTGGAGGTCTTTAAGCAGAGGCTTGACAGCCATCTGTCAAGAATACTTTGATGGTGTTCCTGCTTGGCAGGGGGTTGGACTAGAAGGCCCTTGTGGTCTCTTCCAACTCTATGATTCTATGATTCCATGACTTTGACATGGGACTTTCCTGGACCTACTGCACCCCCCCCCCCCGCCTGCCCCAAGCTGATCCTGAGGCTGTGAGGTGTAGTGTGAGGAGCTGCAGCTGTAGGCCACAGTGGGCAGAAATCAAGGACCCCCCCCCTTGCCTGAGCCAATGTAGTCCTCTTGACTGAACCCAAAGTTAGTCACCCTTACGTGTGATGACGACGACGACATACCAACATTTTTGGAGGGAGGTTGCAAAAGAGCTGAGCCAATAGGAGTTTGCACCTATGCCACTCACAGATATTGTAAATCTAGGACCACCAGGGCAGATTTACCTGGGTCCAACGTGGCCCCCTCCCCATTGTTTGGGTTTATTTTTTTGTTGCCGAAAGGTTTGCCTGCTTTGGGGGGACCCCTGCCCTTTTCTATTGTTTTGGGGTGTGCTTAGGTGTTTTGCCTGTTTGGGGGCTGTGGTCCTGAGCACTGCGGATTTTTCCTCCTGTGAAACTGCCCACGAGAGTTTCTTTTGACGTTTTAAAGGTTCCCCTGGGCCTTAAAAATGTTTGGGCACCTCTTGCAAGTGCTTGGACTAAAAAGAACAACCCAATGTTTTAAAGTACGTTTCCAAGCACAATTCAAAGTGTTGGTGCTGACCTTTAAAGCCCTAAACGGCCTCGGTCCTGTATACCTGAAGGAGCGTCTCCACCCCCACCGTTCAGCCCGGACACTGAGGTCCAGCGCCGAGGGCCTTCTGGCGGTTCCCTCACTGCGAGAAGCAAAGCTACAGGGAACCAGGCAGAAGGCCTTCTCGGTAGTGGCGCCCGCCCTGTGGAACGCCCTCCCTTCAGAGGTTAAAATGATCAACAACTACATGACATTTAGAAAACACCTGAAGGCAGCCCTGTTCAGGGAAGTTTTTAATCTGTGATGTGTTAATGTATTTTAATGTTTGCTGGAAGCAGCCCAGAGTGGCTGGGGAGACCCTGCCAGATGGGTGGGGTACAAATAATAAATTATTATTATTATATTATATAAAGGTCCATTGCCCAATTAATTACAGACACTTAAAAATAATAATCAAAAATCTGATTCTTCAACTAAGCATTGTGACTGCAGCTTAAATATTGCAGCCCTGCATTAAATTAATTACTTGAGGAACTGGAAGACTTGTTCTCTGTGTCTATGTATGTTTTGGCATTTGTCTGCCTTGCTTTCAATGGTACTGTGGCGCTCAATAACTCTTCCACCCCCTTTCCTCAGAAGCGCCAGCCCATTCTGTACCTTGCGCAGAGCTGCCCTGGTAAGAGGTTTAAGGATATATAAAGACGCTTGCATCAGGCTCCTGCCACTGAGAGATGTCTGGCTCCATGCAAGAGGCGCTCACAAGGTGGACGGCACATGGCTTCTCCCTGTGCATGGCTGTGCGTGAGAAAGAGGGATCTGTGTTAATGAAACAAGCTTTACCTCAGACCTTGCTTGAGCCAGACAGGAGGGCAGCTCCATCTGCATTCCTCCCAGTTCTCTGTGCTGTTATCTCAGCCGATTCCGTTTCCTACCGACAGGTGTTGATAAATTTCCTTGCAAACGAAACTGTATGGAATGGAAAAAGCTTCTTTGCCCAATGTGGTGGGTGATTGCACAGAGTCGCTCAGTCGGGGGGACGGGGACGTCAAACTGTGTCTGCAGCCCAAAGGATGTGAAAACCAGCAGAGTCGGATGCTGTGATTTGTAACTGGCAATTGTGCCACACAGACTCAGCACCGAGTAATTTCTGGTCCATTTTGCACCAAGGAGACGCTTCTGCAAATTACGCGAGTGCATGCTAAAGTTCGTTGTGAGAGTAAAGCCTTTACAGTGAAATATTAGGTATGTCTACTCAGAAGTAAGTCCAGCGAGATCTGCTCCCAGGGGGTTGCTGTTCCAGTCTGTCCATTAGCCATTTAAGTCCATAGAGCCTACGTTGTGTGGGAGTAAGTCAAAATGACCTCCGTGTGTGACTTGCTTCAGAGTAGACATACCGTACATAGAACTGCGCTGCTACTTCTGTGTGTAATCTCTTACATAATTTGCTCACTTATTTTCCTACTTGCCTGCACCCATCAATCATTTCCTTCTTTATTCCCACTTAAATGATGAATGCCTTATTTGCTACTTGGGTGCATAGCAACCGGATTGCTTTATCTGTTTTATTTAAACACCAAGCTTCAAAGGAGAATAGGTCCCCTGCTATGTATTCCCCTGACCCCCAAATCTTGGCACACCACCCTCTCAGTCCCCCAATGCTTCTTTCCTTTCTTTCTTTTTCATTCTCTCCCTCTCTCTTTGTTTTGATCACTGTTGGCGCATATTCTGATAGGATAGCTCAGTCGGCAGAGCATGAGACTCTTAATCTCAGGTTGTGGGTTCGAGCCCCACATGGGGCAAAAAATTCCTGCACTGCAGGGGGTTGGACTAGATGACCCTCGTGGTCCCTTCCAACTCTATACACTTCTAGGATTCTCTATATATGGTTAAGGCTTATGATTCTGTGCATAGTCTGTGTGTCCCACCGATCGCAAAGAGAGGAAAGTTCTTCCTGCCTGGGTTGATTCACATGCTTATCGGGCCCCCTCAAATACTCTCCTCATATCACAGGCCTTGAATAGACAATATGTTTGCTGAATATGTACCTTTTTACCTTGGCTTTTGACACTTGAGGTGCGTATTTTTAGGACCCACCATATACCTATTTTTGTTTGCTTTTAACACTGTAGCTGCAAGAATGGGTGCTAAGGTACACAACAATAGAGTTTGCCAGAGAATGTACCATTGAACATGTAAAAATGGATAAAAACACATATGCTGAAATTGTTAAGAAGCTGGAAACAACACTATAATCTCTTAGCTCATCTCTTTTTTAAAAAAAAACCCTCGTCTTTGTAATAATTGCATGTCAATTTTTTGTACAGTAACTGATCCAGGCACGAGATTGAAATTGGCAAAGGAGCTTAGCTAACCCAGTGATGTACACGTCTTACAATAATGAGCTGTAGTCCTCTTCCTTAGTCAATGCCCCCCAGAATTACTTCCCCCCTTACAACCTCTTGCAAAACGCTTCAGTTCCTGCTATGAGTTGCCATCATGACACACTGCCGACTTTAAACCACCAGATTTCCTGCATGTGCCCTTGAGCACACCTGCCGCTAAACACAGAAATGCCGGCACAGTCCCACATGAGCCTGACGCGGTCTTCCTGGCACCTGCCAGATGCTAATCTGGGTGAGATAGGGCTGCTTTTTTGAGGGGCTAAATTTCCTTCGCTGAGACTCTCTGCCTTCTGTCTGCTGCCAGTGTGGTATAGTGGTTAAGAGCGGTGGACTCGTAATCTGGTGAACCGGGTTCGCGTCTCCGCTCCTCCACATTCAGCTGCTGGGTGACCTTGGGCTAGTCACACTTCTCTGAAGTCTCTCAGCCTCACTCACCTCACAGAGTGTTTGTTGTGGGGGAGGAAGGGAAAGGAGATGGTTAGCCGCTTTGAGACTCCTTCGGGTAGTGATAAAGCGGGATATCAAATCCAAACTCTTCTTCTTCTTCTTCTGTCTGCCCTCTGTCCTCCATTAAGGTTTCCAGGAAAAGCCTCTACCAGGAAGCCTTGTGGGGCAGGCTGCGAGAAAAGCTTAAGGGTGGCAGAGCAGCCTTGCGCTAATCAGGTATTTTGATAGGTATTTTGACTGTTGACTAGCTGAAGCCATGAGCAGTAAGTGGGCACTGTGGGAAAACCAAGCTCTTTGAGCACTGAGACCCCCTTGGCTACCTAGACACGCAATTGCTGGACTTTCGCACTTGATTCAGAAAACAAAAGCATCTTGCCGAGAGAATACCGCATGACTTCCTTGCTGCTAAGCAGCTTTAATCTAAAAATATCTAGGTCCGAAGTTGCTGCAGCGATAATTGGAAATGTACCAATTTAAATCTTGGTGATGTGAACAACTATCTCTGGGGTGAGAGCTGTGTTGTGAACAGTACAGGGGCAGAGCCCGTAAAAGGAACCTGGTGCCAATCTCCCTCCAGCAAAGTTATAAATAAAGTTTATATATTTAAGACACATTGCTCCCCTGCCCAAAAAAGCCTAGGGTTTGTTAGGCTTGCTGCGAACTGTGGCTCTGTGTGGGGCAAACTATGGTTCCCAGGGTTCTTTGGGAGGTGGAGTTGGAGGAGAAAAAGAAAACACAGCCTTGTTTAGGTCGCTCGCTTTTTAAATTTGTTCATTTATTTCCACACTTATATGATTTAAGTTACACAAGGTGCCTTATGAGGAGTTACAGTAACACAGAGTAGCTGTGGAAAAGTGTTCACGAGTCACAATAATTAAAATTCAGTACTTATAGTGAAGAAATACATTCAGAAGAATATTTCTGCAACACTTATGTACAAATAAGAGCTTTCACACTATGTACAAATTTTTATTCACAGATAAAATACTGATTCATTTGTCCCATTTTCATTCGAGGAATAGCAATAAATAAATTCACATAAAAATAAATTATTATTTTGGGGCTGCATATATTAATTTCTTTTTTAAAAAACAAAACAAAAGACAATTCTTTAAAATAAGTAAATATTTAGCAGCTTGAAATCAATACTCTCCCCCTAAGTAACAAAGGAAATGTGGGGTTTTTGCTTGGGGTTTTTAAAAAATACTCTATTAAAAAAATAATATATGATTGTCATTCATAACGCTTTATCAATGTTTTCACAATCAATGGCTGATCTTGAGAAAGTGCAAATTTGTTAATGAACTGCAATTTACAGGATACTTATTCAGAAGTAGATCTGACGTATGTAGATCTATTCTGGAGAAGGTAATTTGCAAACTGCAGTAGTGGAACGACACAGGTACAGCTTTCCAGGTCATTCCCCCAATGACTAAATGTGATGTTGGAGGCTTTTGCAATATTAATGTCTGAAATCAACTTAAAAACAAAAAAGGTGCTACCAAGGTGGTAATCTGAACTTGGGAGAATCAAATTTTTGGAATTACGCCAGAGAAGGACTGCACGGAACATTTGCTTTTTAGGAAGAAAGTCGAAGGTTCAATCCCTGGGATCTCTTGTTAGGGCTAGGGAAGAAACTCTAAGAAGGTGCAGCCAGCTAGCAGAGACAGTACTGAACTAAATGGACCAATGGTCTAACTCTGTGTAAGGCAAGCTGCCTAGGTTGGTGGGCCATGTTTCCTGTTAAAAAAGAAATGCAATCCACATTGAGTGCCACTATCTACAGAACACCAGCAGCCTTCAGAGGTCCTCTGCGGTGCTGTTAGCAACCTGTTTTTTCACATCAGAATGATGTGATTCTTCAGAAGTCTAAGGTAAAAAAGGTAAAGGACCCCTGGACGGTTAAGTCCAGTCAGAGGTGACTCTGGGGTGCAGCGCTCATCTCGCTTTCAGGCCGAGGGAGCCGGCGTTTGTCCACAGACAGCTTTCCAGGTCATGTGTCCAGCAGGACTAAACCGCTTTTGGTGCAACGGGACACTGTGGCGGAAACCAGAGCGCATGGAAATGTCGTTTACCTTCCCGCCACAGGGATACCTATTTATCTACTTGTTACTTAGTGTCTGCATCTAACAGTGCAACCCTATACAGGTCTATTCAGTCGCACTGAATGCAACGTTGCACTTTTACGGTCGTCTGGTCTGCACAAGGGTTTCTGCTTGCCAGCTGTGCTCTCCCAAACTCCACAGCTGTTTGTAGGGTAGCGGCAGCGGCAGAAGCACACAGAGGGAGAGGGAACCACAGAGGGAACCACAACTGTGCCAGCGCCGCTACTGCAAGTTTTTAGTCAAGTCTGGCTCACGGGTCTCACTTCCAGGTAAGTGGATACAGGATTGCAGCCCAAGTGTGTGTGTTTAAATGAAGCTGAAGCATGTTTGGGCACAAGTTCCATTGGGGTCCATGCGCTTTACATGCAAGCTGAATGTGTTTCTGTACACGAGAAATCTGCACTTAACACCTAACACCTAACCATTTCAAACTCAATTCAAAATCGCCATCTACATCCATTCAAGTGACCGTCACTAGATAAGCTTTTCCGTCTGTATGCAAGGAAAACCTCACTTGTATTACGGCTCTGATGGGAATGTCGGTACTAGTTTAAACTAGCTGGAGCTGAAGCACTCAGGGGACATTTTATTTTTAACTACAGAAGGACCAGAAATTTGCAGAGAAAGCTATCAAGAGCGACGCACCACTTAAATCTCGCTGATGCTTCTCAAAGCAGGAATGGCAGCACTTTACAACGGCAATGTGAAATTCAACCAAGCCTAATCTATCAGAAGTACTACTTTCTGTAATCTATAAAGGATCTCAGGCATACCTGACTATGGAGTTTTGAAAAGCATGCAGTCATCTCACTGATATTAAAATGTCCAAGAAACTGGATTAATTGAAGTCAGACAGATGTTTCATAACTACACAGAATTAGATAGCGCCAGGGCTGTTGTGCACTGCGCTAAAAACAAGTTTTAATTAAGTGCCTAAGGAATTCAAATCCTGCACCAAGAAAAGCTGAATTCTGCAACTGGAATTAATTATGTTAATTTGCCTATTTTTTTTTCTTTTTTCTGAGAAGGGTCAAAGAGTTACTAAGAGAAGAGAAGCCATACTCCGTACTGTTGGAAACTATGCCTCCATTCTGGTTTCTGAGATTGTCTACACTTTCAGTGGTCTAGGCCCTGATGGAGTTACTCTTCCCATTGTGTCTTATGCCTTGACAGCACTAAGGGGGCAATCAGGGCACAAATAGACACGTGTGGCTGCATTTCATGTGCTGATGTTAAGTAACCTGCCAATGATTTGTGCTACAAGGTTCTAATAACCTAATATTGCACTTTCAACTTTCCAAACAACTAGGAATGCTGAAGCCATGGAAACCGAGCAGAACTCTGCGAGGAGCATCTCTGCCAAACAGAGGCTCCAGCCATTTGTTGGAACTGTTTGTTCCTAAGGTTCTCTGTCCCCCTCCAAATGTCACTGTGTTGTTCTGCAGAACCACCCACCCCACAGCTTCCTGCACAGTTGTCTCCCCAAATGGTGTTTTCGAAAAGCTAGCCTACTTCTGAGTCAGCGGCCTTTCTTCCTATGACATGCATTCCAAACCCTTAATCATAATCTTGCATCTGAAGCTGCTCCAATTTTAATGTGGATTTTGATCCCTGAGAGATGAAGTGCTGTACAGCTTCTTCCTACCCCAAAATGCATATCTCCCCCATCTCTTTATTGCAGGTATGAATCCACAGTAAAGGCTACAAACAGCTATTGGATAAAAATGATCTACCCACCCAACTCAAGAGATTTAGTACATGCCATCCTCATCAATGCCATTACATCATTACCTTTAGAAGGGAAGCTACTGAACTGCAAAAGAAGAGAAAAGCAGTTTTTCTCTGCTAATTACACAACGGATTGTTCAGCTTAAGAACTGCAACCAGCTTTCCCACAGAACTAGCTTATGGACTTGCTGTTGGCATACAAGACTCTAAATGACTCAGGACTCAAGCACTTCAGGATCATCTTACTCACTACCAACCGACCCAGGGATTACGATTGGCAGGAGATGCCCTGCTCTTCATTTCATCTGTGGCAGAAGGCAGAAGGGCAGTGGCATGAGATAGGGAGTTCTTGGTGACAGCGGCCCATAGATGGAACTGCCCTCACAGCTGACATTTTGAAAAGAAAGCTGAAGACCTCTATCGCAGCCATGTCCAACTGGTGGATGACGATCTACCGGTCGATCGCGGGGTGTCTGTGGTTGATCATGGTGGATCGCCCCCCCAGCTCACCCTCCCCCCCCAAAACTCAACAACTTTGGTTCATTCACTCCAAAAAAAGCTCAACAACTCCTGCTTGGCAGAGGGTTGGACTGGATGGCCCTTGTGGTCTCTTCCAACTCTATGATTCTATGATTCTATGGTCAATCCAATGGGTAGATCACTGCCAGTTTATTTCTAGAGGGAGTAGATCGCAGTCTCTTGCAAGTTGGATGTGCCTACTCTATGGGCATGAACAAATTACACTTTAACTTTTCAAACAAAGCTAAAAAGGGCCAAGATAAAAAGAAGTGCTTTAGGCATGTCCAAGGGCTTGGATGCATCCGGAGCAATTTCTGACCTCCCCCACAACCTCCCCACCCAGTGTCCTATCACAACCGATTTGCATTTCAGAAGAGATGTTTGTGAAACACAAGTGCAAAGCTCCCTCTTTAGGGGTGCACAGACCTTTGAATCCTAGCCCAGGTATTTTAACACAACGTACGGATATTAACTTTGGCTGCAATCCTGTGCACCTCTGAGATGGCAGAAAGCCCTGCTAGATTCTGGAAGCTGGAGTAAACCTCAAGGAACATGTATAGAATTTGTTTCAGTATCAAGCCCACCCCTGGATGCAATCCCAAAGGGCACAAGGAACAAACAGGCCCTCAAAAGGGCACCAGGGATGTTCCAGGAAACAACAACAAGCAAAGGTTTGCCCAGGAAGATGCTGTAGCAGCTTAGAAACAAGAAATGAACAGCAGTTATGCAGCTAGTATTTGCTGGGGGCACTAATTTTCTTGCTTTCACTTGTTATCTCGGTTTCTACCACTTTTGTTTTAACATGCCTAGGCTAATATCTAGGCTTGTTTTCTGTGAGTTCTGTGATTTACCTGGATATAGCTATGCATGAATATAGCTGTGTACAGATGCATGCATACACAGAGTACAAAGGAAAGCGCAAGCGTGAGACGAACAGGAAAGCTCAGCATCAACAACTGCTGAGTCCTCAGTTATATGGTCTTAAGTATCACATTTCCATGGCGCATGGGTGACCTAGGATATCAAGAACACTGGTAATGAATCACTCACGGAACTGAGATGGCATGAGTTTTAACAAGGTAGAAGATGCTTCACAGATCAAGTGCTGATTATTGTAGAAGGAAGGGCTGGTGTTTTTTTTTACTTTTTTTTACAGCTGTTCTATTTAATGCTGAGTGTTAGTAAATATGAAACCTCTTTTGCTTCTTTGCTACTACTGCCCCTCTTCCTGAGGCTTCCACAGGAGATGGATGAAGCTTCAATTGTTCACTGTCCCAATTAGATCTTAACATTTCTTAGCAACTTAGAACAGATTGAGGTTGAATCCTGACAAGACAGAAGTACTGTTCTTGGGGGACAGGGGGCGGGCAGGTGTGAGGGACTCCCTGGTCCTGAATGGGGTAACTGTGCCCCTGAAGGACCAGGTACGCAGCCTAGGAGTCATTTTGGACTCACAGCTGTCCATGGAGGCACAGGTTAATTCTGTGTCCAGGGCGGCTGTCTACCATCTACCATCTACCTGTCTACCATCTGGTACGCAGGCTGAGACCCTACCTGCCAGCGGACTGTCTCGCCAGAGTGGTGCATGCTCTGGTTATCTCCCGCTTGGACTACTGCAATGCGCTCTACGTGGGGCTACCTTTGAAGGTGACCCGGAAACTGCAATTAATCCAGAATGCGGCAACTAGACTGGTGACTGGGAGTGGCCGCCATGACCACATAACACCGGTCCTGAGAGATCTACATTGGCTCCCAGTACGTTTCCGAGCACAATTCAAAGTGTTGGTACTGACCTTTAAAGCCCTAAATGGCCTCGGTCCTGTATACCTGAAGGAGCGTCTCCACCCCCACCGTTCAGCCCGGACACTGAGATCTAGTGCCGAGGGCCTTCTGGCGGTTCCCTCATTGCGAGAAGCGAGGTTACAGGGAACCAGACAGAGGGCCTTCTCGGTAGTGGCGCCCGCCCTGTGGAATGCCCTTCCAGCAGATGTCAAGGAAATAAGCAGCTATCCTATTTTTAAAAGACATCTGAAGGCAGTCCTGTTTAGGGAAGTTTTTAATATTTAATGCTGTATCGTTTTAATATTTGATTGGAAGCCGCCCAGAGTGGCTGGGGAAACTCGGCCAGATGGGCGGGGTATAAATAATAAATTATTATTATTATTATTATTAACTTCAGAAAACAGCTTCAAACCACTTATGATTTACCTTCTCAAACATCCCCAAAGTTTTAGCAGAAAAGGAATATGGAAGTGTGCACGGCAGTGCAGGTAACAAAAGGAAATAAGCTGTGGAATTTATCTGCTTCTGTTCTTGTCCCCATCATAGAACAGTTTTGAAATTCTATTTTAAAAAGCTACACAGAAGCCACACTAGCATCTTTCATATGACAAGGCAAATGCACTAATGGAAACAGCATTTAAAATGACTTAGTATCCTTACAGTATTGCTGCACTACCAAAACGAGTATATTTACTTAGTAGTAAATGCTGTGGGCGATGGGAGTCCACACTTCAAATCCTCAGTGTGGATTTTACCTGTCAAGATGTCCTGCTAATATTTATATATTTATATAGATGAAGAACAATAGCAAAAATGCAGAGATCCTTCTAAGGAAGCCAGAGCAAGCCAGGAGGCATCTTTTGGGGGATTAAAGGCTGGTTCTCACATGCATGGACATCGCTTGACCACTCGCCTCCCCGATGCTGCGCATCTGAGTGTGCAAACTTCCGCCACTGGTGAAGTATTGTATAAGAGGCAATGCACAACCTCTGTGCTATGTGAGCTGTGATGCTTCTTTCACACATGTACATAACAGTTGCTTGCTGCTGGAGTAATGCTGTGATAAGCAGGAACATACAGGAGATGCAAGTATCCGAACTTTTTGTTTTTGTTTAACTCAACTGGTTATTGATTTCTCACAGTCTTGGGGAGGCGATCAACCCAACTTCCACTGATCTGCTCTAAAAATCTGCACGCTTCTCAAACCTGCAGAGCCTCCGTGTCCACGTCACGTGCTAGCTGCACCTGAATAGCACATGATCCACGGAGAGTCGACTCTTGTCTGTCGCTCGCTTCATGCTGACAGCACTGGGTACTGGTAACTCTTTCCGTTACATTACACGATCAGATAAAATCCCAAACAGGAGATTTGCGTCTCCCAAAAGATGGATATCGGCATTTTCCTGTATGTTTATAAGATATTGCATGCTCTCTCTCTCTTTGTGTAGCATGTATTTGTTAATATATAGATAGAGAGAGGAAGATGCATGGGAGTAGATCCTATGTGTAGCATACGCAATAGCTTAACATTGTTATAAAATACATGCACAATACCTCCGACAAATAAGCAGCGGGACTTCTCCAAGACCATGTTTCTGAAGCAGCCACATCACGGTTCAGCAGCAGCGATTGTAGGAGCTGAACTTCTCCATGTCTGGCTTCATGACTTCAGCTCTTCCTCTCCCCAATGTTTTAAATCAGAGGGTTCCAAAGACACTGCTTATCTTGTCTTGCAAGACTGTTTCTTTGTTCTTGTCTGGTTCTGGTTTGGGCATTTGCTTTTGCAATTATTATTTTGGGGGGGGGGTGTTGTTCAAGAAAGCGGCACCTCCTTCCTTGTCAAATAGACACAGGGCACACGATGACCCTGTCTTCTAGAAGGACGCTGACGATCAGGAACACGAAGTAAAGCCCAAACATGGTGAAGCCCAGGAATTTGTTCATCTTCCACTTGCAAGCCGCGATGGAGAGGATGACAAAGAGCAGCATGATGAAAAGGAGGACTATTGCGCAGAAGAGCCCATTGCTGCTCACGGCCACGGGGACGAAATTGTTGATCAGAGCGAAGAGGAGCCATGGCAGAGGAAGGCTGTTGGGGGAAGAGAGAGACAATATTGGAAACGCTTTTGCAAAGGTAGGCTCTGCTAGCAACTGGAAGACAGTGTGATTTAGCTCATAAGTGACATTGGAAAGGCTATCAGTAGGGAGCAGGGAAACATTTCTTTGGAGAATGCTAGTGCATTAGAGTCTGGAGGAGACTCTTGAGCAGGGGTCAGCAAACTTTTTCAGCAGGGAGCTGGTCCACTGTCCCTCAGAGCTTGTGGGGGGCCGGACTATATTTTGGGGAACAAATGAACGAATTCCTATGCCCCACAAATAACCCAGAGATGCATTTTAAATAAAGGACACATTCTACTCATGTAAAAACACAATGATTCCCAGACCGTACATGGGCTGGATTGAGAATGTGATTGGGCCGGATCTGGCCCCCGGGCCTTAGTTTGCCTACCCATGCTCTTGAGAGTCCCATGGACTGCAAGAAGATCAAACCCAGCCCTGAGTGCTCACTGGAAGGACAGATCCTGAAGCTGAGGCTCCAAGACTTTGGCCACCTCATGAGAAGAGAAGACTCCCTGGAAAAGACCCTGATGTTGGGAAAGATGGAGGGCACAGAGAAGGGGACGACAGAGGACGAGATGGTTGGACAGTGTTCTCAAAGCTACCAACATGAGTCTGACCAAACTGCGGGAGGCAGTGGAAGGCAGGAGTGCCTGGCGTGCTCTGGTCCATGGGGTCACGAAGAGTCGGACACGACTAAACAACAACAAGTGCATTAGATGGGGCAAAGTGTTTTCTGCACCAGAACATAACGAGGAGGTTACTGGCTGAGGTCCACTGCAAGGAGAACTGACTCGTCACCTGTCCTGTCATTCTCCAGACAGTGGTCAAAGGCAGCAAAAGTGCATTTTGCCACACCATCAACACAGTGGCAGTGAAAGCTATATGATAAAGCCAACACCAAATAGTGTAAGG
Source organism: Darevskia mixta (assembly GCA_034641385.1). NCBI lineage: Eukaryota > Metazoa > Chordata > Lepidosauria > Squamata > Lacertidae > Darevskia > Darevskia mixta. Next base: position 23,790,698 of record JAWWNH010000017.1, read on the forward strand.
ATGTCATATTTAACACGCCATTATGCATGACTGGGTTGTTAATATAAACCGCTCAGTTTTATTTGTAATACGTAGTTGTGTCTTCTTTTAACTTGTTTTTAATCCAGATTTTAGAGCATTTTATTGGCTGGTGTTCAATTTACTCAGAGTAGACGCTTTCAAATGAATGTGCCTAACAAAGTCATGTCCCCTGTTTTCAATGGGTCTGCTTTAAACTTAGTTTTAATACCACCCCCTGTTCCTATGTAAACCTAAGAGATTTTTAGTATGTTAAGTGGTAAAAATGATAAAACAAACAAATCCATGAAGAGAAGTAACTTTGAGCGGCTTTCACAGGCTGAGAACTACTTTTCCCTTGAGATTTCGTATTTCTAGTTTACATCTTTTCCCCAAAGTAGCAAGAAAGAACTGCAACTAATACTGTAGCGTGAAGTTTTAATCTGTGGCTTAAGTTAAAATTGGGTGCTGCCACTTTTTTAAAAAAGAAAAACATTACTTACCCCACAGTGATGTCAAAGATGTTACTTCCGACAGAGCTGGACACTGCCATGTCCCCCAGGCCTTTCCGTGCCACAATAACGCTGGTAATTAGGTCAGGGATCGATGTGCCAGCAGCTAAAATGGTCAGACCCATGATTTCTTCGCTGATGCCAATGGTTTCTCCCACCTAAACACAAAATAATATGCTGAAATCGTGGAAGCGAGAACACTTCTTTGCGAAACATACTTTACTTAGCAGAGTAGAGAAATATACTCTAGCCCAGACAAACTTGGCCCTCCAGATGTTTTGGGACTACAACTCCCACCATCCCTGACCACTGGTCCTGTTAGCTAGGGATGATGGGAGTTGTAGTCCCAAAACAGCTGGAGGGCTGAGTTTGCCTATGCCTGTTCTAGCCTCTCTGTGGGCTTAATTCAGGGCTGATGCCCTTAATAGAGCAGGTCCCTGGGAGGAAGAATAGCTACATGTCCAAGCAAACCTTCCCTTTGCTCTTTGGCGATTCCGTCTTCTTCTTTTTTTTTTTTTAAATAATTTTTATTAATTTTAAAATTTTATACACATAAGACCTTACATTTCAGTCAGGATTCATCACTCCCCACCTCTCACCATGAGGAGTTATTTAATCTTACCCTCCCTCTCACAGAGGTAAACCCATTCATTATTTTCCCTGACCTTAGACCAATCATTATCTAACTTCGGCCTAACCCTATTCTCAGGTAGACCATTCTTGGTTACAAAACATATCCATAGTGACTTCCTCCGCACCTCCCCAGTGGCTGCATTAAACAAAACATAATTCTGGTTCAGGTACATAGGTGTACTAAACATATCTTTAACATCATTTCAAAACATAATTCTAACTCAAATACAATATCCTTAATTCTTATTTCACCTCATCTTCTAGTTCCAACCTCCGCGTCCTCCTCCCAAATCTTCTATAAGGTTCCTTCTGACTCCCCTTAATCTTCAGGCTCCTAACTTCGAAAGATCCTAACATAATCCTAGCTCAAAACCATGTCCGGCATAGATGTTCAAAGTCCGCATATATAATCAGTCCCTGGTTGCCCACCTACCCTGCTCAACCCTCCCCTCGCCGTTCCCCAGTCCAAGCCCAAGTGCTTGCTTGCAGTTGGGCTTCATCATCTCTGTGTCTTCTCCGCTGTTCCAGCTCCCAGTCTTTAAAAAAAAACTTCTTCTCCTTCATTGTTGTCCTCTTGCGCTGAAAAGCGTTAACTTTCGCAGATGTTGTTTTCTTGATTCTTTTCTTGGGTCCAGTTATCTTGTGCCGAGAAGAGATTTTCCTGCAGCGAGGCTTCTCTTTAACCTTGGGGGGGATTTCTCCCCCTTCCATCCTTTGTGCAGCTGGGATGGCATCACTGTTGTTTACAACTCCTCTCATTCTTGCGGTTTCCGCTTGGAACTCCTTTCTCAGTTCCCAGATTTTTTCAAGGACCCTCTTCCAGCCTCCTTTGTCCAAATCATCCTCCATTTTCAAAGACATAGTTATGCAAAGTTCCACACCGAACCAAGTCCAGACTCAAATTCCAAGTTCCACAATAAAGTCCAACAGGTCCGATTCAATCCACTACTTATCAAAATTGTTAGTTAGTTGCCCCCCCGATCAGGGGTATCAGAAGGATCGAATCTCTGTTGCCAAGCCAAATTCCGTTACAGTTTCAATCGCATCGGTAATAAAGTTCCTGATTTAGTGCCACAAGCAAGGGACGGACCTCCGTAAATTACATCCCTGTACTTCGTCAAATTAGTCCAAATTCTTCGGTACTTTTTTAGTACTCACGGTTAAAATAGCCAATCTTGTCCTTTTGCGGAGAAATCAGCGCGCTCAGCTGGGAAGGGCTCGCAGCTTCAGCCCGACGGGCAATGGCGGTCCGTGGAGCTCCGTCGCCCCGCGTCTCACACGACAGCCTCTACTGTGGCCGCCGCGGGAGTTGGGGCGACGTTAAGAGCTACTGCCGGACCTAAGGTCCCGGGATCAAGACTCCCGGGAGTTTTGGGGGCTGCGTCGCCGTCGCAAGCACCCCTTTAAAGCCGGTCGGGTCGGGGAATGCCAGCAGCGGCATGTCCCCCGACCTTCCCCTCCGGCGCGCCGACCGGAAGCCTTGGCGATTCCGTCTTCAGTCTTAGCTGACCTATGAAGACAGCTTTCCTTATTGACCTAATAACACTGACGGTCTTCTTTTAAAAGGCTTTTAGCATTTGTTACCTGGTCCCTTAGCTGGTCTGGTGTTCTTCAAGCTGTTAGGGTCTGCTGCTGATTTTGCTTTTGATCGCCGTGCTATTTTAGCTCCCCAACCCCAACTCCATAGGTACATTTTGGATACAAAAATCATCCTCAGAGGTTCTTCTCCAGATCTATAGCACTTTTTGAAACGAAGAGGGCAGTGATTGGATACAGGGCCTTTTCGATTGTGGCACCACTTGTCTGCCATCTTTCCAGCACCAGCTGAAGACCTTTTTATTTTTCCAGGGTGGGTTTCTTCAGTACCCTATTCTGTTTTTATGCTGAAATTGCTGTTTTACTTACTTTACATGGTATTGTTATAAAGCTGCATATCCCTTTCCTGTTTTATGTTGCTCCGGGTGGTCTTAAATAACAGTACTAAATAAAAAAACAGCTTCCGTCCCCCATCCTTACATCCAGAGCTTCATCTCACTCTACCAGTTTTATTGTCAAGGTACAGAAGCAGAGTAAAAAAGCCAATAGATGTATCGAGCTAAGTTAGCATGTGATATAGTGAAATTTTCAGACTGGAATGGTTACACACAAAACAGAGATGTGAGGGTATATTTTACTTACTTGATGTGCCCACCAGACCATTAGGTAAGAAAACACTGCTATCCAAGAGATCGATCCGAAAAATGTTAAGGGGAAAAACTTCTTGGACTTCTGAAAAACAGAAATAATGGGAACAGTAAGCAGTGGTGTCATGTGCTACTATTTTAGTCCAAAGTCCACAAAATGAGGCATTCAACTTAAATTTCCCCAGATTCTCCCAGATGTATAATCTGTTTTGCTCCTATGTGCATGGCCAATCCACCCCAACCAAATTTTTATCCTTCCGACTTAATCCTTCAAGGCAGACAGAAATAATCAGAAGAAATGCTCCTGTAACAAACCTTTTCATAATTTAATCCTTAATAATAATAATAATAATAATAATAATTTATTATTTATACCCTGCCCATCTGGCTGGGTTTCCCCAGCCACTCTGGGCGGCTTTCAACAGAACATTAAAATACAGTAATATATTAAACATTAAAAGCCTCCCTAAAGGTCTGGTAGTTGTTGTTCTCTTTGACATCTGAAGGGAGGACGTTCCACTGGGAGGGCGCCATTACCGAGAAGGCCCTCTGCCTGGTTCCCTGTAACTTGGCTTCTCGTAGTGAGGGAACCGCCAGAAGACCTAGACCTCAGTGTCCGGGCAGAATAATGGGGGTGGAGACGCTCCTTCAGGTAATGCATCCAGGAGCCAGCCCTTGCAATTTGCTGAATGCGGTTCCCCCCTCCTCTAGTTTTGAAATGCCCCTGTGTCTTGGAGGATTGTTTCCACAAGATCTTTGCATCTCTAAAGTGAGAGAGAGCATGGCAAAAGGGTTCTGAAAGGATTAGTTGAACATTTCCTTCCAGAAGAAATGCATGACTTTTTTGTAATGCGTATTGGAAACAACCTACCACCTTCATTATTACTAGCCAGCTTTCCTGCCGTCATGGCAATAGGACATGCTGACAAGTATTTTTCATAAAGCAAATATCCAATTTCCACCCTGACAACACCAATTGGATTCGGCAACTTGAAGGAAGATTAGCTGGCTCAGTGCAGCTGATATGCAATGCTTCATCTGAGCAATTTAGATTTCCTTGATGCACATTTCAGCTCTTAAATTACGAAGTACAATAAATTACAACTAGAGCGACAACCTTCAAACATTAGGTTAATCAATTCAAAAGCTCCCCAAATAATCGGGCAGCACATTTTAATAATGTTAATTATTTTAACTCTAAGTGCTTTTGTGTAAGTACGTGCAGAAAAATAATTAACATTATTAAAATGTGCTGCCTGACGAGCTTTTGAATACAGCTCAGCTACAGATGGCAGGCACCATCAAAGAGACATTGATTCTTCATGGGAGGCAGTGCCTCTTCTACAATGGTATCACTTGTGAAAATACACCTAAGTCCCCCTGCCTCCCCCAAAGCATGAAGAATGAATTAACAGTTTGATTAAAGCCAATCCATAATCAATTAAGATTTCTTTAACTGGGTGACAGTCATTATTATTACCAAATAACTGTTTAAAAAAACAAATGAGTTGTCCCTTAAAGCATATTCCTATGATGAGCAGCATGAATTCATTGGTAGAAATAAGTGAACTAATTAATATTTCTTTGAAACTTTGGAAACTGTGCACAAATAGGTTTTGAGAACAACAACAAAAAAGACGTACAGGGACATCATTTGAATCAGAGTTAGTACATTCCTCAACCCTAGCTGGTTTGCACTAGCCCTTCCTTGCTAAGATAATTTCTCTTTAAGTGTTTAATCTGTCTACAGTGGTGTCCAAACTTTTTTCAAAGAGGGCCAGATTTGATGAAGTGAAGGGCCGTGAGGGCCAACCAAAGTTGTTGACCTTTTTTTTAGAATTAAAGTTGTGGAGGGTTTTTTTGGGATTTTACCCCAGGAAATAAACTGCCACAGGGGCCGGATTAGGCCCCCAAAATGGACTTTGGACATGCCTGGTCTATGCTGTATGATGTGATCCTGTCATCTAAGCTAGGCCATGTCAAATTTGATTCGCAGTCTTCTGAGGAGGTGGGAGCAATCTAGCTTAACTTAACATGCTTAACTTGGGCTGGATTGCACCCCTTGTTGTTTCTGTGCCATGAATGGCATTTAGCATCTTGCTGGAACATAAAGAAATATTAAACTACAGTAGCAGAACTGGAGTTATGTTACTGAAGGAAATACAAAATAGTAAATGGTGGGGCTGCAATTTCACTGGGGGGGGGGGTCAGGCTGCTTGTCTCTAAAGCTGAGAAGCGAAATATGCACAATCTTAGGCTGTGAAGCTTTTTATATTTGCATGGAAGGAAGCACCACTGAAATTAAAAAAACAACAACAATTTCTTTCCAGGAAAGAACTGGTGTGCTCACTTGATTCTATTATGGAAAGCACTTTATCAAAATGAATGCAGAAATTTCTGCAGATGAGGGGACTGAAGGATACACAAACTGTTGGGCGCCTGCAGAATCCAAGGGGGAATATTTCTTATGCATATGTACTGATAATAGACATCTAAAGAAACAGCCACAGGGACCAACATGAAAGGACGATTAATGCCGTATTTTATAGGTTGCCATTAAATATTTACATAGGTAAATGGCAATATATTCACAGCTATTGTCTGCCAGGTTAAGAACGGCTCAAACCAAATGTCATTTCCCGCAGCAACTCTTGCCGGGTATTTTCTCCACCAGGAAATTTAACGGAGGCAAAGAGACCGTGAACTTAGTTACAGATCCCGAACGACCGTTAACAATCTCCTTGAGAAGATCTGCTACTTTGGAACAGGAAGATGCCCAATATTTCAAACCCTATACAAAAAGGGAATAATAATTGCACTGCTTACAGGGTTTCTGACGTCAGGCAGGGTAGCCCATAGTGGAAAAACGATGGGGAGAATAGCCAGATAGGTGATCTGCTTGCGGGGCGTGTCGGGCCAGGCCAGGCTGAGGGGCTGATCTTCATCCTCCTCTTCCTGTTACAAGGGAGAGAAATTGCAATAATGTTAATTTGGCTGCAAAATGGAAAGTTGTGCTTTTTATGTTGCACACCGCCCTGGGATTTTCAGATAAAGGGTGGTAAATAAATAAATAAATAAATAATAATAATAATACCAGCATAAAAGCTATACAAGTTTTAGCATCTTGTGATATAAGAAAGGTAATAGTTACAAATCAGTTTTGGGTCCCAACTATGTACACTTTTCACTGAATTTCTTTTTTTAAAAAAACTTTTTTTGCAATATTATATAATTGGATCACAAAGAAGCAGAAATTAATTTTAGTAAATTTGCTTTGCTTCTGCTAGTAATGGGGAGCAGAAAAAAAAACTTCACAGAGCACTGAATAATCAAAATTTCTCCCTCCTCTTTCCCATCCAGCTCCTGAACATTCACCAAACATTTCCCATTCATGTTCAGCAATAAGGGCTAAAAACGTGCTTTGAAAAAAAATGAAGCATGTGCCCAGAATGTGTGATTCTGTGTTCTATAAATAGTGCAGAGCCCGTTCAATGCTGCATGTGCTCATGAAGGATTGTGTGTGTGGGGGGGGAAGCCACCTGTACTGTGAAAACTCACTTTCTAGCCTAGAGACTATTCACTACATAGAATGTCCGGACAGGAGAATCAGTTACAATTCAGCCATAAAAACCTTGCACCTAGTTAATATTTCTTAATCTAAACAACTCTGCAAGGCTTTTAAGGATGGGGAAATGGGATTCCTGTACAGGCTACAGAAATGCTAAAACACAATTTGGATATAGTTTAACGTGTTTTGGTCCATAATAGTCTTGCTTCAAACCATGATGTTGCCATCTTCCTGCTTTATCATCATCATCAGTTTGAGACAGCGCTGCTGAACAGAGTGGCTTTGCTGCAATTTTGAAGCAGCGTGACTCAGTTACTATGCATAAAATAAGAGAACTGTACAACTGGAAGGGACCCCGAGAGTCATCTAGTCTGACCCCCCGACAGATGGCCATCCAACCTCTGCTTGAAAACCTCCAAGGAAGGAGAGTCCACAACCTCCCGAAGGAGACTGTTCCACATTGTTTTCAGGCAGGTGTAGTTGCTGTTTCATCACGTAAAGGTCATAGGCTTCAATATTTTTGTAAGTGAATTTTTGCCGTAATGCACCATTCCAATTTCCTCTTGAAGTATTTCACATTATTCTGTATCTGCATGTTGCATAAGCTGTTCCTTCACCTTGCCAATGCTGAATGAACGATGGGGGAAACTGGCTGAGCTGCCACGGGCGTCAATCACCTGTGCGGATACTGTGATCTGTGTGAAGTAACTCTCAAAACTGGTTGCTTGCCAGTGATCTGAGCTCACAGTCTGGCTGGTCAGGTGAAAACGAGGACAGGGCTCCTGAACCATTAATAGTTGTGCAGAAGAGGGATTTTCAGCTGATGCAACTTGCGTGACAAGTCTCACTCTCTGCTAGACAACTATTAGAGGTGCAGGGGCCACCCAAAAGCAGTCAAAAATTGCTTGTGTAGATCAACCCAGCGAAGGGAAATGAAAGTCCTGTACCAAAGTCTCTGTAATTATACTGGTTTGTAAAGTTGAGATGGTCTACTGCTCCCAGCCTTTCCTGTGATAATTCACTCCTTGCCTACTTTGTTGGTATTAACCATGTTTTGGAGTAACGTGTTTCACCTTTGCTCTGCTTCTGTCTGTTCATTCTCTTAAAAAACTTTAAATGACCAATGGTTGCAGTGCTGATGACACAGATGTGATACACCTTAGGAGCAGAATCGCAACCCATGAGTTGAAGAGATATAATTCTACAGAACCACACCATCTAAATGCATGTTCTCACTCTACACTCCCCCAAAAGCTGTTTATCTAGTTAGAGTTACAGGTAGATAGCCAAAACAAAATAAAATAAAAAAAAAATCCTTCCAGTAGCACCTTAGAGACCAACTAAGTTTGTTCTTGGTATGAGCTTTCGTGTGCATGCACACTTCTTCAGATACCTCTTCAGGTATCTGAAGAAGTGTGCATGCACACGAAAGCTCATACCAAGAACAAACTTAGTTGGTCTCTAAGGTGCTACTGGAAGGAATTTTTTTATTTTGTTTTATCTAGTTAGAAACATCCAATGATCCCAATGAATAATGGGATAGGGAGAAATGGTCAGCTATTCATAGTTAAAAGTCAAGCTGTTTTGACAAGCAGCCAAGAATGCATTGCAAGGAGAGAAAACACTTCAGAGAGGAACTTTTCCTGAAATGAATAAATCCTGTGTTGTCTCTCTGATGTATCAAGCTAAACCCACTTTGCCACAGTCATTCAATAAAGCTGTTTACTAATCACAGAGAAAACTATGTGGAATTAAGTTTGTCCCTTTTCACTAGAAGTTATCTTTGCCATGGCAGGCATGCGCGCATATATATATATTTCTGATTTGGTTTCCATAGAAACTGGTAAAAAAGGAACACGCCTGAGTGGGAGGAGATGTTAATGTGAAACTGAATGTTATTTTTAGGGAAGTCACAGGTTAGAACAATTACAGCTGAACTTGCTTAACCGCTTATCTAAAAGGGGAATGGTGCTTTTAAAAGGTATATAAAATTTCTAGTACTTTTGGCCTTTTTTTATCAAACATAAGCTATAGAACATAACATTCTAATGGTAACAGCAAGAAAATACACAGTAATACATGGCCTTTTCTTTGGAAAACGTGTGGTAGCTTTTGTTTATTGGAAATGAAAGAAAACTCACACTTCCTTCACTAACTGACAAAAGGGGTTTTGTAACATGCACTTTTGTTTAAATTCAACTGGCTAAGCAGTTGGTTAAAAGGCAGATGATTTAAGGCTGCAATCCCTGCAGACTGGAAAGGCTCTCGTGATTCACTGCCATTTGTGCATTGCTACTCTATGAAATATAAATGGTTGCAAAGTACACTCTTCTCAGATTAGTAGAAGCTATGAGGAACACACTTGAGAGATTTTCTTGGCCTGAGATAAGTAGTGTAACAAGTAGTTCAGCATATGCCTTTGAGCAGCTATGTCAGTCTGGCAAGTTTACTGAAAGACCAGCAGATTAAGGCTTTAATCCTGTGTTCACTCACCTGTATGCAAGTCCCAAGGAACTCAGTGGTGCTTACTTATGAGTAAACACTCAGTAAGTAAAGGTTTGGGCTGTTAGTGCAGTATAAGTTTTCATGGCCTAGAATCTCAGCTGGGGAATACATGACAATGTCCACAACTCTGTTTAAAGCTTAAAATACGGAACAGCAATTGCTGATAGCACCAGCATGGGAGTTTTACTATGTCAATTAACAGCTATACTGGGACAGGAAAACATGGTATCTAGTGAAGCTTAAATGAATGGAATCAAACTTCTTGATTAGTCTGAATCCAGCTATCTGACACTCTGTTCTCCCTCTGAAATTCCTCTGACAGGGAATTCCAACATTCATATAAAAAGTGGAGTGTTCTAGGAAATTAAAAGGTTCACCCACTGGTTTCTAAATGCTGCCATTTCTGACGCGAGATTTTTGTGGATTTCTTCTTTTGCAGAACTGGCAGAGGATAGCATGGTTTGATCCAGTTGTATGGACTTTCAAAAAGTCAGGTCCCTTCTATTTACAGTTTATTCAAAATAAGGCAGACATAGCACTTTGCTTTTGAAAATGAGACTTCCTGACTCTGCAGGATTTTCCAGTGGGCTTAGAAAACGCTAGACACAAAACGACTGTACATAGAATATTCTATGAGAGGCAATTGTGCTTCCTTGTGCCTCTGGTTCTTCCTGAATAATTTCTGAGGCCTGAGTGACAGGAAGGATAAAGACTTCCAAATTAATTTGTTCAGTTCTAGACCCTTTTGTGTTTTTTCCCTGTGCTTAAACTACCGGTAAACCCTTCCTTGTTAGACAGACAAAGGGCAAGATCTAGGCCAAGCTAAACAGTCTTAAATCCTGGTGATTCAACAGGAGAGTAGAGCAGATGCTCAAATGTCTCCCAGTGAAATCAAAGTGCTTAACTGAAATTAAAGTCCTGGGTGATACCTAATGTAAACAATAAGGTAACAAAACAATATTCATATGAAAAATTAAATCACTGCACTTTGTCTTTTTTTGTCTGTCTGCTTTGAAGACAACCTCGTTTAAAAGCTGAAATTATTTCAAGACTATTCAGGCACATCAAGAGGTGGAGCCACAGGTATATTTGCTACGACTCTAATTATGAAGTCTTGAAAGTGGGAATCCATTTGTCTAAAACTCATTCTGGGTCAAAACTTGTGCTGGTCAAGTTAAGATTTATCTGTGAAAGAGGGCTTTGTATTCTTCTTTTTCTTTTCTTTTCGATTAGATTAATCTTTTTTTATTGTAATCTTATATTATAAGCTTATAATAAAATCTTATAAATAATGAAAAACAAAACGAGAGAATGTGCACTTGCAAGTGGGTCCCTTTTATGCATCCCGTGAATCACAGCTGACAGGCTGCAGTCTTGGGAGGAAATGTTTTGCTCAGCGCAAGGAAACAATCTCGATTAATGGAACCAGGTGATGTGAACGCAGTTCCCTAGGCAAGCGCTAGAAATGCACCCTGGAAGGAAACACTGCTGACTTTGGCCCAACCTTGAGAAAAATGTTCACTCAGAAGTTTTGGAAAGTCAGTTTGCCACGTATCACACGACATTGCTGCTGCATCAGCTTATGTGAAACCACTGAGCTTTTTTTAAATCTCCAAGGTGATTGTTCTCACATATAGGCTATATCTTGATAGGTGGTAAAGCTTCCCCCACCCTGGGCCTTCGTATGGTAAAAACATAAGGGTGCTACTGAAATGGACCAAAGGTCCACTTTGTCCAGGGATGAGGAAGATGAGCCAGCATAGTCCTTTGTCAGCAAAGACAGGCACCGAAGTTCAGCTACATCTGGAAGGCCACAACTTCCCCATCCCTGGCCTACACCCATAATTCTGTCTGCAACAGTGAGCAGCTGGATGTTTCTAAGGGGTGTGTGAGGAGGGCATAAAGCTAGTGGCCAAATGATCAAAGCCAGTGGCCAACGCTACAGCTTGTGTCCATGCAATTCACAAACACCGTATGATAACTAGCTATACCTGTGAAGGACTGAATTCTAGGGAGGAGGGAGGAGGAGGAGAAGAAGAAGACGAAGACGAAGACGAAGAAGAAGAAGAAGAAGGGTTTCTCTCTCTCTCTCCAGTGTTTCATAATTTTATGAATCTCATTGTCCTTTTATGGTACTTCCTGTGCATCATGAAATCATGCATAAATAGGGATGGAGGAGACAGGGGGGAGAAGGGGAAGGAATAAGATAGCAACCTCTTCTGCTCCAACAGCCGTTCCGTTTTGCATAGCTCCATCATTTGGTGGTGTCACTTCAACTTCGACTTTTGCAGTGTTTGGGGCACCTGAAGCATATTCCAGAAATTAAAAAACAAAACAAAAGCAAAACTGAGAACATATCAGTTACTTTTCAACCATTAATCTGTAAACTCATTGAACAGTTAAGCACTGGTATTTAATTAGCTCATATAAGAGTTAGTTTGAAACAAAAATAGTCTAGCTTAAACCTACTGAAGCCAGTGGTATTTAAAGGAGAGTCAAACTGAATGCTAATAGAGTTTAATATACAGTAATATCTTTGTAATCATTACCTTCTTTACTCCAATATCAAGTCTATTAATCACCTAAGCCTTGTTTACACAGCTGCTCATCCAGAGCGAATTAGTCTCTTATCATGCATCTGCCTCTTATAGACACAGCCAACTCCCAGGACCTCAGGTGGAACTGCTCAGGAGATGAAACTGGCAGAGAGAAGCTCTGTGATTTGCTCCTCTTTGCCCATACGTAAGTATTTATGTTGCAAGAGGGGAAGAATTTGCAGTGCTTTGGGATTCTCCTAGTGCCCATTTTGCTAGAGCTGACTGGTGCAAGGATATACCTGGGCTACACACACACACACACACACACACACACACACACACACACCACAATTTAAAGACTGGTGAACAGGTGAAGGAGGAAGGCATAAAAGGCACCGCTTATTCTGCAGTATATTCTCTGACTCCTAGCCAGTCTCTAGAAGAATGTGGATGAGGGATGTGGGGCTATCCCTTAATTGGTGGGACACACACATGTATCAACTGGTGGGTTGCAAATGAGCCAACTTGTTGACTATCATTAGCCTGTATGATCAAAGAGGATCATCTAAGCCAGGGAAGGGGAACTGGCTTCCCCTCACCTCCAAAGATGAGTGGGACTGCCCAGCTGTCAATCAGCTGATTCTAGTATGATGTCAGGTGATACCTTCCAAGGGGCTCACTGTCACTGCATCACACATCACGTGGGCAGGTGGGTCTGGTTTCAGAAATGGCTTGCTGAGCCTAATTAGGCTGGTGGGCTGCTGTGCCCCACTACTGATATAAGCTTAAATAAAATCAAGCATGAAAAAAAAGATGTCGCAGAAGGAAAGCTTGTTCTTCACTTCTGCTTTCAACCTGGCGAAGACAGTTGCACCGCATATACCAAGAAGCCAAGGGCTTCAAACAGGGAAGCATATCTGCACTGGAAGACAGATGAGAATGCTAGACCCATCCATGTTGTGCAGTACAGATGCAGGTTTCTTTGCAACAACAAAAGTACATGCTATTTTGCAATTATACTATAAATACATAGGTATTACCTCAATTTTTTTTAATGCGGTATTTTCTTGAGTAAAGTACTCTATAGCATTTCTATTCACATATCTGCAAACGAAATAATTAAAGATTATTTTTTGTTGCCTACCAGCATGATTAGCACTTCCGTTCCGTTTTTCACCATCCTCCACCTGACACTTTTTGGCCATCTTATGAAGAATAGATGCTCTTTCTTTGAACTTTCCTGAAAGAAAGAAAAATCACATTTGTTAAAGCATAGCTATCGGAGGTGGGAGATTCCTGTTACTGCCTCAGCTTCTTGCACCGTGAAACAGCAAGCTGAACTTTTATCTTCCAACTTGAATAGCTGCAAAACGGTGGCTTAGTACTGTGCGTGTATTTGTATCATCAGAAGCTCCTGCAAGGCTGAGAGACAGCACCTTGGACCAAGGGGGCACATGGAGTTGGTTTCAATTAACGCTGAATGAAGAAACCTGTCAGAATTAACACCAACTTTAATTAATAGGATGACTACTATGCTTCGCCTTTTTTTCCATTGCTAGGAGACAAATTCCAGAAGAGACAACTAACAGCTCGGTCCTATGCAAGTTTACACTAGATCTCACTAAATTAAATGGATTGCAGCCTAAGAGGCCTGTGGCAGCCCAGAGACTAATGCATTAATTGTGGCAAAATCATTCTCAAGCTAGAGCCCACCTAGTAAATATAGGGGTGAATACCAATGATATCTGTCTGACTGCACAACTGACTTCTGCATGAGCAATGGGGCTTCCTGCTCCTCTCCTCCCCCTATAGCCCACCCGCCGACCCCAAAATATTTTCCAGAGGATCCCCCAACCCTCTGCAACAGATAGGGGTGTTGTACTGCAAGGGGGATGCAGGGGGACAGAGAGGAATTGGAGATCCACTCATGCAACAGGGGGGATAATTAATTAAAATGTTTCTGTCGCCTTCCTCTGAGAATCTCAAGGTAGTGTACAACAGTTTTAAGACACATATGAAACACTAAAACACAAACAATAAAATGCAGCCAACAAATTATATACTATTTTGTTATCAATAAATAAATAAAATACTTTAACCCAGTAAGACCTTTATGCAACTTGAAGACCTAACTCCATGGCATTTGTAATTATGCTTCAATATACTTTCTCCATTTTGATAATAAACAGTCAGCAGGAACTGCCTGAGCAAGCACCATGGGCCAGTGTCTGATTTAAATTTAACGTAGTAGCACAGCCCATAAAAAGGTAAAGGGACCCCTGACCATTAGGTCCAGTCATGTCCGACTCTGGGGTTGCGGCGCTCATCTCGCTCTATAGGCCGAGAGCTGGCATACAGCTTCCGGGTCATGTGGCCAGCATGACTAAGCCACTTCTGGCGAACCAGAGCAGTGCACGGAAACGCCATTTACCTTCCCGCTGGAGTGGTACCTATTTATCTACTTGCACTTTGACGTGCTTTCGAACTGCTAGGTGGGCAGGAGCTGGGACTGAGCAACGGGAGCTCACCCCGTCGCAGGGATTCGAACCGCCGACCTTCTGATCAGCAAGCCCTAGGATCTGTGGTTTAACCCACAGCGCCACCTGGGTCCCTAACACAGCCCATAGTTTGCAGCAAACCAGTTTCCCATTTTATCCGAAAACAAGAATCTGTCTTTTGCACAAACCAGGATACTTCCCATGATGGATATAAATATTTCTTTTGTTCTGTTGTCGTCTTTGGACAAACAAGCTTTGCATATTTGCTAAACCATGAAAAGCCTACGTAGAAGAGGTGAAAGTAAAAAAATTAAGCAGCAACCTGTTTTTACAACTATATTCAACTCCTTTGCTTGGGGGGGGGGCGGGGGGGGAGAGCACATGATTGTGTCTCCAGCTATAACTGGGATTGGCCCGCAGCACGTACTTCTGGTATTCATCTTAATAATTGCTTTTCAATTAGTAGTGGAGTGATTTCAGGATATAGCTCAAATATAATGGTAGGCAGTAGGTAGCGGGAAATACTGAATATTTGTGGGAAAGTGGTGGAAGAAAAATACTTTTCTATTTCCCTTTTCATTATGTTTCTGAGATGCAGACAACAATGGTTTTTGCCCTAAAAAAAAAAAGACCTTCCTGAGATCAGATTAGTTTCTAAAAATGTAACCTTTGTGGTTTCCTGAAAGACTTTTGGAGAGCAGAAGACGGCTGGATGCAGAGAAGCAACGGAAACTAGGACTAGGAACATAGATGGTTATCTATGAAGGCATAAAGCTTGGATATAATCATGTAATCAAATAAAAGATAAACATGGCAATTGATGGACACCAATAAAATTCATCTCTCCAGCTGCAAGATTCATCCACCCAGAAGCATTTTTGTTATTTGATGTTTACAGTGTCCGATTTATGTATTTTAAAGTTGGTACTGGTTTGACACAGAAGAATGCACTTGGCACAGACGGCACAGCTTGAAAACAGGAGCATTTAATAAAACATAATGTAATAGCGAGATCAATGGGTGGATAATAGTTAGCTTCAAGAAACAAAAAGCCAGACTATATAAAGAGCGGTTACAAAGAGAAATGAAGAACCGATTAATGAGATGTCATCTGTTCATTTGTTAGCTCATTCTAATGCAGTGGAAAACGCAAATCTAAAATAATAGTTACAAAACCTCACATGGTAAAGAGTACAAATCTGCATATGAATAGAAAAATGGATACAGATCAGTTATGGAGTCATCAGTAGAGGCACACAAACAGAAAAAGCATATTTACAATCTGGTCCTATTGCAAGATCACACCTGTTCCTCTTGCAGCCAGAGGGACTCACAAACAGGCAGTTGTTCCTGCCCCCCAACAAAGTCAGTGGTTGCACTGACTGCCAGGGCCATAATGGGGAAAGTGCTCATTTCAGCTGCTTAGCATGACATTCAATAGCGCAAGGGAGGGGAACCTGGCATTGTTGATCTAAAATCCCACCCCCTCTGACCACTGGCCATGCTGACTGGGTCTGTTGGGAGTTGAAGTCCAGAAGCATTTGAAAAGCCAGCCAGCCCCATTCACACAACAGACTTTTCCAGTGCTACAGGAGCCCTAAGAGCTTGGGAGTCACGAGCTACAAGGAGAATTTGTCTTTGCTTCCGTCATCCGATATACCTTTAGAGCTGCAAACCAATGTCCGAACAACAATATCACCGCGGCAAAACTTTGGAGCCCGCAAGAGCCAAGAAGGCCAATGCAATTCACTGCATGCAAATGCGGAACAGCAAGAGTCACGCATTTCTGAGAATTGCAGGGTAGCAGTTATCCATGGACATGGAACTAATTTAAGGTGGCTATGTCCAAGTATAGATCTGCAACTGCTCTTTAAAAGGCTTTATACAGAATTATTTTTATAGTTGTGGAAGATTAGGCACAGCAGCTAAGCTGTGTGTTTCAAAAACTTTTCAAAACATTTTTGCTACCTAGCCTTCCGCCAACAACGGACCTAGTTTGTGGCAAAATGCCAATGTTACTTCCCGTTCGAGATCCATTCAGTGAGAGAGGGAAGAGCAAAGCGCCTCACTTCCTTCCAGATTCTCACGGATTCTTCCTTGCAATGGCCCCCTCCCTGCATTAGCATTGCAAGGGAAACACAAGAACTCTCAGTGAAGTTCCACCTTTGGTTCAGCCATGGGGAGGAGATGATAGTAACATCACCCGTCTCTCATTCATCCATCAAAAACTTTGGATAAGGACTGCGTGTGCTGACAAGATTGAGCAAACTGCTAGCTGGCATAGCTTACATTTTTTAAATGGCTGCACTGGTGCAAACTATATCTCAGTTGTTAATGTGGATTGCCCAACATCACCTAACCTCGATGAAAACACTCACATCAATTAACCAAATATTTTGATGAAGCTACGAACAATTTACACGTAGTGTCCAAAATGAGAAGTGTGATTAATAAGTCTCATTGGATCTTGCGTTAATAAATCTAGGCACATTTGGACAGCAGTTTTTTTAAACACTTAGATGGGAGTGGGTCCCACTGAACTCAGTAGGGCTTGCTGTGGACATGGTCAGGTTTGCATGAAGAAGAAAGTTTTAAAAGTGCCGATTGGCGAAAGTGTGTGCTATGTTAAAGCAAAACTGATTTGCTGTATGACAATAAAAAAGAAACAGCAAATGCGAGTTGATAAAAACGTTAAGAAGTATGGTAGCACATCACACTATGTCAGTGAAATCATGCAAAGAGGAACTGAAGAAAAAAAACCCAAGAAGAAGAAGAAAAGTAACCACAGTAGTTTTTTTGTTTTTTTTTTTAAAAAAGAGTATAAAAAAATGCTGAGACAAAAATTCCAAAATATTTCTTACCTTCTTCAGTCATTGTGTCATAATATTTTAGCTTTCCATATGATCCAAGCTCTACAACATCATAGTAAAAGACACAGAGATAAGGAAGCAGCAGGCATTCAAGGTAATCAACATCCTTTCACACATTCTTAATAAAATTCACAGCAATAATCTTTCTGCAGAGTAGGGAAGCATAGCTGGTCAAAATGAGACGTATTTATGAAAATTGCTTCTGTAGTTAATGTAAGCATCTTGGATAGGTTGGTTTGAGCACAAAACACTAAGTTTTGGGGTGTCACTGGAAATTACATTTTCTCTTCTAGGGTTACGTCTTAAGTTTCATCTTCTGAGAATCTTCTTTTGTAAACTGCAATTTAATGCCACGATTTAATATTTATTTAGCATCAATAGTCTGCAAGATGCCAAAGAACATGTCCCCGGGGAAGCCTATTTAATGTTTATTGGGATACGATTGAAGCCAGCTGAAAATGTTAGATAAGAATTTTTATTAATTTATTTAAAATTTTATACCACCAAGATGTGCCGAAGAGGTTCTAAGTGGCCTCCATCAGGAAGTCTCCTGTTTCATCATGTGGGATTCCATAGCAGGGGAAAAAGGTTCTAGAATGCTTACTCCCCTCACCCCCCGCCCCCCCGAAACCGGACAGATCCAACTTAAGGAAACATCTTTTCAAAGTCCTCCTTTAATAATTAAAATTTAAAAAGGCAGAATCCAGGCATAGCGTTGCACATTGGTTTCAACAGGAGAGATGCTATAATCACAAGGGAATTAATTGAGAAAGTGCTTCACCTTCTGGCTGGATCACACTCCAGATGTCTTGGGACTACAACTCCCATCATCCCTGACCACTGGTCCTGTTAGCTAGGGATGATGGGCGTTGTAGTTCCAAAACATCTGGAGTGTCAAGGTTAGCCATCACTGGCGCTGGATCGTGCTCCAAATATATATATATAAAATGAAACATTAAAAAAAATCACAGTGAAATAAAATTTAAACATCACAGTGATACAATCTGACAGCCCTAGCCAGGCTGTTGCCCTCCAGCCGTTCCGGACCACAACATCATCCACAACTAGCATAACTGCATGGGCTGAGGCTGATGGGAGCCGTAGTCCAAAACGGCTCCCATCAGGGCAGTGTACAAAATTAAGAACATAATTTACACAGCATAATAATAAAAACATGATAATACATAGCATAATAATAAAATAATCGTAAGAACAGCCCACCCTCCCCATTTAACAGGCCATAGATATTTAACGGCCGAAGGCCTGGACAAAGAGGAATGTCTTCGCCTGAAGCCTAAAGATATTTAATGATGGTGCCAGGCACGCCTCTCTGGGGAAAGCATTCCAGCCCCTTAAAAAACCAGTGCCTTCAGCCAAGTATCAAACCCAGAATAAATAGAGGCTTGAAGAAGGAATTGTGGGCAGTTATAAATATCTTTGGGAGCCTACCGCTGCCTCTGCCTGCTGCAGACAATATAGATTTTATATGCCAAAGCCTCTTTTTTCTAGTTCTTTTTCAGAGTTTCATAGGAATACTTCAAAAATGCAAGCTCTGCATAGCTTGCAAGCACGGCATCTAAAATAAGAAATCAAGATGACAAACAGACGAGGAGCGGGTGGGAGGGTCTAGGGGGGAATATTTACAAAAATTTGGCCTCAAATATAAATTCCAGGTAGGGGGTACTTTGTGAACAACAGTTGGTAACGGGTGTGGAAAATAAGGTAAAGGAATTAATGTATATGCAGCTAAGCAAGATGCAAAAAGAACTGTCATGGAATGCTGGGTGGGAAGTCAAAAAGAACTGCTGTATAAGAATGGAAAATGATGTAATTGTAAAACTGAAAACTTAAATAAAAGAGGAATGCTTCAGAAATGCATATTAAAGTCGCACTGTTATTGCTGAGCATATGTTTCAAAGAAAACATCTGAGTCAGGGAGCTTCTTCACCCCTTCGTCAAACAGAAGGAAAAGCCTTCTGCAAAGTGGAATATCTTGTAGCACCAATGCAGTAAAGCTAAGATTATATAAGATGCAATCAACGGTGGAAACAGTGTTGGAACTCTCCAAGTTCAAAGGGAAAGTTCCACTCTGAACTGCAAATATGAGCTCATTTTAATACCTGGGGGTGAGTTAATTGTTCAAAATGACTTTTTAAAATTATTCATGAGATAAGTAGGGGCGCAAAATAATGACAAATTAAGGCAAATTCTTTAGAAACACTGTGATTCCCCCCATCATTATGTTCTAGTCCTCCTTTGGTAATTCCATTTCTGAGCATTTATCACCGACTACCGAAACTGAAGCTTTGCAGAGACCTAATAATAGAATTTCAGATGTTATTCTCCCTGCTTTAATGGAAGCACTTAGAAAGTAATTATAGCAGCAGTGGTCCATTATTTCGCTCTTAGTCAATTATTTCGATCGCATGTTCTCTTCTAAAAACGGTCTGGGTTCAGGCACGTTTCCATAACACTTGATCTCTCTCTTACGTTTAGATCTAAGATAACAGTGACGATTTTCCAATCTTAATTGCTAAAAAGTAGAGGATTTTGTTTCCTGATAAAAATGAAATGTATCTTACCTGTGCATCCCTGTACTGGCTAAAATGTATAGTCAATTTAAGAACGGCAGTCTCTTGCTTGCTATGCCACTGTTCAGAACTTACAGGTACGTGGCATTTACTTCAAAAAGTAAAAAAACCCAGGAAGTTGCTGAGTTTTTAGGGAAATGCGATTTTTCGGTTGACTTTCCTTAAGATCCAGGTCAAACCGCAGCATTCCTGGATGCCCTAAACATACCTCATGGTGCTATCTGCCAGGTAGGCATTAAAATGTAACTGTGCCACATCAACAGCTAAACAGGACTTGCTTCAGAAGGCTTCCCTAATGAGAAAACCATTCTCACATAACTCCCCAACCCGCAATATTTGCAGTAGGAAAGGGACAGAGCAAAAACATAATTAAAAGGGTCCTTGAGAAGAAAGAGGGAGTTTGGCATTCAGGTCAGGTCTTTCAAGTTTTTAAAAGTTGACGAAGAAAAGAAGAGGACGTCATGCTCATACAAGATGGAGATTTACAGGCAATACAAAGTGAAGATTGAAAGCAGATTCAGATCTATCTTATAAGTTGCATTCTTTCAAAGTTGATAGTAATTAATTTAAGATTTTTGATTTATTTTCTAGCCTGTTAATTAGTGTTTTTTTGCCGCCGCCCCACCCCCCGCAGCCTGCTTCCTTTCTGGGTGCTAATTAACTGGCAGATAGAAAATCCAATTCGTATTTACTTCCAGTCTTAGTAATAGTGAAAAGGAGGAGGTTTCGCTGACCTGATGCCCTAATTTAAGGGCTATTATGCGGTGCATGGGCCCAATGACTGTTCCTCTCTCAGATGGTCCTCCACTCCCGAAAACTTCTGTCTCTGGCATGATGAACATCTTCTTCTGAGCATGTGATGCTCATCGCTGAACTCCCTTATCTCAAAAGGGAGTTTTAGTAACCAAGCTTCATACCTTGGTTATCTTAATCACCACATAGAGTAATTATCTCTGCCGACAGGAGTGTCAGCAGTCAATGACTAGTCCGCCACTTTTCCTCCCTGGAAGTGGTGATGTTACAACTTTTTAGCACCCCACATTTTTGGAATTTGAAAGTTGAAAAAACACTCCACTCTGGCAAGGTCCTGAAGCCCTCCTGCCACCTTCCCAAAATTCAGTAAGTGCCTGCCCGGCTTTGGGAAGCAGGTGTGAGGACTCTGGCAGAGTCATAGAGTCCTCCCTTCTCCTTCCCAAAGCCTAGTAAGCATCTGCCCAGCTTGGGGAAGGAGGCCAGAGGCTCGAAGAAGAGGAGGAGGAGTTTTTATTTGATATCCAGCTTTATCACTACCCAAAGGAGTCTCAAAGCGGCTAACAATCTCCTTTCCCTTCCTCCCCCACAACAAACCCTCTGTGAGGTGAGTGGGGCTGGGAGACTTCAAAGAAGTGGGACTAGCCCAAGTTCACCCAGCAGCTGCATGTGGAGGAGCAGGGACACGAACCCGGTTCCCCAGATTACGAGACCACCGCTCTTAACCACTACACCACACTGGCTCTCTAAGACACCTGCCAAAGCCCGACACCTGGGGTGCTGCAATAGGAGCTTGGTGCAGTTGTCTGTGGGGAAACAAATAAATGGAGACTGGGTTTCCTCTGTTCACCCACACAAAATTGCAACTGCATAAGTAAAATAAGCGTAAGATTAAAGTTACCTGTGCACATTTCTCTAAGTATGGGGAATAAGAGAGAATGGGGTGAAAAGTATACTTAAATAATCACATATTTATATGGTTCTTTTTATGAATGCTTTAAGATGCAATAACTTATCCTGCAAATTTCTTGCAAACTTTAAATAATGCCAGTGGATTTGTTACATGGAGAAAAAGACTTAAGAATCAAGCGATGTCCTGATATAGCATAGTAGCTAAGGACACAATTTTTTTACATGCTCTTCCTGGATGTAAGGTCCATTGAGCACTGTGGGACTTAGTTTTGCATAATCAGGCATAGGCTTGTGCTGCACAAGAATGAGCTACAAATCAGGAAATTCCTAGCTTTAATGTTTGGTGGTTTACTGTTGTAGTTTTTATCTATTGTCATAATTTTATTATGTTTGTTTATAGTCATAAGATGTCAGCTGCCTGTAAATGCAGTAGCGAAGGTTGAGATAGATACAAATAAAGCTCATTTTCTTAAGCAAGCTATTATCTCTCTGTCCCTCTCTCTGCATCTGTAATATGGAGATAATCGTGCCTCCCTTTTTTGTACAATTTAATGTATGCGAAGAGTTTTGAACACTCTAAAGCACTTTATGAATGCTTTAGATTCCCAGAAGTCAAACAATTACCCAGGATAACTTAATGGCCTGAGGAATACTTTAATCCTTAATAAATGTCCTAAATTAATGCTATTATTAGCACAACAGATGAAAAAGCAGTGGCATATCGATGTCTTTTAAATTTGAAATGCATTTTGGATTGTGAAGCTTTTTATAGTATGCTGTTTAGCAGCGTATGTCTACTCTTGCCATACATTTATTATTACTAATTATAAACAGTATTCACTAGAGGTTTACACATGTCTCAAGATTCACCCTGTATATGAATCTGATGTTTTTTTAATAAAATAAAATAAAATCAGATCTGTTTCTGGGTCACTTTGTGCTGTATCTGCTTTGATTTGTGATTCAGGTTCTAAATTGTTCTGTAAACAATGAAATTCTGTGTTTCTCATTCACCTTTAATTAAACCCCACCAAACTTGTAATTTTTTTTTTCTTTTGGCAGAAGTGGATGAAATTTACAGGCATGTAAGGTGTGTAGTGTTGCTCGTGCATGTTTTTTTTTTTAATGTCGCTTCACACCAGCAAGCTTATCCTTTCCTGCATTTGTTTGTATTATGGATCATAATCCATTTGGGATTGCAAGGTGAGGTTGTCCTTAATGCCTACGGAACACTAAAGAGTTCCAGAGTTGTTGGTTTTTTTCCAAGCAGAGGATGATTTAAAAAGAAAAGTTAAATGGAGATTTTAATTTTTAAAGCAATTCTCCGCTGCTCTGCTATAACGGGGGTGGGGTGGACAACAGCATCCAAAGCTTTTCCGTGCTCCACAGGCAGCATTTAGACAGCTGACTTACTACAAACCCCATCGACCTAGAGTGGTGAAATGTAGAGACATAGACAAATATAAAGGGAAGAGTACAGAAAAAGAATAACAGAGCAACACAACTTGAGGCATTTCACTAGCATTGTGCTTTTTCTTCAGTAAGGGTAAAACCACCCCAATCCACCTTGTTAGGTGGCTGCCGTAGTAGAGGAGCTGCACTCAGATAGTGTTTACAGGCTGCTCTGCAACACTCTGTTCCCAGGGAGGCTTAGAAGAAGAAGTCCGTTTGATTCAGACAAATGGAGCCCGTGATACTATTGGACCACAAAAGTCTATGGGTCTGCTTCCTGGGATTTGGGTGACATCTTATTCTATCTGGCTGCAGCAGAGCCTGCAAATGGGAGATGGAATGGCTGATTCCCTGGGGTTGCCCCTTTGGCTCCTCCTCTCCCAAAACCATCTCCCTCAGTGGCCATCCCACCTGATGGTTCAACACGTAGAACATTAGCGGGACCAGTTTGCTCCCTCTCTTTGAATTCTCAACCCTTCTTTCCCTTTGTATCGTATCTACTAGACCGTAAGCTTGTGGGAAGGAACTGCACTTAAAAAAAATAAAATCTTTATGCAGCGCTTTGATAACTTTAGTCACAATCGTCGCCGTCGTCATCTCACAGCTAGATGACCGCATCATCTAGTTTAGTTTTGCTAAAATAACATTTCAAGATCAGACCCGATTTTTGAATACTCGCACTTCTGTTCTTGGCTTATAATGCAGACTGAATATTAATTTTGATCCAGCTTTCCCCTTCCCTTGTCTCCTCCTGCCTGATCTCCCATGCTTTTTTTCTCGACCTTTTAAGAAGACTTTTAAAAGATGGTGGTGCTTTCGCAGGTACAAATTTAGGGTAAGGGATAAGCTAGTTGTTGGTCATGGCCCACCAATAAATGAGAGCTGACATTGGTTTTCTGGAATATCCATCTAAATACTTTTGTTACAGGAGAGGAGAAGTAAACCTCCTTCAACACTGTGTTATGTTTTTTAAAAAAATGGTTCTTTTAAAAAAATGGTTCTGAAAGGCTACACAGCAGCTGCTTAGGGCAGATGATGCAAGACAGATGCAGAGCTATGCTTTGAAGGAGAAAACAAAGGAATATAAAAGGAGGCAAATTATACAATTTGGTTGGGTGTCTTGGGGTTTGTTTGCTGTTTTTAGTAAGATGACAAAAGATATACCGGTATATATATATATTTTAAAGCTAACCTTCACAGTCCAGACAGATTATTACTGGCAAAGTTAATTCCAACTGAGCAGCTGCAAAGCTTCCAGTGGCAGTTGCAAAGCTTTATACGGTCAGGAGAGTCCCAATCGCTTCTGACAATATTTTCAAGCACATGTACTTGTCTGAGCACAGACTTGGTAATGCTTAGAACATAAGGAATGAAAGAGTAGCATATTTTCCTTTAAGACTGGTGAAGGTTACATCATTTGGTTAAAAATGACAAAAAAACAAGATCTTCGTTTCAAAGAGATGTGCAGTTTTCACAATTTTTTTTAAATGTAATTAAAAAGTTTTCAAGTGAAACCCAAATTCCTTGTGCTTCTAATACAGAGCAATTTAAATTTTGCAATCACTTGAATAAGCAAATTATGAGAATATTCTCATAATTTGCTAACATATGATTACTTATTTTTGGAGAAATTCTAGCCTTGCAAATGCAAGCATTATTTCAGAAGACATATTCTGTATGAAAAGCTAAAGCCAAGACACAAACACACACACAGCCGCATACACACAAAACACACCAACAGGGCTGTGTCTACATTCGTCTATTTTATCTGAAGGGAGAGGAATTGTTTCAGCAGGGCCTTGATTAAAAGATTGATTTTAAACCAATGTTTGTGCATGGGAGGTTTTTGCATGTGTGCGAACCGTACTGAGATGGAAAGAAAGCACGCATTTGTCAACTGTGCCCGCAGAGAACAGGAGAAAAGAAGCATTAGCTGCTGAAGGTAATTTTAAATAAAATTAACAAGAGGGAAAGAAATGCAACAGAGAAAAAAACACGTTGAAGTGATACCTTCAGCAAGTGGATCAAGAGTGTGAATCATAAGCTGGAAGATGCTGTTCCTCATTAGACTGTTGTGCAGAGATGCGGAGCTCCCACCACGCTGGAGACGGGGCTTAGTCTGAAGAAGAAGAAGAAGAAGAGTTTGGATTTGATATCCCGCTTTATCACTACCCTATGGAGTCTCAAAGCGGCTAACATTCTCCTTTCCCTTCCTTTGTGAGGTGAGTGGGGCTGAGAGACTTCAGAGAAGTGTGACTAGCCCAAGGTCACCCACCAGCTGCATGTGGAGGAGCGGAGACGCGAACCCGGTTCACCAGATTAAGAGTCTACCGCTCTTAACCACGACACCACACTGGCTGAAGGGGGGGGGGGGGAGAAACTATTTGAATCCTGTTTGGAAAGTAAATTTACTTCATGTATTACAACGCTGTGACTGCTCTCTACTATGTATATAAGGCAGGTATTTTTTTTTCATACTTTAGGAAAATAATTACCGTATTGTATTTTTCGCTCCATAACGCGCACTTTTTTCCTTCTAAAAAGGAAGGGGAAAAGTCTGTGCGCGTTATGGAGCGAATGCATGGTCCCTGGAGCTGAATTGCCCAGGGACCAAAAGAAGATCGAGCTTTTTCTTTTACAAAGAGAGAAGGGGGTGTTGAAAGGGTGCCGCTTTACAGCTGATCAGCAAGAGATCGGGAAGAGAGATAAGGTCCCTGCAGAGAGAAAGAGATCGGGAGGAGAGATAAGGTCCTCCTGCAGAGGAGGCTTTTGGTTTCCCCAGCGACATGTGACTGGCTGATTAGATTATCTGTTTGGAAACTGTAGAAAGGGCTTTGAGCTGCTTTTGCAGATGGGTCTTTTCTCCTTTGCAAAAGCAGCAGCACAACAACTTTGAGCTGCTCTTTTTGCAGATGGGTCTTTTCTCCTTTGCAAAAGCTGCAGCAGCAGCACAACTTTGAGCTGCTCCTTTTGCAGATGGGTCTTTTCTCCTTTGCAAAAGCAGCAGCACAACAACTTTGAGCTGCTCTTTTTGCAGATGGGTCTTTTCTCCTTTGCAAAAGCAGCAGCACAACAACTTTGAGCTGCTCTTTTTGCAGATGGGTCTTTTCTCCTTTGCAGAAGCAGCAGCACAACAACTTTGAGCTGCTCCTTTTGCAAATGTTTCTTTTCTCCTTTGCAAAAGCAGCAGCACAACAACAAGTTTGAGCTGATCCTTTTGCAAATGGGGCTTTTCTTCTTCCAAAAGAAGATGCACAACTTTGAACTGATCCTCAAAAAGGAGGGCTTTCCTCCTCAAAAAACTAGGTGCGCGTTATGGTCCGGTGCGCGTTATGGAGCGAAAAATACGGTAGATAACACAATAAGATCGTACAGTCAGGACTAACCCGTTTGCTAAACAAACTCAGAGGCTGTTAAAAATAAATGATCAACATTGGAAATGTTTATCGGGACTATTTGGACTCATTAAGGAATGCAGTGCAATATTAGATCATCACTCCCCAAACTTCAGAGCATGGGAAGTCACCCAAATATATATTATCTGACATGGTTGTTTGGCTTTTTTAATTGTATTATAATTTGGAATGTTTCAATGTGGTTTTTATTGGATTGTTAAAATGGAAAACTTAATAAATATCATTTAAAAAAAATAAAATCATACTGTCTTAAATACTTCACATAAAGCTAGGTTTTCAGTCCCTGGGTCACGTTATATAAGCCTCATAAACACTAGTATCTTAAGAGCAAATGACAAGTTAGTTGTGGCCAAGGAAGAATGGGCCTCTTCCAGCCCACAGCAGAAATATTGAGCAAAACGAAGGCTCCAAATTGGTCTAAACAAGACCAGGCATCTACCAAGGTAACTCTTCCCTTTTACTTACTGGTTTGTGGCAGGAGTGGGCATTTGTGGAGGGGAGTGAAAAAGGACAACTGGGACATTCCA
The DNA here is from genome assembly GCA_034641385.1 of Darevskia mixta. NCBI lineage: Eukaryota > Metazoa > Chordata > Lepidosauria > Squamata > Lacertidae > Darevskia > Darevskia mixta. The sequence continues at coordinate 23,817,649 of JAWWNH010000017.1, forward strand.
GGATCAAATCAGAAACTGGGAAGGCTTCTGTAATTCTGAGATAGTCTCTGGAAAAATGGGACACTTGAAAGGTTTGCATGTGTACTATGGCCAGTCTGGTTTGATTCCTTTTTGGAATCTAAAGGAGGAAAACTGGAACTTTTGAACAGTGTGATAGTTTTATTTCAACCGTGCTTTAAAGCAGGGGTCGGCAACCTAAGGCCCATGGGCCACAAGCGGCCATGGGGTTGTTTAACTGGCCCATGGACCCCCACCGCCTGCTCGGTCGGCTCCCGTACGCCATGCTAAACCGGCGCGGAGCAGAGCAGGGACCGCCTTCCGTGATACTGGCCGGCTTCCCATTGGCTGCAGGAAGCTCCTGCAGCCAATAGGAAGCTGCGCACGCCTCCTCCGCGCCAGAAATAGCGTTTGCGCCTTTTCGCACACTCTGGCCCAAGCCACAAAAACTTCGCCGGCCCCTGCTTTTAAGTGACATGTGAACCAGACCTATGGAAAAGCAATGAAGTTCTTTAACATGATTTCCATATTCATATGCAATTCATTCTTCTGACTCACTGTAGTTTTGTAGGTAGAATTATAACTCTGGAAATGTGTATGACTGTAAGATATATGCACAGTCGGTGAAAAAGAAAAGAAAAAAATAACCCGCAGGGCAATTCTTTTATAACCAGGGGGGTTTGGTTAGGCACATGAGCCCTGAGAGAGGAGCTACGCATGACCTGGGCAAACACATTCACAAAACCATATCCACTGAGGTGACACAAATGAAAGAACAGGCATTTGAAGAGAGTTAGTTATCAAAGGAAAAGGAAATGTATCCTTGGCTGCCAGTTAGCCAATGAAAGTGAAGTTCTTCACCTAAACTGGGCCAGACAGCTTCTACACCTCGGTTTCTTGTGGGCTGCAAAACTGCAAGGAGAGGGGCAAGCAACTACAATATCTGGCTTGGTGACTCAGGTCAAGTCACTGACTCTGACTTGTATCCAGTCTTAAATTTCAACAGGCCAACTGTGAATAAAACGACTTAGTTGCATGCAATTCCTCTGTATATGCATCCATCTTCCAATAAAGTGCAAATAAAATGAAAAAGTAAAATCCCAGAAATAGCTTTAGCACTAGAATTCTAAGTTTTACAGTTTCACATATATAATAAAAAACAACAACTGACTATCCCTTTTAGAATCAAATGACTAGATATAAAAAGACACTTGCTACTGCCTACCGTTAGTGTCTGGTCATCCACGGCATTTGACTGCATGAGTAGAAAGGAAAAAGACAAGACAAAACAGTAAAATGGATGGTAAAGCATGCAAATGTTTTCAAAAGAAAGTGTTAAACCAAGTGTTAAGACAGCACAATAATTTCTCTCTCTCTAGAAAATGCTAACATGCATTCTCTAGAAAGGAGTCACATCTCAGTGTCATGCAACTCTAGACATTGTATTCTAGACACATATACATGCATCTGAATCATTCATCTATGTAAGGCCATGGAAAACAGAGCACCTCAGAGTAAGCCTGCTGTAAGCGGCTTGAAGAAATAAGGATGATTGCCTTGACATTTTGAAATAGAGACTAGATACCTACTATATCTGTAATTGATATTTAGGACCAATGAGGACTTCCCTTAAAATGTAAATTGCTTAGAGAAGTAATAGATTGGACAGTGGAAAGCAGTCCCACTTCCCAATCCCCAACAACTTGGAGGCTGCCCCCTGGGTGCTATTTACAAATTTATTTAAGTGCACATAACTGTATCCACACAATTACCGGTAACTCCATGTCTCCTCACATCTAGCTTGGCCTTTACAGGACAAGTATAATAAATAGAAAGAGTCCCTTTTTAACCAGGCCTTTGCCTGATTGACATCTATAGCTCGTTGGGTGCACAGAGGAGGAGGAGGAGACAGGGCAGCAATTTCTGTTTTGCCTCTGATGGCAAAACGTCCATGGCTGGCCCTGCACCAGAGATGCCCGAACTGTTGGCTTCTACTCTGGACACAAGCTGGCTGAAGCTATGCAAGAAGCAACAAGAGGACGTTTGAGGTATAATGTTCCGCACCCCCTACACTGAAGGTTTTAGGCTGTAAATATGTGTAAATAAACCATATTTCATGAAGACACTATAGCCTCTGATGTGCCTTAGTTTTCCAAAGGAAACACAGCCCTGGTTAAGTACTAGAGCCTTCTGGGATCTTTCTACTACTCAGCAGAAATTGGGGTGGCTGGAAACAGTATCAGGGTTGGAAATAACCACGGCATACAAAGTGCAAGGTAGGCAATGTAAGGTTGCGTGTACCATTAGGCTGACTCAGCCAAAAGTCTCTCCATATACTTGTATTATAATATATCCATATACTGTCTTGTAAATGTTTGATTTGAAAGAGGTAGCAATAACGCATCCAGAGAACACCTAGTTCCTGCTGCTGATTACAGAAAATTCACAGTTTTATCGAATTTATTCCCTTCCAAGCCTGGCAAATGCATTTTAATTACATCCAAAGGTGAAGATAATATCTGCACCACCACTGAATCAAACAACAATGTTTTGTCATTTTTTTTGCAGCTAGAAGCAAACAGAGAAGGTCTGTTTCCATGACAAAACGTTAACACGAGCAGGGGAAATACCTACAATGCTCAATAAAGTTACAAAGAGAGCCTAGGAACAAAAATGGCAGCTTTCTGAAGAGGTCAGCTTTAATGACAAATGAAGTTCATTTAGTGGAAAATGCATACGATTTAGACCTTTCTGAAGAGCGTTTTTTTAAAAAAAAAAAATTAGAAGAAAACAAAGCCAAGTTTTTTAAAATGTTAAGAATGATTTCACCATCCAAAAAAAAAAAGTAAGATGGAAAAGGATATATGTATCCCAGTGTCTTAAGTAACTTTTGAAATGTACCCAATTTTGCCTGAACCTCTAAAAAGAAGGGATCTGTGAAGTGAGGAAGCAACTATCAAGAACACTTCTCCCCTGCAACCTAAGATGCCTGATAAACTCTAATGTGCATGAGTTTTCATATAACTTTGGAGCTTTTCACCTGCTATTTATTTGCCTTGCATTAGTTTGGATATGCTTATGATTGAAAAGGAATTCTAACCCTTGCTTCACATTGCACCAAAATCTGGAAGCATCTGAAAGACCATGGGAGAAATTAATGTCAAAGATGCTGGAAGAATAATGGTAACTTTATTTATGAAGAATGCCCACCACATTTTGGCCAGGAGGCATTTATCAAGGGCTAATCTAAAAAACAAAAACCCATTAAAAATAACAATTATTCATCAATGTACAATGTTGTGGGAAATTATATAATGTAAATCAATGAGTATGTCATTTAGGCTAAAAGAAGACAAAAAAACCTAGTTCATTCAAGCCTTGAGGGGCTGTTGCTTAATTTCAAAATCCATTGTCTAATTTCATGCCCATATTCCAAGAAATGACTCACACAATGTTTACCCTTTGGAATCATTTACTAAATCACTAACAATGCAATATACATCATTCAATGTCCATGCAAAAAGGATCTATGTAGGTCAAACTACAAGGATGCTGAAAATAAGAGGAGAGGAGCATCTGGGTAACATTAGGAACCAGAAGATTGGCACCCCTTTGGTGAGTCATTTCTTGGAATATGGATATGACATTAAAAGACTTCCAGTTCTGGGCAGTGGAACAAGTTTGTTCAGCAAATGAAAAAAAAATCTACTTAATAAAGAACTACAATGAACTCGCATTTATAATATGATTAGAATGTCCAAATCACTCTTGCCAAATGTACTTTATGGCTGGCTAAACCAGCTGTGTTGAGCGCGCGCGCGCACACAAAGATAAGTAGGATTTGGCACGAAATCAAACTAATCTCATACATCTGTCTTTCTCTTGATCTGCAGCACATGTGGGACACAACTTTCCCCAGCACTGTGATGCATCAAGTTCAGAGGGGACCAATGGCCAGCAGTTGCGGTCCTGATCCAGAAGGTCTCTACTCGAGACCTCACCTCCTCTTTCACCTCTTTCCATTGTGCTATGGCTCTTGTCCTCTGCAAACTTTCCTAGCTTCAGAACTGGTTCTAAATATGCATTCTTTGGTTTAAAAAAAAAGCAAAAAAAAACCCCAAAAGAGTGGAGATAAAATATAAAAGAACCTGAATAAATATATCCTGCCCATGTATATTTTATTGCTTCTCTTTTCAGAAGTCTTAACATTTGAAGTTTAGGATATATCATTTTCTTTTTTTAAAAAAAACCCACCATAATCTAATCTATACAAGATATCTACATGCAGAGCTTCAGGATAAACTCTCTAGATGTAAAATTGTCTTGCAATAAAAAAGTATATCCTGTTGCACAGAATTGGCCGCATCTGGCCCGTTTTTTAGAGTCCCCTCCTCTGTCTCTGTCCTCCCCACCCCTGCTCACATACAATTTTTCACTGTGAGACACTAATTAACTCCTGCGCATTATGCATCACAATCACACTAGTCCTTCGCAGGCATTCAGACCTGTGTTTATGTAACAGGCTAGGAGGCTGCAGGGCACATAGCTCTGCTCCATCAACAGCTCACGGAAGACAACCGTCTAAAGCAGGGAGACTCCTGCACTCATAGAAGCTCTCTGGATGTTTTAAGAGCCAGGAAAATAAATCTAAAATGTTCTAACGTGATTTTTCACGGGTATAGAAGGCTTTCCACTTTAGAAGGTCATCTGACAGAAGTTGGAAGGTGACCTGAATAGTGACAGGGGACGGAACTTGCATGCTTGTCTTTACCTCCCCATCCCCAGTTTTGATGCACGTGTTAAGTGAACACAGTTTTGAGCACCTGTATCAAAACTGGTCTAGTGAAAATATATTTTGCAAATATATTTTTTCCTCGAGTCTTTAAGAGATTAACTGCTTTCTCATTTACCATTTATATCGTGGAATTCAACATAGGAACTAAGTAGGGTACGCATGCAGGGAAAGAAGTCCATGCTTCCCCCCCCACACACCGTGGGCCCCCTCCAGAGCAGATTTAGGGGGTGCAAGGGGGCATGCAGGGGGAAATCCCATTGCAGCAACGGACCGCATTCCTCATCTGCTACAACTTAGATGAATTCTGCTCATAGAGAAATCATAGAACACAACTAATTTCAATAATAGTACAATACCTGCTACCTGCTATGGAGTATAGGGCTTTTTGCTCAGGTGCTAAGGTCCAGGGTCCCATGCTAACAGCACTCATAAAAGCTTCTATGTAATAAAGGGATAGTTCAGCCCAATACAAATATGCACCAGCCAAAATGCAACATCAAGGAGCTTGAAGGTTTTTGATGTTGTTGCATGACAAATAGCACCTAACAACAGAACCAGGCAGCAAAATAAAATTATTAGGCTATCGGGTTGACCTTGGCTGCTCAAATAAGAGGCAGGGCATTTTAGAATGCCCTTTGCACACTTATATCAAGTTAATGCTGGCACAGTATTTCTGACTAGAGAAATTTAGATCTAGATGTCACATGCATCCATTTTTGTGTGTGTGACATTTGTACTCTTTAGAGGACAGAACATTCTTGTGTTTAAATTAATAAACATCCTTGACTGAGTGAAGACGTCTCCTACTCGTGTCCAGGGAGGTTTTGAAAACATGCGCTTGCATGTGCTTAAGTGCTGCCATCATCTAAGAACTACACATTCATGTGAAAGCATGTTTTGTTACCAGAGATGATCTTATCTGGAACCAACACTATTAAGTGACATCTCTGGAACTCACCTAAATGGAAAGAGTATTACACCAATGATGTATATCACAAACCCTTTTTTTTACATTGTCACCCACTCTACAATAGATAGAAGACATGAAACATATCTGGGAACGCTTCTTTTACAACTCATTGCCTCCCCTCTGACCTCCCAGTAAGCCCATACTAGAAATATGCTGCAGTAAAGACACGTGAATTCTGGTCCCCCCCCCCTAATTATTGGGCAAACAACTAATATTTTATTTCCTCACCATCAAAAACATGATTCCTTATTTTGTTCTCAGCTGAGAAGGATTATAATGGGCACAGAACAATCGCCACAGAAAAAGATCAGGAGAGTTTGCACATGTGCATGCTTGTGTAGAACACATACACACCACAGCTGAGACTTACAGAGTGATAGTCTAATTGTGCCTGCCTGCAGCTAGCAGAAAAGACTACCACATATCCCACGGCATGCCACTGTCCTCCCCTCTCCTCTGCTTGCTTCCACACATCTTCTTTGGAGGATTGAGCAACCCTGTGGTGTAGATGGGGGGCACAGGAGGGCTGAAGTGGGGAGCACAGCAAGGGAAAATCTTCTTGCACCACACTGGATACCACTCTTCAGTGCTGCTAATGCAGTGGTTTGACTTCACCCCCCGAGATGCACCCCACTGTCTCTCGAAATACGACAGATGCCAACAACAGAAGTGATCCCTCGATCCCTAGGTCATGCCTACATTGTGTGAAAACATGCCAGGACCGTGAAATCTGATGGGTAACAGGGCACATGACTGCAGGGGTCACTGTGCTTTCGCAAGATTTAACAAAGAGAAGTGGCTATTATTTTAAAAAGCTTAACTAGTTTTGGGGAGGACACTTCTAATCTTGACATTACTGGCAGAGCTGTCTAAGGATTTCTTTCTGAGAAATTGGAAATTGTTTGAAATCTCTTCCTGCAATTGACAGAGAATGCCTTTCATTGTGCAGATAAGGAAGACTCACAATATCGATTGAGAGCTATTCTTAGCAAGAGAAGAAGCAGGCACACCTTGTTTCTGCAAAGAACTGAGATGGGTGAAGGTATACAGCCTCTATGGGTGCTGGTGCCTTCAAAATAGTTTTTTATAAATGTTCACTAGCTGTTTATTGATATTAAATATTCAAGAATTAAATAAAAAAGCCACCCTTTCATTTTCCTTGCTCCCTCCTTTTTCTTGTGGCATCCTCTATCTCTAACCAATCCTAACGCTGATTATAAACCGGTACTTTAGTGCAAAGAGAGAATCCAATGAATGCGGAACACACAGGAGAGAATAAATCTACTGCAATTCTATAGAACAGAGTATATAGACTCTCTACCCAAAAGGAGATAAACCAGGAACTGTAATTTGGGAGGGGATCTTAGTATTAGGTAAAAGGTAAAGGACCCCTGACAGTTAAGTCCAGTCGCAGACAACTCTGGGGTTGCAGGGCTCATCTCGCTTTACAGGTCAAGGGAAGCCAGCGTTTGTCCGCAGACCGTTTGTCCAGGTCATGAGGCCAACATGACTAAGCCACTTCTGGTGCAACGGAACACCGAAACCAGAACAGCACATGGAAATGCCATTTACCTTCCCGCCGGAGCGGTACCTATTTATCTACTTGCACTTTTTTGGCGTGCTTTCGAACTGCTATGTTGGCAGGAGTTGGGAGCTCACCCTGTTGTGGGGATTCGAACTGCAGACCTTCTGATCGGCAAACCCAAGAGGCTCAGTGGTTTAGACCACAGCGCCACCTGCGTCCCTTAGTATTAGAGTACTGCATAAATGAAGTATTTCTAGTACCATCAGAAAACTACTGTATCATCTATCTATCTATCTATCTATCTATCTATCTATCATCTATCTATCTATCTATCTATCTATCATCTCTATCTCTCTATCTCTCTATCTCTATCATCTATCAATATCATCCATCCATCCATCCATCCATCCATCTATCTATCTATCTCTATCTATCCTGGTTTCACAGTGAAATCCTATGCATATTTATTCAAAAGTCAATCCCATTCTATCCTATAAAGCCTATCCCATTCTATCTATCTATAAAGCATACACCAGGAAAGTGTTCATAAAATTGTAAGCTGTAATCTTACACGTATGGTTAGAAGCAAGTTCCAAGGAATTAAATGGTGCTTATTCTAAGGTGAATGTGCACAGGATCCCAGGCTTAAACAGTTCAAGTTCATGATGTCGATTTACCCTAAAATACGTCAAAATATAAGCAATCTTGCCAAGATAGAATGCCAGGCTTTTGAGGAGCGGTAGCTGGATCAAGAGGCTCGCTTTTGAAGCTGTATGACTGGTTAATTCATTGGCATAAGATAGTACAGTATCATTAATGTGCTGAGGTGCAGAAATCAATGTGAAAACTTCATCAGCAAAAAAACAAAAAAGCTGTTTTTGTTCTAGTAAAGGCAGTGCCAACGTTACAAGAATTATAGTGATATGATGTTAAGATCAACAACTTGAGAGGCTGAAGATCTCACATCAGCCATGAACTTTTCTCAGTGGGGCACATTTCTGAGTCTCAGAACTCTTCCACCACCCATCAGTGTATAGGAATAACAGTAGTGGCATGTCTCTAAATCAGGGACCTTCAACTCCCAATAGACTGCGATCTACTCAGTACAAAAAAACTGGCAGTGATCTGCCAAAGTTGTAGAGCTTTTTAAAGGAAGCCAGTTGTTGAGATTTTTTTTGGGAAGCCAAAGTTAGTGAGCTTTTATATATACAGCATCATTTAGAGCAGGTATGTCCAACAGGTAGATCGAGCTCTCTCTCTCTCTCTAATATAGTATAATATAGTATATATATACCAGGAGCACCCCGAGATCTACCAGTAGATCGTGATCTACCTGTTGGACATACCTGCTCTAAATGATGTTGTAAGGACAAGTCAATATTTCAATTCTGACTTTGATTGTTCATTCCAAATTCACAGAGGATAGCAAATGCCTTTAAGGGGAAATGCAATCTATGTTTAAGCCGCTGCTTAAATACATGGTACCTTATCTGTACCATGCCACGCTAACATGTCAACGACAACTGACACTCATACAAAGAACAATATAGTTATAAAATCACACAGAAAGATTCAACATAACTTGATTGCTTCTTTTTCAGCCAACTATATACATAAGACAATCACATGACTCCACCAGCTTTTGTGGCTCGCAGACTATGCCCTCTGATGGAACATGCAATTGTTGGATGCTAGTTCTTTTTCTTTCTTTCTCTTTACAAATTTTAATTGGAAGACCTTTCTGGCACAATGATAGACAATTGGTACAAAACGGTTTGGGAAACAGCCCTCCTTGAGAGAGATTAACAAATAGCCTATGGTTGACACGCGGACAGTTCAAGAAAGATGACTTTACCCCAGTATGGTTTAATTTCATGACATATGCTGGCATTCCAGAAAATGAACAATCCCCTTCATCAACATTTGGCTCAATCTGGTTTATCATTTTTTAAAAACAACAACAGCTATTATCTCTACTTTGAACCCACCTCCCACATCAATATGCCAACACTTTATATTGTTTCATTGGTGACATAAGAGGGAAAATGACTATTATTCATACTTAATCTAAGCACAACCACAATGGTTCCTGATTGGGTATTTAGCTAGTATGCTAGTTCTGAAAATGGTAGCAGATGTTCACTGATTAACTTCATTTTCCTTGAGATTCTGCAACTGTAAATGCCATTTAGGTCATACCCACATTTCTTGTAATCAGTCTTTTATCACAATTTATCACAGTGCTTTATCTGAAATTGTCCAATATTTCATATTTATGCCTTTTGTGTGATAATGTGTTTTCTCAGTGTATTGCCTTATGCCAATATAATTATGTGCTTTATTCACAGCATTCCTTTAAAAAGATCCTTTTGCACCAACAGTAAGCATCCATTTTCATAAAACAGCTTTCTTTACTCAGCTTAACTGGGTAATGTAAAAGGGTCCAACTTATATTCAACTTAATTATGGACAAAATGGTCAACCATTTATTCAGCAGGATATTACTGACTGCTCTATTGTATTTTATTTTGCAAGTGGAGCACCTAACATGAGTGCCACAGCTGTGTTTTTGATATATAAAATGGTATTGTGCAACAGTCCCAACTCTACTGTTGTATGAATCTTGCTTTAGCAATGACTTCTGAGATAGCAAGGTGCTCTCCATGGTACTGAAGAAAATACCTTCCTTTTCATTAAAACCAGAGTTTGGCTGGAACGACCTGTGTACTTCTGGCAAACATTTTTTATAGTACTGTAGACCCTCCCCCACATTTTGAACAATTATTTTTTATTGAATACCCTTCCCCATTTTTAAAAAAATATCTGGGGACTGTGTCAAAAACGAGTGAAACTGTTCTATACAGAACGAATAACACATATTGGGATAATTTGTGCTATTTCCCCCTCAAGCCTAAATACAAATCACTTGCTTAACCTGTGTTAAGACGACCCTTGAAGATTATTTTAGACCATATCTACTCAAGTCAGCAAAGAAAATGAAAGTACTTTCAGTTCTGTAGATCCGTTGCCAGGGTTTCTAAGGTAAAATTTCATTTTATGAAAATATTTCATTCAGAACACATACTGGACTGCATAATTTTAGGTTTGCAAACCACAAGCAAAAATTGATTTTGTCAAGCCAAGCAAGATGGAATTTAAAAGCTATTTTTTAAAATATATAAATCTATTATATAAACTTGTTGGTTTACCTCTTCTGGACTACAACATAAATCTATGTGCAAGTAATTTTAGCCTGAGCAATCCCTGGTCACAGAAATAATCCTGAAATGAGCCAGGTCTCCATTACTGGCATAAGGAATCTAACCTAAGCATTTAGTCACTAGCAGTGACATAAGGAGTTCTGTGGCACCTCCTGTGAACACCCGTTCTGCTCTCTGTCCTCGCTTGATGATTCTGGCACTCCCATTAATTAGTTCCTTAGCCTGCAGGAAGACTCTTTAAAACAGGCATAGGCAAACTCGGCCCTCCAGATGTTTTGGGACTATAACTCCCATCATCCCTGACCACTGGTCCTGTTAGCTAGGGATGATGGGAGTTGTAGTCCCAAAACAGCTGGAGGGCCGAGTTTGCTTATGCCTGCTTTAAAACCTTTGGGGATTTTAATCTGTTCTTTCGATGTTATGGCCTATCGGCTACACAAATAAAGTTTATTCTATTCTATTCTATTCCTTTGGGGATTTTAATGTTGGTTTCTATTGTATGTTCTTCAGGATAAAACCCTAACTGGAGGTATAACAGGAGGAGGAAGATTTCAAGCTAGAGGAGGAGGAGGATTTCATGCTACAGAAATTTCTGAAGTTATAGTATAAAAAGAAACTAAACGCACACATTTGTCAAAGTTAAAAATGATGCATTCGGAATGCCAGGCAGCACTCTGGGAAGCAAATATATCCATATTTGGCGATACACCATCCATTATTAATGTCGTATTTCCTATTAAAAGTGCACACATGGCCTTAAAGCTGTCAAGGTTCCAATCCGAAAGGGTATCACAGCATTTCTGTGCTCTGATGTCCTTTCTGCTTACTGAATGCTACATGCACCAAATAAGCAGGACACAGTTCCCTTCCTAGCATCTTAAACCACCAAACACATGAAGGATGGAATCCAATGCTGATGTTCCATTGCTGTTTCCATGCTGCCTTTCCCCCCAGTAGATGCTTCCACAAGTGTATGGGCATGTGTGTACCCCCTTCCCTTTATACTAATTTCCCTGCAATTCTGGAGGGTTCCCTAACCCTCTGAAACAGACTTTCAGGGAGCGAAGTAGGTTGCAGCAGGAAGGGGTAATTGGCAAATAATAATAATAATAATAATAATAATGCTTCCCCTTCTCTTGTATCAGCAAAGGTGTCCACTGGATCAAAAGCCATTGTGTGAAGAAAACATTTTAATTTAATAATAATAATAATAATAATAATAATACCCCGCCCATCTGGGCTGCTCCCAACAGAATATTAAAAACACGATAAAACATCAAACATTTAAAAACTCCCCGATTGACTTGCAATCTTTTTATAACTTACAACTCCATTTTTACATTAGTAAACACTCACAGCAGCTTGCTGACACAACATACCTAAAACACCTCTGGACCAACTCTTAGTACATCAAAAGCTTGCTTATAGAATTGTAGAAATGTAGAGCAGGAAGGAATCACAAGTGTCATCAAGTGCAGGAATCTTTTTCCCCATTGTTTTGTGTGTATTGGTTGGTTCTAATAAACAATTGCCTGATCACAGCATAGACATCCGATTTTTTTTATGACTTCCTTTGGGTTTTTGTATAACTTGGAAAAATGTCAATTTAGCCATTCCAGAATAGAAACCTAGAACTGGAGAAAGACGATTCCTAATACCTAGAGAGAAGATGTCACCCTTTGAAGGGTTTATTGACTTTTTATCTAATCACCACCTAAAATTAATCTCTGGTTTTGCTAATATAAAAACTGCCATGTTATTCTTTACTTCTGCTCTCTGCACAGTAAAGAAACAGCGGAGACTGGAGGCAGATCTGGGTAACTGCTGTATTCTATATTTTCAAGAATAGGAAAACCACCATTTTGTGTTTCCTCATCCCAGCAATCCAAGGTGTAATCTGAAACCTACACCACACCTAGCAGACACTAATCCAATCAAGTATGCTGCATCTTCCTGCACACCATCTTAAGACATTGACTGAAAATTCTTCTGAGCTTTAAAAAACAATTAAAAAAACCCTCCCACCAATCGTATGGAATTTATTTTTTTGCATGCTGCAATTGTTTTAATACTAATTTTAATATAGCATTTGATAATTTTATTTTTTTGAGTGAGCTGCCCAGAACCCTGTTTTTGGATGGCCAATATAAATACCATAGTAATCAGCATTGTCCTGCCCCTTGGTGGCTCTGCACAGATTGTGTGCTGGGGTGAAGGGTTAAGGCAGGGGTCAGCAAACCTTTTCAGCAGGGGGCCAGTCCACTGTCCCTCAGACCTTGTGGGGGGCTGGACTATTTTTTGGGGGGGGGGATGAACAAATTCCTATGCCCCACAAATAACCCAGAGATGCATTTTAAATAAAAGCACACATCCTACTCATGTAAAAACACCAGGCAGGCCCCACAAATAACCCAGAGGTCCATTTTAAATAAAAGGACACATTCTACTCATGTAAAAACACGCTGATTCCCGGGCCGTCCATGGGCCAGATTTAGAAGGCGATTGGGCCGGATCCAGCACCCGGGCCTTAGGTTGCCTACCCATGGGTTAAGAGTTAGTCAAGGCAGGTCCTTCACAGCAGTGAACATGACACTACAACTTCTCACCCCCACATCCTTGTTGGCTTTTAGATGCCAGGAAAAGACTGCACTCTTTTTCTGAATTTGAAGGTATTTCCTTCCTTAGCTACTTTTGCTAGTTTTTTGTTTTGTTTTTTGTTTGCTTTTGCTTACTGATTAATTTAACCAACCAGCTAACTATTAATTATTATTCTTTGCATATCATGTTATCACCAATGTTTTCATCTTTATTTCAGATGTATTGGTTGTGAGACACCTTCCAAAAGGCAGGATAAAACAAAACAAAACCATTTGAATAAACAGCAGCCTGGGAACAAGACTGCCATCCCAAGGCAGCTTGAACTAAAACTTCAGAAACCTGCCGCTCTGCTTTGGAAACATAAGCCTTTGAGTTTGCCAGTTTCTAAAACCGGGTTAATTTTGTGCAGTGCTGGGAGAGACCAATGTTGTGATTCAGCTTTTTGATTGCTGGTGACTTCTTAAGCTGGATTGCAGCGTTAACCACTGGCTTCTTTAAATAACGAAATCTGCTGTGAGACTGCATAGCTGTGCTTCCTTAATACCTGCTATGCATTAGGCAGAGAAGCTTTTGCTACCTAGCCACTGTTGCCAGCAATAGGAGGACTTAAGGCTCCAGGCTAGAAAGGTCAATCCTGTATTAGTAACATTGGCATTTCCATGATCACTATTTTCAGTGCCACATGGAAATAATATTATTGGGCTCGCTGCAAACAGATGTGAGGCACGGCACAGACCTCCCTCCCACCAACTCTGCAAGTTATCTGTCTATAGCAGCAGCACTAGCTCTGTGGGCCAAGTTAGGCAAGGCACTTTCGTAAAATTAGCAAATTGTGTGGACAGCTGAATGGGACCTTTGCTTCCAATGCAAGCAGCAGATCATAGAATCATAGAATCATAGAGTTGGAAGAGACCACAAGGGTCATCCAGTCCAACCCCCTGCCAAGCAGGAAACACCATCAAAGCATTCTTGACAGATGGCTGTCAAGCCTTTGCTTAAAGACCTCCAAAGAAGGAGACTCCACCACACTCCTTGGCAGCAAATTCCACTGTTGAACAGCTCTTACTGTCAGGAAGTTCTTCCTAATGTTTAGGTGGAATCTTCTTTCTTGTAGTTTGAATCCATTGCTCCGTGTCCGCTTCTCTGGAGCAGCAGAAAACAACCTTTCTCCCTCCTCTATATGACATCCTTTTATATATTTGAACATGGCTATCATATCACCCCTTAACCTTCTCTTCTCCAGGCTAAACATACCCAGCTCCCTAAGCCGTTCCTCATAAGGCATCGTTTCCAAGCCTTTGACCATTTTGGTTGCCCTCTTCTGGACACGTTCCAGCTTGTCAGTATCCTTCTTGAACTGTGGTGCCCAGAATTGGACATAGTATTCCAGGTGGGGTCTGACCAGAGATGTGGGGCCCTGATCTGGACTGCAGTCCAATGTGCTCTTACTACCTATAACCATGGGCTACAGCGTGTCAACAAAAAGGTGGGGAGCGATTCACTGTCAACAAGAATCAGCTGGAAGATCCATTGTTCTCTACCTAACAAAGAGGTTCCAAGACGGCTTACCTGCCTTATGCAACAAGCACAAAAAAGCCTTCCAGATCCCATCGTTATGCAAAGATTCATGCTTTCAATTTTACATTCTATCTTATCTTTTTATGCAGTCCAGAAGAACTTTTGCTATTCTCAATTGGCTTCTATAATTGAAGTTTTTTTTTAAAGCAATTATTGGGGTGAAAGTGAGAGACTGATAAGGGACTAAGACCAAGAGGGCTGTAATTCTGAACAACCTGCAGGTGTTCTGTACTGTAATCTAAATGGAAAAGATGCATTCATTCATTTTAGGCAATCAGTATGGGCCCCGTTAAAAGCCAAATTACCAATTCATCCCATAAACTTCTAACAAAATACAGACATTTGGTTTTCCTTGTCAGTGTGCTCCAAAATGTTACACAGATGTTTAATTATTTGCATCTAGATTAAAAGTACGGTCATTAGTATTGTAATTAAATCTTTTTTCATTTCTTTCCTTTTTAGCATAAAATGAGATTTTCTCAAGCAAAATGGCTGCTCTGAATGGCTACTATAAATTATTATCCTTCTGTAGCACCTTTTCTTATTCCATTATAACATTTCATATTTGTAATTAAAACATAAAGTGTCCTATGGGGAAATTCTATGAAACCTGTTTGTAGCTTTGCTTTTATCTCAAAGGTTTTAGGTTGCATTTTCACCTCCCTCGGACTCCTGTGCCAAGGCAGGAGGAAGGTAACTGAATGTTGTCTGCCTCTAAAAAAGATTGTAAGTCATGGGAAAACCATTTGAGTGCTTCTAACAAATACAACTATCAAATTTACATACTGAAAAATATTTTCATTTGAGAACATAGAACTACATATACAGTGGTACCTCAGGTTACAGATGCTTCAGGTTACAGACTCTGCTAACCCAGAAATAGTACCTCGGGTTAAGAACTTCGCTTCAGGATAAGAACAGAAATTGTGTGGCGGCGGCAGCAGGAGGCCCCATTAGCTAAAGTGGTACCTCAAGTTAAGAACAGTTTCAGGTTAAGAACGGACCTCCAGAATGAATTAAGTTATTAAACCAAGGTACCACTGTACAGTGTTGTCTGCTACAAGGAAAAATATGGCTTGTAAGGGTAGCCAACACTGTGCCCTCCAGATGTAATCAACACCTCCAATCACTCCTGACCACTGGCCATGCTTACTGGGGCTGATGGAGCTGTAGACCAAAACATCTGGAGGGCATCACATTGGTTCCATCTCCATTAGCTAATGGTTGATGTGCAAGCTATTGGTTTAACTTAAATTAACAGCATAGGTGGTACTTAATTAAGTGCTACTTAGAGTAAATCAATTGCAATTGATGGACATGTTGTTGTTGTTTAGTTGTTCAGTCATGTCCGACTCTTTGTGACTCCATGGACTAGAGCACACCAGGCACTCCTGTCTTCCACTGCCTCCCGCAGTTTGGTCAGACTCATGTTAGTAGCTTCGAGAACACTGGCCAACCATCTCATCCTCTGTCGTCCCCTTCTCCTTGTGCCCTCCATCTTTCCCAACATCAGGGTCTTTTCCAAGGAGTCTTCTCATGAGGTGGCCAAAGTATTGGAGCCTCAGCTTCAGGATCTGTCCTTCCAGTGAGCACTCCGGGCTGATTTCCTTCAGAATGGATAGGTTTGATCTTCTTGCAGTCCATGGGACTCTCAAGAGTCTCCTCCAGCACCAGAATTCAAAAGCATAAGTTAGGTCCATTAATTTGAATAGGTGTACCCTGAGTAAAATTTAATTGAATACCACCCAATGTTTTGAAGAAAAAACGCTAGGTCCTTGTTCCGTTGCAGCCAATGGACCCCTCTGCGACATTTTGCTATTGGCTTGGAAGTCACCTTCAGAAACCAAGCAGTACCAATATAATCAGCCTGTATAATATCAAGTTTGACACAGGAATTTCTTTTGCTTGGTTTAATAATGTATGTGCCATCTGCCATGGGGCAGAATCCTGCACTGCTGTCTGCACAAGTGGCACAGGGGGAAGGAGAAGACACACAAAGAGGATAAAGTCTTTCTTTCCTTCATGCTCCATTGCACGCTTCTAGTGTCCTATTCAGGCTTTCGTAGAAATGCCCTCCTCCATGGCCACCCCTGGAAGCGAGAGGTGAGAAGTTGTGGTTGTGGTGGTGCCAGCAGTACCAGATATTGCTGGGTTCCACTTATCAGAAGTGGTGGGCGGGCTGTAGCCAGTCACACCACATCATTGCCAGGGCGTGACCCCTCCTTTATATTCCTGCTGTAAAGGAAGAGTCAGACCCCGGCAGTAGCATGGCATGAGAGAGGGAACAGACAGGTGTGCTGCAGCCACAGCACATGCTTGGGAGACTCCATGTGTTCCGGCCGAGTTCTGCAGGATTCTGTTTTGCTACCACACTAATCTACCACCTGGGGCATTTGTCCCCTTTCACTCCCCACCCCCATCTGAGGTTAGGTGCAATTGTATTATTTTTTTAAGTCCTAATATAAAAATGTATTGTTAATATGAATACTATTTGTCAATCCAGGGGGGAGAAAGGACAAGGGCTCCAGTTTTAAAAAGCTATACAAGCTGCAATTACAGTCGATTGCAGATATCTATCTCCTTTGGGGGAGGGGGAGCCATCGGTAGTGGCGCCCGCCCTGTGGAACACCCTCCCATCCCCTGTCAAAGAGATAAATAACTACCTGACATTTAGAAAACATCTGAAGGCAGCCCTGTTTAGGGAAGTTTTTAATGTGTGATATTTTAATGTATGTTAGTGTTTGTTGGAAGCCGCCCAGAGTGGCTGGGGAGACCCGGCCAGATGGGCGGGGTACAAATAATAAATTATTATTATTATTATTATCGTGCTCCTGTAAGTAGATAAGCAATGGGAAAAGCCATCTTATAAAAGGTCATCATCTCAACGAGTTTTCTGGTCTAATTTAAACAGTATGTGTTAAGAGAAGAAATAAATTGCACAAAGACAGATGGAGAGATTGTTTCAGGAAAGGACTTCTAATGGGGATGGCGTATTGGTGCTTGAAAAATAGGAAGACTGTAGCTTCTGCCATCCCTTCTCACCCAGTCACTGATCTCTCAAGTCTACTGGTATCCTGTGTAGTCATATGGTTGGTTGAGTTTCAATGAAGCCTCCTTTTCACAGTCATTTTCATAGCCAAACCTAGATCATCTTGTTCC
This sequence comes from Darevskia mixta, assembly GCA_034641385.1. Classification (NCBI taxonomy): domain Eukaryota; kingdom Metazoa; phylum Chordata; class Lepidosauria; order Squamata; family Lacertidae; genus Darevskia; species Darevskia mixta. The sequence goes on from JAWWNH010000017.1 coordinate 23,835,492, forward strand.
ATCTCTGCCTCTTGGATGCATATCAATGGTGGCTTTACAGGAGAACTGCTATTTATTTGGTGCATACTCAGCCTCTGTACTTTGCATGTACCAGCAGTATTCTTATATCTATCTTAAGCATTTACTGTTCTAAGGTACCTAGGCACAGCCATGAGCCATCAGAAAGGATGGCTCCATCAAGTATTTCCTCACATTCCTCACAACAGACATTCACATATGTAAATTTAAAAAAAAAGCATGAGAGGATACCAGAGTATCTCAAAGAAATGCTAAATATCATTGACTCTGGGAATCCAGTACTGAGTGGAAATAAACATCTAAAGTAGCTTAACTTTAAGGTGCTTCAAGCCTACTGAAAAATTCATATCATAGGCTTGAATTAGTAACACTGTTTTCCGCATAGTAGCATCTTTTTCTGAGCTGTCGCCTACATTTATAAAACATAGGGGACGGCTTCATCTGCAGCTTCTGAAATATTTATTGTGAGGCATAAGCCTGAAAAAGGCAGAAATGTATAATCCACGGATAAGAAACTAGATAGTACTACACAGTGCTTTTTTCTTTAAAAAATGTTTAGGGGTACTCTCATTTCCCTACTCATATTGAAATACTGCCCCTCAATGAGGCCAAACTTAGCTTCACAAAATGTTTAGGGGTATGCGTACCCCTGCGTCAGAAAAAAAGCACTGGTACTACCATACCTGTGTCTGCTATGTGGGAAAATGAGTTGAAATAGCTACATGTATTAATGACTATCATACAATCAATCTGTTGTGGAAACACAACACAGCATCCTGGGATACAGCATTAGAAAAGCAGTCAATAGGCCTGAAAGTACTCGCTTTGCCAAATGCTTGCCTGGTGATTTGGTAAAAGTTTTGCTGTTGCTGTTGTTTAGGTGGAAGGGTAATATTGAGACACTAGTTGAATTCAGCCCATTAATAATGGGCGCTAGCGGTGGCGACGGGGACCCAAGGCGCTTCCTTCTCCCCGCCTCAGGCGGCCAAGCCACCACCATGGCGGAGCCGCCTGTTGCCGCTGCCCCGCCGGTAGCCCCGGCGACGGCCGCCCTCCCCGCCGCCGCCACGGGCGGCTGAGGCGGGGAGAAAGAAGGGAGGGGGAGAAGCAGCAGCGCACGGGGAGTGGCCGCCATTGCGGCTGGAGCGGAGAGGTTCGGAGGCTCGCGCTGCGCTCCAACCTCAGGCTCCTCCTCCTCTCTGCGCTCCAATCCATGTGTCAGTGGAGCGCATGCGCAGTTGCGATTTCCACTGACACACGGACGGCGGACGCAGGGACACAGGGAGATTATTATAGAGGATTATATTGGAAGACAGAGTACCAATTACTGTATTTTTCTGTGTATAAGATGCCCCCATGTATAAGACGACCCCGCCTTTTTAACACAAAATTAAGAAATTAAGTTGTTAAGCTTTTTGGGGGGTGGGGGAGGTCACTTCCGCCAACCGCTCACCCGCCACTGCCGATCGCTTGCCACAGCCACTGCCAACCACACACCTCGCCGCAGCCAATTGTTTGCCCGCTGGCCGCCACCAATAGCCCAACTGCCCACTTGCCACAGCCGTCAATCGCCTGCCCAATTGCGGCAGCCACAACAAATCGCCAGCAGGCCTTGCCACAGCCACCAATCACCTGCCCAATCGCCACTGCCAATCTCCTGCTTGCTGCTGCCATTAATTGCACGTCCCCCCTCTGCATTCACTATCCATGTATAAGACGACACCCAATTTTTACCTAATTTTTTTTAGCAGAAAGTATCGTCTTATACACGGAAAAATATGGTATATCCATAGTCAGAGATCTATCATTTTATTTTCGTATTAATGTTTTGAACAATTATAAAGAGAAGAGTCCAGATGATAGCCACAGAAGCACCCACATTTTTAATTTGAAACCCTTTAGTATAAGAACAAGATTGTTGGATTGAAAAATCTTGAAAAACCTTTGTCTGTTTCTTGCAACCTTCTAAGACAACCAAGCAGTGGCAATACAGTATCAGACACAAGCCCAAAGTCAGAAAGTAGAATCTCTATTCCATACCTTCTCCCATTTTAATTTCTGCAAGTCCATCATCCTTGCCCTGTATATTAACTAGTAGGCCACAAGATTCGCCATCATCTAATATACAGGATGAGCACTGTACAGAATCATTGCAATGAGAATTATCATGCTATACCCTTTCTATAAAGGAACACCAAAAGTATTAAGAGAACATACCACTAGAAACCAAAATTCAAGTCTGGCTCTTTTGACTTCACCAGTGGAGAGATTTCCAAAGGAAAGATTTCCTGAGGATTAGTGGATAATGTGTCTGCTTCAGATCTGGGTGAACCAGAAACAAATCACCACTCAGCTATGAAAACTCAATGCATGACCTGGAATAAGTCACAATCTACCAAGATTGCTCAAAGTTGTAAATATAGCGCTAAAGCAAATTTGTACAACAGCATTTTTGCCTTTGTTTTCTTTTCTAAAGTGCCTCTAACCTTGTTCAAAAAACCACTTTGGGATATATATATATTTTTAAAAAGATGAAACGTTTCAGAACAAGAAGAGATGGGTGGCTTCTAGTCAAGCATACTTCATCTTCTTCATGACACAAATGAGAATATTTAGTCAGCAACTAGATTTCCTTCATATTAGAATCAAATCTTCTTTCAACTACAATCAATAGCAAAAATCTCATTGGTTTCCCCAAATGAGTGAGCTCACACACAACATTAAGTCAAACTATGTCTTCAGTCCTGCTGCTGCTGTCTACTTCAGACAAATCACAAGCTGAAAACACAAGAACAGACCTTGGTTACAGCTCAGGGTTTGTCTGAACCAAGACAATATACTAAGCCAAACCATGGCATAGTTTGCAGCAGTAAGAGGACCAGGGAAGGAGTGCAGGGTCCGCAATGTCCTGCCTGGGAACGTGAGTATAGATTTTAAGCCACCATTTGACTTCATGTTACACATAAACCAGCTTTTTTTACTGCACTTCTCAACTGAATAGAGTTATAAAACTTTTTTATATATATCACAGCACTCCAACAGGATCAATTTGGATTGGGAACAGCAATTACAAGCAAAAAATGGAGAATGCTCAGACAAGTAATCACCCCTAATGGGTGCTTAAAATTGACTCTGCACATACTGCATATACCATGGAAATCTGAAACCAGCAGATGTTGATCAACTCCCATCATCCCTGATTACTGGCCGGAGTTGATCAAAGATATCTACAAGGTCACCAGGTCCCAACCCTGTCTTATAGCTGGCAAAGAGGTCTTTCTCCTGTTTCTTCCCCCATTCCAGTCTATATTTTGCTTATTAATACTTGCACTAAAATATATATAACATCCACTCACAAAACCTCAGGGTGGTGTACAGCAATGTATAACCTTTGGAAGCAAGACAAAACCATCATTAAAATGACCAGCTACTCACTTGGCTTGGTCAAGTACTGGAGAAATTCTCCATGATAAATCATGAGATGCGACTGATCAGTTCCCATAGGCTTCCAATCCCATTTATATTGCTTTGTGCTTTTGCTTTCTGAACAGCTAGTAATAGAATACTAGATAATCTTTTTGAATTCACTTCCACACTGTCACATTCTAATGATAATTTTCTCTTAGTTTTGATGTACTAATTTTAATTGAGAATTCTATATATGTCGTCAATCACTAAGATTTTTCACTACTGGAATTCCTGACAAGAATTCATAAATGAGATCTTTAAAGATTTCTGCTGCTGAAAAGATTCCAAAATTGGATCTCCTTACACCAGCAAGAATAGTAATAATAATAATAATAATATTTTTTTATTTGTACCCCACCCATCTGGCCGGGTCTCCCCAGCCACTCTGGGCGGCTTCCAACAAATATTAAAATACATCAAAATCACAAGTTAAAAACTTCCCTAAACAGGGCTGCCTTCAGGTATTTTCTGAATGTAGGATAGTTGTTCATCTCCTTAACCTCTGCTGGGAGGGCGTTCCACAGGGCGGGCGCCACTACCGAGAAGGCCCTCTGCCTGGTTCCCTGTAGCTTTGCTTCTCGCAGTGAGGGAACCGCCAGAAGGCCCTTGGCGCTGGATCTCAGTGTCCGGGCTGAACGGTGGGGGTGGAGACGCTCCTTCAGGTATACTGGACCGAGGCCGTTTAGGGCTTTCAAGGTCAGCACCAACACTTTGAATTGTGCTCGGAAACGTACTAGAGAAAGGAACTGCAATCATAACACTGAAAAAGCACAGTTGAGTTTAAAGCAAATTATAAACTCCTCTAACACATAAAAATAAAATAAAGCATATGAGTCTGGAACTGGAATCTAGCTTCAACTTCTTATATCCTGCATGCGCGTGGATCTTAGAGAAAACTTGTGTATCACTGATGACTTGTGCCTTTTGTCTTCCTAGCTTGTTCTGTTGCTTCCCTAAACCTGTCAGTTTTGATTGTCTATTTGGGACTCAGTGCTTGCTTTAAAGTTAAAATAACCTGTGAAGCAATTTAAGATAATTTGGAAGTCATCTTCAGACCCTGTATTTTTTTATGAGAATACGTCAAATGTATCACAAACTCCTCCTCCGACCTAATGGAAAAGCGAAGCTCTCTACCTAACATCTGCAACCTGAAAATATGTTTTGCCATTAGGGTTAAGGGCACAGCCTTCCACCAATGTCAAAGTTGAGCTCTAGTGGTCCTGAGTGACACTCTGCTCAGGATACCATGTGTGAATTCACACAGAGACCACACAAAACTAGCCACACTTAGGTTTCATCTCTTCCCTACAGAAAGCAGGGCACACACTCTGTTTTCAGAAGTTTATTTGCTTTTTGCTGGATCTGTGTTGCTTTTCACCATAGCATCAGAATACCATGCCCTGTGAACAGCTGCCGTAATGAACAAATCTATAAAGAGAATCAAGTCTCACGTTAAAGTTATGGAACTGAGGAAAGTTCACCCTCTGTGAGTAATCTGTGAATAAACTAGGATCTGCTAGGTCTAACATGAAATCCAGATTGATTACCAATCTGAAGCAAAACACACATTAAAAGCGGCTATGAATTGATGGACCAGGCAAAGTAGTCATAGATTCTCATCCCTGATTGGGTGTGATTTTCTTATGCAACTGCTACCTTCCTTAGAACGGCCAAGGCTGCCAATTAAATAACTAAGCTGTGTTAAGATTTTTACAGTCAATATTCTTTCTACTGATTCACTTACATACACTAATCTTCTTAGAAGCAGTGGCTTTCAAGCCTGCTAGACCTACCGGTATTTTTTTTTCAGAACAAAGCTTCCTTTCTGCCTGCCTGATTGGATTAGAGAACCATTAGACTCAAAATTCCTAAATTAACACACAAATTTGCAATTTATTTCTTGTTTCTTGCTTGTTATGTGCTTGTATTTGTGACTGCAGTGATATGCTATTTAAAGCCAGAAGAAGTTCCTTTTGCTCTCATTTTACAAGTCTATTTTTATTACAGTACCTGAAATACAGAAAACAGACTGCAACATTTCAGAATTGTGGGGTTCCATTTTAATAAAAGGTACTTATGTTATCACCATACAATGGAATGATTATGTGTTAATGATTTTCTCCTATTTGAGGGAGGGATGCTCTCACTTTTTTCTTTCCAAGAATATACTAAATATACTCTTATTTCTCTGCAGCCATCACCACTGTTTATCTTCCTGGATTTGATTATTGTGCGCTGGAATATTTTAATATTTTGTGTCTAATTTACTAGGCATTTCCTTGATTATCCTTGGATATTTACCTAAATTAACCTAAACAAAAAATCAGCAGTCACAGAATTATTGGGATCAGGCTGCAGGACTCTTGCACTAAACAATCAACATGACAAGATTAAAAAATACAGTTTCAGCAAAAGGAGAAAAGCCTTTATTGTTTTATCTCTTCCTTCATGGCCAATACATTTATATTAGTTACAACAGAAAGCAGAAAAGGAAATTCTTGTAAGAAATTTATGTCAGGGATACTTTGTTTCCTTACAGAATGTTCCAGGTGTGCCAACAGCAAAACTACAGTATTAAAAAAAAATGTGCAATGTTGACACTAGTTAGCTATATAATAAATGCCCCTGGTAACATAATTTACTTTAGACTAAGAGCAGCAACCACGAAAGAGAGAATAAAACTAACTAAGCATAATTTATGGATAATTTTATTTATTGCATTTGTCAGTGAAGCTTCAAGTTAGATATTTATATCTCCAACAACATGAAACTTTTTGGGATATTCCTTTATTTGCTCAAGTCTCTTCCTCTTCTTTATGTATATTCTAAACATTCCCAGAAGTGCATCAATTCCTCCAGCATTAAACTATTTGGATATTTCTTCCTGTTTCTCCTTCATTTCCCTTTTCTAAATGTAAGCATTTGGCCTTCTGTGGAGCTATTAATGCCACAAACCATATGTCTCTTTTAAGCCTATTCCCACATCTCACCTTAAAAGAGTTACTCAAGGTCACGGCTATTTATGGCTTTGCCATTTAAAGAAAGACACCTTTTAAGAGGAAGAAGAGCGAGGAAGAAACGCACAGCTAGTGGCAGATCAATAAAAACAGCAATTACCGACCAATCATTTCTGGGCTGAGATACGTATCCTAAATTTGTCAGCATTTGAGATTACTGTAAAATTGCCAAATACACTTTAGTTGCAGCTGGTTCAAGCTGAAGCAGAGGGATATTTTTAAGCTGCTTTTCAAGCAATGTGAGCCCTGAACCTTGCATCACCCTAGAACGAAACACCAATCAGAAAGGATAACACTTCTCTGTCCCTAGAAAATACAGGGATCGATCCTGTTCCCATGGAAGTCAGTGGGTGCTTTAAGAGCGGTAACTTCCAGCTGAGCAAGACAAGATTTACCTTGGATTTACATTATCAGTCTTCTACAAAAACCATACGCCAACACACCTGGAGCAAGGATGTTTTTTATCCTAGCAAGTAAAATGTCCGGGAGCCAGATAATTGTGTGCTGTGAGGCTTGCAGCCAATTCTATACAGTTAATGTCATAACTGACCACAGGATAGGCAGCTAGCATAGCAGTACCGGTAGAAGGCATAGCAGCAAGGCATTCTGCATATGCTCAGGAATGCCACCTCTTCATTCCTGCAGGCGAGTAGAAAAAACTGCCTGTTATGAAGCCCAGACACAATTTTTTGACCCCTATATATATAATGCTTCTCAATATTAGTTTTCAACTGGCAAGTTACCCCATGGTGACAGCATGTTGTTGTTGTTGTTTAGTCGTGTCCGACTCTTCGTGACCCCATGGACCAGAGCACGCCAGGCACTCCTGTCTTCCACTGCCTCCCGCAGTTTGGTCAGACTCATGTTGGTAGCTTCAAGAACACTGTCCAACCATCTCGTCCTCTGTCGTCCCCTTCTCCTTGTCCCCTCCATCTTTCCCAACATCAGGGTCTTTTCCAGGGAGTCTTCTCTTCTCATGAGGTGGCCAAAGTCTTGGAGCCTCAGCTTCAGCATCTGTCCTTCCAGTGAGCGCTAAGGGCTAATTTCCTTCAGAATGGATAGGTTTGTTCTTTTTGCAGTCCATGGGACTCTCAAGAGTCTCCTCCAGCACCAGAATTCAAAAGCATCAAAAGCGCTAAAATGATGAAACCTCTCCCCCCCCCAACCAATGCTTGGGGAATTGCAAGCATTTATCCCTAACAAGGAAACTTCAAGCACACCTGAATGTGATGCACTTTCAGGTGAAGTTCATGGCTATTCAGAACACAGATTAGGGTAGAGGGATTTTGATCCCTGTAGCAGCTTTTTGGTTTCTCGCTGAAGCAGATTTGCACAGCAGAATCCCATTTTCTCACTCAGCAGATTTCTATGTGCCAACGCCACGGACAATTTTCCTACAAAAACACAGACCTTCTGTAACCAAGAGTCCTTCAAGACCTTTACTTTAATCCTAAACATTTGCAGCAACAAATCTGCTACCAAGCCATGTATTACAACACTGTGCAGCAGAGTGGCTGATCTTTCCAACCTGGGCATATTTGCATACAGGAGAAATCAACTGTTAAATTGAAATAATTAACAACAAAATATTTCCTCTCCAATGTGTTGCTGGAAAAGCAATTTTCGGCAGCACTTTTAGAACAGGCACTTCCTAATGTAACACTAATGTCTCAACAAATGAAACTGATCTGTAGAAAATGTAACCTGAAAATAGAGACATTGCACATACTTTTGTAAACCAATAAATCTTTAATAATAATAAAACAAAAAATGCACCACCACCTCAAGGAATAGTTATTGTCTCCAGTACAGTATTTGTCACACAGTAAAGGGTCAATTTGCACTTACTTGTTTATTCAAATGAATACAACAAAATGTCGTTGTGGTATGGAGGGCTTCTGTTCAAGGCTCCAACCATTCCATTCCACTCCGTCCCACAACAGTTAGTCCTCTTTTGCCTGCCACTCCTTATGTCGTCGTCCAATCTCAGTTTGGTAGTTTATTTTCCTCTAAATCAGTCAATATTTCATGGCCACCACTGAGTCTTCATTACAGTGCTTTGGAAGTTTTCTTTCATCATCATCATCATCATCACCATCATCATTATTATTATATCCTGCAAAGTTACCCTGAGTCTGTGGATACCTCATTCCTCCATGTGGCTATTGATCTGTTGTCTACATAAGCAATGGCACTGAAATAATTGAATTGGGCACTCTGGTCAGTGACCGAAATAAATTGATTCATTCAGTCGATTAATTGAATTGGAATTAAAATACTGAAGATTAGAGAGAGAGACAGACAGACAGACAGACAGACTATGCTAAGTACAATAAGTAGCCCTTGCAAAATGCATTAGATCAATGGTAGGGTGCATCCATTTACTCAAACATCGTATTTAAAACAATTATTGTTGTTAATTTCAGCTGCAATTTTCAGTATTCATCACTTGCAAGCCTACAGATAATTTAAGTGTAGTTTAGAAATCTTAATTCAATGGGCTTTAAGCATGCTAAGAAAGTACAGGATTGCAGTCTAAGTTCTCAATGTTCTCATCTAATTTAATTCCTAATAACTCTGAAAAGCAAATCTGCCTGAAAGTGATTCATCAAATGTCACACAGCAAGCGCAATGACTGCATGGAAATATTGACCTGGGATGTTTCATGCCTAAACACACTCTACTAACTAGTCTTCGCACGATACCTCTAGAAACATTTACATGGGGATGGAGTTCCTATATGAAGATTGCAAAATTTACAAGCCAACAAGAAAGCTCATTTTCACTGCCCTTGGCACAGAGGTTCTTTAACTTCCACAAGAGATCTATTTCAGCCTTGCATTGCCTCTTTGTCAAAAGCAAGGACTGTACCACCTCAAACTCTCATATATGAATCCATATTAATGTAGGCTGACAGACTGGGAAAGATAGAAAATGTGGTCATTTCTAAGAATAAAATTGAAATGAAATAGTCAGGTGCAAAGTACCCTTAGAACAGGCACGGGGAGCTTGCAGCCCTCCAGATGTTGCAGAACTAAAACTCCCATAATCCCTGGCCACTGGCCATTCAGGCAGGGGTTGATGGGATTTAGAGTCCAGCCATATCTGAAGGGCAACAGGTTTCCCACTACTGCATTAGATCCAAGGCTTTCTAACAATTGCTCAATCCCATTTGATAAAGACAACCATAACTGAAGGAGAATTACGCATCCCAATACGTTCAGAATGTCCTTTACATATAAATCTATACAACCAAGATGCAAAGCATTTACTTTAAATAGTATTCATCCTGTAACTGACTGCCTTCTTTGGCACATGATGCAGTTCTCAAACATTCACGTGCTCCTATAGAAATCAGCTTCTGTTTTTAGAATGGGTTTAGGATAGCGTAACATTGAACATTGACAGGAGTGCCTGGCGTGCTCTGGTCCATGGGGTCACGAAGAGTCGGACACGACTAAGCGACTAAACAACAACAACATTGAACTTTAAAGTTGGGTAAATAACCTTTTTTAAAAAATAAAAAATAAATAAAAGAAACAAAACATACAGCGTTTGAACCTCTCTCAGTTTATCTCTGGTGCTTCTCTCTACATATGTGTACTTCCCTGTTTAGGGAAGCTTTTAATGTTTAATAGACTAGTGTATTTTAATATTCTGTTGGACACAACAACCCTGTGATGTAGCTTAGGCTGTGAGTGAGTTACTAGCTCAGGGTCACCCAGTGAGTTTCATTGGTGAGTGGGGATCTGGTTTCTCAGGTCCTAGCCCAACACTCTAATCCTGGCATCCCCAAACTCAGCCCTCCAGATGTTTTGGGACTACAACTCCCATAATCCCTAGTTAACAGGACCAGTTGTCAGGGATGATGGGAGCTGTAGCCTCAAAACATATGGAGGGCCGACTTTGGGGGTGCCTGCTCTAACCACTTACCTAGGCTCTCTTTTATAGTAGCTTATATATGTTTAACATGAAAATTCAGGTGTCTTATGACTTACTAAGATCCTGAAGTTGAGGCTCCAGTACTTTGGCCACCTCATGAGAAGAGAAGACTCCCTAGAAAAGACCCTGATGTTGGGAAAGATGGAGGGCACAAGGAGAAGGGGACGACAGAGGATGAGATGGTTGGACAGTGTTCTCGAAGCTACTAACATGAGTTTGGCCAAACTGCGAGAGGCAGTGAAGGATAGGCGTGCCTGGCGTGCTCTGGTCCATGGGGTCACGAAGAGGCGGACACGACTGAACAACAACAACAAGATTTTTAACCTCAACCATTGTTCATCAAACAGCAAAGCCTCTTATCCATCTCAAATGGTAACAGCTGTAACAGTAAATGATGTGTTGATTAAAGACGTCTTTATAATTCACTTGTTAAGTGTTTCTCACTAAGATTGTAATTAGTGTCACCAGTTCCCCATGACGTGTATACAGTATTTCTCAATTCTCGTTACCACTGAAAACATGTTACCCAAAGTAATCTGTCTGCATACTTCCCCACCCCAAAAGCATGATGAGCAAACAAGGGACTTTATTATACTGAAAGTATGTTCTTGCAAAGGCAAGCTGCTGCAAACATTCCTTCATTGCAGGGGGTTGGACTAGATGATCTTCGTAGTCCCTTCCAACTTTATGAGTTTATGAAATGACTTCTGTAAATAACTACAACAAGAAAATATTGGCCATAAAGATGGTGCCAATTTGTACACATTGTTATTCTGCCATTGTCAAGCACACAGTACCTGGTGGAGAGATTAGAATCCTTTTGGCAACAACTAAATTGCAGAGCTACCAATTGCCACCTGGAAAGGTATGTTTGACTTCCAATATTAAAGCTACTCTTATTTGCCTACCCCTTGGAATTTTACCAATCCATTTCCAATTTTGCTTTTCTCTGGTCAGTTCACCATATGTGCAAAAATGGCTTCCCTCCTCCTTTAAGGTTTTCTAAAGAAGAGGATGCCACCTTTTGCAAGAGTTGAGCTTGAGTGAGAAAAAAGTACGTTTCAAAAACCCAGCTGAGTCCACTGAAATAACCAAGTGCCTCAAAAGACATGAAATATGTTTTATATATAGAGCGCAGCAGATTTTTGAGGTAGTGAGCCAAACCTGAGTTAGGCTGCAATCACATACACAATTGCCAGGGAATAAGTCCGACTGTGGTCAATAGGACTTACTTCTGAGTACAGTAGACATATCTAGGATTGCATTTTAAAATAATAGGCAGGCATTTCCCCCACAAATGGAAAAATATAAACTAAAATGGATCTATCCAGAATACTGTGTGAAGCGCTAATATATTTTCAGTTTTTATGCTAGAGTTCCTTTTTCAAAGGTGGTTTATTGCAACAGACTGAAATGACATACTATCCTCTAGCACCGCAGAAATGTGCAAATTCAAATGTTTTTCATTTAACTGGGACTGTGTACATTTCACTGTTTGGGATTGGGGATTTGTTGCTAGGATAACCCTTTAGCTCTTGGTTCTTTATTTAGGTCTCTCAGAACTCTCTTGACCTGCTGTCAGATTACAACACAAAGTCTTAGAGATAAATACCACAGACAACAGTTTCCTTGACTAACCACTTTCCAGCTTAAGAAAGCCAAAGCTCATTTTGCATATTTGAAAGCAGAGGTACAGAAAAACAGTAGGAACCGCCAAATTAGTCTTGCATGTTGTTAATACCTAGAACAACCATTGCCGTATAAATTTATTTTGATTCTACGATGAATGCACTTTGATTGTGATACATTCTGTATAAAGAGAGTGAGAAAGAAATCAAATACTTTGCACTGAAAACGAATTGCATTTGACTCTCCATTAGAATATAGCAATACTGCTTGTCATTTATTTCCTTGCACAGAACAAGGACAAATGCTACAGCCAATAACAGGAGATAGCTTGTCCCAATGAAAACCAAGAACACCGCCTCTGCAATGCTTCTAACCTCTGTTGCTTCAGGAGCTAGAGTCCATGTGCCGTCGGGATTAGTCATTAATGCTTGCTACAGATGACAGAACAATCTTGTTGAGTGCTTTAGGAAACCATCCTGTAAACTACGATGAAACTTTCAAAACATTTGTTTAGATGTAACAAAAATACTGCAATACTATACATAACTAAATCCCACTGAACGCATTGAACTTCTGAGTTGCAGAATATCCACATTCTATAGACCACCACTTCAAGAAGGAAGCAAAATGCCCTTTCCTTTATATTCCAATAGTGATCTCAGTTCCCTGAGTGTTGGTCCGTAAGCAGCCAAAATGTTCGTAACCGCACACAAGACGGATGAACCGGCAACCTTGTGGGAACCCCAATATTTGCAAACGTTAAAAACAACAACAACAAACCCACAGAGGAAAGAAGAACAATGTCCAACCACTTTTGATTGATGGAATCTGTGTGGAGAGGGTAACAATGTTCAGATTTCTGGGCACTGAATTACAGGAGGATCTGTCCTGGAGTGCAAACATAAGGGGGCTTGTGAAGAAGGCGCAGCAGAGACTGGACTTCCTGAGAGTTCTAAGGAAAAACCATCTTCCACAAAAGCTGCTGCTTGCTTTCTATCACTGTGCCATTGAGAGCGTGCTCACTTATGGCTTATGTGTGTGGTACGGAAGCTGTACTACCAAGGACAGGATGGGGTTGTGCAGAGTTGTTAAGGCAGCAGAGAGCATTGTTGGCTGCTCGCTCTCCAAACTTAGAGCAGATTTATGCCATGAGGTGCCGCAGAAAGGCACTGGACATAGTGAAAGATCCATCGCATCCTGGTCACCGTCTCTTTGAACTTTTGGCATCGGGACGGAGATACAGGACGATGACAACAAGAACAAGCCGTCTTAGAAACAGCTTCTTTTCCAGAGCGATCGCGGCCTTGAATGGGAAGCCTGGACTTTGAAGTCATCTAATCTTACCTGTTATGTTTTATCATTGTTTTAATCAGTGTGTATGGTTTTAATCAGTGTGTATTGTTTTAATCAGTGTTTTTGTAGTTGTTTTGTCTTTGCGTGGAGTGCCCTATCTGGGTGGATGGAGCAGCCAAGTAATTTCGTTGTTCCCGAAGGGGACAATGACAATAAATATATTCTATTCTATTCTATTCTAAAACTCTCTAAGGGGGATATGGAATCATGCCACCCAAAAGCCCAGTAAGGGCTTATGCCCAGTTGGCATGCCCAGGATGCTGACTAACAGAGAGGGAAAGCAAAATACGAGGGGAAATGGAAGTGCAAATAGAATGAAGTGTCTGGAATCCTGAGCAGGAGCATTGCACTCTGCAACATTTCTGTGCACTAATAGCAAATTCAATTCACTGAGTGCTGATCCTTGTGTAACCAAAAAATAAAAATAAAAGGCACCATCTGTGCACAGGGAAGAAGTATCTGCAGGCTTGGAGGAATCCCAAGTTTGCAGAAGTAAATCAAAGTACAGTACAGGTAGCAGCCCACTGAGCTGAGCATGCTCAGTAGCCAAGAGTGATGACTGATGTCAAGGGACAGGGGTAGAAAACCAGCTGGACAGAAAACACAGTGGAGTATCCTAGAAAAGAGAAACCATGAACAAGCACACTCAGCTTTTTGTTTCAGGACCCACCTGACTAGAACAAATATCTGCCTGAAGCAAAACTATCCATCCAGCAATTTCTCCATAGACTGAATTGGGTGATCTGGCCCACAGTGAGCCACAAAAAAATCACATGCACTGTCCAGCAGTTCTAACAAAGAAAATCCATCTAGATGTCTAATGCAAATGAATATTCTTTAAAAAAAGATATACTCTCAGCCATCAGTCAGATCCCAGTCAGAGTGAGCATAACCTCATCCACTGAAAACCTCCCTGCACATTTAGCACATAAAAACGTGCATTTACCAAGTGCTGCTCTCCAATACCCTCTCAAGGTTTCACTTCTATCACTCAAAACTATTTTTCCAGCATTTGAGAAAATGTTATAGTCACCACCTCTAGATAATACTTTAACTGCTTTACTAACTGCTGCATGGAATGTGGTTGTGCAAATGTCCTGGATATCTATACAACATTGGATAATGTTGTAAAATGCTGTGTCACGGCGCTCTCATCTCCTCGCCAAACCATTTGTAAACCCTGCTGCCCCTCATCGAGCCGCATTTCTAAAAGTAACAAACAAGAGTCATGCTGCACCAATGCTTGGCCATTTTGTGAAACTCTCATTTAATCTTTATACTGTAATTCTTTGAAAGCGATATGCTCCCTCCTCCTGTGCTTGAGTGCAAATCTAGCTAGATGTTTAAGAAAGGAGGGAGCTATGCTTATGATATGTGCAAAGGACCATCATGTCAAAGTAAAACAAAACCTACGTTGAACAGAGCCGCACTATCCTGCCATGTTAGGAAATGCCACCACTGACACGAGAGGCATTGCACACAGCTCAGAAACAACAGTAATTAAGACTGCTAAACGGGGGATGATATGTTTGTGCCAGTTTCGCCAACCTGATATCCTACAGATGATTTGGACTTCGGATGATCTGGAGGGCACCAGATTGGTGAAAGCTGGTCTAAGTGCTAATCTAAAAGCTTTCCAGGCATCTCCAAGACAAAGATACGTTGCCAACCAATGCACCCAATATTGTTAGGCAGGTTTGGGCCTGCAGATGATAGTCAACATAACATAATGGATCTGTCCCTCCCAGTATGCTATTGTAGCAGCATGATGCATTTTGTGCCACTATAGTTACTGGGGGCTCATTAGCCTGGGAAGGTAGTCCATCCAGGAGAAGGAAAACTCAGAAAACTCTGAACCTAAACCTCCGCTGCCTTGGGGGACTTCTTCAGGAGTAGTAGTAAACCCAACACAAATCCAGAGTGGAGTCCCTAAGACGGTCGGATGGCGCCTTGTCGCCTCCTCCCGGCATCTCCTGCAGCCAAGCTGGTGCCAAATGTAAGCTACAGGGAACCAGGCAGAGGGCCTTCTCAGTAGTGGCGCCTGCCCTGTGGAACGCCCTCCCATCAGAGGTTAAAAGGATCAACAACTACATGACATTTAGAAAACACCTGAAGGCAGCCCTGTTTAGGGAAGTTTTTAATCTGTGAGGTGTTAATGTATTTTAATGTTTGCTGGAAGCTGCCCAGAGTGGCTGGGGATACCCAGCCAGATGGGCGGGGTACAAATAATAAATTATTATTATTATTATTATTACTCACTTTCCTTTGGACCCACAGCAAGGCCGAGGAGGGGGCGGTGTCTTGTTGTCTGGGCAGCCCAGGACCTCCATGTTCAACGCCCAGGCTTGCACCCCAGGGAGGTCAATTCAGTGCTGCAGTTTGACTTCACCCCCCAGAGGCACACTCCATTGTCTCTCAAGACAGACAGATGCCAACATCAATATCCGACTCATGATCGTTTCGTACAGATTAGTAAACCTCTTACCGTACGGTATGTACTTTGCTCACAGTCTCAAGAATTATAGCGAGAATGTATAAACTGGCCAACTCTGAGCCAGGGAAGATGTAACATGACTCATCATTTATGGGTAAGGAATAGGGGATGGGAGTCCCTGTCTCCACTCCCTGCTCCCCATCAGTCCATTATGAATTCCTTTCATCCTTCCCCAACCATCCTTAACCATGGCTAAGGACACTGCCAATGTAAGCCTTAATCACAGCCAACCCTGCTTCCAATTGTAGTAAACTCTGTTTAGCATTAACCATGGTTAAGGTTATAAAGATGCATGTGCAATTTGCACCAGAAAGGAGACAGACAAGAATAAAGGAGCACACATTCCTGTGGCCCATGCCCAGTCTCTCTACCATGGTTCAGGAGTGGACTCTATTGCATCTACACCAGTCCCTTTTTAATGTACAGATTGGAAATTCTAATCCATGTTAATGATTCAGATCGCAGTAAATTGTAGTTTTTTTCTGGAATAAAATGGTGCGATTGCTGTTTCAATCCATCTTTTGTGAAAGCTTGTATTGAGCATAACTGATCAGCTCATTGATGAACTCTGCATTCCCCGAGAGTTTGAAAACCATTAGGAAGATCCAGAATGTTATTACACACCCAGAATGATCATGCAAACAACTGTATATTAATCAGATACAACATTTCAAACTTTCTCATATAAACCTTATGGTAGATATATCCTGGAAAGCTTTCTTTAAAGCTGGGAGAAAGCAGACATGTATAAACATTTAATTCAGATGGCAAAGACTGCTTAGTTACATTTCTCCTCATGCAGAGTGTTTACTCTGAAGTAATGCAAACTGTATCTTTAAAGTATTCCACTGGAAAACAAGACATGCAGAACTTCACATCACAACATTTTTCTACAGAGGCAGATGACTGTAGCGGGCAGGCTTGCCTAAATGTTTTCAGCAGGTGCCAAAAAGAGTACAATGAAGAGTACAGTTTACACCTCACTTTTAAATGAATTTATCTGGTTCTGCTTTGGCCATTTGCAGATGGCAGTTGACCAGTTTTAATCTGTTTTGGTATTTTTACTTTTGAATGGCTGTGAATTCTTCTTCTTTCTGCTGCTTTGACATACCTGAACTGGCAAAACCTATTTATAGCTGCAGCACCACACCCACAGGTAGGTCTATAAAGAGATGGGAATAAATAAGCAAAACAGAGCTGGCATGACCCAATGAACCTTTAGGTCCTAAATCACAACCTGTGCAAAGCATGTTGGGTGTGATGTTTGAATTGAGCCACAGTATGGAGAAGGTGAGCAAATATATTCTTGAGTATATCAGCTCTTTAACTCACAGTATTATATGTTTGCAGAAATGCATTTGTGGCTGAAACTGTGAACTATTTCGCATTTGTAGCAGCCCTTGAACAAGCTCTCGGGTGTGCAGGTTTGATGTCATCATGCTACGCACAGAAATGAAACGGTTCCTCCAAACTCTATATACGTAAGCTGTTGCCGTAATCTGTGTCCCTCCCAACAGTTCAAAATGTAGCTGTCAGAACTGCGCAAATTGCAGAAGTCATATCCACAGTCCACAGGACATGTATTTGGCATCATCCATGAGCACAACAGTGCAGCACACTCTGAAGGCACAAGGTTTGGGTTTCCTAGATGTATGTAAATGCTACCTCCTTCCATCTAAAGCCACCAGGCCCTTCGGTCTCTGTCTGAAACCCTTCACTGTATAGAGTGAAGCAGCAGAACCGTTTCAGCAGTAGCACACGGACTATGGGATTCACTGTCAAGTATTCTGCTTGCCTTAAGACATGTTATTTTTCCCATATGCTTTTGACCTGAGCAGTAGCTGAATGCTTATCATGGAAGGCTATTTACTGCTGATGCTTTGATTTTTTTTGCTTTGCTTTCCGGTTTGAGGTTTTTATTCGCAGCTCAGACATTGCGAATCCCATTTAATATATGACTGTTAGCCATTCTAACAGTCCCACATGCAGAAAGACAAGACGGTTAATAATATCAAAACAGTGGGTGAAGGGGAGGGAAACAGAGGCTGCCAGGAAATGTGAACCAGCCCTGATACAGACACAGCGGCAAATCACAAGCTAAGTTACTGACAAAGCAGCACGGTTTTTAAAGTGAGTGGTACTAGTTTCTCCATACGATACTAACCTTCGCTTCAACTTCTGGCGATACTTTCTCCACTTTGTTCTTGGTTAACAGGCTTTTCACCAGTTCTTCCACTTGCACGTTGAACTTCATGAACGTCACGTAGACGAAATAAGCAAGCAGCAGCGTTAAACTTTCCCACCACATGATGAAGTTATCCAAAAAGAAGATGATCAGCAAGATCAAGTCCATGATGTAAAAAGACACATCCCGAAAGAGGGGCCACCAGGTGAGGTGCAGGATCTCCTTGGAAAATAAAGCACACATCCCAATCACGAAGAGGATATTGAACACTGCAGACCCAACTATTGTTCCAATGCCGACATTGCTGTGGGATATAAAAACTCCTATTAGAGAAGTAAAGAGTTCTGGGGCTGAGCCACCAGCAGCCATGAATGTTGCCCCAGCCACATCATCAGAAATCGCCAGTTTTTCTGTAATGACTGTCAATGAAGGAACAAAGAACTCATCACAGACAATGGCTAAGGCTATGAACATGTAAACCATTCCACAAATATGAAGTAGTACAGCACCCCTCCGTCTTTCTTCAAGAGAAAAAAGATCTTCCGGGTACTCTCCCTTGGAGTGTTCTTCCGTATGGTTATCCTGCCCAGCTTCGTATTTCATAGAAATAGGTGAATCTGGAGCGCCGGTTTGATTCTGTTCGTTAAAGTCCAATAGAGTTCTTTGATGCATGTGCTTTGACTTATGGCTATCTAGATTGCTGGTTGTCTCTGTGCTATAAGGTTGCAACTGGAAAAAGGCACTAATTGAAAGATATAGCGTGCTAACGGCCACGATACCCAGGAAAAATCCTGTTATTCGTATCAGTCTCAGCTTTTTCCTAACGTTTGGGTGTTTCTTACAGCCAAGCAGTGGTTCTGGCAGACACAATTCCTCAAGAAAGTTAACGACAATGTTTTTGAACGGAGCCATTCTGAGCTCTTTCTTGCGGTCCAAGAATTTAGAGTCAGACAGATTGTTCTGTCATTCTTCTTTCACTGTTCAAGTAAATGCTGCTTTGACGTGTCCTTTCAGAATCCAATTGCTTTATGCTTCATGTGGAACACATTCCTTGGTTGTGCTTAAAAAGAGAGAGAAATGTTTTCATCAGTTTAGTTACAAGGTCAAACATCTGATGCGTCAAAAGACATTTCCCTGTACATTATCAAAAGAAAGGTTTAAATTTCCTGCTACATGAAACCAAAAAGACTAATAACACAAATAAGTGCTGCTTAACATTTTATGTGATGGAAAACCTGGGATTACCACCAGGTACGCAGTCAACAGGGAGCATTTTTTTCTGATTTTGAATCATTGAACTCCAGTCATCATCTATAAATCTGAGCACTCATTTACCGTACTAATTTCCTATAGCTGAAAGTTCATGATCCCAGGATCAGTCACTGAGTGTACCTGTCACGATCCCTCATTCTTTTAGTCAGCATCAAGTTAACGCAGGTGCATGCATACACTGCCTGAGTGGAAGCGCACAAATTCATTGGGGGGGGGGCGGAATCTGTGACTGCAGCTTGGTGAGAAGAAAATGCAACAAACGTGAACATTATTGTCAGGAAAGTGTGCAGAATGGTGATCTGGCTGGCACCGAAGAGCATTCCAAAAACCAGTCCCAATTCACAATCCCTTTGGACTGAAGCTTTAGGATTTAAGCCACTTTAAACAATTAATACCCACCAAAGTCAACTGAATTAGACTGGCTGAAATCCATCCGCTTCATATGGATCCACAGCTCTGTGGACCTAGCTGCAGGTTTTTTCCTAAGGACATTAAAGGCATTAAATATCCAGTACTGCAATATGAAATTTGCAGCGTTGAAAAGTGAAAACAATTCTTAAAACACTCCGGCAATCCATAGTTAGAAGAATACTCAAATACTATCCAATGGGATGCACTCACTAATAGCCAACTCAGAGCCACTGTAAACTCAGAACAAAATAAGATGCACTGGAAAAAAGACACCGCAAGAGATTAAAGTGCTTTATCATAAAAGGAGAAGCTGTAGAAACCTTCCTCACTGCCTAGGTTCCCACCACCATAAAGGCCGCTAAAGGCAAAACATGTACAATGGACCCAACTGTCCTCTCCTCCCTGACCCTCCTTTTTGTAAGCAGTCATGGCATACTTACGGCCGAGGAATTAATTGCTCTCTAAGCCTCTCCTCCTCCGACCTCTGCTCATCCCTCAGACTCCGCTGTGCACTTTTCCCGGCAAACTGATCCTATTACCGTACAGACTCAGGCTTTCTTGTACTCCCCCCCCTCCCCGGTAAGTTACCATCCGCAGGGCGTATCATGGTGCAGTTGAAATTTTTGCTTCTCTCCAAATCAGAAACCCAGTCCGACTGAAAAAACAACAACGAAACCTTCCATACTGCATGGATGTCCCTTTAATTTTTATTTTTTTAGGAGAGAGGGATTTAACCATCTCATTCTCCCTTTCGAAACAAAACAGCTCTTCAGCTGAAACACTCAGGA
This sequence comes from Darevskia mixta, assembly GCA_034641385.1. Lineage (NCBI taxonomy): Eukaryota > Metazoa > Chordata > Lepidosauria > Squamata > Lacertidae > Darevskia > Darevskia mixta. The sequence goes on from JAWWNH010000017.1 coordinate 23,856,069, forward strand.
TGACTGGAGCGAATCAGCCACAGCAAAGGAAAATCCCTTAAGGAAGACTGCAAAAACCTAGGCACACTTACCTGGGAGCATAGGAGTCAACTCCTAGGGGTCAAGGTCCCTTCGGCCCCCCAATAAAATATTTGAGGGGACTGCCCATGGGCGTAGCCAGGATTTATGTTATGGGGGGCAGAACCTCAGGTTTTTTTTTTTACTGATTTTATTGATTTGGGGGGCCATGCCCCCCAAGCAGATTAGCATTGCCATTCAAATGGTGTGTGTGTGCCATGTCTTGTTAGTGATTATGTGGAGTGGGGCTTTCCTCTCCCCCCCCCCCCAATATTTGATTCAAATTGGCACCATTGCCTGGGGCAAATCCTATTTGAACTCCATGGGGTTTACTGCCGAGTAGACCTGTGTAGGACTGCGCCGCAGTTCCGTGCTGGGGCCAAGGAAATCCAAACAACTGCCCCATTTTAAGAAGCCGATTGTTCTCTGTTGGTCAGGGAACTTTGGGGGCAAATGAACCTTCCTCTGGGAATCTGGCAGGGCTTCATGTGAATGTAATGAATGGCTCAGTCGGTTAGAACAAGTGGGGTGCTGATAATGCCAAGGCTGCGGCTTCAATCCCTGTATGGGACAGCTGCCTATTCCTGCATTGCAGGGGGTTGGGCTGGATGACCCTCAGGGGTCCCTTCCAGCTCTGCAACCCTACGATTCTATGATCCTCATAGGAAGAGGTCCTTAGACAAGGTGGGTCATTCATAATGGGGCCAGCAAAGAAATCCGGCAGAATAACGAAAGCAGCAAAACTGCAAGCAGGAAATTATCTTTGCCTGGATAACTCAGCTGGTGAGAACGAGGGGTGCTAATAACGTCAAGGGTTGCGGTTTCGATCCCAGCTGCTTATTCCTGCATTGCATTCCTGCACGGCAGGGGGCTGGGCTAGATGACCCTCGGGTGTCCCTTCCAATTTTTGCAAATTCCGTGATTCTCTGAAACTGGCAGCGCCAACCCAATAACCAGAAAGCGGGTGGGGGTGGGGCATTTAAGCTATAAATCCCAATGAATGCACCTCCCAATTGAGGTCGCGACCCCCGCCCCCCTCCCCGCGCAACTTACCACCCTGCGCTCTCCGTCCCCTCCGCTGCCTCCTCTCCAGCGCGCTCAGCGGGCGGCGGCAGACGCCTCTGACCCGGCCAGGCAGACCCGCGGCAGGAGCAGCTCCGGGAGAGACCGACCGACCGGCGCCGCGAGACGCGCAGCATCCACTGCTGGGAGGAGGACCAGGAGAGGCTCCCGGGGAGACACGCCCACCGCCCAGCCACGCCCACGCCACGCCACGCCCGGGGAAATGGGCGCGCCAGGTGGGCGGGGCCTCTCAACCCCCCCCTCGGGGCGGGGCTTCTCCGCCTCCGCCTTTTCCCGCGGGGTCCAAACTCCTCCCCCCGCCCGCCCGCCTCGCGCGCTTTTCCCCTCAGCTTTTTTACCTCAGAGTTGCAACTGATTTTCAATTTCGACGTGTTTGCGTCGTTTTTTCCACAATAAACCATGTTCTTTCATTTTTTTTAATTATTATTTTCCAAAAGCCAAAAAGGTACAAAGAAATACAAATAAAAAGAAAAATAATTATAATAATAAAATAATAATAAAAGATGTAAAAGATATAAATCACAAAGAATACAGATAAAAGTGCAGAAATAACAAATAAAAATAATAATGCACAGATCACACCAACCATCACCCTCCTTTCCCACCCACCACCTTGCCATATACTTATAAGATTTTTAAACATATATTAAACTAAAATACGACTTCCATCAATGCTAGACCATATTTTACATTCTTATCATTGTTGTGTTGTTATGTTTTGTTTTATATGCCCCGTCCATATCTCAGGGGAGGCCCCCCCATCCTCAAACATTATGGAAAAGCTTTAAAATATACTCAAATTCTCAGCACCCCCCCAATAACAGGTATATTATGGGGGGGTGTACGAAGGGACCCCAGCCCCCAGTAGTTGGCTCCATCCATGCCTCAGAGAGGATGAGAAACGCAGGAGGCAGCCAAATCGCTGGGTCCATCAAAGCTTCATGTTGTCTGCACTGACTGGCAGCTTTCATGATTAATACGCATGCGCAATAAGCCCTGGCAATTTCTGCTGATTAAGTTCTGATTCCCGCCGTGTTCTGTTACATTGTTCTAGTTACAAGTAGCCAGCCGTGTTGGTCTGCTGTAGTCGGAACAAAATAAAAAAATTCCTTCCAGTAGCACCTTAGAGACCAACTAAGTTTGTTCTTGGTATGAGCTTTCGTGTGCATGCACACTTCTTCAGATACTTCAGATACCGAAGAAGTGTACATGCACACGAAAGCTCATACGAAGAACAAACTTAGTTGGTCTCTAAGGTGCTACTGGAAGGAACTTTTTATTCTGTTACATTGTGTTAGTGCAAGGTTACCAGATCCCCCCCCCCCCAAGAATCTGGGAACACATTTTTATTTTTTTTGAAAAGGGGGGGGGGGTATTTTAAAAATTATTTAAAAAATAAATAAATAAATACAGTCATACCTCGGGTTACGGCCGCTTCAGGTTGCATGTTTTCGGGTTGCGCACCACACCAAACCCAGAAGTAACGGAACGGGTTGCTTCCGGGTTTCGGCGCTCACGCATGCGCAGAAGCTCTAAATCGCGCTTTGCGCATGCGCAGAAGCGCCAAATTGCATAGCGCGTTGCGCAGACGCAGCAGCACGGTTTGCAAATGCGCCTCCTGCACGGATCGCGTTCGCAACCCGAGCGTCCACTGTAATATCATCTCTTCTGTGGTCTCCTCTGCCGCGTGGCCTTCCTCTGGACCCTGGTCCTGCTCTCTTGGAGCGCTAGCCGCCATGGAGTAGGCTCAGGTTGCTGGGCTCGGCCATGTTTCCTTGCCCTCCCGGTGCTCTCCTACCCCTCTTCCTCAGCAGCGGCAGCGGCGCGGCAAGGTCAGGGCTCCCCTCTTTCTTTTCCTTCCTCTTCCTCTCTCTTCCTTCTTCTTCTCTTCTCCTCCTTCTCCCTGCGTCAGCTCCGGGGGTTTTGCTGGTCCCGGAGCGCCGTTGGGCAGTTGGCCGGGTGGCCAGGCACTCTCACTCCCGGCTCAATTTGGGTCACGCGGGGTGGGGTGGGGGGTCAGTGGTTCCCCCAGTTGATGAAACGAAGTTGTCACGTGTTTTTATTATTATGAGTGCTGGATTTACGTATAAGCTAAACAAGCTATAGCTTAGGACCCCACTGTCTTGGGGGCCCCAAAAAAATTTAAAGGAAAAAAACGACTGGATGTACATTTCCAAAATATAAGATAAAAAGCAAATAAAATAAAACCTACCTACAGCAACAGAGTTTTGTGTTGTGTAGGCTCCTGTGATGTAAGGAATGGGCCCCGTCTGCTCCCTAAAACATCATTGGTTTGCTCATTTCTATATATAAGGTGCCTACATTCTGCATGTGCAAATGGCTTTAGATGCCTATTAGGTCCATAAATTACCATATAGAATGTATTCAAGACAAAAAAACAGCAACAATTTCTTGTGGACAAAGGACGGCTGGACATATCAAGGGCCCCATTACCTTCAGGAGCTGAGGGCCTCATCAAACCTAAATCTGGCCCTGATGATGATGATGATGGTGGTGATGATTCCAGGGATAGGGAGCCTGCAGCCCTCCGGACATTTTTAGATGCTTTCAGCCCCAGCCAGCACAGCCCATGCTAGTGCTTCAGTGCTAGCTTGCAGTTCTGCGAACAAAATGGTACACACACACATAGGACAGATGAATTTATTAAATGTCTTTCCTGTTTCCCAAGTGGAGTTGCCCATTTTTCATCTGAGAAGACATTGCCGCTGCACCTGGCATCTCCTCCTTTGTCCTTGGGCTGCGAAAAGACCTGCAATCCTGCAGGCAGGCAGGCAGGAGGTCACAGCCAGGTGACAGAATATCCAGCTGCCATCACTCAGCGTCTCTCCGGAGGCACAGCTGTTGCTGCACCTGACTCATCCCTCTCTGCCCTTGGAAGGTGAAAAGACGGGCCATTCTAGGGACAGAGAAAATAAATGCACAGCCAGGCAACAGAACATCTCAGCTGCAGGAATGAAATGGGACGAAAGGCAAGGAGAGAAGTTACGTAAGGAGAAGTGGGTCAGGGACTGGGGATGAACTTGCTGCCTTAGCACAATGCAATGCTGGTTGGTAGGGTTGGACCAGTCCTGGTGTAAGTGTAGTTTATTCTTGCCTTGAGAAGCGTTCTAGATTGAAAGGTAGCACAGCTAGGCTCCTAGACAGTTGTTATTTATCTAAATAGCAGATTAAGATGAAGATACTAGCTAGTGATAAATCTCCATTCAGCAGGTGACCTCTGTGATTTCAGCTGCTGTTAATGACACAAGAAGGTGGGCCTTGGGTTGGCATCATTGCCCATCTCTGGGACTTCATGGCCTTCTGTCACCTCTTCACTGTTTGTGCCTGTTCATCAGCCCTCTCCAAACATGCAAGTGCAGATAAGCTAAGAACAAGGAGATGGAGAAGCACAAGTGGAAGCTAGCCATTGTGGCTATGTTCTACCTCCATTGTATTCAGAGCCTCTGAATAACAGTTTCTGGGGACCACAGGTGGGAACAGTTTCTGGGGACCACAGGTGCACGTTCTGTGCTCATGTTCTGCAAATGTCTGTCCCATGGACATTTGGTTGGCCACCGTGAGAACACTAGACCAGAATGGCCTTTGGCCTGATCCAGAAGACTCTTTTTATGTTCTCCACTTCTCCTGTACACTTGGCCGGTTCTGTGGACTAAGCTCAGAGGAAGTGGAGAAGATTGGGGCTGGGTATCACAATTCCACTAGCAGATCTAACACATTTCTCCACTGAGAATTCTGAGAGCCTGGAGCGGGTGATGCCATCTGCCCTATATAACCTCCAAGACTCGAATACAAAACTCTAGAGAAAACCTTAGAATTAAGACATTTTGTTTCACCTATTTAACTCCATATACTGCTTTAGGTACCGGTATATACTGAAAATGGAAAAGTGGTATATAAAGTATTTTAAATGAGTAAATAACAAACAACAGCCCTAAGGCACAGAGTACACAAAGTAAGTGGGGAAAGCTTTGCTAGCTAGATGCTTGCCTATTCTGTTGCATCCCAAAGCATAAGATGTGGCAGGAGCAAATTGGGGTTGCCAGTTCCCCTGCCTGCACCACCAACCAGGTTTCCTGAACAGCAAGTATAAATTCAAAAGGCTGAGCATTTCCGAAACATGTTAATTCACTGATGAGGAAAGTTTCAGCAGCTGAATTCTCCCCTTGCAGCTGTTAGAAGGGTACAGAAAGCCCTGCCAGAAAAAGATGGAAGTAATCCAAGTTGCACAACAGAGTTTAAAAAGATGTTCTTGCTCAGACTGAGGCCTCTGGGGAACATTAGGATAATTAGCAATAAGCAAAACTTAAGATGAGCTGAAACCCATCTTCAGGTTTAGCCTAAGACATAGCAATAGAAGGTGCTGCCTTTCATTCTCCCTTGAGTGATTTCAAGCCACCCCACTTTGCGAACAACCAGACAAACCCCACCATGGAATCAAATAGTAGGCTATTGTAAGATTCTCTTCGTTTTCCCTTGTAAAATATGCATATCCCATAAATAAATGTGAGAAGAGGAAAGCATGTATTTTTGGTTTACTTCTGTATCACATGAATGAAGACACCTGCTGAAGATCACAAAGGAATAATTGTTCATTCATTCCTTTTCCTAAAACGCTTCCTTCGGTGGTGTTTATCAGAGCAGTATTCTATTTTTAGGCAATTTTTTATTATGACTCTTTTGTTACATGTACTTCGGCGGCAGAGGTACATGTGCACAAGCATCTGTGGGAGAAGAGGCTCAGATGAGAGCAGCACCTGAATAGCAGATAGAATCAGTACATTCTAAAATGGGAAGAGGCAAGCGAAGGAGATTGCCATGACTACAAAGGCGGCATATTTAAATACAAATTGGAGCTGGGCTTTTAAATGCTAATTGCGATAGAGAAATAAGAGACGATTGAAATTGCAATCATTTTTTCTAATACTTCACAACGCATGCCCTATTTTAAGAAGAGGGCTAGAGGAAACAAAATGCAAATAGCATGATGTTGAATAGGAAGAGGCGTACGCAGAAAAATTTTCCAGCTCACAATGGGGTGGGGGAAAGGATATGGCTTTTTTTTTTTTTTTTACTTGTTACACGTATGGCAGAATGTATAGCTTACTACTGGGTGTAGTGATGACCACCAACTTGGATGACTTTAAAAGGCAAATTCATAGAGGATGAGGCTTTCAGTGGCCACAAACCTCAGCCCTGCCTCTGCTGTCAGAGGTAGTATGTCTCTGAGTACGACTCAGATTGAGGTTGAATCCTGACACGACAGAAGTACTGTGGGTGGGTGTGGGGGACTCCCTGGTCCTGAATGGGGCAACTGTGCCCCTGAAGGACCAGGTGCGCAGCCTGGGAGTCATTTTGGACTCACAGCTGTCCATGGAGGCGCAGGTTAATTCTGTGTCCAGGGCAGCTGTCTACCAGCTCCATCTGGTACGCAGGCTGAGACCCTCCCTGCCTGCAGACTGTCTTGCCAGAGTGGTGCATGCTCTGGTTATCTCCCGCTTGGACTACTGAAACGCGCTCTATGTGGGGCTACCTTTGAAGGTGACCCGGAAACTACAACTAATCCAGAATGCGGCAGCTAGACTGGTGACCGGGAGTGGCCACCGAGACCATATAACACCGGTTCTGAAAGACCTACATTGGCTCCCAGGACGTTTCCGGGCACAATTCAAAGTGTTGGTGCTGACCTTGAAAGCCCTAAATGGCCTCGGTCCAGTATACCTGAAGGAGAGTCTCAATCCCCATCGCTCAGCCCGGACACTGAGGTCCATCTCCGAGGGCCTTCTGGCGGTTCCCTTGCTGCGAGAAGCTAAGTTGCAGGGAACCAGGCAGATGGCCTTCTCGGTGGTGGCACCCACCCTGTGGAACACCCTCCCATCAGATGTCAAGGAAATAAACAACTATCTGACTTTTAGAAGACATCTGAAGGCAGCCCTGTTTAGGGAAGTTTTTAATGTGTGACATTTTAATGTATTTTTAATCTTTGTTGGAAGCCACCCAGAGTGGCTGGGGAAACCCAGCCAGATGGGCGGGGTATAAATAATAAATTGTTGTTGTTGTTGTTGTTGTTGTTGTTGTTGTTGTTGTAAATACAAGTGGAAGGAGTGCTGTCCTGCTTGCAGCTTCCCATAGGCATCTGTGAGAAAAGGACAAATGTCCGGTTTTGCATTTAGGAAGGAAGAACCAGATGCACAAATATAAGATGGAGGAAACCCAGCAAAAAGGATCTATGGGTCTTGGTGGGGCACAAGCTTAGCATGCGTCAACAGTGTGATGCAGCAGGGGGGGGGAATAGCAGTGAAATTCTCAGAGATTGGGGTATTGCATAGGAAGTAACCTCTGCTCAGTTTAGAATGGCAAGAGTTAATGTTTCAACAGACTCTTCAATAATAAATACGTCTTGGCTGTGTGATTCAGAGAGCGAAATGTACAAACAACCAAATTAAGACCTTTTGGGGCGGTGGCTCCATTAGCACTACCATTACCTGTTAGTTACTCTCAACTATGACAAGTTTATTATATTAGAAGTAATTTAAGCAGGCACAATATAATTACCTGAGTACTGCTGCTTTATATCTTAAATTAAAGCTGTCCATTCTTGTAGCTCAAGTACCATAGTGTTATGGTTGGAAAACAGCCCAAATACATAGGACTGGGTCGTATTTTCCTTTCCCCTTTTTGCATCTTCAAGCAGTTCTTTGATTATGAGGACAACAAGGGGGTATTAAGCACTTTTAAATCCCACTTCATTCAAAGTAAAATATTCAAATATGTACTAAAGTCTCTCCCACTGAATTTAATGGGACTTTAGAAAGGCTACAAAAATAATAAGGTATTATTAATAATACTGAATAGTAATAATCCCACCCTTCACCTTAAAAGTCCCAGTGGCAGGTCACAACAATTTAAAACACAACATTAAAAAAATGGTTAAAACAAATTGCAATCACAAAACTAGGGTGGATTCTAGATCCTGCAAATATTGTTTTAATAAAGCCAACTGTTTCTTATGCGCATTTGTGGGAGCTAATAGATGTTTTAGTAAATATGTATTAAATATTATAAATTTAATTCACATTCATACACACACTTTCATCCTTATGGGTGACCCTTTTAAGTAAAAAATTATTTGCATCCTGCACCTTTCCAAGTGTTCAGCCACGTAAGAAAAGTTTTATTGATACACACACACCCCCCCCGAAAATAATGCATGAATATATAAATTAAAACGACCTGCATGCATGGTTAAAACCAAATCAGGAATATTTCGCATCACATTTGGAAAGTATTGAGCCTCAGATTTTCATGGACCATTAAGGGATTCCACGAAGAATACATTTCTGTGCACCAGCTGTTCTGAACTGGTGCTTTAATGAAACCACCCTTAAAGGTAAAGGGTAAAGGGACCCCTGACCGTTAGGTCCAGTTGCGGACGACTCTGGGGTTGCAGCACTCATCTCGCTTTACTGGCCGAGGGAGCCGGCGTACAGCTTCCGGGTCATGTGGCCAGCAGGACTAAGCCGCTTCTGGCGAACCAGAGCAGCGCACGGAAACGCCATTTACCTTCCCGCCGGAGTGGTACCTATTTATATACTTGCACTTTGACATGCTTTCGAACTGCTAGGTTGGCAGGAGCAGGGACCGAGCAACGGGAGCTCACCCCGTCGCGGGGATTTGAACCGCCGACCTTCTGATCGACAAGCCCTAGGCTCTGTGGTTTAACCCACAGCGCCACCAGCGTCCCGTCCAAAACCACCCTTGGTTGCTCTTAAATATATCTTTGATTCAAACAAAACAAGGACAATGAGCTCTGAGGGTCCATGCTGGCTGAAAACCATGTAGAAAAAGCTTCAGATGCTAAATATTTGTTTGTCAAATTGCTGTTAAGAGCACAGGAGAAAGATTTTACAGCATGCAGTTTGCTTAAAGAAATGTTTTTCTTTTGTATTTTATCTATAAAATGGATGATATGATGAAAAATTTGAAAAATCAATAAAAATTATTATTAAAAAAGAGCACAGGAAAAGAGTGAATTAAGAAGACGGGAGTCCTTCTCTGAATCTTAGGACTTTTGAAAAGGTTTGAAATCTTGCTTGAAAACTAATGACATCAGGTTAGATAGTTTTAACTTTTCTGCACAGTTTAAATGAGGGCAATGCACAGGAAACAAAACTTGCTGCTTACAAAATCTACAGCTAACAATCAATGCAGTTAATTACAGTTGCCTTTAGTGATTTGCAGATCACGCAAGGCTAATGCATTTTGGAATAATCTGCCTTGTTTCAGAAGGATCAGACCTTTATCCAGAAACATCTATGAAACATTGATTATGATGATGCTGTTTTCAACCTGTGGCCTGGTTAGGTCAGAAGATCAAATAGATGACTCAGTTGTGGGGTTTGTTTTTTTACATGAGCTGATCTATTTTGTATGTGTGCTTGAAGTCATAGCAACCTCAAACAGAGTTAACAGCTTCATCCTAGCTTTGTTTCCTTTGGTTTTTGGCATTTAATTGCTGTGATAATTGCTCTGAAATAGAACGGCATATTTAGCAGTGCAAACAAATGTTATATTTCCTTAATGCAATCGCCAGTTTTTCCTTGCATTTCTTAAAAAGGTTAAAAAAGTGTCTGCATTAAACTTTTGATAACTTATTTTGAAATAATTTATTTAAAAATGCAACTGTGCTGCACAACTGGTTGCCAGCTCTGCCCTCAAAACAGCAGGTTTGGGGGTCTTGATCATGCCTCCACGCCTCTGCCAAAAGGGAAAGGACTGGCATTCTAATCTGTACCCATTTTTTCTGTGGCCATTTATTTTTCCCTTTTTAATTGAATCAATATTATTGAAGTTTGTGCATGCACACTGGGAACTGTGAGCAGACGAGAGACCCATACACTGTGCACATGTACCATTTCATGGGACCCCTGAACAATTTTAAATGGCTGCTATACTCACAAGTAGGCTCTCTTTCTTTTGTGGTCCTGAGAATGCTGTGGTAAGCTGAGAAACATCTGTCCTTCTTATAGATCCTGACTGGGTCCACTTGTTCCTGCTAATTTCCACCTGTAAAGTGCCATGTACCCTGTTGTGTTGTTTGTTTAGGCATTTAGTCATGTCCGACTCTTCGTGACCCCATGGACCAGAGCATGCCAGGCACTCCTGTCTTCCACTGCCTCTCGCAGTTTGGTCAAACTCATGTTGGTAGCTTCGAGAACACTGTCCAACCATCTCATCCTCTGTCGTCCCCTTCTCCTTGTGCCCTCCATCTTTCCCAACATCAGGGTCTTTTCCAGGGAGTCTTCTCTTTTCATGAGGTGGCCAAAGTATTGGAGCCTCAGCTTCAGGATCTGTCCTTCCAGTGATCACTCAGGGCTGATTTCCTTCAGAATGGATAGGTTTGATCTTCTTGCAGTCCATGGGGCTCTCAAGAGTCTCCTCCAGCACCTGGACCAGGAACTGGCAAGCCACTCCAGTATCCCTGCCAAGAAAACTCCATGGACAAAGACAACAGGCATGTACCCTGTTAATGTTCAATAAATAGTAAACATCCTCAGACCCTCCAAGTGTCCCTATTTTCCAGGGACAGTCCTGGATTTACAGAAGCCGTCCTGGTTTCTGATCCCGGAATGTCCCGCTTTTCCTTAGGGCAGGCATGTTTGGGGGGCCTAATCTTGCCCACCGGTAGATTTAACCCGGACCCCGTGGCTTTGGGATTCAAGCCTAAAAAAAGCTAAACAACTTTGGCCGGCCCTCATGCATGTTCACTTCATCAAATCTGGCCCTCTTTGAAAAAAGTTTGGGAACACCTGCCTTAGGGTGTCCCAATCTTCGTCAGAAGGGCAGCTTCCAACACATATAAAAACATCATTCAACATTCAACATTAAAGGAAAACTTCCCCATACAGGGCTGCCTTCAGATGTCTTCTAAAGGTTGTATCGTTTCTTATCTCCTTGGCTCGGGGGGCCCATAACTCCATACCCTCCAACATTTCTCCAATGGAAAAAAGGATGTCCTAAGGAAAAGTAGGACATTCCAGGATCAAATCAGAAACCAGGATGACTTTTGTAAATCCGGGACTGTACCTGGAATATAGGGACACTTGGAGGGTGTGGCATCGGGGACAGTAGTTTGTTCTCTGCTGGTATCTAGTAATGGCAGCCTCTGATGGCAGTCTTGAATTCCGCCACGGCAATTGTATCAACGTCACCCCTGCAAAGGCTATACAGTGGTACCTTGGTTCTCAAACTTTATCCGTTCTGGAAGTCCATTCCAAAACCAAAGCATTCCAAAACCAAGGTGCTCTTTCCCATAGAAAGTAATGCAAAACGGATTAATCCCTTCCAGACTTTTAAAAGCAATTTAATATGAATTTTACTCTCTAACGAGACCATTGATCCATGAAATGAAAGCAATAAACAATGTACTGCAGTCACTCACTCACTCACTCAATCAATCAATAGCTGAGCTGGGTTCCACACAGTCACAAAAACAAAACAAAAAACCCACAAAAACGCAAAATAAATAGCAAAAACAGACCTCAGCATAACACTCAAAATGGAAGCGTGGCATTCAAAATGGAGCACGTTCGGCTTCCAAAAAATGTTCGCAAATTGGAACACTTACTTCCGGGTTTGCAGTGTTTGGGTTCCAAGTTGTTTGAGTACCAAGGCGTTTGAGAATCAAGGTACCACTATAAAACCCAGCAGCCCATAAGAGAAGGCTAATCTAACCCTTTTTTTCACGGCCAAGGGTTTTGTTTTTTGCCTCATTAGTCACAGAAACCTTGAGACAGATTATTTTACAAAATATATTCTTAGGAGTGTGTGTGTGTGTGAATATAAAGAGGTTCTAGCCGCGACAATAAAGATGGGTAATGAAATTACTATTGCAATCTCTGGCCCCAGAGCGGGTCAAGAGCTAATCAATGCTCATTTAGCAGAATGACGGGAAGATGTAGAATAAATGTGGCATAATGTGGCAGTCGGGCTTGACAAAGCCTGAAATTCATTAACTCCCAGTAGTCTGCAAATTGTCCATCACAAAAGGAGCGCAATTGAGAATCATTACCCCGGAGTGACACTCACCGTTCGTAAAGGATAACAGCCTAAAAAAAACCCTCTAATGGCTCTGTAACTCCAATCTAATAGAGTTGGTATAAAAAAAAATGGCGGGGTGGTGGTGGAAATCACAGCAGGATCAAAACTTTCTCATAATGGCCCCGACCCAACCATTTATTATGACTCTTTCAAACACAAGGGAAGAGTAAGCTTCTGCAAGTAGTGTGCTGTAATATCGCCAAGGTTCAGGAAGTGTGTCTGAAGTTTAGAGAACTGTGAATAATTTTTTTCTGGATTTATTAAAAGAATAATTGGAATAACCAGAAGGTTCAAAACATGTCAGGTGCGTGATTTCAGTAATGGCAGTAACGGAAATGTACATCCAGTTGTTTTTTCCTTTACATTTTTTTGGGGCCCCCAAGAGAGTGGGGCCCTAAGCTAGAGCTTGTTTAGCTTATACGTAAATCCGGCACAGGTGTGGCTTGTCGAAGTTCACACTGAGTATGGGACAGAGGCAAGCTCCGAATTAGAAAGTGGGTTGCCAGCAAATCATAAAATAACAACTTGGCCCGCTCCTGTGACTTTTGCAGCTTGATCTTAGGAAATTAGCAGGTTAAGAATTCACAGCATCATCAGACGGTGATAATATCTGGAGTCCAAGTTTTGCTTAGAGGCACATGAGCAACTTCAGTTAGGGACATTCTGGCTCAATGCGCAAGTGTCTAGCTGCTGGCCCTCCCCCCTAAAGAGTCACAGCCTATTGCTATCATGTCACTTAAAGGGGCCAAGGGGTCAGGAAACAAGAATTCACGTCAAGGAGCTATATATTATCACCTGCTTTGCTTCAGCAAGGTCAACCTAGGTGTGTGATGTTAGATGCGTCTCTCCTCCCACAGCTGGGTCCAAAATCAGGACCGTCTGTGGTGCAACGTTTGCTCCACTGATAATCACACGTTCAAAACTGTCAAAGAAAACACCACAGCACGGGGAAAATGGGTTGCAAGACACTTTCTCCCACAGTGCAGTCCCAGTCTGGGTCAGGGGTTCCCAGCTGTTGTGAGTTTAAAGTCAGAATAAGAGAATCCCAATCACAGGATTCAAAGATGTGGCCAAAATCACATCTGGCTCGACGCAAAGAAGACAGCTGGCAACAAGGACAAATTTGAAAGCTGGCAATCGAATCAGAAAGACCTCTGGAAACGAAGGTGAAATGTATGGTCACACTTGCAAAACTGGAGTCTTAAACTGAGCATGTGTCTGCACACACACAGAGAAATGTGCAACCGTTGGTTAGGGGTAGGGTGGGGAGATTGTGTTAGACGTGCCTGTGGTAGATGGTTTGGGACCCTCGAGGAAAACAGGATGCTTCCTCCTCTTCACTCTTTTGCATTTGCAAAAGAGCAGTGAAAAAAGAATTCGGCTTCTTCGGAAGCTATTCTCTCACCATGGATCCAGCTCTAATCCCGTTTTAATCTCAGTGGGCTATATTAAACAAAAGCAGAAGGTCTGGCGTTTGAAACTGATTAGCCCTGACCTCGCAGAGATCAGACTAAGTAATCAGGTGTACTTGGATTGCTGCTGGGAACAGTTTCTCCTTATGCATTGTGGGTAGTAGAAGCAGCAGCTGCAGCAGCAGCAGCAGCAGAGAAAGCAACCCAAAAACTTCTGCTAGTGTAGCAGAGGATGCATCGCGGCCAGGAAATGTTCTAAGGCAGAGGTGGGCAATTAAGCGGCCCTTCAAAGCACAGTTGCAGCGACAGGTGGGAAAGGTGGCAATCCTCATGTAACCTTGCCATGTAATATCATGGGGCATATTTCAGTTCTGAAAAGGTCCCCTTTGCCCATCATCTCCCAAAAAGACCATGTGCTCTGGTGGGTTATATGGTCAAAAGATCCTGCATTGGTGGAAATGCTGAGAGTATGTTAAAAAGGGAGAGATTTCCCTGCATGTCAGGAAAAAGGAGCTTATGTAATTGCCTTTGTTTGTTGTTGTTCAGTGACATTTACAAAACCTTTGTATAATTTATGGATGTGCTCTCTCTGCCTCTCTCTAATGTGCACAGCTCAACACTCATGGGATATATCTGGACTGTTTTGGAAGCTACATAAAGCTCCAGTTAGATATGAGTTTCTCGGAAAGGTCTGTCAACAAGCTATTGAGCAAGAAATAAGCATAATAACAACAACATAAACAACAACAACAACACTTCTAGCATTAGCTTGCTGCTGAATACCTGAAGTATTGAGAATATTGAACAAAATCAGAAAGATTACACCAGTTCTGCTTTCCTCTTGGCCTTATTCAAGCATTTTTGAAAATGTGGACGAATGAAGTTTATGGGAAAATTCCTTCCAGTAGCACCTTAGAGACCAATTAAGTTTGTTCTTGGTATGAGCTTTCGTGTGCATGCACACGAAAGCTCATACCAAGAACAAACTTAGTTGGTCTCTAAGGTGCTACTGGAAGGAATTTTTTTATTTTGTTTTGACTATGACAGACCAACACGGCTATCTACCTGTAACTGAAGTTTATGGGGTGAAATCTGCACAATCTCAAAGAATCCCCTTCAGACTTTCTGGCTCACAGACCCTCCAAGTGTCCCTATTTTCCAGGGACAGAGGGGAACGGCTACGGCTGTATTTTCCTGCACATCTGTTCAACAGACCAATTTGTTCTCTGAGACATGATCAAGAAATCCGCTGCGTGAAGTGTTCATTAGCAGAACACTTGATCTAGCAATGTGCCGTAAAAAAATAGGGTTAAAAAATTTTAAACCCACGCACGACCTATTTCACATGCCGCCTCTTTTCCTTAGCTGTTTCATAATTGTTAAAAGCTTTCAATAAGTTATTCTGGAGCGAGCTAAGCACTGTTTTGATTGGGTTTCCAGCAATATCTGCTGGAAACACATCTATTAGGTGCACTTGGTAAGATTTGTTTTGACACTGGGCGCTGGCTGGGATAGTCTTCTGCCACCACCTAGTGGAGAGAAAATAGATGATAAAAAAAAGTTCCGTTCTCAAATAACTCGCTTTCCCCAAAGCTTAGAAGATATTTTTCTTTTCTAAACTTACTGGAAAGTTGGTACAGGAAGGGATATAGCGTGGTGGCAGAAACCGTACTTTGCAGGCAGAATGTCCTGGGCTCAACCGGCAGCATCTCCAGGGAGGGTTGGGGAAATATCCCTTCCCAAAATCCTGGAGAGCCACGGCCAGTCAGAGTGGGCAATATTAAGCTAGATAGACCAAAGGGCCAGCCCAGCTTCCCATGTTCCTATGTTCCTTTCTAGTTTTCAATATAGTTCCATTAAAATATCCGGGGCAATGCTTTGAATAACAACACAAATTGGCAATGCATTGATTTAAGGACATGTTTTCGGTCCTTAAGTATAAAGAGCTGTTATTGTCACATTCAGACAACCTGGAAGGTTTTCATCTTATCTCATCTCAAGATATAGGGTGCTTCCAGACAGATGTTTATTATGGGATGGGTGTTTTTGGGGTGTCCACATGATGCCATTGGCATCAAAACACCAGCTTGAATTCCTGCCTCCTCCCCATTTAATCTAGATCTACCCTATTGGGGGGTGGGGGTGGAATCCAGTAGGTTAAATAAAAATGACAATGAAAATATTTTGCCCGCAATCCATTTGTGAGATCTATCCCCCTCTTCCGCAAAGAAAAAAGGGGAAACCAAATGGGCGGGTGAGGAAGCTGCATGATGCGCTATGAAAACCTATTTCACTGAAATTGGTCGGACACTGAGTTTGATAATAAAACCATCTTAATATTGCACAAAAGGTCAGGCATAGTGCAGGCCAAATGTACTAAGCCATAATTTCAATTGTCAGGATTTTCAAAATGAAAGCAATAAATTATGGGCACTCTTGTGCCATGGGAAAAAAAATCGATGCTGTATGTTCTCTCTCTCTCTCTCTCTCTCTCTCTCTCTCTCTCTCTCTCTCTCTCTCTCTGCTTCCCACCCCCACAGCTTTCCTGTGCAAATTTCTCCTTTTTCTCTCCTGTAAGTTTTCAAAGAAGAACAGAGTTGTGCCTGAAAATTGGCTATTAGTTATTTTTCACTTTAAAGAAGATCAGGACTGAGCAAAGCTGCATCCCCATGGGCTGATGTCTCTCTTCCTGTGGGTTCGATTCGACTCCCCCTGGAGCCCTCCAAAATATTTTGGACTATAGTTCCTATCCAACCCAGTCCATGCGCTGCTGATGGGAGCTGTGGTTGAAAGGAGCTGGTGATTTCTGCTTGCAGAGGAAAAATGAGTCAAAGACTAAACGAAGAAGTCAGATGAGGAAGAAGTAGACTGGCTAAATTTACTAATAGGTAAAGTGAAGTAAAGTGACCCCTGACCATTAGGTCCAGTCGCAGACGACTCTGGGGTTGCGGCGCTCATCTTGCTTTACTGGCCGAGGGAGCCGGCGTACAGCTTCCGGGTCATGTGGCCAGCATGACAAAGCCGCTTCTGGCGAACCAGAGCAGTGCATGGAAACGCCATTTACCTTCCCGCCAGAGCGGTACCTATTTATCTACTTGCACTTTGACGTGCTTTTGAACTGCTAGGTTTGCAGGAGCTGGGACTGAGCAATGGGAGCTCACCCCGTTGCGGGGATTCGAACCGCCGACCTTCTGATCGGCAAGCCCTAGGCTCTGTGGTTTAATCCACAGCGTCACCTGCTTAAAAACAAGTTATCTAAGTCCTGAACACATAACCAGAGAATAAAAGCAATAACAGCAATACCATACTACAATAGAAAAGCACGGCAAACTCAAGAAATAACCAGCATAAAGCCCCTGATGCAAATCCAGCACAATAAAACTGTAAATTAGTAGGTAGGTAACCTGTAAGACTTAAGTCTATTGAGATAGCTCAGTTGGTAGAGCATGGGAGTCTTAATCTCAGGGTTTTGGGTTCGAGTTCCACATTTGGTGAAAGATTTCTGCATGCAGGGTGTTGGACTAGAGCAGGCATAGGCAAACTCCAGCCCTCCAGATGTTTTGAGACTACAGTTCCCATCATCCCTGACCACTGGTTCTGTTAGCTAGCGATGATGGGAGTTATAGTTCCAAAACATCTGGAGGGCCGGAGTTTGGCTGTGCCTGGACTAGAGGACCCTTGTGGTCTTTCCCAACTCTATGATTCTATGATTTCAGTGGTTCTGCTTTGAGTATGGCTCACCTGAGCTATAACCCAAAGTGTGTAAGCAACTAAGTGAGCAACAGAGTAGAGAATAAAACAGCGTAAATGCTATACATGGAAAGTACATGACTTGCCCCCAAAGAATCCCGGGAGCTGTAGTTTCGAAGTTGCATGCTTTAAATGTGTGGTGGGTGTGCAGCCTAAGTTAAAGAACAAAGAAATGTACTAAATGGATTAGAAAGACAAAAGGGCTCAATCATAAACTAACATGCAAGTCGATGAGCGCTTAAAAAAATAGTAAATGATTGTTTGTGGGATGTGTGCTTGGAATCTGGGAGTCTGCGATGGGTTTGGTTCCAGAGTGGCCTCTGGGAGCTCACTGATTGATCTACACCCTCTATTATCTACTATTGATTAGCCATAAAAACCGTCACTCTTTTGGTTAATTACATGTTGCAAATGGTCATTTCCTTCGGGGGGAGCTGTGTGTTGCTGTTCCCAAATGGGTTGTGAACAGTGTGTGTGTGTGTGTGTGTGTGTGTGTGTGTGTGTGTGTGTGTGTGTTTCAAAGTTCTGCTGAGCGAGTCTGTGGATCACTTCTATCATTTCCCTCCAAGGGCCAGTACTGCCCCCCCCCCACTTAGACAAAATGCAGAGGTAGCTCCTGTCTTTATTACTGGGTTCCTGGTCATTTGGAAAGCCGTTTCCTTTTCTTTGGGGGAGATAAAAAGAGACAGATACGGGGGTGGGCTGGGGATGCTGTGTTCTGGTCAATGAGGCAGCCACAAAGGTCAATGGCTCTAAGCCAAGCCTGTCTGAGAGCCGCCATAAATTTTCATAGGCAGGAGGAGAAGATTTAAAGGCTGATGTGCGCTGTCTGAGCAGGAGGATGGGGAGGAAGCATAAAGCACCACTCTGTAAAGGAGAGTAGCATCTAAAGCCCAATAAAAAATGTTATTGCAGGCCACGCAGCCTCTTTCACATGGGGTGGGCTTTACCTAGTCAAATCTCTCTCCCACCCCGTCTCTGAATAGCTGAGATATGTTGGTGGGGTGGCACCAAAGAATTTTTTATTAAGAAGTCGAAATTAAGCCAATTTTAAGAGTCAACAGCAAACGCCTGACATTCAGATGTGCATTCCTTCAAAGGAACGCTTTCACAGGAGGCAGGTTACACCGGTGAAATGATCTAAATTTCTCTGCCCAGCCCTTTTGTAAATGGAAGAAAGCAATGGACTTGGAATTCAGACTACAGAGTCACAATAATATATAGAAATCTTAATAACAATAGTCTCCCTGCAGACTTAATTAATAATGGTCACCATCAAGACCAATTAGAGATTTTTAAATATATATATATATTAAGCAGTATAAAAATTAAATCATCATCATCATCATCATCATAATCATAAAGTGGCTGTATCTTGTTCCATCAGGCAAGCAGAGATGCCTGATGTATGATTTGAATGTGTGACGTTTTACTGTGGTTTTATAATTTGTTGGAAGCAATAAATTGTTGTTGTTGTTGTTGTTGTTGTTTGGTCTGCTTACTGCTACTCAGATTTCTTTCCACAAAATCTTAAAAGGGTATATGTTATGAAAGACCAAAAATCTGCAGCCCTTAGGATCATGGAATGTAAGGGACCCCTGGGGTCATCCAGTCCAACCCCCTGCAATGCAGGAATCTCAACTAAAGCATCCAAGATAGATGACCATCCAACCTCTGCTTAAAAACCTCCAGTGAAGGAGACTGCCTTGACTCGTATATGAACTGGCAATTCATATGCTCCACCAGTTCAGCTGCTTCTCCTCCACTTTTCAGTTAAAATGATCACCACATTGGTAGGAGAAGATTGTGGTCAACAAAACACTTACAGTAAAAAAACCAGGCATAAAAGCGAGTTCAAACTGAAAAGCGAGTTCAAAATAGCATTGGCTGAAGTTTCAGCAGAGAGATGGCAAAAGGCCTCTGCTTTACACAAAGAAGTATGGAAAGGCCAGAGTCCTAAAAGGAAGAAGAAAGAGGAACTGCAGACAACAATAATGGGTGTGAGTCTTGAACGTTGTCTATAAATAAAGACCATTAAACCAGTTCCCCTGGCTCTTCCAGGCACGACTTCTGCAAGCATTTTAAGCCTGATAACCCTATTAAGAGTCAGGTCTAATAAAAGTCTGAGCAAACGCTGCTTAACATCCTTTTATTACTTCACTAGCCTTCTTTGTGCATCTCCTCCAGTTAGTTATTTACGTGGATTATTTCCTCCACCAAAAGCACAAAATAAGCAAACTGAAGGGAATACAGCAAAATGCAATTTAAAAGCAACACAAAACAGTACAAACAACAGATTTAATTTGAACTCAGATTTGGGGGTGGGGTGAGAAGCAAACTCTAGATGTAAAATCTTCCCAGTGCCCAGCAATATTTGTGCAGGGGCCTTATGATAAAGGAAAAGCGTTCTCTTTCTGGCAAGAATAAAACTGGGAGGTAGGTAATCTCCGATACAGGGTGATTTCACTGTTGGTATTTCAGTTGGGATTCATATTGGCAAATTCAGGTTGTGTTGTTATAGTTGATGTGGAGGTCTTAGGCAACAAAACCGCTTCCCAAAAAGATAAGACTTTTTGAAGTAAGAAGGAAAGTGATGGGAAAATTCTCTGGAGAGTATGGGATAGTACAGTCGTACCTCGGAAGCTGAACAGAATCTGTTCTGGAAGTCCATTCGACTTCTGAAATGTTCGATTTCCAAAGCTGCAGCCAATCGGAAGCCGAGGAAGCCCCATTGGATGTTCGGCTTCCAAAAGAATGTTTGAAAACCGGAACAATCACTTCCAGTTTTCGATCATTTGAGAGCTGGAACGTTCAACTCCCAAGGTGTTCAGGAGCCGAGGTACGACTGTACAGTGGTACCTCAGGTTACATACGCTTCAGGTTAAGAACTTTCTGCTAACCCAGAAATAATGCTTCAGGTTAAGAACTTTGCTTTAGGATGAGAACAGAAATTGGGCAGCGGCGACGCAGTGGCAGCGGGAGGCCCCATCAGCTAAAGTGGTGCTTCAGGTTAAGAACAGTTTCAGGTTAAGAACGGACCTCCAAAACGAATTAAATACTTAACCAGTACTTGACACAATGTCATCTAACCTCCCCACAAACTAATCAGAAGGCACGCTAATTCAATAGTTGAATTATGTTGTCTAATCTCCCTGCAAACAGATCAAGAGGGATGCTCAATGAACAGGACACCCTGGAAGTGCCCACAGAAAGTCGGTCCGACTGGGGTGAAGAAAAGGCTTTGCTCATTCACATGCTAGTGGTGGGAACCAGCTTTCTTCCAGTTTGGGGACTTTGGTGCCATCCCTGTAGCAGTGTAGCAGCATGGCACAACTTTGGGAAGGTTCACCTGGCATGGTCCAAATCAGAGCCATTCTACCGCTTCTCCTCATCCCCTTTGCCTTTCTTATTCAGACAATGTGAGACAAATCCAAGAAGATCATTTCCTTGGTTTGCCACCAGATGACAGTGCATTATTTGCTTAAATGGGAAGAAGTGTCCGCGATAATCACAGGGACTTGCATTCCGTGTCGGCAACAGGCCTGCAGAAACTTAATGCCAAAAATTCATGTTCCATTGCAGAATTTCTTTCTGATACCTCCCATGTTGCCCCAGTGCATCTCTAACTACCTTGCTGCAAGTTAGGATAGAAAACTGATCACTAAGCAAATAGATCCCTACGGATTCGCAGAAAAACAAACACACAAGGAAGTCGTGGCTTTGCACTTTTGTTTCTGCGGTCATTTTAGGAGTGTTGGTGAAATTTCACACTGGAGACTGAGTCAGCCGTTAACTTTCCAAATGTCCATGAAAATAGATCGTCTTGTATATATTTCTGCATGCCACCCTCCATATGAATTTCTCACTTTTGGAAAGAAGCTACTGTTAAAGGCTGGTGACGAGAAAAAAATATGCAAAGTTTTAGTCCTGAACTACAGTTACCAGTTTGTGTACATTGTTGTGGATATTTTGGCAGGTTAATCACTTTCAGCCTGCACATGTCACAAGCAAGAAAATGTGATAACAAGTTAAAAGTCCCAGTAAGGTAAAGGTAAAGCGACCCCTGACCATTAGGTCCAGTCGCGGACGACTCTGGAGTTGCAGCGCTCATCTCGCTTTATTGGCCGAGGGAGCCAGTGTATAGCTTCCGGGTCATATGGCCAGCAGGACTAAGCCGCTTCTGGCGAACCAGAGCAGCGCACGGAAACACCGTTTACCTTCCCGCCGGAGCGGTACCTATTGATCTACTTGCACTTTGACGTGCTTTTGAACTGCTAGGTTGGCAGGAGCTGGGACCAAGCAACGGGAGCTCACCCCATCGCAGGGATTCGAACCGCTGACCTTCTGATCAGGAAGCCCTAGGCTCAGTGGTTTAACCCACAGCGCCACCCGCATCCCAAAAGTCCCAGTACTCAAGTTCTTTTTGTTGCAGGTTTATGCAGAATTTATGCAGGTTTAGACAGAGAGGGCAAGAGAGGCAATGTCAGTCACACTCTGAGCAGTAACCGGAGTCCATTGGTTTCAATTGGTCTACTCTATGTCTTAGTTGGACATCATCAAAGAACTCAAAAGATAAAAAAATGCAGACACAGAAAATAGATATCCATCTTACCTTTGCTTTCTGATAAGTCCCCAAACGAGTGAGCTTAGCTGCCAGAATTAGACAACTGTGTGGCAATTTATTTATTTATTTTGAAAATCCTTCAAATAAAATGACCTCATGTGTCATTCATAAAGGAGGTCATGCATCAGAAAATGGGAGTGGGAGAGGGATTTGGGCCCCAAACAGATATGGCGCCATTCATGCAATTAGCACTTGACTGGGGGGGGGGCATGTTTAAAAGCAAAAGGCAGCCCACAGGGGTAGACTGGGCTACACTGGGATTGGGGGAGAACGGGGGCATTTATCTTTTGCTGCCACTATGGCTGCAGTTCAGACTGGGGCCCCACAGCTGCTGTTAGCACCCGGAGGGGTTTTCCCACCGGCCCCATGGTCTTGGTTAGAATGTGTCCGAGAGGGAGGGGTTTTAAAACACCTAAGAAGTGTAAAATACTTTATGGACAGCTGTGGCTCTGTGATTCAAAGCGAACTCTTTTGTAAAGCATAAAAGACAGTGCAGATTAGCAGTGGCCGGTAGCCGTTGTTACATCCGGGCAGGATTTGGAGGGGGGGCAGATGCCCAGAGTCCCATTCCGCAGAATGAGCAGGAGAGACGCGAAATTCAGCAGCTACATTTTGAAGTTATACACATTGCGACCTAAAGAGGAGGGCACAAGGCCATTAGGTCCAGACACTAAAACTTTCCAATTTACATTTGTGATTACTGATTGCAACTGCTTGGCTGAACTGAAGTGGTTGAGCTTAGATTTGCATTGCCTGAATCTTCTGTAAATTAGGGTATTGCAGCTGGATTTTCTGTTATTGTTCGATGTACTGCATCATCCAACCTTACCCACCGCTTCTCTTTGTTCAGACCAACAACAAAGATACCAATTAGATGCAGCAACAGCAGAGAAGAGGACAGACATCCTCAGGGACCTGTACTAAAACCAAACTCCTTTCGCATAATGGAATGTCATGGGAACCAGAGAGTAACCATGTTCCTCATCTGCAACATGCCAAGAGGACAAAGTCTTCTCTTTTATAGATCTTCTGTCATTTTTGTGGAAGAAGCATGTCGCTAAAGTGAGGGGGGGGGAACTTGATTTTTAAAGTGGAGAGAGATTGTTTATTTATTTATATATGTGGGGCTTTGTGACATGTGTGCTTTAGTAAGCAGGTTTTTCCTTGATCGAATGCATCAGAACAGTTAGAATCTAATCAGCCAGGAGATCAAAATCGACGGCGATGTTTAAATCTGCCTTTCCTTGATTGCTGGCGACTTGATTGCTGGATGAGGAGAATTTAACCACATCCCCAATGAATGCACCCCTTTAATTTCTCCCATGTAAGTGGATGGTTATTATTCATCCCGCGGAGAAAACGCTGCTGTGGTGAGGATTGGACCCATCCTTCATCCTGGCAGCCCAGTCTTCACTGACACAGATCACACAAGCAATGCAAGTTTGTCATTTGAGGGGTGAGGAACCTGGTACCCTCCAGATCAGGGCAGTCCAACACGTAACCTGAAGGAAGGAAGGAAGGAAGGAAGGAAGGAAGGAAGGTTGGTTGGTAGGTAGGTAGGTAGGTAGGTAGGTAGGTAGGAAGGGGCTTCCAATCTGCCATCTTTCAGTTATATATATAAAGATTATTCAAAACAAGCAAGATATTCCCTCCAGGATGGCATCTAGCTGCTTCTCCTCCTGCTAGGAGATATTTTCCCAGCCTACAGATCCAGACATCTCAAGTTCATTCATTTTTCCTTCCACACAAAAAGTCTAAAAGAGGTTCTCCAATTATTATTATTATTGATAAAGGTCAACAATAGTCTTCCTCCAGTCCAGCACAACAGCTTTACCTCCAATGCTGAGAAACAACAAATCCTTCATCTTTACTCACGCAGGAGTCTCTTTGCTGTGGTAATATATGAAAACAGCAATCCATAGTTATTTGCTTAATATATATTCATTAATTCACACCCTGTTCCACATCTTCCAATCCCATTTGCTGTGATTTTCCATCACAATTTAGAAGAAAAGATTCTTCCCATTTCCTCTCCTTCCATTCTTTCTCCAGGAGTGTTACCAGAGGCTGGGTATCTTTCCCCTCTGCACTCACTCCAAAGAGTACACAGAATCCTTCCTTTCTCAGCTCTATCTCTGCCAGCTCAGAATACTTCTTAATCTCTCCATCCATGGTCTCCTTCCTCCAGTTTCATAAATCCACCATTTGACAGTTTCTCTCCTCCAGGCACCTGTGTGGAAGTCTTCTCCATTTCACCACCTACTGCCTCTGCCTTTGCCATTCCACTCTCCTGTTCCGGTAGTCCTCCATCAGTGTGATTCTCCAAAGGTTCTGTGTCTTCTTATTCTCCAAAGGTTCTCTAGTCCATTTTTATTTGCAGTTTTATGCATCTTAGCTGTGAGCTCTTTCAGTTGCTCACCCAGAAGTTGCTCTCTCTTCCTCATTAAAAAAAAAAGCGGGGTGGGAGAGCACAAACCCATGGTAAGAGTCTGGAACCCCAGGAATCTCACATCACTCATAGATCAGGGTGGCATACAACAGTAAGGTAAAGGGACCCCGGACCGTTAGGTCCAGTCGCGGACGACTCTGGGGTTGTGGCGCTCATCTCGCTTTACAGGCCGAGGGAGCCGGCGTACAACTTCCGGGTCATGTGGCCAGCATGACTAAGCCGCTTCTGGCGAACCAGAGCAGCGCACGGAAATGCCGTTTACCTTCCCGCTGTTTACCTGTAGTTTGGAGAAAATCTATTGGAGAATACCTCCCTCTGGAGATATTAAGTGAAGCAGTTTCCCCATTTTTTCTGCCCATAAAGCGCACGGAAACGCCATTTACCTTCCCGCCGGAGTGGTACCTATTTATCTATTTGCACCTTGACGTGCTTTCGAACTGCTAGGTGGGCAGGAGCAGGGACTGAACAACGGGAGCTCACCCCGTCGCGGGGATTCGAACCGCCGACCTTCTGATCGGCAAGCCCTAGGTACTTAAACCCACAGCGCCACCCGCGTCCCAGCATACAGCATACAACAGTATGCTACCCCAAAAAACAAACAAACAGCAAAACAAACACTTTTCTCCAGGAGGAAGGCAAATCCTGGCACACTTTTCCCTGGAACATCTCATCACCCGGAGAGGTGGGGAGCTCAGAGCAATTCTATTCCTTTTGTTTTCGTGGACGGGCAGAGCAGATGTAATAGACATGACCTATCATTTGTGTGCTAATGCGCCAGCAAGCTTTGCAAATAAGCTTGATATTTTCACCGTGGAGTACAGTGGAGGAGCCTTACAGGTTAATTGGCTTTCTTCTCCTCTTGAACTTTAAACCGTTCAGCGCCTGAAAGCCGAGCAAAATTATATGGCAATTATGCCCATGCAAGACAAAAGTGGAGAGGACAATTTTAAACTCCAGGAGAGCCTTTTAGCTACTACTCAATGTTTGAGGAATAGACCTCTCAGACAAGCGATTTATAGGACTGTAAAAGCTTCCATGAAGGAAAATCATGACGAAGTATATGTTTGGTTTTACTGGTTGCAAGCTTCAAAGGGTTTAGGATTTGGAATCGACAGGCGGTTGGATGTTATGGTGACATAGTTTTAAAAGTTCGGTGTGTTTCAATAGTGCTTATTTATAACCACAAAGGTTTAACTGTCATTATAGCTTGTGAATGGCAGTTACATTGAGTGACCCAGGCACTGCTTCCAGATGCTGTCGGGCTTCCTTATAAAGTTTTTGTGGTGATCATTACAACTTCTAGCCCTATGGGAAGCCTGTAGGGTGAAAATGTTGAGCTTGTGAAGTGACACACGAGCTGCTCTTAAAGACTGTAGTTTGATGTCAGGAAATCATGTATTAAAATGAATCGGCGCCATAAAATGCATCATATTCACAAAAGCAGATAGAACAAAAATGTGTTTGTACGATCCAATGAGCTTGGGCTTCAAGATCCATTGACTCATGATTCATTCAAATCATCCTTTCTCACGTTCTTGATTTGTATGATGAAGATCATGATGACCGACCTCTCCTGGCTGTTGGGAGGTCGAGGAAGTGTTGCAATGGAATGTTTTTCGGACAGGAGAATTTGTGAAATTCAAAGTGTTGTTGATGACCTTTACAGCCCTAAATGACTTGGGTCCAAGACACACAAAGGAGCACCTCCCCCTTTGATCTTTGCCAGGTACCACCAGTTCAGAGCAGATCCACACCGTACATTAGAGCACCTACAACACGCTTTTAAAGCACATGACTTCCCCCAAGGAGTCTTGGAAACTGTAGTTTCCCTCCTCACGCCAGTACGATTCCCAGTACCCTTAACAAACTACAGTTCCCATGATTCTTGGGTTGGGGTTGCTGACCTTTAAAGTCCTAAATGGCCTTGGCCCTGGATACCTGAAGGAACATCTCCACCTCCATCGTTCAGCCTGGACACTGAGGTCCATCTTCTGGTGGTTCCCTCACTGCGAGATGTGAGGTTACAGGGAACCAGGCAGAGGGTCTTATTGGTGGTGGTGCCCGCCCCATGGAACGCCCTCCCATCAGATGTCCAGGAAATAAACAACTATCTGTTTTTTAGAAGGCATCTGAAGGCAGCCCTGTATAGGGAAGCTTTTAATGTTTGATGTTTTATTGTGTTTTTAATATTCTGTAAGGAGCCGCCCAGAGTGGCTGGGGAAACCCAGCCAGATGGGCGACATGTTGTTGAATTTGTATGCATTGAATGGATCTGCCCTCCATTTGACTAATGTTCAGGCTTGATGGAAGCTGAAACCCAACATCTAGGGCTTGCAAGTTTCCCAGCTTGCGTCATCCACCCCACTGCATGAGCTGTTTCTACAAAGGCAACAGGAAAAGAAAGCTACTCATTCAGACTCGTGTCTGACTTGAGTTCTTTCATGCTTACACAGATTTAGTGAATTAGTTTATTAAATCTATAACGAAGCTGGCGGTGTAGACTGAGTTCAATTAAAACTCAGTGCCATGATTATATGTCATCAATGGACACCTTCAGTAGGCTCTCTGAAGGTGGAAAAGTGTTTATGGAAGATCTCCTTTTATCCCCATGAAGCCTAAAAGGGAATATCCAACAACGAAAGCACAAACTGCTCTTCTGAAGTGGGTCCCTATTGCAGGATTCAAACCACAATATGTTAATATTTTGTTCCATATAGCACAGATAGTACTATTACGGGAAAGAGTAGAGATTAATCAGCCCTTAGACAGAGTTCATTCCATGCTCCAGATACAAATGAGAGATTTATGCTGGCGAAGGAAATTAGACTTGGCTGCAAAGATCAAGCAATCTGGTAGAAGCAAATTCCATCTTTCCACCAACCGAGCGATTTCGTTGGAACAGACGGAAGCTATATGCAGAGTAGTCTGTTCATTTGCATGACATTTCAGTCAGCAAGGCCAATGCTGAGCCAATTCCCCCAGCCCCAGGCTCATTACCTCCCCTCCCTGTGCGCTGGTCCCAATCCTACCCTCCCCGCAACGTCTCGTATTTCATTTTAAAAACCCACAACGTGATTGCTCATCACATGAGATGTACTTTAGGCCAACAGCATCCACAAACAAACTGCCCAGTTCCCATTGAACCTCAAAATAATGACCATGGCTGGGGGACTGGGGTGGATTTTGAAGAGAAGAGCTGAATTCTGTGAGCTACCTAGACAGAAACCATGTCCTCTCCTAAGCCTTTTGAAAACTTTTTCATTTACAACTTGATTTTCCTTTTAACCATTTTCTTTCTTGGCTATTTCTTGAATTTTTTATTGATGCTTTAAATTGAGGATCCTTTGTTGATGTTATCATCATACGTTGAGCACCACCTTCCTATATTTTTATGCAAGAGCTGATAATAAATTCAGAAATAAAATTGAAACAAAACGCAAAGTTGTTTGCTTTGCATAAAATCCTGTACACGGCAATGATTTATTTTGGTTTGTTTATCGTAAGGAGCGGAAAGGAGCTATGAAAACCCCACCCACCTACCCAACAAACTCTGGACATCTTATTCCTCTCCCTCTTTCATTTCTGAGAGTTTGACCAGATTCATTTCCAAGCATTATTTTCATAGCCTTAAAGGCAGCTAGACTGGTGACTGGGAGCGGGCGCCGAGACCACATAATACCGGTCTTGAAAGACCTACATTGGCTCCCAGTACGTTTCCGAGCACAATTCTAAGTGTTGGTGCTGACCTTTAAAGCCCTAAATGGCTTCGGTCCAGTATACCTGAAGGAGCGTCTCCACCCCCATCGTTCAGCCCGGACACTGAGGTCCAGTGCTGAGGGCCTTCTGGCGGTTCCCTCACTACGAGAAGCCAAGTTACAGGGAACCAGGCAGAGGGCCTTCTCTGTGGTGGCGCCCACCCTGTGGAACACCCTCCCTTCAGATGTCAAAGAGAACAACAACTATCAGACCTTTAGAAGACATCTGAAGGCAGCCCTGTTTAGGGAGGCTTTTAATGTTTTATAGATTATTGTATTTTAATGTTATTTTGGAAGCCGCCCAGAGTGGCTGGGGAGACCCAGCCAGATGGGCGGGGTATAAATAATAAATTATTATTACCATATATTATTATAAAGGCAGGAAACATATTTAACAACAACAACAACAACAACAACAACAACAACAACAACAACAACCAAACAAATTATCTGGAAGCCATTTTCTGGATCCGATACCATTTTCTAGGATCCCATCAAACCATGGGATGATTCTGCATGATGCAAAGGCTATGCACAAATTAGTGGCTTAAAATGTCGTGAGGCTGTTCTCCCAACCACGTCGCAAGTTGTTGCAAGTTGCAAGAAGGGATGCCTTCACCTGATGTGCATTACCTGTTTGGTCTCCCTGCCCCTGCAACCCCCTCACCTCCCATTCATGAGTCTGTGAGCACCTAGAAAGGAACGCTGTGATCACTAAAAGTCAGCATGGGTTTCTGAAAAATAAGTCATGTCAGACTAATCTGATCTCATTTTTTGACAGAATTACAAGCCTGGTAGACGAAGGGAACACTGTGGATGTAGCCTATCTTGATTTCAGCAAGGCCTTTGACAAGGTGCCCCATGATATTCTTGTAAAGAAGCTGGTAAAATGCGGGCTAGACAATGCTACCATTCATTGGATTTGTAACTGGCTGACTGACCGAACCCAAAGGGTGCTCATCAATGGCTCCTCTTCATCCTGGAGAGAAGTGACTAGTGGGGTGCCACAGGGTTCTGTCTTGGGCCCAGTCTTATTCAACATCTTTATCAATGACTTGGATGATGGGCTTGAGGGCATCCTGATCAAGTTTGCAGATGACACCAAATTGGGAGGGGTGGCTAATACCCTAGAGGACAGGATCACACTTCAAAATGACCTTAACAGATTAGAGAACTGGGCCAAGGCAAACAGGATGAATTTTAACAGGGAGAAATGTAAAGTACTACACTTGGGCAAAAAAAATGAAAGGCACAGATACAGGATGGGTGATACCTGGCTTGAGAGCAGTACAAGTGAAAAGGATCTAGGAGTCTTGGTAGACCACAAACTTGACATGAGTCAACAGTGTGATGCAGCAGCTAAAAAAGCCAATGCAATTCTGGGCTGCATCAATAGGAGTATAGCATCTAGATCAAGGGAAGTAATAGTACCACTGTATTCCGCTCTGGTCAGACCTCACCTGGAATACTGTGTCCAGTTCTGGGCACCACAGTTCAAGAAGGATATTGACAAGCTGGAACGTGTCCAGAGGAGGGCAACCAAAATGGTCAAAGGCCTGGAAACGATGCCTTATGAGGAACGGCTTAGGGAGCTGGGTATGTTTAGCCTGGAGAAGAGAAGGTTAAGGGGTGATATGATAGCCATGTTCAAATATATAAAAGGATGTCATATAGAGGAGGGAGAAAGGTTGTTTTCTGCTGCTCCAGAGAAGCGGACACGGAGCAATGGATTCAAACTACAAGAAAGAAGATTCCACCTAAACATTAGGAAGAACTTCCTGACAGTAAGAGCTGTTCGACAGTGGAATTTGCTGCCAAGGAGTGTGGTGGAGTCTCCTTCTTTGGAGGTCTTTAAGCAGAGGCTTGACAGCCACCTGTCAGGAATGCTTTGATGGTGTTTCCTGCTTGGCAGGGGGTTGGACTGGATGGCCCTTGGGGTCTCTTCCAACTCTATGATTCTATGATTCTATGATTCTATGAAGTTGTCCTTTGCGCATGGGCTGTCATCTGTGGAGCTGCTGTCATCTGCACATGTTCAATAGGTGTCTCAAATGTATGCACCACAGCTTGTCTGCGAACAGAATGTGGCTTAAGTTTTCCTTTGGGGTCAAAGTTGCTCTGCTGCTGAATTTTGAGGGGGCTTGGCTCCCTCAAAAAACACATTGGGGCCCCCCCGAAACTGCCATGCCCCCCAGGAGTTGGCGCATCTTCTACTGCTCTACATGAGCTCAGAGCAATATCATATTCTGTTTAGCTCCGAACCCAAAGCAGTAAAAAATAGACCACATTGCCAAGGCCCCCATAAACCAAAAGCATAAAAACAAATTGGGTAGTTTAATTTAAAATCAAATTAAAATGATAATCACTAGTGATAATAAACCTGTAAACAACGCTGAGTTTTATTGTTATTTATACAGAAGCGATGAAAACATAAAAATGACTGAAAGGTGCCGGGAACTGCATTCATGCTGACATGTATGCGGAAGGGCACAGTTCACCCCGGACTATTCTGGGGGCAAACATTTTAATGGGATCAGTGAATTGCGCTTGGCAGAGGAGGCATTAAAAGAAATATGTGTTACGGATGCATGGAGATCAGTTTGCTACACGGTGAGAAACACACAGCGATGTAAGGCAAAATACTTTCCTTTGCTATATTTTAGGAATGCATAGTGCATGGGTACAAGGCAGTCATATTTGAGCCAGCGTAGTCTAGTGGTTAGAGCCTTGGAAGCCATGAAGCTCCCTGGGTGACCTTGGGCCGGTCACTTTCCCTCAGCCTAACCTACCTCACAGGGTTGTTGTGTGGATGAAGTGGGGAGGGGCAGTGCTATTTTTCTAGAAAAAGAGGTGCTGGAACTTACCACGAATGACTCCCTCTTCCTTGCGCCATGGCAATGGCACCCGCCTGAGAGGGGCTGCAACTGGGTCCTGGTGAGTTGCCTCTGAAAAAAAGCCCCGGGGGGGGGGGGCCATGTACACCAACTTTAGTTCCTTGGGTGAAAAGGTGGTATATAAATCTATAAAATAATTCAATCATGATTAGGAACAGTGCCATTTTTCCAGAAAAAGAGGTGCCGGAGCTCACCATGAACCAGTGTGGTGTAGTGGTTAAGAGCGGTGGTCTCGTAATCTGGGGAACCGGGTTCGCGTCTCCGCTCCTCCACATGCAGCTGCTGGGTGACCTTGGGCTAGTCACACTTCTTTGAAGTCTCTCAGCCCCACTCACCTCACAGAGTGTTTGTTGTGGGGGAGGAAGGGAAAGGAGAATGTTAGCCGCTTGGAGACTCCTTCGGGGAGTGATAAAGCGGGATATCAAATCCAAACTCTTCTTCCTCTTCTTCTTCTTCTTCTTTTCTTCTTCTTCTTCTTCTTCTTCTTCTTCTTCTTCTTCTTCTTCTTCTTCTTCTTCTTCTTCTTCTTCTCCCTTGTTCTCTTAGAACGGCCATGTCACCCACCTGAAAGGTGCAGGGACTGAGTGAAAAAACAAGCTGGGAAAAAGCCCTGAATTTCAGAGTTTTGCCAGTTTTTTGTCTTAAGACCTTTCACCAGGGCCTGGACACTCCACACACAGACAGCCTCATTTTAAATTCTTCTTCTTCTTTGGCGATCCCTTGTAGCCGGGTAAGATTGCCTTCCATGAACACCGTCTTAACAGTGAGTCCACTCTTGTCCCAGTGGAGACCCTGATTAGGAGATATATATAAAAAAATTAAAATAATCACAACAAAGATTATGAACAAATGCTGCTTAAGATTTTTTAAAATATATAACCCTGACATATCCAGGCCTTCTGGGCTTGCTGGCCCTTCCCACCATGGACACACAAGACCTCAAAAGGGCCTGTGGACCTTTAATTGTTTTTCAAGGGGGTGGGCATCCAGGAAAAAAAGGATTTGGGAATCCCACCTGCCATCAGCGTACTGAGATATGAAAAAGTGCTCTTGATGTTCCCTTGGGCTTCCCTCTTCTTCTACCATCGCTCCACTTTTAACCCACCTACCCCACCTTGTTGTCACCCCCCTGCAGGTTTTAGCAGAGATTTTGGGGGGGAGGATCCCGCTGGATGCAATGAAACTGACGCCCGAGTCCACAGGCATGCCTAGGATTGCACTGGAAATGTATGTCAAGAGTTAGGGAGCCTTGCTGCATCTGTCGGACGGAAAACATTCTACCTGCATCGAAACAACAGCAGGCACAAAATATTCCTAGGGACACCCTATTTGTTTTATGCTTTAAGCACGTTTGATGTTCCAGTCCTCCCTCAAACATCTGCTCTGCCAATATATAAATAGGCAGTTGACGTGAAAGCGCAGTCCTGTGCTATTAACACAGTTGCGTTCCATAGATGTACTTAACATCCATCCGATGAATAATTATCTTTGCTAGAATGCGCTCTGACATGCCCTGGGACTTTCCCTGCCACCTTGGCAAACTTTGCTATGCAATTAGCGCTGGTTACTTTTCACTGCCAACCTTTAAACACTTCCTTTTAATAGATCTCTCCAGGCTGCTTGAGGATATAGGCTGGCTGCTCTTCCTTCAACGGATCTTAACTTAGACCCAAAGCTTCCCACATTGCCTGCCACTGCCTGAGTACGAAAACAGCATAAGCTGAAAGGATGGAAGGGCCATTCCCGACTGTCACTATTTTGCAGGTGGGATTCAGGCGCATGCAGGAACTTTCGGTTTGCACAATTAAAATGAATTTGGAATACTCTTGCACAACAAACCGGCGTTATAAAAAAACCCAGACTTTTTGCAGTAAGGAAAGTGATGGGGAATTTGCCTTAGAGAGCGGGATAGCAACTGCTTGATATGACGGCGTGTAAGCATCCTGAAAACTCTGCACAAACAAATCAGGATTAATGCTCAATAATCAGCTAATCTGGGTGCGACCTTAGATTTTATCATTTATTTATTTTTTAACTGAAAGACCTTTCCTTTCGCTGTTTTTCCCTCCACCAACACCTCAAGAGAACTTCAGAAAACAGAAGAGCAGATGTCTCAGGTGCTGTCTATTTCTAGGCTATATACCATTCCAGACAGAAGAATTTTCTAATGCCTTTTTTAAAATAAAAAGAATAGAAGAGACTCCACATATCCCCTGTGGCATATGTATACAGTTGCATACATGTAAAAAGTATTTTTATGGGGTCAAGCAGTCAAAGATTGCCCCCCTCTCCTCCCACTTAGTCTGAAATAGTGTGGCCCAGCAAAAATAAAAAAGTATCAGGTGGGTCTTCTGCCTGTCTGCATTGAATCTCTGGCCCCCATTTCCCATGAGGATGAGCCATTTAGTTGGCAATGCAAGGGTTTGTCCTACAATATTT
This sequence comes from Darevskia mixta, assembly GCA_034641385.1. Taxonomy (NCBI): domain Eukaryota; kingdom Metazoa; phylum Chordata; class Lepidosauria; order Squamata; family Lacertidae; genus Darevskia; species Darevskia mixta. The sequence goes on from JAWWNH010000017.1 coordinate 23,889,650, forward strand.
ACAGATAACTATAAAATCTCAGCAGCAGCCGTCATTTATCAAGGCTTAAAAGCTAATAAATGACTCATGGCACTGGAAAAAGGTTCAAGGCATCAACCAATCCCAAACCACCCTCGTCCTGACATGATATTCTATACCTGAAAATTTCTTGTCTTCGGGTTCTGTTTTTTTTAATAATTAAAAAAAAGAAAATCCACAGATGCAGATTCCAGTGTCTTTCACCGGCTTGTCCATATGACAAACTGCACTTAAAAGGTTCATCACATAGACAAAAGGCTCAGTCTAAAAAACCTACTTAGTAATTTCAACATATATGAGTTGCTCGAAGTCACCGACGCAACCCCTCAAGGCTTTCGAAGTACAACTCCTGGTCCCTAATAGGCTGGTTTTGAACTTAGAGAATGGCAAGAGATGTTGCCTTCCCTGCCCTCAGACGCCTGCTTCATGTGGCTGCAAGCCACGCTTCTGTTACGCACTGATAAAATAAGCTAATTACGCTCCCATCTCTTCCACCTCATTTCGGCTGTTAAAATTTATTGCCGGGAAGGGTTCATCGGGGACGTTTTCATAACCAAAGGCAAATGCTTCTTCATTGTTAAGACAGCCTCCAAGTCAACTAGTAGCAATCACTAGGACCTCCAGACAAGGTTGGGTAATATATTCAAAGTGAATGAATGAATGAATGAATGAATGTTTATTTGCGTCAGCCATAGCAGTAAAACAACAATACGATATTCAAAGAATAGAAATAAAAAGTCAATGATATAAAATACATTTTAGGGTTTTGAATCAATAGTCAAATAGTGGACCTTATTCTGATTGCCCCAGCTAAAAACTTTGCCACCTTTGCTGTCACCTGCTCATCTTGATCTGCCAAGGAAAAGGACACTGGGGCAGTGATTGGGCGACCCGGAATGGGCAATAAAAGAGGGGTGATAATCTCATTCCTCAAGTCTTTATCAAGAGTGAAAGTCAGAAGGGCATGCGCCACCGATTCGGGACTGCCATCTCCACAGGGACATAAGCGTTTTTCGTGTGGAATTTATTGGAATCGTCCCTCAAGTCCAGCCGAGGGCAATACTTTTTGCTACGTTTTGCATTCGTTTTAAGAGTGGTTTTCAACTACTCTGTGTGTGGGAAGGAGGGAGGGAGGAGGCGCTGCCAAAAAGGAAGGATTACGTTCCTTCCTTTCTATCTCAGAAGGAAAGAGCATCCAAATTGCCTAAATATATAAAGAGGTTAGGAAAGGTCTCTTGTCTTTCTACGCCTCAGCTAATGAATTTCCTGTGTGTCCCAACAAGGAATGCTACTCGCTTTTGGCTACTTGACAGGTTCAGACATGGTTTTCTGCTAGAAGGGGGCAGATTACAGAATGAGATATGGAAGATTTTCAGAAAACATGCATAGCACATTAGATAATTTGGGGTGAGGGTGGGGAGTCACATTTACTTTTCATTTTAAAAAATAAAAAAAAATAGGTGGGTTGCTGTTAGGACCACGGTGCTGGGGAGAGGGGAGTGTAGCACCTGTTTGCTTTCCCCAACAGGGTAAATAAACAGCATCAAGGGAGAAATGTTCAGCAGGAAAGTGGAACAGGAAAAACTGTTGTCCTTCCTCCCCGCAGTGCTGTGGTCCTGATCAACATCAGCCCCATCCCATCACAACTTCTGTGACATTTTTGTAAAACTGTGGAAATTCCTATTCACAGAACTCCCATGACACATCAAGGTTATCCCTCAAAAAACAAGAACTTTTTCTGATCTGCCGCTCAGTCCTGGCTGTGTTCTGTGGGACTAACTCCCAAGTCGAGGGACCAAGTGAAAAGGAAGGCAGGGTGTGGCCTTTTAGGGGGTAAAATTATTATTATTATTATTATTATTATTATTATTATTATTATTATTATTTGCAAATTTCTTCAGCGAGTGGTGTTTTGGGGTTTGAGGGATTCAAATCTGCTATTGTGGGTGGTTTTTTTTTTTTTTTGCAATTGGACAACATTTAGCTTGGTATGTCTTTATTTGATGAAGCAGCACCGAAACTGCTTTCAGAAAAGCAAACAATTTTAATTTTGCCTTCTGGAAATGCCAGACAGTGCTAAATAAGTTTTCCTACTCCTACTATATAACATAACTGCAAGTACATGTATATTTTTTATTTCTTGTCAAAAGAAATATGCATTTTGTCCCTGCTGATATTTCAGAAGATCTTAACATTTGGCATGGTGCCTCATGACTCCACAGTCCTGATAATCCTAAATCTTACAAGATCCTGAGAACTGAAGTTTCAAAACAAAAGCAAAACACAACAGCCGTATAAAGCCTCTATGAGGGAAGTGTAAACCTACTTTATTTATTTATTTTTATGTATGTATTTATTTAAACCTATTTCCTTTGTTATCTCGCCACCTACATGTCCATTAGATGGGAAAATACATTATTAAAAATGCAAAAACAATTTCAGCACAAAATTGTTGTTGTTATCAATTTATAAACCGCTTAATCACAAATGTCTCTAAGCGGTGTACAATAAAAAAAGGGAAAAAAACAGTCGATGAATGTAAAAATCAGAAGTCAGTTAAAACTCTCCTGGAATTTTTTTTTAAAGTACCGTGTTTCCCCTATTTTAAGACACCGTCTTATATTTTTTTTTCTCAAGAAAACGCACTATGGCTTATTTTGAGGGGATGTCTTATTTTTATTACGTAAGCCCAGCCCAGCCTTTTCCTTGGCGCCCTCCAGAACTGCGCCTATCACTATGGCTTATTTTCGGGGTACGGCTTATATTTCGTAATTGCGAAAAAATCCTGCTATGGCTTATTTTACGACTACATCTTAAAATAGGGGAAACAGGGTATTTGGGAAGTTCAACAGGAGGGGGCCCTGTCTGACATCAACTGAAAAAAGTTCCATAAAACTGGGCCCACAATACAGAACACATGGCTTTTCTTAGGTGGTCAGGAACAAACTGAGTGAGGTCCTATGGGATTTACGACAGAGACTGTGCCTTACTTTCAAGCTCTTCGTTTTCTAATGGTGAATCTACTACCTCAAGTGGGTGTGGAGGGGAAGGGAGTCGTTCTCAAGCTTTCTCCACAACCAGAGGGACTAGAAACTTGCCTTTGTGTAAGTGGAGATCCTGGGAACATGGCAGGCAAAGCATTACCAAGCATCATCAACATATGTTCATCTGCTACTTGTATGTAAGCTGCTTTTAAAATACCTGTACTAATCTGCTGTCACCTAATTAAAGAAATTCTAGACAATTAATCATATGTGTTTTCGTCAACAAATTGATTCATTGACCAAATTTCAGTAGTTCTGAAGCAAAAAAGCATAGTTTGGTTTTTAGGTGATCCTCATGTGTCAGTTGGGCATAACTGTAAACTGGTTGTTGTTGTTGTTGTTGTTGTTGTTGTTGTTGTTGTAGTAGTAGTAGTAGTAGTAGTAGTAGTAGTAGCAGAGAGAGCCTGTGACCCATTTGAAACAAAAGCAATTTGAGAATAGAACTATTTGCCCAAGTCCTTTAGTCACACAAACTTACAATTCAATCTTTCCGCAACCTTAGATCTGTTGACCTGATCTAACCTTCCAGTTCTCCGTTCTGTTAATATATGCAACAGAAACTTGATTTCCTAATCTTCTCCAGTGTTAACATCAGCATTTGTCTTTCACAGAGCATATCAACTGATGTGTTAAACATGTCATACACTTTGTGAAGCAGCACATTCTTCCGAATTCTCTCCAGTAACTCTGAAGCCCATTAATCCACCATAGGAATTCTTTTGTAGATTAAGGAATAAAATGGGGGATCCATATATCAAAGCATGAGATATACAAGCCAAGGCACATTTTCTCCTACTTTGTCTATATATCATTCTCCAAAGAGAGAGAGAGGAAAAGTCTGTTAGAAAAAGAGGAAAAAATATTTCCCGCTTAATATGTTATTTATTGCATTTATACCCCACCTTATTTTTCTTAAAAAAATAAATAAATAGAAATATGAAAAGTAGCTGTCATAGTTTTCAGTTTGATTAAGCTATTATGGATGCGTAGTTTTCATATTTGCAGGGCCGGCGCGTCCATTAAGGCGAACTAGGCCGTCGTCCAATCCCTGCGTCCGTCCGTCTGGGACATGCGCAGTGGAAAATTTCCACTGACACACGGACGGCGGACGCAGGGACACAGGGAGATTATTATATAGGAAGAGCACCTAGGTGTACGTTCAGGCTTCAAGTAAATTAGCATGCAGTAATTTGGAACTTTACTGAAATAGCTCAGACACTGTAATTTCTCCCATTTGAGGCGCAAGCTTGTTGTTCATGTGCAGTAATGGTTGGACGTCTTCCATCACGGGAGTGACACTATTCAAATATTTGCTGAGAGGCACAAGTAATTTCCTATCTTTCTCCATTACCTGTTAACCCCATTACGGCAGATCTCCAGCCTGATTCTGGAGATAACGAGAAAATACTACTCTCTTTGTAACAGTATTTTCTCCTGTACCGGTAGTAAAGTGGGAAAGAAACGTTAGCATTGTAAAACCGCCACTGGCAGACAGTAATTCAACGTCGCCTTGGCAATTTGTCGGTGGTTGCATTGTAGAAATTTTGCAGAAGGATAACAGGATTCAAACGCACCTTTGTATCAAGTTCCTAAATGGGCATCGATGTTCCATTAATGTTCCCAACCTCTACAGTGCATACCCTCCAACCTTCCTCAGATGAAAATTGCGACATTTCTCACTCGCCCTCCAATGACCCTCCTCAACCCCTCCATTTTTATCCCCCCCAACAGAGCATTTCCTGTGCCGCCACCGCTGCCCCAATGGGACACAGCACACACAACCTCCGCCATCCTGAGAAAACCCTTTAATCCTGATTTTATTTTATTTTATTCTTTGTTAGATTTACCAAAGATTGTTGTTGTTGTTTAGTCGTTTAGTCGTTCCGACTCTTCGTGACCCCATGGACCAGAGCACGCCAGGCGCTCCTGTCTTCCACTGCCTCCCGCAGTTTGGTCAGACTCATGTTGGTGGCTTCGAGAACACTGTCCAGCCATCTCGTCCTCTGTCGTCCCCTTCTCCTTGTGCCCTCAATCTTTCCCAACACCAGGGTCTTTTCCAGGGAGTCTTCTCTTCTCATGAGGTGACCAAAGTATTGGAGCCACAGCTTCAGGATCTGTCCTTCCAGTGAGCACTCAGGGCTGATTTCCTTAAGAATTTATAGATTTGATCTTCTTGCAGTCCATGGGACTAAAGATTACTTAAAGTAAAAGGTTAAAACTACCCAAATAAGCTTGCCTTCTAAACTGCAAAGAGCTGCCCTCTGTCACTGGTGCCATGTCTGTGGGGCTGAGGGTGCCCAGGCACCCACAAAATTTACAGTGATGGACCAGGCCCCCTCGATATTTCCGTGGGTGCGCCAGGAGCCTCTCCCAGCTTGTGATGTCACACACGCATGCTGGGCACCCACAATGTTGGGCGGAACCCTGTGCGCCTGCCCTCTGCTGAACTTACAAACATGAGGAAGGAAGGATAATATCCAAGGAATATATCCTCTCCTGGCATCTATGCACATCCCTACAAAAGGCACATCCTACAAGGTGTGCTATTTGTGTTGCGGCTAACTTGCATCTCAAATTGCAAATAACGCACCCACCCCAAAAGTCACCCACATGGGGTTGCCTGTTGACCATAGCAGTGCAGAAAGCAAGAGTAAGCACACTTCATTGCTGCTTGGAATCCAAGGAATTTAATCCCCGATGATGATGATGATGATGATGGTGATGATTAATATACCTCCCTATACCCAGAGGTCTCAGGATGGTTCACAGAAAAGATCAACATAAAAACTACAATATATATAATCAAAATAAAAACAACAACCCAATAACACCCCCCCCAAAAGAGCCACATTTTAAAAAGGGTAAAGGATATAGGATCATAAATATATTATTACATGCCAGGAAGAATTCAGTAAATAGACCTCACACTTCTTTAAGTCGTACTTCCAGAGTTCCACACTTGCCTTTCCAGGCATGCAATATCTGGTTACAGGACTTTTGCATGTCTAGATGATTCTGTGGAAGAATGTCACGCATATAAACGAGGCCATAATTCAAATATTCGTCAACAGTGTAATAACCAGATTTGATGTATGGAACCAGATGAGTAATATTATATGGTATGTCTAAAGATAACTTAAGAGAGGAGAAACTGAAGACCGGCAGGGCAATTAATTTCGTACCGAAATCAGTCACACCACCTGGGCATGTTATCAGGACTCCTCTTGGAGACGGGGGGGGGGGGGTGAGTCAGGAATGCCCCTGTCGCGTTGTGGCTACCAATTGGGGTTTGTGGCTCAAGTTACACAGTAAGTTCTTTGAGGCAAGTCTAGACGTTCTATCAAAGAACCGCTTTTGGTTTTGCCGAGCTGTAGATAAATCACAGTTACACACTTGTCATTGGACTGTTGTGAAGGGTGCGCTCCTGTACAGATGTGCAATATGAAAACTCCCTCCATCTCCTGCTCTTTCATTGTAATGAAGAGTAGGTTTCCCAGTGATCAAAAGGGGAACAAAAAGGAGTTCAGCCCCTGGTGATACAGGAGACCTTGGTGTATTTGCTCCTGAAGTTACGTGGGTATTAATCTGATGTGAATCTCTTGCAGCTTTGTCTGAATGGCAAACTTAATCCTAAGCCTTTTAACTTCTCCTATGCTTGATCACCGAAAATTGGGGCATTTTGGGGTAGAGGACCTTGTTAAAATGCAGGCAATTTGTTTTCCTTGCCAACAATGTAATCTGACAACCATATTAAGGAGACCTTGCCTATTCTGACGGCGTTTAGACTCTCTGTATTATGTTACCTTCAACTGTTTAACAGCTGGAAGGGATCTTCTTCCTTCCTTCACATTCTCGCAATAATTTTCCTGGGAGAAAGTCTAATTTACTGGAATAATAATAATAACCTCACCCTTCTGACTGGGTTGCCCCAACCATTCTGGGCTGCTTCTAACATATATAAAAACATAATAAAACATTACGCAACAAAAAGCTTCCCTAAACAGGGCTGCCTTCAGATGTCTTCTAAAATTCAGATAGTTGTTTATTTCTTTGACATCCAATGGGAGGGCATTCCACGCAACGGGTGCCACTACCAAGAAGACCCTGTGCCTGGTTCCCTATAGCTTCACTTCTTACAATGGGGGAATCGCCAGAAGACCCTCGGAGCTGGACCTCAGTGTCCGAGATGGACAATGGGGGTGGAGATGCTTCTTCAGGTATACTGGGCCGAGGCTATTTAGGGCTTTAAACAAGAACAAACTTAGTTTTTTGTTTTTTTTTAAATACTATTTATTAAATTTTATACACATAAAAAACAACAACAAACAGATAAAAATTAAACAAACAAACACATCACAAAATACAAAAAACAGATTCAAAACATACAAAAAAGAAAAACTTTGAAAACATACAATAAAAAAGTCCGTAAAACCTTGCTTTCTAACATTATCTAGTGACTTCCTCCCACTCTTCCCTTTACGCTTGTCATTGTCTTACTTTTTTAGCAATTCCTTTTCATGTTCCTCACTAAATCTCTAAATCTTCTCTTGTACATATTTCTCTTATCTTATTCCAACTTAACTTCTACTGTACAAGTCTTATGTATCCATATTACCTTACTTCTTAAAATTACTATATTCTTATATTTCTTCTTATTTCCTTTTCTTATCTTTTACTACCTTATATCACTTGATACTATAAACTATTGATACTCTCTAGCTATTTTTTACTATTAAATACCATTCTATTTCTTAACATATTCTCTAAATTTCCCCCAGTCTCTTTCCACCACTTCTTCCCCCTGGTCACGGAGTCTCGCGGTCAGTTCGGCAACTTCCGAATACTCCATCATCTTCATCTGCCATTCTTCAATCGTTGGTAATTCCTTTGTCTTCCAGTATTTTGCAACTAAGATCCTTGCTGCTGTTGTGGCATACAAAAACAGAGTGTGATCTTCCTTAGGCAACTCATGGTTGACCATTCCGAGTAAGAAGGCCTCTGGTTTCTTTACAAACGTGTATTTAAACACTTTTTTCAATTCGTTATATATTGCTTCCCAGAAGGCCTTCATCCTCGGGCAGGTCCACCACATATGGTAAAACGTTCCTTCAGTCTTCTCACATTTCCAACATTTGTTATCTTGCAAATGATAGATTTTTGCTAATTTGACTGGGGTTAGATACCACCTATACATCATTTTCATTACATTTTCTTTCAAAGCATTACATGCAGTAAACTTAATCCCTTTCTTCCACAGTCTCTCCCAGTCCACCATCATTATATTATGTCCGACATCTTTTGCCCAGTCTATCATTGCAGATTTGACTAGTTCATCCTGTGTATGCCACCCCAGCAACAAATTGTACATTCTAGACAAAGTTCCAGTTTTAGGTTCTAACAGTTCTGTTTCCAATTTGGATTTTTCCGACTGGAATCCTACTTTCTTATCCAGTTTAAAAATCTCATTAATTTGGTAATAACTAAACCAGTCCCATAATTCGGATTGCAACTCTTCAAAGGGTTTCAACCTGACGCTTTGCCCATCTTCTATCAGGATCTCACTGTATTTTGGCCACTTGGATTCCATATTTGTTCTTTTTGCCATTTTAGCTTCCAATGGTGATAGCCATCTGGGTGTTCTCCTTTCTAGCAAATCCTTGTATTTTATCCACACTCTAAACAGTGCTTTTCTTACGATATGGTTTTTAAAGCCTTTGTGAGCCTTTACTTTGTCATACCACAAATATGCGTGCCACCCAAATTTATTGTCCCAACCTTCCAAATCCAGCACGTCCGTATTCTCTAGTAACATCCAGTCCTTAAGCCAGCAGAATGCTGCAGCTTCAAAGAACAAACTTAGTTGGTCTCTAAGGTGCTACTGAAAGGATTTTATTTTATTTTTTTGCTATGGCAGACCAACACGGCTACCTACCTGTAACTAGGGCTTTAAAGGTCAGCACCAACACTTTGAATTGTGCTCGGAAATGTACTGGAAGCCAATGTACCGGTAGGTCTTTCAGGACTGGTCCCAGCAACTGCTCCCAGTCACCAGTCTGGCAGCCACATTCTGGATTAATTGTAGTTTCCGAGTCACCATTTTAAATAAATGCTCTAAAATGCTCAGATAGAAGAAGAAGAGTTTGGATTTGATATCCCGCTTTATCACTACCCGAAGGAGTCTCCAAGCGGCTCACATTCTCCTTTCCCTTCCTCCCCCACAACAAACCCTCTGTGAGGTGAGTGGGGCTAAGAGACTTCAGAGAAGTGCGACTAGCCCAAGGTCACCCAGCAGCTGCATGTGGAGGAGCGGAGACGCGAACCCAGTTCACCAGATTACGAGTCTACTGCTCTTAACCACTACACCACACTGTATGTAGTTTGAGTTCCACCACACCTGAAATATGCCTATAAATTTCAAACTGAGCTTTGAAAGAGCAAGCAAGAAAGGGATGCTTGCTGTACTCTCAGGAGCCACAGAGTCCAGCTCTTTCCATAAATAGGAATGGCTTCAACTTTTAGCTTGCATCAAACGATGATGCTCTTCCTTTTGTAGCTTTTCTGGATTTCCAGTCATAAGGAGGTTTCTTGGTTAAATACAGCTAAGCTGAACTGGTGGTAACCAAGCCTTTTCTAAATTGCTGGATCTGCCTTCCAGCTGCAGTAGCCCCTGCCAAGCCAAATGGGAAATTCATCCTGAAATGTTTCGAGAGCTGCAGTTTGAAATGTGTCCCAGCAGCGCCAGAAATGCAGCTTTCCAATGCTGCTGTCACTCTGTGGCAGCGTGGCCAGCTGCTTGGTTGGGAAGATCATGAAAACTAGATGCAGCAAAGAAGACAGGAAAAGACAAGAAGGAAGAAGCATCCATTAAAAAAACCACCACAGTTTTTTTTTTTTTTAAATATGCTTGCAGTTGATTTATAAATTACAAGGGGGAAGAAAAAGAGAACCAAGGCAGAACTTCTTTACACACTGGGAGTAATTCCCATTGAACACGGTGGTACTTGCTTTCGAGTAAATATGCATATGATTGTAAGATCAAGAAACTGAGAAGAAGAAACCAAGGCAGGGAAAAGATCTCAATGGGGTGAGAATGAGGGACACAATCCATTTTATGGGGCAGGAACGTCCATAACTTTAAATCGGTTGAGTATTTTTCAGGTTGAACAAAGCAAATGGAAGGAGGCAGGTATAAAATGGTCTTTGCTTTTCCAGAAGTAATTTCCATTTTTTAAAAATAAATAATGGTTTTTCAGATTAAAATTTTGCAGTCACATATCCAACATACAACATAAAGTCAAGATTCCAAGGAATCTCTTAGACTTCCCTCCTCCCCTTTGTGGGTCCTACTGTCAGTCATTTCCTCCTGCGTCTTTTATGACAATCCAGTTATTTTACCTCTCCATTGTGTCCAAAATCCACCATTAAACTACAAGTGATATTCCAATCCTACCAGCGATTTTAACTGTTTACAATGGTTTTTAAGATCGATTATAAATCCTCCCCCATTCTTTATTAAAACTTTGGTCTTCCTGATTCTTCCGGTCATTTTAGCCATTTCGGCATAATCCATCAACTTGATCTGCCATTCTTCTCTGGTCGGGACTTTATCTTCTTCCCAAACTTCCAGTTTGCTGTGCTATTATTATTTTGCCCTGCAATTAAGAGGATTCCCTCCTCCGCTGCTAACACAAGGGAGGGAAGCATCCATTTCAGCTAAAGAGCTCATCGTGCCATTTCCCCCTTAACCTCTCCTTCAGAGAGAGAGAGAGAGGGAAGAAAGCTTTGAAATGGGCATTGTGTGTGTGTGTGTGTGCTGGCACAATGCCACAAAATGTTGTTTACATTTGGCCATCAGACTCACATCAGATAAGAGCCAGTTTCTTTAAGAATGATTTTTTTTTAAGCACTAAATGCACTTGTGAAGATGAATAGACTCCAGGAAGGGTCCTTATTAACTCTGACGATTAATAATATAATACCGAGTTGTTTTGCTGCCAAGGTATTTTCCACTCCAGAGAGGAAGGCAATGCTAATTAAAACAATTCCTCCCGCCCGCCGCCCCTGTTAGGGTGACAAGAAAAATCATTGTTGCAAAAGCTAAAAACACCCCTCACCATTAGACACCCGGCACATGATGAAGCGGTGAACATTATTTCGAATCCGTAAGGCTGATAGTTATGCAAGGCCAGTTTCATCTGGCGTGGTCTTTGAAATGCAGGGGCCTTTGTGCATCGTGCAAAGAGGGCTGCCCCTTTCCGTAGGGTTTGGGAACAGGGTGCGAGAGGAGACCTTTCTCGACACACAGGAAAGAGTTCAGCTTCTTTGAGGAGTGACAGACATAGGGCACATCCGCTCCATGCATTTTTGAAGCACTATTGTCCCCCACGAACTAAGCAGAGTGGAAGATTATGAGTCACGGGGACATGGAGAGAGCGTGTAGGAACTTAACAGTGCTCAGCTTGTTTATTAGTTGCTGTTCTGCTAATGTTGTTAATGGTCTCAAGGAATTTGTATGCCAAGACCTTTCCTAGTTGGTTCATGAGTGTTTTCCAAAACCTTCTTGCTATCTCACATTCCCACCACATGTGCTAAAACAAAACAAAATACAACTCCCAGATATTCCGACGTGGTTGTTCCAGATTTGGTACTGATACAGCAGCAGAGAGACGGGCTGTAACAAACTGCAGTGCCGGCAGCAACCCAGGCAGGGAGACAGGCTAGATTTAATAGGCAATGAGGTGCACACTCACTGTAACAGTTACACTTCTGTGGGCAGCAATAGCTGCAAATTACCGTGCAACTCTTCATTACCTTTCTCTTACTGTAGTCGGAGAGGAAATCAAGATGATATTTTCAAGCTCTAGGATTCCGCTCCAGAGACGGTACAGAATTTCTTACAACCAGAGGGTGTTGTGGAAGCTGTTGGACCAATTCTGGAGCCCCCTAAGAAAGGGGACGTTAATACAGCTGCCATTGCAAACAGAATATCACTGGCTGCTGTGCTTGTTGGTGGTGCTTGAGAAATGTCAGCTCTATGCTGAAATACAATAACACAGTTGAGCAGCAGATAACAGTAGCTGTACTTGGGAATGCAATGCTGGTGGGGTCAGGAGGACAAGACAATGAGATAGTCATTCGTTATACTACTTACACATCACTTACACATGGGGAAACCCAGCCAGAAGGGTGGGGTATAAATAATAAATCATCATCATCATCATCATGCCACAGAGCTTCAGAAGACGTGACTTTAGGGATTCCTCAGCTGAGAACTGACACTCAAACCACTCTCATTTCCATGCAATGTTGAACTTATTTGTCTTAAAACTGGTTGCCGTTTGTACGTCACAATTCCATTATTCTACTAGGCAAACATGCAGTTTGATATCAGATGCTAAATTGAAAATCCCAGTAATTGCACTGTTTGCTTTTAAAAATGATTTTAAAAATGAGTCCGTAAATGACTGTGGAGGCCAATTCTGGATCTACACATCCTTCCAAAGTGGGGACATTAGTTTCCGTGCAGGAGTTGATCACGGTGTGGATTTGCCAAGTGTGCCTTCCTCTTAGCACATTTCTCCCTTGTGTCCTGAGTTTGAGTGTCTTCAAAACCCATGGCACCTTTGGCAAAGGCTGTTCTCCAATTGGAGCGCTCGCAGGCAAGTGTTTCCCAGTTGTCAGTGTTTATACTACATTTTAAAAGATTTGCCTTGAGACAGTTTTTAAACCTCTTTTGTTGACCACCAACATTATGCTGTTCATTTTTAAGTTCGGAATAGAGTAGTTGCTTAGAAAGACGATGATCAGGCATCTGCACAACATGACCAGTCCAACGAAGTTGATGTTGAAGAATCATTGCTTCAACACTGGTGATTTTTGCTTCTTCCAGAACACTGACATTAGTCCGTCTGTCTTCCCAAGTGATGTGTAAAAATTTTCGGAGACACCGTTGATGGAATCTTTCAAGGAGTTGGAGATGGTGTTTATAAGTGGTCCATGTTTCACAAGCGTACAGTAAATTTAATAGTACAATAGCTTTGTAAACAAGCATTTTGGTTTCTCTGCGAATGTCCCAGTCCTCAAACACTCTGCACTTCAATCGGAAGAAAGCTGCACTTGCAGAGCTCAGGCGATGCTGGATTTCGGCATCAATGTCAGCCCTTGTGGAAATTACTTCGCAGTTGGAACTCTTTTCACTAACATGTCAAAACTTACCAGCTGGAATATAAACCTTACAATAATTTGTTAATGTCCTTAGTCATCTGGAACAGAGAACCTTAAAAAACAAAAAACCCAAGTGCCAGACAAAGACAGATAAAGCTATAAATTTGCTCAGCTTGGACAAGGGAAAACAAACAGAGCCTTTTACCCAGCGAAGGTCATGTTAACTAAGTGCAACTGTGTAGCTCAAAACATCATTTCTCTCCAAACGTTGGCCCATTTGAGATCTCTCTCTTTTTGTTGAATTCTTCCAAAGCAAATACATTTAAAAAAGAAATACACAACCAAGTGTGGTGAGATAAGACATAATATATTGCTTCTGACAGCCTTGCTGTTAGCACACCGAAACATGTTATGAAATCGTGGTAGAACTGGAGAACGGAGTATGCATTCAAATGGGATTCACGTGGGATTTACTTGAAGACATTAAGTAAATATCACAACTAGAGCCGCTCTGATTTAGATGACAGCGATATGCTTTGTCTCCACAGTTGGAGGCCACAATGCTTCTGAATAGCAGTTGCTGGAAACCACAGCAGGGGATTCTGCTTGTGGGAATCCCTCAAGCATCTGATTGGCCACTGTGAGAATAGGATGGGCCACGGGCCTGATCCAGCATGCACTTCTTATTTATCTGTATAGTGCCCTTTAATAGAATTCCCCCTCTTCTCCCTCTGACCACTCAAGGTTGTCCTACCAACACTTCCTGGGCTCTGAGTCTTCTTCCCTTGGAGGTTCCCAGCTGGTTCCTCTCAACGTTCTTCTACGTCCAACCAGTCCATGACATCTGATTTGCCTCTTTGCAGTTCACCCTGGAACTTGAACAGTGCATGAGTCAGGGTCAGAAACAAAGTGTGGATCAGAGTTGGGTTACCTTCCCATACACAGAAGATACAAGAGGAGTATATTCGTCAGCCAAGGATGATAGAGCAATGGGGAAAGTTGAGGGCTCCTTTGGGTGTTATCTAGATTGCAGACCCTCCCTCCCTGCCTCCCCAAATACAAGCAAAAGGTTATACACATGAAAGAAGCACCAAATATAATATTGAAGACACACCAGTTTAGGCAAGCATTCATCTTAGCATTGGAAGGGACCATGAGGGTCATCTAGTTCAACTGCCTGCAATGCAGGAATCTTTTGCCCAACGTGGGACTTGCACTCATGACCCTGAGATTAAGAGATTCATGCTCTACCAACGGAGCTATCTGAACTTGATTCATAGGTGCCAGCTCCCTGGGGCCCTGGGTGCCCGAGTATCCACAAAAATCCCCATGAAGGGGCCAGGCACCCACGAATTTCAGGGCTAGGGCTGGGCAGTGCACCCACAATCATGTGGTCAAACTGGCACTCCTGTCTTGATCCATCTCTTTTATTGATTTTATAGCTGTTGAACTGTTGTACTTTTCATTGGATTATTTTATAGTATATTATAAATATGGGTATGATAATATTTTGGTGGAATTGTTTTCTTGTGGTCTTTTAAAGTTATGTATGGATTTTATAATCAATTTTATGCTAGTATGCCACCTAGAAGCCATTATGGCAGGTAAGGGGTACATGACACAATAAACAACAATAATAAATAATTGTTATATGGGGAGAAAAGAGTCTAATTCAGCATTATTTCCTGATAAGGTATTCAGCTAATATTGTAGTCATGGTGGAGTGTTCAAAAGATTGCGGCATTATCTGAAACGTGAGCCTTGTGTGCTCATTCAGACAATTCCCCTCCTGTCAGATTCCCAAAGCGTACAAAGCAAGCTTTAAATGGCCCTAACCTCATATTGCAGAATAAATCAACTGATTTGGAATCTCCTCCTATCATTCTTTCATCGTGGCCTGACTTAATTGCACTCTGCACTCATATATCTTGAAAATCATGATCATGTGTAGGTTGAATGAAAAATCCCCAGAGGAAAACAATTTAGCAGATGTGCAGTTGTATAAGGCCTTTTTCTCTCTGCCCCCCCAACCCAACAAACATTCTTGTTTTCTTGGCAATGCGCACACATTCCTAGAGAGCAAATTCTAATTATATACTGCTTTTCACTCCTAGGAATCCAAAGAAATCGGTTACATCAGTGCAAGTGTTCTGACAACAGGTTATTTTGTGTATCTCAAGGTGGGATTTAGAGACCAAAAACTGCCACTTTAACACCAGAGTTAACACTATTTCATGTTGGCTCAAGAAGGCTGCTAGAAAACAGGAATATAAGACCAATACCTTAACAAATGTATCCAGTAATGATGTTGGACTATGACTGAAATATACTCGGAGTCGAGTGTGGATTTCATGCTCTTTATTCAGCTCATAGTAGCAAGGAAATGAAAGTTCCCCCAGAACGTCTGCTTTATATACATTATTTACACAATGGGCCCCACATGATTGGCTAATTCCTGGATACTTCTGTAAGCCAATCAGGTTGCGGATTCACTTCCACCTGGAGCTGGATTGGGTGGCTCCTGCGGACCAATCAGACTGCTGCATTCTGGATCCTATTGTTCTAGGACCAATCAGACTGCTGCATTTTGGATCCTATTCAACTCAGTACATAACAATGACCAACGTTGCTTGTTTGCAACTTGCCTCTGGTCTTTGAAGCTCAAATCCCAATAGGGAGGTCGAAGTGCCTGGGACCAGCATAGATGCTCTCCTGGGCCTATATTTGGGCATAAAGCATTTGAGGCTTTCTGTATTGCAAAAGGGATTCTCCTGTGAGTTTCTTCTTCTTCTTCTTCTTCTTCTTCTTCTTCTTCTTCTTCTTCTTCTTCTTCTTCTCTTTGGCGATCACTCATAGCTGAGTAAGATTGTCTTCCATTAACACGGTTTTAACAATGAGGCCGTAAGTGACTGTGGAGGCCAATTCTGGATCCACACGTCCTTCCACAGTGGGGACATTGGTTTCCAGGCAGGAGTTGATCGCAGTGAGGGTTTGCCAAATGTGCCTTCCTCTTGGCATGTTTCTCCCTTTCGCCCTGAGTTTGAGCGTCTTCAAAGTCCATGATGCCTTTGGTAAAGGCTGTTCTCCAACTGGAGCGCTCGCAGGCAAGTGTTTCCCAATTGCTACCAACATGAGTCTGACCAAACTGCGGGAGGCAGTGGAAGACAGGAGTGCCTGGCGTGCTCTGGTCCAGGGGGTCACGAAGAGTCGGACATGACTAAACGACTAAACAACAACAACAACAGGGCAGATAGATAGATAGATGATAGATAGATAGATAGATAGATAGATAGATAGATAGATAGGCAGTGGAAGACAGGAGTGCCTGGCGTGCTCTGGTCCAGGGGGTCATGAAGAGGCGGACACAACTAAACGACTAAACAACAACAACAAAAATACTACATTTTTTAAAGATTTGCCTTGAGACAGTGTTTAAACCTCTTTTGTTGCCCACCTGTGAGTTTACCCACACAGGGAAACCTTAATAACATCTGAACCTCTGCTCCCCAAACGGAGGGAAGGATGCTTATTTTGAGAAGCCTGAATAAAGCACAACAGTAGTTTTCACCAACATTGAACAGGGATCTTTGGAGTTGCTCCAACGCCTTGAATAGATTTTAGGCCAGGGATGGGGAATCCCAGACCCAGGGGGCAACATACACCTCTCTGTGCCTTTCTATCTGGCTCATTGAATTCTACTTAGGCTACAACCTCTTTCTCCCAGGCCATTCCCTATGTGGTCCTGACTTGCACCCCAGGTGTTATTGCCTGGTGGAACGTGTCCTTCAACTCTGATGATTCCCTTGGCTTGTGGGTGAATGATAGAGAGGGGCATGTGAGGATACTACCCTCCTGTACAAAAATAACATATATATTCCTTGTCCCGACCACTTATCCGGGGAATGCGACTTGGGGGGCTAAAAATCACCGCCACCTCTCTTTTGGGTTCATACAGTGGTTCTCAAAAAATTTTTATCCGGGCCACACTTTCAGAATAAAAATTTGCTTGCACCACACCAATAACTAATAAGAAGTACATTGGAAAACCAAAAGAAACACCTCCTAGCAGTGCTTGATTTTGAAAAGATATCTATCCATATTCTGTAAAAAGAAGAAGTTGTTTTGATACTGTAATATACTACACTAGATGGAGATGTTTAAATGTTTCTTTGCTCTTCCTGCCACACTTGCTTTCCTCTCCTTCTGCACGCCCTTGGAGAACTCCTGGTTAATACATTGGTTTTCTTGGGCATCGTGGAGTCTACTTACGAATGGTTTGCAAGGGGAAGAATCTTCTCTTTGCATGAGCCATGAGTGGTGGGGCAGAGAAAGTTGCTGAAGTACAAGCTTCAAGCTACACGCCATGGGGCTGGAAGGACAGCTGTTTGTGACAAGCTTCATACTTCTCCTTACACTCATTGCTCAAAACTGATGCAACCAAGCCCTCCTGGAAGAAAGGCAGGATATGAAAGAACTGACTGACTGAATTAATTAAGTACAGGCTCACTTAAGCCAGTGGCCCAAAACTAAACACCCCCAAACATAACATCATTACTTTTGAGGCATGTCAACTCTGATGTAAGTAGTCCTAACCATGTGGTTCCACCTGAATCTGTAAACTAGAAGGTGGTGGTTTATTTTTTTACTAACACGGACATGACAGCAAGTTGCAAACATGCTTAAATGTAGCATGGGCGCCAGTGTTCACCTCTATTAAGCGCACCATGCTTTGCTGCCAGCAAAAAGAATCCAAGTCATCAGGGCTTGGTGATTTTATCATTCGCCAAGCAGATTCGATTGTTCCTTTCATCCTGTGGATTGTGGGCTTTCAGAATTTGTTGTTTCCTCCTCCTTTTAAGCTGGTCTGCTGCTTGCAATGGGAATGATGGCTGTTCAGGAGCCAAGAGTGCCTTCTCCCCTGTCATTTTTCAGACAGAGTAGGCCAAGTCAGCCACAGAGAGGGGCAAACGCTCCCCATTTATCTAACGGTGTGTTAACCTCAAAGCATAACTGCGGCCACTTAAATCCTAAACCTGTTAAACCACTCACTGTAACATAAACACCCCAAGCAGGGGATTGTCATGAGCTCCAGAGGAGAGGCAGCTGTTTTGGAGATGGCAGCTGGATTTCGGAAAAGATAGTGGGTTGAATTGCTGTCTCCCTATGAGCATTTTAGGAGGTACTTACGAGCATTTTAGGATAATCCTTCTGCCAGTGTATAAGGAGGGGGCTCAAAGAGTTCTCCTTTTCTTTCTTATGCTCTTTCCTCCAAACCCATCTTTTTGGTGCAGTCCTCGCTATTCCCCTCTCAACAGCTGCTGTTGGCCACATTTATCCACAGCCTCTCTCAGCTCTCTCCCTTTCCTGTGCAAAGCTTTGTGTATTGCAGATGGCTTGCCAATATTTTATTTATTCTTATTTAGGCCATTTCCAAGGGGGCTTCGTGTTTTAAAGGCAATCTCTGAGGGCCTTACAACGTCCCCAAAATATTGGTGCCGTTATTTATTAATTTGTATGCACTGAGCCTAGGGCTTGCAAATCAGAAGGTTGGCGGTTCGAATCCCCGCGACGGGGTGAGGTCTCATTGCTCAGTCCCTGCTCCTGCCAACCTAGCAGTTCGAAAGCACGTCAAAGTGCAAGTAGATAAATAGGTACCACTGCAGCGGGAAGGTAAACGGCGTTTCTGTGCACTGCTCTGGTTTCACCAGAAGCGGCTTAGTCATGCTGGCCACATGACCCGGAAAACTGTCTGTGGACAAATGCTGGCATGCTCAGCCAGTAAAGCGAGATGAGCGCCACAACCCCAGAGTCGTCCGCGACTGGACTTAACTGTCAGAGGTCCTTTACCTTTACCTTTTTTTATGCCACCTTTCCACTTGCAACCTGGAAATTTCTTCCTTCCCTTGGCAAATGCAGACTAATGTTTGGACATTCAGAAGAATGAATGCACTTTGTGCGCAAATTCAACCAGGGAGCAGCGGTGCCTAGTGGGCGTGTTCTGAGACCTCCAGTGGGTCTAAGGCAGGTGGCCGGGTTGACTGCAGACTTCTTCAATGTTGCTGCTTAGGATTAGAACTCTGCCTTTCTAATTTTATTCATTTTCAGTCTCTTGGTACGTTTCTAAAAAGATGAAGGAAAGAGACTCAACCTGTTTAAGACACATGTAGATTTTAGACTATTATAACTGAATATCCTCATAACATTTTAAACTTAAAAGTACTATGCACTAAGGATGGAACACGCCAAGCAATCTACATATTGATTTCTTTCTCAGAGTATTAAAATATAAACACTGCCAAGTTCAGGATGACTTATAAAAGCGATCAGATGTGGTTCTTTATCACTTACCAGGGTGGCATTTTCAATGCAGTTGGGGGGAGGGATATATTTCAGTAGAGTGGGGGTGGTGGAATTAACTGTACAGTTTATAGATTTTCCGTTGGCTGTACTCCAAATCAAACTGCAAAAACCCAAGTCTGCTTTAAGAACATTTGCTTTTATATCCAGGGTCTATTGGGACGGAGGAACTATTGGGGGTGGGCAGCCTTTTGGAACGGGGTCTCAAATTTAGACACTTGGCAGTTGGTAAGATTCACAGCTTGTTTTTAGGCACATCGGACCAAAATGTGGCACACTCTTGCAGCTTAGAAATGCAAATGTATATCTCAGAAAACATACTGGTACTCTCAAGGGAAAAAAGGCATGTGACGTGAGATCTGAAATAGAGGTTAGGTACCTTTTTGGAATGCGCGTGGCGCTGTGGTCTGAAGCACAGAGCCTAGGGCTTGCCGATCAGAAGGTCAGCGGTTCAAATCCCCATGACGGGGTGAGCTCCCGTTGCTTGGTCCCTGCTCCTGCCAACCTAACAGTTCGAAAGCACATCAAAGTGCAAGTAGATCAATAGGTACTGCTCCGGCGGGAAGGTAAACGGCGTTTCCGTGTGCTGCTCTGGTTCACCAGAAGCGGCTTAGTCATGCTGGCCATGACACAGAAGCTGTACGCCGGCTCCCTCGGCCAATAATGCGAGATGAGTGCTGCAACCCCAGAGTTGTCCGCGACTGGACCTAATGGTCAGGGGTCCCTTTACCTTTACCCACCACCACCCGCTGCCTGTCAGAAAAGGTGCACCTGTTTCTTACTATTCTGAATAGGTAGGTATATTGCTTGCTGCTGTTGCTACTACAGTTCTTGTGGGTATTTATGCTTGCTTGTTCTTTTATGGCCAGTAGTATGCAGGGCTTTTTTTCAGTCAGAACTCGCAGGAACTCAGTTCTGGCATTTCTCAGGTGGGCGCCATTGCCATTATGAGAGAACAAGGTGGGGCATTCGAGGTGAGTTCCAGCACCTCTTTTTCTAGCAAAACAGCCCTGGTATTTTATATTGGATTTGTGCCCACCACTTAAGTATTTTCTGAATGCAGAGCAGTTTATCAATCCTGAAAGAAATAAAATAAAAATGCTACTGGTTGTTGTTGCTGCTGCTGTTGTTCAACAATAATAGAGTAATATTAAAAAGATTGCTTATAAATAGCAATGCTTATTTCAAAAAGAAACACTCCAAGAAGAAGCAACTGAAGCAAGTTAGAATTCCCATGCCAACTGCAAAGTTGCCACCTCGTGTTTAGAAAGTGAGAGAGAATCAAACAGCCCGTAAGATTCAAATCCTCGAGATAAACAAGAAGTTGTTGCAAGCTTTTCCCAAAAGGTAGCCATCCTGGGACCAAGAGGGAAAAATAACTGGTCTCCCACCCCAAAATAAACCTTGAAAACTCACTAACTCAAACGCCCTTCAAGTTGAACTTCAAAAATAATAATAATAATAAACCCCCCCCCTCCCCTTTAAGGTTGGCTTATGGCAATACTTCCCAAAAGCCAATGTTAGATCTAATTTTACCATGAAATCCATTTGACATTATGATTCTTATGGATGGTTTGAGCTACCCATTTTGAGAGGTTTCATCAAAAGGGGAGCTTTTCAGGGGCTTTGCGCTGAGCCTGGCAGGGTACTTCCTTTGGAAAGTGAACAATGAGGCCGGCGAGGCTCCCCGAGAGTTTGAATGCAGCCGAGTTTCCTTAGCACCCAAGGCTAAAGCCTCTTTTATCTCCCCGTGTAAAGCCCCCACAGCATTCAAGCCTCAGACACAAGCGGCTCGTCCTTCACTCAGGGCAGGAAAAGGAGAAAGAGCTGAAGGTCTATAAAAATAGTATCTAAAAAGGGCAATCTTGCTCTGGTGGCGGCTACGAGGATCTGGAAAGGGTGAAGGTCAGGAGAGGGGCCGTTTAAAATTCGAGATGGCTACAATAGGAGAACTATAAAACTATCTGGGAGGAATTACAGCTTAATTACAGGCCCCGCTGGGCAGAAAGGGTGCAGGTTAATTCATTTCAAAGCCGCATGATTTCTTGGGCAGTCGTGACAGACAGCTTGCAGCAGCTGCGTCGAGCCATGCAGTTGCCTCACCAGCGCAAGGCTTGGAAAGGGGAGAACGAAATTAACTTGTATGTCACCAGTCACTCGCACAAGCCGGAGTTCTGGTACCATGATTTAAGCAAAAACACACACCACAAAGAGCACAGCGCTGGTGCCGAACATTTCACCCACCCCATTGTATTTCCTACCAATCTAATGTCCACTTGACTGGACACGGGTGGCGCTGGGGTCCAAACCACTGAGCCTCTTGGGCTTACCGATCGGAAGGTCAACGGTTCAAATCCCCGCGACGGTGGTGAGCTCCCGTTGCTCGGTCCCAGCTCCTGCCAACCTAGCAGTTGGAAAGCACACCAGTGCAAGTAGATAAATAGGTACCACTGCAGCGGGAAGGTAAACGGTGTTTCCATGCACTCTGGCCTCCATCACGGTGTTTTGTTGTGCCAGAAGTGGTTTTGTCCTGCTGGTCACATGACCTGGAAAGCTGTCTGTAGGCAAATACCGGCTCCCTTGGCATGAAAGCGAAATGAGCGCCACAACCCCATAGTCACCTTTGACTGGACTTAACTGTCCAGGGGTCCTTTACCTTCACCTTTTAATAATAAATATATTCTTGTTGTTGTTGTTGTTGTTGTTGTTGTTATTAACATTTTTCACATTTGTATCCACATCACTGAGACTGTGTTGAGTTTTTATTCTATTGTTGTTGCTTTTAGGAGGGAAATACAACTGTAGTTGTGTAAAGGTGAATGCTGAAATATTATATTGATGTTCCCCTGGCGCCTCCGTTGCAAAGCCTGGGGAGCTTCTGCTTGGCTTAGGGAAAGAGGCGCAATGTCTGACGGGGCCAAGAGCCCTTCCGCCACCTTCCCAAAGGTCTCACGGCTTTGGGAAGGAAGCATCGTTCAGCCTGGACACTGAGGTCCAGCTTCGAGGGCCTTCTGGCGGTTCCCTCCCACCAGATGTCAAGGAAATAAATAAATAATTATACAACCTTTAGAAGACATCTGAAGGCAGCCCTGTTTAGGGAAGCTTTTAATGTTTGAAGTTTTATTCTGTTTTTAATGTTCTGCTGAAAGTCCCCCAGAGTGGCTGGGGAAACCCAGCCAGTTGGGCGGGGTGGAAATAATAAATTATTATTATTATTATTATTATTATTATTATTATTATTATTATTATTGAAAACTACACATGGTCAAAGCCATGCAGAGACACTTTAGAGACAGAGCAGCATGTGAGCAAAAGGCCACCTTCTTCAGGGGACAGCCGAACGTGGCCGTGTTTAAAATCAGCACATGTAAGCTCTCTCACAAGTACAGACAATGTACACAGGCACAAGATATCACATGAACACCCTCAACATTGAGGGGAGAAATGGTACCCAAAATGTGTCAATGGTTTGCCTTTCCCAAATACAATTGTTCTTTGCCTCTTTCTCCCTCCCCAAAGCCGCCATCATCATCACCACCACCACCATCATCATTGCTGCCCATCTGCCTGGGTTCCCCAAGCCACTCTGGGAAGTTTCCCACAAATTAAAACACAGTTATGACATCCAAAATTAAAAACTTCCCCATGCAGGGCCTGTCTTCAGATGTCTTCTAAAAGTCACTTTTATCTAAATAAATCAGCCATAGTTGTGAACTTTGCATGGAGAGAGAGGGGGGGGGGAGGGAGGGAGGCAAAGGCGATGTAAGGCTAGTTGGAGAAAATGGGTAGCTTGCATTTCAGAGCTGGCCTGCTCCAGCTGTTTCCCATCTCAGGTACGAACACACAGACAGCGCCAGATGTGGCCTGCTGGAAGGAGAGCCTTGGAGCCTGAAGAGGACAGCTGGAGTCGGTGAGGTCATCAGCACCATTTAGGGATGGAAAGAGTTCGCTGGAGAGAAGGGTGCCTCTCCTCCGCCCTGCTTTCCCCTTGTTTGAAGTCGCTAAGCTTCAGGGTTCAGAATGGTTGCTTTGACGTTCTCCTTCTGCAGGCGGGTGGCTGCCTGCCAGTGGCAGCTGCATATGGAATCATTTGCATTGCATGTCGAGTCTCCAGTTCCTTCCTCCCCTTAGATCATCTGCTTCTTTGGAGTCAGGGCTACTGCTTTGCACAGATTGTATTCTCCCTTTAATCTTTTCCCTGACTTGCTCCAAAAGAGTTTAACAAGCGTCCTAGAGTCAGGTCCAGCCGGCTCATCCCCATCGCTGTGAAAGCCACTCCGTGGGACAAAGGAGGAATTATTTGATATCTTCATGGTGGGACGCATCGCAAGAGGATTTCTGAAGCGGACAGATGCTCTTGCCAAGTCCTTCTGCGTGGGTAGCAGGCAGCCAAGCCGGGACACGGAGGAGCTAACGTGAAATCGGCCATTTTCAGTTCACACCTCATGCAGACAAGAAAACCGAATTTAAGTACACAGCTCGACATCAAACAAGCCAGCGGCTTTCATCTCTCAGAACAATGCCAGCCCCTTTACTTTACACCTGATAAAATGAAGCTGGTTCACCATTTTAATGGGTCTGGTGGGGGAGAGGAAGGAGGGGAAAAGGAGTTCCCTGGAGTGAGCTGATAAAAGCTATTGGCTGTGTATTAATAACACCGAACTCACTTTGGCCACAGATCTCCTGAAACTGGAGATATCTGGAGGGGGAAAGCAGCGAGCGAAGGAGGGAGCCATAATGCATCTTAGCTTGTCTGCAGGCCTATTCGCATGGCACTCTTTCCATGTGTGCAATCCGTCAGTGGAAACACATTCAAACATGTTGCAAATATTACGGCTTGCCCTCTCTGCAAACGATCTTCCAGACAGCAGTATTCCAGGGGTTTGGCAGCACTTCATTCAAACCGTGACTCATCTGATGTCCACTCGGAATTCAGAGTGGGCAAGAAAACATGTTGCTCCCTGAAATGTTTGAGCATGCCCATGCACCACTGCACATTAAAAAACTGATGACCCTCCTCTCCGCAAGAATCCCAGGGACTGTCATTAATCCCACTGTTAAGGGTGCTGGGAATTGTAGCTCTGTGAGGGGTGAACTATAGTTCCCACATTCAAAACTAAATTCTACTGCTAATTCCACATTTTAAGAAATGTAATTCAGCCATAACTCTCTCCAAGCAATATACCTAAGAAGCACAGAAGCGAATCTTATAGGAAACATCAAAATGCATGGATCGAACATGGAAATGTGACATTGTTACCGTATATTTAATTACCTTGTTATGTTATTCTGTTGGTCTGTTGGTGGACTGCTTAAAATGAGGTGAAATTTTAAAATTGGAATTTTACATTGTATCTTAATCTGTGTTTTTAATTGATTGTTTGTGGTTTGTTGTGGTTTTTATGATTGTTAGCCGCCCTGAGCCCGGTTCCTGACTGGGAAGGGCGGGGTATAAATAAAAGTTTATTATTATTATTATTATTATTATTATTATTATTATTATTATTCATTTAGAAAACCTCAGTTACAAAAAAAGCAATCACCAAAATCATTCCCATTACACAGAACTAAACACACAACCGACACATGCACAGTCACTCCAATAATTTTTTTAAAACCCTCCGAATTCCGACTAACCTGCAGAAAAACACTGCTTCTGCTCAGGTGCCCCCTTAAATAGTACCTACAGTAAAAGATGGGGAATGGTAAATGTCTGACCTTCATAAAAACTGAAGAGAGTAGGGTAATTTCATAAGACCTATCGGGCAGTACAGTATTTGATTAAATTCTTGCACCAGGACAAGCCTCAGAGCAAGAACATCACTTGTTGCGTGGCCTATTCAGTTTGTTGAAATGAATATAATTGAGCCTAGGGCTTGCCGATCAGAAGGTCGGCGGTTCGAATCCCCGCGACGGGGTGAGCTCCCGTTGCTTGGTCCCAGCTCCTGCCAACCTACCAGTTCAAAAGCATACCAGTGCAAGTAGATAAATAGGTACCGCTCCGGCGGGAAGGTAAATGGCTTTTCCGTGCGCTGCTCTGGTTCACCAGAAGCGGCTTAGTCCTGCTGGCCACATGATCCGGAAAAGCTGTCTGCAGATAAATGCCGGCTCCCTCGGCCTATAGAGCGAGATGAGTGCCGCAACCCCAGAGTTGTCTGCGATTGGACTTAATGGTCAGGGGTCCCTTTACCTTTAATATCAGGCTAAGAGAGAGGCAGCTCAGATGGAAAAGGTTCCTTCAGGGCTCGGCATCTGTCCCTTGAAGCTGAGCAGACCCAATTGAAAGGAGATCCTGACTAAAAACCAGGAGAAATGTTCTGTCGGCAAGAGCTGTTGGGCAGTGGCATGGTCTCCCTCGGCAGGTGGTGGACTCTCCTTCCTTGGAGATTTTAAAGCAGAAGTTGGCTGGCCGTCTGCCATGGATGCTTTAGCTGAGATTCCCGCATTGCAGGGGGTTGGACTAGATGACCCTTGGTGTCCCTTCCAACTCTATGATTCTATGAATAAAATTGGTTGCCTAAAAACTAGGCGTATTGGGAAGCTGCCTTGTACCAAGGCTGATCCTTGGCCCATTTAGCTCAAGATTGCCTGCACTGTCTGGCAGCAGCTCTGCAAGATTTTGGACAGAGGCCTCTCACAGTCCTACCTAGAAATGGCTTTAGAAGAAGAAGAGTTTGGATTTGATATCCCACTTTATCACTACCCGAAGGAGTCTCAAAGCGGCTCACATTCTCCTTTCCCTTCCTCCCCACAACAAACCCTCTGTGAGGGGTTGTTTTTTCTTTTTTTAAAAACAACACCCCACCCCACGATTTCCTTATTTCAGACTCGTAATCTGGGGAACCGGGTTCGCGTCTCCGCTCCTCCACATGCAGCTGCTGGGTGACCTTGGGCTAGTCACACTTCTCTGAAGTCTCTCAGCCCCAGACCCCTTGTCTTATGTAGATGGGTGATGACCAAGAGGAACTGTCTTATATTTGTTCTCCAGAGCATTTCTGGATGTCTTTCGTAGTAATTTGGCCATAGGCAGGTTTGCATGTCTTCCTTTTTACCTCATTCTCTTGCCTTCCGAGATCTTTGAAGCAAAGAGAAATAAGGAAATCGTGGGGTGGGGTGTTGTTTTTAAAAAAAGAAAAAACAACCCCCCAGCAGCAATAGCAGCTTTTAGAAAGCATTTAAGATCACATGATTCATGATGCAAAACATGCAAGTTGCCAACCCTCGGATCGCACTCCATTGAAGAGCAATGAAGTTTTCCTAATGGGTCATTTACTAACACAGGAGCGACGTCGTGTTTTTTAAAAGCGCTTTCTCATTCTAATATGTTTTCTAATATGCTGGGCTGCAGGGTGGGAGGAAAAGCGAAACAAGATTATTCCCCCCTCTTCTTTTTTTTTTTAATAAAAAAAGTAAAATAAAAAATCTTGTTAACCTCACTTCTTTTCAGTCTTTTTACACGAGGGGTGGGAGGTAGTTGAATAGAACAAATTTGGAGGGGGGGATGCTGGGCAGTCAGGGAGTCACCCCCCCTCCCTCCCACATCTTTGCAGTCTATGCACACATCAGTGGTTGACTAGAAAGAGGAAAAACAGAAAAAGGAAGCACAGCCATGCTTCTAATCTTTGGGAAAGGGGCCAGAATTCATTTAGGGCCAGCCGATTCAGATTGCCTGGCTGTGATTCTCTCTCTCTCTTTCTCTAAGCCAGCCTGACACGGTGGGCAGGGACCTCTCTTGCGTCTCTGGGAAATTCGGGGAACAACAGAGTGGAGCAAACAGCGGTTGTGGCCCAAAGGATATCAAAGAACGAGGTTTTGTTCCCAAGCACCGTTTTGTTGGGCTACCAAGGTGCACATGTACAGTTTCTCCTTTGCCACAGAAAGGAAGTGTGGCAAAAAGCACAGGGCCAGCTTTTTAAAATAAAAATAATAATGCAATTTGTTAGCACTATATCTGTTGAACCCCCTGGTGTGCAGTGGCTGGATATTCCCCCCTCGGTACACTCCCTTTGAAGTCTGTTTGCTTTTGTTCTTTACCTAAGTCCATGTGATTTTCACAAGACTCATTTGTATGCAACGCCAGCCAGCGCCTGCCACCCAGAATTCTGTACAGGAGTTCCAACAGCAGACAAAATGATTTTACTGTAGGATTGGTGCTGGTGCTGCTGCTGTTGTGTGGTGCCCATTTTTTAAAAGGGTTTTGTGGCTTTGGACCGAGCAATGGAGAATGATGAAGGGCACAACTATAAATGGAAGCGAACTGGTTTCTCTACCTTGTTGC
Organism: Darevskia mixta; assembly: GCA_034641385.1. Lineage (NCBI taxonomy): Eukaryota > Metazoa > Chordata > Lepidosauria > Squamata > Lacertidae > Darevskia > Darevskia mixta. The sequence goes on from JAWWNH010000017.1 coordinate 23,917,511, forward strand.
AAACGTGGGAGAAACTTGCAGTTGAATTACTCTGCTGATGTCTGAACAAAACTTACACCTGCTCTATAACACAAAAAGTGCTTTGGATGAAGAGGCTTGCAGCTGAACATCAGGATATGTTTTTTAAAAAGGACAAATGTAGTTACCCACTTAAAACTTGGGAAAGGCTTGAGTTATGAAAAGCCCACCTGAAATGGATCCGGAACACAACGTGGCCTGGCTCACAGAGATGGGATGGATCTAACTGGTTGTAATCTTGCCCAGAAAGATACAGCACCTCGTCCGGTGTCGTGGCCTGAGTGTTGGACTACGATCTGGGTGGTCAAGGTTCAAATCCTTGCTCAGCTATGAAACTCACCCAGTGACCTACCTCACAGGGTGGTGGTAAAAAGATAATGGGGTGGAAGAGAACCGTGAATACCACCTTGGACTCCTTGGAGGGACAGAAATGTGATAAATAAAGAGTTCTGGTTTCCCACCAGGCCAGAATCAGAGGAGAGGGGAAGGGGCGGCATAAGCCTACTAAAAATATAAAATTGTGTGTAACTGGCCAAACCCAGGGGTGGATCTGCTAGGAAACGAATGAGGCTGAAGCTTCAGGGACCCTAATCCCAGAGGGACCCCAGAAGCGACTTTAGTCTACATTGCTTTTCAAAATTGGGTGTAGTAGACCCAATTTGAGTCGCGCAACTCAAATTGATTACATTTGATGGCATATATTTCAACCTGTCATAGTGGGCAACCTGCTTGTGTCTGATCTCTGGGACGGCGTGCTGCTTATGGCTCTATGCTGTTCCTTCATGTAGAAACAGGATCCCGAGGTTCCTTGGAAGCTCACTGGGATCCTTCCGTGATAAGATCGGTGATGGTAGATGAAAGATCTGCAGCTGCGTATAGAGGAGCAGGTGTAGCTGTTGTTCTGCAAAACCGGGACATTCTGGGATCAAATCAGAAACCGGGGCAGCTTCTGAAATTCCAGGCCTGCCCCTGGAAAATTGGGGCACTTAGAGGAGCTTCCTGCAGGCAATCAGAAGCCACGCTTTGGTTTCCAAATGTTTTGGAAGTCGAACGGACTTCCAGAACGGATTCCATTCGACTTCAGAGGTACGACTGTATCTGCAGGGAATTCCAGGGCATGCGCTGGTTAGAAACGAAGCAGTAAGCCCACCTCTAAACCTTTTCAGGCACAAGCAGTATTGAAAGTGGGATCACTTAGAACCATCCTAGTACTATCGTGAGCATAAATAATCAGGGATGCACAACCAAAATGACATTTGAATGGTCCCTTCTTATCCTCCAGCTCCAGCAGCTCATCTTGGGTCTTTAGGGTTGATGGCTACACAATGTTCCTCCTTCGTTTTTCCTGATCTGGCAAAGCTCTGCTGCATCCTCTCTTCTATCTCCAATCTGGCTTTCTGTGTACAAGGTTCTTCGGCAATAACCTCAACCCGTTTGACTTAGGGGCTGGATTGTCCTTACAACGCAAGCATTCTGTTTTCAGCTGCTTCATCATCAGTTTTGGGTGATCTCAAACTTTAGCAACTGATCAGGACACACTTCCACACACTGGAAGGAGATCAGGCCCAAGCAAAGTGAGGGTTGTGTTTAGATGGTTAAATGATCATTGTTTAAAAAAATACCTCTGTGAGAGGGAGGGAAGGTATGTACTGCTTCCTAAGGTGGGAGATGGGAGGCAAAGGAAATTTAACCGGACTGTTATGTGCTTGTAAAATTTGGAAAATTAAATAAATATAAATTAAAAAAAAAAAAAAAAGGACACACTTTAATCCTCCAGCCTGATCCTGACAACACTGCTCACAACCCTGTTGCCACCTAAATAAAGAAGATGAATAAAACCTGACTGCAGATAAGGAAAAGGAGAAAGTTGCATGAGCACTGTTGGTGCTTCTTAAGTAAGTGTGCACACTCACAAATACGTAGTGCAAACAGTGTTTACATATGTATTTCATTGATAATGTGTGTAAAGAGCCGCCAGGGCTCCCCAGTGTGGAGATGGCAACCCTATTGGGATCCCTGGAAAGGGAGCCTTGGGGGAAGAGCCGTGAGTCTGGATATAAAGCAACAGAAAAGAGCACAGACGGTATGTGTAATAGGAGAGAAAGGGCTTTTTACTGGTGGTCCCTTTCCGCAGTGAGGCCCACCCAGGTGTGATTTTCTCACCTGGTCAAACATGTGTTGTTGTTTTTTTTAAAAAAAAACACCTAGTTTTTTCACAGTTTGATTTCGTCTCGCCCATCTCCGCTGATAGATTTGTGCTGCTCTTTCAGAGGACGCTGCTTGCATATTTCCAACTGCCTTCCATTGTTTCAGTTGTATTTTTGATTCTTTTTTAGCCATCTTGGAACGTGCTTGAAAGGTGGGGCACAAATCTCCGTAATGCGCACAGAGGAGACAGATGGGAGGGTGTTGCGTGGTTCAGAGGGACGGTGCTGTCAGGCCCTGGTGCATAGAGACCATGAGGTTGCTGGGTGAGAATAATAATGGGAGAGCTGGCCCATTGATCTGTGATGGGGCAATCTCAAATCTATAGCAACCTCCACCTGTATCGCTTTGTCGCCTGAAGCACTTTGGACAATCTGCTATTCATTTTGTTTTTAGTTTTTTTTATAATTTTTTTATTATTTTCTCCTTTAACAACTTTCAACAATATAAAATCCAACAATACAACCCTCAGCTCTGCTGAGCTCATGACTTCCCTCCCTCCCTTCAGCAGGTAAATTGTTTCAGTCCATTCGTGGACTTTAGACTTTAGCTATAGTCCTCATTGTAGGATTTATTTCAATCCTGCTAGTGTCTTAAAATTTTTGCAATTGTCATTTAAATAAACAATAAATTTACTCCAATCTCTATGGAATTTCGAATCATCCTGATCTCGGATCCTGCAAGTCAGTTTGGCCATTTCCGCATATCCCATCATCTTTGTCTGCCACTCCGCAATAGTAGGTAACTCTTGTAATTCCCATCTTTGGGCCAGCAGAGTTCTTGCCGCCACAGTGGCATACATAGTCTTTGGTCTACCTGCTATTCATTTTGTAATGAATTCATTTTACCAGCATTCAAAGAGATTTAATCAAATGAATGGTCAGATTTTGTGTGTGTGTGTGTGTGTGTGTGTGTGTGTGTGTGTGTTTTACTGTTGATACAAGAAAACTCAAGAAAGTGGAAGAAATGCACACCATGTTTGCACAGACAATACAATATGCAGCTATATTGACATCTTGCAGCACTCTGGATGTGGAGAGAAACTGTATTTCTCCACCTTCGTGTTTTTCGTCTGTTTACATGTCAAGGACTTCCCCGCTCTTTTTAAAAAGAACAACAACATTGTGCAGATCAGGGAACAGATGTTTTCACAGCTCTGTATTTGCTCCAACTATTTACTGAACTGTCAGGGTACAGAGGAGGGGGGAGAGGAGCCTGCCATCATCTCAACACTTCGGAGTTCCCTTACTCTGCGGTGTAAACGCAATGCGCCCCTGTGGCACAAGATGCTCCTGAAACGTTCCGTCTTTGGCGACGTCAAACCCTGCCAAGCCACCAGCCACCAGAAGAGGCTTCAAAACAGGTTGCCCCGAAAGAGGCAACGCCCCAGCACTAGTTAAAAGTGGGGCGGCTTTATTTTCTTTGCAAAAAGAAGAAAAGCAGCAACAATTTTGCGAATAAGCAGAGCAAACTCCCTCCAGTGTCTGTCTCAAGCTAGAAGGCTCACAAGAGGGGCTTACTACTTTGTTCCGTTCATTTAAATAATTAGGGGCCCACTGGCAAATAAGAACCCCCCAGGTTGCTAAAAGACACGTATGGGAATAACATGTTTAACTAGACGGTGTGGCAGTTCCTTGTAAACCAGATGCTATAAAACCCTTTCCAAAGGAGTTATTTCCTTACAGCCTTGCAAGACGGGGCTTCGATTTTATGCACGGCAATAACACTTTAATCTTGAGCAGTGCAGCCTCGATTACCCTTTTAACCTGCCTCCCACAACGCAATTATTAATAAATGATTTACCTTTCATTAGCCTATTGAAGATTTCCAGTGGCCACCATTGTTGCATTGGCAGCTCCAAAGCTAATCTTCAGAAAAGCTGGGTTGGTTGGGAAGGCAGCATATTAAAGAACTCTAGCCATATTTATTTCTGAAGGAAATCAGCCCTGAGTGCTCACTGGAAGGACAGATCCTGAAGCTGAGGCTCCAAGACTTTGGCCACCTCATGAGAAGAGAAGACTCCCTGGAAAAGACCCTGATGTTGGGAAAGATGGAGGGCACAAGGAGAAGGGGACGACAGAGGACGAGATGGTTGGACAGTGTTCTCGAAGCTACTAACATGAGTCTGACCAAACTGCGGGAGGCAGTGGAAGACATGAGTGCCTGGCGTGCTCTGGTCCATGGGGTCAGGAAGAGTCAGACACGACTAAATGACTAAACAACAACAACAAGCCATATTTATTACCTTTGCAACTCACACTTTCCTCAAGAATAGCAAGTGGGTGTGCATGGCAGTTCCCACTTCATCCTCACAACGACCCTATGAAGTTGGCAAGGCTCTGAGACATGATTAACAGATCACCCAGCAAGCTTTATAGGTGTGGGGGGATTTGAACCCAGATCTTCCCATTTCCTCAGGACGCTCAGCTTCCATCTCTGCACCTGGGGCTGGGGGGCCAACTCCCATCTCTTGCGGGGGCCCAATTAGTGCCAGCGCCTTCTGTCAAGAGTTTGGGTGTAACCTTCGACGCCTCCCTTTCCATGGAGGCGCAGGTTGCAGCCACAGCAAAGGTGGCATTTTTCCATCTTCGACGGATCAAGCAGTTGGTCCCTTACCTTTCTCGCCCGGACCTGGCCACAGTGATCCATGCGACGGTCACCTCCAGGCTTGATTATTGTAACTCGCTCTACGCGGGGCTGCCCTCGAAGCTGACCCAGAAACTCCAGCGGGTGCAGAATGCCGCGGCGAGGCTCCTTACGGGGTCCTTGCCGCGGGACCACATTCATCCAGTGCTTTACCAGCTTCACTGGCTCCCGGTGGAGTACAGGATCAGGTTCAAGGTGCTGGTTTTGACCTTTAAAGCCTTATGCAGCCTAGGACCCTCGTACCTACAGGACCGCCTCTCCCAGTATGCCCCGCAAAGGACCTTAAGGTCCACAAACAACAACTTGTTGGAGGTCCCGAGCCACAAGGCTGTCAGACTGGTGTCAACCAGGGCCAGGGCCTTTTCAGTTCTGGCCCCAACCTGGTGGAACACTCTGTCACAAGAGACTAGGGCCCTGCGGGATTTGTCATCTTTCCGCAGGGCCTGCAAGACAGAGTTGTTCCGCCTGGCTTTCGGATCGGACACAGTCTGATGGTTTCCTCCCCTGGTTTTGTCTTGGGCGACAAATGAAGTGGCATTTTTAAATTGGTTTTTTAATCTGTATTTTAATTAATGGTTTTCTGTATATTTTATTGTAATTTTTATTTGATGTTAGTCGCCCTGAGCCCGGTTTTGGCTGGGGAGGGCGGGGTATAAATAAAAATTTATTATTATTATTATTATTATTATTATTATTATTATTATTATTATTACCTCTTGAGCATATACACCAGGTGGCAACCCCTGGCTTGTCACACACAATGCCCAAAACGGCTCTGTTTGTCGTCCTCCTCCATTGTACTCCAGAACAACAAGATGACAATATCAACGACGACAAGGAGAGTCCACCACTATCCCTCTAGGCTGGACAAGATGTGTCCTTTAAGCTCAGGAGCCTTATGGCTTTATTATAACCCCGCACCACCAAGACTATCATTGTTCATGAATGAAATTTCGCCCCACAGAGCTGTTTATGAAAGACGACAAAACAATAAAAATAAGAGCACAACAAGCCTGGAATTGTATGGCTTGGCCAAAGGAAAAGGCTTTGTTTGGTTTGGTTCGTTTTTTTGCACAGAGGGATTAATTTGATGTATTAGAAAGAAAGAAGTTGAACAAACGAGAGTTTTGTTGCTGGTGGTAGTAGTTTAATGACTTCCCCCTTTCGGTGCTCTTTGATAGCTTTCTTGTAGCTTTCTTTCTGGGCCCATTTTTGGGACACGGTAGCTTTGGCCCAGTGCCAGCGTGACAATCAATACCTCTTGAGCCGCTTCTCCTCTGCCAGAGATTATTTCTCGGGCTTCTTTGTTTTATGGGTGGGTTGGTGGGTGAGCCAGGGCAGGGGAAGGGGGGCGATTTCTAAACCGAAACAGGATGTCCTGCTGCTGTCTCAGACTCTGAAAGGCTCCGTTTCATCGCCTGCGCTGGCGACGCAAGATGGCTTAAGTTAATCCAGGAGGACTTAGGCGGCTGCAGGATTCTTCTCGGGCTCTTGCTTTACGATTTGGAAAGCTCAGAGGGATGCCGCCTGAGCAGGCAGCACAGAGCAGCGGATTCTCATAAAGGACTAGGAAGCCAGAGGGGAAAGGAGCATGTTTTAACATGTTGTTTGCTTGGCACTGTAAATCAGCTCTGGGTTTCCCTTGCAAATAATAGACCCCTCAGCCACCTCCATCTTCACAAACACTGAAACCGATAATATATCTGTTTAGAGAGTGCTAGAAGTCGCAACACACATGCATGTTCAGATCACTGTTGGGCTGCTCTACCCTGGCTCACCACAATCTTAAAAATGACAGGGTTTGGAGAGCCACTCCACCGGGACACACCAATCCTGCAGAAATCCCTTTGCACATTGTCAATGGTCACAACCATCAACTACAGAGGTACAGGATTGCAAATGCAAAACTCAAAAATCACAAAAGCTAACGCAAGTGGCCCGCAAACACACACACACACACACACACACACACACACACACACACACACACACACTGCTGCAGAGAGCGGGTTGTTAACATTGCACCATATTCTTTGTTTTGGAAAGATTTATCTAGGAAGAAGAAGAAGAAGAGTTTGGATTTGATATCCCGCTTTATCACTACCCGAAGGAGTCTCAAAGCGGCTCACATTCTCCTTTCCCTTCCTCTCCCACAACAAACCCTCTGTGAGGTGAGTGGGGCTGAGAGACTTCAGAGAAGGGTGACTAGCCCAAGGTCACCCAGCAGCTGCATGGGGAGGAGCGGAGACGCGAACCTGGTTCACCAGATTACGAGTCTACCGCTCTTAACCACTACACCACACTGGCTCCATTGCAACATAGAATCATAGAATCATAGAGTTGGAAGAGACCACAAGGGCCATCCAGTCCAACCCCCTGCCAAGCAGGAAACATCTTTTTGCACAACTTGACACACACACACACACACACACACACACACACAATTTCATGATACACGCAAATGCACACTTGCCAAAAACTGCATTCGTGAACTTGTGAGTGTAGGGTCACTGCCACACCATACATTTAAAAGCACACGGCTTCCCCCCAAAGAATCATGGGGAATGCAGTTTATTCCTCAAAGAGCTACAATTCTTAGCACACTACTTCTGATGCAAAATGCCTTAGATGCACCCAGGTGTCGCTGAACCCAAGACCCCTGGCTAGATCAGACCAAAGTCCAGCATCTTGCACCCCATAGGGCTCAGCCCAGTGGGAACCAGGGAATGTCTGCAGCTTCCAGCTGTGTGCTACTTTATTCTGGCCTCTCCTCCCCATAGAGACAGTAGCTGGGAGCAGGCCCTTACTGTACCATCATGTGGAATGGTCATGAGCAGAAGAATTTGATCCAATGCTGAATTCAGCTTCATGGCATACAAAAGCAGGGGATGCTTGAGAAATTTGATCTTTGTGATATTTATGTGCAGTAGCCTAAGGCTGTGTGGATCAGAACTTAGGTATCTACTGGATTTCACAGTTCTCTGAATGCTATTACACACTCCAGCTGTTTGAATGTATCAAAAGATGCATTTAAATACGTACTTCACATAGGAGGTTTCCCCCCCATGTGTAAATACATTAAAGTAGCATTTTGAGATGAATTAACAAAACACTGTCGATATATTGCCAATTAATACAGAAAGCAAAGGGAACAGGTTTAATAAAATCAATCAATCATGGAATGTAGCACAGACCAAAAATAGATTTCCCCATCCCCAATAGGGAAAGTCACTTGTTCAAGAAATGATCTTGCTATATCAAAAACAAACACACTTTGTGAGGTATGGTCACCAGCCCCGCAGGCTATTTAAAAATGTCACAGGCAGATTAATACAAATCAGGGCTATTTGCTCACTTCACTTGTCAGTTAATTAAGACAAACTTGGTTACAGATAAGCATCTTGATTAAAGATAACTTGCTATAATATAGGTTTGGCAGGCAGATCACAGCAGCTTTGCCCAAAAGCTTAATACGTGATACCTGGAATTGTCAAGATGGTTAAAAATAATAGAAAACTGGTCAACTCTGCAGCTTTGGAACTATGAAACCACTGAAATTTTTCTATTTCCTGCACATGCCTGTTTCCATTGTGGTGAAGCACCTGCTGTGCAGTCAGAATGAACTTCAGCATCTCCAATTTAAAATATTTTCCCTCCTTCATTTAAAACATATGGGTAGGGTACGTCTTGTCATAGATCTCTTTCCCCTTGCCTTGCCCTGATCTTAAAAAAAACCATGGCCATGGAAATCGGGATCCATTCAACATGAGTTGACTCTACTAATTCAACACAGAATCATAGAGTTGTAAAGTTGGAAGGAACCCCCAGGGGTCATCTAGCCCAACTCCCTGCAATGCAGGAATTTCAGCTGAAGCATCCAGGGCAGATGGCCATCCAACCTCTGCTTAAAAACCACCAAGGAAGGAGAGTCCACCGCCTCTTGTGAGAGTCTGTTCCACTGTTGAGCGGCTTTTACCACCAGAAAGTTCTTCCTGATGTTTAGTTGGAATATCCTTTCTTGTAACTTGAAGCAGTTGGTTTGGTGGTCCTGCTCTCCTGAGCAGGAGAAAACAAGCTTGCTCCCTCTTCCATGGGACAGCCCTTGAGATATTTGAAGATGGCTACCATATCTCCTCTCAGTCTTTTCTTTACCAGATTAAACCTACCCAATTCCTTCATCCATTCCTCCTAAGGTTTCCAGACCCTTGATCATCTAGGTTGCCCTCCTCTGCACACCTTCCAGCTTGCCAATAACCTTCTTAAATTGTGGTGCCCAGAACTGGACACAGTATTGCAGGTGTGGTGTGACCAAGGAAGAATAGAGCTGTACTTCCCTCAGTCGGGGCACTAGACTTCTGTTGATGCAGCCTAGAATAGTATTAGCTTTTTTTTGCTGATGCATTATGAACATGTTGACTCATGTTCAGCTTGTGGTCTACTAAGACTCCCAGATCCTTTTCACATGTACTGCTAGTAAACTAGGTGTCTCCCACCCCCCTTACATTTGTGCATCTGGTTCTTCCTACCTGTGTAGAACCTGGCATTTGTCCCTATTGAAATCCATTTTGTTAGCTTTGGCCCAGTTCTCCAATATGTTAAGGTCATCTGGAATCCCAGTTCTGACTTCTGAGACATTAGCTACTCCAGCTTGGTGACATTTGCAAATTTGATCAGCATCCCTTCAGTTCCTTTATCCAAGTTGTTTATACACGAGTTGAATATGAATCCAATCTGCAAATCCTGGTAGGTGACGCTTTATAGGGGTGGGCAGACTTCAGGTTTTCAGGATCTACTTTTTATTTTTTTAACAAGGCTCCACCAACCAGTAGCTGATGCCAAATAGCAGTGGTGGTAGTGGAGAACAGGATCAGCATACTCTTTGCATTCAGAAACAGGGTGCCTCTTTGTGGAGACTTAGATCAGGAATTTGTTTTCACTGATGGAACTAAGTGCATAGTTCAGTTACTCAAAAACCCATTCCTGATTTTCTCCCCAAGCCATTCTGATCTCTTAATTTAGTATCTGACGGTGGGCTTTCCTAGGGCATCTGGTTGGCTACAGTGGGCCATGGGATACTCAAATAGATAGACCTTCTGTGTGGTCCACAAGAGCTCTTCACATGATCTTCCTAGCCATGAATGATCACGACTATTTCCTAGTGAAATGGTCCCCAAACGTTTTTGCCCATGGACCACTTGAAAATTGCCGAGGCCCTTGATGAACCACTTAATGGTTGTTGGGTTTTTTGGCTTGTTGTAGCAATTGCAGTGCATTGTACTAGTGGTTGTGTGCCTTCTAAATGTATTTTATTGGTTTCTTTATTTCTTACGTGGCATTTTATTGTATTACAATTTAAGTTCTGTAGAGTTCACGTGGTATGTGTTCTTCAGAAACACACCATGGACCACCTGGATGAAGCTCACAGACCACTGGTGGTCCACAAACCACAGCTTAGGAACCCTGTCTTCTGCCATTAAACAATTTCAGACTTGATCTAAGGTCTTAGAAGAACCCATTTATTCTCTCATGGACTGGCTGTTGCATTATGTGCATTACTGTGCAGATTTGCCCTTGAACAAAGTGTTCTCCCTGTGCCGATTAAAAAACAAAACACCCCACCCCAATTTGTTCCAAAGAAAGAGGTACAATCTAAATCAAGAAAGAAATATTTTATGTGTTAGCATTGTCGACTGAGAAGTCAACCCCCCCCCAATATATTTATAGAATATTCAGTCCACATGCAATACCAGAATGGGAACTCCAGACTTTACACAAGGGATTAAAAATACTGATTCAACAACTTTGGTAACTATCCTCTAGCAGTTGCCTAAATCAGAGGCAGATGAAAAGCCAAAATTAAATGCATTTTCTCCCCGTTAATCAGATAAGACGCCTTTGATCCTTTGAAACACGTGTCGAGACAACAGTTAATAGATTTCAGCAGATTACACAATTACATTCCAAGATTACCACTGTCTCCAAGCAGTGCCCAAGGATGTATTCAACTGCCATGGAGTTATGAGGGGGGGGGGGGATGAAGGCTTTCTGGGGACTTAAGTGGAAATGCTGTTGTATCCCAAAGGCTGCATCTAATATAAGAAGGAAATGAGCTCTGCTGTCCCAAAGCTGAATGCAAATGGTATTATTCCTGCCTCTCGCTGCATTTCTGAATTGGGCTTTTGAAAACCAATGCCTTGACCACAACTATGCTGTTTAGGTTACCTGTGCTAACTTGCATCACAGGTTTTGCATTTTGCGCATGCACAGAAGCGCAGAATTGCATCATGCGTGTTGCAAACGCTGCGGGTTGCGAACGCGCCTCCCGGACAGATCGCGTTCGCAACCCGAGCGTCCACTGTATTTCATTTTATATTTTAATATCACGTCTTCACCATAAAGTGTCATTTCCAGATACAAAGCACAGACATGCTCAAAAACATCCCCAAATGCAGCTTTCTCTTAGAAAAAGCACTGATCATAAAAGGGCAGCTACAGTCTCACTACGTCTGCCGAGACCTAAAATTAAGCTTAGTTATGAGGAAGGAAGAAAAGGTCAAGTGATTTCATGTTCTCCACTTCCCCAAGATCTTCAGGGATGTTTTTTCTTTCTTTCTTTAGAAGTCCATGTCTTTTTAACTGTGAAGATATGGTGAGCAATTAGACTGCTGCATTCATGTTTCTCGTGCATATACTGAGGCACAAGGTCAAATACTCAGCGCTGCCTCTGTCCCAGGCATGCAGGAAAATAAGACAAATTCTCCCCAGTGCAAATTTATTATAAAATGATTTTCTGCTCTGCTTCTTGATTTTCTGCTCTTGCCCCTTTTAGTGTTCTAGCGATTGACTTCTCGCCCTTACTTAACTACCAATTTGCTAGATTGGATTCATTATTCTTTGATTCCAATAAAGAGCCCTGTTTCCTCCTTGATAGAGAATGAATTTCCTACAGCAGGCTTCCCACCGCAGCTGGGTGGGAATTTCAAATGCGCAATCCTTTGATTCTGAATTTTTCATTCCCGTTAGCTAACTAGTTCTGCCGCTTTGAACTCACAATGCAAATTCCACCATTAAGCTGATAGTGACGAACTCCAGATGGTCTGTGTGCCGTAATGTATGCTGAGATAAACATTTTTAGTATAATTAGTAACTCGCATTAGTTTTAAGAGAGAGGAAATTAATTTAGTTAAAAATGGATATCGCCGTAGCTCCTTGGCTCCCCTCGTCACATTTTTTTACGAATACAGTCATTTCTCTCGCACAAACTTCGATTAGCTGCCTACTTAAGCATTAATTACTGTTTATACACTGATGAAAACGGGCAGTAAAGTAATTTTCAGTTAAGCAAATGGTGGAATAAAGTCTGTTCTTATCCAGGAAGTCTTGGACAGCGTTCCCCGAGCTTCTGACAGTGTGGAATACTCTTGTTCCAAATTTAAAATGGATGCAGTCTTTACTCTTGCACCTGAGAGGACTTCCTTTTTGAAAACATACATTTTTGAAAGGAGAGCCCATCTCTACAGCTCTTGGGCATTTCATCTTATTGCCACCAATGGGCAACCTGCTGACTGATGTCTATGCAGTTCACTGCCTTCAACCTCCTGGCTGGTCAATGGATTAGTGGTGGGAGCAGCTGAGAAGTCATCCAATCAGAATGCTTCTTAGCTCTTCCTAGGCCTTATCAATGGGATGGTGGAAGTCAGGAGTTGTGCAATGGGATTACCACACCCTCCCACATTTCTCCAATGAAATTAGGGACGTCCTATTCCAGTGATGGCTAACCTTGACACTCCAGATGTTTTGGGACTACAACTCCCATCATCCCTGACCACTGATCCTGTTAGCTAGGGATGATGGGAGTTGTAGTTCCAAAACATCTGGAGTGTCAAGGTTAGCCATCACTGTCCTATTCCATAATACTAATAATAATTTTATTATCTATATGCCACTCATGTGAATGGGTTGCCCCAGCCACTCTAGGCGACTTCCAACATTTATAAAAACATAATAAAACATTAAACATAAAAAACTCACTTCCCTATCCAGGGCTACCTTCAGATGTCTTCTATCTCTTTGACTTGGGGGCGGCATAACTCCATACCCTCCAACATTTCTCTAATCAAAATAGGAACGTCCTAAGGAAAAGCGGGACATTCCAGGATCAAATCAGAAACTGGGATGGCTTCTGTAAATCCAGCACCATCCCTGGAAAACAGGGACACTTGGAAGGTTTGGATTATTGGGACCCTATTGGAAGGAAGCAGCCCCAGAGGACAGATTCAACAAACCAACTCCTTTGAGAATGCATTTACCGGTAATAGCTACACCTTTGTATGTGGAGCAATGGAATAATCCAATACTTTTTGCTGTAAAAATTAGCTATGGTAAGAGACTTCTTGGAAGAAGTCAATGAATGATAGACATAGACCCAATGGGTCAGCCTCCTCTTTGGGTGGGCGAGTCCCCACAGAAGCTTCCATTGTTCTGTTTATTTGCTCCTCGTGGCATCCTCACAATTTTGTGGCGGCACACTCCTGCCTACCACTGCTCTAGGATTTCTTTCAGAAGCCTTCAGTCATCTGAAAAGTATTAATGAAACATTAATCTCAGTTACATCACAGGGTGGCTTCATTCCTCCAGCAGAGCCACCCAATAAGCCTTAACAATAGTACATCGTAATGACTTAAAACCAATGCAGATGTGATTAGAAACAGGTTCGGCACACACACTTGCAGGACAACATCTGGTTGACATTCTGTATCTGTCAACTCCTCAATGCCCTGCCCATCTAATGTGGATTGACAGCCCTACAGGAAGCATCCATATCACTATTGTGCTGGTATAGAATTAAACACATTGCTGGCACACTATTTATTTTTGATGGTGATGATTGTTGTTATTATTATTGGTTAATTAATTAATTAATTAATTAATTATATACGCCACCTTTCATCCAAAGATTACAGGGCAGTTGACAACATTAAAACACAAAATGCATATTACAGTCATGCCTCAGAAGTTGGATGGAATCCGTTCCGGAAGTCCATTCGACTTCCAAAACGTTCAGAAACCAAAGTGCGGCTTCTGATTGGCTGAAGGAAGCTCCTGCAGCCAATTGGAAGCTGCGGAAGCCCCGTCGGATGTTCAGCTTCCAAAAATAGTTCGCAAACCGGAACAGTCACTTCCGGGTTTGCGGTATTTGGGAGCCAAAACTTTCGAGAACTAAGCTGTTCAAAAACCAAAGTACGACTGTATAATAATAAAAAAAGCGATATCTGCCCCCCGGTGCCACAGAAGCCGCACCTCTCAGATTTGGGCTATTTTGGCCATAACGATGCCAGCTCGATTATTTTATTTATGTTTATTATGTCAAAAAAAAAAACACCCCTCGCTCCCTCTCCTCCTGTGTACCAACTTTGACAGAACATAGAAATCTGCCTTACACAGAGTCAGACCTGTTGGTCCATCTAACTCGCTACTTTCTAAACCAGCCAACAGCAGCTTTCCAGAGTTTCAGACATGGGGTCTCTCCCAGCCCCTCCTGGAGATTCCAGGGATCAAATCTAGGATCATTTGAATGCAGGGCAGATGCTCTCCCTGAAATGTAGATCTGCTGGTGGAAGGCTTCATAAGGAACCCAAATATTAACCTCGTTCTTCTTTCTGTTTAAAATGGCACAACCACCCATGGTTTCTGCACATTGTTTTCATATTGTTTTGTAACAGGACACATCTGATTTCTGAGACTGTCCCTGAGGCAGCCGCAAATGGCAACACTCAACCACTTCTCTTGCCTCTTCATTGCATTATACATGACAGACCCCGTGTTGAACGGCTGAATCTAATTAATAGAGATCTAAAACACATTTGAGCATGCTTTTTAAGATTGTGAAGGCTGGAATAGGAGGTTGAGTTGAGGTTTGATTAAATTGCGCACTGTGTAGGGGCAACAGTCATCTTCTATGCATCTCACTTTAGAAAATTCAGCCCCATTCATTTTCATGAAAATAAATAATATAGGCCAAAGACATACAACTATATATTAAACTATTTGGACAGGCTTACCAATATTTGGTATCTCTGTCAAATGTGTGACAGAGAAGAAAAACACTTGGATAAAAAGCTGGAGAGAGATATCTGAGCAGGGTGTGGTCTGACGTTTTGCACTCACATGTTCCATACACATTTAGTGCACGTTGAAAGCACATGACTTCCCCCAAAGAATTCTGGGAACTGTAGTTTGATAAGGATGCTGGGAATTGTAACTCTGTGAGGGCTAACTACAGTTCCCAGGTTCCTTTGGGGGAAGGCTTTAAAGCATTAAATGTGATTTAACATCCACAGCATACATTTAAAGCACATTTAGTTCAACTGAGTGTTCCTGAACATTAATACCCGATGAGTTTCAATGCAAAGGACCACCATGAATCAGACCAAGAAGTTGTGTTGGTTAGTGACCTTTCTAAATTCTTTTCCGGCTCTTTCAGATAATAATCTCTTTGTCCCAAGTAATAGAAGCTTAGACAATAAAAGATGTCCTCAGACGACTCTGAGGAATATTTTAATCTAAATGGTTCCAAACGTATAAACTTCGGGCTACTGATGCTGAAGATATCCCTGCTAAGGAAATAAAATAGTAAAGTTACTCTGGAAGTCTATTTTTGGAAAAATACAAATCCTCACCTGTCTTGTCACAAATAACCTTTTTTTAAAAAGAGAGTATAGACAAACTAACATACAAGCCGGAGCTTAATTCCAGCCAAAGTTAGTAGGGACTAAATCCCATTCAAAGCAAGAGAAGAAGAAGAAGAGTTTGAATCTGATATCCTGCTTTATCACTACCCGAAGGAGTCTCAAAACGGCTAACATTCCCCTTTCCCTTCCTCCCCCACAACAAACACTCTGTGAGGTGAGTGGGGCTGAGAGACTTCAAAGAAATGTGACTAGCCCAAGGTCACCCAGCAGCTGCATGTGGAGGAGAGGAGACACGAACCCGGTTCACCAGATTACGAGTCTACTGCTCTTAACCACTACACCACACTGGTGGTACCTATTTATCTACTTGTCATGGCTGTTGGCTGTTAGCAAACAAAGTCCCAGCGAGGCACGTCAGGACCCGGGGCAAGATGGCAGGAACAAGAGTCCAAGAGCAGGGGTCCAAGGGTCAAGCAGCAAGAGGTACAAAGTCACAGTCCAAGGGTCAAGAAGCCAGAAACACGAAGTCACGATCCAGAAGCAAGGGGGCATGCAGCGAGGCAGGGAAGGCGTTGCTGTGGCAAAGAGCTGAGGGGAAATGCTAGCCTTATATCGCCTGCTGGCTCTTGACACCAGGTGCAGCGAGTTACCACTCAGCCTCACCAGGTTCAGTAAATTATCAAGCAGCCTCACCTGTGTGGCCGCGCCCTGCCTCTCCAGAACAAGCTGAAGAGGGCCCCAGTCCTGCAAAGCTCTGCTGGTCCCAGGGCCTGCCTCTGGCACACACTCCTGACACTACTTGCACTTTGGTGTGCTTTCGAACTGCTAGGTTGGCAGGAGCTGGGACCGAGCAACGGGAGCTCACCCCGTCCCAACCTTCTGATCGGCAAGCCCGAGAGGCTCAGTGGTTTAGACCACAGCGCCACCCGCATCTAGAAATCCATAAATCTGGCTGCTTCCTTTGGGTTAAGTGGTCTCCACAAACACAAACACACATGTTGTGATTCAACAAAGCACCGCGACATATGTTGCCATGGAAAGTCAAATTACCTTATTCAACAAAGGGAAACATATTGGATTTCCTGGTGTTTCAGGATGCTAGACATAACACACACAGGGTGTGGTTTCTTCTTGGATGCCTCCACAAGACACTCTCTTTTACTGCCAGTCAGTTAACAAAAGCAAGTCACCAGGACAATGCTGTTTTCTCGCTCATTTGAGAATGCTCAACTACCACTTCCCCCCTTTTTTTCTTGACACACCAAAAACTTTGACATTAAATATTTACATAAAACGAACACTTGAGTTTATCTGTTTCCACTTGGTTTAGCGTTTACAGACTTGCAGCGCTGTCTGGAATCAAGATTCTCTGTTTAGTCTAAAAGCCTTTCAGCATGAACGGGTTCTTTGCACCGTAAATGAGCATTCGTTTCCTATTTATTGCAGAGTGTGGAGCTTGCCAGAAGGTAGCGCTTCTGGCTTGATGATATGTCAAGGCCAGAGATGAAGACTAGGCATGGACCTTGGGGGAAATGCTCCTTTGCTGGTGTCATTACTCCTGGGTCTGAAGACCTTTGTCATCTCTTATAGTCCTGCCCCTAGGACCACCTTCAGTTGAGTCTGATGTCCCCTTGCCTCTCAACCTCTGCTTCCTATTCCACTCTTTGATCTCCACAGCTGTTTAGCTCTTGCTAGAATGGACTCATGGGACAGCATACTGCGTGCATGGCTAAAACACTGTTCTTTGAATTGTGTGACTTCAATATTACTATGGCCGCCTCCTGGATATCATAGAATCCCAGAACTGTAGAGTTGGAAGGGACTCTGAGAATCATCTGGCCCCAAACCCCTGGAATATGCAGTTATCCCATCCTTGACAAAATTACAGACAAGGATCTAACGCTCCCTCTCAACAATGCTCGCTTTATTTTGTGAAACTTGTCTTGAGTTTTACTTTGAAGAGTGTGAATGGGTGTGTGTCCATGTGAACTTTTTGTATGGTTTATTTCAGGCATGGCCAAACTTGGCCCTCCAACTGTTTTGGGACTACAATTCCCATCATCCCTGATCCCTGGTCCTGTTAGCTAGGGGTCATGGGAGTTGTAGTCCCAAAACATCTGGAGGGCCAAGTTTGGCCATGCCTGCTGTAGATCATGGCATAAAAGACCGACATAACTGAATATGACAGGAGACCCTTCATTATGAACTTCCTTGCGCTCCGGTACTAGTATTATCACAGATGTGTCCTGAAAGCCATTCAGGAAATATCCTAACCTAATCCCACATTGTAGAAGATTAGTACATGTAAATCTAGGTAAAGGACCCCTGACCGTTAAGTCCAGTTGCAGACAACTCTGGAGTTGCGGTGTTCATCTTGCTTTACTGGCCGAGGGACCCGACGTTTGTCCACAGACAGTTTTTCTGGGTCATTTGGCCAGGCGAACTACAGCAGCACACGGAAACACCGTTTACCTTCTCGCTGGAGCGGTACCTATTTATCTATTTGCACTGGCATGCTTTCGAACTGCTAGGTTGGCAGGAGCTGGGACAGAGCAACGGGAGCTCACCCCATTGCGGGGATTCGAACCGCCGACCTTCCAATCGGCAAGCCCAGGAGGCTCAGTGGTTTAGACCGCAGTGCCGCCCACGTCCCTAATAATAAACAAACATCACAACAATAACTTCTGACACAGCACGGCTATGTTTTCCATCTATTATAAACAGATATCATGATAAAAAATTCCTGTTCTATTTGGCATGGGGCCACTTCAAATATAAGTGGAGTAAATCAGGGGAGCCAAACCCGAGAGGAGTAAATGAGGGGAGCACAGGGGATCCGAGTGTCCTTCTCAGTATCCCCCCTCCTCTATTCACTTGGCTCCGTTACAAGAATGCGCGTTTCATTACTTGTAAGGAAGTTTGCATTTTAGGAGAGGGGAGAATTCAAAGCACTTCATAAAAACTGTAGACCTCTCTTAAGCCTCCATCTTGTGTGGCATTCGCCCAACTATAGATACTCGTCTACAGGCTTAATTTTAAAACGAAGCTCTCAATAAAGATGTGCTAATGAAGAATGAACTTGAAACAGGGGTGTTTATCTCCCCTTCACCTCCCATACAAAGTAGCACTTAAAAACGGAGAACTTTGAAGGGGGATTATTTACAAAGAAAGTATACCAGACACAATGGATAAGGCATTGCTTCTCTCCCCCCCCGCCCCCGTTTGCACTTGCTCACTGCTCATCCCCCAACAACAGAAACCCCTGATATGCAACGAAAATTATGAGCCATCATCACACCTCAACTCCTTGCCATGGTGCTTGGTAGAGGGCGGTATAAGCTCCAATATTTAAAGGAGTGAGTAAAGGCTCATTCTCTTGTGGAACTAAGAGAGAGGCTGCTTGATCCTCGAGGATCTCTGGGCGAAGCCTCGTAGCTCCCCTAGCGCTATTCCCTCTCTGCTCCGAGCAGACCACCCACTCAGACAGAAATACACAAACCACATGGTCCAGGAATGTCTGTGCCTGAATCAATATCAGCATTACGACCTTATTACTTGAAGCAGCCTGGCTTTTAGTACAACTCATTTGTTTTCTCTTTTCTTCCTGCTCTTTTGATTTCTTAATAGTATATTCTTTACACACACACACATCTCTTTTAAAGAGGCAAACATTGCCACGGGAAGAAATATAGTTGCTACACTTCCTTCTTTTGTCCCTTTTGATCCAAACTTTGCTTCCCCTTCCGCATCTTAATGGAAACGCACACATGACGACTTTATGGCACTGACTGTGAATTATATTCCCACCAAGCAGTAATTAAAAAGCATCGCAAGAGATGACGGTGCATTTAAAAAAGAGCATTTAAAAAAAGGAATACCAGCTTCGCAGTCTGAATTAAAAACACAGTGGAGCATAATAGAGGTTCCTAAGGTCAAGTAAGAAAACAGAGAATGCATCTGTTTCACTGTTAAATGCTGAGTATAAAGTGAGCAAAAACCTCAATTTGATTGAAATGGGGGAAAAACCCACGTCTATTTTGTAAGAATGGCATTGCCTGCATCTGACCACCACGTGGTGCCTCCTGTTCATCAGTGGTGGGAAATGTGTGGCCCTCCAGAGCTTGTTGGGGTTCCAATATCTGAAGGGCCAGAGGTCCCCCCCTTCCCAATTTATTGGGAACTAACCAAGGTGAATCTCCCCTCACCCCTGCGTTATGTGCCTGCTCAAGTGTTCAGCTCCCAGGTAAATATGTTTTGGACTTAAATCAGCTTCTTAAGACCTCGATATTTATTTTTGGGTGCTACGCTTTAGGATGTAGGGGTCATAGTGACAGCAATGCTCTCAGCAATCCTGCCACATTCTGTGAAAACAGGTACATAGGTCTATGTTATTAATCTCACAGCTCAGATGAGGCTGAGACAAGGGCTTGCTTTCATGCCACCTTCTGAATTCATGGCTGAAGGGAAATGCAAACTGAGAGTCTTCCTTCAAATATCAGCCATGGTTTATACTGGCGAGTTCTCCATGCATGTATCTGCATACACTTCTAATTTCCAGGCAGTGTTCACATCCAGCATTGGAACTGCGTGGCCCATAATTCAGGGCATGAAACTGACCATTGAGAAGATTAGAGATGGGGCATTTTGAGTTATTCTTAAACCTGCTGTGCCTAATAACAAGTCATTTATGAATTGGTTCTCAGAGGCATGAGGTCAGTGGACTAAGGGGACTAGGCTAGTCCCCTAAATGTTGTCTCCTTCCCAAAGCCCAGGAAGCTTCCGCCCGATTTATGGAAGGAGGTGTGAAGCTCCGACGGGGTCCAAAGGTTCTCCCCACCCCCCTCCCAGGGAGGCAGCAGGGCTCCAGCATCCTACCAGGAAGTTTCTGCCCAACTTAGCCCCCAACTACGAAAAATTTCACTGCATGCCACTGAATGGTTTTGGGGCTCAGGAGGGTTTGATCACACAGCAGTATAAAAAAGTACGGTAAATCAAAAGCTTCCTTACCTGACAGATTGTACTGTAGGCTCAGCTCCATTCAGCGGCCCGTCCCTCAGCGATTTAGCCCCAGGCGAGTGTTAAAATGACAAGAGGTCCTCTCTGTGCACTTTGTTCAATGGGTCCAATGGGATTTAAGCATATTCTCTAGATAAATGCTCCTAGTTTTTCACCCAGTGTTGAGAAATAAATTAAAAATACTCTTTAAAACATTGCACTCTGGTGTTTGCTTCTAGGTCAAACAGTGGCTTATGGGAGGGGTCACTCTAACTAGTTTCCCAGTGCAACCTTCTCCAGCTGCCCCCACCCCTGCAGATGCAACAGGAAGAGACGCTTTCATGTGCACAACTGGATGTGCAAAGGCTCCCCTACTGCAGACATTCATGAGGTCCAGGCCAATGGCATGGGGTGGGAAAAGCTGGAGTGGGACACGTCAGGGTTGTCCTAATCACTGCTGCCTTGCCTGTTAATGATACTGCCAAATGATGCTTAGACGTTAATCCTGCCTAATGTAAGGCTGCTGTTAGAAAAACAACTTTCACACAACTAACTCCCCTTTCATAATATCTGGGCGCAACTTACCTATGGCACGATAACAGAATCCGGCACTTCTGCTCCGGTTTAAAGGGCTACTGCTGTTGGCGGTGAAGCTCGCCATTTCCAGCACCAGTTGCACTTTTTAATAGTGTCTAGTTTGGCCTGAAGTGGCACACCAAAACTGCACATTTTGGGTAACTTGGTTTGGAAGAGAACACTGTTAAATCCAGTATCCACACCTCTGCTAGCAACTGACCTAAACAGTTTGGCATTAAATACATTCCCAAACAATTCCCAGTATAGCAGTTAATTTCCAGAGATGCTGTTGGTCCAAATCTCCCTAGAGCACACATCATTGGGTTGGAAAGCTCTGCCTGTCGAATTCCAAAGGTACCAAAGTGCTATGGTTACTTGTGTGCTTAGATATACTCTTTTCTCTATCCTTGCAGGTTCGAGGACTGAACTCTGATGCTGAAGGGGCCGACATGGGCAAGATGGCGCCCTGAGCAAAATGTGGTGCCTACCCCAAAATATATTTTATTTTCACAATAATTCCTTTTGGTACAGTAGCTTTTCTCTGGATAAAAAGGTGCTGGTACCCACCTGAGGGCCATTGCATGGCAAGGAAGAGCAGGGCGGAGAGAGGGTGGCTGGCAAGAAAAAGAAGAGGCCACGATTGATGGGCAGAGAGCAAGGGAAAAAACAAACACCCAAGAGGGAATAAGTGGGGCTGACAGTCATTCTGACCCTGTGGGAGAAGCAGGCAAAGCACAGCAGCCGCTCTCGTGATGGAGCTGGATTTCTCCTTCCCTTTTTCCGCTTTCTCCTCAGACACTACGGTGGGTGCCTGGCTTGCTCTGTTCTCCCCCCCCCCCAATCCTTTCCACTACCACCCCGGCTGCCGTTTGCTTCTCAGTTCCGGCAGAGTTACTCCCGGGGGGCTGGGAGGGAGACGATGGCATGGATTGGCTGTCTCCTTTCAGCCCCTCGTGATGTGGTTTGAGTTGGAGTCGCCTCCACCTTGCCGATTGAGGGGGGGGGGGTGAGGGAAATTGGGGGGGAGGTGTCATGCCACCATTTGCAGAATCAGTAGGAGGAAGCAGCAGTGTCGGTGGGGAGGCAAAACCGGGAGATGGCGGTTCACCATGTGTCCTGCCGCTCTCCGATTTGAAAAACAAGGCGATGGTACTGTGTACTGTTGAGTACCACCGGGGGGGGGAGCACTGGATCTTCTCGATATTGTTATTATTTTGTGCCCCCTCGGCTCGGTGCCCTGTACCCTTGAACCGTCCACACTGCTCTAAATCTGGCACTGCTCAAGGCTAAATGTTCGGTGTTCCTGCACTGAAAGGGGGACAAAGCTGCTGTAAAGTTAAGAAGTTTATGCTGTAGCATTTTAACCATTCTTAAAATATGAATTCCCCACACAGCCAAGAGACTGGGTTCCGGTTAGATAAATGTGACTATTTGAAATTAATTGAAAAAGGATTTATTTTGTTTCAGCATACAAAATAACTAAGTAATTTTTTTCCAAAAAGGACACCACTTACCAGCTTTTATTCTACCAGAATTTTGTGGAAAACACTCTTCACTTTCAACACACAAATGCAGCTGAAATGTGTTTATTCCATCCTCATTCTCACCAAACTAGAGAACTAACATTTTATAAGGGTGACTGATGAACTACATGCAAGTCAGAGTTAAGAGTCTACTGTAATTGCAGTAATATTCCCTTTACATAGTTAACCCCTCCACCCCCACAAATTCTGTACACCAGCTACTATTTTTTGTGGCTCAAAGGACTTATTTTGCCAGGTTTTTATAAAAAACAAAAACAAAATAAAAAGTGATTTGTCCAATATATACTCAAAAGTTACGCGGGTCTGTGCTCCTTCCAACAACCTCTTAAAGAGTTTTTGCCACAAAATTTAGTTAGAAAAGTAAAAATGGACCAAAAAAAAGCACACACTTTTTTTTGTGTTCAACTGAAATGAAACATGTCGAATGTGCACTATTAAAAAAAGTGAAAGATAGCCTTTTCAAACGTTTCATATAAAAATGTTAACAAAAGTGTAAAAAATACCCCACTCGGACACACACACCCTCCACACTCCAACATCACATCATATGCTTGATGTCAAGAGATTTCAAAAACCTCCCACTCCAACAATTGCACATTAATTAACATGTGGACTTAAAAAAGAACGTAACGCTTCAAGTATGTTTCATGCCAATCATCAATAAGAGTCATAACATTACTGAAGAAAAAGTACACTTGTTCTTTTGGAAGCCTGAGAAAGACTTTCCATAGATTATGGTCAAACAACATTTTAATTTAAAAAACAAGAACACCCACCCAAACAAACACACATACAAAAAAGAAAAGGGAAAAAAGGAAACAATTTCTTTGGACTTAAAAGAAACAGAGTTAAGAATTCCCATTTGATTATGAAGAAATACCCCTAAGTAGGAACCTAGTTTTTACACTAACGCACAAAACCCTGCGCATGGAACGATGAAACTCACAGATGCATCTACAGGTTGACTCTGTGGCAATAGCTGGCACCCGGCAAACAGACAGACACTGGGAATACGGTGGCTTCTCAAACACAGGCTTTTTTCTTTTTCTTTTTAAGGCTGACAGATCCTTCGGACCCAGAAGTATTTCTTAAGAAACATCTTTCATATGAGGGTAAAAACCGAAATCCTAACTTGAATGGCTTCTTCCAGTAAGCGTCTCCTCCCCAGCCTCCTGTTTCGTAAAGGGTTTCTGATTAGTTCAATCAAAGTAATATTTTTAACTAAAAAGAAGAAATATGGGTGGTCAGGGATATATATATTTTTCAGCCGGAACTCAGTTCTGGCCCCTCTCAGGTGGGCGCCACTGGCATGCGAAGAGAACAAGGGAGGTGTTCATGGTGAGTTCCGACACCTCTTTTTCTAGAAAAATAGCACTGAAGGTGGCAGCATGTTTAGCCAATTCAGAACCGTTTAGGGAGCAATCCTAAGCTCCTGAAGAGGGCGACAGAGGGTCCTTTGAATGTTGCGGACCTCCGCTCTCTGCCAGCGGAGTGGGAGGTCTGAAGGTGGAGAAGGTTTGCCATTGGAGGCCTCCTTATTGCAGCAATTGGGGGTAAAAAGGGGGAAATTGTGGATCTGCCAGATCCGAAGCTCACCTGTTCCACTGACATGACCCCAAGGAAGGAGGAAAAGCACATCAGCCCTGGAGCTGGCATCTCATTTCCCCTGCTATCGAAACCAAGACCAAGGGGAGGGGGGGGGAAAGGGTGTAGTGGAGTAGCAGAGCTGGGGGAGGGAAAATCACATCGGGCAACCATTGTGCCCTTTGGGTTTCAGAAAGTACATGAGTAGACGAGTCTAAAAAGCCCGGGACACCAATTTTCACGGCCCTCTAGAGAGCATGGTAACTCGTCTACCAGAAGTCACGTATTTAGCGATAACTCTGGAAGTGTAGGACTCGATTCTGACCAAACTAAGCTTCCTAGGGCAAAATATACATCAGAAGGTTTGGGTAGAATCGAGTCTACTGCAATATGCTAAACATGTTGCAGTAGAATCGAATTTACTGCAAAAGGCTAAACATATTGCAGTAAATGAGCCGACATACTCTCTAGAGGGCCGTGAAAATATGTGTCCCAGGCTTTTTAGCTTCGTCTACCCATGTACTATCTGAAACCTAAGGGGCAGGCACATTGGTTGGCAGGTGTGAAATATATTGGCATTATTTTCAGCTTTCCTACTCCATTAGTGGGAGGGGGGCCTGCTGCCTACCTTCTGCCCTGGCTGGTGCAAGTCTGGCAGGCATTAGGAAGTTCTCCTGCTCTCCCCCACCAACCAACCATAGGGTGCTCTGTTAGCCAACTGAAAATGTTTTCCCTTAACTGCACAGCAGATTATTTTTTTTGAAAAATATATATTCAATACAAGTACTTACAAAAACTGTGGATGACAGGTGCCGTCTTAGAAAAGGCACCCCCCTCTTCTTTTCAATACAGAAGGAAATGTATCTTCTAAGATGATGCCTACTGCGATATATGCATGAATCTTCTAAAAATAAGGAAAGTAGACTTCTATCTTCAGAAGTATTGTTTATTCACATGCAAACCTCTGCAGGTGTAATTGATTAATCAATTAAAATTAACATGATTAATCAACTATTTTTTTTTATTGGGTTGACAGCCCTACGGTCAATGAATGTTACTTAACAAGTACTGAAAATTTTGAAAGTTTCCCATCCTGTCATTGTCTAACTGCCTAAATGAAAATGTTTGAATTGATCGGGTAGAAAAAGAGCCAAAACCGAAATCTAAAGTAAACAGATTATAATATACTGTATGAACAAAGAACCAAATTTATGCCTCTATTTTTAGTAACAAAAAGAATGAACTGCACACCTGGGCAGTTGAGTGCTGGAACTCCTAAGTAATAAATAGCTCCAAATTAAGGATTTTCTACAACATTTCCATAGAAAACGGGACTAGTTCTCTCTTTTTTTATGGCAAACTTCTAGAGTGCTTCCACTTTTATAGGTATCTAATAACACATTAAAACATACACGAAGATGATGGTGGAAAAAATGCTGGATTTAGGATAGTATACAGTAACACTTCTTTCCTTTTAATGAACGTCCTACCGGTTTATTGACTAAGGCTAGAAAGCAAGTCGTGGTTCTATTTGGCGCATTTCCCACTGTGGTCCGAGGTCAACACACGAGGACAGCCGGGGAGGGGGGGGGGGGCTTCTGCTACGGCAAACTGAACAGTAAAAAAAGGAGAGACTTTTTTTTTTTGCCATCCCCGCTCCCCAACTTGGCATCTCGTTTTGGGGGACTGCAGAAACGGAAACAAGACGACGGGGCTTTTAAACTGGTCAAGGGAATACCCAAAGGTCAGGAGAAAGTGGCGTCCAAACAAGCGCAAGGTCAGAAGGCTTTTTGACAGCGGTGGCGCTGGATCAAAGGAGAGAATACACAGGACACAAGGACTTGTAACATCTGGTAGAGCCCTTCCCTCAAGGACTTCAGAATATGCGTATGCAATAATAAATAGATCAGTTATGTAATAAGGCAGTGTGCTGAACATGCATTCGTCTTGTGGCCTGGAGCACCACACAGAGAGATACATGATATCATACACATTCATTAAGTGTTTTTTTTTTCAAGGCTATCCAGGCTAACTCTTCCAGAGCATTTCCTTGGTGAGAAGAGCAAATCCTCTGAGGCTTGTCACATTTCCTCTCCTTTATCAAGAGATGACGACTGGCTTTAAACAAAAAATAAAGCTGAAGAGAGTTGGTTTGTTTCGTTTGTTTGCTGCCATTTTGGTTGCATCACTCTGAATGTTTTATTTCTTTTTTTAAAAAAGAGAGCGCACAGTTTTCGATGCAGCCAGCTGCCGTGTGCTCACGATGCTCCAGCCGTTTCCAGGTAACTCTGTAACTTCCTAACTGTGGTTTTGTCCAGTGAGCAAAGGTCAAAGTCAAAGGTTGTGTTTGTGATATGAAAATGTCCCGTTTCTTCTATGAGGTTTACAATCTGTCGTTAAAAAGAAAGAGGGAGAGATAAAACGTTACGTTTAAAAGGAAAATTCTGCTCCTTTCACAGAAAGGGGTGGAGAACCTGTGCCCTTTCCGCATGTTATTGCAGGGTTTCCCAAACTTTTGTCTCCAGCTGCTTTTGGACTACAACTCCCATCATCCCTAGGTAGCAGGACCAGTGGTCAGGGATGATGGGAACTGTAGTCCAAAAACAGCTGGAGACCCAAGTTTGAGAAACCCTGTGTTATTGGATTCCAGGTCCCACCAGCGGCATACAGCATGGCCAGTGCTCAGGGAGGGTGGTAGCTGGAGTTCAGCAACATTCAGAAGGTACCGGGTCCCCCGCTCTTGCCTTCTTGTTAAGGGAGCTTTGCCATGCAAAAACACCTTCTAAATCTCCTGCAAGATCTTTGGGCAAGGGCTACCTCCAGAGACTCTACCATGCATTACAACATTTTAGAAAGACAAAGGAACCCCCCACCCCACCCCAGTCAAGCTCTTGCAGGATGAACTTCTTCGTTAGAAACTTTTCTGGCTGACATCCCTATTGGTTTATCTTCTGATTTTGCAAAATGGCATTGTGAATTGACGGGCTTTGCTGATACGTTTTCCTTCACTTCTATTGTTTGTGCATGTTCCTTGTACTGCCGTGGAAAAACTAAAAAGCCATTAAACTATGCGTAATATTTTTGTATGTGTCATCTAAGCAGTGGCGGCGGTGGGAAGAACAGTACAAGTAAAAATTGCATCCTTAAAATAACTGATTAAAACAAGTGATCCCATCTTTTGTAAAACACTTTTAGGTTGTTTACAATCAAGCAGTGTATACATTTTACAAAATAAATAAACTACATAATGATGTTTTCCTATCTGCCTTCCTGGAGATTGCCAATATGAGTGCATGAAAGTGCCTTCTGTAGAACCATTGGTGACTCTGGCACAGAACAGTCTGCTCTGACTGTATTCCAGCATCTCATCCAGAGGTTTCCTTCAGCCCTATTAATTACCTGAAATCTTTTTTAATTGGAGTTGGGAGGGCCTGAATTTTGCAAAGCATGCACTCTGCCAGTGAGCTGAGGCAACTGCTAATGTATGCTTGCTTTACAATCAACATACATTTATAGTAGTCCAGTTAGTTTTGGGGCAGGGAACGTAGCTGTCTACATTTTACAGCCATCATTGTATGGCAAGAAATGGATCCCTCTTCTCCCTACAGACATCTGCAACCTACTTTAGGTTTGCCTTTGACTCCCTCTCCTATGAGCTGAACTATCCAAAGTGCACTTTTGCTTTATTTCAAATGCCAACATTCAATCTGTTGCTCATTTACAGTTGACCAAGAAAATCCATTCGGACTGCAACATTAACTCCCATTACTGCATCAAATTGCCAGGTCTGTTGAGTTACATTATAAAAGTTGAGCTGAAACTCTGCCTTGAGTCCCTGCCACATTTTGAATTATTTCAGCAGATGGAGTTTTCCTGTCTTAAGTAGAGAGGAAGTTTCTTATTTCAAAATTAAGTTAATATAAAGTAACTGCACGGACTGCATATTACCTACAAGATGCAGCACTGAAGCCAGTGACATGAGAAATGGATCAATATAATCAAGGGAAAAGCATCTTTCGGTCATAGTTCATCCTTCATGTGATATAAGCAGCAATCAAACTTCACTTGGATTTGCCCTAGGCCAGGCACCCTCAAACTCGGCCCAATTCCCATCATCCCTGACCACTGGTCCTGTTAGCTAGGGATGATGGGAGTTGTAGTCCCAAAACATCTGGAGGGCCGAGTTTGGGGATGTCTGCCCTAGGCTAATGCAAACTAGTGGAAACATAAGGAAACACCAAGACTGTTAATTAAAATGGTGTTCCTCAGTATCAATCCCTCCAGCTCCATTGGGACATAAAATCCATTGTATATTTCTGCACTCTCCACTCCACCCCTTTGCAATCATGACCCTCCTTTCATTTTGTAGCTCACCAAATCAACAAAATTCAACTAGATAATATAATTAAGGGTATCAAGTGGTCAGTAACCAACTAAGGCACCTAATGCTTTTTCGCTGTCCCCTCTCAGGTGCTCATTTGCTTCTGGCAAGGAACAAAGCAAGCACAGGAAGAATGGTACCCAACAGCCGTGTCTGTGATTGGCAGGAAAAATGCATGCACAGCTCAGCCCACCAAGAAGGGGAGATGAGTCTGTACTAGGAAGCCAGAATCTGAGCTAAACAGTCAAACTTGTAGAAGGAGAATTGTGAAGCCAAATGCGGAGGGACTATTCTAAGCAACTGCTTTGAGAAATGCCTTTCAGTTTTTTATAGGCAATGGAATCTAGAGCTGTGACTGACCATATAGAAAAATCTGGAGATATACGACACTTTGGTCTTAACAGACTCAAAATGGACTGGGAGGTGCTTTAGACAATGAAGAAAGGGCTTCCTCTTTCATTTTTAAGCCTTTCTTTGTCTTGCTGCTTGGTGGCACTCAGTAACTCAACTGATTAAGCTTTTTCTGGTTATGGAAAAAGCCAAATCTGTTATTACTTGTGTGTAGCCACTGATTTACTTCTGAGCCCTCTACCCAATCCATAAAAGAGGAAGCAAATTGGGTACAACACGAAGCATATCAAAATTTGAGCCCCTGCTTTTGGGTGTGGTGGAATGCCCAATCACCACATAATGTACAGCACCCAGAAAATCCTGTTGGCAACCCTGGGGCATGAGGGCAGAGAAGACACAGGTGCTGTGGTAAAAGGGAGGAACAGGAGCACTGGGAGGCGTCTCCCAAATACAATGGGTAGCAATTGTTCAATGGGTAAGCCCATTGATCTCTTGCTGATCTAGAGGCACACATGGGATGGGATGACTGGAAACAATCAAGTATCAAGCTAATACACAACGTCAACCATATACGCCAGCCACCCCCAAATTCGGCCCTCCAGGTGTTTTGGGACTACAACTCCCATCATCGCTAGCTAACAGGACCAGTGGTCAGGGATGATGGGAATTGTAGTCCCAAAACATCTGGAGGGCTGAGTTTGGGGATGCCTGATATATGCATTGCTGAAGTCAGTTGAAAACAGCCACCTGTTCACTCTGACAGCCCTGGCATGTATGGCAACTTTTGACACAACACTCAATGGCTAACAGGGAAATAGCCTGTGTTATCTTTCCAAGAGTTAAAAATGTAATCTTAATGTATGTTTCAGTTAGCCCCGAGTCGAGCAGTTCATGAAGAATTTCAGAAAAACTTGCAGAAGCCTTTCTCCCCCCCGCCCCCAACAGAACTATATTTGATATGCTTCCCTGTGATACTGTGCCAAAAAGGGGGCCTTCCATTAACTCCCATGATAATAAATTTCAGGAATTCAAAAGCAGTTAGGAAGTGTTAACAGATGCATTTTAAAGCAATGCAGGGCTCTTAAAAGAAACGAGAAATAAAATCTCATTTGTTGATCGCTATCTACACTTTCTAAGCTCCCAGCTAAGAGCAACATGAACATTTGAACCCGATTCTTCATCCAGGCCTCTGAGAAACGCAGCTACAGTGTCAAAGCCACCTGGTGCATCTGAGTGAGATGAACCCCCTCAGTTTTAATGGAGGCACAGAAGACATCAAGATATAGCCAAGAAAGCTTTAGGGGAATTCTTGACCGCCTGCCAAGGCGATTCAGGTTAATGCTTTTAATATCAGCACTCACGTTCTTAATCTATTGAAAAACACTTGGAGGGGGGAAGACTTAAGATTATAACTGTCAAGATTTCAGATTACCAGAGTTGCAAAACAGAACATTAAAATACTTTAAACTTAGACCCAGGATGCAAGAACCAAGGAAGTTTTATTTGTTCTTGACGAAGTGTGCTCTACTTTGTTTTAATGTACAGTTGTTTACACACAGTCATCCTCCATCAATTCCATCGCCATCTATCATGCTGCAGCAATTGAAATGCCTTTGGGGAAGAATGTCTACTTGAAGGGTTGGGCTTTAGCTAATGGCAAAGATTTCATTTTAACCTTTAAGAAAGGTTTGAAAGGATTTGGAATTCTCCATGTCCAAAAAGACTACCTTAAAAGCTATTATTTATTGTTATGCGTTGCAGTTCATTTCTTGTGTTATGGTAAAGGTTTTAAAATTGGCTACAAAAAACCCAAACAAACTCTTATTTTAATCTTTACAACCTGCTAATGAAATGTTTGCCTAAGAGTGCCCAGGGCCACCCAGTGAGCTAAGATCCCAGACAGGATTGGATCCCAGTCTGCTGCACACAAATTCAACAGGAAACTATTCCGCTGGGACCATCTACTGGCTTTCAGGTCACCTAAAGTTAGGTATCAAAACCCACACTTTATGTATCATGACCGTTAATATAGCTTTACTGTGACATCTTGGTGAATAAGTAGTGATCCTCGATTCTATTTCCCTTAGGACTGATCCACTGACAGCAATAGTTTCAAATGAAAGGCACTGTTGAACAATTAATTTATATGTTCAGTATGAAATGCAGGTTCCTAAACAGAATAAGAGCCACTTTACACATTACATTTTTTTTAGACACACATAAGATCTACATCTACCGTGTTTCTCCTAAAATAAGACACCGTCTTATAATCTTTTTATCCTCCAAAAAACACAGTATGGCTTATTTTCAGGGGATGTCTTATTTTTATTAAGTGTGGTACAGCAATCTACATATATTCCATTATAATTACCGTTATTTTTGGATGCTCCATAGGGCGCACCTTGTTTTTAGAGGAGGAAAACAAGAAAAAATTTTTTTTCTGGTTTTCCTCCTCTAAAAGGCTGGAGGGGCAGCAGAGGGGTGCTGCTGGTTCTTCCCCGCCAAGATCGCAAAAACAAGCCTGCTTTGGCGAACGGGTTGGCGAGTGAGAGAGAGTGAAAGAAAGAAAGAGGGAGAAGGAAGGAAGGGATGAGAGAGAGAGAAAGAAAGAAAGGAAGAGAGAGACAAGGAAGGAAGGAGAGAGAGAGAGAGAGAGAGAGAGGAAGAGAGAGTGAAGGAGGGAGGGAAGAGAGAGAGGGAGGGAAGGAAGGAAGGAAGGAAGGAAGGAAGGAAGGAAGGAAGGAAGGAAGACAGAAGGGGTGAGAGAGAGAGAAGGAAGGAAGAAAGGAAAAGGTGAGAGAGAGAGAGAAGGAAGGGGTGAGAGAGAAAAAGAAAGAGGGAGAAGGAAGGAAGGGGTGGGTGGGTGGGTGGGTGTATGTGAGAGAGAGAGAGAGAGAGAGAGAGAGAGAGAAGGAGTGAGAAAGAGGGAGAAGGAAGGAAGGCTTTGCAAGGACGACGGGGGACAATGGAGATGCTTCACGTTGCTGCCACCTGCTCTGTGCAACATCTCCCTCCCCCCCCCCACCGAGGCTTTTTAAAAGCAGGCTTTTGGAAGCTGCCACGGCGGGGAACAGCGGAGATGCTTCACGGAGCTGGGAAGGGGTGGCGGGTGGCGGGGGACAAGCAAAGTCAACACTCCTCTCTCTCTCTCTCTCTCTCTCTCTCTCTCTCCCCGTGTGTGTGTAGCAAAGGAGGGCAGAGAGAAAAAGGATGCAATGAGGATGGGGGGAGAGAAGAAAAGGAAGAACCAGTGAGGAGAAAACTGAAAATCCTAAAAGGAATTTGGGGAGAGGAGGGTGGTGGTGGAGAGAATTGCAAGTGCACGGATAGGGGAAGAAAATAATAGTCCATGCCGAAGAAGACACGAAAAGAAAGAGGAAAGCATGGGGAAAGTTGAGGAGAGGAGAGGGAGGGAGGGGGAGAGAGAGAGAGAGAAAGAGAAAAGCCCACAATCAGGTTTGGATTGCAGCAGGAGAGCAATGAAGGAGCCGAATGAAACGGAGAGGTGGGGGGGAGGAGACAGCCCTTACACACCCGACTGAGGGAGGGGGAAGCCCCTCTCTCTGCGAGGGTGGGAAACGCCCTGAGGTGAAGTGTGCAGGATTGAGGAGGTGCCGTCCGTCTGCCGGCTCTCCCTCCTGCGTGCCTAAGTGGCAGCGGCCAGGAGGAGGAGGACGCTGGAGGGCAAGGGCTGCGTGAGGGCCCCTTAGGGCGGTGAGGGCGAAGGCGAGGCTAGGGGTGGCGAGGAGGAGGAGGGCTTGGAGGGGCTGCTGCTGCTGTTGTTGCCGCCGCCTCTCCCGCTTGTCCCCCCCCCGGCCGCCTCCGATCACTGCTCTTGCGAGGCGGGCAGCAGCAGAAGCCTGCTTTTGGGATCTGCGGGCTGCGCGGGGTTTGGTGGAGGAGCTAGCGAGGATGCTGCTACTTCCTCTAGTGGCTTCCAGCGGTTGCGGCTGGGTCCGGGTCCCGGCCACTCAGGGCTTCACTCAGCGCGCTGCTGCTGCCTCCCGGTGGATCGGGGATCCACTGGCGCGCTGCGGCTGGGTCCCGCTGGATCGGATCCAAGCGGTGCCCGCTGCTGCTGCTGGCTGTGCTGGGGGAGAGAGCTGGCGGGAGCTGGATTGGGGCCCCACGTGGTGCGCGCTGCTGGGTGTTTAGGAGGGGCTGCACCTCACCAGGTACCCGATATCACTACCGGAACCCGGTACGTCTTATTTTCGGGGTATGCCTTATATTTTGCGACCCCGTTATAATCCTTCTATGCCTTATATTTTAGGCATGTCTTATATTATGAGAAACACGGTAAAAGAAATGTAAACTGTGAATGTGATAAACTAGTGTCTGAAAACAAACTGATCATGCACCTTCATTTGTTGGAACTCGGATTGGTTGTGGCACCCTGGTGAGCGTACCTGGGTGTGTTACTCTATAATGTGTGGAATAGTACTAAATTGGAAGGGGGGAACCTCACTGCAAAATAATCTCTTAACAACTGATTCTTTGTAAACAAAACATAAAAAGATTGTTTTTTTCCTATTCAGAGTACAAAATACATGCTATCAGCTTAATTTACAAATTGCAAATGTATATATATATATAGATAGAAATTCTTGCTAGCAAAATAAATGTAACCAGTTCATTACCAGCCATTTTTTGCTTTGTTTTTTTTGGCCAGTAAAGTCCACAATTAATACAAATTTGGGGAGATCTGAAATGGCGTGCACAGAGTAAATTTCATTACAAAAAGAAAAATTTGATGCAACTGAATTGACTATTACTGGTAGTTTTATATATATATATATATATATATATATATATATATATATATATATATATATATATATATAACAAACACCTGGAATTATGTGGGGCGATATCCAACTGAATTGCATTCAGCGTACACACTCTGGAATCAATGGACTTAAGCTACTTAAAGTCCATTGATTTCAACAGGTCTGCTCAGAATATGACTTAGCTAGGTATCACTCAAGGCTTGACAGTTCCTGCACTTGAATCTTCCTGTGGTAACACACAAGTCTCAGTAGAAAAGTTGAGTTTTGATACTGAATGGCTAACACATTCAAAGCTGCAACATGCAAACTCAAGTGCAGCTGAAAAATACAGAAGACTGAATTCGGTGTTACAAACTGAAATTTGTAATGCTCGGGACGCATTAAAAATCTGTTGAAGTTTGCCATCGCCAGGGACACTTAAATAAATATTCCCCAAGAAGGCCTGTTTTTTTTCTCCAGGAGAAAACACTGCTTGTAATTAGAAAATCTTGCAACATGCTACTTACTCAGCACATATGTCACAAATGTTAAGATGTAGGCAGATGGATTATCAAATTCTACTAGAAGATCAGAGCTGTGTTCTTGACTTTGACAAGTACTATGCTTAGCACAGAAAGTAGACCTCTCACCTGTTGCAGTACATGTCTTTCCCTTAGTGTCATTAACCTTCTGTGAAGCTCAACTAGTTCATCAAGATATGCCTGGAAACAAACCATTCAAAAATAAACAAAAAATGAACGTTTTATTAAAAAACACACATTTGTATTCTGGTGTGTAGAGAAATATTTAAGGACAGTGAACCAATGGAAATACAGTCGACTCACAACTTTGTGTATAGTCAGAACAAGCTCAGAACCACCCTTGTGTGATCATCCCTACTTTTCCCAAGATGGTGCACTGAGTGGGCTTTGCCAGCCAGCTCCACAAGGTGGAGAATTTTTAAGCTCACCGACTTGCTTACCGGGCTCTGGGAGGTCCTCTCGCAAGTTCTGGAGGCTCTTGTGAGATCTGGCAGGAGCCTCCCAGAGCCTGGCGAGCAAGGCAGAGAGCTTTTAAGCTCTCCACCGCACATGCATTAGATTTGTGCATTTTCAGCTGGCTTCCTGCCAAGAGAGTAAAACACAAGTTTAATGTGCGCAAGTTGCGATGAATTAAGTACAGTGGTAGCTTGGTTTATGAACTTAATCCGTTCTGGAAGTCTGCTCTTAAACCAAAGCGTTCTTAAACCAAGGCGTGCTTTCCCATAGCAGCGGGGGACGCAATTTACACTCAAAAGGAAGCGGAACATGTTCTTATTCCAAGGCAAAGTTCACAAACCAAAGCACCTACTTCCGGGTTTGCAGCGTTCTTAATCCAAGTTGTTCATAAACTAAGCTGTTTTTAAACCAAGGTACCACCGTATGTCATAACACACAGTGATATACAATAAAGCCATGATACTAACAATAATGGTGGGGACCCAGGTGGCGCTGTGGGTTAAACCACTGAGCCTAGGGCTTGCTGATCAGAAGGTCGGCGGTTCAAATCCCTGCGACGGGGTGAGCTCCCGTTGCTCAGTCCCAGCTCCTGCCCACTTAGCAGTTCGAAAGCACGTCAAAGTGCAAGTAGATAAATAGGTACCGCTCTGGCGGGAAGGTAAACGGCGTTTCCGTGCGCTGCTCTGGTTTGCCAGAAGCGGCTTAGTCATGCTGGCCACATGACCTGGAAGCTGTATGGCGGCTCTCGGCCAATAAAGCGAGATGAGCGCCGCAACCCCAGAGTCGGACACAACTGGACCTAATGGTCAGGGGTCCCTTTACCTTTACTAACAATAATGTAGCTGACTGCTAAATTAAAACTCATCTTAACCTGTTGTGAACAAATTGTAAGGTGTACCTCTTAGGAAGCGCATTCCAGAACCACAGTGCTATGGCCAAACGTCCCCTTTCTTTTGTTGTTACATAGCACACTTCTGGTGCATTGGGCACTTGGAGAAGACCTTCAGCAGAAGATCTCAAACACCATGGTGTGGAAAAAGATGCTCCTTCACATATTTGGATTCTAAGTCTTTTAGGGTTTATAAGATTACCTGTACCTTGAACTGGGCCTGAAATTGAACTATTCGACTTCACTTCATTTAAGAGAACAATATATACACAATAAGGTCAAGTAATTAAAATGTAGAATAAACTGTGCAGTATAGGGATACTAAAATACTGAGTAACTAAAAAACACTTCATTAAGACATGTGCCAACTAATGTTTTTTATATACTGAAAGTTCCAATACTTTTTACAGATTTAAGAAATATTATGAAGCATGATTCAAATATTGTTTCTTTTAATTTACCTTGTCGCAATCGCCATTCTTAATCTGTTTATCAGATTTACTCTGCTTTATAGGACTCTTCACTTCTAGAATCTAGAAAATAAGAGTAAATATTTAAGGGCATCATAGGGCTAGGACTGAGGATTACTAGAAATTCCACAACCAAATATCTCAATGGTTTAAGGATGTTCAGCAGCCAATTTATCTAACCTACATATTTTTCCTGCAAACCACCCCGAGATCTTAGGATGAAGGGCAGTATATAAATTTAATAAATAAAATAAAATAATTAAGGCCCAGTGCTCCTTCGAAGCAGATAGCGTACCGGGGGGGGGGGGAGGTGCTATGCAGAGTTAGCTTGCACTGTCCAAATGATACAATTGGAAGCAAAAGCCCTACACCTAACTCAACATTTTCTGTTCTCACACAAAGGCCAGTTTGAAGCAGAATTCTATGAAGTGCATATGTACATATTTTAAAGCTCTTGACCACATGTACATCCCAGGGATTATCGCAGTTGGTGATACTTTTATGTTTTTATAGCTTGGTCAGAAATCATGGTAGCCGACGCAGAACTTTACGAGCAGTTTTATTATTAACGATTTGTATAATAATTGCATCGCAGCAAATTCCTGAAGATTGTTCGTATGACCACAGTGCTAGCATTTAACTCTTCACCAAATTAACAGTCGTCGTTAGAGAAAAAAGCGGCTGCATGCCTTCTCGTATATGTTTCAATAATATTACCAAGCATGTGCCATAGAACTGTAGAGTGGGAAGGGACCCCAAGGGCCATCTAGTCCAACCCCCTGCAATGCAGGAATCTCAGCTTAAGCACCCATGATGTATAAGACAGAAATAATAGTTTCTCTATGTTTTTGTCACACAGAGTTTGGATTTGATATCCCGCTTTATCACTACCCAAAGGAGTCTCCAAGCGGCTCACATTCTCCTTTCCCTTCCTCCCCCACAACAAACACTCTGTGAGGTGAGTGGGGCTGAGAGACTTCAGAGAAGTGGGACTAGCCCAAGGTCACCCAGCAGCTGCAAGTGGAGGAGCGGGGAAGCGAACCCGGTTCACCAGATTACGAGTCTACCGCTCTTAACCACTACACCACACAGGACACTCTGTTTTACACTGACCAAATGGCTATCCATTGGGAAAGTGGAAGTGATCGTGGCTGCAGCAGTCATGCTACAAAACAGTACCTGGTTATTGTTGGTTTTTAATAAAGGTGGGGGTTCGTGGCGGAGGGGTGAAGATGCTGAACTGCTGTCGCTGTCGCTTCCATCGCTCAGACTAACCCTGAGAAGGGAAAGGGAAAGGAATAATAAATTTATTAAGATGTGCAACATCAAGGAAATTCTCCATGGCTTATAAGTTTGCCAGAGAAGTTGAAAAGTAAGTGGTAGCAATGTTAACAAATTAGGAACAAAAAGCCCAAATAGGAGAAACCCAAGTAACATCGATGCTTTCCAAGTTTCAATAACTTGATGATCCCAAAGGTGAGCCAAACTCTCTTATGTTTGTGAACACATTCTGAATAAAAAGTCTGCAGAATTGCAATATTCACCTGCAGTTTTCTTGAAATGATATCTTAATTATACATAGCTAAAATGGCTTCTGATAGTCAAGGTGACATATCAACGTGAGATGCAATGTGGCCATCAGTACCAAACAAGAAGAAGAAGAAGAAGAAGAAGAAGAAGAAGAAGAGTGCATAAAATACACTTCTGGAAAAGAGGGTTCCCCACCTATTTTGGAATAGCACCCCAACAGCAAATCTAAAAAATAAGAGCCACTCAGAATTTTCCAACTTGCTTGAAATTCTAAATGTTGCATTGTATACAAGTTGTAATTGCAAGTTCTTGAGATTTCAAGCCTGAATTTTCACAGGTCAGAAACGAACACCCCTTTTCCCCAGGCAAGTCCTGCTTCCTGGTTCCTCTGTTACTTCTTCACCCCAGGTATTCCTATTTAAATGTATTTTTGTCAAAATCTATATGGGTTTGTGCTAACCCACCAGGGCATCCATTTGATTTCTCGAATTCTCAACCAAGCTCAGCAGGCAGGCGTTCTTGCTTTCAAGCTTATGTTGGAAGTTGTAATGCTATGCTCCAATAAACTACACACACACACACACACACACACACGTGTGTGTTGAGAGTTGAGGCCTGACTAACAAGAAGACGACACACATGACGTACTCATTAAGAGAGTAGCATATCTCAAAACAGAAGACAGGTGCTTCTTCAACTTTTCCTCCACTTAAAATTCTTTATTTTATTAAGCATAATTATACCTCACATATACAAAAAAGTAGCTTCAGCTCCTTTTACTCCACCCTGTAATATAGCTCAGCACTGATTATAGGGCACCTTCTTATCCCTCTCAAACGCCCTCATCTATTCATATAGGCAGAAGGGTTATAGCTTTTCAATATGTATCTCAAAATGAAACCAACATACAGGGTTGGAGGAAGGTCATACGGCATGACTTATCTTCGCAGTTTAGATGTTGTCATTTGTATGGACACACACAGACACTAAAGAAGACAGGCAGTGCTGTGCTCACACCAAATGGCATGGCAGGAGAATGCCATGTCCATTTCAACACAGCTCCCATGTCTCTTCCACGTATTGTAATCGGAGGACACAAAAGTACAGCACCATTTCAGAAGCAAGATAATGAATAATCATTTTACTCAAGGCTAAGGAGAAATACCATGCCTATATGACTGACCATGTTGTGTGAAAAGGAGCTAGATGTTTTGAACGCTTGAGTGTCAGATGAATGCTGCTGGGAGCCTGACAGCATCCTGAAACACACCTGTAAAATTCAATATACATTCACTTCATCTTCCCCATTAACAAGCCTTCACATATAACACAAGAGAAGAAATTTTTGGAAAACCATTCATACATGTTTCATCCAGGGCTTTTTTCAGCCGGAACTCAGTTCTGGGTTTCTCTCAGGTGGGCGCCATTGCCATTATAAGAAAACAAGGGAGGCTTTCAGGGTGAGTTCCGGCACCTCTTTTTCTAGAAAAATAGCACTGGTTTCATCTGTTGTGTAATGACGCTTATTGCCAGGTCGGGTGCAGTTGCGGGACGGCAACAACGTCTCCCCTGGATCTGGTGGTCGTGCTGGAGGCAAGGGGATTCCCTGGGCTTGGGTTCACTCAGACCCAGGAAGTGGATTGCAACTTGCCTGCCTATTTGGCCATTAGCAGGCAGCCCTACCCCTTCACTTAAAGAAAGTAGATTTCGGGGGGGAGGGGGCGCTGAGTATTTTTTTTTTCCTGAAAAGGGGGTGGTAGGCCAAATACGTTTGGGAGCCTCTGTTCTATGCAATGCTACAGCATTTAATCACCCCCCCCCCCGTCTTAAAAACCAACCTCCCTACAACTTCATATGTTTGAAAGGCAGTACTC
The DNA here is from genome assembly GCA_034641385.1 of Darevskia mixta. NCBI lineage: Eukaryota > Metazoa > Chordata > Lepidosauria > Squamata > Lacertidae > Darevskia > Darevskia mixta. Next base: position 23,957,032 of record JAWWNH010000017.1, read on the forward strand.
AAAATATAAACACCCCCCCAATAATTCTTATGTTGTAAAAACAGTGTTCTGCTTCTTTTCTATGGGCAGGTTCTGCCTCCTGTACTGTTCCCCTTCAAAACACTCCCAATTCCTTAGATAATTCCTTTGCATTTTGTGGACTTTCTTTCAGTCTATCTTCTCTCTGCATTGAAAAGCAGAGTTTCCTGCCTTTGACACAAGCCTGGCACATTCATATAGCCTGGAATGTATTTACTTTATTGCAACCCTCACCTGCGGCCCCTGCTTCCTCCATGAGTATTTACAGGTCTCTCCATCTCAGAGTCATTGTCATTCTCGTCTGCTTCGTCAGATTCATCTTCATTATCATCAGAATGCAGATCTTTCATTATAGACCTCAAAGGACCTGGCGGACAAAAACAAAAGGGAACACAAATCAGCCGCAGGAGTTCACATTCAACTCTGCCTATTGTTCAGCTTTTCAACAAAACAAGTCCTAACACAGTTTGTAAGACGAGGGCAATGAAGACTTGGGACATTAAAGGAAAGGCATAATGCACAGGGGGGCTTATGCAGCAAGCGCTTAAACAAAAGCAAATTTATTCAAAGACCAGTTGACTTAAAACAGGATTATTTCTGCCAACAATGAGATTTATGTTTAAGTGTTTGCAGAATTAGTCTTGGAATGTTAAGTAAAGCAAGTTGGCTTTCTGAACAACAGAATAGAGATTAAAAACAAAAAAAACAAAAACCCAAAAGGTTATTATTTGGGCATCCTATACCTGACAAGATCTAAGAGACACTACTAGTAATAGTACATTTTGTTAGGTTAATCTGTGTATTGAAAGTCATAGTCTAATAAATCATTGTGATTGCAACTTGTTCTGGCCAAGGCATTCTTTGTCTGCCTGTTTTTGATCTACTTAGATTTAGCTGTCTTCTTTATTCGAAGGTCAATGTCAGGTCAAACAAGCTCTTTGCTAGCCTTCATATGCATAAAGTGTGTCTATGCCCCAGAAACAGAGGCCTATCTTTTTCATGGAACTGAACAGAAATTCTAAGCCTGCTTCATGAGCGAGAAAAGTTTTAGAGCTAGGTTCTAAAAAAAATGAATTTAATATTATTATTATTATTATTACACAAAATAATATGGACTTTAGCATATCAGAAAAACAGTAGCTCTTTTTCATAATTATTTTTATTAGAATTTTCAATCATACAATTTCCAGAAATAAACATCCACCAATAAAATAATACATTCACTTCCCTTCTTCAAATTTCCCATTTTTACTGCATCTTCTATTCCAATCAATCAATTTCCCCTCCTTTTTGTATTGCCTCAAACATAATTACAGTCGTTCCTTGGAAGTCGAACGGAATCCATTCCGGAAGTCTGTTTGACTTCCAAAACGTTTGGAAAACCAAAGCGTGGCTACTGATTGGCTGCAGGAAGCTCCTGCAGCCAATCAGAAGCCACGGAAGCCCCACCGGATGCTCGGGTTCCAAGGAACGTTCGCAAACCGGAACACTCACTACCGGGTTTCGATCATTCAGGAGCCGCTTTGTTCAGGAGCCAAGGCATTCAGCTTCCAAGGTACGACTGTATTTTCAACGACTAATACTGAACTTTGAAAATAGAACATTTGGTATTGGCAAGATTAAGTTTTAAAGGTTTCTAACCCAAAAGGATAGTATTTGTTGGGTTCTTTCATTCCTGATGTAAACTAAGCAAAAGACACTGGGAATGCTGTTCCCAGCCACAATATTGGTCTAATATTAACACTAAACAAACAGACAAACAAAAACCCAGCCTGTCGTCCCCCCCAGTTGTCTCAATGGACATCCATCATAGTCATGGTTTTGAAACATGATTTTTGCTTTTTAAAAATAAACATGATTTTTTTAAAAAAAACAACAACCTAGTTTTTAAAGGTAATTTAATTTAACTAGCACCACCATAACAGTACAAAACTTATGGGGGCAATGCTGATGAAATTGTTTGTGACACTGTAATGTATCGCTGAACAGATGTACAGATCTTGATATGCTCCCTTTTAAACAGGGACCTGCTAGCAAAGGAAGTAGTATGAATAGACTTCTTACAACCATTACAAACAAAAATATACATTTGAGGAAACTTACGAATACACAAAATGAGCTAAATGTTTCTTGGAAAGGGATCGAATATCACTTTTAATATTTCCTGCATTTAAAGCAGCTTGTTAATAAAATACACATTGTGCCATTTATAATAAAAACAGCTCAACGGGAACTCTCTCAGCTATTTATATGTACACTGCTTAGGGCAGGGGTCTCCTGGCAGATATAAATTCTGACTTTCTTAGAACTGAATAGAGATTAACTCCAAAGCCAAAGTCAATAAAGTCTAAAAAATCTCTTTGTTGCAGTCTTTTAAAATTAAATTTTGGTAGCTGAAAGAAGTCTTATTGGTTTATGCTTTACTGGTGTAATCTTAAGGTTGCAAAAGGAAGAGAGCAACAACTTTTCTGGGTGTTATTCGTAGAAGAGCTTCTGTTTCCCCTCAAGAAAACTACTGGTATTGGCTGTGTGCAAATGACATGAGAAACCATGGTTTATTGTGACCGAATGAGCCTAGGCAACCCTCAGACTTGTTTGCTTCCCCCTCTCCATCTCCCATTAGGCAGAAGCGGTCGTTTTTGTTTTTGATCAAGTGCAAACTTGAAAAACAGCAGTTAATCTGAACAACCAAGGTTGTTTCATCAAACCTTGGTTAACATAGTTAAGATTAACTACAGTTTCGGGTTTGGAAATACTGCTAAACTATGGTTAGTAAGAATCAGAGTTTCTTATTTTCTTTGAGTGTGCCAGAGGAAGAGGCAGGAGAGAAAAACGTTACCTTGGTTTGTTCCCCATAAATCAAGGATGGGAACAGTGGCCCTCTAAATGTTTTTGGACTACAACTCCAACCATCATGGCCAATAATCAGCATGATGGGAAATGTACTCCAGTAACACTGAGAAGACCATAGGTGTCTCGATTATGTGATAAACCATGGCTTATGAGGATGTCTTAAAGTAGTCACTGTTTCACTACTTTGCTTTGGAACATAGGGCATTCCTCCTGTTATTCCATTCTATTCTGTTATTTAGTTCACACATGCCATTAGGCTGCAATTTTAAGTCATGAAACCTGGATCAATTTATGTGAGCAATGCAACATGTGGGCCAAAAGATCACATTTTTTTCTGATGCAGTAATTTCAAGGATGTTCCAAAAAAAGCCTAGATTATGGGAAATCAGCTTAGCGAAGCCCCAAGCTCATGTGATAGTGAGACACTTGCAAATAGGAGTGCAATATGCAAAATGCATCTTAATTATGATATTTCATTTTAGGATTTCAATAAGCATCTTGTTTAGGCAGTCAATTATTTCGAATTCATTGTTATAAGCACGCCCATGGAATGAGTGGGTTAGACAGCCAACTAAATGAATGTTTAGGAAACACAACTGCCTAACTTCTGGAGAAAAGGAGATGGCTGAATGGAACCAAACTCCTTCACAGTTTAAAAAAAAGGCAGTTTTTAAACTGAACAATGAAAACAAGCAATAAATATGAAGAGAAAAATCTCACTGACTTGCGAGTCAGTGTTGTGTGGCGGCTAGCATGTCAACCAAGCAACTGGGGAGGCCAAAATTCAAATTGCTGCTTAGCCATGAAGGACATGGAGTTATCCAGTCTATATCTCTCAGACTAACCTACCTCTAGGGCTGGGCAATATCTGGTTTTCAACACTGTGATATATCAGCAGCCTTTGCCGTCTGCAGACAATTTGAGCTGGTGCAATGTACTGCCAACTTAAATGGTCTGAAACAGCTATCGCGATCTGAACACCATCTCTACATACTTCACGGGGTTGTTGCAAGGAAAAAGTAGGGGTGCAGAGAGAACAATATGCACTGTCCTGAGCTCACCCGAGAGGGTGAACATACAGGGTGGTACCCAACAAAGCAGAGCAGCTCGTGAAAGGATTTCCACTTGTGCAGTGGACCGGTCCCCTTCCTGCGCACCCTCCAATCTGATCCAGAAGGCTGAAGGGAACCCGCGGAACAGATTTAGGGGTCATGTTGGGGAGAGGAAGTTCTGTTGCGCAGCCCAAAGTGACTCTGCTAGCCAAAGCGCTCCACCGGATACCACTCACAATAAAAGGTAAAGGAATGCAGCCTTGAAATGCCATATGCTCCACCGCCTGGCTTTCATGCCATGGTCAAGTGCGCTCTCTTGATCGGTACCTTGTTGTCGACTGTTCTGAGACGGCGTGAAACTCGAGCTGGAGCTGGAGCTTGAACTGGCGGGACTGGGTTGCTCAGACTTCAGGGAAGAATTGCGGGAGGGGAGGAGAAAGCACACAAGCAAAACATGAACACAAAAGATTGGTACATTCATTTGTGCCGCCCTCCCCCCCCAAAACCCCCTTAAATAATTAACAATTTACTTTGCAGAAAGAGTCTCAAATGAGATCTGCAGCCGTGTGGCCTCCCCTGCGGGCAAAGCTTTTCTTCCTATGCCAATGTGTTGAGAAATGCAAAGTGTTAAACGGTTTCGAAAACAATGGGCACACTGTTCAAGACGGAAGAGCTACGCGCAGATTAGAAACTCACAGAGTAAATGGCCACAGAGCTCGTAAGAATAAGAAATGCATGTATTTCTCAGGCAGCAGGGCGGGCTTCGAAACTGTAGGTGTGTCAAAAGGGAAACGGTAGCAATGGCGAAAACAAGCACAGCACACGTTTTTATGGCAATGTGAATAATAAACACTTAATCCCCACAGTTTCCAATCAGCTCTGTAATAAACTTAGATTTATTCAAAACGAAGATGACCTAACAGCATTAGGAGACTTGTTCAGGCTTCTGCCAGCTGTTCAGGCTCTTTTGGAGGGAGCAGCTAGAGGACGGGAAGAGAAAAAGGAGCCAGGAAGGCCTCAGAGGTCTGGCAAACAACCTCTGCCCGTTACCCTGGACAGTTGCTGCCAGGAAGAAGATGACAGGGACCAGACCAGACAAAGAGTCTGACCTGTTTAAAGGTAGAGCCTCTACCTTATTTTTGGGTGCAAACGATCACAGTTATTCTATATTGTGGGCATATAATTATTCCAAACTACAGTGGTACCTTGGTTCTCGAATTTAATCCATTCTGGGAGTCTGCTCGCCTTCCAAAACCAAAGTGCAGCTTCTGATTGGCTGCAGGAAGCTCCTGCAGCCAATCGGAAGCCGCAGAAGCCCTGTCGGATGTTCGGCTTCCAAAAAACATTCGCAAACTGGAACACTTCCGGGTTTGCGACATTCGGAAGCCGATTTGAAGACATTTGAGTACCAAGGTACCACTGTATTCCATAATCTATTCGGATTCAATATCTTTCAGTTGCCTAAAGACCTGTTTTCAGATAAACAACATAATTTCCCTCCCTCCCTCTACATAGAAGGGGCATCTTGCTTGTTATTGACCCCGGTGAAGTTGTTTGGGTGAAGAATATTAAGATTCCATTCAAAAAGACGGATCGACAAAGCACATCCACCTCTGCCAGCAAGAGGGTACAGGCAGCCAAAAATGGAGATGACAAGACCTGGGGTTCCCTTTTCTACAGCAACATTTCATAGACCCTGCCCCGTTTTCAATGCATCTTCAGCTCTTGAATGACTGAGGAAGGCAGACAAAATACATACACAGCAGGAATGGGCAATATATCGATCTATCATCCAAAACCGGTTTGAAGTCCATTTCGTGATATCAGTTTTGTAATTTTTGACTTGGCAATATATCGCAAATCATGGGGTGGGTGTGCGTGCGTGTGTGTGTGCGGGCGCGCTATGCAAAAATCACAATGTTGGAAAAATCATGAAGCCAGCCAATGCTCCCCAGAGTGGCTGGGGAGACCCAGCCAGATGGGCGGGGTACAAATAATAAATTATTATTATTATGTAGCTCCATCCTTATTTCAGCCATTGTGATGTATCAGCATATTGCGATGTTTAGCTGGTGATATATCGTGATGTTGAAAACCAGATATCGTCTGGCCCTACTGTTCACCTCTACATAGCTCCATCCGATATCATGATATAACGGTATATCACAATGTTTAGCTAGGGAGATATTGTGATGTTGGAAACCAGATATCGCCCAGTCCGAACACACAGCTCACAACCCTCATCATCAAGGGGTGAGTCCAGATTTGCTATGCAGATGGTAGCTGTGCATTCTGGGGAATTGAGCAATGGCTCAGCCAACATCCATATCCCTAAAATTTAGGTAAGTTGCCAGACTTAAAAAAAGAGAGTAGAAGCTCTATATGAATGTTTATGGACAAGTGAATGGATCATAGAATCGTAGAGTTGGGTCATCTAGTTCAACCCCCTACAATGCAGGAATCTTTTGCCCAATATGGGGCTTGAACCCACGACCCTGAGATTAAGAGTCTCATGCTCTACTAACTGAGCCACACTGCCTAAAGAAGTAGACTTTTTGAAAGAAAGCATAAAATTGCCATGCGGTGATTTCTTGGCAACCGTAATAGTGCGCTTATACAAAGCAATCAACCCATTCCCAGACTTCCACCCGACCTTGATGTCAGAGAAGTGACTGGGATCGCCACACCACTGTCCAGATGATCCCTGATCTCCGATGCAGCTCCAAGGTTGGGGGAACAAATTGACTGCTCACCAGAGGCCAGCGGTCCATTTGCTTGCTACACAGTGAGTGTAGCAAGCAAATTTGCGTTTTTTGCATGGGAATAGTCAATGCAATGAAGATGCTTTCAAATGAGTCTCACGAATCTAAAACATGTTGAGAACACAAGAATGTAAGAGCCTGCTAGATCAGGCCAGTTGTTCAGCTGGTCCAGAATTTCGTTCTCACAGTGGCCAACCAGATGCTGGTGGAAAACCTGCAAGCAGGATGCTGAGCACAAGGTTTCCGGCAACTGGTTTCAGCAGCATATGGCCTCCAGCTGCGGAGGCAGAGAGCATAGCCTCTGTCACTCATGCCTAGCAGCTACTGAAAGTCTTATCCACCGATAGCAATGTTATCTCTGGCTCTATTCTAAGGCTGCAATTTTGCACACAGTGAAAGCTAGAAAGGACCCAAGCAATGTGTTTGGGAGATATATTTGTCGCCAGTTAGTGGTTCAGCAAGCTCTGGTCATTTCTGGCCTGCTAAGAACTGCCCTGCAATGACCATGTTGCTCTCTGCTGGAATGAAAGCCTGCCCCATCGCTGCAGCAGCAGTAAGCTATGCAGAACGCTTCAGCTTTTGTCCTAGCTCACGAAGACAGATTCGGGATATCCATAGCTAAAAAAACCCTGCCCAATTAATAAGATACTAAAATCCTTGACAAAACACAGCACCAATAATATCTGGCCTCTGTAAAATTCGGCGCTAACTTGCACATTCATGCATTCAGCTTGCATAAGCCCAACAGTTGCTCTTCTGCCGTAAATCAATCTATTGTTGCCCTCCGTAACAAGGAGGCAGATTTACAGCCTTTTAAAGCCTTGCCTCACAATCAAAAAGATTGTGAGTAAGTTAATGGAACATCTCTCTTTTTCTGAGGGTGCTGGGGGGAGGGGAGGGAGTTAACATCTGTTCCTCTCAGATGAATGACATCTGTAGTTCTCACAGCTGGGAATCGGAGGAGCACAAAAATTATACACTCTGCACACTGTAGGATTCATGCCCTTTTCGGTCGGGGTGTAGCTCTTCCCCCGTCCCAGAGTACTCCTTGCACCAACATATAGGAATAGGGTCTACTCTCCAGCCTTCTCCAACCTGGAGCCCTCCAGATGTTTTGGAGCAATCAGCTGGCTGAGGCAAGTTGTAATCTAAAACATCTGGAAAGCCCCAGGTTGAGGAAAGCTGGCCGACACAGAGAGACTCCTACGTATGTAAGCCCAGCCTGACTCCAAATACACTGGGAAAAGATTGCATGGGCCGTTTCCATGCAGACTGCATTCACTCTGCATTGGACTGCTGTTCCAAAGCCAGCATTTAGGGAAGGGGTGATATTCTCCTTCCCCCCTCTGTGCCCAAACTCTACTTGAAGGCTTTGGTGAATAGAGCGCAAGCATTTCAAAACCAAGAACTAAATGGGACTGGCTGCGCTTGCTGTAGCCTATTATTGATCCATTATCTCCTCTCTTGTGTTTTGCAACAATCCCCCACTGTGGAGGAAGGGAAGGAGGAGAGTTCAGAGGAGGTGGTGGGCAGGCACTTGCAGACAGACGGGAAAACGTGAAATAATCAAAATGCCCAGTGAGATGTACAACATGGGGCAGATATGTGTACAGAAACATAACCACAAAGAGGGACTGTGTCAACAGTGGAGTGGTCAACAGTCCAGACCCTGCCCTGCCCTTAACTAGATTTCCCTCATCTTCCTTTCTCTCTCTGATTCTCCACTTTTCTCTTAAGCTTCCTGCTTTATGTTTCTTGTTTCCTTTGGCTTCATGCTTTCCTTTTTCTTCAGTCTTACCCAGTTGAGTCGGAAATTGTGAACAATGCAGAAATAAAACATTGGCTCTAAACAGATGTTTCTAGCACCAGTTATTACCAATAGGTAGCATGAACCATAGGCAGAAAGCTTAAACGATGAGGACAGGATATGCAAGGCCCTTTAGCGTGAATAATTCCACTAAATAACTACTCTACCTTGCAACCCTTTTCATAGGCAGGTCTTCCCATCTTTTAACTGTTACACAGCAGTCAGGATTTAATAAGTGCATCTTGCCCTGGAATGGAAACAAAGCAAACTACTGTCCCTCTCCTATGCATGGAGTTACCCAACACTTATGCAACTTTGAAATGGTTAAACGAATGACAGCCAGCTTCACCGGACATCTGGGAAGCTTGGTGGTATGCAGCCTACTACTTAATGAATCAGTGGCCATCGCTGGTTTTAAATTCAAAGGTCCTTGAACCGTGTTTGTCAAATTAAACTATTTGATGTATGGGAATGTGCCATGGACTTTCAAATGATACACTGTAGGACTCTTTAAATGGAACTAGACAAACACTAGCTGCTTATGCATGCAATCCCTAATGAATATTTGTCTTTCAAAATCCAAGCAGATCAAAAAGGTATTAATAAATCAGGCAAGGCTACCAAGTGCAGAAAATGTTTTCTTTGGCTGAAATTCTGGTGTTTTTCTTGCAGCAGTTTTCAGCTTCTGAGGTTCACTGCCAAAGCAAATTTTGCAAAGGAAGTTGTCTAAAATACATTTTTACACACACACACACACACACACACACACACACACCACGTGTTTGCGTATCTACTCTAGTAGGCTTCCTACACTAACATATCACCTACCCTTTCACATGGTGATTAAATATGATCTTGATCTCCCAATGTTTATCAGGGGACACACGAATACAATGAGTGTTCCCTTCAGAAAAATCATGAAATAAGTTCGGCTACGATAATTAACACAAGTGCACTGTCAACAATTCACAGAAAGTTTATACAATGTAAAAAGCTGCAAACTAAAATATACACAAACAATCCTCCTCTTTTTGATCATGTTGTTAAAGCTCATCTCACTTTACTGGCCGAGGGAGCCAGCTTACAGCTTCCGGGTCATGTGGCCAGCAGTGCACAGAAACGCCGTTTACCTTCCCGCCAGAGCGGTACCTATTTATCTACTTGCACTTCGTGCTTTCGAACTGCTAGGTTGGCAGGAGCAGGGACAGAGCAATGGGAGCTCACGCTGTCGCGGGGATTCGAACCGCCGACCTTCTGATCGGCAAGCCCTAGGCTCTGTGGTTTAACCCACAGCGCCACCCGCGTCCCAACCTCCTGGGAGTTAAATACCATCTATGAATCATTTTCAAATAATTCACTTTCAATGAATAGCATGCTGTAAATTTCAGGTCACTTTTTCTGGTACAGCTCTTTCCACATGATTTCATATGCACCTTTCCAACTCACAATCAAGCAACCATGTTCACTGTTCTGAAAGATTCCGGTTTGTTTTCACCAGGATGCGGAGAGCATCTCTGACCAAGGGAACCAAGTTCCTTAAGATCCCAAGATTCAGCATAACGTTTTATTCGCTCTGTCCATTGTCTACCCTGCTAGTACAATGCAGGCTTTTCTTAATTCAGGTGGAGAGGGAAAGGAGGGGGGGCAAATGAGCTTTAATTGCTGGTAGCTGATTAGGAGGAATTTTTTCATAACCAAGTTTCAACATATATGCCCTATTTACTCAGAATGCATGTTGAGCTCAGGTCCTTTGTATTCTGCTTAAAAAACAAAACAAAAAACTGAAGCAATAGCTCATTTTCAACCGTACAGTTATATATGTGCTACATATGAACAAAAACTCCTTTTAGGCATTGCTCTATAAGCTTCTGAACAGGAAGTGTTTGGAAATAAATTAATCTAATCAATTTCATGGGGAGCTCAGCGGCAACCCTTTGAAGCAAAAGGCACATATTTTAAAATGAAGGAAAAACAGCATACTCGATGGCTCTATGTAAAGAATTAAAAAGTCACAGAAACCGTTATCAATCTATTGCATACATTGTAACTGGAGCTGAAATTGCTCACTAAGGAATGGAACAATAATATTCCAGCAAGCAGATTTTCACTTGAAGCAAAGACAGTGCAAATGGCATTGTGTGGCTCTTTCAGAGTCTACAATAACTTTCATTAGGGTATACATATAATAGAATATCTTATTGTTAACAGTATGTTGGATAGTGAATTTGCAGAAAACTACCGGTAGTAGCCTTGAAATCATGAAGCCAGTCTCTACGCAAGGATGGCTCTATCTTGACAAACTTCTTCATAAAACAAATCACTGCGACAGGAGCACCGATTATTCTATCCATATTGTTTTATTCCCAGGTATTGATATAATAGACACTAAAAGCAAGATATCAAAGCTTGTAAGCTCCTGATAAGTTACTTCTTTCAAATGGAATCTCCAAGTCTCTTTTCTTGCAAAGGACAGAAGATTGAATGCTGGATAGTTGAGCTAAAGTGTAGAAAAGCTATTATTACCAAGACTTTTTGTGCTGACATAGGCAAAGCAGTTTTGCAGTTTAGCATGCCTACTTTATCTTCTCCGTTTCAAATCTAGTGCTTTCTTTCTAGTTAAAATGCATTTTTAAAATGAATGTTTTTAATTCTATTTTGAACAAAACGGGATTTTATCTTACTAAGAAATTAACACAACAGTCCTTCCCTAGGAGTTAAGTTTCACTGAACACAATGAGGCTTGCCTATGAGTTGACTGTATAGAATTGCACAGAACATGAGGCCACCCCTGCCCCATGAATATTTTCATCTATAATCCTTCTTAATTGAATTCTTAAGTTTCAATGCCCAAGAAAAGAGACTGATGTTTGGGAAAATATATTAATTGTAAATACTGCTACATTAGGACTACAAACTGGAACAAATGAAAGACTGTAGGATCAAATGGGCCCCAGACAAAGGAAACAGCATACCTATGTTAATACAAGAAAACTGATGGGAGAAAGTACATAAATTCCAATTGAAAAAGACAAGTAGAAATAATTACCATAAAGCAAAGCTCAGATGGTACATGATATCAGTACAGTATTGCAAAATAACAATTATCCTGCGAGGGCCAAGGTGTATTGGCTATTGGAATTTTTCTTGCTGGGGCTATTTTAATTTAAACTTGGATATTAGCAATTGGTTTATGTGTTTTATTTTAATTGTATAACTTTTTGATTTTACATGTATGTAATTCTGCCCTGGGACTTTGAGAAGGACTAATTGCATGGGAAGGAGAGAACCGTGTGTGCCATATTTAAAAAATGTGTCAGTGTGCCCTGGCAAAAAAAGGTTTGTTTTGGGAAAGTTCATATACTGCTCTTCCTTTTCACTTTAACTCTTCCTTTTCACAAAACCTTTATAGCAGGGGGCCAGTCCACCATCCCTCAGACCTTGTGGGCGGCCAGACTATATGGGGGGGGGGGATGAACGAATCCCTATGCCCCACAAATAACCCAGAGATGCATTTTAAATAAAAGGACACATTCTACTCATGTAAAAACACGCTGATTCCTGGACCGTCCGCGGGCCGGATTGAGAAGGCGATTGGGCGTGATCCGGTCCCCGGCTCTTAATTTGCCTACCCATTACTTATACTGATGATTTAATCCAGCAAAAATAGCAGTGAAATTCAGCTGCCTGTGTGATGACTGCAGCTAGCATGATACATGCAAAGCATTGTCTACTGACATTACTCTTACTGAAAAAAATGGAAAGATAAAATGTGGGAACCTGGACTAAGGGGTCAAGGAAATTATACTTATTACTCAAGGGATAGTTTCATTGGCAAAAGAGAATGTAAGGATGTTTGTGGCTGGGGCTTACATTAGGGGGGGGGAAGATTTCTCCACTGTATAGCATGACTTCATAACCTACACAAACGAAAAGGTCTTTCAACACCTTTGTAAACCATTTACAAAGATATGAAATACTCTGAAAAATATGGATAGTCTTGGTTATCAGTCTTGAAGAGTAACTGCCTATTGGCACACTGCAGAAATGAACTGTGTAGAAGTGATATTGGGCAATCTCAGGATGGAGAAGAAAAACCAATTCGAGAATGCAATTTTCGATCTAAAGAATACGCCATTTCAGGCTGAATATAGAAGTGCAACTACTCTCTAAGCTTGCAGACCATAGAAGTGGCCCAATCCATGGCCAATTTAAGTACTACTCTTCTGTTTTGGTTTTAAAAAATATATATTATCAGTGACTTTGGACACAAATACACAAAATGTTCAACAGCCATAATTCCCATGGTCTTAGGCTGTTCAAAATTATTGCATATAGGTATGGCAACCAGGATAATATCTGAAAATAAATTGTAAGCATAAAATATACAATAAAATAAAAATAGGGGGGGGGGAATTAGTCCCATCAACTATACTATTAAACTAAACCAAACTTCTATCCAACGAAGTTTCCTTATGTTTCAGGTATGTGTACAATGCTCTGTTCAGCATTCCTTTAAGTCGCAGTGCATTTGGAGGGCTGTGTTTAAGTATGTGGGGAAGCAATTAACATTGGTGGCTAGATTATGTTGTTTCGTTTGTCACTTTGCCTTTTGTGAATAAAAATAAAAAATGACCAAGTAATTCAGTCTTCTCACATTTCTGGATATGGTCAACTCACTATGAGTGATTTGCATCATGTCAAATTCACACAGTATCTCTTGCAAGTACCGCCTGATGCAGTGAGTGATTAAAAGTGCTCAGCTTGTTAGTTTGACAGAGTGACGCTACTTAATAATGGCATGACACATTCATGGAAACGACAGCAGAGGTTTTCAACGCATATTATCAGCTTAAATTCAGCTGAAGGCACACCTCCTTTTAATCAGAAACATAAAAAGACTGCTTTACAGCAACTTTTCCCCAAACCCCCATCACTTATTCCAAAATGGAAAGCTATTATTCAAGCTCCACATGGGCTCCTGTTTCATTATGACTATATTTCACTCAGTTATCTGCTAAAAAATATCACACCTTGCCTTCAAGCTTTGGCAGAAGGGAAAGGTATTCAGTTAATAAGGGCCTGGAGGTTTTACAAGACAGAGAGTCGGGTCAGAATAGTCTACTAAAAATTTATAACAGACAAATTATTAGATCATTGGCTGGAACCATGGCTGCATTTTATGGTTAATTAAACAGACACTAATGGTGCAACTTTCAAAGAACTATTTTAAAATATGCAAGCCATTAATTCAACAGAAGCCGCAATAGACCTTTCAGCAAGAAAATATACATAAAAACATAAATTAAATATAAAAACATAGATTAAAATATACAAAAAATAGATTAAACTAGAAAGGTAAAGGTACAGGACCCCTGACAGTTAACTTCAGTCACAAACGACTCTGGGGTTGCGGTGTTCATCTTGCTTTACTGGCCGAGGGAGCCGATGTTTATCCGCAGACTGTTTTTCCGGGTCATGTGGCCAGCATGACTAAGCCACTTCTGGTGAAACCAGAGCAGCATACGGAAATGCCGTTTACCTTCCCGCCGGAGCGGTACCTATTTATCTACTTGCACTTTGACGTGCTTTCAAACTGCTAGGTTGGCAGGAGCAGGGACCGAGCAACGGGAGCTCACCCCGTCGTGGAGATTCGAACCACCGACCTTCCGATCCGCAAGCCCAAGGCTCAGTGGTTTACACCACAGCGCCACCCGCGTCCCTTTATTAAACTAGCAGCTACTTAGACCTCTGATTGCTTCACTTACCAATCCTGCCTACCCCATACCTAAACCTCAGAAGCAGCTGGGGATTATGAGGCTGGCTGGCCACTGCCTCTAACTGGTTTCCCTTTTCCCATGCTGTTCCTCCTAGCAGGCTGACTCATCATCCTCATCAGCGGCAAAAGGAGAGGATTCCCCCAATTGGTTAAGGAAGAGGGTGACCGGCAGTGGTACCTTAAGCCAGGGGACCTAAGTGCTGGGGGTAGACGGCCCACAGCTGGCAGGCAGGAGCCAGCAAAAGCAAGCAGGTTGCTGGAGGCGGAGGCTGCTGCAGCCTATTCAGGATCTACCTCGCCACAGCTCAACTGGGCTACCCATCCACATTGATTCTTGTCACATTGTAGTTCACACCGCCACCTCTCTGTGGCAAAGCGAACTGCAGCGCGACAACATGCTTATACTTTTATTATAGGTCTAGATAGATAATTTCCATCTATCATCTATCATCCATCTTTAGTGAAGGAAATACTGTTCTGCACATTTTGCATTTATACAGTCAGCAGGATGCCATGATCAGCAAATGTATCATCAATGTTGCTATAGGCACACATGCAATCTAAGGCAACAAAGATTCAAACTTATCTAGGGCATACTCAGAACACACACTGATTTCTTTGTGGATATTGAAACTCTGTACTGAGCACATTAAAAACATCACTAATGTTTTTGCATTTTATTTTCCTCCTTCTAATTTAAAACAAACAGGGCTGTATCCAATAATGTCTCAACAGCACAAGGACTTCTGTCTGTGCAACAGGACTTCATCTCCTATTCTTCTCATGCCCCCCAAATCTATTCTGGGAGCTCCCACATCTTGCAGAGGAGGTTTGGGGTGTGTGCAGGGAAAGGAAGTTCCATTGCACTGGCAGAACTCTTGCAGCAAGATAACTTCATTGGCCACAACCTGCATTTTCCTTGATTATTCTCTTTGGGTTGTCATCACCACACATCTAAATGTGTACCGGTATTTGGTGCATTTGGTTCACATCACAGTGAGCATAGAAACCCAAACCCTGGCCGGGAAGCAGAGGAATGATGGAGTGGCAAAGCCATTGCCACATCCAAAGCATCCAATGGCAATGTTAGGCTGGTGCGAAAATCGGGACAGAAGGGGGAACCCACCAGCCAGGAGCTGGTGGTGTAGCAATTAAGCCCAATGCTGTTAAGTGATGGCAATGCAGCTTGGAATCCAGTCAAACCAGGCCAGTACATCCCTCCCTGTCACTACCTTAGAATTTCTGCAGGCTATTCTGGTGGGACTTCCACACACACCAACCCTTTGGGGTGGGTGAATTCCTTTGTGGATGAGTGACTGTGGCTAAAGGAGCTGCTCTGGGTCACGTTCCTACATGGCAGATTGGGCCTCTAAGACTTCCATATGGATCCACAACTGGGACAGGGCACCTCAAGGATGGAGGCCCAATGCAGACTTGCAGGCCACCCTATCTGGTTCTTGAGATACTCTACAGATGGGACACTGTCCCAAGAAGCAACTCTTACAAGCCCCACTTTGCATCCTCCTTGTGTATTTGCCTGGCTGGAATGAGTCCTTGAACTCTGACAATCCTTCTTCTTTGGCAAGATGGAGAATAAGGGAAGGCGTGTGAGCATGAAGAAACTAGCCTAGTGGAACAAAAGTAGCATTCACTTATTGCTCTGCTCACTTTTGCCTCGGTCCCCACCCATGTGGAGCTTGGGTTGACAAAAGTTCCCCATCCTTATTTACGAGATGACGCTCCTGACTTTGATTCTCCCTGTTCCGTGAGGTGTGTTGATAGAAAAGCAGGAAAACAGAACACCACTCCCGTCTTCTCTCGGTCACAGTTATTTTCATAAGCTGCAGGTTCAGCCTGAAATAATCCATAAGGGGATCCGAGGTTTCAAATTTTCCACTTTACAAAACAGCTGCTTGTGTAAATACTGCAAGACCCACCACCACATTTCTTGATCAGGCAGACGGTGAAAACAAGGCCAAGCATTTTGTTATCATGCTGCTACATGGCGCAGTATAGGAAACTGGCGGGCATTTTTTTTTCATGAAATCAAACATCCTGTGATTGAGGTTTTGTACAGCTCTTTAAAAAAGATAAAGGCAGAGCTTTTAAAGTTTTTAGTGGACCAAGCTACTCTCCCACTGCCTCAATAGCCATAAATTTTACACCTTTCCTCCCCCCCCCTTTGCCTTGTTCCTGTACACACTTCAGATGAGAGCCAACAAAAGTCACAGCATGAAATTTTGACCTGCCTGAATGTACAAGCGCTTCTGGATGGCTTTGCTAGCTCATATAAATGTTACCCGTACTTTAAAGGATCTACCACAGTGGTTAGTATCAGGATTGCTGCTGATAAATGCTTAGCATCCTAAAACTACAAGGAAATCTCTAAAAAATAAATAAATATCAATGTAACCGTGTGCATAGTTTAGAAAAAAGTAGGAAAATGTTTGAGATTTGTTTTTGCCATACACAAGGAAAATCTTAAATGTCTAAATAGTGTGGCAGTGCAACTGAACTAAAGATTTGTGGTATCTAGACATAATGGACAGAGATTATTGGTAAGATGAGCATGCCTGCAGGTATTTTGCTTCTGGGCTATATTAACCCTTACATTTCTGCTAATTAAAAGCATTTTTACATTTTCGCGTAGGATAAAGGCAGCATATTCCACGATATGCAGTTAAAAGTCACTCAGCAGAGAGCGACAGCTGCATCTGGAAATAGCGGCAACAGCAGTCCATTTCAGAATTACCACTGAACGGCCGTGCCTTTACTATCTGAAGCGGCAAAAAAAGTTGGCAGCCGTTTTCTATACCTGACCATTGAAAAATGTTGCTATTGGGAAGTTCCTTCTCATCTAAAAAGAAATGCAACATTGTTTTTCTTACAAACTGTAAAGCTATTTTGGCTGCATCAATATCCTCAACATGCTTGTTGATTAACCGTTTCTCTAACTGCCAATGTTTTGGCTAAAACTTTCAAAAAGAAACTGTAGCTTGTATGTGCTTACAAATGGTTTGCCTCCAAGATCTCCGTGTGGGTGAGCATCAGGCGCATTTCAAAGCGTGGAACGGAAACATCCTTCAGCCCTAGTTGTAACTGAGTTAGGGCCATGGTATAAAAATGAAGGGAGGCAATTTCAGCCACATCCTTTCTGTGTTTTACAACCTTTGCCCCACACTAAGAGAAACAGTCGTTAAAGACCCACCTTAGAAATAAAATGAAAGACCACCTTCTGTCTGCAAGTAGCTTTCATCATGGGAAAACCTAATGATGGTTTCTCTAGCAAGCTATTTATTGCCCGGCTCCAGACAGTATAAACTGTCTATGAATGAGGCTGCAAGGGAGTTAAAACTTACTCAGCTTTTGAGCACCCCATGGAAGCCCACTCCATTTCTAGCAACGTATTTATTCTCAACAACTCCTTTATGCGACGGGATAATTTTAATTTACCTCTTCTGGCCAAGAGGTGCCATTAAAAACAAATTCTGCTGAAATGTAGCCTGTCTCTGCAGCATGAGTTTTAATCAGCATTTAACACTGGTCAGAGCAGCAAAGAAAATCGCCAGGAACATAACGTTTAGCATTATTTTTAGATGTTTAGTGTTAAAAGAGAGTAGCGTTTGAAACTTCTCTCTAAAGATGTTTAATTTAAAAGGGTAAGTAATAGGTAACTTCTATAAAGCTACATTAGAAAGTTGTTTCTTGAAAATAAAAATCAAGAGCAGTAAAGGTGATCTAGAAGTATCTTTTATCTTAAAAACAAAATATTTCTGCTGTTAACAAGGCCATGTAGCTCATAAGTCTTCAAACACTTAGGATGCAACCCCACACACCCTTACTTGTGAGTAACCCCCACAGAATACAATGAGACTTGCTTCTGACTACACATGTATAAGTACTGTGCTGTAAATCTATTAATTACTTTATCTTTTCCTAGCACAATACGTCCCTCCAGATCAGAATCAGACCACCACGGTTATGCCCACCAGTCTTTCAACCCCTCAGAAGGGTCAACCACAAAAAATAAAATAAAATAAACACCATGCCTTCAATTCTTTGTTTTAAAACTTTGAAGGTGCACAGCATTAAATCCCCTGGGCCTATTCGTCTGCAATTTGGCAGGTTTGATCCACTCTGGAAGGGCTCATGTGACTGTAAATTTCATCTACTTTGGGCCAAGATGTGAAAACATACACACATATATGTATATCCTGCTACTCCAAATAAGCCCAGGGCAGGAAAAACAATAGTGCAATTTAATTATCTGAAAACACCTAAAAGCAATTCCAACGCAGAGGAATTTTGGGAAAGATCTCTACTTTAAAAAGGGCTGTAGGAAGACGAGTGTCTTCAGTAAGTGCTGAAAAGATAGCAGACACTTTTCCTCTCTAATATTTACTGGGAGGGGATTCCAAAGGGTTGGGACCATACCACTACAGGCCCAATTCCTAGACTGTGCGAAATGGACCACATGAGAAGATGGTACCTGCTGGAGTTCATCACCTCAGCTGGATATATTAACTGGATATATACAGGATGAGACAATCTTTCAGGTATTCTGGTTCCAAGCTATACAGGACTTTATAAACCCAAACTAGCACCTTGAACTTAGCCTGGTATAGTGAATAATAATAATAATTAATAATTTTATTGTTTATACCCCACCCATCTGGCTGGGTTGCCCCAGCCACCCTGGGTGGCTTCCAACACACATAAAAACATAATAAAATATCAAAAATATCAAGAACTTCCTGATATAGGGCTGCCTTCAGATGTCTTCTAAAAGTTGTGTAGTTTTGTTGTTTCTTTTTTGTTGTTGCAAGGAATAGCATATTATGTATTTTATCTATTGAATAATTTTGAAGAGAAATATAAAAGAGCACATCCCACTTTTAAGATGCCGTTAAAATGTGCTGAGTGTTGTTTCTAAATATAAAGAGCTATATAAGTTTATTTTGTCCTGGGCTGCTCAAAAAAAAGGTAAAGGTAAAGGGACCCCTGACCATCAGGTCCAGTCGTGTCCGACTCTGGGGTTGCGTGCTCATCTCGCTCTATAGGCCGAGGGAGCCGGCGTTTGTCCGAAGACAGCCTCCGGGTCATGTGGCCAGCATGACAAAGCTGCTTCTGGCGAACCAGAGCAGCGCACGGAAACGCCGTTTACCTTCCCGCTGGAGCGGTACCTATTTATCTACTTGCACTTTAACGTGCTTTCGAACTGCTAGGTGGGCAGGAGCTGGGACCGAACAACAGGAGCTCACCCCGTCGCAGGGATTCGAACCACTGACCTTCTGATCAGCAAGCCTGTGGTTTAACCCACAGCGCCACCTGGTCCCTAGGGCTGCTCAAAAGGGCAGTTTATTTGTCTAATTCATAGCCTGCTTTGAATCTGGTGCTTCCCAGGATCTTATGCTCACTTTTTCTGGGAGTAAGGCTGCCATCTTAATCCCATTCACCTGGGGATAAATCCTACAGAATTTGAGTGGGTGGTTAGGATTGTGCTGCAAATCGATGGGATTTATTTTTGAACAGATATAGGATTATGTTAATCTCTCTCCCTCTCGAATCCTATTTTCTAAAGCAATTAAAAACTATTCTGCAATGACCAGCTGATTTTGACAATAAACTACTATATGTGGTGCACGTATTTTTATACCTTCAGTGTTGGCAAGATTTTTGCTTTGTTGTAAAACATCAGGACTGTAGTGTGGCAGTAAAGCAAGAGGAGGAATGCCTTTCTGGCTTTGTGCAGGATTATTTTTCTTTACATGAATGATTTTATAAAAAACAGGAATGACATTATATATTTACATCTTGCATTTCCTCCCAGGAGCTCAGGGCTGTGTGCATTGTCTTCCCTTTACCCCTTTTTACCTTTGTAACAGTCCTATAAGTTAACCTAGGCAACCTCCGAAGGCCTTCTGGCGGTTCCCTCATTGCGAGAAGTGAAGGTACAGGGAACCAGGTAGAGGGCCTTCTCGGTGGTGGCACCCACCCTGTGGAACGCCCTCCCACCAGATGCCAAGGAGGTGAAGTCTTCTATGACTCTTCTAAAAAGACTTTTCAGGTGTCTTCTAAATCTGAAGTTAGCCCTATATAGGGAAGTTTTTCGTGTTCAACCGTTTACTGTGGTTTTATAAATTGTTGGAAGCCGCCCAGAGTGGCTGGGGCAACCTAGTCAGATGGGTAGCATATAAAAATAATAATAATAATAATAATAATAATAATAATAATAATAATAATAATAATAATAATAATAAGTTCTTGCCAATAGACTGTGGTACTCCTGGTACTGAGCCAGGAAATCTTGTTGGCTTTGTTGCTGTGCCCTTATCGCATATATCACCAAACAAGATTTGTGTGTCTTTCAATTTTTATGTAAGTCGGCCTTTTGGACAATTCAAACTTTTCACTGAATTGGAAGCGTATTTTAAAGCATCGATATTATACTTGTCACTCACGACATCCAAGGTAGCTTGCAACAAATACTACTTAAAAGCAGCACTAATCCAAAAACGTGAGCAGCACCATGTCAAATTCCAACAGCTATCCTCACATACACCAGCCGGGAACAGCCAAGTAAGCACAGCTACCTGAATACCAGTGAATAATGGAGCCAAAGGGGCCTGTTAGGAAAGGGAATTCCAGAGCCTAGGAGCAATAAGAGAGACCTCCTCCAGACAAGCATTCACCCTGCTTGCACAAAACTTACACAGAGGTTAGATTATAGCCACTCATTACTGAACATTTGTTCCAATTTGTTTGTAACGTTACATGACCATGATCAATCGTTCTGATTTCCTTGTGGGATGCTTATATGTTTTCCTGTTTGTCATTTGTTCATCCCACACTTTCCAGTTGTTGTGCTAGGACAGCAGAGTACATTACTACACTGTAATTGCACAAACCAAAATTTCCTGTGCTTGAATCCCTTCTACAAAATAAGTACCAAAAGTCCGCATGACGCACTCTGGAGATTCAGAAAGTGCTATATACCGTATTTTTCCGTGTATAAGACTAGGTTTTTCCCCTAAAAAATAATGTCAAAAATTAGGGGGCGTCTTATACACGGATACATCTCCCCCCATTTTCTTAAATCTGAGTCCCCCAAAATAGGGGGTGTCTTATACATGGGGGCGTCTTATAGACGAAAAAATACGGTAACTTCTAAACATTATGAGTATCAACTTTTCAAAAAGCAACAACCAGGAAAATCATCTAGTGCTACAAGCATGGGAAAAAATCAGCTAGTCTACTTTCCTAATGCAAAGACCCACCAACCCCACAGATACTACCCATTCCACACCAAATTACAGTTTCATAAGCAAAAAAAGAGACAGCACAGGAGTTCACCACGGAACTTTTCTGTAGAGCAAATAATTTGGATGACTGAAGTAGGCCTGCAAATTTACAGAACTCAAATCGGGCTAGATAACGGCTTTTGATTTTCCCAGAATATTCATCTATGAAATGTATTCCTCTACCTAGTTTGACAACCGTCTGTTCAGAGATTCTTGTTAAAGTACATGTATCACTTAAAATATATTCTGTTGTTTACATTCATTTCACACTATCAAGTATCTAAGAGCCAATTCATACCGGTATGTCCCATATAAGCATGAACTTCAGAAGTATGAATTCAACACACTGCTGAATTTTACTTTGTGATGTAATGCAAGTTCAACACTCATTAATACTAGCACCAAATGATGACTTATCAGTCAGAACAGATTAACCACCCTGTGTCAACTGGACACACAATACTGTTCTAGACCATATGCATATTCATTTTTAAGTTACCAAGTTGAGATAAGTGATGAACACACTTCTATGAATGGGCCTTGGAGGGACCCTAGCAATTAATGATATCTTAAGCCTACGTGGGCAAGCAATTTGCATCTTGGCTAAGAACGAGCCGTTGCAATCATATACAAATTTACACATCTCTTTCGCATTCAAAGCCGATTTTCAATGTATTATCCCTTTGCATGCATCAATTAGTATACGCTATAACATGTCTGCCCACAAGAAAAAAAATCATAAAACCCAATCAGTTTCCTGGCAGCGAGAAGCAACCATATTGAACGGCCTCCGTTAACGCACATTTCTGCAGCATTATTAATAAAGCAACAACAAACTGATGCAACTCCCGAGAGGGACAAAAATGAAATCAGCCAAAGCATCTGCAGATGAAAGTGTCTACAGCCAATTTCCATGGTTTTGCATAACGAAACAGAACCTGCATGCACACAGGGCTGCTCAACTAAACTGCACAGAGTAGACCCAATTAAATTTATGGACCTAACCCTGCTCTGAGTAAAACTTAGTTTGATACCACCAATTATGTACATCCTTTTCTTTTCTTTTCTTTTTTTAAGGGATAAACTGAGGAAGGCAGCAAAGGGATAATAGCCATATAAAAACCTTACTTCAGATTTCGAGGACATGTTCTCCTCCATATCGGAATCGTTAGGATCCACAATATCATCAAACGGGGGTAACGTGGTCTTCTTCTTTTCCAGTGTCTCGCTTTCCATTTTGACTTTCCCAATCTTAAACTGAGATTTATCCTTTGTCTGTTTTCTGTCCGCCGTGGAACAAGTAAGTATCAGTGGGGGAGCACTAGAAAAACTCTTAAATAAAGCCTCTGAGCCACTTTTCCTCTTCTTTTTGGCTGCGAGATCCTCAGAATCCATCCCCGGAGGCCTTTTCGTGGGGGCTTTCTTCTCTTGCTGCTGTCCACCTGCTATGGTAAGGATGTTGTTTTCGGATTTTGGCTCCTTCGACATGGGTTTGGGTTCCTTGAAGGCCATTTTAGGAACTATTTTTTCATCCTTTAGTGGTTTGTTTTCTTTGGGTTTCTTGGAGGATTCTTTGGAAGATTTGTTATGTTCCCTGGAAGGTTCTTTGAAGGCACTTTTATGTTCTTTCGAGTCTTTAGAAGGTTTCTCCTTGTGCTCCTTAGTTAATTTATGGGGCTTTGAAAAACTGTTACTGCTGCTGCAAGTGCTTATAATCTTACTTGGGTCCTGCAACAATGGAAACCACAAAGTTAACTTTTAATAAATAATAATAATAATAATTTTTGTTTTTTTATTATTTATATGCTGCCCATCTGTCTGGGTTGCCCCGGCCATGCGGCCGCCATCAAAATATTAAAAACAAAATAAAATACCAATCATTAAAAACTTCCCTGAACAGGGCTGCCTTCAGATGTCTTCTAAAAGTCAAATAGTTGTTTATCTGTTTGACATCTGGTGGGAGGGTGTTCCATAGAAAGGAATTTTTGCCTTTGTATTTATCTACTGCATATTGCTACTGCTTACCGCTGTGTGACCGAAGATAATAATAAATAATAATAATAAATTTTATTTATACCCCGCCCTCCCTGGCCAGCCAGGCTCAGGGCGGCTAACATCAAAGTATGATACCTTAAAAACATAAATCAAACAATTGATTAAAATACATCTTAAAATCAAATTTGGAGCAGAATAATATTAGATGGTAACCCACGGATTATAACTATAGGGAATGGGAAACATTGAGTGCTCACCAGGCCCAACTGTTTGTGCTGGTCTTATATGAGCCGGTGGAAAGGGTTATGGAGGCCACTTACACACCAGGTCTTAAAACAAAAAAGAGGGGGGGGGGTCAAGTTGGGCCCCGTCCAAAGGCCAGTTGGAACAGCTCCGTCTTGCAGGCCCTGCGGAAAGATGTCAAATCCAGCAGGGCCCTGGTCTCTTGAGACAGAGCGTTCCATGAACAGCAAAATAGATATTTAAACAACAACAGCAACAACACTATTTTATCTAGCCACAGGTTGGTGTTATTAAACCATAAACTAGATACAGCAAATAGGAACCCAGCACTCCTTAAATGGAATGTTTTATTTTAAGCTTTAGTTAACCTGCTAGATACCGTTAAAGTTAGGTAGATTTTCCTCTTATCGCCAAACAATTTTAAAAGGCAAAATCTAGCATGATTTAAACTAAATTCCTTTGAAACCAGTGAATTAGAATACGGCTCTGAATCTTAAATCCCATTGCTAAAATTGTGCAGTGACCAGATATGACATAATTCATCATATTTGTGGGGTGTCTACTGGAATTAATCCTGCAGATGGCGTAACACATACACATAAGACCAATTCAAGGGAGCTGACCCTCCTTGCAACCTCATGATTGTAGTTCATGAGATCCTAGCGCAAGTCGAATGGACAATCCATTGCATTCAATCACCATAACCACGTAGATAAAGTCACGGAATAATTAGAATAACTCATGCATGTGTGCAAGATATTATATAATGAAGTTAATTCTTGGTTTGCGGTTCTTCATCAACTACTTGCAGAGCCAACCATGAGAAAAAGAGCTGGGCCATGCAACACACTGACAATAGACCTCCCAGTATCCAAAGAAACCATCGCATGTAAATGGTCTGCCAATTCTCTTTTCCAGTTGCAGCTGCTTTCACCACATGAAGTGCTGAAATCTAGCTTCTCCTGTTTTTAAGCAATGCTTTTGGGGAACTCATGACAAGAATGGGGGCATCTGGGATAAGGCTGGATCCCAACTTGGAAAAAAATTGGCCAGTATTAGATAGGAACAATTCAAATTATGATCCGAACAGTCCAAAAATCCGTACTAACATGCAGTCTTACGATAAATTGACTTCACCACACTGAAGTGTAACCTTTTAGGAATAAAGAAGATGACTCCAATTACTACATAGTTTTTTAAAAAAAATAAATTTTAAAAAGCAATTAAATGCAACACATTTTAATGCAAAAATGACCACTAACAAGAAGAGCTTACAATTTTTTCCTGGCTTTAAGTTATACACTGACCATGGCATTCTTCTATTGCATTGCCTGCCAGTTCTAGCTTTGCCTCTTCTCAAAACAGGCAACAGTTTAAGTTCAACACACAAAACACCCAGCACATATCCACAAATAAAACACAAATCCAGCTTGCGTTCCTCAAGCATGGATACATGCAATAGCTAGTTGGAAAACTTTTACTTTAGGATGCCTACCAAGACAATTTATTTTTGCTATCTATATTTGTTTAAAGTTTTGCTGATTCTGCCAGTTTTCATTGGTAGTTTTATCATGTGCACCCCACAGAGTTTTCTGATGAAACATGTTTATTCCTTCCTTCCTTCCTTCCTTCCTTCCTTCCTTCCTTCCTTCCAAACAAACAAACAAACAGTTTGCCATTTGCTTGGATCTTGTCATCATGCTAAATCACTGCTAGCCATCTGCATTTCACATAGATTTGGAAAATAGCTCAGGAGACTCTTAATCTCAAGGTTGTGGGTTTAAGCCCCAGGCTGAGCAAAAGATTCCTGCGCTGCAGGGGGTTGGACTACATGATCCTCAGGGTTCCTTCCAACTCTACAATTCTATGATAATACTCTTAACAATTTATCCTACTGCAAGTTAAAACGGTCTTGGCTACACAAACCACCCAAGAATTAAAATATGTGCAGAAATGCTCTTAAAAGTGAAGATAGTTATTAATTAGGGGCTATCTCCCTGTAGTAGTAAAATCAAAAGCTCCCCAGAACACAGTTAACATTCAGCTTTCCTTGGCATTTTATCTAATCTGATTTCTGTTGCTGAAAAGTGAAGTAGTTTGGAACTTTGCCTGGTCCTTATTGAGAAATGGGAGGAAACATGTATACGTTCTGTTAACACAGTTTTGCACTTTGATGACTGCACTGTTCAGTTTCTAATGTATGTTACTCTTTAGGTTAGGCCAAGGTATAAAGTGCAAAAACTATGTTCATATTTGCACATTTAATATCTGCTAAAAAATATGGCCATTTAATGCACATAGGTCAAATGCACATAATTCACTTCACTTTAAAAGGCAAATAAATGGAAAAAATCTGAAATGTTCAAGGGTGATATATATATTCTAGAACAGCCTTTCTCAACCTTGGGTCCCCAGATGCTTTTGGCCTACAACTCCCATCATCCCTGACCACTGGTCCTGCTACCTAGGGATGATGGGAGTTGTAGGCCAAAAACCCAAGGTTGAGAAAGGCTGTTCTAGAACTATGACTGGTCGTTCATCTGACTTAAGTATTTGTTTGAACTTGTCACTTGCTTCCTGGTGACGCAACTTTGAAAACCCTCAACCAATGTACACCCCCAATTTTGTTATCCTCCTATACCTCACCTTCGGCCCATGAGATGATTTCTTCTTCACTTCAGAAAAAGACAGGGAATTGCTGGGAAGGTTCAGGAGGTGAAGACTCTGCCCTGAAGCAGCTGAGGTTCCATCTGACATTACCATGATCTATTTTAAAATGGAAGCATTAGTAACATTGATAAAACAGCTGAGGATCTAAAGCAAAGTTCTTGGAAGTGGGCACTCAAATCAAACTCTGGTTTCCGCTGTCGGCGTACATAATTGACATCAATTTTAGTATAATTTGGAAAGGACAGATTGATTGAAAAAAATTCCATATTAAAAATGCCATTAGAGAAGACCAGAGAAGCATAACTGAGATAGATATATATAAATGTTATTAATGAACACATACTGAAATAATTCTAGCCAATTGGCTATGAGACGAAATAACCTTTTCCCCTCTTCCAGCTTGCTTCCCTATTGTCATGCAAAGAGATAAAATGCTTGATGATGTTTTCTAGCTAAAAAAGCAGCCAGCTCCTTCTCCCTAACACCTTCTCTCAATACTGCGCAAGGTTATAAGTAGCAACTACTACTGTTCAGGCTTTAGGAATGATTTGAGATTGCAGTTCATTTGATTTCTGTTGCCAGTTTTAGTCATTCAGCCGGCTAATAAGCAGTCCAGTAAAATGACAGTGGAACAGATAGCAGCACATCATTCTTCACAACAAAGAGAAGATTAGCCTGCTTGAAGCTACGTTGATGCCGCAGCTGGGATCTTTTTGCACCTAAAGTATTCCTGGAGGAATCTAGGTCATGAACTTATCACCCAGCATATTGCTGGGAACTAGATTTAAATACTGAGCATCTATGCACTCCAATAATATATGAAATCTAGATTCCAGAGTAGTAGGTTCTGCTATGCTGGCCATGTTAGGGGGAAGCAAAAAATTTCCTAACATCTAAGGGACTAATCCTTTGGCGCTTTGTGTAAATTAAATGTATAATGATAGTCAATTTAAAAGCAGCGTGTTAGCATACTCTTTTCATTCTTATGGAGAACTTCCTTTCAATAAGTTTGAAAATGCAAGCAAAAAAAGGAGCAAATTTTACTCTCCTAGGGGCAAGAAATCCTGCTACTTGCTGGAAGTAAAAGAAATAAACGTGAAGCCATTTTTATAAATTTTGGTTCTACAAGAAGCTAAATTATGAAATGGCTCTACAAGTGGGGGCACCTGAGACAACTCCTTTCCCAGGAGCCACCGACCTCGTTCCGGATAAGGGGGGCACGTACAGAAAACACACCACCAATGTTCTTAACACACGGCACAGGCTGATGTGGAAAGAGAATGCTTTCAGGTACTATGTAGGGTCGTAAAAAGAAAAACACTTTGAAATGCACTCGGAAACAGACCTGCAACCAGCCCAGTCCATTTAAGCACTGAATAATATGCTTCCTACATCCTGTCTCTGGTTACTTACTGCTCAAAGAACATAGCAGCCATCTTTTTTGAAGAAACTGGAGTTTCTGGGCATTACAGGAATCCACCCCTGGATGCTACCAAAGTAAGGATGACTGTGGCAAGTCTGTTCCTGTTTAGAAAAGGCCACAGCTAACAGAAGGCTTTCTATTACAGAGGGGGTTCCTGGGTTTCTGGCGACAAAGCTGGATCTAGAATCAGCCGCAGACTGTGAACACGATCCTGTAGGAACAGTGCAGTCTCAGTGATTCTGGATCTTAAACTGGCCAAGCATTTTCAGAATTACTGCTTTACTTTATGTTTGATCTTGTAACTGTCTGCTGGGCTGAATGTTGTGCATTCTGTACTTATTTTTGCAGGGTTCGGGTCACTGGTGCAAAAAACATGTCTTTTCTACTCAAAAGCATTCTGGGGGCAAGAAATCAAAATCTGCAATGCCGAGATTGTACCAATGATTGTGCATACAGCCTCCTTCATACGGTTTTTGGACATACAAGACTTACCCCTCCTGCTTTCAGCAACTTTCTTCTGAACTCTTCCGTTGGGTTGTTGAATGTGAGCTTTTCGCAGCGAAGATGATTTACAGGTGGGTGGCCTTCCAAATGAAGGAATAGGTCATAGTCAAAGCGGACTTTCTTCGGTTCTTCCTATGGGTTAGAAAACAGTCAACTATAGACAAACAAAATTGACACCACATGACGTGCTTGCTTTTACACCAGTTGTTACGCTGATTCATTTCTTCATCTGTAGCGAAATGCAACATCACATTCATTAAGATTTCAAGATTACCTTAAGTGGAATCTTTAAAACTGAGCCGTGCTTACAAGTCCTAGGGCTTCCTAGCTTGAGTCATTGCTTGAGAATGACTTTCAGGGGAAAGTTCCCCCAGAGCTGTTCTCTTCAAAGTAGGTAAAATAAACAGAAGTTTCATGGCTCAATAGTCTATCCTGGAGTAAATCTTCATCCTAAACAAAGCCCCCCACCCCCCCACCCCAAACTTAGCATCAAGCTATTCTCCAACAAGGAAATAAAAGTTTATTAGACCAAACTACTGTTTCTGTAGCATTCTTCTAGAATTCAGGAACTGGTTTCCGAATCAGATGGGTAGACATGTCGGTGCCCAATTCACAAATCATCCCCCCCCCAAAATGAGTGTAAGTTTATGCTAAGTTATTGTCAGTTATTCATGCAGCTTTTTCTAAGTACTATTTTTTAACCCCAGGGGTTCATTATTTTAACAAACTGTCAGGGATGCCCTTGGCAAACGTTCAGAGGCCACAGATTGTTCCAAATGCAACTAGAAACACGCTGCTGCCAAGTTGATACTGATCCTCTCTAGTGTTCCAAGAACATTTCAAAGTGCTAGCTATAGTGTGAAAAAGGCCTGGTATACCTAGAGATGAGGATATAACTTTGCTCTCATCTTCTTTCCTAAAACTCACTGCAATTATTAAGATCAATCAAGAATTCCTAACGATATAAAAGTTGCAAATTTCTCTTTTTTACTTGGCAACACATGCATTTTCTGTCAGCATTTAACCACATTAACTGCTCAAAGTCTTCGATTAAAGAAAATGACAAAATTGAAGCTGGGGCGGGAGAATAAGCATATATGAGATTATAAAAATAAGAATCCAATATTACCAGGGAACCAAGGCTGAAATACAGTGACTTCCCCAAAGTCTGGAATCTCTGCCCCAATCCTGCATTACTGAGAAGAGGACACGGAGCAATGGATTCAAACTACAAGAAAGAAGATTCCACCTAAACATTAGGAAGAACTTCCTGACAGTAAGAGCTGTTAGGCAGTGGAATTTGCTGCCAAGGAGTGTGGTGGAGTCTCCTTCTTTGGAGGTCTTTAAGCAGAGGCTTGACAGCCACCTGTCAGGAATGCTTTGATGGTGTTTCCTGCTTGGCAGGGGGTTGGACTGGATGGCCCATGTGGTCTCTTCCAACTCTATGATTCTATGATTCAATCCTAAATGTTAATTCTCCTAGAATCTCTGCTGAAGGGCAATAGAGAAACTGTGGAAAAAACCCTAATTACATATAACTTGATTTGGGGCTGTAAATTCTATTTCATTCCTCAACTGTAAAAAGATTGAGGCAAAGGATGCTGCAATAATGACCAGTGAACAATTTCAAATAATAATGTTCCTCTATGTGAGTGGCAAGCTCTGATCTCCACATAATGGTTTTAGGTGGCTAGACTTAATGTTGTGGAAATTATTTGTTCATGATACTTCATGAAAAAAAATCAATGCTACACAATATATACAGTTTAATGGTTCGTTGTACCTGAGCTTTAGCAAAGATAGGTAAAACATTTAAAGAATGACCCTTATTTAAGTAGTTCTTCTAACAAAAGCAACCATCATCTCACACACTGGGCCATCACAATGCAATCTGTAGTATCAGGGAAAGGAATGAAATGACTGCCCTGTTGTAAACATAGTATAACATTTCTTAGAAGGCCAGGGCAGGCCAATTGCTGTACAAGGAAGGATAACTCCTCAGGTAAGATAAAACTGCAGAGCCTTTCCTGCCTCTATGCCCTTGATTTTTACAATTTTAGTTGCCAAATAATGGAAGCTTTGACAGACACATCCAGAAATGGAAACCTCATTTTCCAAGCAAAACTTGAGGACACATATAACATCTTTCAAAGCAGGTTCTTCAGAGAAGAACAGCATTTTAAGGTCAGGTTCAGTGTCACAACCAAAATAACACTGTTGTCCAACAGCTATGGGGGTTATCTTAAGGAATCAACAGTTCAGTCACGAAAGAGAGATTCCCCCCCCCCCCCGGAATTCAAACTACACACCCTGTAAAACTGCTACCCCTAATAATGTTCTGTAACATCAAGAAAAACCATTAGCAGACCATATCAGTTTGACGTTTAGGAAAGAACAAGACTTCATGCTTTTATAGATAAGAATGAAATAATTCTCTTTGGGGAAAAGTAATTATTTTTTCCACTCTATATGAAGCCCAAACTTCCACAATGCCCTGGAACAAACACTAAACGCCACATTTTAGAAGCTCAATAGTGAAGAAATTGTGCACTTGTGTACAACTGCCTTTGTGTATTCCAAGAGAATTCTGCTATGCTTCTTGGTCAAAGTCACCTGTTACTGGCAGGGATTTGTTTTGGATTTGTACTGCACCTGATGCAATCATCATAAGCATCATCTTGACAAGTAAGAAGAACTTAACAAAGAGAAAACAGTTCATTTTAGCAGCACAGCTAATTCACGAACATTCATTGTTTTCCAATGGTTGCAATAATCTAGGCTAAAATGTTCTCTCTCTGCATGTGGTGGCAGAACTTCAAACCCTCCATTCTCTTTAAGCTATGTGACATCTTCCTGAATTCTTAAAATTATATGCAGCATAGCTACCTGAGCAAACACTTTCAAACCAATATCCTTTTTAAAAAACAAAACACAGACAGAAAGAGAGAAAACACATGCGAGCAGGTCTTGTAAATCTCCTAAGTACCATTCTGGCCCTACAAACCCACTAGTTCTTTAATTTTGTTTTCATGTAAGGGAAATGCAAAGCAAAGTGAACTAACTTAGAGATGCCTGGCACTGTAAAGAACAAGTACAATGGAAATCAAATTTCTGACAAGGTGCATGCTTTTGCGTTGCATAGAGGTATTGAAGAAGCAGGATTGCTCATTTTGTCTGGTCAAGTGGTCAGATACTTAAAACCTTAGTTCCAACTGTAACAAAGAGATAATTGTGCCAATTACAAACACCTGAATTAGATAATTGTTGTTATGAAATATTAACATTTCAAATTGTTTAGATCTAGCAAAGTTACACAGATGAACATAGGTGAACAAGATGAAAGAGACTGAACATTTTTTTTTGCGTTTGTTCTAATATCCCAGGAAGAGTCCAAGAAATGACAAGTTGTTGTTGTTGTTTTAAAAAATAGCACAAATAGCACATAAATCACAACAAGAAGTGAACTTTGAACTTGATTGCAGCTATAGGGGCAGGAAAGGGGTGCTTGCTCCTAGATTATATGAAGATAGGACAGTTTCCAAGAGCTGGGGGGCAAGGGGGGGGTCCTCTCTCCTCCCTTCGCTATCAGGGAATTTCATCATTAAATTTAAAAGACGGAAATAACTACCTGAACATGATAATTACTGGTTTAATGATATTAACTGTGGTCAAACAGAAAACAAGCACCTAACCAACCAACCACGGACAAAAGTTAAGATATTCTCATGCCTTATTTTATACCAACATTTCTTTAGCTATTTTCAAAGGGGGAAAAAATCTAGATATATGCTGAGAAATTGAAAGAACAGTATTACACACCTTGTTCTTGAAGTAAACCTCTATTGGCAAAATGAAACCAGCATACCCAGATTCCTCAACTTTGTACGGTGGATCTTTGCACACTGGGGGGGAAGAGAGAGAGAGAAAAAAAGATTTTGAGTCTTTACAATCTGCGTAATAATTCTATATATGAAGCCATTCAAACTGCCTGAGAAAAATGCTCCTTAGTTTTTAAATGATTTGGGGAAATGTTAACATTTCATAACATGATTCCTTCCCTCCTTCTCTCTCCTGATTCAAGAAAGGGAGGACTCACCCAAATATTTGAACTCAACCACTGGAAAACCACTGGCTACTGGATATCTTTAATTGATCAGCCTTTTGTTATTCAGTATTCTTTTTAATAAAAAAGTACTTGCCTCCCAAACTTTATTATCATTTACAGATAAACCTGATAAGTTCATCCAAAGCTCTTGAGATCTTTTGCTTAATATTATTATCCTGTACAACGGATGTATTTAAAAGCCAATAACTTTGTGGTCAGCTCCCCAAATTAAAAGTTAACAGTCTTGGCTGGTGATCTGTACCAAGCAGATCTGCTATTTCTTCCTCCTTGGTCTCATATACTCAAAAAGGTAACTGTATCCCTGGATCAAATTTAAGAGATTGTAAGCTCCTCGGTGCAGGGACCTGTCCTCTTGTACTCTAAACTGACTTTGCACACTGATGGAACCATATAAACAAGCAAAGTAAAAGGCTATTTGCTATGCCCTGGACGAGTCTTTGAATTAAATCAGAATTAAATGCAATTGTTACAGATTAACATGACAAGGCTGTGAAATCACACACCAATGTCATTAGTTGTGCCCGCACAGGGCTGCTTCCAGCACACTTGTAAACACTTAATTGCTTGCTTACTTATGGCTACTAAGAATTGGTTCAAGCAACCAGCAAGGGAATTTCGACAAAAGCCTTGCCCCTTCCTTTTTGGTTGCATCTGACTGAAAATCTATAAGTAAAATGGGGTAGAAAGTTTTTTGTAGGTCGGAAGCCTCTGGACTGTTTGCAAGCGAAAATATGTTCCTTTATCTATTGGAATGGATGCAAACCCAGACCTCTAATGGATCTCTCTCTGAATCAGTCAGGAACAGTGTTGGGAACTCAGATATACAGTAATACCTCGGGTTTAAGAACAGCCCTGTTTACGAACTATTCGGTTTACGAACTCCACAAAACAGGAAGTAGTGTCCCGGTTTGCGAACTTTACCTCGGTCTACGAACGGAAGCTGAATGGTGGACCGGCAGCAGGAGGCCTCATTAGGGAAAGCGCGCCTCGGTTTAAGAACGGTTTCGGTTTAAGAACGGACTTCCGGAATGGATTAAGTTCGTAAACCAAGGTACCACTGTGTAAGCTAGGTGCCAAAAGGCTCCTTAAACCAAGGTTACAATTGCCAAAACAGAAAGTCTAGTTGCCATTTTAGGGCAAGATGGCTGCAGTGTCTTATTTTTCAAATGATGAACAGAGTGATTCTGAGTTAACCATCTGACAATCTTGAGCTGGGTTAAGAGCTTTCAGAACTTAAAGAAGAAAAGTCTCTTGATTCAGGGACAGTCCACATATATATTTGCCTATTCCGACCTCTTTTTCTTAATGGTGACATGGGCCATTCATAACGTAAGAATATTCTTCACAACTGTGAGCAGGGCATTGGGGTGGGAGAAGCGAAGACAAGCAACAACATTTCGCTGTAACATTGTTCACTGCTCCTGCTCAGGCTGCACAGATGAAGCATTTTGGTTCCTGAAATTCATCCGGTCATGCAGATAAAATATAATAGATAGAACTCTACAGGATGTGGTATTAAGTGTGTGTAGACAGTCGAGAACCAATGATTCCCAGGCATGCACTTCCAGATGGTGGAGATGTCAGGTGCCATCCTGGCACCCTGGCATCTTCACTTGGGGGCTGGATCTAGACACATCAAAGAAGCGTTTCAGTTAAATGCGTTGCAAACCTTTTATGCGAAATCAGGTAGGCAAAAACGGAACTCCACAGTGCCACCTGGTGTCACAGTGTTAGAATGCATAACAACACATATAAAGCATTTTTTCTTTGCCAATGTAGCTGAGTCATAAATGGCCAATAGCCTAGTGCCTGGCTAATTCAAACACTGAGAAAGTACTGGATATATAATATATTGTACAAATCCATAGAGATTAGAGGCACTGCAGGCTCTTGAAATTATTGCTCACCTGACTCACAGGAAAAAGGGTACCAACACAAGACTAACACTAAAACCTCTGGAAGAAAGGCATTATTAGTGGTGCTAAAACATTTAGTAGTACTACAATGGTAGTTAATGTTCAAGGAAGAAACATGGTCCTGTAACTTTGATATTGTACCTAGCCAATACATTTAGAAGCATTGCATTATCCAAGGTTGCTTACCGACTGCTATTGAGAATGGGATACTGAATTCATTATTTGTTCAGATACATCTTTTTTCGCATGGTTTAAGGTAAGTCGAAATTGGATGCCAGACAAGCAGCATGAAAACAGTTTGTTGACAGATTATGTGAAGGCACCTCATGAAATAGGTATACTTAAACTTAGTTATCTTATTGCAAAATGAGCAGGCCCAACAGCTAAACGTTTTCTTTCATTCTTTTTAATAGCTAATTTATTAAACATCTGACTCTACCCAAACAACAAATTATCTAGGTGCCAAAGAAATTTTGGCAAAACAACCTCATCTTGACACAGATGGTATGTATTAGCTAATCCTCTGGGAAAATAGCCGTTTATTGAAGTGAAGCAGGGGAGGGGGCAGAACACAGCATATTTCAGAGCCATAAATGATTATTAAAGGGATTTTTTTTTCCTGGAGGAGGAGAAAAGAACTGGAAAAACCTTTTAAAGTACTTCTTGGATGGCCACGCTTCAGGTATTCCAGCAAAATGTTACGTGGGTGCCAAAAGGCTTGGCTGTTCATTGAAATATTATACATCCCTCCATTATTTTCACAAAGGCAGCCAAAATAGGAAAGGTCTGACAATCCACAAATGATTTTTGGACAGTAAAAACCCCACACGCTAATGGATTTCTCCTTGTGCAAGGGTTTGTTTAAAATTTGCTCTTATCGGCATCAACTGTCCAACAGATGGCAGGGAAGCAGATATACGGTACATGAACAGCACAGACCACAAAAAGTCTGAAGGCATTCACTTCCAATTTAGACTAACCACAGTTGCTTGTGATGTTCGAATCTCGACAAACTGTGTCTGTAGTCATAATTATGGTTAATGGGGAGGGGAATCCACCTTTGAATCATAATCTGTGAAGATGCCTTGTTTTCACAAACCATAATTAGAAGAGTCTATTTAGGATTCAGATGCAATCTAAAAATTGAAGCAGAAGCGGAAGATTGCAATCTGTTGGTGGCCAAACCAGAGGAAGTGAGGAGTGCAGGACTCGGAGCACAAAGCTTGCCATGGCACCTCCTTGCAATACTAAATCATGGCTTAGTGGCATGTGCAAACTGGGGGCTCGTACACACTTCCACTTCTCGCAGAAAGTGGGCCCAAGCAGTTTTGCATTTGCCCCACAGCTTTTCCCTGGGAAAACTGATTGCCGTAGATGGCATGATTCCGATTGCATTTATATCAGAAGGAAGTCCGGTATAAAACCAATCACTGAAAGACCTACATTGGCTCCCAGTACGTTTCCGAGCACAATTCAAAGTGTTGGTGCTGACTTTTAAATCCCTAAATGGTCTTGGCCCAGTATACCTGAAGAAGCGTCTCCACCTCCATCGTTCTGCCCGGACGCTGAGGTCCAGCGCCGAGGGCCTCCTGGTGGTTCCCTCCCTGCAAGAAGCAAAGCTACAGGGAACCAGGCAGAGGGCCTTCTCGGTAGTGGCACCCGCCCTGTGGAAGACCCTCCCACCAGATGTCAGAGAGATAAACAACTACCTGATATTTAGAAAACATCTGAAGTGTTTTTAATGTGTGACATTTTAATGTATTTTAATCTTTGTTGGAAGCCGCCTGAGTGGCTGGGGAAACCCAGCCGGATGGGCGGGGTACAAATAATAAATTATTATTATTATAATCACTGATGCTGAAATGGAACACAAGTAATTGTCAATGGCACACATGCACACAGAAATATTGAACTAGAACCACAGACGTAAGAGTATCCACCAAGCTAGGGAGGATTTAAACACACACACACACACACACACACACACACACACACACACTGACAACTCCCAACTGTATAGTTGTCTAAACAAAGCAATCTGTGATGCAGGTGAAAAAGAGTACTGGCTGACAGCCTCCTTTAGGATATCAAAAAGTTCTGGTGAAATCGTTTATTTGCTATCAACCGACAATTCTTGTCTCTTGGATAACCAACAAAGAACAGTTAATAGAAGCAGTCAAATGTTTCTTTGGGTTGCGGTACTTTAGAGTGCAAGAGACGGCTCATCCATGTCAATATTCCTTTATATAACAAAATTCCCTGCACTCAGAAAAAAAAACAGGTCAGGGAGAAGGCTGGCATGCTAAATTTTTGAAGTCCAAGATATTTCCACATTTGGAGGAACCTATAGTCAGTCACAAGGGACCCAGGTGGCGCTGTGGGTTAAACCACAGAGCCTAGGGCTTGCTGATCAGAAGGTCGGCGGTTCGAATCCCTGCGACGGGGTGAGCTCCCGTTGCTTGGTCCCTGCTCCTGCCAACCTAGCAGTTCGAAAGCACGTCAAAGTGCAAGCAGATAAATAGGAACAGCTCTGGCGGGAAGGTAAACGGTGTTTCCGTGTGCTGCTCTGGTTCGCCAGAAGCGGCTTTGTTATACTGGCCACATGACCCGGAAGCTGTACGCCGGCTCTCGGCCAATAAAGCGAGATGAGCGCCGCAACCCCAGAGTCGGATACGACTGGACCTAATGGTCAGGGGTCCCTTTACCTTTATAGTCAGTCACATGTTCTCTGAAGTGATATAATCCAGACAAAAGTTCACCTCCGCAGGAAGATCTAAGCCCAAATCACATGTCCGACCCCAAGGGCTCTCTTTCCTGGGCGCACACACCTGGGGATTATTCTGTAAAACCCTGGTTGAAAGAATGTAGTTGGTCAAGGGAGCCGTCGACTCGAAAAAGGTTGAAAACCTCTGCTGCAAAACATTACTTCAATGCATCCCTCACAGAGATGAACGGGGTAAGGAGAATGTCGCATTGAGCCAGCGTCTGGCAAATTCCAGCCTTTGTATCAAGCAGTATTTAGGTTTGAATACATCTATACAAATCACTTCATATTCATCTTTCCCTTTAAGGAATAAAAACCTTAATGCAAAGTTAGTATTTTCTAACCAGCTTGATTGAGACAGGTAGGTAGCTGTGTTGGTCTGACGCAGTAGAAATATATATTAAAAAAATAATAAAATTATTATTATTATTTTATCTATTTCGATTGAGACACTTAGCTATCAACGGTCTAAAAACAATGTAAAACTTCCCCCATGTTACCAGCAAAGAGGTGGGGGTTTATTGGGGGGGGGGCTATAATCATATATTGCTGCTTGCTCAGTCAATATGCCAGCTATTTTTCAAAGATCAGTTTCTCACAGGTCAGCCTTTCACTATCATAAACCAAACGGGGTGGAGTGGAGAAAAAGAAAGAAAGGTGCCTGTAAGTTAAACATTTACAAGCATTGCAAACAAATGACAAAACCAACTTTTGTTGTTTGGAAGCCACAGACGGTTCCAATAAATGCTCCGGAGCTCTTGTTTTCATTCCAACTATTGCATGTAACTATATTCTGAGTACACATGCTTCCTATTTATTGGGACAGCAAACCATTCCTGCCGGATCCAAAGGGAAGCCTGTTCATATCTAAGGGGTTTATGCCCCCTGCCCTGCCCCTAATTCTAGTACACCAGCCTTCCCCAACCTGGTGCCCTCCAGATGTTTGGGATGACAGCTTCATGGTGATCCAAAACATCAGGTGGCAGAATCTGCTCTGGAGGTTCAAGTCTCTTCAAAAGGTGTTTCTACTTTAGGCAGCTGCTCATTTGCCCTCAAAGCCTTCTATGATTCTTAACTTTTGGTTCAGTTTGCACATTCACATCCTGCCTTTCCTCCAACAAACTTAGGATGGCATAGCTGGTCTCCAACTCTCTCAGTATTATCCCTACACTATCCTGGAAATAGGTTAGGGCTAAATACAGCAATTGCCCCAAAGTTCCCAACTGAGCTTCCATGCTGGGTGGGGATGTGAGAAGAGGTGCAACGGAGTCCCCCCCCTTTCCGCTACCACTGGCACCGGAGGGGAGGTCTGGACTTCCTTTGAACTTATCCAATGGGAGAAGTTTAAAGGAGCTGCCAGCCAGCGCCGGCAGCCAAGGGAGGAACAAGCTACATCTGCCCTCGGTGGTACAAGGGCCAGAGCGCGATGGCGGTTTCACCCAGTGGTATATTGCGAGTGAAACCGCTGTGGCTCCCGAGTCCCTCTGCCACCAGCTCCTGGCTGCAGATTGCGTCTCCTTTGGCGCTCTGGGTGGCAGAGGGACTTGGGAGCTGCGGCGGTTTCACTCGCAACATCCCACCAAGTCAAACCGCCATCGCGCTCTGGCCCTCTTAGCGGTCCTGGGTGATGCCTAGTCTTTGCTGAGAAGAACACCTCTTCTGCCTCTTCGACTATGGGGTATGGCACTCATCTTGCTTTCAGGCCGAGGGAGCCGGCATTTGCCCACAGAGAGCTTTCTGGGTCATGTGCCCAGCATGACTAAACTGCTTCTGGCGCAAAGGGACACCGTGACGAGTGCCAGAGCGCATGGAAACACTGTTTACTTTCCTGCCGCAGCAGTACCTATTTATCTTCTTGCACTTCGTGCTTTTGAACTGCTACCGGTAGGTTGGCAGGAGCAGGGACAGAGCAACGGGAGCTCACACCGTCGTGGGGATTTGAACTGCCAACCTTTTGATCAGCAAGCCCAAGAGGTTCAGTGGCTTAGACCACAGCATCACCCGCTCCCTTGATTTAATATAAGCAGCCTATAAGCTTCTTATAAAAAATCACGTGAGACAGACAAAAAGATAAAACACTCATAAAACAAAAGAAAATCAATGAATGATCTCTAGAACTATTCTAAATGGAAGGACTAATGGATAGCCCTGCCTCTAATACAAGCAAGTAACACATAAACTAAATAAACTAAAATAAACAAACAACAGTTATATTAAGTTAATATAGGGGGAATGGAAAGGGAGGACTTAAGGACTTGGCAAGGGTGGGTACTAAGGGACTGGGTGTATGAATCCTGGGTGTAACATTCTGCGACTTAGAGAAGCTTCTGAAACAGCAATGGAAGTCAAGAATGAAAGTACAGTCGGTACATGATGAGAAAATGTGCAGGGGCACATGCACACACAAATACAGATGCATCAAGTGGTTCCTCTTGGAACCTCATAATTATTCTTGACTTTAATCTACCACCAACATCAGAGATCACCTCTGTCTCCACTGACTGAACCATAAACATCATGGATCAAGCACTTCCCAGAGCTGCCATGATGGCACAAAACCATGGATCTAAGGCACAGGTCTATATAGATCCTCACAAGTCCTGAGGAGAGCATTGCCAAAGATCTACGCTGGATCAAAAATATCAGAAAGCAGGGTGTACGGTAGCAAAACTATCCTTACCATTTGACAGAATATTCCAATCAGCTTACCAATGATTTACATGCACATTACAAGTCAACACGTGAAGTTCTCATTCTTAAGTTATTCTCAACTAACCTTCATCACCGGAGTCACTCTCCGAAGCTTCTTCCATATACATGTTTAATTATTTAGTACTCCTAGATGACACACAAAAATCTGGGAATATTCTCTGTTATAGTATCTATCTTGGAGGAAACTGGTCGTTTGGTCTTCGTTAGGGGCAGCAGATACAGCAGCCTAAACGTCCTAGTTCAATGGGATGAAAACAAAAATCTTGCAACAATAAAGCCAATGATAAAAAGGAAGGTCCACCACACTGTACCATCCAAAGTCACCAGAGGATATATAAAAAATGTAATTAAGAAAAACAACAGAAACGCTCCATTGTTAAATGCATAGTTTCTCAGTGTTATCATCTCTCTTTCGGCCCTAGATTACTTTAAGGGAGGGGGACAAGAGCAACCTTAAGCACTGCTGTGAAGCACATAATAGTATGCAAATGAACAAAGCTCATTGTATGATGAACGCATGATGTAGCTTTTATGTCACAAAATCTGACCAGCTAACCTTTAAGGCCTAGCTACTTTGACAAAGAAATATACGAGATAGATTGAAAGCAGAGAGCTTCCCAGGAGCAACACTGTCACCAAGACTCTAGTGGCACGACAGCACACCTCTATTGGCTCCAGACGATGACGATGATTGACACGTGGACTGCAGACCCTCCAAGTGTCCCTATTTTCCAGGGACAGCCCCTGATTTTCAGAAGGCGTCCCGGTTTCTC
Source organism: Darevskia mixta (assembly GCA_034641385.1). Taxonomy (NCBI): domain Eukaryota; kingdom Metazoa; phylum Chordata; class Lepidosauria; order Squamata; family Lacertidae; genus Darevskia; species Darevskia mixta. The sequence continues at coordinate 23,997,727 of JAWWNH010000017.1, forward strand.
CTTTGATCCTGGTATGCCCCGCTTTTCATTAGGACGCCTCTATTTTCATCCGAAAAATGTTGGAGGGTATGGAGTTATGTGACCCCCGAGCCAAGGAGATAAGTAAATTATACAGCTTTTAGAAGACATCTGAAGGCAGCCCTGTATAGGGAAGTTTTTTTAATGTTTAATGCTTTATTGTGCTTTTATATAAGTTGGAAGCCACCCAAAGCGGCTGGGGCAACCCAGTCAGATGGACGAGGTCAAAATTGTTGTTGTTGAATAGAATGTCTCTATTTCCATCAGGTGGAAGACAGGAGTGCCTGGCGTGCTCTGGTCCATGGGGTCACGAAGAGTCGGACACGACTAAACGACTAAACAACATTTCCATCAGAGGAATGTTGGAGGGTATGAGACTTATGACAGCAAAGGCACTGGGCACCTGACCTGGTGAGTGACAACAAGTATTGTATTGCAGACAAAGAAGCACAAAGGAGGTCTCTTCAGACCGACTGTGGACTGCAAAACAAAGTAGTGAGAGAAACCCAAGCTATATGCACTGAAGATCCTGCATTCAGCAGGTCCCTCGACATTAAAGGTCTGCAGATATTAAAGAGTGGAAACAGTCAAGCAGCATTACCAAAATAAGGTGGAATGTTCAAAAATGTGCTCAGAGGGATGAATGAAATGGACAAAGCTGGAATCACAGAAGGGAAATGTGAGAACCGCTGCAGGAAAATAAATAAAGAAATAATAGCAAGCAAGTTTGGGCAAAGATTAGAACATTGGGACAATGGGAGTTGGGCTTGACAAGCATCTCAAACATTAATGGCTACACGCCGCTGGGGGGAAAAGGTGGTTACGGGGCAAAACAGAGAACAACTGAGACAGAGGAGGCGGAAATCAACGGAGATATATAAAATCAACTGAGATATATCATGCCTCTGGAAAACCCACAAACAGGACAGCAACAGGTATTAAGAGGTAGCAACAACCATTAGTGGTCTCATTGTATTGCTGTGTGTGTTAATTGTAGGTTTCTAACTTTTTTCAAATTAACATTCCAAAAAAAGAAAAGAAAACCATACAATTTTTGAACAGAAACAGCTAAACTTTTCACAACATGGGTACAGTGCATATGCGCAGGGGGTCAGAAATGCCCTATTTTACCACCTTTCTTGTCTTTGTGCAAACAGAGAGTGGGGAGCCAAACCAAGGTCCTCCACACAAGGGTGTCAAAAAAGTGGGTGCCTTTTAGAGGCCATCGGGTGAAGAAAATATGCAACGTGAAGTGAGGGGAGGCAACATGCAAGATGAACACTATGGCTGCCCTGGCTCTTTATCCCAGAAAACTTTGGTTAGAGGATGGCACAGAAATACTGTTGGAAATAAATGGATTAAGTATCAGTAAAAAAAGCTTGAATTTCTAAGTTCTCTGCTTGAAATACTAAAAAAGGCATAAAGGAGAGGTGGAAGAACACAAGAACTTGAAAAAAAATAGATGCAAGAACAAGTCGTTTTATTAGCTGACCTGAAAAATAGATGCTTTAAAGCTGGGAAAGTATTGTTTACACGTGTCTCTAATATAGTTTTGAACATTTGTGTAAATTGTTAAGTTAGTTTGCTTTTATCTTTTCTGAAAAACTACGGTAATTGAAACAATGAAAAATGTATGCACCTGGAATTTATAAATGTTTTGAACCAACGTTTCTAAAAACCATTTAATCACATGATCTTTTGCGTATAAGTAGTGTTTGAAAGCAAAAATATGCTTCTTGATTTATAGCTTAAAAAGAGGGTGAGATGCAACAGAAAGACTAAGACAAACTACGATACAAAATGCAGCAAATTTCCACGGATCTTCGCTCGTCTAATATATGGGCTTCCCCTTGCAAATTATTCTCAGAGGACAATAGGTAGAGTCTGCTGCATTCTCTGGGATGCAAAGCCTTATTCCTGCCTCATAAAAAATCCCCCTCTCCTCCCCTCCCTCCCGAGCGCTGGCTGCTTGTTTGAAATACCCCATCCGCGTTATTTAATTGGCACCACACTAGGGACCATCACAGTTGCTGAGTAACATTCCTTACATGCCCCTCGTTAAAGGGACATTAATGACTGCAATCAGTCCAATTCCACTTCCTTGCCCAATGATTTAATTTCCTGTACAGTATTGCTTTCAGCTCCCTTTGAAAATTCTCCCAGCCAGCATTCTTTTCCTTTCAGACCTCTGTTCTCTATTATGTAACAGAAGGACCCATACCGGCAGGTCACAGGCAACCTACAAGTTGTAGCAAATTGTGCCTCGCTGCATTTCTTTGGTGTCTTGCTGAAACGGAAAGGTATAAACTTTGTTTAGAATCCACTGGCCATCCTTCCTCGATAGCCAAACACTTAGGATCAGAAGCGAGTTAAGAGAATGACAGAAAAAAGAAGCTGGATTTGAAAGTCGAAAACTCAGAGGGCCCTTAGCAATTCAAGCCCAAGTGCTGGCAAGAAAAATCTAATTGAAATATGAAAATATAAGCTGAACAGACAGTGGTACATGCAAGTTGGTTCTATCAATACAGATCAATATGGCTGGTTCTATCAATACAGGGCGATATGTAAATTTATAGCAGAAGCAGTGTTCTTCAATAGTTTTTAACTACAAAGGCACTATTCGTTTGAAAACTTTTCCTTCCCAAAGTCTTGGTTACCTACCATTTGTTTGTTTGTTTGTTTGTTTTTATTATTATTATTTGAGAATCAGAAGAATCTTTATTTGCATCAGCAACTAGCCATAGCAATAAAATAAAATGTACTGAACATAGAGGTAAAAACTTGACCGTACAAAATTCATTTTGGAAGTTTACATCAATAATCAAATAACAGATCTTATTCTAATTGCCCCCGCTAAAAACCTTGCAGTTTTTGCTGTCGCCTGATCATCTTGATCTGCTAAAAGAAAGGACACAGTAGTATCTTCTGTTTTAAAAGCATATTCAAGGGCTCAGCTTTTCCTTTAGAAATTCCTTTTGTACATGTTGATAGCATCTTTGTAATCTGGCTAGTGGCAAAGGAAGTTTGGGACAATTCACAACAGAATCAACTCCATCCATCCAATGTATGTAAACTAGCACCGTTAAAAATGTACCCATGCCTCTCCTGATTTTCTCCTTTGTTACCAACTTCAACAATATAATCACGGATTTGTGCAGTTAACACAGTGATGCTCACATTTACTTACCGGTATGTTGGCATTCCAGACATCCAAAGCACTGCTAGAAAAAGCATCCTCTATAAATTAGCCCTCTGAATCAAATGGATATGGAACAACTATGAAAACTAGCTCAAAGAACCCACTAAGCTGAAAAAATCATCTTCTTTTGTAGGATATTATCCGAGTGTTATCCACCATGGTAAGCAAAATGCAAACAAGGATGATCACGCTCTTTTGGCGGTTATGCCATGGCTCAGCATTTTAATTTGTAGTTAAAGGCGAAAGTACACTGTGATGTCAAGTCACCTACCAACCTCACAGGGTTGTTGTGGAGATTAAATGAGGAGGAGAATCATATATACCACCTTAAGATTTCTGGAGAAAAGGTGGTCCATAATGCAATAAACAAAAGCAGTGAAGGAAGGCTTGCTAATGTCTCTCTCAATGTATTGTTTGTTTAATACCTTGAAACAGATGTTAGCAAGTCTTCTTTCATTGCTTTTGACCAGTCTCAAAACCCAAGCAACTAAACCGCAAATAAACCAACTATCAATTGTTCTACTGCTACTACTTATCCTAAGGAAACGATCTGTTTCAAAAGCAGAATGACTGGCCAGAACTTGCAGTCACTTGCAAGTCCTGAAATGTACTACATATTCTAGAAGTCAAACATCCTGGGTATCCCACGCACAACAAAAAGTCTCAGAAAACCAGATGCATGATAGTATAATTTAGATGTGTTTTAAATGCAAAAATCTTTTCACTGGAAAATAAACCCAATCCTAGGACTTTGATATACAAACTCAATACAGTGGTACCTTGGTTCTTGAACTTAATCCGTTCTGGGAGTTCCTTCGACTCCCAAAACCATTTGAAAACCAAGGAACGGCTTCCAATTGGCTGCAGGAGCTTCCTGCACTCAAATCGGAAGCTGTGTCAGACATATGGCTTCCGAAAAACGTTCGTAAACCGGAACACTTACTTCCAGGTTTCCGGCGTTTGGGAGTCTATTTGTTTGGGAGCCAAGCCGTTCAACAACCAAGGTGCCACTGTATTCCAAGGCCTTAATTTCAAGGATTTGTCCTTAAAACTTTTATCTATGCTTTTTAAAAACTAATTAATTAAAAAACTTCTCTTGCACTTATAAATCAGGGTGTCATCTTCCAGGGAATTCTGCCTATTCTCAGCCTTCTCCGGACTTCTGCCTGTGATCTGGTTCCCTGAGAACCAAGGTAACAACAAACCATGGTTTAGCTTTTCAAAGAGGAACCTGTATGAGCCTCATGAACAACCCTCCCTTACCTCGGCTCCTCTGGTGATGAGGAGAAACTGAACTGGGAGAGAGCAGGGGGCTAATTCTGAGAAATGAAGGAGGGGTGGGGTTTTTTGGGGGGGATAGGACACATCTGGATAGTCCTTAAACTTGGGGCTTTACACAATAACTACCGGATACACATTGAATGCTGAAGACCTAAATACTAAAAATATTTTATGAATCTTTAGCAAAAGCTTCTTCTTTAAACCCGTTGCATACTTTTTGAGCCATTTTTAGCATATTAAAGATTTTTTTCAGGTAAGGCAATCAGGGGCGTACCCAGGATCAAAACTAGGGGGGGGGGCAAGCCATGGTCATTCAGGTTTGCTTTGAACGGACGCTGGTCATTTTTGCTTCTAGTGGGGGGGCAGCTGCCCCCTCTGCCCCCCCTGGGTACGCCCATGAAGGCAATATGGAAGGTGCCTGTTAGGCATTATCCAAACATGACAGGAATGTTTTTGCCCGCCTATGAGCAGAGCTGCCACACACAAAACATATTTCTACTGCTCCCTCTCTTGAAATAGTGTGCAAAGGAAGTGTGAAGATGGATTGGATGAGCCTTTAGTGCTTGCATCAAATACTAATGTTCCCTGCCGAGAACTTGCATGATTCTGTCCAAGAATTAGCTCTGTTCTAGAAAAATTAAATGCATTTTTTAAAAAATGTTGTCATAAAGTTGTACCTAATGAGAGGAAAACCAGTGTACCTGGTGTAAATAACACAAGAGGAGTAGAATATTTCCCCCAATGGGAAGAGAGAAGAAAACGAGTCACGTCATTATGAAATAATTCACAACCTTTCTCTTCTCTCACCTCTTTCTTTAGGTTTTCCCCTTTTCTTGTCTTTTATCCTTTCTGCCTTTGTTCTTTCTTAGACTAAGTAGCTGTTTAATATCAGTATATTATAAAAAGATACTTTGCATTTTTGTATATCTCTGAATAAGTATCAATAAATAAATTTACAACCCCCCCCAAAAAGTAATTATGAAAAGAGCAAAATAGACATTCACACCATCTAATTCATGTGATGGGAAACTGTATGTGATCAAATATAAAGCTTAATCTTTCAGTTCCCTCCTCCCAAGTCCCATAGCCCTATGGATATCAGTTAAAAGTTTCTCATGATTCAGAGTGATGAAAAACTGATGTAAACATGCAGATAGATAGATAGATAGATAGAGACAGACAGACACACACACACACACACACACACACACACACACACACGTTGGGAGAGAAGGAATGAGACGTGCTGCCAGTTTATAAAAAGATATGCAGATCTCTGGGACATCAAGATTTAAATAGATTCCCTCAAGCACCATAAGGGCTTAAAAGCGATAACAAAGGATAAACATGCAACATAAACTTGTGCCACTAAGGAATAGCAGCAGCTTAGGGCTGATCCACACTTAGCTTTTGCCCTGCGCTTTCCAGGGACAGGTCCGAGATTTAAAATCTCTCAGTGTTTGAGTACTCTTTCTTTTGCCCCAGCCCTTTCTCATGAGAACCTGCTCTTTAAAGCTGGAGTGCAACGAACAGCAGTTCAGGTTTTCTGAGACTGCCGTTTGCTCCAAGTCAGAGGTAAAGAGCGGGTTTTTGCAGGGAAAGCTCAGAAGCAAAAAATAAAAATAAAAGAGAGCTCCGACGTGGAGCTTTAAAGCGCAGAGGAAAGGTGTCAATAAACCCTTAGATGAGTTATTTAAAATATGGAGCACATACTACATGTTACATGCAGTTAGAATTTCTATCTATGGACTGCTTGGGTTTTCTGTCTGTACACTGAGGGCACCCTCAGAGGCTCGAGCATGACGTGGAGAAGGAAAGAACTGCTTCTCCAATCAAAATTAACTTCCTCAAGCTCTCTGCAAACAATGAGATACAGGTCAGGTTACTGCTTTCTGGATGTTTAGCACTGGGTGAGATTTGAACCTTATTTACAAGCAGTGCTAGAAACGCAAGATATATAAGCTCGGCGCCAAGTAGCTCCTTAAACCAAAACGGAAGGTCTAGTTGCCATTTGGGGGCAAGACGGCTCTATTTTTCCAATGATGGACTTACTGTGAATGATTCTCAGATAAACATCTGGCTAGTTCAGATGACTACCTTGAGCTAGGTTAAGAGCTCTGAAAACTTAAAAGGAGAAAATGTATAGTGGTTAGACTAGGACCAGGGAGATCAGGGTTCTAATCTGCACTCAGTCCTGAAGCTCACTGGGTGACCTTGGAGTCAGTCATAGCTTCTTCACCTACCTCACAGGGTTGCCGTAGGGCAGGGGTGGCCAACTCCCAAGAGACTGCGATCTACTCACAGAGTTAAAAACTGGCAGGTCGAAGTTGTTGAGTCAGGGAGGAGGTAAAATGTTGAGCTTTTTTTAGGGGAGCCACAGTTGTTCAGCTTCTTTGTGGGGAGCCAATGATCTACCAGTGATCTACAGCAGACGTCCAATGATCTACCAGTAGATCATGATCTACCTGTTGGCCATGCCTGCCGTAGGGATTAACTGAGGAGGGGAGGTGAACCACGTACTCCTTGGAGAAAAAGGTGGGATAAAAATGCAATTAATAAGCTAATCTGTTTACCTGCTTAAGAAAGCTGGAGGGGCCAGCCAGATGGAGATGTCAGTCACCAGCCTGGCATCCAGGGATCTCCATGTGATGACAACTGGATCCACTCCAGCCACAAAACGTGCCTGAGGAATTTCTAATGCTGTTGGGACAGTGAGCGGGGGAAAGGAGCTTTTTAGGTAAAGGTAAAAAGGTAAAAGACCCCTGGATGGTTAAGTCCAGTCAAAGGCGACTCTGGGGTTGCGGCGCTCATCTCGCTTTCAGGCCGAGGGAGCCGGCGTTTGTCTGCAGACAGCTTTTCCGGGTCATGTGGCCAGCAGGACTAAACTGCTTCTGGCACAATGGGACACCATGACGGAAACCAGAACGTGCAGAAATGCCGTTTATCTTCCCACCGCAGCGGTACTTATTTATCTACTTGCACTAGCATGCTTTCAAACTGCTAGATTGGCAGGAGCTGGGACAGAGCAACGGGAGCTCACCGCTGTTGTGCGGATTCGAACCGCCAACCTTCCGATCTGCAAGCCCAAGAGGCTCAGTGGTTTAGACCACAGCGCCACCCATGGAAGGGAGCTTTAACCCATATTTGGCCTCTGTTGCTGCTATTTGCATTGGGAGTGGAGCATTCATTACACTGTGGCCGTTGTTGTTTTAAATCATTCTAGCAGTTCCTAATTGCATAATAAATATCTTGTCTAGTTTGGCCCCTAGCCACACACTTGGTCAGCAAGAGTCCACCTTAGCTCATTTTAAGAGACTGACAGGTGCCCTCGGGGTAGCAGAGCAAGAGATGGTTGATACCCCCGGGTATAGGGCAGTATATAAATTCAATCAATCAATCAATCAATAAAAAAATGAAGGGGGCCCATGAATCTCCCAACCATGATTTGCCTGACAAATAAGGCTTGCTTGGGGAATATGGCTAGTGGCTTCTGCTTCCACTAGAAGAAAACCAGTAGCACCCAAGGGATGACAGCAAACACGAAGTGTCAAGGGGGGGAAAACCACCAGAAAGCAATCCACAACAGACAGAATCCATCCCTTCCTAGCCTAATGGAGTTTGATGCCTAACTTTGCCTGGGTTGTGCCCGATTCCAAGAGACTTGGCATTTAAGAACAAACACAGCATGAATAAATTATCAAAACTCCATCAATGTGTAGCAAGTCTGCACTACTGTTCCTTCTGCAAAAATTTGCTGCTTGCCAAAAGGATGTCAACACTTCTCCCCAAAGACATATCAGCCTGGCTTGATACATTACCAATAGACAGAAAAAACACTCACAGAACAATGCAAGAAATATCCTATTTAATATAATTCTACGTAAAGAGCTCGCTGTGATCAGATTTGTTACAGAAGTCTTTACCAGCTACAGAGCTGTCATGTTTAAATTAGTGCCAAAACTAATTTTATGTTTCACCTAAAACAACAACAACCACCCTATAAAATGCCTAAATTGATTTTTTATTCCACATTTATAAATGTTTGTCCATTTCCTTAAACAGCTTCAGCTATGCAAGTATAGTTATCTAATGTGAAATAATTTCTCTTGAAAGAAATTTGTTCTGTTGCAGTATATTCTCAAGAAAGTTGCATATCTAAAAGTTGTTCTAATTAGATGCATTCTAACTGCAGCCATCAATACATTTCATGCTTGTGTAAAGCATTTTATTTTAATATATAAATCTTCCTTTAAAAAATAGCAAAAAACATTCACAGATTAAAAACTCAGAAGAAGAAGAATTGCCAACAAACCAAGGGACTGGCACTGTTCCATCTTGTGTAAATAAGTTACAAAGCAGCATTTCAACTCTCTAGTGAGGTGATTAGACTTGTACCAGAAGAACGATGAAAGAAACAGAGAACTGATATTTGTGGAGGGAACCAACCAATGGCAGTGGTTACTGGGGGCAGCATGGCAGATGGACTCCACTGTTTGACATTCGCCAGGCACATTTTGCTACTGATGTGGGTCCAGTTGCGACTACATGGAGATCTCTGGGCATCAGGGTAGCAACTGATATCTCCACTGAGCCAGCTGACTGGCACGCAGTTCTCCACCATCACATCAAGGAAAGCAAGTGCAGGGCTGAGTGCCAGAGATATTGGACTGTGCTGCAGCCTTTCCAGAGGCCACCCAAATGGAACTCACCATCCACAGTTTGTCTTGAAATATTGTTTGCTCAGGTGTGTCGCCTGAAGGGCTCTCCAGGTCCTTTCCAGACGTCCTGATTGCCATATCAATGAATCCCTAGGAGAACTTACTTCCAATGTTAATGCTCTGTGTAAACTCTGTCTGAAACTATGTGTTGTTGTTGTTGTTTAGTCATTTAGTCGTATCCGACTCTTCGTGACCCCATAAACCAGAGCACGCCAGGCACTCATGTCTTCCACTGCCTCCCGCAATTTGGTCAAACTTATGTTGGTAGCTTCGAGAACACTGTCCAACCATCTCGTCCTCTGTCGTCCCCTTCTCCTTGTGCCCTCAATCTTTCCCAACATCAGGGTCTTTTCCAGAGAGTCTTCTCTTCTCATGAGGTGGCCAAAGTCTTGGAGCCTCAGCTGCAGGATCTGTCCTTCCATTGAGCACTCAGGGTTGATTTCCTTCAGGATGGATCGGTTTGATCTTCTTGCAGTCCATGGGACTGCAGCACCATAATCCTCCAGCACCATAATTCAAAAGCATCAATGCTTCGGTGATCAACCTTCTTTATGGTCCAGCTCTCATTTCCATACATCACTACTGGGAAAACCATAGTTTTAACTATACGGACCTTTGCTGGCAAGCTGATGTCTCTGCTTAAATCTTGCTAATCCTCAGGAATGTGACACACCTTGAACTGCCAGAGCCACTGTAACCCCACCTCATGTGCTATGTATTTCTGATGTTTTACCCTCGTGACACAGACGTTTGTAAGGAGGATGTCCTTCTACTCCACGCCAAAATGCTAAACTTTAATCCGGGTCCCTCACCTCCTTGCAAGGGGATGGGGAACTCCGTTGCACCAGATAATACAGATCAGTCTTGCTTTCACCAGATCCAGCCTCAGCTCCTTCATCTCTGACAGATAACGAACTTTGGGGGCTTTGAGTCCATTAAAGGGGGAGTTAGGCCATTAAAGGCACCCCTCCCTATTTTCTGGAATCAATTGTTACTTACTGAATTGCCTACAAATAAACGTTTTATCAATTTTACTATAAACTGCCTCTGATTTTGATGCCTACCTACATGCAGTGCCGGATTTATGTATAAGCTAAACAAGCTATAGCTTAGGGCCCCACTCTCTTGGCGGCCCCAAAAAACTTAAAGGGGGAAAAAAAACTAGATGTACATTTCCAAAATCTAAGATAAAAAACAAATAAAACCTACATACAGCAACAGTGTTTTGTGTTGTGTAGGCTCCTATTTGTTATGTGCAAATGGCTTTAGATACCTATGAGGTCCATAAATTACCATATAGCATATATTCATCACAAAAAACAGCGACAATTTGTTGTTGACAAAGGACAGCTGGACATATCAAGGGCCCAATTACCTTCAGTAGCTTAGGGCCTCATCAAACCTAAATCCGGCCCTGCCTACATGCTGTTTAATTATTGCAATAAATCAGATATTTGGTATTATAAAAATACTGGGAGCGGCCGCCAAGACCACATAACACCGGTCTTGAAAGACCTACATTGGCTCCCAGTACATTTCCGAGCACAATTCAAAGTGTTGGTGCTGATCTTTAAAGCCCTAAATGGCTTCGGTCCAGTATACCTGAAGGAGTGTCTCCACCCCCATCATTCTGCCCGGACACTGAGGTCCAGTGCTGAGGGCCTTCTGGCGGTTCCCTCACTACGAGAAGCCAAGTTACAGGGAACCAGGCAAAGGGCCTTCTCGGTAGTGGCACCCGCCCTGTGGAACGCCCTCCCTCCAGATGTCAAAGAGAACAACAACTACCAGACCTTTAGAAGACATCTGAAGGCAGCCCTGTTTAGGGGAGCTTTTAATGTTTAATAGATTATTGTATTTTAATGTTCTGTTGGAAGCCGCCCAGAGTGGCTGGGGAAACCCAGCCAGATGGAAGGGGTATAAATAATAAATTATTATTATTACTATGGCAGCTCCAAAATGTAACCATGTGATCATTTTACTTTTTCTAAAGAGACATTGCTTCATAAACTAATAACAGCATGAACGAGTATAATAACTGTCAAATTGGGCAGCTTCAAAGTAGAATATAATGTTTAAACCCTGCTCAGGGCGTGAGTTGATGTGGGCACATCAATATCTCCCTTGTGCTTCAGAGCTCACCGGAGAAAGGGGAAGATTCAAGTGCCAAGCCGTGATAATTTGTAAAGTGGTCAATCACTTCTCCCCACCTGATTTTGGCAGACTTCAGGGCTTTCACCCCAACTTTCTTGCTCCTACCATTGAAGTTAATGAGTGCAAACTCCCTCTTCTTCGTTACGAACCTGTAAACTAGTTAGCTCAAGATAAACTCATAGGAGGGAGGGAGGAAATGCATTTGTATGCAAAGAACGGAACGTTTCCTTGTGCCACCTGTTCAAAGTGCCAGAAGGACACTGTGGGGCCCAAGCTCTAGGTGCGATATTAGTCCTTGGCACCTCTGCAGAAAAACATGTGACCGAGTTGCTGCAATTTCCACATGTGACTGTATTTGTAAGACATTTTCCCCCACCAGGTGCCGGCCTAATAAGGAGCTCATTTTACACATGCTGCTGAGCAGCTACTTGTTGGCAGAAACGTTTTAGCCACTATTCCCCCGACTATAAGGCTGGTGCCGTTTTCAATTACATATTTCCTTGACTCTGCGGGTTCCATTGGTCGTTCACGTGCCCGCTCCAAAAGTTCTCCATTTATGTCAAACCTCTAAGAAAACTTCAAATTATGAAACATGAGATCCACATGGAAGAAGTTTGATTGATTAAACTGTTCTGCTTTTAGCTATGCAGAAACTTATTTAGTCCAAGAACAACAGAATGTATTAGGACTGTTATGGAAAACCAGCCACGCCAAAATGTTAATGATTTCGCTTTTATTCTTCAACAAGGAAGAGTTATCATTTAGTTTACTTGAAAAGTGTTTTTAAAATATCTGCTGGGTTGTACTAGGGATTACTGGGTTGTTCTTGTTTTTATTATGCACTTTGTGTTTGTGTTTTTATATTGTGTTTTTATGTTGTAATCGCCCTAAGACCTGCAGGTATAGGGCAATATAAAAAATATAATCACCATCACCATCATCTTGCAGGGAGCAGAACTCTGCAACTAGATGGGTAGGAAGAGAAGAGGATATTTTCACCACTTTTCTCTTCCCCCTGTGAGCCCTTTATGGCTCCTAGAAACTTGCTCCGGAGAATTGGAGAATCTTCCAGAACAGCATGCAAGGTGACGCAGAGGGAGGGAGCCGTCAGTGAAGACCACCACTCTTCCTCCGGCCTCTGCAAATCTCTATTTGTGGAGAGTTAAGTCTAGATCCAACCCATAATGTTTTAGTTTTTTTAAAATGAAAGCTGTTCTGGAAAATTTATTTCAAAAGTTTGACTAAAGAAATGTTATAGATACATCTGGCAGGCTTTTATAATGAAACCACCACAAAAATGCCCACATAAACCTAAGCAGATTCTGAACTGCTGATGAACAACAAAGTGTTGTCACAATTCTTCACCAAGACTGTATGGATTTCTAAAAAAATTTTTTTGGGGGGTAGTTGTTGAAGTATCAACAGATATGCGTGATTACACCAAAAGCCATCTGCTTACTATTAGGCTAATGAGCATTATATTGTTCTGTATATAGTTGCATGCAACTTGCGAGAACTGTTCCGTGTTTTTAGTGCAACCGGTAGGAGGGGACTTGCTTTCTTATCAAGATTAAGGAGTGAGACGGATTAGAAAACATCGACCCACTAAATATAGCCTCATGATAGCTGCAACTTAAAATCACTTGAGCACATAATTCAGGATTAGCCTACAGCTACAACTGCATCTTTGCTAGCTCTCCAACCACTGTACATATCTTCATTACGCCTAGTTAGGTTTAGAGTTTTCATGCCAACAGTACTGTTCTAATAAAAGTCCTTTGAAACTATGTTCATCTTTGTTTCAAACAACTCAACATAATAGCAACAATTTTGCTACTAAATACCCTTGACTTTTCGAAGCGATATAGCTCTTTCACGGGAATCTTGTTAGCTTAGCGTCTTTTACGAGCCTATTGGCATGTTTCAGTTATAAAAATGCTCCTATCCAATGTTAGGGAGATCCCTTTTGTAAGTCGTATTTCCTCACTGAAATATGTCCATATCAGTCCATTACTTCAAGTAGGAAGCATGAATGACAAACCTTGACCCATTTATAACCTACAAAGATTACACCTTGCAGGATAAATGTCAACAGTTTTTCGACGTCAAACAAAGATAAACCTCCAATATGAAAACGAACTACTGAAGATTATTCACGTTTGTAGTTGAAAATCATAGGATCCGACCTCAAACAGCCTAAGAATCTTTAATCCAGGAGAGCATCTCTGCATTCTTGAATGCAGGGCAGAAGTGGGTGGGGGTTTTTTGTGGTTTTTTTAAACCCTTTGGGCTGCAGGTAGTCTTGCAGTTCAGTTAAATCTTTTTGTGTTGGCATAATTCACCATGTGCTACCGGTCTAAACAAAAAGGACCATAAATGTACAGAGCTGGGGTACAAAATCTGCTGTGATCCCAAGTCTATGCAACAACCAATCAATTGTTTGGCAACTCCGTTGGTTAGAGCTTGGTGCTGATAACACCAAGGTTGCAGGTTTGATCCCCGAGTGGGGCAGCTGCATATTCCTACATTGCAGGGGGTTGGTTGGACTAGATGATCCTTAGGGTCCCTTCCAACTCTATGAACCTATGAAACGGCAACTACTGTTTGTAACCAGATACATTTACCAACGTTGCCTATCTTCCATGCAATATTAGCTCTCAGCTTAGTGCACAGAGCTTCTCTTGTCTTCAATACAGGAATATGCTTGGAGAAAAGTTCAAAAGCGCATCTTGAAATATCTAATACAGAACTGCATATAGTGAAAAGCTATGCTGTGAAAAACTATGACACCCAGTGCAAGGAACAAGACAAATCACAACCCCTAAGCAATGAGAACTGGGAGTGCTCAGCATGAACGGAATGAACGGAAGAAGCAACTCAGAAGGGAATGGCCAACTGACTGGAACAATCCACACTGAAATGTTTTGTCACAAGTCTAACTTGTATTCTCCTCCTCTCCTCTTCAGAAATAGCCATCTTTTCTCAAGGCGGAGCTGCCTGTCTGCTCCTCTTCTAAATTATGATGCCAACACCTACTTAGATAAATGTATACTCCTCCACCTTCTATATCCCCCCCAAATACCAAATAACAGATGAGAAGAATGATGGGAAAGAGGATCCAACATTTGAGGAAATGGATGTTACAACGATCCATTTAAATATCCATCTACTTCCATATAGAGAAAGAGTCACATACGGAAAACGGGAACAATAATGTGAAATATCTTTCTTGCATCATTCCAGCAAATCTTGATATAATTTGTTCAAACTACTATTCCTACAACTGACAATGATTGAAATTTATTTTAGATCCTGCCATTATTACATGATTTACAAGAATTATCATTTGCTTTTTAAAAAGTATTTAATCGAATGAATGGGTTGGATAGTTACAATGGAATGGTCTTGGGGTGGGGTGCACATTTTATTCTTATTTATTTATTATTACTTTGTCAAAATAATTTAAAAATATATATAAGTATTACACAGGAAGTATTGAAGTATCAATTTTATTCCTCTATTGCCACCTTCAACCATTCCTTCCATCTTTTCCCATTTTCCTAATCTGCTTTTCCTAATAAAAGTTAAAGAGTCCTTTCATCACAGGATTTGTCAGCTTTGATGTGTGTCGTAACAATGATAGAATTTTCCGCACTGAAATGAATTTAAGATTGAGTGTAAAGGTAGTGCATTTTAGTAGCTGAGGCAACACAGGTATGCCACTACCTGGGCCTGTCATTAGTGCAGATCACAATCAGTCCTGATATGATTATGCCTTCAGAGCATCTGCCTTAAGGCAGATGGTAACCGACATATTCATTAATGAAAACAAGACTGCTTAGAAGAGGTGTTGGTAGACCGGCATATTACATTACAGATGGATTATGCCCAAGTTTCCCCTTATACCTCAAACAGACATGGACTGGAGTCCACCAGCAGTTCATGAGAAGGAAAACCAACTTCTGCCTACATCAACAAGCAAAAGGGCTTGGACAAATAACTTTTATGCACACAGAAGTTTGTAAGGCAGACCAATGTACTTGACACTCTGGAGTGGCTTTGACTAGCTATATCTGAGCTGGTTACAGATAAAAGTTTTCCCATTTACCCTTCATACGTGAAAGCAGGCTTGGAGAAGCAGTATCTTAGTTCTGAAACACAATGGTCTGGTTGCTGCACATGGTGCTAAGCAATGGTTTGTTTAACCAAAGTGTGGTTTTAATGCCTGAAGCCCAGAATAGCACAGTAACCATGATTTGTTTTCTGGTAACAAACCATGATGTGAAACCACGGTTTGCCGTTGGCTTATGAACCATGGCTTGTTTTGACTATGGATTGGCATTGTATCTGAACCAAGCAGCCTTGCTTAGCCATGGTTTGTTTGCCCACCTCACCTAAGATGCCAAATTATTATTTCCCAAGTGAAAAACTTTGGTGTGAAGGAAAGACAGAGAAGACTGAGCAGTCAAGGAGGAGGTTTTGCCCATTTATTGCCGGGTAAGAGGTAGCTTGTAGACATCTACTTTGAAATATTTTACAACCAGACACATCTAAATGGCATGGCTCAGTAATTTCTTGCTAGACTTTTTTTGGGGGGGGAGCAGGCTAAGGTCAAAAAGGATGCAGGTGGCGCTGTGGTCTAAACCACAGAGCCTAGGGCTTGCTGATCAGAGGGTTGGCGGTTCGAATTCCTACGACAGGGTGAGCTCCCATTGCTCGGTCCCTGCTCCTGCCAACCTAGCAGTTCTGAAGCACGTCAAAGTGCAAGTAGATAAATAGGTACCACTCCGACAGGAAGGTAAATGGCGTTTCTGTGTGCTGCTCTGGTTTGCCAGAAGCGGCTTAGTCATACTGGCCACATGACCCGGAAAAACTGTCGGCATACAAACATCAGCTCCCTCGGCCAGTAAAGCGAGACAAGCACCTCAGAGTCAAGCACCTCAGAGACAAAACCCCAGAGTCATTCGCGATTGGACTTAACTGTCTGGGGTCCTTTACCTTTACCTTTTTCGTCTAATATCACAACAGCCTTGCAAAAGCAAGGTTTAAGAAAACACCATAAAAGGACACAGCTTAACTCAAGAACGACTGATAAACTTTAGTAATATTTCCACGGAAAGAAAAACTGTGCTTATCCTCAAAAACAGGTACCCTGTTACCAAGCTCCTTCTCATCAGCAAGGCAGCCAAACCACTTCAACAGGCTGGACGCTGGCAGGTGACAACGTGTTCTGCAGTGCTCCAGAATATGATGCAATTGGCCATCACTGCTCTCAGCCTGACACAGTGCCAAGTGAAATCAGGAAGACAGTAGGTCACAAGAGAAACAACACATTTCGAGGATCTGCAAGAAAACTGCACCAGTCAGTGTTCACAGCTGAGGAAGAGGTCTCTTCAACCACCAACGGAAAGGTATAATCAATGCGAGCTTGTCAAAACATGACTGGTTAATTGTAAACTAAAAAACACACACATGCGAGTAAGTACAGTGGTACCTCAGTTTTCGAACGTCTCCGTTAACAAACATTTCGGAACTCGTAAACCCGGAAGTAAATGCTTCCGTTCTTTAACACGCCTCAGAAGTCGAATGGCTTCCGCTGAGTGTATGCATTATTTTTCTCATTTTTCTCTACTAAATTTGCAGACTGCCCTTTGTGCCTCGGTTTTCGAAAGTTTCGGAACTTGAACGGTCTTCCGGAATGGATTACGTTCAAAAACCGAGGTACCACTGTATTGTTTTAAATCTGCTTATATGTGTCTTTCTCTTTTTAAATGGTTTACATTGTTTTTCTTCATTTTTCAGAAAATAAAACTAAACTGTACTGATTTCAATCTCTTCAAATAAATTAGTCCTTGTTTTTTTTGTTTTTCCATTCCCCGACCCGCTTTTTAAGACAGTGTCCTACTGAAGAGATTACATTAGATACTGGAAATTGGGTTCAAACCCAGCTCATGCATTGACTAACCTGAGGCCACACACACACACCCCAGTCGGTTCCACATCTGCCAAATGGGGATGATAATTACCCTACCCTAAGAATTCTTTAAGTAAAGGAATGTTTGGTATTTTCTATGCCATGATTTGCTAAACAGGCAATGCTACAGAAGTACCAGAGCAACAATAAGCTTTTCCCATACTAGCCAAATAACTAGATTTTCTTAATGTCAACATGAAGCTTTAAAAAGCAAGAATTCCCAACAGAACGAGGCCAAAACTTTCTTCAATGCATGCAATTATCGCCTTTACTGAAGAAGAAGAAGAAAAACTACACATAGGATGGAGCTAGTCTGTGTTCCAATTTGGCCAGCACTCCCTAATTTAAAAGCAATGGTATTATTCCGTGCACGTGAGTGAGCAGCAAGCAAATACAGCCAATTGCTGAACAATTTCAATCCAAAACAAAAATGCCAAGAACACTGGAACCAAATGCTGACATTTAAAGGTGTTTCGCAAAGCTTCCAAATTCTGAGAGCGTTTTAGCTGAAATTAATTGTGCAAAAGCTTCTGGCAAACTCATCTGTTTTGAAAATGGGCAAAAGTGTCCTTGATCAAAGGCACTAACAGGCAATCAGCAGGAAAGATGCAGACTTTGAAGTCCCATCAAAGTATCAGAAGCAAAATACATGCCTGCATTTGTGAACTGAGAACTGCATCTTGTCATGTTATGCAAAGAGATCCAGCATTCCTTTATAGTGACAGAATACAACAGAAAACCTCAGATGGTACATCACACATATCTCTGATGCACAAGTAAGTATCTCAGGGGTGCTGGCCACATCACTAAGAAAAAAATAGCCAGATACAAATCTTTGTACTGAGAAAATGGCCAAAGACTAGGTTTGAAAAGACCCTAGGAACTTTGCTTGGGAACAACTACTTAGGGGTGTTGGGTTTTGTTTTTTTCTAGATGCCTGCACATAAACATGTTAAGAACAGAAATAGCTGTGGGAAGCAATCCCAAATTACATTGCAGAGCGAAGAGCATCATCATAAGACATTGTGCCTGGAACATGAAGACAATGGGTACAGATTTGCCTTAAAAGTTTGAACATTGTCTATCTTACAATTCTACTTAGCAACTGCATGCTTGCAATGGGGTTTGTGGCCCAGAATCAGCGGTGAATCAGTTTGCTGAGTCCGCTATTCACGTTGCGTGGTTTTAGACGGTGTTTGGCCCTTAAGAACCAGGACCCCAGTCTTGTAAAAATGACGGCCTTTCTTGTGAGAGAATTTTTTTCCTTAACGTGATCTGACAGATGATCAAAGTGCTTTGCTTCAAATAACCTCACCGTCACAACCGATTATGTGATTGATCCGCAGCTCTTATTTACTGTATGCCCAAGAGTGGTATCGTTAACTTTTCTCTTTTGCCAATTCAGAGTAATTGATTTTTCATATCTTGAAAAGGAGAACCCATCAACACATATCCTGTGTTGCAATTTAGCATCTTAAAAATGATATTTTTTAAAAAAGGTATTCTGAATGAAAAAGGGAGTTGATAATTGAAATCCCTTTACTCTTCCCATATTTGGAGAATAGACTGAACACCAGAGAACAGGAAATAATTTTAGATATCAGGGATTGTTGTCGTTTTAGTTATACAGTTCTATGAAATAAGTTTTTTTAAAAAAAATTCTTTGGGCAAAATATTAAGCCACCAATGATTCAAGGTATAAAAAGGACTGCTAACGCATTAAAAACGATAGTCACACGGGACACAAACAGCTCCTACACAGTCCTAAAACATTAACAAACTGAAATTCCTGTACTGCAACTCACTGAAGTTAATAGAACAAATTTTAAAACTCAATTTCAAAACTCAAGCACTCTATAGTATCAGCACTTTCTGATCTGGTCATTTAGCTGAAGCGTTCCTCAATTTGGCAAGTCTGATTCACTATGGTCAAAGAGGGCAGGTTCTGGATGGAAAAAGTCAGTGATAATATTCATCGCTGTACAGTTTAGCTGTCCCAGGGATTGCAAGCAGTCAAGGAAGGAGTTTCTTAGTTCTTTGAAGGCAAGGAATTAAAGGGAAGCATTTGGTCCAGGAGCTAATTGAGAAACAGAAGCAACTTTGGCTCAGGATTGGGTTCTGTTTCTTGCACCAAGTTCCAGATGCAAGCTCCATTTTGAAATGGAGAGTCTCATTTTCTTGTGCATTTGTAGCAGGAGACATCAAGGTACTACTCATTACAAATAAAATAGCAAACTGCCTCCCTCAATAACTCCCTGTTGTTGAAACAATTTTGACAGTTGTTTGTAAACATCTGCAGCATCTTGCAGCCCGCCATTCGTTTTGTTCCTTCTCTAATGAGTTAACTGCTCTTCTTACTTTTCCTCTTCAAGCCTGCATTTGGCTGGCTTTGCTCTTGCTGCCATAAATGTTCGACAAAAACGTGTGGGGGTTTTTTTTGGGGGGGAGGTCTTGCATGTTCCACTCTGCTTGCAATTTTCCCTCCCATGCTTAACAGACAGCTGAAAACCATAGCTCACAAAATATGAGTTGTGAGTCCATCAGAGATGAATCAAACATGTCTTCCAGGGTCTGTAAGGTCCCCCAAATATAATCAAACACTGCATTCTAGGAAGCTAAGCTCTTAGCCAGAGGAATAATTTTTAACTTAATCTTTAGAAAATAAAAGCTTCCTTTATTCTCGACAGTTGGTAAACTCTTCTTCACGATATACCCATTTGAAAAGCTAAATGGCTAATCATTAAATGCATTCTAAGCCATTAGCTTATTTATATAATAATGGAAAGTCCAAGATTTAATTCAGAAGACGCCGTGGCAAGACTTTGCAAGGCACAGCCATAGGCTGCATGTGTCAAATAATCAACATTTCTAATCCCTCAACTTTCCAGTAAAGTTTCATCACTTATGCATGTACCGTTTTAGTCTAAAAAAGCAAAGGGATTTAAAATTCTGCAGGAAGAGTACAATATTATGTTAGACTGAGGACGCGACTGGCCCCTATTAAAGCAACGTCAATAAAATGCTTCCTATAGATACGCTTCCTTTGCTCTTCTTTTTTTTTTGGGGGGGGGGGTGAGCTAAACAATTTGCATTTACAGCTTAGTTCCTCTGCCCCTTTAACTTCTTCTCTTTTTATGGCGGATATAAATGGCACCAAATTGTCAACTCACATATAGGCTCTGCGCTTACCTATACAAATAGGCCCATTTCTGACAAGCCATAAAACAATTGCTGCTGAACTCCCTAGAACTCCCTTTGATATCCCAGCTTTCCTGCAGGGCTTCAAAGCCATCTTCTTTTACTAGCCTTGAGGTCCTGCTACAGGGGGAGAGGGGGGATCTTCAACAGATGCAGAGGGAAAAAGCATTTCTATTTTCCTTCT
This sequence comes from Darevskia mixta, assembly GCA_034641385.1. NCBI lineage: Eukaryota > Metazoa > Chordata > Lepidosauria > Squamata > Lacertidae > Darevskia > Darevskia mixta. Next base: position 24,018,450 of record JAWWNH010000017.1, read on the forward strand.
TTAAAGTACCAATTTTTTTGGGGGGGGTGTGTTTTTTTAAAATCCACGCCTTCAATGCCAGGAGTGCATTTGAAGCAGTCTCTTTAAATAGTCATTTATGTTCTTTGTTCCATTACAGTATTAACAACAATAAAAACCAGACAGATCTTTTTGTACTGCACCTCGTTTTTGGTTGCTTTTAAAACAATTATTAAAATCATGTATTTCCAGTACAAGCTTGCATACTAATTGGTTGCTTTAACAATTAAAACCTATCTTAAGATGCTGTCTTATACCATCTTACTAATTCCTGTATTGTCAACACTCTCCGAAGTTTCAGATGGGAGTCTTTCCCTAACTGGTGATGGCTTGGAGAAAACTAAGACCTTCCCCATTCAAAACAGTTTCTCAAACATGGGGCTTTACCCTATCTATGCTACAGAATTCATATCGGCAGCGGTTCTCAAAGGGCATGCCACGCTGGTGTGGCAGAAGAGGAAGGCAAGTGTGGCAGGAAGATTGAAGCACAAGCAATATTATATTTTGGGGGAGATTCCTGTTCTTCTATAGCTGCATTGTTTAATAAATAATAATAATAATAATAATATAATAATAATAATAATTCATTATTATTTATACCCCACCCATCTGGCTGGGTTTCCCCAGCCACTCTGGGCGGCTTCCAACAAAAGATTAAAAGTACATTAAAACATTGGTCAATAAAAACTTCCCTAAACAGGGCTGCCTTCAGATGTCTTCTAAACGTCAGATAGAAACATTAGTGTAAACATTTTACACATTCTGGATGTCCCACGATCATATTATAAAGTAGTTGCGCTCTATGTTATAAATCAAGCATTTCTAAGAGCTGTTTCTTATTGTTTTGTTTTCTTTTTAACAGATATTAGGGTTTATGGGGGGGGAGAATACAAAACTTAATATCAAATATCTTTTCCTCTTTTTTTGTCCAAACTAAAACTTTGTTCTAAATACAATAAAAAGCATAAAGAGAAGGCGGTAGAAAGGGAATAAATAAAGAGATAAGAGATAGAGAGTAAGTATTGATATGCAGTTGAAAATAGGATCAATAGGCCCCATGGAAGGGATGGGGGGAAGTCAGGAGATTCAGAGTAATCTCGATATTTGTGGTTTTGTTCTATATATTCTTGAAAATCAAATAAAAATATATTTCAAAAAAGAAAAAGAAATAAACAGATAGAAAGTAATAAAGAAACCCAGCCAGATGGGCGGGGTATAAATAAAATTATTATTATTATTATTATTATTATTATTATTATTATTATTATTATTATTGAAAGAAATAGAAAAGAGGCTAAAAGAGAGAGGGGGAAAATAAAACTCAGAAGGTAAGGGACTGCCAATTCTTCGTCTGTCCGCTATATATAAATATGACATTTAAGGATTTATGCAGGAGAACACACACACTCTCTCTCTGCACTCATACATGTATAGATACTAAGCAATATCACTTACTTTAAGAGTAAGCCCCCAAAATCTTCCAGAAGCAACACGTGACAGCTACGAAACGGAAAGTTTCTTTGCGATATGGAAACATGTGACTGGTTGACAGTCTAAGTATTAATTTGCCAACGTTAACCGTTTACCACAAACACTCAGATGGTCTGCACTTGACTCCTCTTAGTGCGAACAGGGACAATAAGCAATGATCCCTGGCTCAGCACTGCGGTCAAACCGGGACCCATGGTTTGTTTCACTCCAAGCCAACCATGACCTGAAGCCAAGGTTTCTTCTTGACTTACCAATTATGGTTTGTGCAAAACAAACTAGGATCCCCATTCCTGCATCCTTCCTTTCAGATATCTTTACACTGTCTCTTGCCCCTTTTGGGTTCTCGCTCTTACCTGCCTACACTGTGCCCTCAGCTGCATGAGATTTGCAAGTGTAGGAGCAGCTCCTCATGCAGCCAAGTGAACATTTCAACGATCCAATCACTTGGGCAGGGTAACGTTGCTGGATTCTCACAGAATTGGAGCCATCAGCACAGATCCACGATGCTGTTATATTAAAACTTATGAAGCTTCATTTATTCTGTGATTCTATGATTTGATTTTACAGCATCTAAAATGCTAGAGCTCAAAACAGATTTCAACAGATGATCAGAACACAGATGATCCACACATTTTTATATTTGTATCATCAATAGTTTCTGCAAATTTGCAGCTCCCATCATTATTGGGGGAGGGCAATCCAAACAGAACATTTTACCCAGAACTAGCAACTATAAAACTATTAACTGTGCAAAATTCTCTGCTCTCCAGCAGCAATGATAGCACCGATTAACTATGTTTTAATGCAAAACCAAACGCAAGGAAGTGATTTAATAACACTGTTCTGTTTTTTAGAAACCAGACCATAGTTATTTTATTATCCATTCCCTTTTGCTGAAATGAAAGCAAAAATTATTCCATGGATTGTCAGCTTGACAATATAATTTGTGTGCTGTGCTAACTTTTACTGCCCTGAATGTCTTGCAGAGTTACTTTGCCAGGCAAAGAGTAACATTTAACTTTTAGTAGGAAATGTAACCATCAGGTATATCACGTTTATAGTGCTGTACAGCATACAAATCAAACTGAATAAAAGCACAGCCTATTTTTCTGTATCCGTTGTCTAAATATATCATCGAAAGAGTACATGAAATATTGCAATTACCACCAAAAACGTAAAGGGATTGTGAGACACAGTCAATAGATATACTGTAGGTCACAATATACCACAGAGTTTACTCACTAGGAATCTTTATGATTCAATAATGCAAATTTTTATGCTGAAAATTATTTTCTGGTACAGCACGTTTATATTTTAATCACTTAATGTTAGACGACCAAATCAAATATGTGTATTAAAATGGTGAAATGAATTGTTGTAGAATGTAGCTGTGGATTTTGAAAAGAGTGGTTTTCTTTTTTACTGGGTATATCTGTGAGGGTCCCACACCGTGTGGTGCCCACTTATAGAATAATGCAATTTTTAAAGGGGTTTTATGCTGCTATGGCAAGTAGGGATGGAGAATAAATTTGTTCATTCCACATTTTAAGGTGAACTCACCCGATTTCTCAATTTGTAATTGTATGTGGAGTCGAACACAGCTTAACACACTTCTGCAAATTTTGTGATGCATTTTCAGTCCAAAAATGCACATTTTAGAAGAACATATATAAAATGTGTATAATTAAAATGCAAAGTTTCTGTGTTTTTAAATAATAATAATAATAATAATAATAATAATAATAAACCATTGATGAATGGATATATGAGTGAGCACATGCAAAATTTACACAGAAAATAAATAGGTTGACTTGTCTATCCATCCCTAATGGAAACTATGACACATTACACTGACATTGAATTATGTCTTGAGCAATTGTATTTAATTTGCCATTCTGTTTAAACATAATTTTCTTCAGTCAGGACCCATTAATCTCAAAGGTCTTTCTAAGGATAGTCAGACAATTGTGTGTGTGTGTGTTTTAATTTGCCACTGCCATGCAAATTAATGTATTCGCCAAGAAATTGAGCCAGGGTTACATGTCCCAAATTAGGAGGAAGAGTTTGCAAAGAAGCCTGATGAGTAATTTAGAAAGACAGAACACATGAACAATGAAAGGCACTGCACACTTGTGGGACAACTCTCTTGAGCTGACAAAGATTATATAATCCTTAGCCAAACCAGAACTAATTCCAGTCGGCAACTGTGGTTTTTAAGGATATGTCTGGATGGGCAGAAATACATACGATTGGTTTCAAATAGGTAATTATATGACATTTACACTAATTTTTAAAAAAACAGTGCCCAGCATTTATTTAAAACATAGATGTGCATGTGCCTGTTTGTGTGCATGCGCCTCCATGCACACCAAACCACTGTCAGCTGTAAGTATTAGCAATATCAGTATGCAAGTTACATCATCAAGTTATGGCAACTGGTGTACAGGAATCTGACACGATGTTCCTTCTCCCCCACTGAACGGTTTCCGATGTCTCAATTCCAGCTCTCTGATTAAAAGGAGGCAGGGCCAATAACTTCCATCAGAATATCCAGTAACGCCCAACGTGAATCGGGCACAGCATCGGAGTGGTGAGTTATCACGTACCAACAAGGAGAAGGTTGGTTCTAAAGCATTCACAATCCTGGGTTCCAAGGTTTGAAAAAGGAGGAGGAGGAGATGCGCACTTAGTCAATGTTATTCTAGCGCCGAGGCCCTTCTGGTGGTTCCCTTACTGCGAGAAGCAAAGCTACAGGGAACCAGGCAGAGGGCCTTCTCGGTAGTGGCGCCCGCCCTGTGGAACACCCTCCCATCCCATGTCAAAGAGATAAATAACTACCTGACATTTAGAAAACACCTGAAGGCAGCCCTGTTTACGGAAGTTTTTAATGTGTGATATTTTAATGTATTTTAGTGTTTGTTGGAAGCCGCCCAGAGTGGCTGGGGGGACCCGGCCAGATGGGCGGGGTACAAAAAATAAATTATTATTATTATTATTATTATTATTATTATTATTATTATTATTATTATTATTATTCCTCGTAGCCATTTGGTATACTGCTTTTAAGCGGACCCAAATGGTTCTCGAACTTAATCCGTTCCGGGAGTCCGTTTGACTCCTGAAACGGTTTGAAAACCAAGGCGCGGCTTCTGATTGGCTGCAGGAGCTTCCTGAACTCAATCGGAAGCACAGCGTCGGATGTTCGGCTTCCAAAAAACATCCGGAAACTCTGGGCAGCCGGCTTCCAACAAAATATTTAAAATACATTCAAACGTCTGGACCCAAAATGGCAAGTAGGCATTGCATTTTCGTGACTGTAACCCTGGCTTAGGGAGCCATTTGGTGCCGAGCTTGGATACCCGAGTTTCTAACACTGCTTATGGCTCTCCATTTTGAAATGATTTTCAAAAAGATGACAGTGAAGCCGTTTGGGGAAGATGACTTCATCCCACTTGGGAGACAACCTGCAGAAGAAAATAAAAAATAAAATTTTTCCTTCTAGTAGCACCTTAGAGACCAACTAAGTTTGTTCTTGGTATGAGCTTTCGTGTGCATGCACACGAAAGCTCATACCAAGAACAAACTTAGTTGGTCTCTAAGGTGCTACTAGAAGGAATTTTTTATTTTTTATTTTGTTTTGACTATGACAGACCAACACGGCCACCTACCTGTAACTGGAACCTGCAGAAGATGTGCAAACGTGGTTTTTTTTTGGGGGGGGGGGTCCTACCTCCTTCCCCTGAGTCGATTTGAAAACTTTGGGCAGGAGGAGAGGAAGCCCCATTGCACTAGCAGGACTTGTTGCTCTGGCTCTGGCTAGCACAACTATTTTATTGAATCCTGCCCCTTTTAACACAACCGGGTTGACACACACACAACTGCCTGCTGAACTCTCCTCCCAAGATAAATTCAAGACCACAGAAATCCAATCTAGAAGAAAAAATGCAGAGGCCACACAAAAGCAATCACAGAAGGCAATCACAAACATCAAGACATCCCTATTTATATTCAAAAAAGTAATCACGCTCGTTTTTTCAGAGTTCCTCAGGCCAAAGTCCCGTGTCTGGTTATGAGAGAGAACCATTCTAACACTAAGTTGGAGTAAAATGCCTCTACATAAAAAAAGCCCATTCAAAACATTATTCAGCATTTCTTCTGACTTAACAGTGGCCTTGTTCACATGTTTTATCAAGCTGAAACCATGACTCAGAGCACAGAGGTAAGTGGGCTGGATCTCAGAGAAGAAATTGCATCTTCTTTGGTCCTTTCCCTGATCATCCTGAGCCTACTAGCTACACTTTTTGGAAATAGCTGAAGGTATTTTTCTTCCAACAAGCTTTCTCAGCTGTATGATTAAGGCTCTGCCTAGGTGTGTACTTCATATTGCTTTTAAAACAACATTCTGTTATGTTTAGTGCTTCTCTTATTATATTTTGTATATCGCCTTGGGATACATGTGGAAGAGGATAAACAGTAATACACACCAAGCGATGGTTTCACCTAGTTTGTCATCTGAACCTGGGTTCATGGTTTAGCTCTCCCAAATAATCCATGAGAAACCATATAATCCATAGGAGAAACCTTGGTTACAGCTCATAGTTACTCTGGAGAAGCTAAATAGCCACAATCTCCTTTCCTAGAGTCTGAGTGTTCAGACTAAGCCAGGGGTCAGCAAACATTTTCAGCAGGGGGTTGGTCCGCTGTCCCTCAGACCTTGTGGGGGGCTGGACTATATGTTGCCATGATTATGACCCTCATTTTTGGTAAAAACCCTTATTAGGACCAACCCCAATGTTGCCCAAATGTACTTTTTTGGGAGGAGGGTGTTCCCTCATACACCCACGCTGCTTCCTTTGCGTTTTACGCGTTGACAGTTATTATTTCTCTCATAAGGCTGGGTGGGGGGCTGAGGTAAGCGCGCCATTCCTGTCAGCCCTGGAGAACATGTGCGCATGCGTGGGTGAAGGGAAAAGCTATTGGCCACGCTAAGTCAGGCCAGTGCCGCTCAAGCAAAAATATTATTTTCCCCGCGTGAGGGAAGACGGTGGCGGCTATTTACCTTTCCATGGTTCGCACCGTGTGGCTAATGAGCGGCCTCCCCAGCAGAGCGCAGAACTGTTTTGGAGTGCAGCCGCCCAGGCGCTCCCTGCTTCCTCCAGTGGGGAGCACCGCTGCCACAGACATCGGCAGGTGTCGCTCCTGAGGCGCCTCTGAGCCCCTACCGCCGCAACTGCCCTTCCTGAGTTCAGTCACCGGCAGCTCCATGGTGGAAATCCGAACTGTGGCTCCTTTTCCCTCTTCCCCACCCCGGAAGAAAAGATTGTTGCGCACACCCGACGAAGGGAGAAGGGGCATGTATCGAGCAGCCACCCGCCTCACTTTTGACCCCCAAGCCTGGCTGAGTCGCAAAAACCATCATGCACGCTATGCTGGCTGCCTGGATTCCCAGACCGTCTGTGGGCTGGATCTGGAAGGCAAGTGGGCCTGATCCGGCCCATGGGCATTAGTTTGCCGACCCATGGACTAAGCAATGCTTTGGCTTAGCATGATGTGCACACCAGGCCAGAAACAGAAAAACATAACAAAACATGGTTAGAGAAATTTAACTTTGATTCAGCATAACTCCTGAATTAACAAATCAAAATATGGCCTTTGCACTGTAGAAAAGGGATTGCCAAATTGCTTCTCCCTCCCCCGTAATCTATTTGCCTATATGCTTAGAAGGTAAAATCATAGTGTGGGTTCTAGACAAGGATTACTACAAACTATGGTTTGGTGTAATGTCATAAATGAGCCAGTAAAGTTTGCTTTTCAACAAAGATTGTCAAAAGGCTGTTCCACCCATTGCGCCAAGCATGCAAAAAATTACAGCCAGACTTGACTCCCTAGCGAGTTCAGCTGTATAATGTATGAATTTGCATTTGTTGGAGTCAGACTTTACACATTCAGAGCAGGAGTGGGGAAACTGTGGTCTTCTAGATACTGTTGAATTGCATCTGCCACCACCCTCAACTATCCTGGCCACACCCGATGAGAGCTTGAGTCAAGGAACATCTGGAGGACCAGATATTTTCTTTTTTTAATTTCTTTTTTAAAAAACTTGTTTACCTCTTAACTGAAATAAAAGCCTCTATATGATTTCCCTACTCCTAGGTTCAGGGTTTACGTGGAACAACCCTCACACGAGTGTTTTCTCATGCAGAAAAGTGATGTACTAGATTGGTATCTCAAACGCAAGAGTGTGATCCAGCCACCATTAACAAAGGGGACGAGGAGCAGTTGTATTCTTTGGGTTGCAGTCTACATAGCACTATGGTTAAGGTCCCATCAGTGCCTGAATTTTCCTTGTACAACAGAATGTCCTGCCCTCTTCTCCCACCCTCCCCTATGCAGCCCCTAAATCTGTTTGGGGGGGTTCCCCAATTCTCTGGAGCTGATTTGGGGATGGCCCAGGGCACCAACAGAGCAAAGTCCCAGTGCACTGTGATAATCCTTCTGCTCACACAATTATTTAAGCTGAATCCTGCCCTTTGGTCTTATATCTAGCTTCGTGTTAAATAAGCCTAACAATAGCGAGGAAGAATGCCAGCTGTGTTCACAACACACCACCCCAGACCTTCAGAAGCAACAACCCATCATGCCAAATCAAATACCAAAACAGAAACTGCAGGCACCAGTGGTGAAACTTGGTGCCATGCCAACACCATGGTGACAGGGACATAGCCCTTGGGTTTAGCAACACCCAGACAGCACGGTTCTTAATTGTGAAGGGAGTCGCCACAAGCAGAAATGTTATATAGTACAATTGCATCTTACCCAGGGGTTTGGTTCCAAGGGTTCGTCTATACACGCAAACAAGTACAGTACACTTAACATCACCCTTTCAGAACTGCCCTCATGTGAGCAGTGTTCAAAATTAGCCAGGCACCAGGTGTGTTTTGCTACTGCCATGGGTCCAATTGTGACTCCAAGGAGATTTGTGGGTGCCAGGAAGGGGACCACAATTTTAAAATCTCTGCCTTAGTCCATAGTTAATTCCATTTCCATTGTGTGTGTGTGCGTTTCTCCTTCTCGCATACTGGGACAAGTGAATTGTTGTAAGAGCAAGCTACAGCCAAGCAATGTAGTTAAGATCATAGAACTGCAACGGTGTAATGGATCCCAAGGGTCATTTAGTCCAACCCCCTGGCAATAGACATTCCGTTGTGGCAACTGCAACCCAGATTCAAGGTGCTGTTTCCAACACTGCACGTGGGCATCCCTAGCACTGTGGAGCTGGCACACCGAGCGAGCAACACCCAGTAAGTACCAAGTGGCTGCTATTTTCTGCATTTTGGGTGCTAGTCAACACTCTGCAAGTGGCCTCCCACTTGCAGAAAAGGGCTTTCCCTTCCTCTCCTCTTACACACCCAAAATATGACCAGAGAATCCCCTACCTCTCTAGGGCAGATTCTGAGGATGCAGAGGGGATTGGAGAGGAGAGGTGGGAGAACTTACCCCTCTTTGCCATATACTGTATGTCCTCTTGACCACTTCATCTGCGGAACTGATACCATTACAAACACCACATTATACCAGTTCCACATCTGTAAGAAGTCGAGCCTTTTGTGTGGTGGCAGCTAAACTTTAGAGCCCCCTGCCTATTTATATTAGGCAAGCACCTTCACTGAACTCTTTTCGGTACCTGCTAAAAACAGTTTTGTTTAGACAAGCACAAGCCTACCCAGATATCTAGAATGCTGATGAATTTTTAGTTTGTTTGCTTTAATTTTTTGGATGTTTTGCTATTGCTAATAAATTGTTTTATTCTATTTGTAAACTGCTTCGATGTTTGTTTTTTTAATAAAACAATCAAGTGGCATATAAATTTTTATTATTCTTATTTATAATATATAAAAAGAATAAAGTAATAAAAGGAAGTTCCACTGCACAAATGGAACAGCATTTTGGTTCCCAGGTAGGTACTGGCTAGACCAAGACCTGTTAGCTTCAGCAAGGTGATAGCCTCATGTGCCTTGAGATCATACCATAAAACTGCATGCTTTAAAACAAACCAAGATGTTTTTATTCTTAAGATTTGGCACCTGTAAACAAAAATATTCCCAGTGCTTGATCCATTTGTTTTATGGACGGGGGAGAGGGAGAACCATCTCTTCAAGGTGACGAACCAAGTCACAAGGCAAAAGCAATTCCTTGGATAGAGAGGTTCCCCTCTATTCTATTTAACACCATTTACATTAATGAAGTACACTTTCTCCCGTGGTACAGCTCACAAAGTCTACAGCAAGCCTAGACTTCATTAAATACTAATGGATGTTTTAAAAGACAATCATACAAAACCAGGCAGTATAAATTTTCTAAAAGCCACCGTGCACTTTATGTTCATGATGAAGAGTTGCTACATGCTTCCTGTTAAACAGGGAAAAGGATACACTAATGGCAACCTTAAGCAAGTCTGCCAAATAGGTATTAAACAACCTCATCTTTCAGCAACGTCTTTTTATGAATAAGACGGGCTTTAAGGGTTACTCCTACTTTTCTAAGGACATCCTAAGTGGTTCTCTTCCTGTTGTGAAGACAAACCAAAGCCACCACGTTGCTGATTCATATTATCACCCTCACAAAACACACACAAAGTAACAGTGAATGCGGATCCTCTTCCATTTGCCAGTATGTACCATTATGTGCAGCAGCAAACAAACCCTTCCGTTCATGCAAGACGAAGCCTCTCAATTTTCTTCAACAGAATCAAGATTGCAAACCAATTATAACAGCAGTGCATCCGCAAGAGGCAGGCAACAAGTGTAAACAAAAGATTCATTCAATCACAATCTGTAATAAGTTGCACATTTATAAGATTCCCCACAAGGCTTACAATGTCTTTTGATGCTAAGGGAACATAACACTAGTGATATTACCATCTACTGCACAATAGGAAAGTAAAATAAATGCCTTTCCTGAAGACAGAGCAAAAGCAGTCATGTGGTTTTGATGCATCCCAGAATGCTTTGAAGTATGAGCTAGGAAGTGCTTGAGAAATACTATCTAGTACCAACATAACCCTTAAATGTGTTAAGTAGAAGTAATCTCTTATGGAAACACCTCTTTTTCTATTTACATAAAGGAAATGCATGTCATTCTTTCACAGTATAAGAGAGTTCTCATTGTCCAAAAAACAAATGCCAAACTTGACCCAGAATAACCATAAGCCCCACAGATGATAAATTGATACCAATGATTTTTCAGCGGAACAGACACATCCAGTACAGGATTACTGATGCAGAAGCACACCACCAGGAAGGTATAACTCTTGGAGAGGAGTTGGAGAATTCAGACGCGCCAAGCCTCAATATGGCAATATTTCATACCCTCACAAAAACAAATCCTACCACCAAGTTGTTTTAAGCGAAGCAGTAAATAGCAAATTCAATATTGCAAAGGGCAAAATGCACAAGTTAAAGTCCAATGATCAGTAATATTTTCATAGAGAAATGTAGTCTCATATTTTACTGTAAATATTCAAAGTGAAACAGAGGAGTGTTTCTAGTAGTCAAGGATAAAATGTGAAGTGCTTTCACAAATCAGTTTCATACAATCACAAAAATAAAGGCAAACCTCTTTCACTCATAAAGGACATTTTAGGCACTGATTTTAACAGGAACTAAATGCTGGGTTGCTAAAACAAATTGGAAGGATCACTAGAGAGCACCCATCCTCTGCCCTTTGACTCATAAGAGGTCAGACATGGCCAGAAATCTTTCTGGCATCTCATTAGTTTTGTTAGGTCACAAAAGCTGAAGTCAATTGCACAGGTGAGTGGCATATTTAGTACAGCTTTAGCTCTCTGCTACATATCCCCAGTGAATAGAGAACAGTTCTCTTATGTTCTGAGTCATGCATAATTACAATATGACTGAGTCCTCTTCCAGGCTATGTGAGCTGGCATTTTTCCTAGCAATTGTCACATGGAAAAAAATCACACACAAATAATAATAATAATAACCACCAAATCAGCATTACACAAGCATCTTAGAACAATGCCTGCAGGGAAGGAAACAAAAAAAGGAGACTCAGCAGCACCAAGTAGACATCCAAGAACTTTCTGCCGCCAGCAGCAGGATTGCATCTCTTCGCAAACATGACACACTCCACACCTAGCAACAATCCCTACGTCTGCGCTGGAGATGCAAGTTCCCTCAGGCTGGACAAAAAATAATAATTAAGCCTAGGAAACCCAAGCAGAAAGGTGGTGGTGGTTTGTGACAGAACACAAAAATTAGCTCTAAGATTAAGGCTGCAATCTTACAAGTATTTATCAAGAAGCAAGTCCCACTTATTTTAAAAGGGTAAAAGCGCCCAGGATTATCCCATAAAGGAGAAAAGCCAAGCAACTTGCTGCCATCGGTTCAGTGTCTCACTTCTTTTACGGCGCAGAAAGGAAAATAAACTCCATCTTATTGCATCCCGACATCCCCTTGAAATACATTTTTAAGCACACATTGGTGGAGGTGGAGCGATAAAGAGAACACAAGGGGAGTGACTCTTCCGCATGGATATTTTGAAACGGCAATAACAAGGGAAAATAATGGTATAGAAAAGCTATTGGACAACAACAACAACAACAACAACAAAACCCAAGACCAACAGGACAGCAGAAATGAACCTGGAACTGTACAAGAAATACTTACAGGAAGGGGAGAAGCAAGCAAAATAATATTCAACAACTTTGCAAGTTTTCAAAGAGAAATTAAGCTGGGGGGGGGAGGAGACACCTTATACTATTTGGTGTCTGGGAAACATAAAAAGGTACCATTCAAAGTCGCTTTATACAAAGGCTTAACACGTTCTCTCCTTTCTCCTTTTTTAGTACTTCTGTGTTTTCAGTGTTCTCAAGACAGCTCTAAGCAGAATAGATTCATTAGGAGGCTATTCTAAGAGTTTGCAGGAGTTCTAGATGCCAATAAAGATTACAGATCAGACAGGAGATAACTACTAACCACCTAGTTTTCTTGGATAAACAAACCTGTTCACAAACAAAGTCCCTTATTGTGTTTGTACTGTTACCTCCACTAATCCAACTAAAACAGCCAAGACAACAGCTCTGAGGTCAAAGAAAACAGAACTGGAAACAAAGGCTTCCTAAACCTCTGGAACTAAAAGGAAATATCAGTCTCATCCCATGTTAGCACCCCTTAAGCATTTAGAATATTTCATTTAAGTGTATTCTAATGACCACACAAAGCCAAGACCACAACCCAAAAGGCAAAGGTAGAAATAGGAGCTAAGCACATATTCATCTCAGAACTTGTAACATCCCACACTTTTAGGTCATTCTTCCCTCAATTTACATAAGTATATTTACTCTTCAAGAACAAAATCTAAAATGTACAAAAGGTGCTGAAGGAAGGAAGGAAGAGACAGCAATAAACAAACAGCCTTAATCAAAATTATGCCTTCCAATGAGAGGTAGAAACCATAAACACTGTTAATGAGAACAACAAGGGGGGAAACTACAGCCTTCAAAACTGAAGGCAACCTTTGCCCAATGAAACTGCAGTCACGGGCAGCAGAGATTAAAGATCATTGCAGCAACAACCAAGCAAGGGACAGGAATAAATCACATTGATAGAGAAAGACCAGGTGCCAGTTGCTTCACAGGGAAACTCAAGTCGTGTATTGTTTCCCTGCCTGAAAACGCAGGAAGCCCATCAATTGTAAACTTCAAAATCCAAGAGATTACAAAGACTCTCCCTCTCCCTTGTTGCACCTGAGGGTTCTTTTCCATCAGGAAATCCTTCTCTGCAAAGCTCCAGCCCTAGCTGTAATCCTTTGACCACCCCAGAACATGCAAGCAAAGTCAAGAGTTCGAAAGGCGATTGTTTCCTTTGCCCCCCCCCTTATGCAAACACATTAAAAGGGGATTTATCAAGACACCTTTGTGCCGAAGCCCTACCTCTTTTTGGCCTCGGGAAGCTGTCATGCAAGTGAAAGACGACTTTCTCCACAAAGTGCTGAATGTTGCTATGCTCCGGTCCTCTGACGAACACCATCCAATCATGGGTAAAACCCTCCACGGTGGGTTTCTTCCTCACCTGGGCTCGGTGCCCAAGCTCCAGTTTCACCTGAACAGCACACTAGAGAGAAAGAGACACACACACATACATAACAATGAGCAGGAGAGGGAAAACAAGGATCCACCACACACCCCCACCCCAACTCTTGCAGATTTCAAGCTTCCCCAGGGGAAAAAAGAGGGCAAGAAGAAAACACACACAAAGAAAACAGCTTGTCCACTTAAGGTGGGTGCAACCTTTCGGGAGGCATCCCCACAGCTGGAACAGCTGGAATTGTAACGGAATGCAGCCAGCAAGACAAGGGCTGGGGGTTGAATGGATAAGGAAATAATAGGAAGGGAAGCCTGGATCTCTCTCTTGGAGGAAATTCATCCTGACCATATTATATATAAGAAACCTAATAATCACCATCCTATGTCGGGCTCCCTCTTTGCATTCACAGTGGGGGTGGCATTCTGCTTTGCATTCCCGTTGCACATTTAAGAAAATGTGTGCATTGCCCAGCGAGGCTAGAGCTCGCATCCAGAATAAGAGCAGAACAATCGGAAAAGGGGGAAACGAAGAGGAGGAGGAGGCGCGGTGATTTAAGTAATGCAAATAAAACGAAGAGAGGGGGGACGCTCCCACCTAGATATTGCACGCACACACACACGCCTGGTTGCATGCAGGGGGAAAGGGGGGGGGAGTGCCCGGGGTGGGGTGCCGCCGGCTGTCAGAGAGGGAGCCACGCCGGGGCAAACGCACCATCCTGAGAGGCGCCTTCGGGAGCAGCGAGCCAGTCGCCTGCCCGGTACTCACGGCTCCCCCGGCGGATGGCTGCTTGCAACGGCGGCGGCAGCCTGGCTCGCTCGCTCGCCTGCTTGCTTGCTGCTGCTGCAGAAATATGGCTGGATTATTATCCGCCTCCACGGTGCGCGCGGGTGTGTGCGTGCATGCGCGCGCCCGGCAGCTTCGTGCAATTGCACAGAAAGAGCTGGAGGAGGTGGGGTGGAGGGGAGGTGGGGGACGGGGGTGTGCAAGGCAAGAGAGGAAGCCGAGGGGAAAGGGAAAGGGGGGGGGGAGGAAAGGAAAATTTCCCCCGCCACCAACCTAATTGGCAAGCCCTAAACGGCGTCTGGGCAGCAGCGCTGCAAGGAGGAGGAGGAAGAGAGAGAGAAAAAGGAGAGGATCAGGAAGGGGGTGCTGCATGTACTCACCGAACTGGCCATGCCTGGGGGGGTCCTCTGCTCTGCCCGCCCCCACCCCTGCGGCTCTACTTCATGAAGAAGCGGAGACTGCGCGCAGCAGAGGGGAGCCCATGGCGGACGGACGCGGGCTCTTTATTTCTGATTTTCTCCTCCTCCTGCGCCTCCTCCTTCCTTGTCTGCCTCTCCTGCTCGCTGCCTTCTTAGACGGAGCCCCCAGCAGCCCGGACTCCGGAGAGCCACCCAGAGCAT
The DNA here is from genome assembly GCA_034641385.1 of Darevskia mixta. Taxonomy (NCBI): domain Eukaryota; kingdom Metazoa; phylum Chordata; class Lepidosauria; order Squamata; family Lacertidae; genus Darevskia; species Darevskia mixta. Next base: position 24,033,469 of record JAWWNH010000017.1, read on the forward strand.
GCGCCCTGCCGCCCGTTCCCAGCCCGGACACACACGCGCGCGCGCGCGCACGCCACACCGGGCCAAAAAAAAAGAGGAGGAAAAAAAAGGGAAGGGAAGAGGCAGGCTGAGCCAATCAGAAAAACGCCGCCAGCCCGGATTTCTTTTTCTTTCTTTCCCTTTTTCCCAAGGAGAACCCCGCGCGCAAGAGAGGAGCGCAAGGCAGGCGGAGAGGGGCTCCCCGCGCGCAATGGCGCGCCTCCCGGGAACAGGTCGCTGTAAACGGAGGGGCGGCGAAGGAGGGAGGGAGGAGGGAGGGAGCCCCGGAGTGAAGGGCTGAGCTCTGACAATAAAAACCGGATTAAATCTGCTGGAATGTATCCAATGTCTACAACCATTTTAGCCCCCAGCTATTGTGGGGGGGGGGAGATGGGGGGTGGCCACTTGCGGGATGAGGCAAAGCGACTGGAGTTTCCCTTGGCTGGGATTTGGGTGGTTGTTTTTTAATGGGAGACAAAGATATTTTCTTTTTAATAAGAAAGTGGAAAGTGTGTATGTGTGTGTGTGTATGCGCAGGCAACATTGTAGTTCAGTAGTTACTAATTAATATTTAAGTGACATTGAGAATGAAATGTTTGCTGCAGTGCTATTTAAACAGTTGTTTTTAGTCAAACACTAAGGAGCAACTCCTTTGGGAGGGAAGGAAAATGCCCTGGCTGGAAAGAAAGTACATGGGCGGGAAGTTCAAACAATGTGTAGTGTAATGGACTTTATGAGATGCAACAGTCGTGGAAGTATTGTGTCTTTAGATCTCTATGTCATAGATGTCCAAGCTGATCCAATTTCAGCAAAAAAAAATAATAATTTGGGCTTCCTTGAAAGTGTCTGTGGGGTAACAATATGAGATCCGGCTTCAAATCCTGCCTCTGCCCTAATAAAGCTCAGTGGCAGCTGCGAGTCAGTCCCTGTTGCTCGGCTTGGCCTACCTTATAAGGTTATTGTGAGAATAAAAGGGGAATGATAGAAATAACATGTATACTATCTCCCAGGAGGAAAGACAGGATGTATATTTAATAAAAGAAATATGCTTCATCCAGCGTCCTGCAAATATTATCAATGATCTGGTGGTCAGTTTCTAAAAAGAAAGGTTATGGGGCTCAAACGTCTCTCAAAGCTCACACCTTTTGAGTTATTCCTCTATTTTAAATTGTGTGGCAGTGGGTTGTGGTTGTTGGGCAGCAGGCAGGAAGCACTCTGTGCATGCTCTGAGGCTTCCTGGATGATTAATTTTCCTGCCCCAGCGCTTTCTGAAGGCAGCCCTGTTTAGGGAAGTTTTTAATGTGTGATATTTTAATGTATTTTAGTGTTTGTTGGAAGCCACCCAGAGTGGTTGGGGGGACCCGGCCAGATGGGCGGGGTACAAATAATGAATTATTATTATTATTATTATTAATTCTAGCATAAAATAGTGGTTCTGCAGTCAAGGCCCAGTTCATAATAAGACCCTGCTGGTTAAAGCGCGCTAAATGAGACTGGATTTGGAGGCTGTTTACCTTTGGATCGTGTTATGTCAACTCTCGTGAGCAAGCCCTCTTCAGAACACGTGCAGTGATGTAGCTGTCCCAAAATAGCAAATACAGCTAATTCTTGACTGTAATAGGTATAAACTGTATTAGAAACTTGAGGCGCTTTAGCAATCAGCAAGTGTAATCCATCTAAAGAGGAGTAATCTGGTTAAGTTCCTGAGGGACAAGAAGCTATCTGCTTGTCCCAATACTCTCCAGATAGATAGATAGTCAAGGCTGCTTAATGTCTGTTGAGGTGGGGGAAAGGGAGACAGAAAATAGTGGCAGCAATGTTTTGTTTCCAGAAAGGTTATCTTCCTGTGGGGCAAGAATCAAGGCAACTTTCAGCCACTGCTTTATACTACCCAAGATTATATTTTAGTGTACTACCTAAAATTAACCCGCAGTTTTGCTAACATAGGAATTGCTAGTTTTTTATCCTTATATTACCGGGTATTTTGGTCATTTTAAAACATTCTCTCTCTCTCTCTCTCTCTCTCTCTCTTTTTTTACTTCCAAAGCTACCATTTCTACAGTTGTTAAAATGTTCCACACCTTTAACAAATCTTTCCTTATCTTCGTTTTTTAAACGAGGTTCCATGGAGCTCCCAGGATACTTGAAAGCTTATCAGGGATGGCTTGATTGGAAAGTCAGTGGTGGCGAAGGACCTTGTCTGAAAGACAGACTGCCACACTGGCGCTTCTCTAGAATGCCTAGTTGCAGAAGGGCATGGGGTGCCTACTTAGAAAATAAACTAGAAATAGGGGGAAGAGATGGGGGAGGCTTGGGTGTGGATAAATTATATGATAGGCACAATATAAATGTGATAAAGGGTCTTTTTAGTTATTCTTTCTCTATTCTTTTCTCTCTTTTCTATATATACTAGTTGAAGTTAGCCCGTTGACTAATGGGCTCTAGAGGAAGAGGAGGCAGGAGGCGGCAGAGCGGCTCGCGGGGCCCCGGCGCGCCCTGCTCCCGGCCCCCGCTTCGAGCGCGCTCCGCGGCGCCCGCCAGCGCCCACCTCGCTGCCCCTCCGCAGGAGCAGCAGCGCCAGGGCGAGCTGGTTGCCCGAGGCCCCGGCGCCGCCGCCACGGCCTGGCCCGGGCTCCTCGTTCTCCTCACTGCCGCTGCCTCCAGGCCAGGCCGGCCGTCCTCCGGCAGGGCTGTGAGGGAGGCGGGCGGCCGTCACTTCCTGTCCGCTGGCCAATCCCTGCGTCCGCGTGTGTCATGCGCAGAGCGCACTTCCGTGACACACGGAAAAGCAGGGACACTTCAAGATTATTATATAGGATATATATATATTCTTTATTATTTTTCTTTTCAGGTGTATTTTTGTTGTTGTTTTCTTATAAATGAGTTTGAATTTTAGTCTTTAGTACGTTAAAAAACTTTCAATAAAATTGTTATATGTACAAAAAGAAAGAAATAAACAATAAATTTTATTTACAGCTCATCTTGATTTCTTTGCTGAAACTTGCAGGTTCTCTAGGCTGCTTTTAAAAGAAAGAAAGAAAGAAAGAAAGAAAGAAAGAAAGAAAGAAAAGTATGTGGTGTATGGCCCTAAATTCAAGCAGAGCAACAATAAGGCCTTAGAGTTGGTGCAAGTGTTATCTCAGCCAGCAGCGAATTCCTGTAAGTGCTCACACAAATGTTCTACTACAGCTATTTCCATAACAGGGAAGGTGGGGAATCACAAGCTGCATTTTTTCCTAGTCTCAGCAGAAGCTCCCATGTGCCCCCATTTCAGACATCAATTTATAACATGGACAAACAAGTAGAAAAGCTTCCAAAGTAGATTATCAGCACCAGCCCCTACAATAGGGATGGGAAACCTCCAGATACTCTTGGCACCCAACTCCCATCATCCTGGACCACTGACCGTGATGCTGGGGTTGATGACAACTGGAGAACTTAAGAGGTTGGGGGGGAGTGAAGAAGTGTTGGAGAACAGAGATCTATGCAGCACATTGCCTGTACTCCCTAGGGGAGCCTGCTGCCCTCGGATGAAGCTGAAGAACCTATATGATAACCAGCGTTGAAAAACAGATTCCGCTGCCAGTCCACTTGGCTTCTTTATGTTCAACCAGCAGTGGGGAGGTGGCACAAACTTGCCCTTTGCCTCAGACATCAAAATATATTGAGCCGGGCACCACCACCAATGGCTGCAAAGCAGGAATGACTTGTAAAAAGACTGCTGGGAACCTGCGATAGAAGTGTAAACCTGCGATAGAAACTGAATTCATCATTCATTCTATAACAATGAATAGGAGCTGAAATTCACAATGAGTAAAATCCATTTATTCGGGATTAGAAAACTGCATAGGAAAGACAATCCTATGCACATTAACTTGGGCTAGATTATTTTTTGTTTACTGTGTTTATATCCTGTCTTTTTGTCCCAAGGAGGTCAAGGTTTTTCCCACTCCTCATTTAATCCCCACCACAACCCTGTGGTGAAGGTTAGGCTGAGAGCAGGAAGAACCATGATTAGGCTTTCACGGCTGAGTGGGGATTTGAACCCGGATCTCCCAGGTCCTAGTCCAGCTCTCTAACCGCTACACCACACATGTAATCATGAATAGGGTTTGGTTATATAGTTGTTTACATTTTTCAAATTCAGAAACGAGTCTAGGAATTTGTGCAAGAACTTGAGAAGGGTTCAATAATCTAAGTCAAGGGAACGACTTTAGACCTCATCGTATCAATCACTCCCATTTAGCCTAGGCTGCAGTTCACTGTGGTTCCAGATACTTCCCCTTTACTTCAGAATTCAAGATTAATTGAACTCAACACTGCAGCTTAAATTTGCAGTTCTGGCTAAAGAAATGTCTTTATTCACACTGACTCAAATGAGACTTCTCTGGAATGAAGTCCCATGACTCACAGTGTATGTTGATCCTGTAAATTAGCACACCAAAACCCCCTTTTCATTCACTGAAACTACTTTCCCAAATGAATTATGAAGTTGTAGATTCAGGGCTGAAATACTAGTTTTTGCCTTGAATGCGCAATTGACGGTATATTTTTAAATCTCTTCTGCTTGCAACAACCCTGTAAAAGTGTGCTACTTGCCCTTCCCATCGATGGACTCCACAGGTCTTGCCCTTGGAAAGATCTACAATGAAAAGCAAATAAGAAAGCACATGAGTTTAAATACACAAAGGCAGGAAAGATTTTTAAACACACAAAGAGATGTTCGTGGAGAACCTGCAATACAGTCTCAGGAAACAAAGAGAAAGAAAAATGCAAAGAATGTACTAATTGAATGAGTGCACCCGGTGATGATGGATCGCAGGATGAAAATAGCATATCCAATATTATTTAAGAACTGTTTGCTAGCTTCATCCTGACATCCTTTGAAAGATCTTAATTTCCCTCCCCCGTGTTTTCTGTATGTAATAGAGAGCTCCTGAATTGAGACACAGAAATGTTTCAAGAGAAAATCTCACTTGATATAGTATTCCAATATAAATCTATATGAGACATGCTTGTTTTGTTTTCATATTGAAAGAGGTACCGTAGTCTCTCATCTGAATTGCAAACATTACAGTCATTTTTTAAAAAATACCTTGAATAAAGTTTCAAACAAGAAACTCTATTTAAAATATTTTTGTTATTATTAATAATAATAGTGATTCTTGGATGTGAAACAATGCCCCCTTGGGAAAGGATGTATTTTGCCAGCAGATGGCGTAAATAATCTTTGAGCTGTTGTCCTCACTTGACCTCTTCTGAAAGACCCTGAGTGATCCCAGATTTCTGTGGTCAATTTGAGATTTAACTTATTCAAGAGGTAGCCATGGGTTGGTAAAATTAACAATTGGGTTGCAACAGATTGCCAAAATATACTTCTAGAATTCATTTTTGTTGGGATATACAGTAGACATGCTAGCAAAACATGAACAAACAGCGCTTTTGGATGTGGGCAGATGTTCATTCAATTGACATTTTGAGCGCGCACAAGCACATCTCGGGGCATGCAGGCTAGCAACTTCATCCCACAGTTGTCCCTGCACTTGCCTCACTCACTTTCTGCATGACCGCAGATGTTTGCACAGTCCACATTGTACAAATAACAGTGTAAACAAATAAGCGAAACGTCTGTGTTCACACTGTCAGCTACATGCACTTCTGGCTCTCGCACAAAGACCAGATTGAGGACATGGGGAGGGATATGCTATAAATAAGTGAAACCCCACAAGCCAGTTCATGCTACCAAGATCCAAGCTACTTGGCATTCTTAATGTTTAATGCCCGATTGTGAACGAGGAGTGTCTTGCTTTGTGGAAACAGACTCCTCAGCACACAACATCATCCTTCTGCAGTTTTTGTTCTTCACATTGACCTCGTTCGCAGGTTGCAGAATTATGGCTCTACCAGGACAGGTATGAGGGCTTTGCTCCTTCCTGGTCCGCTTTGCTCCAACGGAGCTCATATCTAAGCTGAGAACAAACCATGGCTACAGCTCATGGTTAACTTGTTCTTCTTGTGTTTCAAATTCCAACAAAAGTTAATGCATTTTCACAGTAGCTTGTTCAGCCTCTGTACACAACCGCATTTCAAAATCTGCCTTTTTTGTTCTATACCAAAAGGTTTTTTTAAAAAATCCAATTTAGATCTCTCTGCAGCTCACGGCTAATGAGACAGTTTCACCACCATTCTGGGTTTAGATGATATACTATGCCGAACCTTGGCTTACCTCAGCACAGTGCGGGGGTTAAAAAGATGCAGGAGAAGCAGCAGAGCTGCAAGCCCATTTCCAGGAGCCCACATATTCAAATGGTCCTTGCACACCCTGGCCTTGCCAAGATGTGCAAATCAGGTCACTGTCACATTTAACTTGAAACTGCAATGCTATGTACACATACGTAGGAATAAGCCCCACTGAACTCACAGACTTGTGCTCTGAAGTTTATTTGGGGCACATCTAAATGCAAAATCAAGATAAGCATCATGTGTGTGTGGGGGGGGTTACTTACGATATTATGGACAGCAATAGCTGCAAACTGGCCCAACAGAAGGGTTGTACCTGTGCCCAAATTAATGCCACATCACAGATATGGATGAGCTAAAAGGGGGAAAAATATTAAGATTGCAAGGGCTTGGAAAATCTGAAACGACTCTTCAGACTCCATCTTGGAGCCATAAACCTAAGTGGGCTGGAACACCCCTTGTTTGTACTGACCTGTATTTTTGCAGGAGGAATGGGAATGCCAAGCATGGGTGTAGCCAGGATTGCTTGGGATCTGCCAAAGTTGTTGAGCTACGCCCATGATGCCGAGGTATAGTATGATAAGAGGAACGTCCCCTTTTTTAAAAAAGACATTCAATATATACAGACCTTTAGTGTCAGTCTTCTCTTTAGTGTCAGTTTTCCTTTCCCTGACAATCGCAATTCATTTCCTCCAAATATTACCCTCCTTCAGCCACTCAGATCCTTGCATCTTTTCCAGCCGATTAAATGATTCTGAATACCCATCTCCAATCAGTTTCCCTTTAGGCTCAAGAACTAGCTTGCTAATTATCTGCAGAGCAGTTTTTTTTCCTTCCCATGTTGGAAGAACCAGAATGTTAAACAGTTGTTACCTCCAAGCCAGCTGGCTTCCCCGCAGCTGCACAGTTGATGATCTTTACATCGACCTCAGCTGCAGCAAAGGTAGGGTAAGCCATACATTTTAAAAGAACATTTAAAAACCACACATGCGTTTCCTGATGTGTCACGTTGTAGCTTCTGAAGAAAAAATTAATGGTATAGCAATCATGGTAATGTAGTAGACTGACATCGACAAGGTCTGAACACGAATAGGTTTTCATGTTTTGTGTCTCCTGCATTCCCTGGTGGGAGAAAGTCTGCATAAAAATCAAAGCTCTGCTTCTTTCGTTGGCTACATTTCAAGTGCCAAACTATTTCTCGACCCCACCCACCCAAATGGGTGGGATGCATCTACATAGGGAAAGTGCTTTAATCAAAGGCTATTGAAAGAACATATCTGAACTTCAGGAGTTCCCCAAAGAGCCATACATTAACTCTTAGTGAAACAAAATACAAGGGGAAATGTAATCTCTTCACTGTCAGTCTCTGCAAGCAATAATAAGGCAGTAGTCATACTCCAGGGACCCAGGTGGCGCTGTGGGTTAAACCACAGAGCCTAGGGCCTGCTGATCAGAAGGTCGGCGGTTTGAATCTCTGCGACAGAGTGAGCTCCCATTGCTCCGTCCCAGCTCCTGCCCACCTAGCAGTTCGAAAGCACGTCAAAGTGCAAGTAGATAAATAGGAACCTCTTTGGTGGGAAGGTAAACGGCATTTCCATGCGCTGCTCTGGTTCGTCAGAAGTGGCTTTGTCATGCTGGCCACATGACCCAGAAGCTGTACGCCGGCTCCCTCGGCCAATAAAGCGAGATGAGCGCCGCAACCCCAGAGTCGGACACGACTGGACCTAATGTTCAGGGGTCCCTTTACCTTTAGTCATACTCCAGAGAGGAATGGGGAACCTACAACTCCCCAGATGTTATGGAAGCATCTCCCAGCCAGCATGGCCAATGGTCAAGGAACATGGGCATTGTAGTCCAGCAACATCTGGAGAGAGACAGGCTCCCATCCTTGCTTTAATTATTAGATGAGACAACAGTTGTCAAAGAGGCTGCTAGCAAGTCTTTCTAGACCCATGGTTCCCAACAGGGGGGCAATTTGATTTTTAAGGGGCACAATTTGGAAGCTTCTTTAGGCTTCTTTTGTATGAATAGAAGTTCACTTTTGGAATAATAAGAATTATATGTCACCGGGGGGGGGGGGATCAGGACTTTAAAGATGCTTAGGTGGGGTATGGCCAAAAAAAGGTTGGGAACCGCTGCTCTAGACTGATAGTCTAGTTTTAAAAAGAGGGGCACAAACCTTGGATCAATTCTATAACTGCTTGGTTTTTTGACGGAAATAACGCGGCTGGTTTTTAGTTGAGAGATTTGCAGTGTGGTCCTATTCACGGCATTCCGGAAACTGGAAAACTCACCATCACCAGCTATCCCAACAGCAGGCGTGCCAACTTAAATAAAATATTGGGGGGGGGACACCCCACCCTACATAATGGATCACACGACTCGGCCCCCACAGATCATTTGAATGGCAATGGCCATCAACTTTATGAGGGGCTAAGCCCCCTCCAATATTTTATTGGGGGCTGAAGGGACCTTGGCCCCTAGGAGTTGGCTCCTATGCCCAACAGTCCATCAAATGCAGGAGCTCTCACACACAGAGAAAAGTACCTGTTCAACCACCCAAGAAGCTCTGTCCTGAACTTTAAAGTAGGAAAAGTGCCTTGCACTGCCATTCAGTCATGTTTAATGTGGCATGTTCAACCTACAAGAGACACCAGAAGAAGCCCCAAAAGAAAAAGACTGAGAAACTGAACAACAATGCGGTGTCTTCTAACTCCCCTTCCAGGAAGGCTAGAGACCCACTTTTTATTTTTAAATGACGGCTCAGATTCTGGACCCCCTTGCAGGCAGGGCCCCCGGTGCGATTGTTCTTATTGCACAATTGATAATCCGGCCTTGAGTGATTGAGCTGACATGTATGTTTAACAACAGGCTGAAGAACAGCGAATGTAGACATCCGTCCGCTCAATTGCTAGTGTTGTCATATAAAGCAGTCTGAGCAAATTTTACAAGATGTCAGAATGGATTTCTTCCTTCCTGATCTCCCAGCGCAGTTTGTATTAAAAAACATAGCCTAGTCTCCTGATGAACCAGATACTTCAGTTACAGAAATAAGGTACTCTGGCCTGCCCCAAACTATAAAATGTACCTTAAGTGCTCATTGAAATCCTATGTCAAAATGTAGATGAAAAGTGCTTGGTCCAGCCATACGGACTGCACCAAAGAAGAAGCTGGGAAGGGAAGCAGGACTATTCCATCAGCTCTGCTGAGAGGTCATCTTCCTTTGGTGTTCCCTCAATTGTCACCCACAGCCAACCATTCTGCCCAGGCTACCTGAATGGTTTTCATCTCAGCTGATCGTTATAGGAGCTGTAGCTTTATGGACAGGCGTCTGACTTGCTTCACATCCCTTTTTCATTTTGTGCCTTCGGATTGTGCATTCACAGGCAGAGATCATCTTGTTTTTAATTGTTCTTTAAGCCAATCTGACAGCCTTTTCAGTTATATAGTAGGGTAAATAAATATCATTTAAACAAATAATTTATATTAAAAGACCAGTATATATGAGAGGTGCTGCTGGCTCTTTACACACAAATTGAGCTGGGATGCAGCTTGCTGTAGCAGGAAGGGAGGAAGTTGGGAGAATAAAGTAGTGGGGCAGATCATCATTTCCACATAATGTCTCATTGCCCTCCAGCTATTAAAGTTACGGCCACTCACTGTTTTTACTGGGTTAAGATCTGGCAACTCAAGCTATGAACATAGAACCATAGAATAATAGAATTTTAGAGTTGGAAGGGACCCCTGGAGTCATCTAGGCCAACCTCCTGCGATGCAGGAATCTCAGCTAAAGCATCCATGACAGATGGCCAGCCAACCTCTGCTTAAAAGCCTCCAAGGAAGGAGAGTCCAGCACCTTCCAAGGGAGTCCATTCCAATGCCAGACAGCTTTTACCATCAGAAAGTTCTTCCATGATGTTTAGGCAGAATATCCTTTCTTGTAACTTGAAACCAGTGGTTTGAGTCCTACCCTCCAGAGCAGGAGAAAACAAGTTTGCTCCATCCTCCATGTTACAGCCCTTTAGATCAGGGATCAGCAACCTTTTTCAGCTGTGGGCCGGTCCATCGTCCCTCAGACCATGTGGGGGGCCGGACTATATTTTGGAGGGGGGAAATGAATGAATTCCTATGCCCCACAAATAACCCAGAGATGCATTTCAAATAAAAGGACACATTCTACTCATGTAAAAACACACTGATTCCTGGACCATCCACGGGCCAGATTTAGAAGGCGATTGGGCCGCATCCGACCCCCGGACCTTAGGCTGCCTACCCCTGCTTTAGATATTTGAAGGTGGCCATCATCTCTCCTCTCAGTCTCTTTTCCAGGCTAAACATATCCAGCTCCTTCAACTGTTCCTAATCAGGCTTGGTTTCCAGACCCTTGATCATCTTGGTCTGCACACCTTCCAGCTTGTCAACTTCCTTCTTAAATTGTGGTGCCCAGAATTGGACACCGTGTTCCAGGACACATTATTTCTTCTACCAACCCTCTTTTTTTAACTTGGAGAAACTTAGAATGAACCTACAGCTAATTAGAATGGATAATATTTGAAGCTATTTTTGGATTCGGTTGGCTTTGTCTCTCTTACATGCCTTAAATAAACTAAACACACACATAATGGGCAGCATGATCCTGAAATGCCATAGTAATGCAAGCACCATCAAAATTAATGAGCCAACCGATGGTATAGCAGACAGAGAATGAGATGGACTGGCAATCCAGAAACCGTTTGTTTTCTCCATTAATGAAGCTGTTTTCTCCTAATGCCCTAGGGTGAGCATGCATCCAGTCTTCTGTGGCTTTAAGTGCTGCAGAAAGGGAAGCATTTTGGCTGGTGATAGATCTCCCATTAAAGTATTGCTGGGGAAGAAACTGCATTTCCAAATGTTTTTTTTCTAGACAACTGCAAAAGTATTGGAGCCCAGTTCCATTCTGGATGGAGAAACCCTTCCTTAGAATCACAGAATTGTAGACTTGGAAGGGATCCTGAGGTGATCCTCTAGCCCCCGCCCCCCCTGCAATGCAGGAGTCTTTTGCCCAATGTGGGGCTCGAACCCATGACCCTGAGATTAAGAGTCTCATGCTTTAACAACAGAGCTATTAAGGCCAATCATTTGCTTCTGGTTTAAAACATTGGTATTGTTGAATACATTCCTATATTCTGCTCCTTTGCAACTAGCTGCAATGGTGTTGAATGGCTGGACATCACGGAGAATATTGACCAGGCTTCCTGCATGGATGCTGTGTGTCTTTTTAAGGATTGGTGTCAGGATCTGCACCCTTACCCCCAAGGAACAATGAGAGAAAGCAATATCCATTGTGCCTGGCGGCTTCCGTATTCCCAGAGGGCAGGAATGAAGGGGTCCATAATAGGGAGAGGGAACTGAAGGAGTTACCAGCAAGGATGCAGCTCCTATCTGTGATCTTGGGTGGGAGGCAGGGAGCATCAGGCAGGTTCCTCCTGACATAAACTTACCAGTATATTTATTTGAGGCATTTCTAAAACCACCATTCGTACAAATGCACCCACAGGAAGTTCATCATAAGAATTTACACAAATAAATAAATAAATAAACATCCTGCAACGCACACACTTAAAACCAAAGCACTTTCCATTAGCTAGACTGGTGACTAGGAGCGGCCGCCGAGACCACATAACACCAGTCTTGAAAGACCTACATTGGCTCCCAGTAGGTTTCCGGGCAGAATTCAAAGTGTTGGTGCTGACCTTTAAAGCCCTAAATGGCCTCGGTCCAGTATACCTGAAGGAGCATCTCCTCCCCCATTGTTCAGCCCAGACACTGGGGTCCAGCGCCGAGGGCCTTCTAGCAGTTCCCTCCCTGCGAGAAGTGAGGTTACAGGGAACCAGGCAGAGGGCCTTCTCGGTAGTGGCACCCACCCTGTGCAACACCCTCCCGCCAGATGTCAAAGAAACAAACAACTATCTTACTTTTAGAAGACATCTGAAGTCAGCCCTGTTTAGGGGAGCTTTTAATGACTGATGTTTTAATGTACTTTTAATCTTTTGCTGGAAGCTGCCTAGAATGGCTGGGGAAACCCAGCCAGATGGGTGGGGTATTAATATTATTATTAGTAGTAGTAGTAGTAGTAGTAGTAGTAGTATGTCCTTCAGCTTGTCCCAAAGTGATATACAGCTAAGTAAATGCTACACCACCCGCTTGGTATGACTGGAATCTCAAATCCATTGCCTTTGGATTGCTTACATTCGCCTCTACCTGAGATGAACCCCATGTGGCCTATCACTTGATATGACTGGTGATGGCATTCAATTTTTTAAAGACTATATCCTGCTATTACTAACTAGCATCCCAAATCCAGGTAAGAAACAGCTGACAAGAAATACAGGCAAAGTAATAGCCAGCCCTTGCCACATATGACATTAGCTACAGAACTTTTTTTTTTTCCTTTTCCAAAAAAGTAAATAAAAATGTTATAGGCCTCTGGAGACAAATAAGGAAAGCTGTTCAGAGTGGAAAGTCTGGTTGAGAGACCTACAGGGAAGTATTTGACTTTTCATTGCCTCGAGAACATCTATGCTCTGGAGAAAACCTAGTAAAACAAACACAAACCTGGCTCAAATAATTCATTTGCTTCAGTAATTGCAAATATGCGACTGACAGAAATTCATTCTGACCTGATTCTGATGACACTTTTATACTAGGCTAGTTTAAACGTAATTAGTAGCTCTCTACCTAAGTTAATTATCCCAATTATTTGCTGAATTAAATGCTAAGTACAGAAGAGACTTGAGAAGCTTCTGCTGTTGGGAAAATGGATCAGCATTTGTGGTTTTCCTGCTTTTAAGAGTAAACAGCAGCCTCACATCTCTATGCCCTGCAAACCTCCCCTAGCCTTTAGAGAATGGTCCAGCCAGGGATCTTTAATTAGAAGGTCTCAGGTAGCAGAATTAGAAAACCTCTGGCTCCAATCCACAGAGCCAATTAGGAGTCAAACTAGATGTTACACAGTTCTATAATTGGAATTGCTCCCCATGTTTGTTTTCTTTCTTAAAAAGCAGCCCTAGGAGAAAGCGGGGTACAGGGAAACAGATCCCATTTATGGCACCGTCTATGGGAAAATTATGCCCTTGGTCTCACTTTTTATAAACATATATTTTTTATAAATATATATTTGTGCTTCTTTAACTTCTGTATCCTGCAGAACTCCCAGCCACTATAACTCAGCATTTCGCAATGTTACCCATTTCTGCTGCCTCCCATTCCCTCAGAATGCTTTAAAACCTCCTGATAGTCAGGCATGATTGTCACCAGCACTGCAGAACAGAACACACCATTAACTAAGGGCTTGTCCACATTTGATCAATATTCAGCTGTTAATCCACTTTCCAACATTCAAATTAGTTCGTACTAGTCCACACTCATATACATGTAAATTTGTATATGAGGAGCTTTCCCATTCATACGAACAGATGGTCCCTGTCGTGTGTATCCCTGCTTTCTAATCTGTTGATTCTGTTATGACATGGGTCGGCAAGCTAAGGCCCAAGCTAAGGCTGGATCAGACCCAATTGCCTTCTAAATCCGGCCCGCGGATGGTCCGGGAATTGCCACATGGATGGCCAGAGCGCACGTTCTTTCCCTCTCCCTCCCTCTCCCTCACATGGCGGCAGTGGCGGCACCTCCTCCCTCCCTCCTCCTGGCTTCTCCCCACCCTGCCCAGAGGAGGAACGGGGCTGGGCTTTGTTGGTGCCAGCCCCTCTCCGGAGCCCTTTCGCGCACTGCTCATCATCCCACCGCCCCCGCCAGCCCTTGCCGCTCGCAAGACACAGGAGCCGCGGTTGGCTGAGCGCCCCCCTCGAGCGACCGCCATTTAAAGCAGCCCCTATCTGAAGCCCTTTTGCGTGCCGCTCATCGTCCCTCATTCATTTCCCCCCAAAATATAGTCCAGCCCCCTACAAGGTCTGAGGGACAGTGGACTGGCCCCCTGCTGAAAAAGTTTGAGGACCCCTGTGTTGGTGCTAACCTTTAAAGTCCTAAACGGCCTCGGTCCTGTATACCTGAAGGAGCGTCTCCACCCCCACCATTCAGCCCGGACATTGAGATCCAGCGCTGAGGGCCTTCTGGCGGTTCCCTCACTGAGAGAAGCAAAGCTACAGGGGCCTTCTCGGTAGTGGCACCCGCCCTGTGGAATGCCCTCCCATCAGAGGTTAAAGAGATAAACAACTACCTAACATTTAGAAAATACCTGAAGGCAGCCCTGTTTAGGGAAGTTTTTAATTAATGTATTTTAATATTTGTTGGAAGCCGCCCAGAGTGGGTGGGGAGACCCAGTCAGATGGGCGGGGTACAATTAATAAATTATTATTATTATTAAGTTATGATTAAGTATCGACAGGGCATGTGTGAAGAGAGCTGTGCAATATTCAGTGCATATTTTTTTTCTTTTGATCCCTCAGATTTGCACAAAACCAGAAAAGTGCACAAGCAAACCACATTAACATTTCTTGTCTGTGCAGGTTTTTGGTTTTGTGCAAATCTGAAGGATCAAAGAGAAAATAAAAAAGCTAAGGAGAGTGCCAGAAAGGGGGGTGGCAGAAAGTGACATTTGATCCACCCATTCCCAAACTCCAGAAAAACTCATCTGCAACCCCAGGTGGGAGTGATTTAGAATCTGATTTTCCCTAATTTAACATTATCCCTGTATTGGTAAACTTAATTTAGGGGGGGCAGCATCAATATTGGTATTGTTTGAGGGGAATCTCATGTGGACTACACAAATGGGAATGCAAACAGGTGCAAACATTAAACTCTGGTGTGGACAAGCCCTACAACTGTTTCTTAAAGGGATATTTTGCACATAAAGGGAAACTGATATTTACATTGGAGTCTAACATGTACTTGACATTTCTTAAGGGTTCAAGAGACGATGACACAAGCCTCAAAAACTCTTTTACCTCTTGCTAAGTTCCTTAAGTCTCCATCCCAGCCAAATTCACTCACAAGCTCTGGCTTACCTTGAGGAATGGGCCCTTTTGAGGGATTCTGTTCTTAAGAATTGTGGACATTTCACAGCTTTCCCTTGATAAATGTTTTTTTTTTAAATATAAATTTAAAATATCAGAAATCTTGCAATCACAAAGAAATTCTGAAATTTGCCTGTGGCATCTGGTCATTCTTGATATTTGCCACTATATGTCTGAACTGCCTATGTCACAGTGCTTATTTTGGAAATTTCCTGCTGAAATTAATATTATGCTGAGATAGATAATATAAGTGAGGGAGGGACAAAATGTGGGATTTGACCATTAGCTTATTACATAAGAACCAGTTAGCTTATTGAATGAGAACCATACAAAAATTAAAGGGGTGGAATAGTTTCCAAGCTAGCTGCCATCTCTTTGCTGAATACTGCAAAGATAATTTATTCAAATATTCAGTTTTATACCTCAGTATACAAAAATTGTGATGAAAATTAGGATATGAAATTGCATGTATTTAAATGATGAAAAATGAATTTAATTTTATGAAAAAGGTAATAGAAATGAGATAGGAATTTGGTCATTAGCCAAAGACATGGATAGTTTACTTTTAAATATTGTGCTTCTTATCAGCATGACTATGAAAAGAGGGTTATGATTATCATACAAGTTGCTGCCAAAAAGCAGCATCTGTATCTATGGAAACCCAGGTTCCTCTAAGCCATTATTGATGTGAATGCATCACTAGAGGCATTCTGGGAGCATTGTGCAGATATAAAACTGATCATTTGAACTAGTGCTAAATATGGAATGCTCAAATCTTCCTCATTCAGAGGTTATTGTCCTTTATATTAAAAAGCAAAACAAAATAGAAAATGCTTTTTTTCTACTGAACACTGATTTATCCCAAAGTGTAGGTTTTGCTTTCTTAAGCATGGATTTGTAGAACTCAAAATCTTGATTATGAAAATGAGAGTCTGCACTGCAATATTTGCATGAAAGCTTATATTCTCAATTTCAACATCTTGCAAGATTATATCTTCATTCCTCTCCCCGCCCCCCAATCCCCGGACTGGCTTTCACATCTTTTTCTTTTGCCAGAATAGAACATCTTAGGCAGATTGTCTCCATGTCATTTAGCTGAAGCCCGTTGGGATTCGGATGTCATTGGTATTTGGAAACTTGCTACTGTGTTATTTACATTGTTAGTATGTTGGTGAGCAATAGTGACACACCATGGTGTAATTCTATTTATTTAGATGGGAGAAAAATAAGATTTCTCATCACACTTCTCAATTAAAACAGGAAAATGCAAGCCATTTCTGATGGGAGTCAAGAGAGAAATGCTATCCTAGCAAATGATCAACATCATTGACCTTTCTCACCTTTCCATCGACATGTTTAGAGTGCATCTTACTTTGTGCAAAAATACTGAAAAATAATGGAAAGGAGTATACCCACTCTAGTGTCTTTTCAAAAATGTCCAATTTGTAATGTAGAAGCCAGCAAAGGCTGATTGCCTAGTTCAGAAATGAACAGGGTCACTATTCATGGCTGGTTGTTATGTTGCCAATCCAGAACAGTCAGCTAAAAGGAATTACACATATATGATCAGTAGTGGTACTTTTATTCAGAGACCTGAGACTCTTAGAATTAAGAATCTGGATTCAGGATAGAATTAACAGATGTACAATTTGATTTTATCGTTCCTTATTTGCATACAACCAAAAGCAGTCTTTTTCTTGAGAACGTAAGAACTCAACTAGTGATAAAATGTCTGGCAGACAAAATGTGAAGAGGCGAAGCTTTCTACATAATTGTATTTCCATACTGGAAAAAGGCTTAACCTGTTGAACTTCTGTCTGCTACAATGAAAGCTGGGAGCAGCCAGGCTGGCTAATCTAAAAGAAATCACTTAAAAAGGTACCTACACATTTTGCTTCATAACTTTCTTTTTAAGAAACCTAAAGACTTCCTTTGGGGTTTTTTAAATGAAAGCTCAATGTCTGAGGTCCCTAATACATCAGTCCCTGCCTCTCTGCGACCCTGACCAGTCCAACAGATGGTTTGGCACATGACTTTGATCTTCACTTGTGATGGAACAATTTAAAAGGAGGCTACATCTGTCCAAACCAGCAGGGTATACTATTTCCCTTTAAACTGGGATGCAAACTTTTGCAAAATGACGTCATACGTAAGAGAATGAAGAGTAAAGCAAACCAACTTTGTACTGTACAATTTTTTCGACTTATCTAAGAATGGGTGCTGCTCCAAATTCTCTGCTGGTTTTCCCCATGGCTGCTTCCTTTCATGCACCTACTCAAATAATGCTTTGGTCCTTACTATCATTATTCAAGGGGATAGGAAGGGTGGGCAGCGTTGAGCCTCTTGCCTGTCAGACTTCCGCCTAAAGAAGTGCATTTCCCCCAAACATTTTTCTTCTAAAGGGCCTCTGTAACTGAAAGCGACCCTCTGTTTACTATTTATTTAAAACATTTATGCACCTCCCTTCATTATCAAATCCCAAGGCTTTACAATATACATTAAAACAACGTATTAGAATAACAAACACAGCAACCCACCAGAAAAAAACAAACAAATAGATAACATATCACTAAAAGCTAGGTATTAAGATCTGCAAATGCCTGGCTAATTAAATAAGTCCGTTTAAGTGCTTTTGCCTGGCTGGAGTGCATTCTTGAGCCATGATAATGCCTCTTTGCCTGGATGGAGCTCTGTGTGTGTCTAGAAACCTTTGATTTTTGCATGGTTGGAATGTAGGCTACGGTATGCTCCATACACGGTCTGCCTCTGGTGCTGCCCACCATTAGCATGAAGTCCCTAGAAGGTTGTGCAAGAGGGAATGTGTCACTTGGGACGGGTGATCCTCTGGCATACGGGATTAGGCTGTTTCTCCTGCCCATCTGACTTCCAGAGATTCAGGAGAACCCAGGTTCAGTTGAGCCTGGATAGCTCCGTTGGTTACAGCGTGGTGCTGATTGCTGATAACACCAAGGTTGCAGGTTTGATCCGCGTAAGGTCCGTATAGTTAAAGCTATGGTTTTCCCAGTAGTGATGTATGGAAGTGAGAGCTGGACCATAAAGAAGGCTGATCGCCGAAGAATGGATGCTTCTGAATGATGGTGCTGGAGGAGACTCTTGAGAGTCCCATGGACTGCAAGAAGATCAAACCTATCCATTCTGAAGGAAATCAACCCTGGAAGGGCACTGGAAGGACAGATCCTGAAGCTGAGGCTCCAAGACTTTGGCCACCTCATGAGAAGAGAAGATTCCCTGGAAAAAACCCTGATGTTGGGAAAAAACTCTGATGTTGAGTGCCTGGCGTGCTCTGGTCCATGGGGTCACAAAGAGTCGGACATGACTAAACGACTAAACAACAACAACAACGGTACAGCTGCATATTCCTGCCTTGCAGAGGGTTGGACTGATCCTCTGGTCCCTTCTAACTCTGCAATTCTATGATTCTAGGGTTGTACCCTTAGGAAAGCTGGAGTCCACTGCTATGCCCTTTTCTCCAGACTTTTTTTTTTCATACCCAGCCCACGGCATGAGGCTGACTTGCGGTCATGCAATCCTCTGCTGCTGTGTGAATTGAGCAGTTGCGATCCCCCCCACCCACCCAATGGTGGGTGGGTGGCAATTTCACACTGAGAACGTCCATGCAATTGGACCCATGTGATTGTGTGTGTGTGTAAATGTGACCACATTTGGGGAAATGCTGCTCTATGTGTGTGAGTGTAAGGACACCGTGGTCCAAGTAAAGAGCTTCTTATCTAAATTATCCATGGATGATTTTCCTAACAGAAACAAGAAAATACATCTTCTTTCCTCTAGCTCTTCATTCCTAGCAAATCATGACTTTAGCGACACTCTAGCCTTTCCAGCAGTGATACTGCAGTGCGGAGAGGGGACTTAGTTACAGGTTTCTATAAAAGCTTTTTCATCCCCTAATGATATGTAATGTGTGCAACAGTTTTTGCCAGCTGTCCGCATGAAGGCCATTGCTTGTGTAGATTTCAGTCTTATACAGCCAACTGCAGTTTAGGTTAAAAATGGCTGCACCTAAAAGTTTACTGTGTTTTAAATTACCCTTAATCATAGTAATAATGAAAGCTCTTTTGGTCAATTTATATTTTACTGCCTGGATTTAGAGCTTTAAAATAAATATTTGTTTAAGTGGAAAGGTTTACTTTGACTGATTCCTATAATAAATTCTAAACTATGTCACTCCTATTCATGCTCACTGATTATTTTGTTAACTACAATTTTACATCAAGCGTTATTTCAGGGAATACGAACACACAAAGCTTCCTTACTACATTGAGTTAGACCATAGGTCTACCTATCTAGCCTGGTTTTGTCTTTCTCTGACTGGCAGCCACTTTTCAAAGTCTCCTATCAGCATCGTTATATATCATAAACGCCATTCATTCATTCATTCATGAATTTGCCTTGCATTTGTTCATTTTTATTTTGCAATATAAAACCACTTAATCCAAAATATCAGACATATATATTTCCCATCACTGGACTGGAAACCATGTTAGAAAAGTTAGAGACAGGTTACAAGCAGCCACCTTCAGCTGAGTGAATAGTTTTCTTCTATAAACGCATTCATGAATGTAAGTTCTATTTTCCCTTCACAAAACTGCCCATTGCACCACTTCCGAGTCCTCCCTCTCATCCTCCTTGGGGTTTTATGTGGGGTAGTGATCCAGAATGACACTTGGTGTACTCCTTTCAGACATTTGAAAGGTGGCAATGTGCTGAGAGCAATTATGAAGAAATAGCATTCATAAAGAACAGCCGATACTTGCTCTCTGCTGGGTAGGAGTTCTTTATTTCCCAAGTCTAGGCTACGCAGCAGTGAAGTGTATGGTCACAAACCTCTGCAGTTAATAATCTGTACTGATTATACTATGTTTTAAATAACTGGGATTTGATGTGAATGTTCTATGGTGATCATTTTATTGTATTCCACTGTTGTTTTTACTGGAAGTCGCCACCACAGAATCACTTGGCAGGCTGTGTGGAATATTTTTTTTAACAAATAACACACAATATTTTGTGTGCCTTGCAGTACTGTTATTGCTTGCCATTTTTGTAGCATCTTTCAGGCATGCAAAGTACTTCGCACACATTATTTCAGTAGCAATCCCGTGAGGTGGGATGTACTATTACCCTCCAAATTACAAGTGGCAAACTGAAGTCAAGGAAGAGGTGCTTTTTTCCTAAGACCACCTAGTGAGCTCATGCCTAAATTGCAATTTTAACAACCAGCTTACACTTTTCAAAACCATGCCACACCAGTTTTCTGTTATAATCCGCTTCTCCCACATCCGATTCCCCAAAAGAGATACTCTTTTTTTAATAGAACCCCCAAAATCAGCAGAGCAAATGGGGCACTGCCCCCCCCAAATTCCAGCCTGTGCTCTGGCAGCCCCCAGCTGCCTCTCTTCTTACTTAGAGGGGAGGGATGGCACTGCCTGACAGCTTCCCCCAAGGTGTGTTGCCTTTGCAGATCTCATCAGGGAAGAGGATGGGGACAAAATTAAAATGAGTCTCCCTACCTTCTGCTCCCCCAGGAGCCAACAGGGTGCAAAACGTAGCTCAACTCTAACCAACTCAACTCTTCTCAGACCTAGATAGCACTAGGGAACGGGGAAGAGGAGGTTCGCTCCTGTTCAGAACAGTCCAGGATGCTTCGCCTATTTCTTAGCCGTTGTGAGACTATTCACTGACTATTTCACCAGCGATCTACTCACAAGAAGCACGCATAGCCAGACCTGCTGGTGACTAGCATGTCTGACCAACTGTTAAGCCGCGCTTCCAGACTTATTTTACCCTTCCCTGTCCAAACCCCCAAACTCAACAATATTCCAGTTGAGCGTTATAACCTGCGAACGATGGTGAACAGATGGAAGCTTGGGGAAGCTGCAGTTTTTTCTATTCCACCTGCAAAATAGGAACAATAACAACCCATTATTACTATTATTATTATTACCATGTGTAAATTGTTATTATTACTAATTCCATTTGTATACCACCCTTTATCGAAAGCTCCCAGGGTGGTATACTACATTAAAAATACATTACAGAACATCAATGATAAAAACATAGTAAAAAGCATACTGACAAACAGCCTAATAATAAAATAGTTGTCGTAATAATAGTCGTTCCCCCCACATTTTTACAGCCCATAGATTATTTAATGGCCATAGGCCTGGGTAAAGGGGAATGTTTTTGCCTGGTGCCTAAAGACATGTAATGATGGAGTCAGGCGAGCCTCTCTGGGGAGAGCGTTTCACCATTGGGGAGCCACCATAAAAAAGGCCCTGCTGTCTTGTTGCCGTCCTCTGAACCTCTCAGGGAGGGGAGACCTAGAGAAGGGCCTCCGAGGACAAGTGCAGGGTCCGGGTCGGTCTGTTTGGGGAGAGGCGGCTGTTAAGGCACTGAGGTCCTGAGCCACATAAAGCTTTATAGGTCGGCACCAGCCCTTTGAATTAGACCTGGAAACTAATCACCAGCCGGAATGAAACCGGAAAAGAAAGAAAAGCTATTTCTTGCTTTGAATTCATAATTTTAAAACAGCAAATCTTAACTGATGACTTGGCTAGACCATGCCCTTTGAGGACACTGGTTTTCAAACACAGGAACAGAAATGTGTGTGTGTGTGTGTGTGTGTGTGTGTGTGATGTTCTACTATGTTACTATGGATACCAAGCCTGATGAGGAACGGTCGAAGGAGCTGGGTATGTTTAGCCTAGAAAAGAGGAGACTGAGAGGAGATAGGAGAGCCCTCTTCAAATATCTCAAGGGCTGTCCCATGGAAGAGGGAGCAATGTTGTTTTCTCCTGCTCTGGAGGGGTAGGACATGAACCAATGGCTTCAAGCTACAGGAAAGGAGATTCCAACTAAACTTCAGGAAGGGAAAGAGCTGTCTGGCAGTGGAAAGGTCTCCCTCGAGAAGTGGTGGCTTCTCCTCTCCTTCCTTGGAGGCTTTGTTTGGCCTTCTGCCATGAATAATAATAATAATAATAATAATAATTTATTATTTATACCCCGCCCATCTGGCTGGGTTTCCCCAGCCACTCTGGGCGGCTTTCAACAGAGCATTAAAATACAATAATCTATAAAACATTAAAAGCCTCCCTAAACAGGGCTGCCTTCAGATGTCTTCTAAAAGTCTGGTAGTTGTTGTTCTCTTTGACATCTGAAGGGAGGGCGTTCCTGATGCTTTAGCTGAGATTCCTGCATTGCAGGGGGTTGGACTAGAGGACCCTCAGGGGTCCCTTCCGACTCTAAGAGTCTATTTCTTTTTTTCATATAGGTTTTTATTTGGTTTTACAATTAAAGTTTACATTCAAATATGAATCAACATCACAAACAAGGGATTCCTTGAATCCTTGGGCTTCCCTCTTTCCGTTGCATCTTATATCGTCCTCCATTTTTTTTTAAAAAAAAACCTCCATTATATCCTTAGTTCTTATTATTATGTTAAGTAATAACATAACAAGAGTTGTTACAATCCTGCTAATGTTTTTTAGTTGTTTACAGTGTTCTCCAAGATATATTATAAATCCCCCCTTCCTTATTAAAGATTTAAATCTTCCTGGTTTCTGATTTTCCCAGTCATTTTTTGCCAATTCGCCATTCTTCTTTGGTAGGAATTTCATCTTCCGTCTAAGATTCTATTTCTTGTACATAAGCCAGATGGGCGGGGTATAAATATATAATAATTAATAAGCATGAAAAGGGGCCTAGAAATACCATAAATGAAATGAAATAAATGAAATAAACAGCACGCCTGCTTCAGAACCCACTTTCTCTGTTCTTGGCTCAAAAGCTCATCCTTCACAATATCAGTAAATATTTGTTATTTGTTCTTCATTAAAAGTATCCTTTCCTCTCTGAGGCGATTCTTCCCGCCCCTCCCCCTCTGGGCGGCCTTCGAGCCCCCTGGTGCCCAACGCACATGCTCCCCGGCTGCGAGCATGCTCAGGACCAGCAGCGAAGCCGACGTGCCCTTACCTTGCCCTGATTTGTCGCCGGCCGCGCGGCGGGGCGGGGCGGGGAGAGAGGATGGGCGCTACTGCGCTTGCGCTGTTCCAGACATTCGCCACGCTGGGAAGTTGCTGCTGCTGCTGCTGTTTGACAGGTGAGCCTTGCCTTGGAACGTTGGCGGCCGCGGGGTTCTAACCGCCGCAGGTCACTGACCCCGGGGTAATAACCGCGGGGCACTAATTGCGGGGTTCTAAACCGTGGGGTTACTGATTTCGGAGTTCTGTCTGTGGGGTACTAAGCACAGGGTTCTAGCCACGGAGCAAGGAGGACAGCCTCGGAATAGGGAGAGGGGCAGGCCAGTCTCCAGGCTTTCCTGGGGCAGGGGCTGATGCAGATCCGGCCATTGAGTGTTTCTCCCAAACTTGAGTCTCCAGCTGTTTCGGGACTCCCACCTTCCCTGACCGCTGGCCCTGCTAGCTAGAGAGGATGGGAGTTCATACAATCACAGGGAAGCAAAATATCCTTTTGAATTCTATGCCCAGCACATGGAACCTTACAAAAGGGCAATACGAGTGGACTCTTCTACGCCCTAAACCACGGCAAAAAGACTTGATACTGATGAATTGGGGGGGGGGGAAATGCTCCCTTCTGTGATTAGATTGGAGACTTCTACAAACTCGCAACATATGAACAACTTGCATATAAACGCGGACTTGCCATGGACAAATTCAATGATATTTGGAATCCATTCTTACAAATACTGTAATAGGTTAAGATCTGGTGAAGTACATACAATAACGAAAACAACAACAGAAACCACCACACAATGGCTGACACTAGAATGGAGATTACATACAAAACTCGTATGAGGAACCGATAATCTTACAATAAAGCCGAATAATAAATGAAACCATGTACATATCGCATGTATAATAAAATGTATAAAGTTTATATAATAGAACCATTCAGCAATAGATAGGTGTAATGACTTTCATTTATTATTCGTGTCTTTTCATTTATTATTCAGCTTTATTGTAAGATTATCAGTTCCTCATAAGAGCTTTGTGGACAATTCTCTTTACATCCAGTCGGATCCATGCATATAATCGTATTTGTGAGCAAATGCTTGGAATTGTGGCAAGAGGAGGGCAGGATCCTGAACTGGGGATCCCGGGAACAGAATGAGTATCTGAAATGCATCAATCCAACAGTCATCTAAGCAAAAAAGCTCCTTCAGAAGAAAGATGTACAAAACAGGCTTTTATTACCGTTTGATTTTCTGATTATTTTGGCTGCCATCAGATTATATATATTGTGCCTGTTTTGTTTTGTGTTGTTTTAAAAGAGAGAGAAAATAACAGGAGGAAGGAAAGAGTGTGATACAGTGGTACCTCTGGTTGCGAACGGGATCCGTTCCGGAGCCCCGTTCGCAACCTGAAAGGTCCGTATCCTGAAGTGCCGCATGTGCGCAGTGCGATTCGGCGCTTCTGCTCATGCGTGTGACATCATTTTGCGCGTCTTCGCATGCGTGAACCGCCAAACCCGGAAGTAACCTGTTCCGGTACTTCCGGGTTCAGCGGGTTTGTAACCTGTGATGAACGCAACATGCAGCATTCGTATCTAGAGGTATGACTGTATTTCAGAGCAGCGATGGGGAGAGTAAGGTGCTAGGAAGACTAAAATCTGCTTAACAGTTAGACTTGGGATTCTTGGCCTTTGTTGATGTGCTTCGATCGTCTCTGTTGCAGAAGCTGAATGGGTAGCAGGTGGAAGAAAGAGCCATGTCAGAAGAGATCAGAAAGAGACTTGATTTCCCTAACACCCTTATACAATCACAGGTAAGAATCTGCATGCTTTCCCCCTTTTTGTTTTTGTTTTCCCCACCTGGGCAATTTGATGCCATCGGCAAACCCAGCCACCTCACTTCCCACCCCTCACTCATTTATGAATAAGTGAAAAAGCACCCGTCCCCATGCAAATCCTTGGGGGACCCCACTTCCTACACCCTTTTTTCACTTGTTGATTCACTGTGGACCCGTTTGATTTGCATCTGTAGCTTTAGGAACATAGGAATCTCCCTTTACAGCAGGTTAGATGAGTAGCCTGGGTAGCCCAAGACTATCCACTCCCACTGGCAGGATCTCCCAGGTTTGGGGGGAGAGCTCCTTTCTCAGCACCTGCTCCTTTTGAAAAGGGAGAGGCCAGAGACTGACCCACTGAACTGTGGCCCCTCTGCCAGCTTTGGTTTCGATAAGTCAGCACCAGGCAAGCACAACTGGGCACCACAGTTCAAGAAGAATACTGACAAGCTGGAATGTGTCCAGAAGAGGGCAACCAAAATGGTCAAAGGCCTGGAAACAATGCCTTATGAGGAACGGCTTAGGGAGCTGGGTATGTTTAGCCTGGAGAAGAGAAGGTTAAGGGGTGATATGATAGCCATGTTCAAATATATAAAAGGATGTCATATAGAGGAGGGAGAAAGGTTGTTTTCTGCTGCTCCAGAGAAGCGGACACGGAGCAATGGATTCAAACTACAAGAAAGAAGATTCCACCTAAACATTAGGAAGAATTTCTTGACAGTAAGAGCTGTTCGACAGTGGAATTTGCTGCCAATGAGTGTGGTGGAGTCTCCTTCTTTGGAGGTCTTTAAGCAGAGGCTTGACAGCCATCTGTCAAGAATGCTTTGATGGTGTTCCTGCTTGGCAGGGGGTTGGACTGGATGGCCCTTGTGGTCTCTTCCAACTCTATGATTCTAACTGCACCGACTCAGCAAGTAGACCAAGTGGTTGTTTGGGGCCTCCTTGTTTCTCGAAGCGCCTTGAAGCAGGTTGCAATGTGCAAAGTTGCAGAAGATGCTTGGTTGTGACCCTGTAAGACCACTAGCCACCCTGGAGTCCATTTCTTTGATCACCTGTTGCAGCCACTTGGCACAGCGGGACGTCTCGAGTTGCCGCTGCAGGGCCCCGATAAAGAACATAACACGGCAATTTGTGTTTCCTTCGTAGACGGTGGGCCATCTTGTCGCTGCTGTGCTGAAAGAAAATGTTTCTTCTAACAAGATAAGCCAGTCCACTAACCAGGTTTGTTTCGTTGCTTTCGCCTCCTCTTTCCCGCATCAGCCTGGCAGCTGATTTTGTGGCATTACACGATTGAGAATCAATCCTGGTAATGTTAAATCTTTATGGCTGAAGGGTAATTCTTTGCAAGGTTTTGTGTGTGTGTTCTTAAATGAGGTACTTAATAGTACGAGACGGCGTAGCCATAATGATAGGCTGTCTGGAGAGAGAGGGATCTATGCACGCCATATAAATGCTGTGTAAGATTCGGCATGCCGATAAATTTTTCAGATAGCTCCTTGTGCTGTTGTTGTTTCTCTTCATGAAAAAGAAATGGAGCTTATCTTTCACATCTGCTGCAGAGTTTGACCCCTTCAATTAGGGGTTTTTAATAAGTGATGAATGGGTTTTCTCCATTATCTTCTGTTATTTTGCATTAAATGCCACAGGCGGCTTTCCCTGGGAGCTGTTGGCATCCATCTGTCTAAAGAGACAATGGAGTGCACCTCCAGGGGTGAAGTCAAACCGCTGTGTTAGCAACACTGAAGTGACCTCTCTGGGGTTTAAGCCTGGGCAGTGCGCATGGAGGTCCTGGGCTGCCTAGACGACAAGAACCCCCCCCCCCAGCCTCGCTGACGGGGTCCAAAGAAAAGCAGAGCAAGTGGTTTGGCCCCAGCTTGGTTGCAGGAATTGCCGGAAGGAGGCGTGCAAGGTGCCACCCAACCGTCTCAGGGACTTCACTCCAGATTTGCATAGGGTTTACTCCTCAGCCTTTTGTTCTCCCGAAGATATCCCGCAAGGCAGTGGAAGGGGACAGTTTTCCTTCTCCTAAATGGCTTTAGATGCAAGAACGATAAATTGACTGTCAAGGTTCTGATCTTCCATGACACCAAACATCAGCTGCCTGAGATGAGTGCAGGGCCGGATTTAGGTTTGATGAGGCCCTAAGCTCAGGCATCCCCAAACTGTGGCCCTCCAGATGTTTTGGCCTACAACTCCCATGATCCCTAGCTAACAGGACCAGTGGTCAGGGATGGTGGGAACTGTAGTCCAAAACATCTGCAGGGCCGAAGTTTGGGGATGCCTGCCCTAAGCTCCTGAAGGTAATGGGGGCCTTTCTATGTCCAGCTGTCCTTTGTCAACAACAAATTGTCGCTGTTTTTTGTGTTTAATATATGCTGTATGGCAATTGATGGACCTAATAGGTACCTAAAGCCATTTGCACATAACAAAATATGTATTTTATCAAAGTAATTGTTGAACTGAAATACAATTAATAAGAAGTATGCAACCAGTCCATGCAGAATGTAGGCACCCTATATATAGAAAGGAGCAAACCAGTGATATTTTAGGGAGCAGGCTAGCAGGTGGGGCCCATGACTTCCATCATAGGAGCCTACACAACACAAAACACGGTTGCTGTAGGTAGGTTTTATTTTATTTGTTTTTTATCTTATATTTTGGAAATCTACACCCTTTAAATTTTTTGTGCCCCCCCCCCCAAGAGAGTGGGGCCCTAAGCTAGAGCTTGTTTAGCTTATACGTAAATCCGGCACTGGATGGGTGCCTGATGGGAGGGGTGACCCTGGTTAAAACCTCCAAGCTTTTTCCACAACTTGAGGGAGTCCATAGAGGCAGCTGGGTAAGTTGGCACCACCAGCTGCAACTGGAGAAGCACCCCAGGGAACCTCTGTCCTGCACTTTCGTGGAGAGAAATAATATTTTCAGTTGCGTACCAATTCAAGGAAGGAGTGAAGGGAGCAGAAAGTTGCTGCGTTGGTAAGTCAGCCATCCTCAAGGAGTGTTCTTGATTTCAGACCCCTGCCTTAAACTTGCTCTGGGAAAAGTGCTGCAGTGACAACACGGTTGTCCGAACCTCGTGCTGTGAGGCTCTGGTGACGCTCGTCTCCCAGGATCACGCAGAGCTCAGTTATGTTCTCAACGGAGCTCTCAACCTGATTCCTGCTGCCAGGTAATTTGCGGGTTGTTTGCATCATCCATGCCATGCCCCTCTAACACTTTTTTAAAAAAGCATTGTGGGTTAAACCACAGAGCCTAGGGCTTGCCGATCAGAAGGTCGGCGGTTCGAATCCCTGTGACAGGGTGAGCTCCCGTTGCTCGGTCCCTGCTCCTGCCCACCTAGCAGTTCGAAAGCATGAAGTGCAAGTAGATAAATAGGTCCCGCTCCGGCGGGAAGGTAAACAGCGTTTCCGTGTGCTGCTCTGGTTTGCCAGAAGTGGCTTAGTCATGCTGGCCACATGATCCGGAAGCTGTACGCCGGCTCCCTCGGCCAGTAAAGCGAGATGAGCACCGCAACCCCAGAGTCGTCCGCGACTGGACATAATGGTCAGGGGTCCCTTTACCTTTACCTTTATTCAGCACATCTGTTCCAGCTTAGCTGCCTTGTACCCATGTTTGCACCATACTGATCACATGGTAATATGTGCTTCTCATGGGCACCCAGGATTTATGTTGCAGGCGGTGGGGGGGGGGGGCAGAACACCCGCCTGGCATTGTCCTATGTTTGGCTCTGTCTGGCAGATTCAGAATGAAATGTCCGAACGA
This sequence comes from Darevskia mixta, assembly GCA_034641385.1. Classification (NCBI taxonomy): domain Eukaryota; kingdom Metazoa; phylum Chordata; class Lepidosauria; order Squamata; family Lacertidae; genus Darevskia; species Darevskia mixta. The sequence goes on from JAWWNH010000017.1 coordinate 24,062,336, forward strand.
CAGTTGTTTCAAATTACTTTCTTTTGACCCCAGTGCTCAGCAAAATCTTCAGTCATTTGAAAAATAGGAAATTAATTTTTTTAAAAAATAACACCAGGGAGTACCTTTCATGCCGTTAATGAGTGTATTTTGCAAAATTATGAACAACAGACCTTTTTCATCTTATTTCAAAGAAAACTAAACTAAAACAAGTTTCCTTGGATTTGCTGAAAACCTTTCGCAACATCATCCAAGTGATCTCAGGGAGCATTTCAATTTCAACTATTATGATCATTTCTACTTTTCGTTAAGTATTTTTATTTATTTACTTGATGGGGGCAGCTGCCCCCTTCCCCCTGGCTATTTCCATTGAATAATTCCCTCTGTACTCTAGTGAAGGTCGACGGCCCTGGTGTTAGTTTGTTTCAAACCATAGAATTGTAGAGTTGAGAGGGACCCCAAGAGTCATCTAGTCCAACCCCCTACAATGCAGGAATCTCAGCTAAAGCATCCAGGACAGATGGCCATCCAACCTCTGCTTAAAAACTTCCAAGGAAGGAGAGACTACAACTCCCCAAGTCTCCTGTCCTGAACGGGCTTTTTAATTACTTGCAGAGGCTTAGAAATTCTAGAATGTATAAAATTTAAGCTCTGGGACTCCTTGAAGCGACACATTGAATATTGTGTGCTTTTCTTTTCTTTTTTTAAATCTGAAGACCAAGCTTCTGGCTGTATAGAAAATACCGTTTGTTGCTCATCTCCGTGCTGTTCATTTATCATACTTGTATTTCTGCGCTTCCTCCAAGAACCTTAGACGACTATGTAAGCTGCTACTTAATGGTCAGCCTAGAACTTTGCTGCTGTCAATAGAAAAGGTGTTTTGTTTTTGTTTTTGCCCTGGACATGTCCTTAAAAAAAAATCGAACTGGCTCAATAGAATTTCCTGCAAACCTTTGACAACCAGTGCATTCCATGTGTGTAATGCTTTACTTATGGCGCGATCGTATACATGCCTGTTTATAAGCAAGACCCATTGACTCCAGGTAAATGTGTACAGATGTTGTTGGACTTCAATACCCAGATGCCCCAGCCAGAATAGCCGGTGGCCAGGGTTGATGGGAGTTGTAGTCCATCTAATGTCTGGAATGCACCATGTTGGCTACCTCTGGTTTGGAGGTTCAGTCTGGCCCCAAGCACAAATTATTTTGCCACATGCCTGCCAGAAAGAAATGTGAGCCCCGGTGCCCTACATTTCCTTGAGTACTTAAACTGGGTGAGATACGTGGCGATGGAGGTGTGGAATCAAAGCAAATAGGGAATGGATAAAAGGAAGACAAAGCTTAATAGGTTACAGGTTTCCAGCTCTTTGCATAGAGAACACAAAGTTGTTTTCTTGCCCAAGGGCACGAATTTGATTTCCCACCTGTGCTGTATTATGGGGTCAGAGTTTCCAGGACTGGTACCGTTCAAAACATATTTTTCACCCCTTCTAAACTTCCACAAAATCACATTTTCAGCTGGCTTTTCTCATGCCTGGACCCAGTTAGAAAAACAGAAAACCACCCCACAAACTCTCGAGAGACTTCAAGGCAACAGAGTTTCCCCTAAAGAATAGTTTGTTCTTTTTTAATTTTTTTTTTTTTTTAAAAAGAGATCCAGCTCTGCCGACAGATTATCCAAATCGAATTAAGACTTTAAAAACACGGTGTGGGAACGCCTGCCCTATGGTGTACTGAAATAGCTGAGATTTATAGATAAAGACGACAGATTTGGATATGTTTGCCGTGTGATTAAATTGACTCTAGATCAAGGGAAGTAATAGTACCACTGTATTCCGCTCTGGTCAGACCTCACCTGTAATACTGTGTCCAGTTCTGGGCACCACAGTTCAAGAAGGATACTGATGATACAGCAAAATCCCAGGCACGAGTCCTCTCAGCAACCTGGCCCTTCGGACAGGAGGTCCGTGGTACTACGGAGCTAAAGATGAGACCAACCAGCACTGGAGCAAAGGACAAAGTCACTTTATTGCGCAACAGGTTCAAGTAACAGAGACTGAACTCCGAACAAAGGGTGGCAGAGACTTTTAAAACTTCCCGCTATAACCCAGAATACATTTCGAAATACATCACTACTACATCACAGATACATAAGCAAAACGTCAAGAAGGGGTGGAGAGTAGGAGGGTGCAGGAAAATTAACATATGGGTAAACAAGATTAGCATACAGGTGATGGGTCACAGGAACAGGTAAATGACACTTGGGTGGGTCAAATATACATTTTGAGTGGCAACCGGGGAAGAACAATGAGAAGCATCCAGGAGACTGTCTGTCGTCTTGGAAACCTGATGATGGGTGCTTGAGAGGATTGCCCAGGTGTGGCATTTCCTGGAGCACCTTGGGTGTGCGTATGTGATGTTCTGCTTAGGGGATTATGGCAGACCAGGGGTGACCTGGGGGGCAAGGCCAGCAGGAGTAGAAGGGCACAAACAGGGAGAAAATCCATGGAGGCTGTGATTTTAAATGAATTTCCAAAGGTTTAAAGGCTCTGCACATGCTCAGAGTTCAACTTGATACAATATATCCAAATAGTATTTATAACCACTTGAAACTGAGTTTCACGAGGGTTTGTGTTTGCGCTTGTATTACAACCTGTGGGGTAAAGGGGAAACTAGAGAAAAGGGGGTGAGACCTGGGCGAAAGAGGGTCCCGCACTGGCTGCTGCTGTCTCTTGCGGCAGGCGGAGGGGAAAGACAGGAAGAAGGGGGGGTACCCCTCCTCAGCTACCCGTAACACTGACAAGCTGGAACGTGTCCAGAGGAGGGCAACCAAAATGGTCAAAGGCCTGGAAACGATGCCTTATGAGAAATGGCTTAGGGAGCTGGGTATGTTTAGCCTGGAGAAGAGAAGGTTAAGGGGAGATATGATAGCCATGTTCAAATATATAAAAGGATGTCATATAGAGGAGGGAGAAAGGTTGTTTTCTGCTGCTCCAGAGAAGCGGACACGGAGCAATGGATTCAAACTACAAGAAAGAAGATTCCACCTAAACATTAGGAAGAACTTCCTGACAGTAAGAGCTGTTCGACAGTGGAATTTGCTGCCAAGGAGTGTGGTGGAGTCTCCTTCTTTGGAGGTCTTTAAGCAGAGGCTGGACAGCCACCTGTCAGGAATGCTTTGATGGTGTTTCCTGCTTGGCAGGGGGTTGGACTGGATGGCCCTTGTGGTCTTTTCCAACTCTATGATTCTATGATTCTATGACTTGCATAGGACACAGAGTACCAGCTCAATGACTTCCAACCCCGACCCCTTAGTGGAAAGATCAAAGATGGCTGGTAAGGGAACTTGTATGCCATTACTAATTTTGGGTAGCTCAGTGGAGTGTTTGAGACCCATCCATTTCTTCCCCTGAAATGCTCAGGATCCCATGTCTGTTTGTTGGCACAGTGTTCTCTCTATGGCCCCCTGCTCTGGTGTCTCCCCCCCCCCAGATATTTGTTATTTCTTTCTTTCCAGTGTCCATGTCCTACCGAATGACAAAAGTCCTCTGCGGGACTTTTAAAGTCCTGTTGCACAAATGGAAATCCTTGTGCCTACAGGATGAGGGAATTGGATCCCGCCCATCGTGGGAAAAGTCTCTCCCCCCCCCCCTCCAGCCCCCTGCTTTGCACAACAGTGTTGATACAAACTTGCGCTGATTTTGCTTTCGATAGGAATGTCCACGGTTTGATAAATATCCTTGTCAAACTGCTGCAGAGGCAGGCCTTGAAGGTGAGCAGAAGCGAAGAGGATCCGTTGGGGGAGTCCTATGCGATCAGGTATGTTTGATAAACGGTTCGATTTCTGAGTGCTAATTCGAATGAAAATTACAGGTACGCTGGAACAAGGACTCGTGCGGCACCTAACAGACAGACAAATCTATTATTACAGTGGTACCTCGGTTCTCAAACGCCTTGGTACTCAAACAACTTGGAACCCAAACACTGCAAACCCGGAAATCATTGTTCTGGTTTGCGAACTTTTTTTGGAAGCCAAACGTGCTCCATTTTGAGTGCCACACTTCCGTTTTGAGTTTTACACTGAGGTCTGTCTGCTTTTGCTATTTATTTTGCGTTTTTGTGGCTCTTTTTGTTTTGTTTTTGTGACTGTGTGGAACCCAGTTCAGCTACTGATTGATTGATTGATTGTGTGACTGCAGAACATTGTTTATTGCTTTCATTTTATGGATCAATGGTTTTGTTAGAGAGTAAAATTCATGTTAAATTGCTGTTTCAGGGGTTGTTTTTAAAAGTCTGGAACGGATTAATCCATTTTGCATTACTTTCTATCGGAAAGCTCGCCTTGATTTTGGAACGCTTTGGTTTTGGAACGGACTTCTGTGTATCTGAAGAAGTGTGCATGCACACGAAAGCTCATACCAAGAACAAACTTAGTTGTCTCTAAGGTGCTACTGGAAGGAAATTTTTTATTTTGTTTCAACTACGGCAGACCAACACGGCTACCTACCTGTAACTAGAACTCTTCTATTTAAGTTTTATTTATTAATCCCCCCCCCCCCCCCAGGAACTCTCCTCACCCCTTGATCACCGTTCTTGAGAACAGACCTGACTGCTGGCCGGCTCTCCTGCAGCAGATGACAGCCTTTTTCCAGCAGTGTCCAGAGAGGTAGGGAAGCCAGCAAATCTACATTCACTCTCCGGGGATGGGAGATTTTGGAAAGGCCACATTGAGGCAACATGCAGTGCCCAAGCCACGTTTATGTGGCCTGTAGGTTCATGGTTGAATTCAGACTTCACAAAATAGAGAGAGAAAGTGTGTGTGTGTGTGTGTGGTGGTGGGGGTGGTTTGTGTGTCTTTGTGATGATAGAGTTGCATGTCGATTTTTCCACGCAGCAGAACTGCTACAGAAACAGAAAGTGATAAGGAGATGGAAAGATGTACCCTCTAATTTTTCCAAGAAGTAGGAAACTGAAACCCCTGCTTCCTGCTGCTATTATATTAAACCAAGCATAACACCGGAATGCCAACCTTTTTGTGCCCATGGGCACGTTTGTAAACTGGATAAACATTATGGGCACCACATGTACCCCTTAAGTAAGCACACCACAACCTGATCTGTTGGCTACAACAGAATCCTCCTTCCTTCCTTCCTTCCTTCCTTCCTTCCTTCCTTCCTTCCTTCCTTTCTCCCCCCCTTTCTTTCTTTGAAATTTTTTAATTTTATTTTTATCAATATAAATTTAGAATCAAACAATTTGTGTAATCATTTTGTGAGATTCTCTGAATCTCTTGACTTCCCTCCATCCCCTACATGGGTTCTCGACTATTTTCATGTTTCCAGATTGTCCGTAATCTTCATTACTTTACAAGTGATTCTTATAGTCCAGCTATGGTCTCCTAAGTAAATTGTAAATTTCCCCCATTCCTTTTTGCAGTCCTTGTCTTTTTGGTTCCTGAGTCTCCCAGTTAGTTAACAGAATCCTTCTTTCAAGCCTAATTTCAGTTGGATGCAACCTGATCTCTCCATTTCCTGTAAATCTCTTCAGTTATCTTAATTACGCTGAAAATCATAGGACCTCCGATGAAACCTCCATTTGTTTCTTCGCTGTTCTCTGTAAGTCCACCCAATCGTTTTCTCCACCTGCAGCGCGGAGAATTCCTGTGTCTCTGTAATGAGACCTTTCCTCCGATATCTGTACTGTGAGCCTTGCCAGCTGAGGGAACATGTGGAATTGCGAATGGCTCTGCTTGGAGTTTTGCTTCAGCCGCGTGGACCTCAGAACAAGGAGAAACCTTGCGCCCTTGAGCGCCATCTCCTTCAGCTGCTTTGTGACTTGGTTCCACATTATCAGGTGAGGCATTGCTCTTTCCTACCTGACACCATCGAAGCACTTCAGTCCGTTGCGGAGGGGCAGACGTTTGGCGACTTGAAGTGGAAAACAAGATGGCGTCGCCCCCGTTCCATGCTCAGAAGCTGAGTGGCCTAGCTGTTGTATCTCATTTCGCAGTGAGGTGCCGTCTCACCGGAGGGCAGCAGGCTAGCTCAAGGGGTGCAGGGCAGGCCTTAGCCCCCTGTCTCTCCCCCCAGCACCTTGTGGGATGTAATCCACAGGGAGCAGTCAAATACCACATTCCTTGTTTTCCTAGAGTGGACATGCAAGGGAATATTTGGTCTAGCCTGTCAAAATTTCCTGTTCCTCCTGGCTGGAGTATCCTTCCTTGCATGTGACTAGTAGATGGGCATGACCTTACCTGTCCAGGTAACAAAAGAACGAGTCACGCAGCACTCCCTCTCTTTTTCACTCCCTTTGTCATTTGACCAGCTTTCAGCTAGGACTGTTCTGCTAGCTCTGAGCTAGCAGAAGCACTGGGATTATTCCCCCATATGGGGTAGATCCACATGTTCATATTTGTAACTAAGTCTGCCTTCAGGGATCCAACTGTGAACTGATGTGAGTCAACTTCTTTTGTTGACTTTGAATAAGATTGTGGCGTCTTTATTCTTTTAAGAGGGATTCAAGGGAATTTACCAGGAACGTGCAATTCAATCTATACAGACTGAATTGTATAATAGTGAGAGGCTCACACGAGCCTGCAACCAGCTATCTGCTGTACATGTAAAAAAGGGAGATGTAACTCTATTAAGTAAAGGAAATTGCTAGCGCAAGTTAGGAAGGATGTTAGTAAACAATATATCCTCTCCTGCCACACACACCTTGTCACCTCAGGTGGCTTCCTTAATTTGCCTAATGGTAGAGGTGGCTCCGAAAGACAAGGAAGCAGTATGTCAGACCACAGAAGTATATTTGAGCTAGGGGACATATGTTTTCAAAATCTTGCATTTGCCAACAAATGGATGTTTTGAGCTCTTGAAGTCGCAGGTTGAGAAACTGAGAGTGCTCTCAGCAGGGCGCATAGAAGGAAGTGATGGTAGATGAACAGGGTTTCTGTGCTTTTCACAGCTGTGTGGAAATGGGAATGTTTGGCAGGGAGGCACAGTTTTCTCCCTCCTGCCAAACGTCCCTTTCCTGCTGAACCCAACTGTGTTTTGCATCTAGTCCTCCTGTGTGGAACAGCTGCCCTCACGGTTCCCGTTTTCCACTTAATGCATCTCTTACGGTTTTTTGGTTAAATAAAAATAAAGCATGGGCTAGTCACAATCACTCAGCTCACCTCGTTGTTGTAATGATAAAATGGGGAGCTGAAGACCCACGTTTGCAATAAATACATGAACGAGTTTCTCAGCCCTACTTATTTCCCTCCCGCAGCTAAAAGACCTGCTGCAGGTCACAGAAAAGCTGCTGTTTTTGGAGCAGCTGTTCCGAAGTCTGCAGCGCCACCCCGCTCTCTGGAAAGCCCAGTTGCGCAAGCTCTGCCTGCAACTTCTATGCCTCTGCGAGGTTTGCTTGCAGCTCACTGGGGAGTGTTCGTCCGTGATTTGCTTACTGGAAGAAAATGCTGAGCTGCTGAAAGAGGTAGGCTCTGGAGAGAGAGGGAGGGAAAATTTATTTATTTTTAAGTGTGCCATGTATCTTGGTTCCTCAGCTGCTTTTGCTTCACGTCTGCAACACTCTAGAACATGGGTATGCAACCTAAGGCCCGGGGGCCAGATCTGGCCCAATCGCCTTCTCAATCCGGCCCGCAGACAGTCCGGGAATCAGCGTGTTTTTACATGAGTAGAATGTGTGCTTTTATTTAAAATGTATCTCTGGGTTATTTGTGGGGCATAGGAATTCATTCATTTCCCCCCCAAAAAATATAGTCCAGCCCCCCACAGGGTGTGAGGGATGGTGGACCGGCCCACGGCTGGAAAAGGTTGCTGACCCCTGACCTACAACATACCAGAGGAATGTCACTCTGTCACGGTAATAGACCTTAGGACACCAAAGCCTTGTGGGAGACTGAGGATTGTTAGTTGTGGAACCAGTAGAACCATGGGCCTAATTCTGTGCCCATTTGCAAATTACAGGCACGTTTAATATGTGTGCGATTGCGTGTGTGCGCATCGTGCCGAACCCGAAAATTGCCCAGAAAGGACACAGAGCCTTCTTCCCTTGTGGGTTCCTCAGCTGGTGCCCCCCCACTGCTCCTCTGCCTCTAGCCAGCCCATGGCAACTCATCTGTTCTATGGCACAGAGCAACTTCTTCTTTAGTGATGCTAAATCGTGGCACTAAACCAGCCAGCACCTTAACAAAGGAACCGGTTTGGCAAACTCCTCCTGATGCATTCTGCCCTCACAGATGCAGGGTCTCAGGTTCCAGAAGGGGATCCTGACTCATAGAACGATGTGATATGTGAGAATTGTTGGGGTTTCTAGCAGAACTGATACAAAATTAACTGCCTTCTTATCAAAATCAAGGAGTGAGCCAGGAATTCTGAAACGGGGGGAAAAACCAATCTATGCAGATGTGTTCAACATTAAGATTTTTAAACCCCTTTTTTCCAATAATTTTTATTAGTTTTCAATTACAAAAATCCAAAACAAACCTCATCCTGTATACCTGAAGGAGCGTCTCCACCCCCATCGTTCAGCCCGGACACTGAGATCCAGCGCCGAGGGCCTTCTGGCGGTTCCCTCATTGCGAGAAGTGAGGTTACAGGGAACCAGGCAGAGGGCCTTCTCGGTGGTGGCACCTGCCCTGTGGAACGCCCTTCCATCAGAGGTCAAGGAAATAAGCAGCTATCCTATTTTTAAAAGACATCTGAAGGCAGCCCTGTTTAGGGAATTTTTTAATATTTAATGCTGTATTGTTTTAACATTTGACTGTAAGCCGCCCAGAGTGGCTGGGGAAACTCGGCCAGATGGGCGGGGTAAAAATAATAAATTATTATTATTATTATTATTATTATTATTATTATATGCATATTGAATCATAATACCAACACTTAATCAAATATCCAATTATATAATGTGGATGACCTCCCGCTTGCTGGATTAGAGGTTCAGTAATTCTTCCCACCCTGCTTTATATAGATATAGGTATAGACCCTTTTCAGACAATCTTTCCCATGACGCTGTTGCAGAAACAGTCCTGGGAAGGACCTGCCTTTCCAGTTTCTCTCGTCGGATTGCAGACATCATCCAAAGTTGTCTGAGCAGCGCAGGAGGAAAGAGTCGGCTGCAGTTGCTTCCATGCCCCGGAGTAACATCAGAAGGGACCCTGGGTTATTTATTTTCGAAACTGGGCATGGACACAGCCCACTGTATTCAACACGATGTGTTTGGAAAACAGGGGTGTAAAAGGTTGTCAAGGTAGTTTATCTCCACAAGCTGCTAAATTGAAAAGATTCCACCTTTGGTTGTGTTCCCCTTGTCCGTTTAGGGCTTTCCATCGGAGATGGCCGTAATTGGATTAGGTTTGCTACTGCTTCAGGCTCCAGCCAGTCAGCAAAAACCAATCTTAAAGCTAGGTAAGGCTTTCTTGGTTTTTTTTATATAAAAAAAATCTAATAAAAATCCCCCCTTCCAAATTGTTTCCCTTCATTTTGTCTTGTTCTTGTCTTTTTTTTAAACCATAAATTTTACTTGGCACATCAAGTCTACTATTTCTGGCTTTGCAGCCTGGTTTTATTAATCGGAATGGGAATTAGTGGTTTTATTATTACCGTTATTTGAAGTGTAAAATTATTAACTCCCTGAAATAGTTTGTTTGGAGCAAAAGAGTTCATTAGGGACAAGAAAAGGTTGATATACATGTTATGTCTTGTGACTTTCCATCGCCTGTGGGGGCTGAGAAGGTTTATTTTCATGTTCCCTTGGGTCTTTGGAGGTTATTTTTATTACTTTTTTAAAAGTTTAATTTCTGTCTAAATTACATTGTAAGACCATTAACCTGCCCCTGCCTTTTTCTGTTTGCATCATCTACCTTATTATTATTTTTACTTGCTTCACAAATTATTATGGAATAATAGGAACAGCAATCTGTGTCCAAGACAGCAGCTGGCAAGGATTTGGCCCTACACCCAGGATGCAGAATGGAAGAGGGTTGTGATTTCGGCCTTAGGGCCATTCCATTGTCACGGGTGGGACACTTGGACCATGTTTTTGGGTATTCACACATGTGTAACAATGTAAATATACATAAAAATTAACAACCAAAATTTAAACTATGTTCTTAATAAGATACTGAACATTTTACTAATTTTTTATTATTTTTATGGATATTTTTGACAATTTTATTAAATGTTAAAGTATTGTCACGGGTGGGACAAAAAAAGGACATGGAGCGTGAGTTAAGTTTGATTTATGGAAAAACTCTGAGTTGGGAGGTGAATCAATGATAAACTCAGCATATCTGTTTAAATCAATGTTTATTGGTTACCACTATGCAATCAGAAATTAAGTTTAAGAAATTTAATGATACAAAATTAAGGAAAAAATGCTGTCACGGGTGGGACAATCATCAGAAAACTTTTAACTTGAACACTTCTGTGAAGGCTACGTGGGTGGACTTTTGGAAAGAAGGTCCATAGACTAAACTTCTTTTGTCTTTAGCTTAAAAAAAAAAATGGTTAGACTGCACGTTTGGAATCTGTTTAGGTAATGAAACTATAAGTAAAAGAAGTATATTTTAAAAATATTTTTTTCTTATCAGGCTCATTTTTCATGGAATGGCCCCTTAGGCAAATATAGGTTTTAGATCCCCTCAACAAGGGCTCGGTATTCCAGACTGCATGCGATAGTTCTTGAGGAACATTCCCGGTTTTTGAGCAGCGTTGTTGCTGCCAAGCACGAAAACCACATGCGAAATCGCTCCCAGAAAAGGGCCTGTTCTGGTGTTGCCACCCTCCGGACGTTTCGAGGAGGAGGGGGCACACAAAGAAGGGCCTCCGAAGATGATCTCAGGGTCCAGCCAGGTTCATAGGGGGAGAGGCGGTCCCAGCGGCGGAGCATATGCCCGCGCTGCCCAGGGCGGGCGCGCTCCCGAGGGTGCATGGTGCGGAGGGTGTCCTTCCAGGATAACTGCTCAGGTGCCCGGAGCAGCGTGCGCGCCCTGCAGCCGGGACAGAGAGAGCCGCTGACCAGGGTGGAGCAAGTGTGCTGGGCCCGGGGGTAATCCGAGAAACGAGGTCCAGGTCCGGTCCAGAATCCGAATGTTCAGCGAGGTGTCAGTCCGACAGAGCCAAGGGCACAGGGCAGGAAACCAGGCAAGGTCAGGTACAGGATCTCAGGCAGGGTCTTGCTTGCAGCAATGTTGCTCCCGCAACTCGGGGCGAGGTCCGACAGCCTTTTATCTTTGTCAGGGCAACGGCCGGTCCCGATCCCCCGGCGACTCACCTCCCTGTTTCGCCCAAAGGCGAGCCCTCCTCCTGCGAGGACTCAGGTCTCTCCTTCTCTCAGACCTGAGTCTCTGCAGCTCGGGAGACGCCGGTGGGTTACTGGACTCAGGGGCCGCCTCAGCCTCCCCTGACCCAGCCGGTAGTGGAACAGCTGTAAGTGCTGGTGCAACTGAAGGCAACGAGGTATTCTCCGCAGGCTCAGGCCCCTGACTCGGCCCAGCTGGTGTTTGCTGCAGGGGAATCTGTGCAGACTGGGACTCTTCAGGATCAGACTTGATTCAGATTATGTCTGAGGCAGAGGATCCGGCGCAGACTGAGACTCCTCTGGTTCTGAGTCCAAGCCCGAGTCCCAGGCCATCACAACGAGCCGCCCATGGCGGACCTTCGGCGCGCCACCTGCCCACGACTCCCAAGCCTCCCCCGAGCTGTCAAAATGAAGGCGAAAGGGGGCATGCCGCCGGCAAAGTGGCGCAGCTCCCCCCTTACCCTGACAGCTCGGGGTAGGCTTGGGAGTTGCAGGTGGGTGGCACGCTGAATGTCACCCCCCTCAGTGAGGGCATCCAGGGCGTCCCGTCCCCACCGCCCCCTTCCTCCGCCCCTGGGTGGTCCCACTTACAACTTTGCTCTTGTTCTTGTAGCCATCCAGCTCCTTTCCTGCTCTGAAGCCAAGGTGACGCTTGCCGTCGCCCCCCTCCTGGCGATGCCCGCTCTGCAGATCTTGTCTTCCACCGCCGTGCCGGGCTGCGCGATGGAGGAGGACGGTAGCCCCACTCGGCAGCAGCTGGCCATTAATCTTTTAGAAATCGTGCAGCAGGAAGAACTGCAGGAAGAGGAAAAGCAGCCGGTGAGGCTTCCATTCAGAACCTTTCGTTTTTCTGCTGGTGGGAAGACGAGGTTATTTTATTATAAAATTATGCTAAAAATTGGGTGCCATCTTACACATGGATAGTGGAGAGGTTGGATGGGCGATTGGTGGCTGCCGTGAGCAGGAGATTGTCAGCGGCGTTTTTGTGGGTGATTGGTTGGTCCGCCCAGGTCCTCTGGCTATTGGCTGCTGAGGCAGGTGGGCGGGTGCTTGCTTTTGGCAAGCATGCCGATGATTGGTTGCTTCGTCGATGTGCGAGCGATTGGCTGTGGCGGTCCTACGGGTGAGCTATTCTCGGCAACCCCCCCAAAAAAGCTCAACAACTCTGGGCAATCTCCTCCCATCAATTTGGAGTCCCAAAAAAGAGGGGGCGTGTTATACATGGAAAAATATGGTAAATCATTGCACTGCACTCCAGCATGTACCCTGCCCCTTGCTTCCCCCTCCTCTGTGAGACTTGAAGCCACTATTTAAGCATGGCTTATGATGGTGATGGTGACTTAGAGCCAGAATGGTGTAGTGGTTAAGAGCGGTAGACTCGTAATCTGGTGAACCGGGTTCGCGTCTCCGCTCCTCCACATGCAGCTGCTGGGTGACCTTGGGCTAGTCCCACTTCTTTGAAGTCTCTCAGCCCCACTCACCTCACAGAGGGTTTGTTGTGGGGGAGGAAGGGAAAGGAGAATGTGAGCCGCTTGGAGACTTCTTCGGGTAGTGATAAAGCGGGATATCAAATCCAAACTCCTCTTCTTCTTCTTACAAAGTGCCTCCAATTTCCCCAGACAGACCAGATTGTGAGGGGGCCTTGTGCTTAGCCCCCAGCCCTGAGGTTGTCGAGTATTCCCTTCCTTATTCCTGAATCCAGCAGACCACCAGAAGTGGCCCGTGATACATTTGGCCCGTGATCCTCCTCCATTGAAGCCTTGCCTGCCTTTTGCCTCCCCTGCCTTAGAATGTGATAGAAGTTCCTGAGTTCGGAATAGAGCACTAAATGATACCCGGCGTAATTTGGGAAGCTAATCTACTTGGAGGGGTCCTTCTGAATATCTAACTCTGCAGCCCTGAGCATGTCGATTCCGAAGCGAGTCCCAGTGTAAACAGTGGGAGTTATTCTCTCATTCGTGGATAGGATTTCAGCCTTAAGGACCGAAACCTTACTCTGACATCTTTCCCAGTCCAGAAAAAAAGCTATTTGTCTTGTAAAACTGGGTTCCCGCAAAATAAGCCTGTGGAATTTTCTCTTACCCCCCCCCCCATATTATGCCCTCATAGTGGGCAGCAGAACGAAAACAGTGGAAGGCAGTAGGAATCCTCTGGGAGCAGTGATGGGGGGGGGGGAGAGAGAGAGATTTACCTCTAAGCAATCCCATCAGTCAAAGTGCCAACATTGCAGGTGGCTGGATCTTAATTTTCCGCATGCAATAATTGAAGGCGATAAACAGGGGGAGGGGTATCATTTTATTTTATTTTTTTTTATAAAAAAAACATTCTTTTGCACGAAATGGCTTTTTAAAAGGTCACCTAAAGTACAGGGGCATTATAACTCCCCATTATCCAAAATGAATTTACATTACATTGAACAATATAATTAAAAACGGCCGTGCGCCATTCCGCGGAACTGCTCCGGCGGCTCGTTCGTAAACCTCTTGGCTGATTCAAAACCCGAGAGCAAATGGTCTCCCGCCTTGAAGCCAGTTTGTGTGTCACCCTAGCGATGCTGGGAAGCGCTTGGCTGGTCTTAGGCACGGCTGCCCCATAGTTCCCTGCTGCCCCTGTCAAAAGGAGGAGGAAGAGGAAGAGACTCCTGGCAGGCTGGTCCGCAGCACCAGTTAGAGCCCCTCAGGTGCCCCCCTCCAAGCCTGCCTCTTCTCCCTGCTGCTGCTCCCGTTCTCTGCTCTGATGTCTCTCCCAGTTGGGAAACCCTTTTGCACACCAAGGGCCACTTTCCCTTGGGAGTAACCTTCCGTGGGCCACATGACGGTGCAGGCATGGCCAGAGGCAAAGAGTGTGGGTGGGGGGCAGTAGATGCAACCCCATCCCAGCCATTGCACTGCCAGAGGCGTCTAGGAACTTGCTGAGATACAAACCCAGGCAAGCGCCAGGCATCATCAGAGCTCAGGCTGGACAGAAACACTTGAAGAAGATGTGGAACAAGGCTAGAGAGGGCTTGTGGCCTGGGGAGCATCCCTAAAAATAACCCTTTATCACATTAATGTTGTGCATCTCGTATCATCCACACAAGACGTCATTCCCCCAGCTGTCCCCTGGGTGCTTAGAAGCGTGCTAAGAGGAAGGCACGCTTGGCAAACACTCACCGTGATCAACTCCTGCCTGGAAACCAACCGTACTTTTCTGTGTATAAGACGCGGTTCTTTTCTATTTAAACAAAAAATGTTTAAAATTGGGCGGCGTCTTATTCCCAGAGAGTGCATTCGGGGGACGTGTGATTGGTTGCTGCAGCAAAGGCAGGTGTAATTATCAACAACAGTGTCGGGAATTTATTTGAAGGAAATATCTTTCACAGCAATGAGATGGTGTCATGTTTTTTTTTAATTCTTTGCATGCTTTTTAGGCTGAGGAACAATTAAATTTTTTATTTAACTTATAGAGTACCCTATTTTGAACATACGGACTTTCCTGGTTGGAATGTGCCTTTTCTTTTGCCTCAGGCCTCTTCCGGACCTTTCTTCCCCATCATCAGTGCTTATGGTTCATTGCATGTGACCTGGAGGCTCCTGGGGCTCCTGAGAGAGACGTCTTCCGTTTCCGACTGGCTGTCTTCTCTTAAATCCGTGCTGCCCATTACAACGCAAGTCCCTGCCCACGTGTTCCTTTTGCTGGCTTACCTCCTCGTTCGAGAAAACGGAGACTGCCTTCGTGACGTATTAGCCGCCACTACGGAACTCGCCAAAGCAGATTCGTCCCAGGTAAGAATAACCTGGACGAGTGATGGAGGGCCTCCAGCCAAGATTGGTCTTGTCTCCTTCCAGTTTGGTCTGTGATGCCTTCATGATGGAGCTCCCGGCTTTTAGGCACACATCTCCTCTGCCAAGGTAGGGATGGAGAGCTGCTGACAGGTCAGGGTAGCTAGATGGCCCAGTGGTCTCATTCTGTATAAGGCAGCTTCCTATCCTCTTGTGTTCCACTTTCTTGGGATCTTTTAAACACAGTTTTGGGAGAAGCACTGGTAGTCTGATGTGTCTTCTCCTTCCTTAGCCAGTTGATGGTGCTTGTTTGTCTCTGTTATAAGAATTTAAGGTCTCATATATAAATTATATGTTCATAAATGTACAAGGCAAACACGTATATAAGTATATAAACCACGTGTCTGAAATAGTGTAGGAGAAGAATCCTGAAGCCATTTTGACTTTTCCAAATTGACCTCAAAACCACAGAGCCTAGGGCTTGCCGATCAGAAGGTCGGCGGTTCGAGTCCCCACAACGGGGTGAGCTCCCGTTGCTCAGTCCCTGCTCCTGCCAACCTAGCGGGAAGGTAAACGGCGTTTCCTCTGGCGGGAAGGTAAACGGCGTTTCCGTGCGCTGCTCTGGTTTGCCAGAAGCGGCTTTGTCATGCTGGCCACATGACCCGGAAGCTGTACGCCGGCTCTCGGGCAATAAAGCAAGATGAGCGCCGCAACCCCAGAGACATCCACAACTGGACCTAATGGTCAGGGGTCTCTTTACCTCTTTATATATAAATTATATGTTCATAAATGTACAAGGCAAACACGTACATAATTATATAAACCACGTGTCTGAAATAGCACAGGAGAACAATCCTGAAGCCATGTTGACTTTCCCAAATGGACCTCAAATAGGAGGAAGGAAATGGGAAAAGCTTTCCAATGGTCTTTGGACCATAGGGGCTTACACCTCCCAGTAAATACAGTCTGGCAAGTATCGGTTAAGCTGAGCACACTATCAATATGGGTAAGAGATTCAAGAATTAAGTATTTACCATCTCAAAGGAATGGCCAGGCTACCCAGAAGTGGTGGTGTGAATCGGCGCTTGGGTTTGGCTGTTGTATATATTGGCGCTATTAGAATGTCGTAATGTTCATATCGACTAAAATGCAAACGGAAGCAACAGACTCACTAATGGCAGATAACTTTTACAAGGGTGGGCATAGGGTTAAGAAAAAGGTATGAATAGAATAGAATAGAATAGAATAGAATATATTTTATTGTCATTGTCCCCTTTGGGGACAACGAAATTACTTGGCTGCTCCATCCACCCAGATAGGGCACGCCACACAAAAACAAAACAAAACAAAAACAAAACAACTACAAAAACACTAATTAAAACCATACAGCATGATACAGGTAAGATTAGATGACTTTCAAAGTCCAGGCTTCCCATTCAAGGCCGAGATCGCTCTGGAGAAGAAGCTGTTCCTAAGACGGCTTGTTCTTGTCGTCATCGTCCTGTATCTCCGTCCCGATGGCAAGAGCTCAAAGAGACGGTGACCAGGATGCGATGGATCTTTTACTATGTCCAGTGCCTTTCTGTGGCACCTCATGGCATAAATCTGCTCTAAGGTGGAGAGCGAGCAGCCAACAATGCTCTCTGCTGCCTTAACAACTCTGCACAACCCCATCCTGTCCTTGGTAGTACAGCTTCCGTACCACACACATAAGCCATAAGTGAGCACGCTCTCAATGGCACAGTGATAGAAGGCAAGCAGCAGCTTTTGTGGAAGATGGTTTTTCCTTAGAATTCTCAGGAAATACTTCTTCATATGCTGGTAACGTGCATTTTTTGCTGGGTGGGTGGGGGAATTAAAAGGCGCACAGGACCTTTTATAATGGCTATTTATGCACCGTGAAGTTGCATAAAAGAGTCGCAAAAGCCAACGAAAATACAGTGAAAGCAAAACACTTCTTCAGAAATCCTACAGCTGATCGCTGTACTTAATGTCCTTGCTTGTCTTATTGCTTTTTAATAACATCCACTCAAAATGCAAAAAGGCCCAAACAATGATAACCAGGGAATCGTGCCATGCTGTTTGCAGCTCTCTGTGGGAACAGCTGCCTGCAGATGGTTTGCTGGGGAGGCTTTTACCGTATTAATTCAAAACAGATAAATGGAAACTACTTTACAAGGAATGGGGATCTTGGGAATTTTCTTTTCAGCCTCAAACAGCTCGGGTTGTCTTTGTTCGAGGTCTTGCTTTCTTGGGGAGATAATGGGGGAAATGGAGGGAACGGCCGAGAGCATGGTGCCACTGGCTGTCTGCTGTAAATTATTTGCATAGTCATGGATCAGGATAAGGGTTAACGCCAGGTCAACCACACCGGCCGCTGCAAAAATGCATTTTGGATCTGTAAACTTCAGGTATTTGGCTTACTGGGAAGTTTTATGGCTGACTTTGTTATTAGCAGGAGAGTCATAGATTTTTTTTTTGGTAACAGATTTTTTAAAAAAATTATTATTTTAGATTTTAGAAATATAGATGATGAAGTAGGTTTCTCAAATGAAAATTCACGGCAGATCGTGAACCAGGTTCTTCTGGGGCTCAGGTGCTGAAATTTGAAAGAAACCTTAAGGCACGTTCATTACTTTGGAAAGTAACAAATATGGTTTGGGTGGTGTGAAACTGCTGATTGGAAAAATAGTCAATAATTAAACGATACGTGTAATACGTGAGATAATGGAAGACAGGTTTTTGGAAGACAAGGGTTGGTACAGGCAATATGGCAGCTGCTTGTGCTGCAATAAATGGACACTGAGTTGTCCCTAGGTGATGATAAGCACTCTTGGAATTAAGTTTTGTTTACATCTCGGGGCTTAACTTTCATGTAAATGCAGTTTGGGAATGAGCTGCATTAGAGATATCGCTGTTTCATGTTGGAACAATATATGTATTGATGGCATTTTTAATAGCAAGGATGACTAGGGGATGTGAAAACTATGGATCTTATCGATTGTCACTTGTAGTTCTTTTGAGATACTGAAGGGTTCATAGAATCATAGAGTTGGAAGGGACCCCGTGGGCCATCTAGTCCAACCCCCTGCAATGCAGGAACCTTTTGCCCAACGTGGGGCTCGAACCGACAACCCTGAGATTAAGAGCCTGACGCTCTACCAACTGCTGTTGTCCAACAGGACAGGGGACAATTTTGTCCCAAAATTGAGCGATTCCATTTTTCTAGGGATGGGAGGCAACCCACCTTGGATTGCATAGAGGGAAATAAAATAGCTTTACTCAGTGCTTCCCCCCCCCTAAAAAATGTTTAGGGGTCCTCTCATTTTCCTACTCATGTTGTAATACTGCCCCTCAACGAGGCCAAAATTAGATTCACAAAATATTTAGGGGTATGCGTACCTCTGCGCAGTGGCAAAGCTGCATGCTTTGCTACCGGGGGCAGAGAGCAGGCGGGGGCGTGGTTGGTGCCCCCCCGGGGGCGTGACATGCACCTAGGGGTGGCATGCATTCCAGGGGCATGACATGCACCCCGGGGGCATGTTACGCCTCCCATGAGGGCGTGGCCTGCCGCCCTTAGAGGCGTGGTGCACGTTCTGGGGGCGTGGCACCCAACGCACGGGGGGGTACTCCGTGTGTCCGGGGCCCCCGCTGCGATGGCCCCCCCTACTGGAATAGTGGTGCCGGGGGCGGTCCGCTCCCTCCGCACTCCCGTTCCTCCGCCAGTGCATATCCCCCCCCCCCGGAAAACTCCCCCACTGGCTTCACTGAAATAAAATGGCTGCTAAGGCCATACTGACTTGGTCTGGTTGCAAAAGACTTTAATACAGTCTTCCTAATCGGATGAATTGACTCATTGTGCAAAGAAAAAGGAAAAACAACAACCCCAAAAAACTGTTATTATTTTGCATGTGAATCCAACCGTGCTACAAAAAGGGGGGGGGGATAAAATAAATTGTTTGAGTGAGAGGTCATTTGTGTGTTGTAACACAAGATCTATTACCATTATTAGCGGATTATGAGTATCTTGGGGATATTCACCCTTTTATGGGCAATCTCAACTGCAGCAATAAAATATTTGCCTGGTATATGACACCCTTCTGGGAAATTCATCAGAAGAGAATGCATCTTCCGTTCTTCGGCTTAAAAATAAAAGACTAAAAATAAAGCAAACTGGCCTCATTTTGGTAGAAGTTTGAGTATTGAAAAGGAAAAACCAATTATACACTTGGTTTTGCTGACTGAGAAATGCCTTAAGCAATGATGACCATATTCTAAATCCTCTACTCTTGGGAAGCAGGGAGTGTTTGTTGGGTAAATGAATGAAATGCCATGAGCTCCTATTGGGCGTTCTTTAGTTGCCAGAAAATCAGGAGTTGAAAGTGGAACATCCTGATTTTGCCATAGAACAGAGAGCAGTGGATGTGCAGTTTGCAGAACACATGTGATCCTTGAAAATATCTGCAATCTGTAAAAATTTTCGAGTCTTCAAAGAACTGTGGTGGTGCAGGAACATAAATCAATAGAGTTTAAGTCTTGTTGACTGGAGATAAGACAGTAATGGCAGGTGTTCTCTATTGGGGTAGCAACGTAGAAGAGCCAATGACCTCAGCATTTGCTGCTTTTAACTTTGGCTGTGTTGGGTATATGATGGTGAAGAGAACACCAAGCAAGGATGAATACAGGCAGCGTTTGCACGGGAGTTGCATTCCGGGTCCTTGCGCACTTGCGTGAAATAATAATAATAATAATAATAATAATAATAATAATAATAATAATAATAAATTTATTATTTATACCCCACCCATCTGGTTGGGTTTCCCCAGCCACTCTGGGCGGCTTCCAACAGAATATTAAAATACAATGATTAACCAAACATTAAAAACTTCCCTACGCAGGGCTGCCTTCAGATGTCTTCTAAAAGTCAGGTAGTTGTTTATTTCCTTGACATCTGATGGGAGGGCGTTCCACAGGGCAGGCGCTACTACCGAGAAGGCCCTCTGCTTGGTTCCCTGCAACCTCACTTCTCGCAGGGAGGGAACCGCCAGAAGGCCATCAGCGCTGGACCTCAGTGTCTGGGCTGAACGAAGGGGGTGGAGACGCTCCTTCAGGTATTCTGGACTGAGGCCGTTTAGGGCTTTAAAGGTCAGCACCAATACTTTGAATTGTGCTTGGAAAGGTTATGGGAGCCAATGTAGGTCCTTCAAGACAGGTGTTATGTGGTCTCGGCGGCTGCTCCCAGTCCCCAGTCTAGCTGCCACATTCTGGATTAGTTGTAGTTTCTGGGTCACCTTCAAAGGTAGCCCCACATAGAGCGCATTGCAGTAATCCAAACGAGAGATAACCAGAGCATGCACCACTCTGGCGAGACAGTCTGCGGGTAGGGAGGGTCTCAGCCTGCGTACCAGATGGAGCTGGTAGACAGCTGCCCTGGACACAGAATTAACCTGCGCCTCCATGGACAGCTGTGAGTCCAAAATGATTCCCAGGCTGCGCACCTGGTCCTTCAGAGGCACAGTTGCCCCATACAGGACCAGGGAGTCCCCCACACCCACCCGTCCCCTATCCTTCAAGAACAGTACTTCTGTCTTGTCAGGCTTCAACCTCAATCCGTTAGCCGCCATCCATCCTCCAAATCAGAAACCTAGTGATGAAGCTTGAAGACACCCCACTCTGCCCCCATGTCTGCCCAGCTTAGGGAGGGAAGCGTGATGCTCATGCACATGACAATGGGACGTCACGTGTGTGACGTGCCCCCCCAAATTGCCATTGCAAGCTGGTGCCTCTGGCCCTATGAAAAATTTCACTGCCCGCCACTGATCTCTTCTGTATTGTTTTGGGTGGAACAATATTAGCTGCCTTCTTGATTGTCTCTGTTTTGCTTCTTGTTACCCACCCCGGGACCTTATGAAGGGCGGGTAAGGAATCTTATAAATAAAATAAATGAATTAAAAAAATGGAATACTCTGGCTTGAAGGAAGATGAGCGATATCCGATGTCCGTCATCCTTAGAGTAGACCATTCTGCCATCTTCAATAAACATTTTTGCCTTCGGTGGGAGTGTCAGTTCTGCATAACGTTGAACAGGTCTATGTTTTTCATTCCTCTTGAGTCCCAAGTGCTGTAGATGGATTTAATATGCCAAGAAAATGCAATCTGACTGCAGAAGTCTAAGCATGTTTACTTGGAAGTCAGGCCCACTGTGCTAAACGTGGCTTACTCCCAAGTAAGTGTACGTTGGACTGTGGTCTTCGTTTTACATATTTTTTAATATTTTTATCATGAGCTCTCTAACAGAAGAATTCTTAAGCCGAGAGAGAGCTTGTCTGGTTATATTTATTTGTCCCAGCCAACGGCATTGGCTGTTGCATTTGCTGCTGAACGAAAGACAAGTTGGATCCGTACGTGGAAGTTCCATTTTACGAAGCGAAGGATTCTGATACAGGCTCATCATCCGTTGTAGTAAATCTGTTTGCGAGACTGACTGTACTGAGAGGCTAGTTGGTGGTTTTGAAATGCAGATTCCCCTGTTTTGTTTTTTGTTTTTCAAAAGAAATCTGGTAAAAACAACAACAACAACCCTTTTGTCAGGCACTTAATGGGGAGGGTTGACTCTTTAGGGATGGCGAGGGATTGAAAATGCTGTGTTGCTAAGCAACAAATTTGCTGGCTTTCTGAAGGTGCTCAGATGCACTGAGAGTTAATGAATCTGCAGGGCGGCTGCTGGAAAACTGTTGGAAAACCCAATGGAGACCAAATGCTCATTTAGCCCTGGCAAGGATTCAGCCCTGCCTTACTGATGTTTTAAGTTGAGGGGTGGGTCTTCTTTGTGGTTGGAAAAATGAGTGTTATTTTTGAACAACAAACCTTAGAAGAGCATAGATATTTTCCTTTAAAAAGGAGATACCTGCAAGAGACATCTCTGGACTGGTTCACGCACACAAATAGGGGTATAATTTTCTGCTCACGCCAAGAGCCTCGACTGTCTCTGGGTATACGGCTTCATGTGGACATGTGCATTTATTTAAAACAACTTTATCTTGCCAGTTAGCCACTCTGAGGATAAATATACAATTTGGCAGGTATTCAAACACTGCAAGACTAATGGGTTGTCTTAAATTTTCAGCCAAAAGTGTAAGCTCCCAAGATCAAAAGGATTTAAACTCCCAGCCCTGTCCTTAAAGACACAAAGCAGAGAAATGTAGCCTTAAAAATCCTTAGTTTGAATGCAATATCGAATCCAACATGTTATGTAGCTAGGATATTGCAAAATAGTTAACAGAACTAGCAAGTAGACGTCCAAGGTTTCCTTGCTAAATTTTTATTCTAAAGTCAATTTCAGAAGGAACCGTTTAATGTCTCTTGCCAAGTTGAACATCTAATGGTTTTGGAACCGTCCGACTTTGGAGCGTTTTGTTTCTGTTTGAAGTTATGCTAATTTCAAGCAAAATGTTTATCATCGGAGAACTTTCGGAGATCAAAACAAAAGTTGTGTAAATCATCACAACCTGCTAATGTGATTAAAGATAGATGGAAGGGGGTGAGGGGGAATTCCAGAAAAGGTGGCCAAACAACTCCCCCTTTTAATCAAATAAAAACAATATGGATTTGTGAGGAGCTCACTTTCTACCAGACTTTCCTTCTCAGCTCTCCTCTTCTGCACCTGGGCTGAGCGTTCTTCAGCCTAATGAATCCCAGGTTTGCCCCGCTCTTACTGGGAGGCAGCATCCAACTGGCTCCGGTGGGAAGAAATGGGAGGAGGCTGTTGAGAAAAACTGCCCAGCAGCTGACTCTCAGATCCTCATGTGGGAAGATTCTTCCTTCTGCCGAATATGCTCACTTACTTCTCTTGCCTCGTGCGTGCCCATAATGCCCTGCTTGTGGGATGTGATCCATGAGAGGCAGTCAAGTACAACATTCATTGTAATGCTAGAGGGAATGTTTGGTCCAGCCAGTCGAATCTTCCTGTTCCTCCTGGCTGGAGCATCCTTCCTCTTGCATGTGACTAAAGGTGGACGTGACCTTACCTGTCCAGGTAACAAAAGGATGAGTCACTCAGCACACCTCCCTCTTTTTTAATTCCTTCTTCATTTGACCAGCTTTTAGCTAGGACTGCTTTTCTAGCTCTCAGCTAGCAGAAGCACCGGGACTATTCCCCATATGGGGAATGTACATATTTGTAACTAAGTCTGCCTTCAGGGATCCAACTGTGAACTGATGTGAGTAAACTTCTTTTATTGACTTTGAATAAGATTGTGGCGTCTTTATTCTTTTAAGAGGGATTCAAGGGAACTTACCAGGAACGTACAATTCAACCTGAGACAGATTGAACTGGATAATAGTGACAGGCTCACACGAGCCTGCAACCAGCTGTCTGCTGTGCATGTAAAAAAGGGGGAATGTAACTCTGCTAAGTAAAGGAACTTGCTGGCGCAAATTAGGGAGGATCTTAAAAGACAATACATCCTCTCCTGCCACCCTGAACATTCCCACACTGCTTATCTGTAGCTCCCTGGGTGTCAAGTGTGGAGTGTCCTCTCCTCCCCATGTAATTTCAGAGGCAAGAATCACAAGCAGTTTGTATTTTATAGTCCTTCAGAATTTATTTAATTTCCATGCGTGCACAGGAACTGGCAAAACTTCCTTAACATTTCAGAAAGGTTCAGAACCTGTTTGGGTTAATGGTCCTTGAAGGAATTTAATTTAAGGCTCTTTTCAGTATCTGTATGCCCACTGGCCAATATGTAAGGGCTTTGGTTTGAATTTGTTCTTTGATTTCGAGCCAGCTCAAACGTCCAAACTTGGGATCACTAAGTCTGTTCTAAAGTTACAGTAATTGGAGGTAACTGGGGATTGGGGGGAACAAAACTCAGGACAGAGCTTCACTCTGGAAGCAAATAATAAAACTGAGATGGAAATCTTTGCAATACTCTGCTGGAAGATGAAGGAACAGAATTGATAAAAAAATAAAAGAGCCTTGAGAACAATCGTCTGTACAATTTACATACCACTGAATTTTGTTGTGTTCCAGAAAAATATATTTCTGTGTTAGTATTTTTTGTTTCTGTTTATAACTAATCGCTTTATGAAAACCTGGAGAACAGCTCAAAATGGCGGTGATGTTTATCATTGTTGTCCACACACAAAAGCAGAGCACCCCATGTTTTCTATGGGTGTTATTTATTTTAGGTGCCAAATCTGATTCCCGTCCTGATGTTTAAGTTGGGGACGCCGCTGGAGCCCACCCTGTGCCGGGAAATCTTGTATACTTTGCCTGCTTTGGGTGTTCATAAGGTCAGTACGGAATTTTAACTTTTCTCCTCTGGAAAAGGCGTTTGTTTCTTAAAGGTGGATTTTGCTTTTGTTTTAATTTTGGAACAAAATGTCAAGGGCAACAAAAGTGCCTTGGTAGGATGTCATTTACTATCACTTAAATGGGTGACATCTTGTTCCAACACAATGCTTTATCTTCCCTAAGGAATCCATATGGAATATGTTACTTGCCTGGAGACGGTTGGAGGATGGATGGCGGCTAACAGATTGGGGTTGAATCCTGACAAGACAGAAGTACTGTTTTGGGGGGACAGGAGGCGGGCAGGTGTGGAAGACTCCCTGGTCCTGAATGGGGCAACTGTGCCCCTGAAGGACCAGGTGCGCAGCCTGGGAGTCATTTTGGACTCACAGCTGTCCATGGAGGCGCAGGTGAATTCTGTGTCCAGGGCAGCTGTCTACCAGCTCCATCTGGTACGCAGGCTGAGACCCTCCCTGCCCGCAGACTGTCTCGCCAGAGTGGTGCATGCTCTGGTTATCTCCTGCTTGGACTACTGCAATGTGCTCTACATGGGGCTACCTTTGAAGGTGACCCGGAAACTGCAATTAATCCAGAATGCGGCAGCTAGACTGGTGACTGGGAGCGGCCGCTGAGACCACATAACACCGGTCCTGAAAGACCTACATTGGCTCCCGGTACGTTTCCGGGCACAATTCAAAGTGTTGGGGCTGACCTTTAAAGCCCTAAACAGCCTCAGTCCAGTATACCTGAAGGAGCGTCTCCACCCCCATTGTTCAGCCTGGACACTGAGGTTCAGCTCTGAGGGCCTTCTGGCAGTTCCTTCACTGCGAGAAGCGAGGTTACAGGGAACCAGGCAGAGGGCCTTCTTGGTGGTGGCACCCATCCTGTGGAACGCCCTCCCAGCAGATGTCAAGGAAATAAACAACTATCTGACTTTTAGAAGACATCTGAAGGCAGTCCTGTTTAGGGAAGTTTTTAATGACTGATGTTTTTCATGTATTTTTAATCTTATGTTGGAAGCCGCCCAGAGTGGCTGGGGAAACCCAACCAGATGGGTGCGGTATAAACAATATATTATTATTATTTTATTTTAGTCCCTCATTCAGGCTATGGGTGATTGTCAAAGATGTGGATCTACATAACCTGAATGCCTTGTAGCCAGGAACATTCGGATTGCAACAAATGGAAGCTCAGAAATATCTCTAATTGTAGGAAATAGAAGTGGCTCATAGCACTATGTACGATGGGTGTAGCTCACCTTACACTGTAGGAAATGTAAATATGCCTTCATTGGAATAAAGGCCTTTAAAAAGATTATCTCCCAAGGTTTCCAGAGAGGTGATTTATTTACAGTCAGGTGTGTTGACTGAATAGGCCTGCATGCCCCCCCCCCCGAAAATAGCAGATTAAAAGATTAGTCATTAACCCAGTGACAACGCAGAATTGTTGCCAAAGTCTCACCTCAGCACCTTCTCTGGCACCTCACATTTCCGCTTCTGCCTCCTGCCCTGCCATCATCATGCTAAATTGTGCTGCCGTCAAGGTGAAAAAGTTGCCGTCTGGATGCAGCCCTAAATGCTTGGCACGCAGAACTGATCGGCGCTTTTGTATTTGCTGCAAAATTAATCTCTCCAGACGTATTCTGCATTGCAAATGAATGTAGGGGAAGTTGTGTTTTTACAAATGAGCAAACGATCTCTTTCAGGTCTGCGTGGCGCAGATTTTACGTGCCCTACAGGTGTTGGGAAACACGCCAGAGCTTCAAGCTGTTGCATTACGCCTGATGACATCTTTATGGGAGAAGCAGGTTGTCAAAAAGATTGAAAGCAATTAATCTCTGTCTCGAAAAATCACATTTTGGGGGAATAATTGATCGTGCTGCTGCCTCTTGCTTAACAGTGGCTGCTAGGAACGTTGTTGAGAGTGGCTGGGGCAAACCTGCCAGATGGGTGGGGTATACATAATAAAGTTGTTGTTGTTTGTTTGTTGTTGTTAAGAGCTAATCCTTCAGGCCACTCTAGGAGGGGAGTATGCAGAATAATTTGTTCTTGGAAGCTTTTACAGTACAGTCATACCTCGGAGGTTGAACAGAATCCGTTCCAGAAGTCCGTTCGACTTCCAAAATGTTTGGAAACCAAGACGCAGCTTCCGATTGGCTGCAGGAGGCTCCAGCAGCCAATCGGAAGCCACGTCAGACATTTGGGTTTCAAGGAACATTCGCAAACTGGAACAATCACTCAAAATGTTTGAGTCGCAAGGCGTTGGCCAACCAAGGTATGGCTGTACTGTTGTCGTATGTGTTCTGAGATACTGGGGAATTTTTAAATGAATGAATCTGTTTTTTAAAAAAACAAAAACCAAATTTTCATTGAATTACCAATGCCAGAATCCAGTAGTCTTGGAGTTCTCCTCTGCGCTTGGTTAGCAGGTGTTGTGGTCCATTCTCCCATGCATACTCTATGGTTGCCATATTTCAAAAAGTAAAAATCAACCCCAAAAGTGGTTTAGCTTTTTAGGAAGCCCCCAAAATTGTTGAGCTTTGTTTAGGAAAACCCGAAACTTAAGTGTGTGGTACCATTCGTAATTCTGGAGAGAACAGGGACAGCCCTTTTCTTCCCCAGTTCTCTGCATGACCTGCATCCCAATTGTGTGCTGGACTGGAGCAACTATTTGTAGAGCTTGATTCGCAGTAAATATATGTAGAGGTGAAATATCTGGTATATACTGCTATTCTTTAGCTGCGATCCCATTTGTGCTCCCTTCCAACTCTACTGCCCTATGAGTCTATAATAAGAAGATCCCTGCCTTTGCAGGGGGTTGTACTAGATCAGGCATTTCCAACAGATAGATCGTGATCTACCAGTAGATCACTGGATGCCTGCGGTAGATCACTGGTAGATCACTGGCTCCCCCCAAAGAAGCCGAACAACTGTGGCTCCCCTAAAAAAAGCTCATCATTTTACCTCCTCCCTGAAAAAACTCAACAATATTGACCCAACCCCCTCCCAAAATGGGCGTTCCTCCTTCCTAAAGAAAGCTCAACAACTTTGACCTGAACCCCCAAAAACGGGGTAGATCACTGCCAGTTTTTAACTCTGGGAGTAGATCGCAGTCTCTTGGGAGTTGGCCACCCCTGTACTAGATGATCCTCGTAGTGGCTTCCAACGTTACAATTCTATGATTCTATGAACAGAAACAGAATAGTGACTCTCACAACAGCCCTGCCAATTAAGTCCATGTTATCATCACTCATATTGCAGATGGGCAGGAAAAAATGATCCGGCAACAGGCCATCAAACTGGGGATTCCAACCCATTGGCCTAGACCAGACATGCTCAACTGGTCGACCACAATCGAGATCCCCTGGGTGATCCTGGTCGATCTCGGGATTAAATAAAGTGGGCAAGGAATGTGGCTGCCCCCCGCCCCCAGTGCTAGGTCCCTCCGGTGCCGCAGCAGCAGCAGGGGAAGCTGGGCCAGGCAGCAAGCGCAAGTAAGCGCAACGTGTGCGAGTGTTTGCGTGGGTCAGGCTGTTGATCGATTTTCAACAACTCTGGGCAATCTTCCCCTGCTTCCACTTAGCCACCACCTTCCACCCATCCACCCCAATCATGCTCCTCCTCCCTCCAATGCCAATGCCAGTTTTTTTTAATACTGGGAGTAGATCACAGTCTCTTGGGAGTTGGACGTGCCTGGCCTAGACAATACTGATCTATCTCAGGTTGTAAGGATTAATGAAATACTGCATGTGACCAGGGCCGGCGCGTCCATTAAGGCGAACTAGGCAGTTGCCTAGGGCGCCAAAATGGAGGGGGCGCTGGCCAGCCTGCCCCTCGCCCCCCACCGCCACCCGGTGCCGCCCCAACCAGCGGCGAAAACCGCGGCGGCGCGGGGCGCCCGGCCGGCAGGGGGCGGGGCACCTTACGTCACGCGCAATGACGTCATGTGGCCCACCCCCTCGCCTAGGACGCCAAAATCCCTAGCACCGGTCCTGCATGTGACATCACTGGCGGAGGAAGAGGGGGCAGGAGGAGTGCAGCGCCCCCAGCACCACAATCCCGGTTGGGTGCCATCGTGGCTGGCCCCCCGTGCTGGGCGCCCTGCCCCCACAGGCAGCATGCCACACCCCTAGGCCGTGTGCCATACCCCTGCGGGCGGCATGCCACGCCCCCGGGACACGCGCCAGCCATGCCCCCGCCTGCTCTCCACCCCCGGTGCCGGAGCATGAAGCTCCACCACTGTGTGACATGCTTTCAACACTTTACGACCGTAGTTCTGTGGACGCTTGCTGTCTTTCTAGGTTTGCTTAAGTTGCAGTATATTAACTACAGATCTACATGAAATCACATCTTAATATGCTTTCCAGCAGGGGGCGCGGCACTTTGCAATGTAAATGACTTTAGGGAGCTGCATAAAATAGAATATTATCCTGGTAAATTTAAATTGCTAAACCCTTCCATCAAATTATTTTTAGGATCGTGTTTACCCAGAACTGCAGCGATTCATGGCGATGTCGGATATGGCTTCCTTATCCATTGGCAAAAATACTCAGTGGGAGAAAGTGATTGCCAAAGCTGCTTCTATCAGAGATATATGCAAGCAAAGGTAAACAAAAAGTTGTTTTTTAGGATTAAGTTTGCCCAGAATTGCAGAGATTTGTGTGTGTCATTGGATTCTTGATGCTGAACCTGGGGTCTGGTGGCTCCCCATTGCAGTTACATTTTCTGGAGGGCAACACAGGGTAGTTTTTAGAAAAAGAAGATGAAATTATTACTTGTTTGGGTTTGGTCCAACAACGGATTCAGGTTCACATTTTGGGATTTAAGCCATTATTCCGTTGTTCAGTACAACTTTGCAAGACTATATAGATCAGGCACGTCCAACTTCCAAGAGACAGCGATCTACTCCCACTATAAATAAACTGGCAGTGATCTACCCATTGGATTGACCAGTTTTTTGGGGGAGGAATGACCAGAGTTGTTGGGCTTTTTTGGGTGAGGATGAGCCAAAGTTGTTCAGCTTCTATTTTTGGGGTGGGGGACCAATCAGGTTCCCGCGATCGGCCATGATCTATCACAGACACCCCGCGATCGACTGGTAGATCGCGATCGACCGGTTGGACATGCCTGATATACAGTAGATCATTGGATAGAAGCAACCATTTGAGCCTATAATTACACTTTTAGGTACAGTAGATTAGAACAAGTAATGCTGACCAAGTTCCATAAAATAGCAGGAAATATATTAATAGTTGATTGTTAAAAATTGGAATAAAAACATTTATCACTGGAGGAATGGTGAAGAAGGATATGGACCTTTCCTTCTGAGCCACTATGGACTGTCTGTGCTTAAGCCTCTGATAAAAATTAAAATTATTATTTTTTCTTACCTGCACTGATGATAGTCATTGTTTGGATGGGGAGCTTTTATCCATTTCTGCAGTCACACAATCAATCAATCAATCATAAAACGAAAAACAAGCCACAGTCACAAAAATGAAAAAGCCACACAAACAAAAATGCAAAAAATAGCAAAAACAAAAGCACCAAATATCACCTCAGAACCCTGCATTCAAAACAGAAGACTTTAATTAGGATGGAGGGGACTTAAATTTGCTGCTTTAGGGTAAAACGGGAGCAAATAAGCCTTAATTACTATGCAGGCGACTCAAATTAGCTGCGCAACAGTGAAAACGGAGGCTCAGGAGCACGTTCAGCTTCCAAGGCAAAGTTCGAAAACTGGAACACCTACTTCCGGGTTTGCAGCGTTCGGGTTCCGAGTTGTTCGGGAACTAAGCTGTTTGAAAACCGAGGTCCCACTGTATCTGTTTGCTTTCTCTCTTTATGGCGAAAGGAAATATCTTTGCTGTTTGGAGAATGTTAAGACGTGGAACTCAGCCAAGTCCAGTTTTTCTTCTTCTTTCTAATGGAATATTCTGTAACTACCAAAGCTGATTCTTGCATTTGATTAGGCCTTACCAACACGGAGCGGATATGTTGGCTGCCATTTCCCAGGTGCTGAATGAATGCACGAAGCCTGACCAGGCCACTCCTGCTGTCCTCGTGCTGCAAGGTCTCCACGCCCTTTGCCAGGCAGAGGTAAGCTTCCCAGAGCTCCGCAGGTTCTCCTTTCTCCTTCGCTTTGCATGTTTTGTTCACCTTGGCTTCCGAGGAGCTGCCGTTGGGATAGAATGCCGTATCCCCTCCTGGTTAAAAAACAAGCCTCTCTGTTTTCCTCATTCATTAGTCATCCGCAGAGGCATGCAATGTGGCTGTTTTACTTCTCCAGATAATAAGTTGCACTGAGACCTGCCAGCGACGTGATTGTCATTTTATGACTAATTTATAGATCTCAGAGGAAAGAGAATTCTTCCCAAAGCATTATATTCCCTCCCTCCATTCTCTGTACAAGGTAAACACAAAGATCTTTTCAGCATGTCTCTTGCAGAGATGTGTACTGGTGCTTATGATCTAAATATTATTATTGTTATCTGTACTTCCAGGCCACTCTCTTCTTCTTCTTCTTCTTCTTCTTCTTCTTCTTCTTCTTCTTCTTCTTCTTCTTCTTCTCATCTACCTGGAATGTCTTATCTTTGAGGCCAAGATTTGGGGGGATAAAATAATAATAATAATAATAATAATAATAATAATAATAATAATAATAATTTATTATTTATACCCCGCCCATCTGGCTGGGTTTCCCCAGCCACTCTGGGCGGCTTCCAACAGAGCATTAAAATACAATAATCTATAAAACATTAAAAGCCTCCCTAAACAGGGCTGCCTTCAGATGTCTTCTAAAGGTCTGGTAATTGTTGTTCTCTTTGACATCTGAAGGGAGGGCGTTCCACAGGGCGGGCGCCACTACCGAGAAGGCCCTCTGCCTGGTTCCCTGTAACTTGGCTTCACGCAGCGAGGGAACCGCCAGAAGGCCCTCGGCGCTGGATCTCAGTGTCCGGGCTGAACGGTGGGGGTAGAGATGCTCCTTCAGGTATACAGGACCGAGGCCGTTTAGGGCTTTCAAGGTCAGCCCCAACACTTTGAATTGTGCTCGGAAACGTACTGGGAGCCAATGTAGGTCTTTCAAGACTGGTGTTATGTGGTCTCGGCGGCCGCTCCCAGTCACCAGTCTAGCTGCCGCATTCTGGATTAGTTGTAGTTTCCGGGTCACCTTCAAAGGTAGCCCCACGTAGAGCGCATTGCAGTAGTCCAAGCGGGAGATAACTAGAGCATGCACCACTCTGGAGAGACAGTCCGCGGGCAGGTAGGGTCTCAGCCTGCGTACCAGATGGAACTGTTATCTTCATAGCTGCAGCTCTTTCCTCTGTCCTCAGTGTGCATGGTTTGCAAAGCCGACAGTTTGTGGACTTTGATATGCGCATGATGGATGCAGCCTTCCAGGCATCAGAACACAGTGCCCAAAATAGCAGGACTTGTTTTGGGGCAACATTTTTTTTAACTTACCGTCTCTCTTCAAATAAATTAGTCACATTTAAAACATTTGAAGCTTAGGTTTGCAAGTTTGCAAAACACTGATCTAGATGGTGATTTGGGGGGCGGGGTGCTTGCATGTATAAGAAGTATGCTGAAAACCAAGACATCATTGTTTTAATTTTCAAGTTTCCGTTGCAGCTGAGATGCTGAAGCTAAAATCATAAAAGGATGCCGTGGTGTTTTATAAACACTTGCCACTTAAGAAGATCCCCGAGGGGGAAGGCACACTGGAGGAGTTGCCTCTTGGAGCCTTTTTGAGAACATTTGTAGCACAAGATCTAAAAAGCAAACTCACGGAATAACTTTCAGCTTGAGTTAAATATAATGGTTTATATATATTATTAGAATATAATGGATTACATGAAGCAGGAAACGCAGCAGATGAATTACTCATGTTGCTCCCGAGTCCTGGGCTTGCTTTGGGGTGATTTATGAAGACGGCGAAATCTTTTTGTGCTTTTGTATAATGGAGCCTTTTAATGAGACTTACAGTGCTCACTGGCTTGCATGTCAGGCCTGGATATTATACACCGCAGCTCTTGCCAAGACCACATCTACTAATTCTTGGCAAATCTTTTGTTTTCGCCCCCGCCCCCAGCAAAATTCAACAGAAGCCAGCATACTTTCTGTGAGCCTATGCATCCTGCTTCATAATAGATTTCATGTGTGAAATGCGTCAGGCAAGCCAAGTAAGATTCAAAGATGAAAAGACTCCGCATAGTTTGGAAGGAGTTTTGTTTTGTTTCTGCTCCGTCCTTTTTTCTCTGGAAGCAATTCTGTGCCGTATACTCCCTGATTCCACATTTATTAGGCTTTGACTAAAGAGAGAGAACTTGCGGGGCAGAATAGCACAGGGGAAATTATGAAGATGACAAATTATGCCGGTTAGTGAATTTGACAACTAAAAGAAAATGGCTCCTTGGGCATTCTTAAAATAACTTGGCTATTAAAGCTGAAGTGTTGTGTTTCTTTCTCCCCACAAAAGCAGACATGCAGCTGTTTCTCCCCCCTTTTCTGGAAAATATTTCCTCCGAGGATTTACAATGCAACCTTGCAAGATTTTATATTCCTTTATGCTTCCGAGTAGGGTTGGGTGTGCCGTTTAAGGAGGGTAGCAGCCTAGGACCACGTTCTTCAGGAACCCCAATATTTCTGATTATTATGAAGCATGCAAAATGACCACAGCATTTGCTCCGTAAAGTTGGCCTTTGAACTTGCTGTGAATCTTTCCCTCTGATGTTGATGTATCTTTCCCCCTTTCCTCCCCCAAAGTGAAGCTGAACTGGGAGCCTTGCTTTACAGCTATTCAGTGCCTCCAACTTCAGAATGCAATTACGTCCTGAAAATTGAATGCATGCAGTTGCAAATTGCATGGGCAGTTATTGCATACTTCCAGGAATACAGATCTCTCTGCTGGGACTGTTTGCCCCTCTGTCTCAATCTTCTTACAGTAGAAGAAGAAGAGTTTGGATTTGATATCCCGCTTTATCACTACCCGAAGGAGTCTCCAAGCGGCTCACATGCTCCTTTCCCTTCCTCCCCTACAACAAACACTCTGTGAGGTGAGTGGGGCTGAGAGACTTCAGAGAAGTGGGACTGGCCCAAGGTCACCCAGCAGCTGCATGTGGAGGAGCGGAGACGCGAACCCGGTTCACCAGATTACGAGTTTACCGCTCTTAACCACTACACCACACTGGCTCTCCAATAGATCTTGCAAAGAAAGGAGCTGGAGTTGCACTCTTTGCAGAGCATCAAAACGTTTCTCCCTTTTTAGCTGCTCCCACTGAACAGCTGATGGACCAGAGGGGATGCAAAGGGCAGGATAAAATCTGGCAGGCAGTATATGACCTGTGTGTGCTACTGGCATAGCCCATCCTAATAAGCTTAAGAACAGAGAATGAAGCTCACCTGTGTAAAAGTCAGTGGAAGCCATAGGCCACAACTGATGGAAGTTGGCTACAGATCAAAGTTGTGACTGATACCTGGCATCTCTTGGAACCTGGAAGGACAGAAGCCGTTAGACAGAAGGCAGAATTTCTTTGTCCGGTGCAGTAACCTTATTGGGACGCAGCTGTGGGATGTATAACACTGGTGCAGTCAATCACAACATTCCTAGAGTGTACACAAAGGGGACTTGGTCCTCCAGGTAGAGTTTCCTGTGCCAAGACTGAAATCACTTCCTTTGTGTGACCAGAAGTGGGAGTGGCCTTACCTGTAGCTATTCAAAGATACAGGTGAGCTGCTACTCTCCCTCTCTTCCCACCAGGACTCCGAGGATGCAACATCTCAGGAGATGCTCTCTTGGCTTCCAGCCAAGAGAGGCCCACATGGAGCCTTTCTCCCTTAAGGGGAATCTCCACATGTAAATACATTTAATCTAAGCTAGCCTGCCTTCTGAGACTGCCTGTATGAGCTTGGAATGTCTGTAAGTAAAAGCTTTATACTTTTATAAGCTTATGTGTCGTGTATTTTCTTTTAAGAGGGAACCAGGGGAAATATGTGCCAGGATCTGCCTTGTTCTAGAAGTTCATAGGAACTTAAACGCCACGCTTTGCTGCGCTTTATTGGGGATGAGAAACTCTGCTAGTTTGGAGCTTGTTAGCACAAGCTGGGATAGGGAATATTAATCAATATTCCCTCATCCACATTCCCTCTCATCTCCCACAAAGGGTTTTGAGGCCCAGAACTGCGTATTTTGTGTATTTTTAAAGGATTGCTTTGGATTGTGATTTTTGGCAGAGTAGAATTTTTCTGTTTGTACTTCCTGGTAAGCACATGGTCTTTTGTTCTCCATTGTGCTGTGAAAGGGGGATTAGCGACCCCTCCCCTCCCTCAGAGCTCACAGACCTCAGAGGCAGTGAAGATTAGTTTGCATTTTGAGATTTTTAAGTTTTGATTTTTGAATTTTAACCATTTTTGGGAATTTTTGAAATTTTTTAAATTTTTTAAATTTTTGAGGATTAAGATGGCAAGCTCAGGATTTGATAGTGAAGCAAGATCAAGCTTTATGCTGCTGAATGATCGTAACTTTGTGCAATGGAAGCAGCGCCTTTTAGTGCATCTTGGTGCAAAACAAGTGCTTAAAGCGGTGAAAGATCCCAAACCTGATTTTGCTGATTTAACCAAGAAAGCAGATTGGGAAAGGCAAGATGCAGAAGCTAAACACATAATTTTGTGCAGTTTGAAAGATGAGCATTTATCTCTGATTGACTATGAAAGTGATGCATCTCAGATTCTAAAGGATATTGAGAGGGTTTATGCACAATCATCAGAGAACTCTTATAGACATTTGTTGGATAAACTGCTGAAGTTAAAGATGAATTCTAGAGAACAATTTACAGGGCATTTTAAGGACTTTAATGAAATTGTTCAAAGGATTGCCCTAACTCCCAGAGCTTTTGATGATGCAACCAAAGTGACTTTTATGCTGGCATCATTAGGAGAAGAATTTACTTCATTTAAGAGTATAATGGACCACACAAGAGATTTGACTTTTAATGAACTAGCAAATCACTTAAGAGAGGAATGCAGAGATTACCTTGATTCTCCGCAAAGGAATCCAAGGAGGGACACAAGTTATGTTTCTAAACAATTTCCCAAGTCTAAGGAAGTGTCCAAAGATATAATATGCCATAACTGCAATTTAAAAGGGCACATTGCAAGGAGTTGCCAGAAGCCCAAGAATAAGTCCCGCCCCTTTCAACCAAAAGGTGAAAAGAAGGGGGGTCACGAGCGTACATTTCTACTGCAAGAAAAGAGTTTAAATGTGCAAAGAAATGAAAGGAAAAGTGACCAATTTATTTTAGATTCGGGAGCCACAAGCCATTTTGCGCATAAACGAGAATATTTCAGAGAAATTAATGATAGTGAATGGACTGAAATCCAGATTGCTGATGGAAATGTTCTAAAATCACAAGGTGCAGGTTCAATGCGTTTGAAATTCAAGGTGAACAATGAATCTCTTGAAACAACTGTGCCTAACGTTCAATATGTCCCAGAATTGAATTGTAACTTGCTTAGTGTGTCTGCTTTAGACAAGAAAGGTTTCAAGGTTACATTTGCCAATGGAGAATGCAATGTAACGAAAAATGATGAGGTTTATGCTCAAGGGAAACTAATCAATGGTGTTTATGAGATTAACGTTTCAGAAAACCAATCAGCACAAGTCGCCCAATCCAAGCAGAAGCATGAAGCAGATCTGGAGCTCTGGCATCGAAGACTGGGTCACCGGGATATCAGAGTCATCCAGGAACTGCAGAATGGAGATCTTGTGAGAGGTCTACAGGTAAACAAAAGTAACACACCCACACCAAAGTGTATAACTTGTGTAAGTGAAAAAGGAGTCAAACCTTCTTTCCCACGTTGTGCAGAAAAGAGAAGCACAAAAGTTCTGGACATTGTGTACACTGATTTAGCTGGACCTATGAATATACCTTCCTTAGGAGGAAATAAGTATATTTTGATATTTTTGGATGATTATTCAAGGTTTTGTGTGGGATACCTTCTCAAAGAGAAGAGTGAAACAGTGGAATTGTTCAAGCAATACGTAAGCATGGTCAAGAACAAATTCCATCGAGCACCCACCACCCTAATGTCCGATAATGGTGGGGAGTTTTGCTCACGTGAAATGGAAGCCTTCATGGCTCAGGAAGGCATAGCACATGTGACCACAGTAAGCTACACACCTCAACAAAACTCTATTGCTGAGAGGAAATTTAGGTCCATCCTAGAGATGACAAGGTGTATGCTAAAAGGATCCAACTTGTCGAAGAAACTTTGGGGTGAGGCAGCAAATACTGCGATTTATATACAGAATAGGCTGCCAACAAAAGGCACAGAGCGCACGCCATTTGAACTTTGGCATGGAAGAGTCCCAAATTTGTCACACATACGTGTATTTGGAAGTTTGTGCTATTACCACGTGCCCAAGGAGCACAGACACAAACTTGACTCCAGAGCAAAGCCTGGTATCCTAGTTGGATACGCTTCTGGAGGAAAAGGCTACAGAGTTGTGGACTTACAAACAGGGAAAACAAGTTCACATCACGTGATTCATTTTGAGGAGTATGAAAAGGCTGACACAAGGAACACAGCAATTGACTGTTCCAATGAGCCACCAACAGAGGAGTTTGTAAGTTTTCCTTTTGAAGCCATACCAGAAACTAATCCACCTCCTAGTATTGTACCTCCTAGTGTTGTAGCACCCCCTACAGATGACACCCCAGAAGACGCGGAGGACCAGATGTCAGAAGGCTCCAGAGACGAAGAGGACCCGTATGCAGGGATGCCGCCATTGGAAGGAGATGAGGAAGCTGATGCGGTTCAACAAGAGCCAGAGGTCAGACGTTCCTCCAGGTCCAACAGAGGCGTTCCACCACTACGACTGTCCTACTTTGCAGGGTCGGCGCCACCACAGGAACCTTCCACGTGGGAACAGGTTCAACGGTTGCCAGCTGCTGAGGCCAGTCTCTGGAAGCAAGCCGCGCAGGAAGAGATGGATGCACTGCATCGCAACAAGACCTGGACCCTGACAGAGCTACCTCCTGGTAAGAAGGCAATTGGGTCCAAGTGGGTGTTCAAGCTTAAGAAGGGGTCAGAAGGGGAGGTGCAACGCTACAAAGCTAGGCTTGTAGCACAAGGATTTTCACAACAGTATGGCGAAGACTATGATCAAGTATTTGCGCCTACAGTGCGATACAGCAGTGTTAGATTACTTCTAAGTATTGCAGCATCTAAAGGCCTATCAGTCCGTCATGTCGACATAGCAACAGCTTTTCTTCATGGGACGATTTCTGAACAGATTTATATGAAGCAGCCCAAAGGCTTTATCAAGCAAAATGAGGCACATCTTGTATGTAAACTTCAGAAAGGAATTTACGGTTTGAAACAAGCTGCAAGAGCATGGAACCAGAAATTACATGAAATGCTGGTTCAGCTTGGGTACAAGCAGTCAACAGCTGACAAGTGCCTGTACACTAAGAACAGAAATGGACAATTCTCTTACATTCTGGCTTTTGTCGATGATTTATTAATATCAACGTCCAATGACAGAGACTATAAAGACATAGTCAGACATCTCAACAAAGAGGTGGAAGTAAAGGAATTGGGACTTGTCCAGTATTACTTGGGAATTCAAATTGAGAGAGAAGAGGACGGCTCATTTCTTCTCAGCCAGAAGCAGAAGATAATAGAACTGATAGAAAGCATGCAGATGCAAGGTGCACACCCTGTCGCGACACCCATGGCCACAGATTTTCTAAAGAATCAGCAAGATTCGAAGCTGCTGCCAGACAACAGCGAATACAGGTCAGCGATTGGTAAACTTTTGTATTTGGTTACTACCAGCAGACCTGACATAGCAAGTGCAGTGGGGATCCTAAGCAGAAAAGTGAGTTCTCCCACTGAACATGACTTGGGTGGGGTCAAGAGGGTGGTGCGTTACCTCAAGGGTACAATGAATTGTAAATTAAAATTGCCAGCTGTAAGGGACCCTAAGTTGGTTGGGTACAGTGATGCAGACTGGGCTGGGGATAAGGCGGATTACAAATCCACAAGTGGTTATGTTTTTATGTTTGGAAATGCACCTATCATATGGGGCAGTTATAAACAGAAATGTGTAGCCTTATCGTCCACAGAGAGTGAATATATTTCAGCTTCGGAAGCATGCAGAGAAATCATCTGGCTGGATCAACTCCTGACAGACTTTGGTTTGCCGAGAAAAGGACCTGTCAGCTTGATGGAGGACAATCAAGGCTGCCTGCAGCTAGCGCAAACCGAAAAGTTCCTTGCACGTTCAAAACACATTGGGGTCAGGTATCACTTCATTCGCCAGATGATCCAAGATGGACTAGTAGAAATGTCCTACTGTAATACTCAGGAGATGACTGCGGACATTCTCACGAAACCCTTGCCACGAGAGAGTTTCCAGAACCTGCGTGTCAAGCTGGGACTCTGGGTGGTTGAATAAAGTTGTTTTATGTTTGTTAAATGTTGTTCAGACTGAGAAGGGGTTTGTGGGATGTATAACACTGGTGCAGTCAATCACAACATTCCTAGAGTGTACACAAAGGGGACTTGGTCCTCCAGGTAGAGTTTCCTGTGCCAAGACTGAAATCACTTCCTTTGTGTGACCAGAAGTGGGAGTGGCCTTACCTGTAGCTATTCAAAGATACAGGTGAGCTGCTACTCTCCCTCTCTTCCCACCAGGACTCCGAGGATGCAACATCTCAGGAGATGCTCTCTTGGCTTCCAGCCAAGAGAGGCCCACATGGAGCCTTTCTCCCTTAAGGGGAATCTCCACATGTAAATACATTTAATCTAAGCTAGCCTGCCTTCTGAGACTGCCTGTATGAGCTTGGAATGTCTGTAAGTAAAAGCTTTATACTTTTATAAGCTTATGTGTCGTGTATTTTCTTTTAAGAGGGAACCAGGGGAAATATGTGCCAGGATCTGCCTTGTTCTAGAAGTTCATAGGAACTTAAACGCCACGCTTTGCTGCGCTTTATTGGGGATGAGAAACTCTGCTAGTTTGGAGCTTGTTAGCACAAGCTGGGATAGGGAATATTAATCAATATTCCCTCATCCACATTCCCTCTCATCTCCCACAGCAGCAACGTCAAGATGGTGCTGTGGTACAGTAAAGATAAGGCCAGCTCTTTATTTCTCCTGCTAGCCGAGAGGAAGGTTCCTAGACCTTGCTTCCAGACCCCCCCATTTGAAACGTCAGGTGCTTCGCAATCCTTCATTCTCCGCATCCTTGCTAGTTGAAAAAGCCATTTTTGGCACCTCCAGATGAGCGGAAAGTTTGTGTAGCTGCAATGTCTTGGAGGGAAATGGATGCAAAGCAAGTTCCGTGATAGAACCAGTGGTTGATTGCTCCTGGAAAACAAATGCTCCAGTGTTAGCACTGAGAACTGGATACAATCCGTTTACCCTGGATAAAGTAAATAAATCTTCTAATGATTCATACCTCGAATCGTGCATGGAAGCATTCAGAAGGAGACTGGCAATCACCCCGAGACTGGCGAAGTTAAAACCTTATTAATCCTTAGAGATGGAAATGATCTATTCATCCCAAAACAGCAACAAAGGACGGGACAATGGGCACAGAGTTTAAAACAAACTTACAAAGAGGGCTTGCACCCGAAGCCTTTGAACACTGTCTGGAGCTACAAAGATGCTTTCTGGTCAGCAACTGCTCTGTTGTGTCACAGCTAATCGGTGTCCCCCCCAGATTGTGGAGCCAAAGCCCTTTCATCTTCCGCGGTTCCTAGAGGGTGTTGTGCTCTCGAATAACAGCAATATACAATTGAGCAATAACTATCGAGACTCGGGGCATTTCCTGGGGATTCATGACCGAGGGAAAGAGTTCACCGCAGGCCGTTTATCACAAGGCAGAACCGGCTGTTCCCCCGGAAATGCCCCATGCCAAGATCATTAGTGCTGTTATTACCTTTGCATTTGTTTACTTTTTCAAAAACTTAGGTTGAGAGGAAAGCATAATTTTGTTTCCCTGCGGTTTTCTTTGCACCGCTACGGGGTAGCCGGCTCTCAATGGGGCCGCTGCTGCGTTTCATTATTCCAGAGAATTCGTTTCTTGCAGAAGGAGCCAATCAGATGTCTAGAATTTCACTCTTGTTAAGGGTATAAAGATAATTTATTATGGAAATGCTCTCCAGTGTAGTCGAGAGCCCCCAAGAAGCTAACTAGAATGGCCAGCTGTGTACAGTGATTTTTTTAAATCAAGTGTGGATTTTCGCATTACATTCCAGCGATGTTGCACTTAAATCGGCGGGAGGCTGGGAGGGCGAAGAGACCGTGTTCAAGGATGCTGTGTTTAAAAAGTGGCCGTATTTTTCACGTTGCTGAGACTGCACTTTTATTTCCAGTTTACGGAGTTATTATTTGGGGCGTTTGTTAATGTAGGCATTGGAATGCGAGACATGATGAGCCGCCATCTTGCAGGATGAAAGTGCCTTCAATTTGGCTGATGTAGAAGACTGTTTAAAGTTTTTTTTAAAAAAGTAACAACAACAATTTTATTATTTTTATGCCGCCCATTTGGCTGGGTTGACCCCAGACGGCTACCACTTTCTGCCCTGCAAAGTAAAGCTGTCACAGAGTTGGATGACAAAAGCCTGGCCAAGAACACTAGTTACAATAGTTTTTGGGATTAATGGCACTCTAATCCAGATCAATTTGCTGGTGAGCAGGATGGAAGGGGAATCTTCTTTTGCCTGCTAGGCAGGAGCGAAAGTGGGTAGAACAGCTCCAGCAGCAGTGAGGACATCACGACCAGGGCTGGATTTACGTATAAGCTAAACAAGCTCTAGCTTAGGGCCCCACTGTCTTGGGGGCCCCCAAAAAAATTAAAGGGGGAAAAACCCTGGATGTACATTTCCAAAATATAAGATAAAAAACAAATAAAATAAAACCTACATCCAGCAACAGTGTTTTGTGTTGTGTCGGCTCCTATGATGTAAGCCATGGGCCCCGCCTGCTAGCCTGCTCCCTCAAATATCACTGGTTTGCTCCTTTCTATATATATACCTGAAGGAGCGTCTCCACCCCCACCATTCAGCCCGGACACTGAGATCCAGCGCCGAGGGCCTTCTGGCGGTTCCCTCACTGCGAGAAGCGAAGCTACAGGGAACCAGGCAGAGGGCCTTCTTGGTGGTGGCACCCTGTGGAACGCCCTCCCATCAGAGGTCAAAGCAATAAACAACCACATGACCTTTAGAAAACACCTGAAGGCAGCCCTGTTCAGGGAAGTTTTTAATTTGTGATATTTTGGTGTATTTTTATATTTGCTGGAAGCCGCCCAGAGTGGCTGGGGAGACCCGGCCAGATGGGTGGGGTACAAGTAATAAATTATTATTATTATTATTATTATTATTATTATTATTATTA
This sequence comes from Darevskia mixta, assembly GCA_034641385.1. Taxonomy (NCBI): domain Eukaryota; kingdom Metazoa; phylum Chordata; class Lepidosauria; order Squamata; family Lacertidae; genus Darevskia; species Darevskia mixta. The sequence continues at coordinate 24,104,076 of JAWWNH010000017.1, forward strand.
TTATATAGGATGCCGGCATTCTGCATGGACTGCTTGCATGGCAACATGTGGCATGCAGCTGCAGACTGCAGTGCAGCCCAGTTGAATGCAGGTCCAACTGTTGTACCTGTTATCTAATATTAAAGAGTGCTTGTAGACTGATGATCAGGCAGCATAGACCAGGCATAGGCAGACTCAGCCCTCCAGCTGTTTTGGGACTACAACTCCCATCACCCCTAGCTAACAAGACCAGTGGCCAGGGATGATGGGAATTGTAGTCTCAAAACATCTGGAGGGCTGAGTTTGCCTATGCCTGGCCTAGAATAAGGCTATGAGTCTTATCCCTACTGATACTGCTTTTCATTATGCATTTCCTTCTTTTAGGTGGTGTGTGAATGGCCACCTCAATTCAAAGACCTTCTTTTGGTCTGTTTATTCATAAATTTTCCAAATACAGTCGTACCTTGGTTCTCAAATGTAATCAGTTCCGGAAGTCTGTTCAACTCCAGAAACGTTCGAAAACCAAGGCGCGGCTTCTGATTGGCTGCAGGAGCTTCCTGCACTCAAGCTTTTGACTTTTGGCTTCTGGAAAATGTTCGAAAACCGGAACACTTCCGGGTTTTCGGCGTTCAGGAGCCAAAACGTTCAAGAGCCAAGATATGACTGTATAAAATATAAATTGGTCAAACATTTTCCAGTCTACATTCCCTTGACAGTCTACTTCCCTTCCACGGTTTCCTTAAATTATCTATTGCCGCTGCATATTATAAATACTTTATTCCTCCTTTACTCAACCTTATTCTCAGAATCCCTTTTACCTGCTGGCGTTTTAACATGTTTACATTTTTTTAAAAAAAATAATCTACAAATATTTCCCAATCCTCCTTGGAGGTTGTGTCTTCTTGTTCTCTAATTTTGCCAGTTAAACTTGCTCATCCAGCATGTTCCATTGATAGGGACGTAACACCATCCATTTCAACGGCCACCCCTTTTTCGTAGGCAGTGCCACCCTCTCGCCATTTGGGGGCATAGAATTCTCTCGCTGCAGTCATTGCATAAAGAAACAAGCTCCTTTGATTCTTCGGCACCTTAAATTCAAAGACCTTCTAAATCCTGTATTTGGTCTTGACATAAAATACAATAGCGTTTGAGGCTTAACAATCTAAAGTGTGCATTTTTTTCAGGACATAACACGGCTCGCCTGACTCTGTGGCCCTCACCAGCTGAATTTATTCATAGTAAAGACATTTGGAAAATGCACATTACTTTTCCATATTGATTTTTTATATCTTTCTCAACTATAGTATAAAGTCAGAGAATGGGAACATTTCATACAATCGACATTTGTTTCCCCCCCGTCACAGGGTAAATTGATCTATCATTTCTCCCGTTAATTTGTAAATGCATATTTATGATCCCATTGAAACACTGAGTCTGTCTCTCTCTCTCTCTCTCTCTCTCTCTCTCTCTCTCTCTCTCTCTCTCTCTCCTCTCTCTCACTTCTGCAGATGAATCATTCTCTCTAATTCTTGAGAATAGTATTCCTGAAAGTGGGGGTGGAGAAGTGTCATTTTCACTCAACATATAATCAGATTAAGTTTCAGTAGCTGTCATTATTAGTTACACTGGAATTGTATTCACGGATCTGCCTGTTCGTTAAAAGGATTTAACTCAATAGGCATTCCTGAAAGCTTTTTCTTTACAGTTTTTGAAATGGTCCCCTAAAGTGTTTTCACAACCTCTGAAGTGGCTGCTTAATTCGGCAATTACTTTTCTGATGCCCAGTATGCTGATTCTATTTCCCCCCCCTTTTTACCCCAATATATATATATATATATATATATACACACACACATATATATATATAATATTGCTACACTGAATTTCATCAAGCAATTCCCGTTATGGAATGAGCTTCACAGGGATGCTGTCAGTTTGTTTCTGTGCACAAATAAATATTTGATTCATCCATTTGGCGAAGGCACATCTACAACTTTGCTCCTAACGTTGTATACATTATGAAACTTTCTCCAGCATTGACTTCCTTGCTTTTGAATATAAAGCAGATGTGAGACTCGTAACATGGCCCCCTGGTAAATCTTGGCTTGACCTTTGACTTGAGGACTTGCAACTGTTGAAGGAATTTATTTTCTGCGGCATTCGACTCATCATCCATCTAGGCACCCATTGCTATCGCAATGTAAACTCGAACAATGCAGAGCAATAGCAGATAACTAATCCTGGCAGAATATAGAGCGATGTCTGAAAAGTTGAAATTCTTGAAAGGAACTTTGTGCACTTATGTCAAAGATGGATCACAGGGGGATCCATTGAAGTCTTCATTACAATGGTTTGCTCCCTACAGAGTTGGGGATCTTGGAAAACCAGGAGACACACTTATGGGAGAGAAGAAGGGAGCACTCAGCATTCATGTCTGTGATGCAAAAGATTTGATTGTCAGATTCATTCATTCCTGCTATGACCTTATGTGTGGTGGACTTAGCTCGTTGCAATGGATCGGTCTGGCAGCTCTGTAAACTTCCTTGTGTTCCTTGAAAGGTTCAACTATTTGTGGCATGAATGGAAGATGGAATAGCAACAAGCCTATCTCCACTAGTTCTAATGTCTATAATTCTAAAATTAGCATTGTTTCTACTGTTACGGAGAGAAGGCATTGATGCTTTAATTCCAGTAACAACATGAAACCTTCAAGAGCAAACATTAGCATGAGAGAGAGAGAGAGAGATAGAAAAAGAAAGAAAGAAAGAAAGAAAGAAAGAAAGAAAGAAAGAATTGGGGAGAGAACTCTTAAAATGTTGAATTGGTACTGAGTTAAAGTTCTTCATCCAAATGTTCACATTAAGCAAGGGAATTTCAGTAATGTTGCTTAGATTATGTTAGCTGCTTAAGGGTCTCTTACTAAACAGTGATCATAAAACAAACAAGGACAGTACTTACAAGGCTTTGAGATCTATTTAGTTTTTGGAATTCACTCTTTTATGCCATATTGTTCCGAAAGACTGAGTTACAAGGCATATCGCATCTGATGAAGGAGACCCTAGACCCTGGAAGCTTTGTAATAAATTTGTGAGTCTTCTAAGGTAGCACAATGCAGGTTGGGTGGTCCTTGCCTGTGGAGTTTTGCTGCTCTAGATTCACAGCCTTCAGCTTTCAGAAGGTCTTCTGCTGCCTTATACCTGACACTGCCTCCCAACACACCTGTGTGATGATGCTCCCTGCTTCAAAACCTTCAAATCCTTCCTAAAAGCTTGCCTTCCTGTAAATCCTTGGCCCCATGGCCTGCTGTAGTGTGTGTAGTGTGTGTAGCCAGTGTGGTGTAGTGGTTAAGAGCGGTAGACTCGTAATCTGGGGAACCGGGTTCGCGTCTCTGCTCCTCCACATGCAGCTGCTGGGTGACCTTGGGCTAGTCACACTTCTCTGAAGTCTCTCAGCCCCACTCACCTCACAGAGTGTTTGTTGTGGGGGAGGAAGGGAAAGGAGAATGTGAGCCGCTTTGAGACTCCTTCGGGGAGTGATAAAGCGGGATATCAAAGCCAAACTCTTCTCCTTCTTCCTCTTCTTCTTCTTCTTCTTCTTCTTCTTCTTCTGCAATCTAGTATAGAGTCAGCATATTCCCCCCTGTTCACCTCTTTGTCCAACTCTCACCTCTTCCTCTCTTGCGTCCAAGTGTAGATTGTATGGGTGCAGGATCCTATTGTCTTGCACTTTGTAAAGCTTCATGCACATTGATGGCCCTATATAACTTAATATACCTTTTAATAGGTTGAACACGGTTGAGAGCTCCTTCATGTGAGTTTACTGGATAGCAGCTCCACTTTGTGTGATGTGGTCTGTATGCAGGGTTTCAAGGGTTGTCCAGTGCCCTTCGTAGCATGGAAGAGAAAGAGTTTGCTGTTTATTGTTTATGGTCTGTTCAAGTTCTGAAGGGTTCCTTGAAGAGACAAACATTCACATGTTCTTTATCCTCATCCTCCCCACACTTCTCCCCTTTGCCCATTCCATGATTTTCTCTCTCTCTCTCTCTCTCTCTCTCTCTCTCTCTCTCTCTCTCTGCATAATAATTTTTATTAATTTTTAATTACAATGTTCCAAAAGAGCCACATTATCACAATACCAGATTACAATACAATTAAAGCGCCAATTATTCAAATACCAAATTAAACAATTTTGGGTGACTTCCCGTGTGCTGGATTTCAGGGTACAAAGTTCTTATTTCTTTCTGCTTCCATAATCTTGATTATTCCAATTACAACAGCACTGATCTTGAGCCTTTATTTTACAGCCACTGGTTTCATGACCTTCACTCGTAATTGCATATTTAATAAATTTTATTTCTGCAAGAGGAGTTTATGTATGGATTTCGGGAGGGGTTAATGCTTCATCGGAGACGGAGCAGGTACTATCTGCCTTAAAAGATGCACCCCGTCCTTAAGGAGACCTCACTGGACCCAGAAGTGTTAAACAACAACCACCCAGTGGCAAATATCCCATTTCTGGGGTTGATGTGAATTGGGAGTCGTACAACAGCCTCATTGACTGGTTCCATTCCTGTTCTATAAGGCACTCAGTGATCAAGTGCTTTATTCTATTGCTAACCTATTTATTAATCCCTGGAGCAATAGAAATATATAGAAAAGTCTCTCTTCTTTCTCTTTGGCGATCCTTCATAACTGAGTGAGATTGTCTTCCATAAACATGGTCTTAACAATGAGTCCATAAGTGACTGTGTGGAGGCCAATTCTGGATCCACGCATCCTTCCACAGTGGGGACATTGGTTTCTGGGCAGTTGTGAATCCCGGTGAGCGTTTGCCAAGCGTGCCTTCCTCTTAGCACATTTCTCCCTTGCGTCCTCAAGGTCCATGAAACCTTTGGTAAAGGCTGTTCTCCAACTGGAGCGCTCGCAGGCCAGTGTTTCCCAATTGTCGGTGTTTATACTACATTTTTTAAAATTTGCCTTGAGAGAGTCTTTAAACCTCTTTTGTTGACCACCAGCATTACACTTTCCATTTCTAAGTTCGGAATAGAGTATTTCTTTGGAAGACGATAATCAGAAGTACACCATCCCCTGCTCTGATACAGATATTTGGCGCCGCTGTGCTCATGTTACCGTTGGTTCTCTTTTCAGGTTGTCTGCATTCGCTCTACGTGGAACGCCCTTTCGCCAAAGCTGAGCTGCGACACCCGGCCACTCATTTTGAAAACCCTGAGCGAACTGTTCTCTCTTGTGCCTTCCTTGACGGTGAACTCAAACGAGTACGAGGTACGCCAGAGGACCTCTGGGGTCCCTTCCAACTCTACAACTCTATGTGCCTTAGCCTTGAGGGACGCCTCTTCTTTGGATATGCGGTAGATGCTGCCTAGTATTTTAGGAATAAATTTTTTAAAAATTAAAAAATTGTCCAGTAGCACCTTAAAGGTAAAGGTAAAGGGATCCCCTGACCATTAGGTCCAGTCGTGTCTGACTCTGGGGTTGCGGCGCTCATCTCGCTTTATTGGCCAAGAGCTGGCATACAGCTTCTGGGTCATGTGGCCAGCATGACTAAGCCGCTTCTGGCGAACCAGAGCAGCGCACGGAAACGCCGTTTACCTTCCCGCCAGAGCAGTACCTATTTATCTACTTGCACTTTGACATGCTTTTGAACTGCTAGGTTGGCAGGAGCTGGGACTGAGCAACGGGAGCTCACCTTGTCGCGGGGATTCGAACTGCTGACCTTCTGATCAGCAAGCCCTAGGCTCTGTGGTTTAACCCACAGTACCACCTAAGTTTGTTCTGGGTATGAGCTTTCGTGTGCATGCACACTTCTTCAGATACACTGAAACAGAAGTCACCAGACCCTTATATACAGTGGGAGGTTCTCAGAAGGGTAGCAGGAGATGGGTGATGGACTCAGTCTAGTGTTTTAGGGACGTTCCTATAGCCTACGCTCCTGAAAACCTGAAATCAGCAGTTGTGAGCCGCTGTATCAGGAGTGGGGAACCTTTAGCCTTCCACATGTTGTTGGACTACAACTCCAGTCACCCCTGGCCCTTGGAGTCCAGCAACATGGAGAAGACATCTGTTGACGTCTGCTAGCCAGGCAGGATCTGCTCTGCCACCACAGCTGGAGGCAGTCATGCTTCTGAATGCCAGTTGCTGGAAATCACAGGCAGGGAGAGTCTTCTTCTGCCCGAACCCTGATTCTTTATACCACTTGATTGGAAGGAAAAACCTCAACGCAGTTTCCCACAGACATCTGCTTGGCCACTGTGAGACTGCAATGCTGGGACTAGATGGGGCATTGGCAGTGCTGGATTTACGTATAAGCCAAACAAGCTCTAGCTTAGGGGCCCACTCTCTTGGGGCTCCCCCCAAAAATTAAAGGAAAAAAAACCTGGATGTACATTTCCAAAATGTAAGATAAAAAGCAAATAAAATAAAACCTACATACAAAACAGTGTTTTGTGTTGTGTGGGCTCCTATGATGTAAGCAATGGCCCCCGCCTGCTCGCCTGCTCCCTAAAATATCACCGGTTTGCTCATTATGAGTCTTTGTAAATTGTGTTTCTAAACGAACTTTTGTTATTGGCAAATGCCAATGGCTTTGCATTATTAAGTTTGTTATGAATAAAAAATCATTTTAAGTTAGAGCTTAATAATTATTTCACTATTAATATACTTCTTAATTGTATTTCACTATTAATATACTTCTTAATTGTATTTCAGTTCAACAATTACTTTGATAAAATACATATTTTGTTATGTGCAAATGGCTTGAGATACCTATTAGGTTCATAAATTACCATGTAGCATATATTCAACACAAAAAACAGCGACAATTTCTTGTGGACAAAGGACAGCTTGACATATACAGTCATACCTCGGGTTACGGCTGCTTCAGGTTGCGTGTTTTTGGGTTGTGCACCACGCCGAACCCGGAAGTACCGGAACGGGTTACTTCCGGGTTTCGGTGTTTGTGCATGCGCAGAAGCACTAAATCCTGCTTTGCGCATGTGCAGAAGCACCGAATCGCGATGCGCGTGTGCAGACGCGGCACTGCGAGTGGCAAACGCTGTGGGTTGCGAACATGCCTCCCACACAGATCACGTTCGCAACCTGAGCATCCACTGAAAACCTCATTTACCCCCCCCCTCTATTCTTAACATTTGAGCAGGGAGGTCACAAGCTCCCTCTGCCACATATTATTTCTCAGGTCAGCTATACTGGGGGCCCCTCCCTCAACATCACTTTATAGTGCAATATCTGCTTTTCACGTTGTACTGTGGAGCTCACCACATACTGAATAAAAACGATCACACCTCCTGGTTCTGGTGAGAAGCTGAGAACAATGTTTTGATAAGTGACTTGCATGCTTTTAGCGGGAGAAAATCTTTTAAAGTCCGTTAATGTCACTGAGACTACAAACAATGTGAATGGTCTACGAATTGCCCCTTTAGGAGCACTAAAAGGTCAGTTCTCTTCCCTCCCACAGAAATGGCACTTGTCTGCATTTTTATTGTACATCATTGGATATTGGCTCTTGAGAGTAATTTTTTGACCTTTTGAAATTCTCTCCCTTAGTATGCTAAGGTCCATTGGTCTGCATTTTTAACCCAGCTAAATTGCTCGAACCGTTCTAGTTACCGTAAATTGAGCAGAAAAAACTCCATTGGAAACTCCGAGCCCTTAACTCCTATTCTGAAGAAACTGCCCAACCATAAACACCTATTCTCTGAGGGAAACGTAATAGAAGGCTGAGATATTATTATTATTGGCTTGTATTGTGTACCTTGTTGCTTAAATAAGATAGGCGTGTGTTCTGGCATGGTAACCTCTTTTTCTAATTTTTATAGAAATTCAAAGTTCAAGTCGTCAGCTTCCTGTGGAGCCACACACAGAGCAAGGTGAGACACTGGAAAACGAGGATTGTGTAGTTTGAACAAAATGCGTGTCACAGACTTGGCATGGCTCCTGATGCCGTGTGGCCAGGTGGGAAGTTGCCCTGGACCGCACAGTGCTAGCAGATGCCACGCTGAGTAGCCCGGCCGTGTGGGTGAATTTTGCATTGGGAAAAGGCCTGAGAGCCAGTGTGGTGTAGTGGTTAAGAGCTGTAGACTCGTAATCTGGTGAACCGGGTTCGCTTCCCCGCTCCTCCACCTGCAGCTGCTGGGTGACCTTGGGCTAGTCACACTTCTCTGAAGTCTCTCAGCCTCACTCACCTCACAGAGTGTTTGTTGGGGGGGAGGAAGGGAAAGGAGAATGTGAGCCGCTTGGAGACTCCTTCGGGTAGTGATAAAGCGGGATATCAAATCCAAACTCTTCTTCTTCTCCTGATGTGACAGTTGTCATGCATGCAATGTGTGACATCAAGCCCACATACGTCATGTGTGTTACATACACACACACACATACACACACACACACAATGTCAGGCGAAACTGAGCACCTGTGCTAGTATATACATTTATATGTTTTGGTTTGCAATGCTACTTCGGCAATGCCTGAATTGGACCTGTGATGGCACGCTGCTTCTTGACACATGTTTTCCATTCGTGGTGTGTTTTTCTTCTACACTTTAAATCTAATGCGTGTGAAGAATGTTAAACTGTCAGGCACAGCAGCTAAATCCAGCACTGCATCTTGGAATAGTTACAGGGCAGAAAAGAACTATTGGAGTCTCCCCGGCACTTAGAAACTTTGGCAATTAAGTAGAAATAGCTTAGATAAATAGATAATCACGCCAGCATGACCCCTATTTGTGTTCTTATTTTTTAAAAATGTCCTCCGTATTTCTTTCTGACTCCTGCTATTCAACTTACTCAGATTTTAAAAGGTGGGGTGCCATTCACAGTGGTGAGCAATTTGAAGGTGTTCCCTCAAATGCCCACTTTCCTCTTCTCCCTGCCCAGGCAGGATATTTTGAGACCGGGCCTATATGTTACCCTTGCCATGGAGATCAGCATCTTGTGGGTTTTCAGTGCTTTAGTAATATCCTTTGGTGCAAAGCGCTATAACTTTACCCACCGGCGGCCCATATTTGCTGGCTGGAACTGTGAAAGTCGTGGCACGAGTCCCCTGATTTATGTTTTATCTCAAATAAATGATGCAGCTGGGAAACAGTTACCTTGCCAAGCCCCATGGTGAGGGTCAGGTATAGACAGGGATAGGGAATCTGTGGACTCCGCCTCCCACCAGCCTCAGCCAGCATGCCCAATGGTCAGGGGCAATGAGAGTTCTAGCCCAGCAATCTCTCAAAAACCCTGCCTGGTAGAGATGAACTCTGTTGTTTTGAACTGCTGAGAGAGGACAGCTGGAATTCCACGTAATGCTACACTTCTCCACCGAGAATGAAAGCAATGGCATGCATTTTTGGTTTGTGTTCCCATCTGCAGTTTTTATTGGCTGGGGGGGACGGTGGGGGGGGTCGTCCAGGTGTCATCACTGAGGGGGTGACAAAATGCCAGGCAGCACTCACCGCGGGGCCTGCAGCGCGCCCGAGCCACGCGTCTCTCCTGAGAGTGACACGGTGGTTTGGGTGCCCACACTGCCCCAAACGCTCCGCCTGATGCCTCCCCCTCAGCTGTAGGGTGGCTGAGTGGGCGGAGGCAGGCGACTCCTCGGAGGCCCTGCGGAGCATCCTGCCCCGGCTCACCCCGCAGGCCGCTGGCCCCGCCCCTGGGCGCAGGGCAAGTGCGCCACCCCAGGCTTCCGATCAGCTTGCTCCGCTGCTGATTGGCTGCTTAAGTTTAAGCAAGGAGTTTCAGGTTCGATCGCCGTAAAGGACAGCTGCATATTCCTGCATTGCTGGGGGTTGGGCTAGATGATCCTCAGGGTCCCTTCCGACTCTCCGACCTCGTACCACAGGGATGTATGATGTGATCGTGACTTCTTTCGTCTCCAGGATCCACTTGTAGCCACATCGGCGTACAAATCTCTCTCTGAATTTAGCTCAGAAGAGCACATCATTCTCCATCTTCCCGAACAGGTACACGCCCCTCCCTTCCTTCAAACGTAGAGGAGAAGTGATTATTTGTCAGAAATGCAAAGAACTCTCCCTTATGCTAGAAAGGCTGCGGAGAGATAGGCTCATATTTCCATACATGGTGGAGTTGCACATTGGTCTACACCTTTGGGGAAAGACATTTCATGTTTTTTTCCAAAATTACGCAGCAATCCTTTTCTTGCCTTGTTATCCACAGACTCAAATTTAAACAATAATGCAGAGATTTAGTATTTTTCCTGTTATCGGCAGCCCAATTAACAATAGCCCAATACTGAAAACAACCTATAGAAATCCCCGTTGAAATCTGGTTAAATAATATTTGGAATGTGGCTCTTATCGGAACGCCTTGCAGAAGAGTAATTAAAGACATTTCAAGGATAGACACTTATGACGAGACTTATTTTCTTTTCCTTTATAAACGAGACGGAAGATACTTTTATTCCACCCACAACACAAGAATCTCTGTGGAGAGGTTACTTGAATTGAGAATGCGTAAATAAATGTATTGTTTGCCTACTATGTATTGCATATGAAACCTAATACAGTCCTACCTTTCAAACAGCTTAGTTCTCGAACGTTTTGGCTCCCGAAAGCCACAAACCCAGAAGTAAGTTTTCCGGTTTGTGAACTATTTTTGGAAGCCAAACGTCCGACACGGCTTCCACAGCTTCCGATTGGCTGCAGGAGCTTCCTGCAGCCAATCAGAAGCCGCATTGGGGTTTCCAAACGTTTTGGAAGTCAAATGGACTTGCGGAACGGATTCCATTCGACTTCCAAAGTACGGCTGTAATAATGTATCACTGGACAAATTACTGTAGTTTTTTGTTGTTCTTGAAAACCAATACAATTTATTGGGGTGGGTGGGTTAAGAAATGCAAAGTAATGGAAAGAAGAGCAAGATAATGTGGAAGAATACAATTAATAGAGAGCTATCAAGAATTAGCAATCATAAAGAATAGAAAACATGTATTTGTTTAATGGATGTCTTGCCATTGCTTGGACTGCCCCATTTCTTCCTTGCTCATCATACAGGCAAGACCAGAATTGCCCCAACCAGAAGAGGTGGATATAAATGAAGAGGAGGAAGAGGACGAGGAAGAGGTGGATCTCTCTGTTCCTGGTGCCTCCTATATCAAATTGTTGATGCTGACTCCACCTCCTGTTCTACCAGGTATATAATGCATGCAGAAACGAACAGATTTCTGGCCAGACCTTTGTATAACATTGCTTCCTTTCTGAGGAGTTCCTTAAAATTGCTGCTAAGGGATGAGAAGCAGGTGCCAGACCTGGAAATGTTGTACTAAGCCAGGCATCCCCAACCTTTGGCCCTCCAGATGTTTTGGCCTACAACTCCCATGATCCCTAGCTAACAAGACCAGTGGTCAGGGATGGTGGGAATTGTAGTCCAAAACTTCTGGAGGGCCAAAGTTTGGAGTCATCTTCGATCTCTGACGTTGGGGACAAATGGCTGGAGGTGGTGGAGCTCACCTTTGCAGATGCATCTAACGGACCAAAACAAAATGGTAGCATGATACACCTCGGTCTGCTCCAGTGAGCTGGTTCTTAAGCTGTTTTTCTGTAAATGGCCAAAGCTGGATGTTACTAACTGTAACCGGCCAATGCATTCCTTCTGACATTTGCAGGTGTGCTTATATTCCTGTACCAGACTGTGACATTTTTATACTGCTAATGAGTTAGCCTCAAAGAATGACAGCAGAATACATAAAATTTAATGAACCTGGGCAAAAGTCTTCAAGAATATATGCTATATCGTGCTGAAAGCTGGTTGGAATGTTTGGGAGAGGAAGCCCAGGACTTTTCTCTTGAAATTATGCAGAAGTGTAAGCTAACAAAGTCTCTTTTGAGGTGTTAAGCTGCCCAAATTGCCCAGCTTGTGTAGCTGATGCAGGCAAAAAGATGACAATGCAAGATTCACGTACTGTGTAGACGAAAACGGCAAAATCGGTAAACAGGCTATCCTGCAACTCAAACCTACACTTTGTTCTCTGGTTGTGTTAAATAATTTTTCGTCTCCTTAGTGGATCCTGCATTATATCCATACGAAAGTTTTCCTATTTTCCTGTTAAATATTGGGGCCATTTTCATTATACTTCCTGCTGGCTATTATACACTCAAATATAAAAGAAATGTAAAGGGGGAAAATTGAGAACATACTGGTGGGCGAGAGGGAGAAAAGATGAGGAAGGACTGGGGATAAAAATCAAAAAGTGTTCCAGAGTCTGTTAACTGATTCTGTGACACTTTGCCTGTTTCTGGTTTCCCCGAGTGAGCATGTGAATGCTCTTTTATTCCATGTTTGCTGCAGTTTAGCAGGAAACCCAGCGCTGTATTTGGTACAGGAAAAACCTGCATCAAAGCCACAGGGCTAATTTGAAACAGTTGTTATGAGAAGCAACAACTTTTCATTGTATAGTAAAAAGCGCTAGCGGCCTGTTAAACCGACCAAGCGTTGCCAAACTTTGGTAATTCATGATAGCGAAAGAGTAGACCTGCTGTGGACTCTCTCACTAATTTGTCCGTGCTGCTACATTTTGCTTTCTGAAGTGTCTTCGCATGTTGGGAATTCTTTACAACTGTAGCAATGAACTCAGATCGGGTTTTTTTAATATTAAAAACATCCTTTATTATACATCTGTTTACATTAATTTACATATAACTTAGAAAATACGCACAGTTCACATCACAACACCATAAACACTAACTTCCGATAATTATTCTCATTGTGCTATTTTGTGCTTTGTTGAGCTATACACATTTCATTCTTCTTATTTTACTTTCTCATTTCGTATCAGTAAACTTTTGCTCTATACATGATCAATACATGATCAATGTTACCTATCATATTTGCTGAGTATCAGTAACCGAATTGAATTTTATTATTTCGGTCACAGACTAGTTCCAGTTCACATAGACTATCAAGGAAGTCATAAAACACGATTGGGATATATTTGAATTTGCAATCAGGTATAACAGGGACAATACAGATATAGCAACAGTTAAAAAATATATAAATTAAAACTTAGTCACTAAAATATAACCTAAAATTATCATTTAAGGCACAGCTTGTTCCCTAAGTTTTATGGCAATCACACAGAATTTGGCTACCCTTAACGTGACCTCAGAATCCTTGTCCTCCACCAGGGATTTTAGACATTGAAGTTAGGATTCATTTGGAGATTTTTGCATAGCAGGGGTAATAAATACCGAACGTATATCCCCGTAGGAACGGCAGTGTAACAAGGCATGAGAGACAGTTTCTACCTCCATCAAGGGGCAGACTCATTCCGCATATGGTTTACCCTCGTATCGGTAACCATTTTTGGATGGTTTTGTTTGTAAGTGACAAGAATCCTCATGGAGGTGCTGTCAAGGCTGCTGTGCTGGCCAAGGAAATGGTCACTCCTGCTCCCATTGTCCCTTACCTGTGGCCAAACAAAGGGTGCATTGACCAACACAGAAAGCAGCTCTGGCTGTTTGTTTTTCCTTCCAAGCTCGAACATCTGACACCATTTATCGAAGGCTTCCCGAGGTGACGTTTTGAGCGGGAGGCGAGCGTGGAGCTGCAAAGGCTTCCCCGGGAGTTACAGAAACCATGACCTTGGAGCTGTCAGCTGAGTATGGAGTTACCAGTTATGTCAGCACAACATTCCCGGATAATGGCCGTGGTTCTACGTTGGTTGGGTGGTTCTGGTTTCCTCAGTCAATCACCTTTTGTTTTCTTTATGTCTGCCCCGTCCTCTCCCCTTTTCACCCTCCCCTCAAGCGTTTGAAGAGTTTGCGGCATCGCTCGTGAAACAGGAGATGGCCAGCATGCCTCGTGGGATATACCATTCCGCACTGAGAGGCGGTGCTGGCCGGTCGGACCAAGGGAAGACGGTGTCAGGCGTGCCAAGCTTTATGCTGAAAATGTACGAGAGAAACAAGCAGCCTGGACTGAAGCCTGGCCTCGCAGGTGAGATTGTCCTGGCGAGAGACAAGAGACCTTCATGTCGTAGTAGAATATCTTGGAATGGGTGAAGGACACGTCTTCTGGGTTTTTTATATGCCGCCCCGATAACAAAGCGTCCTCAGGGCAGTTCATAAAATAAAAGCAGCAATTTTAAAAAGAAGCACAAAAAATGTGTGCTAGAATAGCTGTAGGGACACGGGTGGCGCTGTGGGTTAAACCACAGAGCCTAGGGCTTGCCAATCAGAAGGTCGGTGGTTCGAACCCCTGCGACGGGGTGAGCTCCCGTTGCTCAGTCCCAGCTCCTGCCAACCTAGCAGTTCGAAAGCACATCAAAGTGCAAGTAGATAAATAGGTACCGCTCTGGCGGGAAGGTTTCCGTGCACTGCTCTGGTTTGCCAGAAGCGGCTTAGTCATGCTGGCCACATGACCCGGAAGCTGTACGCCGGCTCCCTCGGCCAGTAAAGCGAGATGAGCACCGCAACCCCAGAGTCATCCGCGACTGGACCTAACGGTCAGGGGTCCCTTTACCTTAGCTAGAATAGCTGTAAGGATGCACAATTAAAATAACTGCTAAGAGCCAGAGCAACATTAAAAAGAGCAAAGAGTGGAGGACAGAAGAACAGAACTGAGAATAATTGTTAAAACAAAACTATAGCAAGATTTAAAAACCCGGACAAAAAGAGATATATGCCCAATGCCATAAAGATATAGAAGTAGCTGATTGTTGTGCCTTTGTGGAGAAAAGTACCAGGGGCATTTGGAGAAAGATCTCCAAAAGAGATCTCAGGGTCCAGATCCATGGGAAGAGGCAATCCTTCAGTTATTTCTATGCTGCTTTATATTTTAAAGAACAAATCTCAAAGCGGTTTACAACACATCGAAACGTCAAACAAAACAATCCAGAATAAGACAAATTCTAGCTTCAAGAAAAATCCAAGTGACGCTTTGCTTTCCCCAGTCGAGTTGCCATCCAGAGACAGACTCCACATGATCAGAGTTGGGCCCACGCCAGTCGCAAAACACACCTGGCTAATTTCTAACACCTTTTTTAAAAGCAACACTTTCACATACAAACCAGCAATGAATCCCATTTCACTGTGTTCACTCTGAAGTTATCCGCCTCTTAATTCCATCATTCCTTTTTAACATCCACACCTCAGAAGGAATTTGGCAGGTTCAAGAATCCTGCATTTATAGCTTGGATGGAATGGAATGGAATTGAGGACCTCAGTAATGTTATTTTCACACCAGCCCTCTGATACTCCCCCCCCCCATCCCTCACACACACATTTTTCTGCTGCTCAGGTGGCCACTGGCATCCAATCACAGCTCTCCGGTTATCTTAACGCTCAGTGTTTAAGCGCCTGGCAACTATTGTATGCAGCAAGCGCACGGGAGAAGTTCCGACAGGGAAAGCCAACTTCTCAAACTCCCGCTACATATCGTGGCCAGCTTAATTTCCATGTGCTGGAATTCCATTCCATGCAGAAAGGAAAGCCAAGCTTCCGAGCCTTTGAATCGAAGGGGCTGAATAAATGAGCCTAAGCTAAGCACCAAAGCTGTGAAGTTTTGAGGGAGCAGCTTACCCCTTGATACAAGCAAAGGGAGGAACGCAGGTCCTGCGGTTTCATCTGCAACTCAGGACCATAGCTGTCAACTTTCGGATTTGAAAATAAGGAATGCTGCGAGGGCGGTGCAATGGCACCAAGTAACCTCGCCACCCTGCGCTCCAGAGGCTGCGCGTGAACGGGTGAGTGAAAGAGCGAGCGCGTAGATGGCAGGCAGGTTGTCTGTCTGGTTGGGCGTGAGGGTCTGGCCGCACAAGGCATGCAAGCTCCGCCCCCAGTCAGTCTCAGACTCCTTATTGGCAGCCGAGCAACGCAGCTGAGGAGCCTCCCTGGCTGGCAGGGAGGGAGAGGAGCTGCTTCCTTTGAAATCCGGGAAATTTAAGGGATATCAACAATCCGGGATAGCAGCAGGAAACGGCATTGGAATAAGTGAGTTTCCCGCATAAAAAGGGAGGGTTGACAGCTATGCTCAGGACTTACCTGAGACAGGGTCTAACCAGCAGTTGCAGCAGCCCAGTGTAGAAGCCGACTTCTCCTGAGATGGACCAGAAGCTGCTGTTTCCTTTTCCAGGAATGAATTTTTGAATTTCTACAAAACTGCATTATTTCGATTCTCGAACCTCAGTATTCTCTGTTTTGCAGTCATACTAAAACATAACTGAATTGTTATAAGCCATCTTAGTGTATGAGCATCTGTATTAATCTCCCTTTAGCCGGCCTATTGCTGAGTTACGATCTTCCAGTCCACGTGGGGAAGGATGGGAAGCCTATCAGCCGGTTTCTAGCCAGTAGGGGACGCAGTTTCCACCAGATGTTAGTCGCTCTCCTCCACGAGGTAAGCGCTGCAGTTTCCCTTCCGTAGCCGTTCTGCGTTCTTTCATTCCCCAACCTGAGTTTGCGTTTGCCCTTTGCTCCAATTAGGAAATGGTAGCTGCAAGCTGTGTGTGGTGCTGTAATTTACTCTTAATTAAGTAAACTTGCTGCGAAGAACAATTGAGGGGAACAGGACGTATAAATACATCTAATAAAATGCTCTCTGCGCCGAAATGTTTTCTCCCAAGTTTGCCGGAGTAAATCAAGGCTGATGTTTTCCCTTCAACTCTGCCTAATCTGGTTACAGTCCTGTCAGATTTGGGCTTGTCTGAGAAACAATTAGGGGATTGGAACCTGGGGATTTGACCTCTACTTCCTTGTTACTGTAATAATAACGCAGCATATCTCGTAATTGTTCCCAGCACCCTGGGATATTGCATTAATGTAGCTGATTTTGTGTATTAAAGGTTTTGTAAACCAAAGCTTTAATCTCCTGTAGGAAATGTGAGGTGGGGCCGGGGGCAGAGGAAGGCAAGGAATTAGAAATGAACGTCCAATTAATCGTTGTAGAATATAAGCGCGGCCTTGTTATCAAATATTTTCATTAAATAGAGCGTTTATAGCTCTTGAGGCCACTGATCTGCAAACAGCAGGAACGCAGCCGGGAAGGGAACCTGTAAGAGCGAGCGCAGACCTGTTGGCCTTTCTCTCAAAGTGCATCAGAGTTAACACGGTTGCATTATAACATTATGGGCAGTGGCGTATCTTGGGTCACACGCCACAGGTAAAGGTGATGCGATCGTTTATATCTGTTCTGGCATTTGTGAGACGTCCTCAACGGCAAAACAGGAATATTTCTTCTGTGTCATGGAGGGTCTCTTTCATTAAAATTTCTGTGAAGGGGTTGTATTGAAAGCTCAGTACAGTGGGACCTTGGTTCTCGAATTTTATCTGTTCCTGGAGTCCGTCCTGGCTGCAGAGCCAGTGTGGTGTAGTGGTTAAGAGTAGTGGACTCGTAATCTGGTGAACCAGGTTCGATTCCCTGCTCCTCCACCTGCAGCTGCTGGGTGACCTTGGGCTAGTCACACTTCTTTGAAGTCTCCCAGCCCCACTCACCTCACAGAGTGTTTGTTGTGGGGGAGGAAGGGAAAGGAGAATGTGAGCCGCTTTGAGACTCCTTCGGGGAGTGATAAAGCGGGATATCAAATCCAAACTCTTCTTCTTCTTCTTCTTCTTCTTCTTCTTCTTCTTCTTCTTCTTCTTCTTCTTCTTCCTGCACTCAATCAGAAGCTGCGTCAGCCGCATCGGACATTCGACTTCCGAAAAACATTTGCAAACCACTTCCGTTCAACTACCACTTAATATTGAAACTGCTTTCAGGATGAAGCTATATTCCAGAAGCTAAGCAGCTCCAGTTCATTATTCCCTTGACGCCCATTTGCCTCTATCCAAGAAATGGGTACTTTGAAAGGCAATTTAAAAATTATTAGAGATCGTTTGGGTACATATGGAGCCTGGAACCAAGGACAGAGCTCTCTGGAACGGACCCTAATTAATTATCGGTAGCACCCCTTAGACCAGGCTTCCTCAACCTTGGCCCTCCGGATGTTTTGAGACTACAATTCCCATCATCCCTGACCACTGGTCCTGCTAGCTAGGGATCATGGGAGTTGTAGGCCAAAAACATCTGGAGGGCCGAGGTTGAGGAAGCCTGCCTTAGACATTAGACGCCGCATGGCCGCTACTGAAAATAGTAGCCCCATGGCTCCCATTGTCTTCTCTCTCGGCCCAAATGCACGATGTGGGAAATCTGGCCATTCCCTCGCCATTGGCTGCTGCTTGTGGTGGTTGTGAAAGTTGCATTGCAAAGATGGTCCTGTGTTGGCTGTGAGAGGAAGAGAGTCAGGGCTGGCGGTTTTCAATGACAGTCCTACATCTTCTGCAATGTCTAGCTCGAGCTCACCTCAGCCAGATTTCTTTAAAATAGTCCCAATACGAAAGGGGCTGTGTCCCTGTTCACATTTTGATAGGGAGGACTGCACTGGTGGGAAGTATTTACGCACATCATGATTTAAGGTAGCTCTGGCCTTCTTTGATGCGCTCTGCAAAGTGAGCATGGCTGTGCTGCAAGAGCCATGGACTCTTTGCCTGACCTTGTCGTTCTTCGGGGCCACCCTTGATTTTTGTCTCAAAGGCGGAAAGCTCACGTGAAATGTGTAACCGCCTTATAATGGAACGGGTTCTAAACGCTGTGATTATTCCACACACTTAAGAGCGCATATGTGTGTTGCTTCGCTCTCTGACCCTTCCTTCCTTCCTTGGTGTCATGGTTTATATTTATATTTCCTCTTGCTTTTTTCTGAGGTTGAGAATACTTCAGAGAATTTATTATTATTATTATTATTATTAATAATGCAATCACTGTTTCGAACACAGAGCTGGAAAAGTTTCTTATTTCAAGAAAACACAAATAAGGCTTATTTTGGTTATTACAGCTGTTCTTTCCTGTGTTAATTAATTATTCCCACTTCTTGTTTTTGTTGGATTGGTATTTTGAAGTAGGGCATTTAAGTTGAATTCCAAACACATGGAATGTGGTGTTTTGTTTTTTTTAAGCATTATATATATAGCAATGTGCTTCTTTGAAACACTTCAGTGCCCGAACCTCTTTGAAATGTAGATATAATATTGGGTTGGTATGGACATCAAATGATGTGCTTAATTCTAAAAATGTTTAATTTGAAACATACTTGGTGTGTGGAATATTATTTCCCAGTGCCCGACTTCGTATGTCTGTAGAATGTTAAACATTCCTAAAAAATAAAAGAAAATAAAACCTGGCTTAGCTAGGACATGCCATGCGGAAGAGCAAAATGTCTATGGGGATTATAAAAGGAATCCAAACATGTGGAGAAACAGAAATGCACCACTGGAACTCTGGAGCGATGTTTAATTTTGTTATACAAATCTCCTTGGAAAATATGTTCATGGTTATTGAGTGTAAAAGTTCTCTTAAGCATCACAGAATCCAGCACAGCACCATTCCTACATCCAGGCAGCCTTGAAGACAGCACCTCCCAATTCCTAAACAGCACAATGTGGAATTTAGCCCTCAACCAGGTTGCATTGGGGAGTCTCTGGCTCCCCCACTCACATAAACAAGTTGGCCATAGTTTTTTTTTTTTTTTTTAATAATATTTATTGGGTTTTACAATTTTTAAAGGCACGTTGACATCATGGTTAAACTTACTTCACTTTTCATCTCTCCCCTCTCACAGAGGCACACATTGCACACATTTCATTATTCGTTTAACCAACTAATATTACTTGTTAACATTGCCTAGTCCTGACCCATTTTCCTGGGTCAGGTTCATTTGATATCATTCTTGTTAATTTGGACTTCCCCGACTCCCTTCTGCTGGTTTCATCATACAATCTTACTTCTCAGGTTTCTTCATCATCATCCATACATTAATTTGTAATCCAAAAATTAAAGATCCTATTATTCAATTATTATTAAAAACAAGAACAAAAAACTTAAATCATATCTTATTTTCCATAATTCATTAAAACCTAGGTTATTTCTCTTATCTTATATACCAACCTTGGCCAATAAACACTTCTGTCCCTATATCATTACTCACTATGCCACCCCCTTCTCCCTTCGCCCTGGAAATAATCAAGTTGGCCATAGTTGCTGTCTTTGTATACGGCAGCCCCAAACAACAACAACAACATTATACCCTGCCCATCTGGCCGAGTTTCCCCAGCCACTCTGGGCAGCTCTCAACAGAATATTAAAAACATGATAAAACATCAAACATTAAAAACTTCCCTAAACAGGGCTGCCTTCAGATGTCTTCTAAAAGTCAGATAGTTGTTTATCTCCTTGACATCTGATGGGAGGGCATTCCACAGGCAGGCGCCACCACCAAGAAGGCCCTCTGCCTGGTTCCCTGTAACCTCACTTCTCGCAGAGAGGGAACCGTCAGAAGACTCTCAGAGCTGGACCTCAGTGTCCAGGCAGGACAATGGGGGGTGGGGGTGGAGACGCTCCTTCAGGTCTACTGGGCCATTTAGGGCTTTCAAGGTCAGCACCTGCATTTTGAATTGTGCCTGGAAACGTACTGGGAGCCAATGTAGGTCTTTCAAGACTAGTGTTATGTAGTCTCAGCGGCCGCTCCCAGTCACCAGTCTAGCTGTCGCATTCTGGATTAGTTGTAGTTTCCAGATCACCTTCAAAGGTAGCCCCACGTGGAGCGCATTGCAGTAGTCCAAGCGGGAAATAACCAGAGCATGTATCACTCTGGTGGGGCAGTTTGCGGGCAGGGAGGGTCTCAGCTTGCATACCAAATGGAGCT
Source organism: Darevskia mixta (assembly GCA_034641385.1). NCBI lineage: Eukaryota > Metazoa > Chordata > Lepidosauria > Squamata > Lacertidae > Darevskia > Darevskia mixta. The sequence continues at coordinate 24,124,769 of JAWWNH010000017.1, forward strand.
GGTAGACCCTTTGAGGGATCTCTAGTTTCAGCTCCACGATGCTCAATGTGCAATGTGGGCTTTCCTTACAATGTGCCAGGAGCCCCCACCCACTGAATACATGTCTCTCCCATCAGTTTTGGGATCCTGGGGCCAAGTAATCATCTGAGCTGAACCAACGTGAGTAAACAAGTGTGGAGCAGAGAGCATGCATATCCTCCAGAGTTTTTGGATGGGTACCAGCTTGGGTCAGTATCAGCTCTGTTCCTCGGGATAAGTCCCCTGGATACGGTTTAATATCTGTCAACATGAATAGAGAAAGATATAGAGCACTTGCCACATTTTTATGGTTTCCTATGAGAGAGATAAAGATGGTTTCAATAAATGGTGGTCTGTTTGAAGTTGTGTATTGTTCAAGTTCCTATAATGGTTGAAGGGAGACCAACCAGCTCATCTCTAACTCTCTCTGAAGTGGCAGCGGGCTGCTTTATTGTTTGGTAAATAAGAGCTGGCAGACCGCCTTTGAAAGGACATTCCAGTAGCATAGACCTTTGGGTGAGCTATTCAAACTGGGGGTGTCTGGAAAGGATCTTAAAAAACACACCCACCCACTCAAGGAATGCTCTTAAGATTGGGCGCTGCTGTCTGGACCAGATTAGGCAACAATTATCTTTAGGCATTTCAGCAGTTAGAAGTGGTCTCTGACTTTCCTCTTAAATGGACTACTTGGAAGAAGGTTCTGTAGCATTGTGGGGTTTTGCCCTAAGGGCACCAATGAGACTGCTTCAGACATAATATAATTTAGCATTATGAGTAGAAGCTGTAATGAACCTATGGTTTGTTTTCTCTCCCCTCCCAGCATGTCCATGAAGGGGTGTGCTGAATGTTTCACGTCTATTTTAGATTAATTGCAGCGTATCACGTTAACCAACCCTAGGCAAAACATGTGGTTAATCTTAACTATGGTTAGTGGAAACATGCCAAGTTCAAACCATAGTTTATGAAACTGCCGTGTTAAGGTTAAGTACAGTTTAGGGTTCGGATGATGGCTAACTAAACTTCAGTTAATCTAAAACTCAGGTCCAAACTTCTGATCTTTCCATAGCTGTGGCAAAGGAGAATTTGCGAGCCCTTGACTTACAAAGGCTTGCTTCGTGACGTGAAACTAAAGTTTAGCTGGTTTAGCATTATGTCTGAACACGTTGTCCTTTGGGTTTTTCACAATGCCGTGTGAGCACTATGGTCAAATTCTATAGAGTACCCATATGTGCATTGCTTGATATTGTGTGGCTCAGCCAGTCAATCATAGAACCATATGGATGGATCATGACATTTGAGTCCTTCCTATCCTTGTTGAGATACCTTAATTGTAATTGATAGGCGTCCTGTAAATGTTTCAAGAGGTCCTTCCTGCAATTCTCCTGCCTTAACCCCCAAAATTCATCCAACCAAATGTCTAGATCAAAGCATAATAGAGATGGCAATGTAATAATGCTAACTCGCTCTGAAATTGTTTTGTTGTTGTTCAGTCGTTCAGTCGTGTCCGACTCTTCGTGACACCATGGCCAGAGCACGCCAGGCACGCCTATCCTTCACTGCCTCTCGCAATTTGGCCAAACTCATGTTAGTAGCTTCCAGAACACTGTCCAACCATCTCATCCTCTGTCGTCCCCTTCTTCTTGTGCCCTCCATCTTTCCTAACATCAGGGTCTTTTCTAGGGAGTCTTCTCTTCTCATGAGGTAGCCAAAGTACTGGAGCCTCAACTTCAGGATCTGTCATTCTAGTGAGCATTCAGGGCTGATTTCTTTAAGAATGGATAGGTTTGATCTTCTTGCAGTCCATGGGACTCTCAAGAGTCTCCTCCAGCACCATAATTCAAAAGCATCCATTCTTCGGCAATCAGCCTTCTTTATGGTGCAGCTCTCACTTCCGTACATTACTACTGGGAAAACCATAGCTTTAACTATATGGACCTTTGTCGGCAAGGTGATGTCTTTGCTTTTTAAGATGGTGAAATTGTTTAGGAATTGTAAAAACCATAAAAAGTGCAAATATTGTCAGACAGGGTGATGGACAGCAGAGTGTTATAATTTGAAGTCCCAGGTTCTGGATAGGTTTATGGTTGTCTTGAAGATCAGTCTGACCTCCAGGAGTAATAAGATCTGGGGTAATAAGGGGAGGACTCTGTGTCTGCTCGCACTTGCTAGGGGAGATGGAGTTAAAAGAGAAAAAACTGAGTCTCAGTTGGGGTTGCCATATTTCAAAAAGTGAAAATCCAGACACAATCCGGTTAAAGATTTGAGGAATGAGGTTATCATCCCTCTGCTATTGCCCATTCCTGGTCGCCCGATCACTGCCACAGTGTCCTTTCTCTTGGCACATCAAGATGAGCAGGTGACAGCAAAGGCGGCAAGGTTTTTAGCTGGGGCAATCAGAATAAGTTCCACTATTTGACTATTGGTTCAAAACCCTGAAATGTATTTTATATCATTGACTTTTTAATTTTTATTCTTTGTATATCGTATTGTTGTTTCATTGCTATGGCCGATGGCTGGCGCGAATAAAGATTCATCCATTCAAGACACAATCCGGCTATGCCCGGGAAATTCCAGACGTATGGCAACCCTAGCTCAGTTCACAAGGGAGTAAGTTGGTGAGCAGAGCCAGAATATTGGGCTCTTTGATTCTAAAGATGTGAAAACTTAGCTGCTGCCCAAGAATCTAGACTAAAGCATGGAAGTAAAAATTGGAAAGAGGTTGTTATAACAGATAAAACATCCAACAGGGATAAGAAGGGAGATTTTAATAGCAACCCACTCTGGCATTTTCTCTTTCTTTCTTTCTTTCTTTCTTTCTTTCTTTCTTTCTTTCTTTGTTTAAACGACTAGCCTAGCAGAAGAAAAAGAGAGACAGGCCATCTGAAGCCAACCTGGAATATTTGGGGTCCCACCCCCTAAATGTATTGAAGTAATACTGTCCTGGAAACTGCTGAGATCTAATAACTTGTTTTTAATAGGCTCCAAATGGCTGTCATGACAACTTTCGATGTTTTTGGTTGAGGCCAACAGTAGAAATAATTGGATACTGGAAACAAAAAACTAATTCTTTTGCCTGCCATAGAATATTATGAGACATTACAGTGCACAGCAGTCATTTTAATTACAGTGCGCTCTCGTTCTCGTTCTCTTTCTCTCTCTCTGTCTCTCTCATTTTCTTTTTTCTTAAGCTGTTGGCTTTGAAGTTGCACTGCAAACAGAAATGATCTAGAGCGATGGTTTTCTTTTAAATTGCTATAATAATGACAACAGCCAGGATGAAATGTGGAGTTGTGTGTGTATTATGAATGTGTGTGTTAATGCGCTTCTATCGTCTTTTAAGTTATGTAACGAGAGAATCACCTGGTCATTCTGTGTTCAGCCAAAACCAAGGATTTGATTAATATTCTAAGAAGAGTTTTCTGTTTGCTTTCATTGTTGGATAACTTGTTGGATATGCAATATAGATTATGTTTTAAACTGTTAAAAGCTCTTCGTAACTTACAGGTCAAATTCCAGCATAATCTACTAGGTTAAATAAATTCTATTTACTATGTGAGCTCTGGCTGGAATCCAAAAAGCTGCTTTAGGTACCCTCAAGGCTCTGTGAGATTTTTGATTTCTTAAAAACTTTGAACAGACTGCTTTTGAAAGGCCTCTCATGGTGCAGTTACTCATAAGTAATCCCACTGAGATCAATGGAAATTACTCCCAAGTAAGTATGCTTCAGTTTCCAAACTCCATCTGGCATGGGAGGAATACAAGCTCAAATGATAGTTGGGCTTTCAGAACTACTTGTGTAGTTCTTGTTGGTGGCAAGCAAAATAATCGGTATAAAAGGAGAATTCCCTGGATGCTAAGATCTTTGAGGAGAGAACCCCAGCAGAGATTTAAAGTCACAAAATACGCAGCGGAAATATAGGCTGTTAGACCTTTAAAATGTGCCCTTCTGAGTTCCAAAATTTCCCTCTTCCCTTGGCATACAAAAGACCACACTTTGGTAAGTTTAAAAAAGTTTACTTACAAACCCTCCAAAGGCCAGGTTCATGTGCTTTTCCATACAGCATTCAGAAAAGACAGGCAGTAAAACTTTGCTTACTTATAGTAGTGAAAGTTCCTAAATCATTGGTCTAGGAAAGCCGCTCCCCTTCCCAGGGGGGCGGGGTTGCAGGCAGGCATGCATTAATTAGACTTGAGCATATTGGTTATATGATCCCACAGTTCTTAGGTGGATCACCGTATCCACAAAGCCTATGGAAGTGAAAAATCAGATATATCTTTACTAGTGCAATTTCTTTTTAAAACTGCACAGTCCAAATTGTAATTCAGAGTACAAAAGCAGAGGTTCTGGTGTCATCGGTCGGCGATACTTCCATTCTAAATGTGTGTTCATGTGAGTTCTTTTACTACAGCATCCAATTTTGTTTGGTGGTTTCATATGTGAATGTGAAATGTTTTCCCTGCAGGTCAACATTCAGCCTTCCGAGTGGCATCGCTCCCTGCTACTTCCCCAGTCGTGGGCTGGATTTATGGAGAGAACCTATTATGCGATTCTGCAAGTAAGTGGAGTTGTCTGAGTGTTGTTCTTTTCTTACATGAACTCAACACTCAGCCTGGAGTAAATATGGGGATGTGTCTGCTATATATAAGATCAAAAGGAGACAAAGTGAGGGAATAGCTGAAGTTATCATATATAGGTTTGAGGAAAGTTAATACCTGCTACTTTGTTTGTATGCTAGCCCACAAATTACCGGACTAACAGATCCTTTCTTAGAAACTGTGTAGGCTCCAGTTCAGACTAACCCCATTGATCTCAATAGCACCTAAGTTCAACTATCCTAGTCTAGATCCAATTTCTTACATACGAATAATGTTGAAATAACTTTGCAGGACCCAAGTTAATCATACCTTTGGCAAAATTAAAGTCATTGTTTATTCAAACCATAGTTCATAATTACCTTGACATTATGGGACAATGGTCAAATACACAGAAAGCAGCTGTTTTTCTTAAAACGAAAACAAAAGCCCCTTTTTCCTAGTTTCCCCCAGTTAGATTTAGCCAGGAATGACATTTCATCACTGGCAAAGAAGCAGTTTTCAACTCGCTTTTCCTCAGGGGGACCCATTGAAATTCCTGGATCTCAGTCATGACCATTGATTTCCATGGGTCTACTCAGAGGTGGAAGTTAGTTGAATACAACCCAAAAAAATTCAAATACCAAACTCTGGGTTGATCTGTTTCTCATCCAAATTGTGGGTAGTTTAACATGACTGAACCCCCTCCCCGTAAAAAAAATAATAATCCAAAATTAACTTTTCAGAGTATCGTGATTAGATTTGCAAGATCACCTATTTTGTTCTTGTGTGCAGTTCAAATAGAACTAGATTGCAGTGAAATTCACATTTAGTAATCTTCAGAAAATGGATTACAGTAGCTCTCATCATAAGATCAGCACATGTTCAAGCCTTCACAAGATTTGGTTCGCACAAGAATACCCAATCCTCATTGATTAGAAGGAAAAGTTGCTGGTGTGAATTTACCATAAATCTCTTACACACCATAATGGAAAGCATAATCTGATTTTTAGAGCAGTATCAAATGGTATTCATGAACATCCTACTTAATTAAGTATGATGTATGGCAGAGAAAGATTCTTATTCGCATGTGCTTTCCCACAAAGACTTAATAATGCACATAAAACAGTCATGTTTAACCTGCAGGTCACAGCAGTACATTCAGAATAGATTCCAAGAAACTGTTTCTTCCCGTTTTCCTGCTGTCTTTGCTTTGCAAACTTTCTTTCAGATTTTAGAAGCGTAACGTATAAAAAACTCCTGTGATGAATTTCAGCGGGATCTTAAAGCAAAAAAAAATATTATTGTTAGGTGCACTGCAAGAGAAGGAACTTGCAGCAAATTCTTGCTCGGTGATAGGTTTTGCTTTCCCCACACCGCTGCGTCCCCAGTGCCCAAACATACACGCCTGCAGAATCATCCGATTGTTGCAAGGGTTTTAAAGGTTTTTCGGGAAGTACCTCGAGACAAGGTTTCATCCTGGCCTGCAGCATAGATGCACCCTCATTCCAGTGTGGTGTAGTGGTTAAGAGCGGTGGACTCGTAATCTGGTGAACCGGGTTCGATTCCCCGCTCCTCCACATGCTGAGAGTATTATTGGCTGTTCACTCTCTACCTTAGAATGTATCTATGCCATCAGATGCCACAGAAAGGCATTAGATATATCAAGAGACCCATCGCACCCTGGTCACCGTTTCTTTGAGCTTCTGCCATCGGGACGGAGATACAGAATAAGGAAGGCGAGAACGAGCCGTCTCAAGAACAGTTTCTTTCCTAGAGCAATTTTGGCCTTAAATGGAAACTTTGGACTCTGGAGTCATCTTATTTTATTTGTTATATTGTTCTGTATTGTATTGTGTTTATCAGTATTTTTAAATTATGTGGAGTGTCTTATTTGAGATGATATAGCAACCGAGGAATTTCGTTGTTCCCGCGAGGGGACAATGACAATAAAGATTTGTTCTGTTCTGTTCTAAAGTGGGATATCAGATCCAAACTCTTCTTCTTCTTCTTCTTCTTCTTCTTCTTCTTCTTCTTCTTCTTCTTCCTCCTCCTCCTCCTCCTCCTCCTCCTCCTCCTCCTCCAAAGTAAGAAACTTAAATTCCATCACTTAACACATAGTTTATTACGCTGGAAGGGCAATTTGATTTGATAGCAGAGTGGACCTCGAGGGAAAGGTTACATCTGCTATTCAAGCGCTTCCCATCGAAACAACCTGGATTGCTCCCCGTGTAAGGTCTCCTGCTGATTTATGCTGTGCTTGTGCAGGGAAGGCAGGCCGAGCTGGAGATGCAGCTAAAACACGGGAAGGAGGGACCCGAAGAAGTGCAGTACAAGCAGTTTACAGCCTGGCTCTGGTAAGCGAATGACTGTCTGCTCCCCATCACTCGAAAACGGTGGTGGGAAACGGGGGAGAGCGTTGCAGAGGCCACTTCGAAAGCTTCCAAGTGGCGAGTTTGCGCTGACTGTACAAGTGCCACTGATGAGAACCAGACACGCCCTTTAGCTTGAAGGGAAACGGCAAAGACAAGGCAGTGTAGGGAGGAATGGCTCCATCTACCAGTAGCTCTTCTTTCTTTGTGCTGGCTGGGAGATTGTGGTGATGGGGAAGGGTGGCGCATGGGACAATCGGTTGCTTTGCCTTGGTGTAGAAACCTCTTCCAGAGCACGCAGTGAACTTATGCAAAGAGAAGGGCATTTTATAATCTGATACCCATGCTTATTTTTATTTTTATTATCAAGAAATGCCCAGTGTGTCTGGATGTGTGGAGCAGCTCTTGAAAGTAAGGCTATCCTTTCAGCAATAGACCTTACCAGTGCTATTTTTCTAGAAAAAGAGGTGCCGGAACTGAAAGTCCAGAGAACACTTCCCTGGTTCTCTTAGAATGGCAATGGCGCCCACCAGAGAGGTGGCAGGACTGAATTCTGCCCACCTGACTGGGTTGCCCCAGCCACTCTGGGCAGCTCCCAACGAAATATTAAAAATGCAATAAAATACCAGCCATTAAGAACTTCCCTAAACGGGGCTGCCTTCAGATGTCTTCTAAAAGTCAGATAGTTGTTTGTTTCCTTGACATCTGATGGGAGGGTGTTCCACAGGGCGGGCGCCACTACCGAGAAGGCCCTCTGCCTGGTTCCCTGTAACCTCACTTCTCACAGGGAGGGAACCCCCAGAAGGCCCTTGGCGCTGGATCTCAGTGTCCGGGCTGAATGATGGGGTGGAGACGCTCCTTCAGGTCTACTGGGCTGAGGCCATTTAGGGCTTTAAAGATCAGCACCAACACTCTGAATTTTTCTCGGAAACATCCTGGGAGCCAATGCAGATCTTTCAAGACCAGTGTTATATGGTCCCAGGGGCACAATTAAAATAAAGTGACCACTGGCTTCCTAGGAGGGATCTCTTTATTTTCATTACGAACAGGGCATTATGCATGGAGCACTTTTTAAGATGTATATAAAAAACCCCAGAATATTTATTATGTTAATGTACATCTTCATAGTGCAAAAAGAGGGTTGAGGTTTCTGAGTTTTGTTTTCTTTAAGCAGACACACCCCTAAATTTGTTGTTGTTTAGTTGTGTCCAACTCTTCGTGACCCCATGGACCAGATAAAATAATTTTAGAGCGTAATCTCAGGAGCTGCTCAAGGGCTTGTGAATGAGCTGCCCTTTTTATTTAATTGACGCAACTGTAACATCTGTTCAAACTTCGCTTCAAAGCTAATGCCACTTCTCCCCTCGCCGCCTTCTTCAACAGGGTCAGAGATATGCTGACGGATGTGATCAAGGGCGCTTCCAAGTAAGATACTTATTTACGTGGGGTGCTCTTTCTTACGGGGTGGGGAGTATCATGGTCCTCCAGTGGTGTATCATGGGTTGCCAGTCCCCGGGCCCCCACAGAGGTGGGTGGGTGGGAGGCTAACACACGTGCATTCAACTGCCCAACGGCGTCCGCGTCACCCAGGAGATCGTAGCTACAGAGATAAGAAGAGACATTCTGTTGTCTGGAGAGGGCACTTCCTGGTTCGCATGGAATAGCCGTTTTCAATGGAGCCTGGAGATGGAAGCGCACAGTTGTGTTGAGGCAGCACCGGCTGTTGAAATTTTGCGCCCCCTAACAATTTTGCAGGGACGCGGGTGGCACTGTGGTCTAAACCACGCAGCCTCTTGGGCTTGCGGATCAGAAGGTCGGCGGTTTGAATCCCTGCGACGGGGTGAGCTCCCGTTGCTTGGTCCCTGCTCCTGCCAACCTAGCAGTTTGAAAGCACGTCAAAGTGCAAGTAGATAAATAGGAACCGCTCTGGCGGGAAGGTAAACGGCGTTTCCGTGTGCTGCTCTGTTTCGCCAGAAGCAGCTTAGTCATGCTGGCCACATGACCCGGAAGCTGTACGCCGGCTCCCTCGGCCTATAGAGCAAGATGAGCGCCGCAACCCTAGAGTCGTCCGCGACTGGACCTAACGGTCAGGGGTCCCTTTACCTTTAACAATTTTGCACCTGGGGCCACCGCCCCTGTGGGGCCACCCATGCTATGCCACACTGGCCACACTGGGTTGCCCCCCCCATGTCTTGTTATACAGCATCTTCTGAAGGTGATGGGCACTTGAAGACTTCCTTCTGAGTTTAGGTCCTGTGAAGTCAAGGGAAAAAGACCCTTTGTCCACCTTTTCTGCTTCTTCCAAATCGGGGTGCCCTTCACAAAAAGCGTTGCTCCCCCCTTCCCCGTGAAAAGCTTGCCTTTAGAAAAGTATTCATACGGTAGAATCCACCTCTCTATGAAAGTGTATTCATGAATGTTCCACTTTATGACTAACGAACACAAAATAATGCTTGTTCTCACATGTTTTTGAGTCTCACAGAACTTCATAATTCAGGCAAAACAGTAATTCTTGTAGGTTGCAGTACCAAATTCGGAGTATAGTTCGTGAAACTGTCCATTACCCTTTGATTTGGACATGTGACCTTCTTAAATTCAGAGCTGTGTGGTCATTTCCAGCCCACCCCACCCCCGCCATGTTTCTGTTTGTTTTTCACCACCGATTCAATCATTTTCAACAGGGAAAGTCCAGTGGTCAAGGGGAATTGTATTCTAGCCTTAACAGGCCTTGCAGTTGCAGTAGCCAAGCACGAGAAAGGGCTTTCTTCAGACAGCGAAGAACAATTCAATGTGAGTTTAAACTATTTGACTGCTTTGTCATGATGTCCAATGAGTGCGCTTGAAGTAGTGCCGAGGAGGAGGAACCTCTTTTAAGGGAATCTGTACCTGGAATCTGGCAGTTCTCACCTGATAATATTTTAGCTGTGCTGGACAACTTTTTACATCAAGTTCCCATTGATTACTGAGACACTGGCGCACTGCTAGTTTTTCTTTTCTAAAAAAACCTGACTAATTATATGCAAAATTATGAGGGGGGGGGGAGAAACTCCCTCATATTTCTGCAACATCATTGTGTAAGTATTAATACAGAAGCATTTTTTATATTCCTTACTGTTTCTTTGCTGGTTATTTGAGGAAACCTGGCGTGTATATTCATAAAATATGGGTATAAAAATACATAAAATATGTGATCATTGTTTGTGTTTTTAGCAGAACTGGTAAAACAGTTTCTCATCAACATCAGGGAGTTAGACGGGAATCATGACAGATCTGTATGGATAAGCTCAACAGGGAGATTTTGGGGAAATTTCACCCCTAATGAGAAGTGTTTACCTTTACCATTTCAGATGTTTCTGTTCAAAATTAATTTGTATGAAATCTCATTGGAAGAAGTCAGTTGGCTTTTTGGGGAACAAAGGCTGGCATTCAATTAAGTTGTACCCAGAGTAGACTTACTGGAATTAAAGGAACTTAAGTTCGGTCCATTCATTTAAATACGGTAGGTCTGCTTTGAAGAAAACATAGTTGAATGCCACCCAAAACTTGGCAGGCTAATCAATGAAAAAAACATTTTGTTCAGTTAAAATGGCAGCCTTAAATATTTTTTTATCTGGAAGTACGTCACACTGACAACAGTCGGACTTGTTTCTGAGCGACATGATTAGGATTGTTCTGTTAATCTCTTTCGAACAGAATTTCACCTCTTTGTTGCTGAGAAATGAAGGTGGAAGAGTTATATGTTGGACTATAACTCCTGTGATGGTGGGACGCAGGTGGCGCTGTGGGTTAAACCACAGAGCCTAGGGCTTGCCAATCAGAAGGTCGGCGGTTCGAATCCCTGCGACGGGGTGAGCTTGTTGCTCTGTCCCTGCTCCTGCCAACCTAGAAGTTCGAAAGCACGTCGAAGTGCAAGTAGATAAATAGGTACCGCTCCGGCGGGAAGGTAAACGGCGTTTCCGTGCGCTGCTCTGGTTCGCCAGAAGCGGCTTAGTCATGCTGGCCACATGACCCAGAAGCTGTATGCCGGCTCCCTCGGCCTGCAAAGCGAGATGAGCACCGCAACCCCAGAGTCCGCTGGGGTCCCTTTTCACAGGTGATGCTCTCTCTTGCTGTTCGAACACATCTCCTTTTGGAACATTTATTTATTTGTGTGTGTATGTGTGTGTGTACCTTTTATACAGATGCTCAGAGGATTTTCTTTTTAGCACTCCTAATAATAATTTCTAGCCTTAAGAATTGCTCTCGTTTTAGATAGCAAAAGGTTTCTCGGGCTGAGCACATATGTCTGCCTTTCCTCAATCACCTATTCAAGCTGCACATAGGAGGTGGCAAATATTAAATTGGTCTTGGTCCTGCAAGTGCTCACAAGTCTTTCTGTTGCTTCAGACCGAGGTGGACTTTCTTCTGACAAACCATTGGATCTGCATGGTGATAGATACCCTTCTTAGCATCATAGACAGTCGCTATCGCCCCAAGGGCCGAGTCTTCCCATGGTTCTATCAGGTAGGCCCAAGTATATTTTACCAGTAAAGGCTGAAATGATCAGACCTGTACGTTTTTATGGATGGGGAATGAATAGACCTGGATGTGTTATCATCTCTGGTATGTGGAACCAAGCATGGAACACACTCTCTGTTTCCCCTTAAAATCTGAATAATAATAATAATAATTTATTATTTGTACCCCACCCATCTGGCCGGGTCTCCCCAGCCACCCTGGGTGGCTTCCAGCAAATATTAAAAAACAAAACATTAAAATATCACAGATTAAAAGCTTCCCTGAACAGGGCTGCCTTCAGGTGTTTTCTAAAGGTCATGTGGTTGTTTATTGCTTTGACCTCTGATGGGAGGGCGTTCCACAGGGCGGGCGCCACCACCGAAAAGGCCCTCTGCCTGGTTCCCTGTAGCTTCATTTCTCGGAGTGAGGGAACTGCCAGAAGGCCCTCGGCGCTGGACCTCCTGAATGGGAGAAGAACGGAGCTCACTGCATAATCTGTGTTTTATTTGTTGTGAATTGCCTTGAGTTTATGGGAGTTGGTAGAAGGGTTTACAATTTTAAGAATAAATGATTTTCAACAAGCTTTAATCTCCTTGCATTTTAGACGATTCTGTGAGATTTGCAAATATTTCAGTCCTTGTTATTGGTGAATCATTTCATGGGAAATTCCAATAAAGCTGTAATTACGGAATTAATTAACATTCGCAATTATATATCTATATAAGGAACAGGGTCATACAGTCCCATCTGTTTTTCCAAGTGCAGATTTGCATGTCTTTTCTCTGTAAAAAGCATATTATTTGCTTATTTCAGGGTCTAAAAAAACGAAACAGTAGTAAACATAGCCATGGATAATTCTGTTGCCAGATAAAGTGCAAATAACAGTTTTGTTTCTTTTTAAGATTTCAGTAACTTTGGGGGATTTTGTTTTGTCTCCAGAAATCCTACTCTGGTGAAAACACTGCTAGTGTTATTGCTCGTTCCTGTGCAGCGACCGCTTTGTCTCTCTTGGTGCCGGTTTTTATTGCATCCTACAAGGAAAAGGTTGAGGAAGTCCTGAATTTGCTGGTTGCCATGTTACCTGGGAAACCAAATGCAGATGAGTCTCAAGCTGTTCAAATTCACATGGGCCTTGCTTTGGGGATGTTTGTCTCGCGATTATGTGAAGAGAAAGTCAGGTATGGATTACCTTGTACAGCAGGTGTGTAAATAACTCACCCCCCTTTCCCATGTGAGACATTTAAATTATGCAGAGCAACATATTTAAATTTCTGCACTTAACGACTCCCCAGGTGCTCTGCAAGACGATTTCATTATCTCTTGACTTCCTTGACCTCCCGTCTTCTTCCTCTTTGTGTTGTTTCTCTAAAACACATAGAATACATAAAACACATAATTTGTTAATGCTATCCCCACCCCACCCCAGGGACCCAGGTGGCGCTGTGGGTTAAACCACTGAGCCTAGGGCTTGCTGATCAGAAGGTCGGCAGTTCGAATCCCTGCGACAGGGTGAGCTCCCGTTGCTCGGTCCCAGCTCCTGCCCACCTAGCAGTTCGAAAGCACGTCAAAGTGCAAGTAGATAAATAGGAACCGCTCTGGCGGGAAGGTAAACGGCGTTTCCGTGCGTTGCTCTGATTCACCAGAAGCAGCTTTGTCATGCTGGCCACATGACCCGGAAGCTGTACGCCGGCTCTCGGCCAATAAAGCGAGATGAGCGCCGCAACCCCAGAGTCGGACACGACTGGACCTAATGGTCAGGGGTCCCTTTACCTTTACCTATCGCCCCACCCCACCCGCCAAATGTACTCTGAGTCCCCCACCAACTCTCTGGTGTGGATTTAGAGAGGGTGCTGGATGCATGTGGCAGGAGCAAACAGGGCAAGTTCTGTTTCCCAAGTGGAAATTTTTGCTCTGAGGGAATTAGTTAGTTGGATACCACCCCAAACCTTCAGGTGATTTCACCTTAAGATACCTGGTTTCCACCCCCCACACCTCACCCCCAAAAAGCATTGGTTGCATTTCCAGCACTTGTCTCAGTCCTCTCTCTTAAAAAGCAGAAGCAAATCAGGGCTCTGCATTTCCAAACTGATCCCAGTGTAGAAAACAGAGAAGGCAATGGACCTTTCTCTCCTAACCGAGATGCAGGGCCAAAGAGGCATTAACTAGCCCTGCAAAGTTTAGCCCCTCCAGTGAGGTTGCTGTTCCCGTTGGCTGCTTACATCCATCCTGTGACTTGTATCCACATTCGGTGTGTAAATTGGGCAGGGGTATAGAAGGATACCCAAACTGCGGGAGGCAGTGGAAGACAGGAGGGCCTGGCGTGCTCTGGTCCATAGGGTCACGAAGAGGCGGACACGACTAAACAACTCAACAACAACAATAGAAGGATATGTCCATCAATCCCAGTAGCCCAGCGGCTGTCATTGGATGAACGCGCCTTAATAATTGCCACTTACAGAGCACCCTGAAGGAAGGCAAAAGGAAATGCAGCCGAGGGTCATATTTGTATCACACAAGTATTTTCTTCTTCCTCTTTTGGTTTGGTCCAGTGATGTCTCTGGAAAACAAATGGATCTGCTGTTGATGAAGTCCTTAGATGCCTTAGAGGGCTGCTGCTTTGACACAAGCCTGGAGTACAAGTAAGCTGCCTGCATTTTGACTGGATGCGTTGTGCAGTACTCTAGGGGTTAGTGTTGGACTCGGATCACGGAGCGCATGGTTCTGGGGCACCAAGGCTGGCGTTTGTGTCTTACTCATAGTAGCCCCACTGAAATGAATGGACCTGTGAGCTCCCGTTGCTCGGTCCCTGCTCCTGCCAACCTAGCAGTTCGAAAGCACGTCAAAGTGCAAGTAGATAAATAGGTACCACTCCGGCAGGAAGGTAAACGGTGTTTCCGTGTGCTGCTCTGGTTCGCCAGAAGCGGCTTAGTCATGCTGGCCACATGACCTGAAAGCTGTCTGCGGACAAACGCCGGCTCCCTCAGCCCATAGAGTGAGATGAGAGCGCAACCCCAGAGTTGTCTGTGACTGGACTTAACAATCAGGGGTCCCTATACCTATAAGTTACTTGTGTTCATTCATTTCAGTGGGTCTTCTCTAAGTAAAACTCACTTCCCTACCACCCTGAATAATAAGGTGAAATAAGTAGAATTCAGGGATGTTCAACACTTTCCCCAATTGAAACGTGATATCAGTTTTTAAAACCTCCAGTCAGCCTTGTGTTACTCTGCTTCTGCGTTGTTCTGTGTTTCCAAATATCTCTGGGTTTCTTCTCCATATGCTTTGGAAGAAGTGAGGCTGTGCAGAATATTACCTGGGGAGCTCTGGATTGTTTTTTTGTTAAAGCTCACCAGTGGAGTATATTTTTCCACATGTACATGCATTTTCAGGGTACATGTGCAGTGAAACAAGTATGTATATCTGCCTGAAATATTACAAGGTGAGCTCTAATAAGTACCTGTTAAAACTATGGTTTGTGGAGCAACTCTGACAGGCAGGCAAGCAAGCGCAGCCGCACACTCCGGAGTTCACACCCCATGTCCTTGCAATCTTCATTTAAGGGAATCGGGTGTATTTATTTGGGCCAATAAAAATTACTTTTCAAATGAGGGCTTTTGCTGCCTTTCACAGTGGTGGAAGCGCTGCATGGAAGCCATTATTTCCATACAGCATGTGGGAAATTGCATCCATACCAACCTTGGGCTGCTTCACCCATTACATTTCCCCACACTGAAGTGTAAGTAAAACATTGTGTTCCCTATTATATCATGCCCCCCCTTTTTTGCCACACCGATCAGGAAATGTGCTTCAAGCAAGACACTCATTTTTGGTTCACGAGTAAGCCTACTGCCAGTTGAGGCAGCCCAAGCCTGGCAGAGGCAAAACAGACCTTTGAAACTGAGTTTGACTTATTCCCCGCTTTTCAACAGTGTTTGTTCCACCAGGCTGCCTTACTTGGTGCAACAGGGAGTAACTGCCACTGCAGCACAAAAGGGTTTCATCTTGCTTTTTGGCCACTTCAGAATGCGCTGAAAATGCAAACCTTGTTGGGAGCAGAATACAGTATCCAGCCATGCAAATGCATGCAAATATATGCAGATTCTGTGCTCCCTTGGCCCAGGGTTTAGATTTGTCTTTATCACTGAGAATCTGCAACCCTCGCTGTCATCCAAGAAAAGCTGGGTTTGGGGTTGGATTGGCACGACTCTGCTCCCGCCTGGCAAAGTGGAAGGGGCATATGGCAAAAGGAAGCTGCGTCGGCCACACCGCTTTGCAGTGCCCCTGGTTCAAGTCGGAGTTCCTCCGCAGCCGGAGATGAAAGCCTCGTGGCCCTCGCCAAATTAGCTTCCCCTGCCAGCCGAGAGCAGATGGAAGGACTGGGACAATGGGGCAGAGATGAAAGATGAAAGATCTTTCCCATCCTGTTTGAAGTGTGGGAAGAAGGGGAAGAAATAAAGCCTCTGTTACTATGGACGCGGCTTGGCGTCATCTCCTAGGTGGAAAAATAGTGTTAGTTTCGGAACTTCTTGTCCCGTTTCAAGGTAGATTCCGTGAAACTCTGAAAGGGGAGGAGAGCGCCAGTGTTTTGACTTTGCAGTGTGACGTCCAAGTTGCACAGCCATTCCATGCTCAGCATTTCATCACCACTACAAGTGACGCGGGTGGCGCTGTGGGTTAAACCACAGAGCCTAGGGCTTGCCAATCAGAAGGTCGGCGGTTCGAATCCCCGCGATGGGGTGAGCTCCTGTTGCTCAGTCCCTGCTCCTGCCAACCTAGCAGTTCAAAAGCACGTCAAAGTGCAAGTAGATCAATAGGTACCGCTCCGGCGGGAAGGTAAACGGCATTTCCGTGCGCTGCTCTGGTTCACCAGAAGCGGCTTAGTCATGCTGGTCACATGACCCGGAAGCTGTACGCCGGCTCCCTCGGCCAGTAAAGCAAGATGAGCGCCGCAACCCCAGAGTCGTCCGCGACTGGACCTACCCTGTAATGGTCCCTTTACCTTTACAAGTGAATTTGCCTAATTCCTTCAGCCCCTGGCCTCCACCTCATCCTCTGGCAGCAGATTCCATAGCATAATTATGCTTTGTGTAATGTTACACCAGCTTTTAATTTTGTCCGACCTGAATTTACAGCGTTAAGAGAGAAACACCCCCTTTCTCCACACTATAATATGTTGGCATAATCTTCTTCCTTTTCCCCTTTGTTGCCTGTCTTTCTAAACTAAAAGGCCTGTTGAATTTATCTTCCTCCTGAAGGTCCCTCCTTGATCCTGTCACTTGCCCTTTTCAGGACCTTCTTTAGTCCTACAAGATCTTTATTAAGAGGAGACATCCAAAGCTTTAAGCATCGTTCTGAATTTGAGAGCCAAAGGGACCAAAACGCTTCAGTCATCCAGCTTTGCCTCTTCCAGAGCACTCTCATTTCAATCCCACCTTATCCCATCCTAGTTTCTCCTCCCCCCCAAAAAACCACCCTCAGCACTTCATGCCTACTGAGCATGCTCAGTCCTCATTGGGACATTTCAGGGGTTCTCCCTTAGAGGGTTTTTTCCCCAACAGCTTACATTTTTCAGTTCTTCAAACATCCTTGGCCAGTGAATTGATATTTTTTAATCTGCCAATTAGCTCCAGAACCCCCGAGGAATTTTCTGATTGCCTAAAATACATGTCTCCCTGGTTTTCAGACGTATCTTGCATGGGGTCTGTTGACAATGGGCAAAAGAGCTATCTAAGATGCATTGCTGCCATCTGGTGGGGGCAGAACTTTCAATGTGCAGTTGTAATTTTTTTGTGCTCCTGCGCGATGAAATAGTTATGCCAGTGGGCATTTTGTCTAAAAGCCCGTCCATTCACAAATGCCTCCGTAGTACATTTGCTGTGAATATGTGGGAGATGTCAACAGCAAGGGAAATACCGTACTTTTCCGTCTATAAGACGCCCCCGTGTATAAGACGTCCCCTGTTTTTGGGGACTCAAATTTAAGAAAATGGGGGGAGATGGCACAGAGTTGTTGAGCTTTTTTGGGGGGATTACCCAGGGTTGTTGAGCTTTTTTTTAGGGGGGGTTGCCAAGAATTGCTCACCCGCACGCATTACAAATCTGCTTCCCGTCTGACCCATCGGCAAAAGCTGCCAATCGCCCACCCAACTGCCAGAGCGTCAGCCAATCAACACCATCCATTGATGCAGCAACCAATAACACGCACAATACCCGCTGGCAGCCTCGGCAGCAACCAATCAAACGTCCACCCTAGGCACTACCCATGTATAAGATGACCCCCACTTGTTAGCATGATTTTTACAGAAAAAAATCATAGTCTTATGCACGGGAAAAGTATGGTAATTTTCCTTTCTAACAGCTGATATAGATACCGGAGTACCTATAAAGCCACGGCAGGTTCTCTGCTGACCAAAGCAGAGAACGCATTCCCTTGTTGGCCAGTCACAGAAAGTGACATTGCCAGCTGCAGGGGCCACAGAACGTCGCATTTAGAGATTCCTCCGCCATTGCATGTGATCAAGGCACCTCCTGTGCTGCAAGGGGCTGCAACAACATCTGATTCGGCTGCTGCAGATACCTTCAAATATCTGAAAGGCTGCCTGTTCTGTGCATCTTTTAACATTAACTCATCTGAAAGTGCCCATAATATCAATTTCTCATGTACCGTTTGTAGTCAGAAATGTTTTGTGGCTGTATTCCTGAGTTGTGAAAAACCATTTCCCCGTTGTGTATATAACTAACGTACGGTTCCCAATACTTTTTAGACCTACTGAATTCTCCTATTTCTGTTTCAAGCACCGGATGCATCTTGGGTGTTGGGCTCGTTCTGTCTCTGATGTGTCGCAACAACCCATCCGAAGGCCAGGCTGACATCTCTGCCTCCCTGCATAAACTGAGCAAATACTTGGATGAGGCAGAAGACCAAAGCAGAACATTTCAGGAGGTAACACTCTCCAGTTTCCAATTTCTCCCAACCTCCCACCTCAAGTCACCTGCAGTTCAATTGTTCATTAAAAAACAATCTCAATGACTCTTTCTAAAATTCTGTGTTACTCTTCCTGTTATCCAGATTCTTGCCTATGCGGTCGCCTGCGTCTGCATTTCTGCTTTTAGCGTTAAGATCATCGAGGCCACGGAGGCGGAGGAGATCATGAACAAGCTGCAGAAATTAGCAGAAACTAATCAGCAGGTTGTATCGAGAGCTTGCCATCCATTTTACATTTGTTCACAAACAGAAGTTTCTGCAATATATAGTGTTGGAATCGTAGAATTGTAGAGTTGGAAGGGGCCATGAGGATCATCTAGTCCAGCCCCCTGCTGTGCAGGAATATTTTGCTCAACGTGGGGCTCAAACCCGCGACCCTCAGAGTCTCATGCTCTACCGACAGCTATCAGACCAAAGGCCCGTCCCAAAAGCCTACAGCACCTGGTATTCCCAGACGGTCTCCCATCCAAGTACCAACCAGGCCTGACCCTGCTTAGCTTCTGAGACCAGACAAGATCGGGTGTGTTCAGGGTGGTATGCTTTTATCCCATACTATCTACAGTCGTACCTTGGAAGTCTGTACCTCCGGAAGTCGTACCTCCGGAAGTCCTTTCGACTTCCAAAACATTCAAAAACCAAATCGCGAGTTCTGATTGGCTGCAGGAAGCTCCTGCAGCCAATCAGAAGCCCTGTTGGATGTTTGGCTTCCCAAAATAGTTTGCAAATCAGAACACTCACTTCTGGGTTTGCGACGTTAGGGAGCCAAAACCTTCGGGAACTAAGCTGTTCGAAAATCAAGGTACGGCTGTATTGCCTTTCTTACATTTTATGTTAATGCTGCAATGGGCATGCAAGTAGAAGAATTGGGTAAAACAATCAATCTGTGTCAAGTAAACATATTATAATAATTATTAAAGCTTGCCACAGACCTACTGTTTGGCTCTGTGCTTTTTGCAGCTTTTGGTTCTATCCTGATGTTAAAACAAGAACATGCAGCACTGTAGTTGAAAAGTAGGGGATTTATTTCCCCTTTTCTTAACGCAATACATGCAATTGCAGCTGGCCTTTCTAAACGCCTGCCTGGCTTACGTTTCTGGTTCTGTTTCAGACGCCTGGGTTTGCCTTAGCACTGGGGAACATTGTTCACGGATTGTCTGCAAGCGGACATGGCAAAGCGGAAGACCTCGGCAACAGGCTGTTTCCTGCATGGATGAAAATTGTTCTTGCAGAGGTACGGGGTTGTGTTTCATTGCTGTTGACAGTTTCAGGCAGCAATCACCCGAGAATAGGGTGCACCATTTTCATAAAAGGTAAAGGGTAAAGGGACCCCTGACCATTAGATCCAGTCGTGACCGACTCTGGGGTTGCGGCGCTTGTCTCGCTTTATTGGCCGAGGGAGCCGGCGTACAGCTTCCGGGTCATGTGGCCAGCATGACAAAGCTGCTTCTGGCGAACCAGAGCAGCGCATGGAAATGCCGTTTACCTTCCCGCCGGAGCGGTTCCTATTTATCTACTTGCACTTTGACGTGCTTTCGAACTGCTAGGTGGGCAGGAGCTGGGACCGAGCAACGGGAGCTCACCCCGTCGCAGGGATTCGAACCACCGACCTTCTGATCAGCAAGCCCTAGGCTCTGTGGTTTAACCCACATTAAAAGAACAGATTGTATTTAAAAGAACACTGAACACTTGAACTCTTTGGCAGGCTTTGAATAACTCCTGCAATGTAAAGACTATGGACATATTGGAGGACTATAATTCAGATGAACTATAATATGCAGTTGATTAAGATATTTAAAGGACTCACGGAGGGGAGAGGGTAGTCCTAAGATTCGGAAGAATCTTGTTTGCTTTTAAAATTTAATTGTGTTAATTGTGTGATTTACTTTGTAAAACCAATAAAAAATTATACATATATATAAAATGGAATACTGCCCACAGCCAAACCGGGGTGGACTTGAACCACCAACCTTCTGATTAACAACAAGATGCCCTGACCCATTGTGCCCCTCGGAGGAGGGTCTAGAGAGCTGTAGGTTCCTTAACCCTACCTTAATTTTTCCCTGCGCATTTCTAATAGTTCTGTTCTTTCATGTCGTATCGAGTAGTCCTTCAGTGTCTGAATAGACTCCTTAGATAGAAACACGATGGTGCCCAGTTGTTGTCAACTACAGTTCCCATCATCCTCAGACAGAATGGCCCATGGTCAGAAGTGGTACGAGTTGTAGTCCAAAACACCTAGAAGGCACCGCATTGATTATTCCTGCTGTAGATTTACTGTAATTAAAAAAAGTTGTTGTTCAGTCGTTCAGTTGTTTCCGACTCTTCGTGACCCCATGGACCAGAGCACGCCAGGCAAAACTCACGTTAGTAGCTTCGAGAACACTGTCGTGCTCACTAGAAGGACAGATCCTGAAGTTGAGGCTCCAGTACTTTGGCCACTTCATGAGAAGAGAAGACTCCCTAGAAAAGACCCTGATGTTGGGAAAGATGGAGGGGACAAGGAGAAGGGGACGACAGAAGATGAGATGGTTGGACAGTGTTTTCGAAGCTACTAACGTGAGTTTGGCCAAACTGCGAGAGGCAGTGAAGGATAGGCGTGCCTGGCGTGCTCTGGTCCATGGGGTCATGAAGAGTCGGACACGACTGAACGACTGAACAACAACAACAAAAGTTACCTTTGTATTGCCACATGTTCCCGATCCCTGCTCTGCAGGATGTTTTCCCTTCTGGGCACCCACTAACTTACCAACGTTCCACAAATGCCTGGAAAATAAATACATTCTGCACAGCATTCTACACGATACATTTGCATTTTGTTTCAATTTCAGGGAGGTCCTACAATGCAAAGGCTTGCAGCGATCCATGGCCTGGTTTCTGTGGTGGGTTCTGAAAGAGCCATGATACAGGTAAAATACTCGAAGATTCATGCATGAAATATGTCTGTTTTTAAGTGTAGTTGAGGCCACTTTGTAAGCAGATTTTTTTGCTTCAGAATAATTTCCGCAATCACGTTGTGCTGCCAACATGCATGCCCAGCCAATGGAAACCTGAATATGTCAGCGCCATTTCCTCACAACCCTTCGAAACAGATGAAAAATTCTCCCTGCTCTAATACACTGTTGTTTTGTAAAATGGCGGCTGGGCATTGGGTTGACACGGGTGGCTCTGTGATCTAAACCTCTGAGCCTCTTGGGCTTGCCGGTCGGAAGGTCGGCAGTTCGAATTACCTGGCCTGTTGCTGGCACCCTTGTGGCACCCTCATCAGTGGCAGCTCTCACAAACTCCCATCAGGGATGGAGAGCAGTTTTTACCTTTCTGGCAAGGTTGTCTTCAAGTCTTGCATTTCCCCCACGAAGTATAAATGAGAAGAAATCCAGTGATCCCTGCCATTGGGAATCAAGCCTGTTTCTATGGGAATTATAGTATCCTGGGATCAATTTTCTGGGTCATGCTTATCAGCATTGGAGTGGCCAACTGGGTGGCCTCCGGTGTGTGTATGTGTACCTGTCCATCAATCTCTGTCTTTCTGTCCTGCCTTTTCCCACCCTATAACTCCTTAAGCAATTATTTCATTGTTAGGCTTTGCCTTCAGTTGCTTATAGAGGGTTTCCTGCCTGCCATCCACCTCCCCTTTTTCTTTGACAGCTGAAATCTGAGTCCATCCAGTCTTCTCAGTTTCAGAGCAAACTTAATGAGGTCATCAGAATCCTGAGTCAGGTGAGAGACTTCCGTTGGCCTTTTCGCATTGATACGCAAGCCAAGATGGCCGAACAGGTGTGCTTGGTCTTAGAGGATGACATTGGTATGGTGGGCATAGCTGAAACCTAGTGGAACAGCCAGAACCAGTGGGACACTGCAGTGACATGCAGTCAGTGGACGAGAGGGACTAGGCCCGTCCCCAAGCATTCCCCAGAATGATTCCGATTAAACATTCAGAAAAACATTCTGCCAAGTAAGAGCTGTTTGGCAGTGGAACAGACTCCCATGAGAGGTTGTGGACTCTCCTTCCTTGGAGGTTTTGACACAGAGGTTGGATGGACATCTGTCTGGGATGCTTTAGCTGAGATTCCTGCATTGCAGGGGGTTGGACGAGATGACCCTTGGTGTCAGGGACTGAGAAAAAGAGGAATGGTGGAGACCGCCTCCCCATCCTGACCCTTCCAGGGAGGAGGAAGAGGAGGACAGTATGGATCTACAACAGGGGTTTGGAGGGAGGTCGCAGCTCAGAGGCAGATGAGGGGAAAAGCTGGGAAATCCTGGGAGAGCCAGAGCGACACGTCATAGCTGTCAACTTTCAGATTTGAAAATAAGGGATTTTTCCAAACTTTCGGATTTGAAAATAAGGGATGCCTCGAGGGCGGTGCAATGGCACCAAGTAGCCTCGCCACCCTGCGCTCCAGAGGCTGCGCGCGAACGGGACAGCGAAAGAGCGAGCGCATAGCCGGCAGGCAGGCTGTCTGTCTGGTTGGGCGTGAGGGTCTGGCTGCACAAGGCATGCAAGCTCCGCCCCCAGTCGGTCTCAGACTCCTTATTGGCAGCCGAGCAACGCAGCTGAGGAGCCTCCCTGGCTGGCAGGGAGGGAGAGGAGCTGCTTCCTTTGAAATCTGGGAAATTTAAGGGATATCAACAATCCGGGATAGCAGCGAGAAACGGCATTGGAATAAGGGAGTTTCCCGCCAAAAAAGGGAGGGTTGACAGCTATGCAACACATTGTCATTAGGAAGCATTCCAGACCCTCCATCTCCCAGGACCCGGTGAGCCTTAAAAGTAGGAGAGCAAAGAGCTCAAAGACAAAGGACACTTAGGGGCACCCATGGAGGAGGTGGTGAGAATGACAAATGAGGAAGTAGAAGAGAGCCTCTGGCAGTATTCTGACACTTGGGTCCCTTCCAGCTAAGATTCTATAATTCTAACCTGGGAGCAATTTGTCCTCCTTGGTCTTCTGTTAAAAGGAGGAGTTGCTGGCCTTGTGGGTTTGAGCCACAGCAATAACCTCTTGGCAAGGGAGGAGGGAGTTGTGGATGTTGCGGCTTTGTATAGCCAACCCATTCTGGTTATAGGGAATACAAAATATAAATTAGGTTTGTAATCTTACTGACACGTTGCTCAGTAATGCCTGCTCAGGCAATGGAAATGACACCGTCGGCTCATATGTGATGGTTCCACCTGCAGATCATCAGCTTTTCTGGGGTGATTGGCCTTCAGACAAACGCAGCATGGCTGTTGGGACATCTGCATCTCTCCACTGTGTCCGCGACACACAGTCGAACATCTGGTAAGCATTCTTGCAGACAATTCTATTATGGGTGGCAAAGATGCTGACGATGTCGTTGCAAAGTCCACCAGACTGCATTGATTGCATCCAAATCTGGGTCCAAGATTGATTTGACCATTTGCCTCCATTCAAAAGAACAAATCTTTTTGCTAAATTTGCTCTTTCAAATGGGCGTCCATTGGCAAATGAAAATCTTGGGTCGTATTCTGATGCAATGAAGTTGACCTGAGTTAGAAACTAGGCATTGGATTGTTTCAGCACATTTTCCAAGTAACATGCCACCACCTCCTTTTTCAATCCACTTCTGAAACGTTGTCATGGTGCCAAGGTGAATTGCAATTCCTGGACATCTCGAAGGCATCCATTGTTGAGATCTGTCTAAAATCGAATCTAAAACTGACACAAATAGTCCTCATTTGATGGTAGCAACAGAGTCTGAATTTGCAATACAATCGCTACAGTGATCTGCATCCATGTGGCATGTTCTCCATCAGCCCTGTTCATAATGTTTAGCAGGAGTTCTCAAGTGAATTGAAGCAACTATCATATAGTTGTTTTCCCACATCAATCGGGAGACTAGACATGGAAGAATCCAGGACAGGATAGTTTTGACTCACATGGCTTAACATTAGGACTGCAGAATGCAAAACTCACCACATGAATTCCAAACTTCATTGGCTTTTCTGTGCATATACAAACATGTGTGGCGGTTCTAGTCTACATTTGAAATGTCACTGATAAAATATGTTTGTGGTGATGGGGGTAGATGGAAAATAGAGTTTCACCCATCCTTTAGAAGCTGCCCAAGAAAGAGAAACGACTGTTGCTCAGTGGTAGGACATGAATTTTAGATGACAAAGACCCAGCATCTCATGGTTGGACTGGCCATGTTCTCTGTCTGAAATCTTGCGTACACACTGAGCTAGGTGAATCCATGGTTTGACTGGGTACACAAGGCAGATTCCTATCACCTTCTGAGTTCTGAATGTACAACATGCCACAAGATTGACATGATGGGCACAATTTTGTTTTCACAGTTCCGCCAGACTTTAGCTACCTGCCTGAGAAAAGTTTCCTGAGGGCAGCCATCAACTTTGTTATCGAAAGTGGGAAGAAAGGTAAACAGCAAATGTCAATATTGGGAATACCGTGTTTTTCCATCTATAAGACAGCCCCTATTTTTGAGAACCCCAAATTAAGAAATCAGTATTTATTGAACCATTGAGATTTTTAGAGGGGAGCTAGCCAAAGTTATTGAGTTGTTTAGCTCAAGGTGTGTGATCGTTTTTTACTGGCGCACTTTGAGAATGTCTAAGCTCACACACATTTGTGAGGGAAACTCTCACCATACTTACCGTAACATCTCCCGTTTTGCTTCCTTTTTGGTTGGCTGCTATAAAAGATAATATTTTCTTTGGATTGCTTATAAAAACAGATCAAAGCCTTTTTAAAATTTGATTTGATATTTTTCTCTCTCTATATATGTTAGAATAATACCTCTAGTACACCAAACTTCTGCATTGCTTTTTAAATGTCCTTGTTTATTTTGAGGGCTGAGATGAGTTGCATGCATTCAATGTACAGATAATTCTTCTTTTTACTTCTTAATTCTAGTAAAGGGTTGCTTCCTTTTAGCTTTTTGGGCACAAAATGGTTCAGTTGTCAAAAAAAACAAAAAACCCAACCAGTAAAAGTTAGTTAAAATTCTATGAAAAAGCTTCCATTGCTGGTATTTGTTCTTCTGGTGCCTCTAGTTGAGACATCTGTGTTGTGTTTGGGCATTCTGTTGCAGGCCCTGAACAAATTCGGCCTCACTTGGTCAAAGCAGCTATGGCTCCCATAGCATTGAATGGAGCAAGCTACCAGTACCCACCTGTGAACTGGGCATCAATTCTTTCCCCTCTCCTGAGACTAAATTTTGGTAAGTTGTTTAAAAAGCATTTAAAAAAATAAATAATAATAAAGTGCACCGGACTCTGTCCGTGTTTTCTTTTGTGAATAAGATCTATTTGTAAAACTCCACATTTTTGTGGTATGGTTATGAAGCACTTAATTTGTTGCAAAGGCTTTGTGTCTAGCAACTGCATTTGTGCTCCAGTAATTATGTTTTAGGGAATGCGGGCGGCGCTGTGGGTTAAACCACAGAGCCTAGGGCTTGCCGATCAGAAGGTTGGCGGTTCGAATCCCCACGACGGGGTGAGCTCCTGTTGCTCGGTCCCTGTTCCTGCCAACCTAGCAGTTTGAAAGCATGTCAAGTACAAGTAGATAAATAGGTACCGCTCTGGCGGGAAGGTAAACGGCATTTCCGTGCGCTGCTCTGGTTCGCCAGAAGCAGCTTAGTCATGCTGGCCACATGACCCGGAAGCTGTCTGCGGACAAACGCCGGCTCCCTCGGCCTATAGAGCGAGATGAGCGCCGCAACCCCAGAGTCGTCCGCGACTGGACCTAATGGTCAGGGGTCCCTTTACCTTTAATTATGTTTTGTTTCCATTGCAGTGTTTAGCACTTATGTTTTGTGGTTTCAGCTTAAATTGAATTTTATTGTTATGTTACAGAACAGTAAGCATCCTTGAGGGTAGGTCTTTAAAAACAAAACAAAGAAACCCTGCAATAGAAATACATAAAAACAACAGAGGTCTGGTCCGTTCAGCAGTTTCAAGCTGTTTTAGCTTTTGAGCCAGGCCAGCCCCACAACAAGAGAGGTGATCTTCTACTGCAGACAGTTTTCTTTATTTCCTGATTGGAGGAGGGTTTCAACTAAGGGGTGGCAGTAAATCACCCCAGCAGAGACTTTATTGCTGCTCCCCCCCAAAAAAAATCTTCTATGTTTTCCCAATTCAAAGTGTATAGGAATGTCATGGAAATTGTGTGACGTCCGTTGTGGTGAATGGTGGTTTTCAGGTTAGGTTTGCTATTCTGATTTTTTCCCTCCCCTCTGACGTCAACCTTTGCTCTCCTCGTGTCTTTTAGGAGAAGAGATACAGCAGCTCTGCCTCGAAGTAGCTGTGACCCAGGCGCAGTCGTCGCAGAACGCTGCCATGCTTTTGGGGATGTGGGTAGCCCCGCCTCTCGTCGGCAGTCTAAGCGTACGTGTCATCACTCCGCGGCCGCCGTGCCCAGTGGCTGCCCTCCTCTCTCTTTGCCAGGCTCATAATCGGCACATCTACGTTTCCGTAAAAGGGGGTGTCTAAGGTCCCAGACAAATGGGGTGAGGGGAACCATCTTGGTCAAGCCATGCCCACCTGCCAGCACCGGATGTCAAAGATGATGTCGGGTGTCAGCAGTGGGAAAGGCAGGTGGATGGGATCAAAAAGGGATTCTGAAGAAGCAATAATCAGCTGATCAATGTACAGCACAGGGATCTTTAGAAATCACTTGCAGAGATCCCTTCCTAGCAGAAGCATGGTCCGGGGTGGGGGGGCGGTGCCCTGGGCGCAGTTTTGGGGCTGGCTCCAGTGCCTTTTTCTATCTCCCCTCCTTCAACTAATAATGCTCCATTTAATTTGTTCAATAATAAATTATCAGTCCAATTTCTATGGACACGACTGAGAAAAGATTATGGATTTGTAGGTACTTAACACTCACAATGGACCCAGGTGGCGCTGTGGGTTAAACCACAGAGCCTAGGGCTTGCTGATCAGAAGGTCGGCGGTTTGAATCCCTGTGACGGGGTGAGCTCCCGTTGTTCGGTCCCAGCTCCTGCCCACCTAGCAGTTCGAAAGCACGTCAAAGTGCAAGTAGATAAATAGGTACCACTCCAGCGGGAAGGTAAACGGCGTTTCCGTGCGCTGCTCTGGTTTGCCAGAAGCGGCTTTGTCATGCTGGCCACATGACCCGGAAGCTGTACGCCGGCTCCCTCGGCCATTAAAGCAAGATGAGTGCCGCAACCCCAGAGTCAGACACGACTGGACCTAATGGTCAGGGGTCCCTTTACCTTTAACACTCACAAAATATTATTAAAAGTTGTGTGGTTGTTGTTGTTTTTAAAAAAATAACCCTTCTGTTTCAGTGTATCTGAAGAAGTGTGCATGCACACAGAAGCTTATACCCAGAACTAACTTAGTTGGTCTCTAAGGTGCTACTGGACAATTTATTTATTTATTTTATTTACAGTGGTACCTCTGGTTGTGGACGGGATCTGTTCCGGAGGTCTGGTCAGATCCCGAGGTTTCCGCAACCTGAGGACTGCTTCTGCGCATGCACACGTGGCGAAACCCGGTAAAATACTTCCATGTTTGCCGTGCGCGCATCCTGAAATTTGCGTAACCAGAGGGTTATGTAAACGGAGGTTCAACTGTATTTCATCTGCGTCAGACCAACACAGCTACCTACCTGAATTACTATTCCTGTAATAGAATATCACCTTCATTTACATGTGTTTTGCATACAGTCAAACCTCGGTTCCCAAACACCTCCGTTTTGGAACGTTTCGGCTCCTGAACGCCAAAAATCCGGAAGCAAGTGTTCTGGTTTTCGAAAGTCCAACATGGCTTCCGTTTGAGTGCAGGAAGCTCCTGCAGCCAATCGGAAGCCGCGCCTCGGTTGTCAAACATTTTGAAAGCCAAACAGGCTTCCGGAATGGATTATGTTTGACAACTGAAGTTTGACTGTATTCTTACAAAGAGGACGTTTTCCAAGAATATTGAAGCAAAACAAGCCATTGGGTCTAATAACATTTTTCCTAATGCTGTGAGACAGTCCTTGTTGGGGTTCCCTAATACCTTAATACCTGCACTTTAGATACAAGCCAAGAGATACCTTTCCACGTCCTTATCTGTGTGGATGAAACATGTAGCGGAAGACAGGTTGCAGCCTTTCACAGAAGTCTTCATGGTGCAGCATTTTGAAGCCAAAAACCAGCCGCAAGACCCGGATCTTTGCTGGAGTATTTTGCAGGGGCTCAGCCAAGCCATGAAACAGCCTAGTTCTGCCCAATACAGCTGGAGCTGCCTTTGCAGGACTGCGGAGAGGATATTTGAACTTCTGCCAAATGGGATTCGGGTAAGGAAAGTAAATATTTAAAGTATTATTTAGGACAGTGTTGGAAAAGGGACTCCTTTTAAGATGGTCAGAATGGCTGAGGAACTGGGACGGCTACAGGGAAAAGCTTTGGCCATGAAATCTGCCGCTATACCACTGTACGGGATGGTTAAAAACAGGGCTTGTGCTCAGAAATACTGTGTTGTGGTGGATTGCTGTTGTTTTTTTAAGAAATGTGACCAATTTGAGAATAATTTAAACAGCGTTAGGAATGGAATCTGCTTCACGGATGGTTATGGAGTTGAAATAGACGATAAAATCTGGTTTCCGTTGCAGCAAAATGTCAACGTTGCCGTTAGCTAGCTTTACTGCGTTTCGCTTTTAGATTACACACTGCGGTGAGTTCATGGTAGAAACTGAAGCACAGGGTGAATAAAGAAAAAACAAGTTTCCTTTGGGACCCCATGCGGGTAGTACAAGAGGGGAAATGGACTTAAGACATGTCCAGTAATCACATATTATTTAGTGTAGGTGAGGCTTAATTTGAGAATGGTGGTACTTTTGCAGGGTCTTCTGGTCTCATTTTCCATTGATATGTTTATCCACAATGAAATGCTTTCTGCTTATCTGTCGTTGAAAAGACAGGTGGCTGTTATTCCAATTTCCATCTATTTGAAAGTGGTTAGTTGGTGGTTAGGGTGAACGAATATATACCCGGTATATGCCTTCCAAGTTGAATTTAGAAACGTTGCAAAAGGAAGTGTTGGAGGGTGCAACTTTTATGGTTTACTTAGGCTGTTGGCTTTGCCTGGTTTTGTTTTTATCTTTGCAGCAAAGTGAAGTGAAGATGTATATACATGCAGCAAAATGTCTCTCGGAAATGGCAGACACAGAAATTGACCGAATTACCCAAGTTTCAAAGGTAACTGCAGTCTAGCTATCTAGATCTTTTCCCAGAAATGGAACGTAAAACCTTTCTTCGTAATGTTCTAGACTGCATTGGCATTGCAAGGCATCGGGGCATCCTGCACATGCAATTTTGACTTAATCTTGCCAGGAGTTATTTTTATTTTGCAAAAGTATTTTATGGGCCATCGTTAGAGCTACACCCTGTCAAAGTGAAACTTGTGGACACTATGGAATAAATCAAATTATATCCAGCCCTAAAGAAGACCAACAGAGACCTCTGTTCCAGAATGACCGCTCCCCACATCAAATGGGGGGCCACCTTTTGCGTGGTCGCGCGCAGCCCCCCGAAACCGAGTGCGGCTCCCGGTAGTACAGGCTGGCTTCATCCCCCCCAGGCTGGATACCTGGAGGTCTCCGCCTACCTCAGCCAATCGCTCAATCCCGCCTGGGGAGGCGTTGCTGGGGGATTGGCCAGGTAGGGGGAGGGACCGCCCTGCCCTCACAACAGAAGGTGAATCTCACCTGCGAAGCATCATTTGGCTCCAGAGCTTCTCCCACCCTGCCCTCCCTCAGTTAAGTCTTCTTTTGCAGGTTAACCTCTTCTCCACAGGCGCTGCTACGTCAGGGTTGCTGTTGAAGGGCCAGAAAGGATTTTTCCTGCATTGGCAGGTTTTGCCTTTCCCGTGGCAAAATGTCACAACTTTGGCAGTTTCAGGCCTTGGGCGGAATCCTTTAGTCTTATCTTCCTAAATGGGGGGGCATGAAGCGGTGACCCAGGCTCCCCCTGCGGCGGTGATCCCAGGGTTCCCCGTTAAAGGGGTCTTGAGGAGAGGCAATGGCCATATGCCAAGAGGTTGTCATTGCTCTCCCCTCCGATGGCTGCGAAACGGGGGGCGGGCTCTCTGCTTGAACATATGTTCTCCAGAGCCAGCCCAATCCCCACACATTCTGGATAACCCTGAAGTCTCCCAGATCCCCAGCTGGGGACTGGGAAGGATAATCTGAAACTTAATAAAGTTGTGGCCAATTTTAATCCCATAGCACGTTGTCTTGAGTCATTATTCCGCTCGGGGGTCGCCTGGGGTTGGGCGGACTCCGCCTGTCCACAGAAATACAAAATGCCTCTACTTCAGCGTGAGGGAATTATTCTCCTCTTCACATAATAGCTAGTGAAAGTTTGCACCAGAGAGCCGGTTTCCTATTTCTCATCTACTTCATGGCTTGTTTTGCAGAACAATTTGGAAAAGGTCACGTTTGTCAAAGCTTATCTAGTTTCCCAAGGCAGATTTCCTTTGCTGAGATGGAATGATGTGATTAGCCTTGCCGCTGGATGCCAGCAGAAAGAACCCACGGTGTGGATGTTGTTGCAGAGCTTCTACCATGCGAGAATTGTGAGCCACGAAAACACAGGTAAGAGCTCATGGCAAAAGAGATGGTGTGGCCCACAAGTTCTCTTCCTGGATATCTCTATAAGAAGGGCCCAGGAATGAAATCTCTTGATCCCCGCTTACTGCTTGTCCTCTGCACGCTTGGAGGTTCTTCTATGAGAGGCCTGCAGAAATTAAAGCCAACCCCGCCAGTTTTGGCAGTTCCAGGCAAAAAGCAGGGAGTGGGGAAGAGGTTTACCGAGCCGCTGGTGGGCTGCATTTTGCTCAATGGGACACAAGTTGTGTAGGCTTGCCCTATGTGAGAGTGTAAATCCTATGTCTATATCATTCATATAGCTCTCCGTGGGGCTCCCTTTGAAGGTGACCTGGAAACTGCAACTAATCCAGAATGCGGCAGCTAGACTGGGGACTGGGAGTGGCCACCGAGACCATATAACACCAGTCCTGAAAGTACATCGGCTCCCAGTTAGAGATGGGAAGGCCTGAAAAAACCAGAAAAATTGGAAAAAAACAGTTGGGGTTTTTTCAATTTTGGGGGGGTTTCTTCCAGGCCTTCCCATCTCTACTCCCAGTATGTTTCCGAGCACAGTTCAAAGTGTTGGTGTTGACCTTTAAAGCCCTAAACAGCCTTGGCCCAGTAGACCTGAAGGAGCGTCTCCACCCCCATTGTTTAGCCTGGACACTGAGGTCCAGCGCTGAGGGTCTTCTGGCAGTTCCCTCCCTGCAAGAAGTGAAGTTACAGAGAACCAGGCAGAGGGCCTTCTCGGTAGTGGCACCCGCCCTGTGGAACGCCCTCCCACCAGATGTCAAGGAAATAAACAACTAAATTACTTTTAGAAGACATCTGAAGAATATAGAATATATTTATTGTCATTGTCCCCTTCGGGAACAACGAAATTACTTGGCAGCCCTGTTTAGGGAAGTTTTTAATGTTTGATGTTTTATTATGCTTTTATGTATGTTGGAAGCCTCCCAGAGTGGCTGGGGAAACTCAGTCACATGGACAGGGTATAAATAAATAAATAAATAAATAAATAAATAAATAATTATTATTATTATTATTATTATTATTATTATTATTATTTCAGGTCTCTTTTTTGGCAGGGTGGCTTTGTTTTACCAAACGGTTTGGAAACAATGATGGTGAAATGGTGAAAAGATTCTTTTGTTTATACAGTTACGTTTTTACACCCATCAACTCTAAATCTGAATGCCTTCGCTATTTCTTAGTTGAGAGCAAGGGCGGTACGGAAACTTAGAATAAGGCTGAGGAAGATTCCCTTGTTATCTTTAAAGTGCTTCAAAATTCATGTGCGTTTTTGCCGTTACAGGAGTCTTAAAGAGAATGGCGTGGCTCTTGGAACTGATGGGATATATTAAAAACATTTCCTTGAAGGCAACATCCATACAAGATGTGGCTCCAAAGGAGGTACATTCCAGAAACATATAATTTTTTGTTTTTCATAACAGTGGGAAAATGACTTTATTCCTGATATAGGCCCCTTCCTGTGGAACATGTGGAGATTTCTTCCCCTCCTAAAAGTCATCTTATTACTTTCGTAATGAAAATGTCAGATTGCTGACAAAATATATCAAAATGGTTGTTCAGAACACATGTTTAAAATTTGGAAATTGACCATCTGGCCTGCCTGGATGTAAAAACAGTGATGGAATCTCAAAAGGAAATATCACTGTAGATATACATCTACTGCAGTTTAAGGGGGAAAAAGTTTTTTGAGCACTTATAAAGCCAGCTGTGTAATTTGCTAGATTCAAATTATTCAGATGGATTGAGCTGCTTCCTTGCTATTTCTATGCTGTACACCAGCAGAAGCTCTTGGAGAGACGCACAATAAAATTCCCGATTCAAAGACTGCTCTGCCGTAGCAAATCTTAGGGATGCAGCTTTCGTGTGCACTAACTTTTGTGTTTGTGCACCTAACAAAAAACTGCAAAAGCAGGCCTTTCCATTGCCCATTTTACAGGTGTGCTGTTCTGTGGCTGTTCAGGAGGTTCATGGCTGAGTTGAGGTTTGAACCATGCCCAGATTCCAAAATAAAACAACAACGGCTTATGAGGAACGGCTTAGGGAGCTGGGTATGTTTAGCCTGGAGAAGAGGAGGTTAAGGGGTGATATGATAGCCATGTTCAAATATATAAAAGGATGTCATGTAGAGGAGGGAGAAAGGTTGTTTTCTGCTGCTCCAGAGAAGCGGACACGGAGCAATGGATTCAAACTACAAGAAAGAAGATTCCACCTAAACATTAGGAAGAACTTCCTGGCAGTAAGAGCTGTTCGACAGTGGAATTTGCTGCCAAGGAGTGTGGTGGAGTCTCCTTCTTTGGAGGTCTTTAAGCAGAGGCTTGACAGCCACCTGTCAGGAATGCTTTGATGGTGTTTCCTGCTTGGCAGGGGGTTGGACTGGATGGCCCTTGTGGTCTCTTCCAACTCTAGGATTCTATGATTCTATCAACAACAACAACAACAACAACAACAACAACAACAACAACAACTTAAGGCCACTGAAATTCTTTTGAGTTTCTGAGCTCAGTTTTCTTTCCCAATGGCTGCCTTGGCTTTATAGCCCATTCCAGGCGTTGCAGAGCCCGTTAGCAAAATCTGCATCTGTTTCCTGTCTAGGCGGTCAGCTTCCTGTTGCGGGTCTTTGCTGCCTCCGTGGTGGCCTGGGCTGACCACTCCGCGCCGCTGCTGCTTGGCCTCAGTGCCAGCTGGGAAGGGGAAGCAAGATCAGCGCTGCCTGCAAATTATTTGGGCAAGCGCCCAGGAGATAATCTGGCTGCGCAGGAGACCCTCACTCTTTTCCCAGGCAGCCTGCAGAGTCTGTTGGCTAAAGAGCCTTGGAAGGAACAAACACAAAAGGTATGTAGCTGGCGTTCTGGTTAGAGGGGTTTCTGTCATCAGGGGACTCATACTGAGACTTGCGTATTTATTATTGATTGGATTAGTGTAAATGTTGTTATGAGTACTGTGCAGACAGAACATAGGGCATGTCCATGTGTCTATATTATTATTACAGGTAGGTAGCCGTGTTGGTCTGCCGTAAAGGTAAAGGTAAAGGGACCCCTGACCATTAGGTCCAGTCGGGGATGACTCTGGGGTTGCGGCGCTCATCTTGCTTTACTGGCCGAGGGAGCTGGCCTACAGCTTCCGGGTCATGTGGCCAGCATGACTAAGCCGCTTCTGGTAAACCAGAGCAGCACACGGAAATGCCGTTTACCTTCCCACCGGAGCGGTACCTATTTATCTACTTGCACTTTGACGTGCTTTTGAACTGCTAGGTTGGCAGGAGCAGGGACTGAGCAACGGGAGCTCACCCCGTCGTGGGGATTCGAACCACCGACCTTCTGATCGGCAAGTGCTAGGTTCTGTGGTTTAACCCACAGCGCCACCCGCATCCCATTGGTCTGCCGTAGTCGAAACAAAATAAAAAAATTCCTTCCAGTAGCACCTTAGAGACCATGCTTTCGTGTGCATGCACACTTCTTCAGATACCAAATTATTATTATTATTGGGTCTTTTTGTACATAGCTGTTTTGGCAATTTGTAGCCTGAGTATTATTCAGTGCACTTAAGTTGATATTTGCATAAAATCAGCATACAAAATTATTACCTGGAACCAAACATGCCATAAAAACAGACATTATTAAAAGCGACTCATAAATATAAATGAGAACTCTGTCAGATGCGAGCAAAATGGGATAATGAAGATGTCTCAATAGCCATCTATGCAAACATTAAGCTCCGGAGAATGTTTGGAAAGTTTCACATTTAGTCATGGTGTTATTCCTTTGTTAAATGGACAAAGCAAGCGTAAGCAACGGGGCTTAAAAACAGATCAAAAGTGTGGAGAAGGGAAATTAGCTATTTCCTTCCTTTAATATAGTTATCACTACACTAAAGTTTCATTGCATTATAACAGCGGGGTCTGACTTTCCCTTCTGTTTTCTGTGCATGTGGGGTTTCTTGCACTGATCTTGCATAAAAAGTACCCGTTCAGATAAAAATTGTGCTGTAATAGAAATATATTCCATATATAGTAGAAATGAAGGCTTGCACGACTTTTTACAATCTGTTTTTGAGCTAATATTTCCCATAATATTTGTTATTTTCACTAATATATGCACTCGTCTGTGCATTTTTGTTCTTGTCTGGAGAGCTGCCTTGCAAAATTCAGAGAAGTGCAAATCTCAAAGAATGGCTCTCTTTCAGTTTGCATAT
Organism: Darevskia mixta; assembly: GCA_034641385.1. Lineage (NCBI taxonomy): Eukaryota > Metazoa > Chordata > Lepidosauria > Squamata > Lacertidae > Darevskia > Darevskia mixta. The sequence goes on from JAWWNH010000017.1 coordinate 24,160,004, forward strand.
TGTTTGGCAAAGTGTGAATTAAGCAAATTTGCATTTAAACGCAAACTGCAACGAATCTCTCCGTCATCCTTACCTGGGGAGCAAATTGCCGCCTCTGTGCATTTATACTAAGCCACAATTTGGTCAGCATTGCATATATATGAACCAGCTCAAAGTCTGAATATCTTAAGGTTAAGGATTGTGGTTAAGAATTGGCTGCAAACCAGGACTTGGATTTGAAGTAGATTGCAAACTGTGGGTAAGTGTTCACACCTATTTTGGAGCAGACTCTAGTAAAGCACATTTCTCTTCCCTTGCAATGTGATCAGCAGATCTCACTGGTGGCCCTCTGTACATGCTCTCTGGCGCTTGTGTAGCTCACAAGCTCCACTGAACATTTGCAAGTTTTACCAGACTAGGACAAGGAAATGTAGTTAGTGTGCTAGCTAGAGCTAAGCATTCTGTTTCCAGGGAGGCAAAGTGTGAAGCCTGATAACTTGTATTGTATAGTTTGGGCTTTCCGATCAGAGCAGGTGTAAACTTAACGGTGGTAATGTTATTTTTAAACCTGAACTTACTTGCCAATGCTGATTTAAGGTATGCTGGTAAGTAAATCATACTAGCGTTTTAACTTTTGATTTCTAGTTCATTGACTGGCTATTTAACCTGATGGAGAACTCAGACGAAGTGCTATCCCAGTCTTCTAGGAATCTTTTGAAAGGTATTGTTGCATTTGAGTACTTACAGCTTTTCAAATTGGATAAATATCAACATTGCATTTCAGAAGGAGGGTTACGCCATGGACTTTTATAAACGTGCTTTGTTTAGCGATCAGTATTTGGGATGTAATTGCACGCTTCACTTAAATAGCAACTCACATCCCAGTAAACAACTTTCTCCCATATGCAAAGTTTATGCCGGTTTAGCGCAGCGTGTGGGGACTCGCCAAGCGGGCAGCTCGGTTCGGGGGCGGCTCGTGGGCCGGTTAAAAACCCCGTGGGCCGCTTGTGGCCCATGGGCCTTAGGTTGCTGACCCCTGCTTAAAAACATAATTGTGGAGGAGCAATTGCGGTGTTGACTCATGCTGTGAATGTTCCTTATTTTCTCAGCATCTCTGCTGGCCCTGCGGTCTCTCCCAGAGTTCAGGAAGAAGGCAGTATGGACAAAGGCTTATGGCTGGTAGCCCCCGGGTGTCGTCTTCGCATGTGGAGCTGTTGTCGAGACGCGAGGTGCCCAGGAGGTGTTATGTGGTTACACTAAGGTGTGTTGCGTGCTTTCCGTTCCAGAAAGGTTGTACCCGGAGAGAAGGTTTTGACAGTGTAACAAAAGCTTCGTGATACATTTGGGTGAGAATCGTCTGTTCCAGAGAGATGGTTTCCGTTACAGAAAGAGTAGACGGTGCAACCCGGTATCGTGATGCATTGGATGAAATTGTCTACAACTTTTTGATAAAACTTTAAAAAGCTGCCTGGAAATCTTGCCTGTTTGGAATACATGTCAGAAAATATGCTACAGGGTATTTAATAAATGCAAAGAGTTTGAATCCAAAGAAAATAACTATTTCTGTGCACCCATTTACTTGAGGTTTTGTATGTATTATTCAAATGGTAGACCCCATCCGCTGTGAAACAGTTGGAAAATGGGATTCATTGGGGTTCTGCTTTTGAAGGGTAATGAGTAAAGCCTTTGGGCACTCTTAAAGTAGCAGGTTGGATCCTGGCTCATATATGCATGTGTATGGATTATAGCAGGGGTCGGCAAGACTTACCGGGTATGGGCTGGATCACTCCTGCAGAGATCCTCCGTGGGCCGGGCCGGCGCAGTGCGACGCCGGAAATCGCATCTGCGCATGTCCGCGGCATTGGAAATCGCTTCTGCGCATGACAAGATGCCAAAAATTGTGCCTGCGCAGACACGATTCCCGGCGTCTGGGCATGAGCAGAAGCGATTTCTGGAGCTGTGGAAGAGAGCCCCTGTGCTGGTTTAGCTCAGTGCGCGGGGACTCACTGAGCGAGTGGCTCGGTTTGGGGGTGGCTCATGGGCCAGTTAAGCGACCCTCATGGGCTGCTTCCGCCCATAGGCCTTAGGTTGCCAACCTCTGGATTATAGCATGTGTTGGTTGGCACCCTTCTGTCTTGGGAGACAATGGAGTGTGCCTTTAGGGGTGAAGTCACACTGTAGAAAGGTTACAGCACCTGCTGTGGATGGAGAGACCGATAAGGGAGAGACATTGGGGATTTTTTTGGGGGGGGGGGTATCTGAACATGTGGGAAAAGAGAGAATCAAAAGAGAATAAACCACCAAATCTAGAGGCACAGCGGAATGGAAAATGAGCAGAAGCTTACATTTTCTCCAGCCTGATTTTATTTCTGAAGCTCCCATGGACCGTAGGATTAAGAGTGTTTTATCAGCTCAAGTATTTTGCCCTTTTACCAATTCTTACCTTTGACTTTTACACCACTTTGCACCCCCTGGAGCAGTTTTTAAGGGGTTCAGAGGGGGAAAGCAGAAATTTCAATGGACTAGTGAGAGTTTGTTGTGCGAGTGGAACAGCAGGCATTAGGTACAAGCCATGCAGTATTATAGGTCAAATGCAAAGTCTGAATTTCACCTGCAATACCGTTTCCCCTTTTTTAATACGTAGTCATAAAGTAAACCATGGCAGGGTTTTTTTACCTTTGTGAGAAGTAAGACGTACCCCAAAAGTAAGCCATGGTGCCGCCATTGTTCCCGTCACCTCCTCAGCCCCTCCTGCGTGCGCAGGGAGCCAGCGAACCAGTGAGAGGCACAGGGGGAAACGCACCTCTTGCGGAGTTCTGCCCCGCCTGCTTAGCGCGCAGGGAGAGGCGCGGGGGGGGAGGAAAATACGCCTCTTCCTGCCCCACCTGTTCCCCATGCACAGGGAGCCAGCGAACCAGCAAGAGGCGCAGGGGGGAAATGCGCCTCTTGCGGAGTTCTGCCCCGCCTGCTCAGCGCGCAGGGGGAGGCTGTACCGTACCATACTGACGTAATAAAAATAAGACATCCCCCTGAAAATAAGCCCCCCTGTGTTTTTTTTAGGAAAAAAAATTGTAAGACGGTGTCTTAAAAAGGGGGAAAGACGGTATCCCATGGTTTGTATCTAATGCTACTGTTCCACTAGCGCAACAGACTTATGCATCGCCAACAAAAGTACTGCCCTTCTCCCCCCCCCCTTAAAAATTGCTCCAGGAGGTTGTAGGACCCTCTGGAACCGATTTTGGGACCACACAGGGGGAGAAGATGCAGTGGACATTCTCACAGTGGAAGCAGAAGTCCTCTTGCACTATGGAACATCAATTTTCTCTTGGTTTTAGATATAATCACTGCTCCATTTTGCATATATAATAATAAATCTTTAAACTTCTAGGTTTCATTACATAAATGTGAAAGAGACAAATATATCCTTTTTTTTACATTTAAACAAAAAAAAATATGTTTCCAGTGGCTAGCGGTTCGTGAATGATTTAACCGGAAATTCCAATTTCGCAACCCGCGCTGCTGCATCTGCGCACGTGAGTGATGCAATTCGGCGCTTCTGCGCACGCATGAGCGCCAAAACCTGGAAGTAACCCATTCCGTTAATTCCAGGTTTGGCGCAGTGCGCAACCCAAAATCGCGCAACCTGAAGCTGCCGTAACCCGAGGTATGACTGTATAGCCTTTGAGGCAGTTGTGGGTAGGTAGCCATGTAGTCGAAACAAAATAAAAAAATTCCTTCCAGTAGCACCTTTAGAGACAACTAAGTTTGTTCTTGGTATGAGCTTTCGTGCGCATGCACACTTCTTCAGATACCATGCACACGAAAGCTCATACCAAGAACAAACTTAGTTGGCCTTTGAGGTAATCCAAGTCTGGCTCTTGCTGCTGGCGCAAATGGGTGGCTCACAGTCTACGATGTTTCTCCATTTGGGGAAGGGTGTAGGAATATTTGTGTACATAAACAACCAGTGTGTTGGGCAGAGAAGGCTAGGCTTAGTGCCCTCCTCCCTGCTACTGGGCCAGGCTTCAGAACGCAGCATCCTTGAGCAGTTGCCCAGGACCCAGGCAGGGCTGCTGCTGGTTTTTCCTCTGGGCCCCCTTTACGGTCCCCCACCTTGAGGGCAAACCCTCAGAATCAGCTCTATCGCAGCTGAGTGCACCATGGCGCCATTTCCCCCACAATCCCAATCCCAAATCTGCTTTAAAAATCACAATTCTGCACCAGATCCATGGTTCTGCTGCACACACAAACATTTCTCACGCCATGTGTGTAACGGGATCTATGTATCGAGAGTGTGTGTGGCCGTCTTCAAGCCAAAGTTATCCGAATTACTGTCTCGTGGTAGCTCGTTTTAAAGTCATAGTCTACTGCACTTAGTTTCCCGAAGGGCATTTACCACCAGGCCTCCTTGAGCCACTTCCCTCACTCCCGGAGGAAAAGGTAAGCTAGCTTCTTTTCGCCTTGATGGCCCAGCTTCCCAGTTGAGCCTTCCGTTCCATGTAGAGGCATCGGACAATGAGGTATGCACCTAAATTCAAACCAGAACAGGCTCTGAGTGAAAGAAGGTAGAAACCAATATGGAAAACGCAGCGGCATCTTCTTCTTATGAAGCCCATTCAGGTCCCTCTAGGGCAGGGGTCGGCAACCTCCGGCCCATGGGCTGGATCTGGCCCACGGAGACCATTTTACCGGCCCACGAGCCGCCCCTGAACTGAGCTCCCTGCTTGGCGAGTCCCCCGCGCGCTGCGCTAAACTGGCGCAGCGCGGTGCGGTGACTTGCCAAGAGGGGCTGGAAATTGCGTCTGCACACGTGCAGATACTGGAAGTCACAGAAGCAATTTCCGGTGCGGTGGACATGCGCAGACACGACTTCTGGTGTCACACTGCGCCAGTCTGGCCCATGGACGATCTCCGTGGGAGTGGTCCGGCCCATGGCCGGTAAACCTTGCCAACGCCTGCTCTAGGGATTTTCCAACACGGGCTAGAGTTGTAGTTATATTGCGAACTGCCCTGAGACTTGCGGTTATAGGGCGGTATACAAACTTGATAAATTTAATAAATAATAGTGATACGTACAGTGGTACCTTGGTTCTCGAACTTAATCCGTTTCGGGATTCCGTTCAACTCCTGAAACCGTTCGAAAACCAAGGCGCGGCTTCCGATTGGCTGCAGGAGCTTCCAGCACTCAATCGGAAGCCGCGCAGGACGTTTGGCTTCCAAAAAACATTCGCAAAACAGAACACTTCCGGGTTTGCGGTGTTCAGGAGCCGATTTGTTTGACAACTAAGCTGTTCGGGAACCAAGATACCACTGTAATAATAACAGAGATGCCCAGATATGGTTGCTACATTATGTAGCCCCAATTCTTCACTTGCGGCAGACTGTATTCTTTTGATGCTGACTGCTTACCCCTCTCGCGGTGAGCGGCGGTTGCTTCCTTCGCCCCGCGGAGCCTCGCCATTGTGCTGCGGCCGTCGCCACTCCCTCCCAGTGCCAACCCCACAGTTTGAATTGACCAATCCGTGGTGGTGTGGGGGGCGGAGCTAGGGGAGCGGACCTGAGGGATGCAGTCTTCCCTCAGGTCCACTCCCCAGGCAGAAAAGTGGGCTGCTCTCAGCAGCACAGTTGGCCCGAGAAATAGAAGAGAGATATATACAAACAACTCCCAATTCAGTCCCTACTGAGAGACTTGGGCTATAATACCCCCGGCTTGCCAAACTCAGTTTTTTGTTGTTTGCCAAGAAACTAAAAACTTACCTCCAAACAACATCGCCATGTATATTTTTAGTATGTAGGGAAAGTAGACGAGAATATCGAATGGTAATGGCAGCTGGGTTGAGTAAGTGCCGTAGGTTTCAAAGTGAGGTAGCGATTCATATATGGCAAACTCTGGAGGGGGGGAAATAGATAAAAATTTGATTCAGTGGCTTGTAAGTGAAAAATCTCCAAAAGAGCAAAATTAAAGGTCTCTTAGGCCTTCCTTTATGATAAAAGTAAGCCCCTTTGGATTCAATGGGCATTACTCCCGAGCAAGTATGCCTAGGGTGCCCTCTGCCTTTACCTTCAGCCAAAACCGACAGAGGATACAAAGGAATCCATAGCGTATAATGGAGCCACGTCAATTCTGGAAAGTAGGTTCCTGTCACTGCCAGCATACAGTAAGTATATCTAGAATGAAAAGCAGGTGAAAAGAGGGTGAGCCATGTTCTGATTTTTCACTGCTGAAGAAGCTGAATAGCTGAAGTCTCCTTTTAAGCAGAAACTTGACTGCTGAGATAGCTCAGTTGGTAGAACTTCAAAAGTATCATTTCACTGATCCCGATCCCCAAAATGTGAGGAAGATGGGATGCCAAAGAACAAGGAGAGCCAGTGGCAGAGGAAGCCCCTTGGGCACCCGGAGCGGCAAACCCTGGGACACCCAGGGGAGGGGTGTTGATACACAGCAAGCGTGCACATGCGTCGCAACGTACGATGCATGCATCGCCATGCAGCGACACAGTGCGCACGCTACGTAGCAGATTGCCAGAGCAGCGGTGCCAGCAAATCGCGAGCAAGCCGCTGAGCGAGGCGGCTGGCCTGCTCGCTCACCCGCTCGGCCTGCAGAGGCGAGGGGCAGGCCAGGAAGAGGCGCCAGCGGTGGTCACTGAAGCCCCTCCCCGGCCCGCCCCCGGCCCCTCCCGGGAAGCAGCAAAGCATGCGCCGGCCAACCAGGCAAGTGAGGCTTTATACGGGGCTCGGCTTGAGAGTTGTGGGGGGCCGGGGGGCACTGAGTGTCACCCCCTCCAGGGTGGCACCCGGGGTGGCGCGCCCCCAACACACTCCCCCTTGCTCCGCCCCTGAGGAAAGCCATTGTGGTGCCTTCGAGATGTTACTGGGCTCTAACTCCACCCCCAGTGTTTATTGGGACTTCACAGAGACACAGTGTTGCTCTTTTGTATTGCTGCTTTGTTTGCAAGCTAAATCACACAATCCCAACCCAACTTGCATGAGGGTAAGCCCCACTGGATTCAATAAGACTTACATCTGAGTGAGACTGCGCAGTTAGCCATCTGAAAACTCCTTACATTATTTTTTTTAATTTTTTTAAACAAATAAACAATTCTACAACATTTCAAATTTGACAATTAGTCATTCCACCTACGACTTCCCCTCCCTCCCTGATTCCCTCAAAAATTCAATTTACGCTGCATATTATTCTATACCTTCACCTTATCACAAAAGGGAAAAAAATCCACCCCCAGTGCTGTTCTTACTCAAATCCTATTTGTGTTTTAACATATTTACACTGAGTTTTTACGTCTTCTACCAACATTTTCCAATCTCCTTTAAAATCAGTCTCTTTCTGATCTCTAATTTTACACGTCAAACTTGCCTATTCTACATATTCTATCCATTTCAGCTGCCATTAAACGACCCACGAACTCTGGAGCTTCTGAAATGATCTTGTCCTCTCTCCCAGTAGGAAATGGGCAAACAGGCAATGTCTAAACTTGATTGTCCACGTAAAAGATAACCACTCGAATCTCTAAGGGCTGCTGTATTTGGAAGGTGAGAGCATCCACCTCTTCTCTCAAGAGTTCTATGTTGCTTGGGTTTATTAGTTACAGGTAGATAGCCGTGTTGGTCTGTCATAGTCAAAACAAAATAAAAAAATTCCTTCCAGTAGCACCTAGAGAGCAACTAAGTTTGTTCTTGGTATGAGCTTTCGTGTGCATGCACACGAAAGCTCATACCAAGAACAAACTTAGTCGCTCTCTAAGGTGCTACTGGAAGGAATTTTTTTATTGGGTTTACTAGGTAGTTGACGTTGCCCTGCGCTTGCTTTGTCTCTGTTGCCTCAGGTAAATAGCAGGAACCTTTGTTGTTGTTGTTCAGTCGTTCAGTCGTGTCCGACTCTTCGTGACCCCATGGACCAGAGCACGCCAGGCACGCCTATCCTTCACTGCCTCTCGCAGTTTGGCCAAACTCATGTTAGTAGCTTTGAGAACACTGTCCAACCATCTCGTCCTCTGTCGTCCCCTTCTCCTTGTGCCCTCAACCTTTCCCAACATCAGGGTCTTTTCTAGGGAGTCTTCTCTTCTCATGAGGTGGCCAAAGTACTGGAGCCTTAACCTCAGGATCTGTCCTTCTAGTGAGCACTCAGGGCTGATTTCTTTAAGAATGGATAGGTTTGATCTTCTTGCAGTCCATGGGACTCTCAAGAGTCTCCTCCAGCACCATAATTCAAAAGCATCAATTCTTCGGCGATCAGCCTTCTTTATGGTCCAGCTCTCACTTCCGTACATTACTACTGGGAAAACCATAGCTTTAACTATACGGACCTTTGTTGGCAAGGTGATGTCTTTGCTTTTTAAGATGCTGTCTAGGTTTGTCATTGCTTTTCTCCCAAGAAGCAGGCGTCTTCTAATTTCGTGAGTGCTGTCACCATCTGCAGTGATCATGGAACCCAAGAAAGTGAAATCTCTCACTGCCTCCATTTCTTCCCCTTCTATTTGCCAGGAGGTGATGGGACCAGTGGCCATGATCTTAGTTTTTTTGATGTTGAGCTTCAGACCATATTTTGCGCTCTCCTCTTTCACCCTCATTAAAAGGTTCTTTAATTCCTCCTCACTTTCTGCCATCAAGGTTGTATCATCAGCAGGAACCTTGGCAAACCAGTTTGCTCACATTTTTTGCTCTTCCGGCAGAACCGTGCCCCCTTCTCTCAGTGCAGCCTAAAGCTGTAGCCTTCAGCTTTATCAGACCTGGGACCCACCTTTATCCCAAACAGGCATATGAGGACCAATTTCTTATGGTGATACACACAGTGACTTGCGACATCGATCACACGCAGTCTGCAGTCCGCTGGCAGTAGGAGTACAATATGGGCATGCCTTTAAGTTAACATCTTAGATTAAAAATCTGACAGTTCCAAATTACCGAAGGCTATTTACAAAAGCCAGACTTAACATCTTTCCTTCTGCAGTGTTGGATGGAAGATTGAGAGGAGTTCCATACCAGGACAGACTATGCTCATGTGCCCAAGACATTGACTCTATAAAACATATTTTGCTGCACTGTGTGAAATTCGAGCAAGCCAGGGCTGAACTGATATTACCCTTGCTAGTACCTTTCCCGGGAAAATCAGAGGCTCACTATGTCAGGTTCCTACTGGAAGACCGGACAAATGACAGAACATTAGCAGTGGTGAAGTTTCAAGTGGTTGCAAGAACCAATGATCCCTATTCCTAAGTCTGAACAAAATGCTTGTGTAACCTGAAGGCGAGCTGTCGAACTTTTGTACTGTTTTGTAATGAATTCTTGGGTCTCTGGACCGTAATAAAGATTGTTGTTATTGTTGTCTTATGGTGATAAAGTTGCTGTTGCAACCTGCCTTCGATCAGGCCGCAATCTTGTTGGGGACCCCAACCGATGGCCCAAAGCAATCAATTTAATCCACACGGTTTCTGGGTATCTCTCTATCTGTTTCTAAAAATCTAGGAAAATACACAATTTGTAGACTGCAGCTAGCAGCAAGGCCAAAGCGATAAGTAATGCTGGGAGTAAGTCAGGGAGTGTCCCCTCCTTATCCTTTCTAGTCTTCCCAGGATTTGCTTTTGCAGGAGAAGCAGACCAGATAATGAAACTTAATTGCCTGCCACATGTAGATATGGAAGGCCAAAAGAAAAACAATTCATTTTACTTTGGAGTGATGTGCACGCCTGTGTTAAGTTCTTACCTGACCACATCAAGGAAACTCCAAAGGAAGAATAAGATGCACACAACACATTTCCCTTGGATTTCTTCTTGACTGGCAATCACAACAAATAAGATGATGATTCTTTCTGCGATCTGGAAAACAAGGGAAGAGCAGAGGAGAAGGCGATGGATTGTGTGATGGGAAAAGGTATGTGTGAGATTCTGGGTGCTTCCGGATTGTTGGTATTTTGGGATGGGACTCAACCACATACTGGCGAAACCCATTTTTATTATTATTAGGTATCTTGTGGTTTTATATCTTGATTTTATTCTGTGAACCGCCCTGAGACCCCCGGGTATAGGGTGGTATATAAATTCAAACAACAACAACTGTTGCCCTTGGCCACTGGATTTGCATGCTCAGCAGACTCTCACGATACCGTTGGAATTAATTTTATTTTGCATCTTTATATACTGCTTATTATCAAAACAGTCCATAAGCAGGGTAGAAGAAATAGCCACAATAGAAGAAGAGTTTGGATTTGATATCCTGCTTTATCACTACCGGAAGGAGTCTCAAAGCGGCTCACGTTCTCCTTTCCCTTCCTCGCCCACAACAAACACTCTGTGAGGTGAGTGAGGCTGAGAGACTTCAGAGAAGTGTGACTAGCCCAAGGTCACCCAGCAGCTGCATGTGGAGGAGCGGAGACGCGAACCCGGTTCACCAGATTAAGAGTCTACCGCTCTTAACCACTACACCACACTGGCTCTCTCCCCTGCTGGCAACATATAAATCTATATGATGAAAAAGAAACATAGCAGCATGCTTCAAAAATGTCCGGGGAAATGATTCATCAGCCTGGCCACCCAGTACTTGCAAGGTGGGAGGAGGACTGGAGAGAGATTGTCATCTGCTGCCATCTGGCCCCCACCCCCTGCCATCTGCAATGTCTCCTACCCATCGCCCCCTGAGTAGGAGCACCATCTACTTCCTCTTGCCAAGGCGCATCCTGATTCACGACATGCAACACTTACCCGACAACATGTGCACATCACAACTCCTTTGGCCTGTCCTCCCGATCTATTCCCAATTTCCCCATTCAAATCATTTGCACTACGTAAAGACCAACCCTGCACTGCCCATTACTCACCCAATGTCGCCCGTTCCTCTCTGCGCCCACACTTCTCACGCGCCCTCAGTACTTGCAACGCACCATCTGCCCAATCTCTCTGACGTTTCCTTCTCAAGCACCAAACCAATTGCTGTGTCCACCCTGCTAACATGTGCCGCAAAAACACCAGGTAACACGCACACACAAACCACCCAGTAACCTGGCTCCTGCTGAGGTTGCTTTCTTCCACCCAAGACGCTCAACCAACTGAATTGGGGCCTAGCTACTACATATGATGTTAATTTGGTGGATGAAATGGATGCATTTGGTTTTATAAATTGCAGGTACAATCGGGGGGGGGGGTTCAGAATCAGGACCAAGGCATGTGAAATGAGGGTTGTAGATCTTTCCAGTATACCTGAAGGAGCGTCTCCACCCCCATCATTCTGCCCGGACACTGAGGTCCAGCTCCGAGGGCCTTCTGGCGGTTCCCTCACTACGAGAAGCCAAGTTACAGGGAACCAGGCAGAGGGCCTTCTTAGTAGTGGCACCCGCCCCGTGGAACACCCTCCCACCAGATGTCAAAAAGGAAAAACAACTACCAGACCTTTAGAAGACATCTGAAGGCAGCGCTGTTTAGGGAGGCTTTTAATGTTTAATAGATTACTGTATTTTAATGTTCTGTTGGAAGCCGCCCAGAGTGACTGGGGAAACCCAGCCAGATGGGCGGGGTATAAATAATAAATTATTATTATTATTATTATTATTATTATTATTATTATTATTATTCTTGTTCCAGTGAAAATGTTCCAGTGAAAATGTCCCATCATCATTTTGAAGCTCCTATTAGCCCTGAGCAGAAAGTTCCCATCAGTTTTGGGGGTCTTGCTATTTTTTCCTCCCTCACACCAAAAAGGAAGTTGTGTGTCTCGCAGCACTTTTGCTATTTCAGATCCTCCAGTATTCAGCTGTAATTTTAGTAAACCACACTGGCCGTAACCACAAAACTATTAGATATACTAAAATGAAAAAATAAAAATGGATGCGTTAATTTATCGTTTTTTGCTGGAAGGCAGGATTTCCTTTGTCAAATGACTTGGCTAGATGGAAAGAAATGCAGACCACTTCCTGAAGATAAAAGGTTCAGGTCACGGAAAACCGACCAGCTTCTTAGCGTGCAGGACTTTCTGAAAACTTTCAACACATTGACAGCTGCCTGAAAGCAGGTGGGGACAGAGAGTGTGGCTGCAGCTGAAGAAAGTAGCCTTGAAACATGCATTTGGAGAACTCGTATTTCCCCTGAGATATGACCCTGGAGGAGTCTCCTCCACAAACCGCATAGTCTCAGCTTAACCTTCCTCATGAGGAGAAAATGAAGCAAGGATTAATCGCAACTTGACAGTGGTGGTGTGTGCTGGGCTGAGCTATATATGGCCGCTGAGACCATATAACACTGGTCCTGAAAGACCTTCATTGGCTCCTAGTACATTTCCGAGCACAATTCAAAGTGTTGGTGCTGACCTTTAAAGCCCTAAACGGCCTCGGCCCAGTAGACCTGAAGGAGCGTCTCCACCCCTCTCTTGACGTTTTGGGACTGTATGGGTGAAGAAAAATGACTAAAGAATGGTTAGTCCTGGGGTTGACAATGTGGAGCCAAGGGGTGCAACAGAAGAATAGCGTCCAGATCAAGGGAAGTAATAGTGTCACTCTATTCTGCCTTGGTCAGACCACACCTGCAATACTGTGTCCAATTTTGGGCACCACAATTCAAGAAGGATATTGGCAAGCTGGAAGGTGTGCAGAGGAGGGCAACCAAGAGGACTGAGGGTCTGGAAACTAAGACTTATGAAGAACGGTTGAAGGAGCTGGGTCTGTTTAGCCTGGAAAAGAGGAGACTGAGAGGAGATGTTGATAGCCATCTTCAAATAGCTCAAGGGCTGTTGCATGGAAGAGGGAACAAGCTTGTTTTCTCCTGCTCTGGAGGGTAGGACTCGTGCCAATGGCTTCAAGATACAAGAAAGGAGAATCCGAATAAACATCAGGAAAAACTTTCTGACAGTAAGAGCCGTTTGACAGTGGAACAGTCTCCCACGGGAGGTGGTGGACTCTCCTTCCTTGGAGGTTTCTAAGCAGAGGTTGGATGGTCACCTGTCATAGATGCTTTAGCTGAGATTCCTGCATTGCAGGGGGTTGGACTAGATGACCCTTGGGGTCCCTTCTAACTCCAAAAATTCCATGATTCTATCTCAAGTGCTTTGAAAACAGACACCACACCCTTTGCTATGTTGTGGTGGGAGTGGCGAAAGAATTGAGGGCAGGAGGTCCCAGATAGCCAAGATCTCTCCTCCTCACTCCATATTCTGATTTATGGTTTGGGCCTGTAGAAATTACAGGCTGAAATGAGGCGTAAGATGAGTCCTGAGAGCAAAACCCTCAACCAATAGGGCTGTGTACACATTCCCATTTACTCTTGCTCCAGCACGCTCCCACCAGCATGTTTGGCATCTGTGTACACATGGCTTTACCCACAGTGCAGAGCTATCCTGTAGTTTCAATCCAAAAGGAAAACTTGCGCCATGTTGACTCCGCAGTTAAGCAGAGGTGTGTAAAGCTGAGGGAGCCATTGCACATCCATGGATGACAGCTTAGTGAATAGGAGGGGTTTTTTGGGGGGAGGTGGAGGGTTGCAGGAGTGCAAAAAACAAAAAGGTATTCCTGCCGTTTATTTGGTGCGTACAGAAACCTGTAAATGCAACTTGAAACACAGCAGGGGGAAAGAACCTCACTGCGTTTTAGAACACTAGAACCTCACTAGAAAAAGATATTTTTGCTTAAGTAATGAAAGGATGTGGTCTCTAAAGTTTTCCTCTGCTTGACTCTTGGGTCAAAAATAAATTTAAGTCCGAAAGCCCGTGCCCTCTCTTCCGAAAGCAGAAATTGAAAGCCTGTGCAGTCATTTTACAAAATGTAAACAAAGAGGTTTCATTTTTCATTAGTGCTCTGTGGAATTTCCTCCTCCTCCTCCTCCTCCTCCTCCTCCTCCTCCTCTCCCCGCTCCCTCTAACTTGACAGCAGCTCAGATTCTGTGAAATAACACAAGTTAAACCCATAGACCAAAAAAAGTGCATTGCCAAATCACAGCTTCTCTAGGAGATCACAGATGTGAGCTCCATGTTCTGCTCCAGACGGCAAAGAATTCTTCCCCTTGCTCCCCGAAGATGAAAAATGAAACCCAGACACGGTGTAATCCACAAATGACATTTTTAAAAGGGGATAAGATATAAACAAAGCAGTAAATGTACAACACACAGCCTTTCTTGTAGGGAGAGAAGGGGCCTTTCCTCAATCAGATCATGGAAAATTAAGACCAGCCCAATAAATTTTGGTGCCTGAGGCAGATTATCCAAATAGTTCTTGGGTGGCTTTAAAAGAGGATTAAACAAATTTGGGGACAATATGGCTATCAGTGGCTGCTAGGCGTGGTGGCTGAGTTCCACCTTCACTGTTGAAGACAATGTGCCTCTGCATGCCATTTGTTGGAAATTACAAGTGGTGAGAATATAAAATTTAGTAATATAAAATTGAATATTTAAGCTGTTTGTTTTAATGTATTTTAATATCTGTTGGAGGCCGCCCAGAGTGGCTGGGGAGACCCGGCCAGATGGGCGGGGTACAAATAAAATTATTATTATTATTATTATTATTATTATTATTATTATTAATGCTGCTGCTTGTGAATTTCATAGAATCATAGAGTTGGAAGGGACCATGGTAAAAGGTAAAAGTAAAGGACCCCGGGACGGTTAAGTCCAGTCAAAGGTGACTATGGGGCGCTCATCTTGCTTTCAGGCCAAGGGAGCCACCGTTTGTCCGCAGAAAGCTTTCCGGGTCATGTGGCCAGCAGGACTAAACTGCTTCTGGCGCAACGGGACACCGTGACGGAAACCAGAGCGCACGGAAATGCCGTTTACCTTCCCGCCACAGCGGTACCTATTTATCTACTTGCGCTGGTGTGCTTTTGAACTGCTAGGTTGGCAGGAGCTGGGACAGAGCAATGGGAGCTCACTCCGTTGCGGGGATTCGAACCGCCGACCTTCTGATCAGCAAGCCCAAGAGTCTCAGTGGTTTAGACCACAGCGCCACCCGCGTCCTAAAGGGGCCATGAGGATCATCTAGCCCAATGCTCTGCAATGCAGGAACCATCTGGTTGGTTGTTGTATGAACAGCCTGCTGCAATAGATGACTCAATGTGTTCCTTCCTAGGATTGCTGAAAAACTCATGCGGCCTTCATGACCTCATATTATCTCTAAGAACAATATTTTCTCCTCCAGGTTCAGCAAAAGCAGGCGCTGTTGTTGCAGGAGAAAAGAAATTTTCTGACCCACCCCTTCCTTTCTTTACCCTCCCATACTCTTAGCAGCCTTCCCCAACAGAGTGCCCTTGAGGTGCTTTGATCTACAACTCCCATGAGCCAGCACAGCCATCCTGACTGGGGCTCACGGGAGTTGTAGTTTCAGATCTCTGGAGGGCACCAGGTTAGTAAAGGCTGCTCTGAGCATCTTTATCTACTTGGCTTTAACCAAGACGACAGGACACAACCGACACCAGGAAACTGGGTACAAGAAATATTATTATTAATAATATCATCATCATCATCATCTAGAGGAAGGCACTGGGTGGAGAGGCTGCACCAGATTCTGCCGTATACTGAACTGAATTGGGCCACTTTGGGGGGGGGGGAATCCAGGCTTGGGCAGATTGGATCAAGATAGCCTTGGTGTGACTGCAGGTTGTCAGGGGTGGGTGCAAGGGGTGGGAAGACTGCAGGGCTCTGCTCTGCCGGCACATTTCCTGCAAGGAATGACAGCTTTCCGGGTCATGTGGCCAGCATGACTAAACCGCTTCTGGCACAACGGGATACTGTGACGGAAGCCAGAGCGCACAGAAACGCCGTTTACTTTCCCGCTGCAGTGGTACCTATTTATCTACTTGTTCTGGTGTGCTTTCGAACTGCTAGGTTGGCAGGAGCTGGGACAGAGCAACGGGAGCTCACTCCGTCGCAGGGATTCAAACCATCGACCTTCTGTACCCAAGAGGCTCAGTGGTTTAGACAACAGCGCCACCCGCACACCTAGCAGAACTGAACCCTCCTGCTCAGGGCTAGATCCAGGGCTGGTTCCTGAGTTTCCTGGGTTGGCCCAGGGCAGCTTGGAGTGGAGGACAGTCCATAACTCCACTAAGCACTTCTATGCTCCATTTATTTCAATGGGAGAGTTAACAATGCCCCTGTTGTGAAGTTCTGGTTTTACACGGTCAGTCATTGTTAATATTGTCAATGCTTATTAAAATACAGATGTTCATTAAAATGTAGTTAAGGAAGCCACTGGTTGTTCCCTGCTGTGCTGGTTGTCTGGGTGTTCCCTGCTATGCATTACACAGGTCACCGCTGCGGACAGCCTCCACGAGGGACAGTTTCCTCACCATGAAGATGATGAGACTCCTGCATCGAAGGGGGTTGGACTAGATGGCCCTTGGGAATCCCTTCCAACTCTGCAGTTCTGTGCATCTTTAAAACGCTTCATTCTATATCTTCAACACAGGGTTCATGGACCTCCAAGTATTGTTGGGCTCCAATTCCCATCAGCCCCAGTCAGCCTGGCAAGTGGTCGGGGATGATGGGATTTGTCATCCAGAAACATCTGAAGGCTCCCAGTTTAGCTCTAATGGCGTTGACATTGCACAGGCTCTCCATATGCTACTATAACCCTAAATCCTGCTGGAATCAAAGGTACCAAAATGGATAGCGATGTGCTTAACGGTGCAATCCTACACAAGAAGTCCTACACAGTGCAGTGGCAGTAAGCAGATAGAAGATCTCATTTGCTGCCTTGCGACTAAGCTCCACTGAATCCAGGGCAACTTGCTGCTGTATTTGTTGCTGCTGTTGTTTGCTGGATTGCACCCAACCAGTTTTCTGCTTTTCCAGTCGTGACTGAGCAGCAGCGGGGGTGTTAACTGGGAACCTCCTAAGCTTTTCTAATTTCTCTCTCATTGAAGAGGAAGGGTATATTCCTAAAATTCTTCTGAAAGGTCAGAACTCGTTCAGTCTTGTGGAATGTTGATCCTATCGCCCATCCGGAGTGTTCTAACAAACATGAACTTTACCCCACGAATTCTTATTCCATTGAATGATTTGGCTTGCTGGTCTCTAGCCAGTATTTTGAAAGGCGGATTTGCAGTGACCCAGTGGCTTACGCACGAGTAGCACGCTGGTATACATGCCAAGAGTGTGCATGATATTTGTCTAGTTTATTGTTCTTTTCAAAATATGCCCAGGCCTCTTTTTCTGCTAACCAGTGTTCAAATAGTTGCCCTCCTGAATGATTTGATGACAGGATGAGTGGGAAACCCGGGTTCAAATCTCTACTCAGCCATGATTTAGGAGCACGGGTGACCTTAGGTCAATCACCAGTTCTGGATTGTCTCTAGAGTTGCTGTTCCACTCCTGCAGCAGACTTCAGCATGTGCAGTGGAAGTACCCTCTGTGCTCACCTGCAGAGCAGATTTTGGGGGCAGGCAAGGAAAGGAAGGGGAAATCCTGTTGCATGTGTGGAGCTCTGCTTCCACCAGGTTTGAATATAACCCTCTCTGTGATGCCTACATCACAGGTTGCCGTGAAGATAAAATGGAAGGAGAACCATGTACCTCACCTTCTGCTCCTAAGAGGAGAGATGGGATATACAGGTAATAACCAAATCTCTGAAGTTGGCCACCTTGACCAGGACTGTCTTCTGGGGACCCTTGGGCACAGGATATCAACAGGCCCTTGGTCCCCCCCCCCCTGGCCTGGGACTTGGGCTCAGACTCGGAACCAGAGGAGTCTCAGTTTGCACCGGATCCTCTACCTCAGACATCATCTGAACCAAGTCCGGGGCCTGATCCTGAAGAGTCCCAGTTTGCACAGGTTCCCCTGCAGCAAACACCAGCTGGGCCGAGTCAGGGGCCTGAGCCTGTTCTGGCTCCAGATGCAGAGATTACCTCGTTGCCTTCAGCTGGACCATCACTTACAGCTGTTCCACTACCGGTTTGGTCAGGGGAGGCTGAGGCTGCCCCGGGGTCCAGTAACCCACCAGCGTCTCCCGAGCTGCAGAGACTCAGGTCTGAGAGAAGGAGAGACCTGAGTTCTCGCAGGAGGAGTGCTTGCCTTCGGGCGAAACAGGGAGGTGAGTCACCGGGGGATCGGGACCGGCCGTTGCCCTGACAAAGATAAAAAGCTGTCGGACCCCGTCCCAAGTTGCGGGAGCAACATTGCTGCAAGCAAGACCCTACCTGAGATCCTGTACCTGACCTTGCCTGGTTTCCTGTCCCGTGTTCCGCCTTGGCTCTGTCGGACTGACACCTCACTGAACTCTTGGATTCTGGACCGGACCTGGACCTCGTTTTTTGGATTACCCCTGGGCCCAGCACACACCCTTTCCTCCTCAAACCACAGGCTTCCCTCTTGACGCCACCCATTTAAACTAAAACAAATTATGACAAACATGGCACAAGAAAACACAAACTTGACTATTTTGCTTGTTGCCTTTTTTGCTTGCCTATTTTGCTTGTTGCCCACCCACCTGCATTTCTTCCCTCTTTCCCTTTCTCTCTTTCATACTCATAGACCCCACGTCTACCTCACTTTGCAAGGTTAGCAAATGTTCCAATTTGACAATCAGAATTTCTTGTGGGATTTAAACCCCCTAAACTGACGTCGACCCAAGTGTTGACCCTCGTCTCCTTTCATGCGATTATTCATTATGCGGTACCTGCAAAAGCCTCGGGAGAAAATGGTCTTCCGCAATGCTGAGCCGGATATGCAAAAGTTCCAGGATAGACGAAGATTGGCAAACGCGCATCACGAGCCCAATGGAATAGAAAGTATCTGCAACCGAATCTTCACCCCACGGAAAGCAAGAGAAAACATTGGGTTATCATTCTGTTGCAGCCTCTTCATATTGGGCTCTCCCGCTCCTGCTCATCATTAAGGGATCAGGGAATTGAAACGGCCGCTGTTTCCTGCCACTAACGGTGTTCAGTGGTATGGTACATTTTGCCAGAAGACACTCTGGCATCTTGACTGTGAGTCCTGGAGGACCTGTTCCCTAACTTGAAGATCTTTTCCCACCTGGACGGTAGGACCCTGACTGACTCCAGCTACAAAAGCTGAGGCTGCTGAACAGACTCTTGGGCTGGGAGAGTGGTGGTGTTTCTGTCATTGATAATAATTTTTATATCTTTATTTCGGATCTTATTGTGATTTATGTGGACAATGTGGTTGTGTACATTTTCATGTTTTATTTATTATCATGACTACTTTTGTTATGTTTGTGCTTATGCATTTTTTTTCATTTTGTAAGCTGCTTTGAGCAATGGAAAGGCAGCATACAAATAAAATCTTGCATGTGTGCATTCTGAACATGCTCCGACCACAACTGAGTGGCACAGGTACTATTTATAACAAAGAACATTGCGCAAGATCTTTTGCAAACTTTCTGAAGGGAAATGGCCCTTGTTTCCATGGAACAGCATTTGGGTGTTTTAATTTGCAAAAGGTGCAGAAAATTAGCACAGAGACAATCTAGAATCAGCTGTGTTTTGACTAAATCTCCAGACAATTCTAGATCAAAGACTAGACTCAAATGTTCCCTTTGGATTGTCAAACTATTACTCTCTCCTGATGTCTTTCTTTTTTGGTAAACATCAGGTCACTGCTATGAAGGCAGCATGATTTGCAGAAACCGGTGTAGATACGTGAGAGATCGCATGTGGTCCGAGTAATGAGGTTGATTTCCCCCCCGTCTCTTTTTCTGATAAAGTTTTGTTAAGACTTTCCCCAATACAGTAAAGAACAAACTAATCTAAACCAAAAATAATGAAAAAGAAAGAAGAAAACAAAAGAGAGAGAAGAATACAGCTCATCTTCAAAGACACTGCTAATTATCTTCTCCTACTCCATGCCCCTACAGGGGACACAGGTGGCGCTGTGGTCTAAACCACTGAGCCTAGGGCTTGCTGATCAGAAGGTCAGCGGTTCGAATCCCCGTGATGGGGTGAGCTCCTGTTGCTCGGTCACAGCTCCTGCCAACCTAGCAGTTTGAAAGCATGTCAAAGTGCAAGTAGATAAATAGGTACCGCTCTGGCGGGAAGGTAAATGGTGTTTCTGTGCGCTGCTCTGGTTTGCCAGAAGCAGCTTAGTCATGCTGGCCACATGACCCAGAAGCTGTACGCCAGCTTACTTGGCCAGTAAAGCGAGATGAGCGTGCAACCCCAGTCGTCCGCGACTGGACCTAATGGTCAGGGGTCCCTTTACCTACAGGGGAGAGTCAAACATCTTCATATAACACTATTGGGGATAGCTCAGTCGGTAGAGCATGAGACCCTAAATCTCAGATTTGTAGGTTGTGGGTTCAAGGCCCACGTTGGGCAAAAGATTCCTGCATTGCAGGGATTTGGTCTAGATGACCCTCATAGTCACTTCACAATTCCATGATTCTATGAAATGTCTAAACTTTTATCTTGTTTCAATGCACTTGAAGACTGCTTCTTTCTATAGCATACTGCACAATGTCTTTAGATCATTAATTTCCACATTTTGCAGAAGGGAACTGAAAGCTGACAGGCCTCGGTTTTTCTCAAGCCATTGGTGGATTCGAACCCAGCCCTCTAGCACTAGTCCTTCACTGTGGTTCCAGTCCAACTTACGCTTGTGCAGAAGAAATCCCATTTGTGGCCCATGTGTGTTGCTGCTCGCTACTCTCTCAGTCAGACCCCATTTCCATGGAGAGGCTGCTATTCGATCGATCAAATCACAAAACAGCATAGACTTACCTTCCCCAAAAATCAGGAACCTGATGATCATATTGATAAATATCCAGGAATGTCCGCAGAACTGGATTAAATAATAGCAGAAGAGGTAGGGATTCATTGTGCAGCTGTAAAAGCGAGAACAGGGAATTCAAATAGCAAAGCCTAACCGGAATGATGGGAGCAATGGGCATTTTGCTACTAGACCGTATCGAGAGCTCTCTGTTGGCTAGACAAGATAAACCTCCTACACCTAGGAAGAAGATAGAAAAGGGATCGCATTGTTGGAATTGCCTATCAGAACCTTGGAGCAATCTCTGTAAAAGGGAATCGAGCACGGGTGGGATCCACTCTGCTTTGTTCAACTGCCACTTCACTTGGTGGCCATGATCCAGAGAGCCTTATAGCACCCATGAATGCAAGCAGCCACAGGCCACTTTATTGCTGCTGGTGCGCTCTATGGAACTGAGACGGCCAAAACAGCGGTGTTATCACTGCTGTTCATATGTGGGCCTTTTTCCGTCGTGGTGGTGGGAGCAGCAGCACACAGAACGAACAAACCTCAAAATGACTGTACAAAGCTGCCCATTCGGCCATTATAGGCCAATGAAAATTGCATTTAACGTTTCAGTTTTCACCAGGTGGAGGCAAAGCAATAAGGAGGAGGGCAAGATTCGCTGCCAACTTCAAAGATCTGCCCCCAGATATAGTCAAGATTAAACAACATTTTAAGAGGGCTTCTTGCCATTATCTTCTTTTTATGCTCCATGACAGAACAACATTATAAACAGTGTCGAACAGTCGTTTTCTATTTCCCCTCTTTAAGCAAAGAGATTTGATTGGCATGGTTTCTATTTTTTATTATTATAGACATTGCAAATATTTATATACTATTTAATGCCAAGACAGTATATACCGGTAAGTGGTTTAACAAAACCAACAAACATGACAGAAAGATGGAGATAGAATATGATATGACATGATGATGTGAGATACATCTGTATTGATATGCATCAGTGAAACTGAAAAACTATAATACCAAATAAATCAATAGAAATCTCCCCAAAGCCAAAACAAGGCAACGCCAAGTGAACTCACTGAGGTTGACCTGTTTGTTGAATTTGCTATGGCATTTTCTTTCTTTCTTTTGAATAAATTGTATTAGATTTTATAAAGAGAGATACACAGATTATCTTTTTTTTATCCAAACCAAGACATTTATCTAGGTAAAATAAAAACATAGATCCAGAGGAAAAGAAGGGCAAGGAAGGAAGGAAGGAAGGAAGGAAGGAAGGAAGGAAGGAAGGAAGGAAACTCCCATGTCTTTGTCTGTCAGCTATATAAACATCATTCAACACATCCACTCCAATATAACACCCAACACGACTACTTTCTATAAACCAACAATATCTTCAGGAGTTTGCTATGGCATTCTCAAATGGCTTAAGAAACATGCACAGTAACTTGTGAGTTCATTGTAAGATACCACACTGTGGCTCTTCATAATCTGGGGTAGCAGACGGTTCACACTGGTCTGAGACACGTTGCTACCCAAAGGGGCAAAATGCCTCCTCCCCTGCTAGGACCAATACTTTGAAAAGTCCCATTTAGACATCAATGCATGCTTTTATCATCCCCACTTTATGGTGCCCTCTGAAGCAGCTTCCTTCACTTTGCCTCCTGGTGGGGAGAGCTGGTTCCAAGAGGAGACTCCTCTGGGTTCCTCTCTTTCAGACTAACTTACCTCCCGTGGTGCTTGCAAGGATAAAACGGGCCTTTGCCCACATGCTCTGGCCTGAGCTTATTGGCGGATGGGTCTCAACACCACCACCCAAAGGCAGTGCTTGCTGTCCTCCTGAGCCCCTGAGATCAAGCTCCTCGCTCCTTTTCCTTGATCTCGGTGCCAAAGTGCCGATGAAGCAACTCTCCACCGAAACCAGAAAAGAGGAACTGCCCTTCCTGTGCGAGGCGAGCTTATTGGAAGGAAAGCCTCTGTCCTGTACACCGGGCAGCCTCTGCATTCCCCGCGGCAGCAAGAGGACGCTGAGGAGATTCCTGGCTAGACGACAGCCCAGCATGTCACTGCTTCTACCGCCCTGCCCTTACCTTGGTTCAGTTGCCCCTGCTGCAGCTGCTCAAAGTGAGCCGAGATTTTCTGAGCTGTGTGTGTGTGTTCCTCTTCCTCACAGCTGCAACAGCTGGGCTGAGCGCAGAGAGATCTCCCCTCCTCCTTGCCTTCCCTTCTTCACCACGTCAGGCCAGCATTGCAACACACACAAATACACACACACACTCACATTAGCGATGCTTTCTGAAACAACATCCAAGTTCAGCAGCAAAAAAGGTTTTATTCCATTCCAAAATGCACTTTCCAGAGTTGCCAGGAAGTTGCTGATAATGATGGAATTTCAAGAGTCCTTCGTGGAGATACATCCCTGGAACTGTAAAAAATCTGCCCAGAAGATAGGCTGCTTAAAAGTCAGGTCTGGTCAATCCCTTTCCATTCTGCTCACATTGTAAAATACCTTGGGGGTTTTTTTGCTTTGTTTTAAACTGCTCTTGGAGCCCAGTTCACAATTTGCAGATGTGGCAACCCTGTCGTTTAAGCTATTTCAAATTTTAAAAATAACATGCATGCCTCAGACACATATTATGACCTCCAACATTTCTCCAATGAAAATAGGGATGTGCTAATCAATAATAATAATAATAATAATAATAATAATAATAATAATAAATAATTTCATTATTTGTACCCTGCCCATCTGACTGGGTTGCCCCAGCCACTTTGGGCAGCTTCCAACATACTGGTATATAAAAACATAATTAAACATTTAAAAAACTTCCCTATACAGGGTTGCCTTCAGATGTCTTCTAAAGGTTGTATAGTTACCTATCTGCTTGGTTTGGGGGTCGCATAACTCCATACCCTCCAACATTTCTCTGATGAAAATAGGGATATCCTGTTCTGGGATCAAATCAGAAACCAGGATGGTGTCTGTAAATTTGGGACTGTCCCTGGAAAATAGGGACACTTGGAGGGCCTGACATATATCAATGCAGCACCAGCCCATGTCACCCGTTTTACAAGTGAAAATGAACTTCTTATACTATTTGTCTCAGCTGTTGGATGGCTGCTCCTTGGGAGGAAGTTGGAGGAAGTCCAAGCCTAATACCCCATGTGATCCTCTTGAATGCCTGCCCCAAACCCAGATCTGGTTAGCCCCAGAAGGTAGATTAGGGCCTACTATGAGGCAGCGGCTGCCTTAGAAAAGGCAGCAAAAGGCAGTTGTTTCTTTTAATATTCTTGTATTTTTATTACTATGATAAGACAGCAAAATAGTCGTGAGCTGTTGTCATTATTATTGTTATCGGGGCTTTTTTCCAGCTGGGATTCACCTGAACTCAGTTCTGGCACATCTCAGGTGGGCGCCATCACCATTTTAAGAGAACAAGGGAGGGATCCATTGTGAGTTCCAGCACCTCTTATTGTAGAACAATGCTCTTCTTCTTCTTCTTCTTCTTCTTCTTCTTCTTCTTCTTCTTCTTCTTCTTCTTCTTCTTTTCCTTCTTCTTCTTCTTCTTTTCTTTTTCTTTTTCTTCTTCTTTTTCTTCTTCTTTTTCTTTTTCTTCTTCTTCTTTTCTTTTTCTTCTTCTTCTTCTTCTTCTTCTTCTTCTTCTTCTTCTTCTTCTTCTTCTTCTTTATTAGATTTATATATTGCCCTTCATCATAAGATCTCAGGATGGAAACAAATACCATAGTCTTATCCTATTTTTAGCTTTTTATTGTATCCCTTGTAAACTGCTTAGAGACCGTTGTAATTAAGCAATTGTTTAAATAAATAATTTGATTTCTGTGTGCCAGTTGAGCTCATTTCCACCAGCAAGCATACCGCTGTCCTGCAGTGGCTATTGGCAAGGACAGTAAATAGCTATTGTGTCCACTTGACGATTGCTTGGACTGGAGAATTGAGAAGATGCTCCCTCTTTTTGTGTGTGTGCAATTGGAAGAACATTGCGAGCACTTAGGTCCCATTCAACTCAACAGCTGGAAGCCCATTGGGGTCTCCAGGTCTCCTCTCTTCAAGAAGGAACTCTCTTGGTGAGTGCCAACAGGACTGTAGCCCAAACAGGGCCACTGAAAAACAAGAAATGCAATGAGAGGGTTTTTTTTGGGGGGGAGCCCTCAGAGGGCGTACCCCCTCCCATGCTGCAAAGCACACCAGGGGATACTGGACAGGCTCAGTGACTACAGAAGGTGGTGTGTATGTCTGGGGTGGTAGAAAGAGACTAGAAAATTGGTAATGGGCAGTAGAATGGAATAGCCTGGCACAGACCATGGCTAGCTGACTTGAACCCTGAACAGCAGCACCCCACACGACCACATTCTGTTACAGGTCCCACTTGCCCTTTCAAATTTGTTCACGCTACGATACAAATTTTCAGCAACAGTAGCTGTAGTCTCATGTTGCCCTCTAGCGTCCTGTATAGGAACACAATTGAAAATTGTAGAAAATTGCAAGCAAGATCTACAACCCATTGGGAAAGGACTTCTTTAGCACCAGGAAATAACTTTACTAGAAGTGAAGCATTAAAAAAAAACACCCAAAAAAACCCTACCATATGACTAACAATAACTGTTTTAATTGACTGCATGTTTTAGCGATAGAGCATGAAGACTGTTTTCTCTTGTTTTCAGAGATTGCATCTCTTACTATGGACTTGTAACAACACTGGATCAGTGTCGCCTTCCCTCCATAAACGCAGGAGCAAAGCTTCAAAGTTTTGCTCATCCCCAAGTGTGGCCTTGGCAGCAAATGCTGATCCTAGGAAGCTAGTTCATTTCTGCTCATTTGGGGACATTTGTATATCTCCCAATTGAAGTAAGAAGCGTTGGTGGTCTACACCAGGAATGGGGAACCTTCAGATGTTGCTGAAACCCATCTCCCATCATCCTGACCATTGGCTAAACTGACAGGTGTAGATGACCATTGGAGTCCCAACAGGATAGGGAGGGCCAGAAGTTCCCCAACTTTGAGCTACACGGTCTATATTGGTCCATAGAGGTCTGATCCACACATGATTGCTTGCATCTATCAAGGGCCCTTTATGGATAACATCTGAATAGCCTCTGCCCATGGGAGCCGATTCCTAGGGCCTGAAGGGACTAAATATATGAGGGGGCTGCCTCCTCCCAACTTGATGGGCATTGCCATTCAAATGGTGTTTGTGTACCACGTCTTGTAATCAATTATGTGGGGCAAGGCTTACCTGGGGGCCTCCCCAGTATTTTATTCAAGTTGGCATCTCTGCTTCTGTTGTTTCAACTGCATACATTCATGACAGTGGCATGTGGAAGATGAAGAGACCATCCAAGTGTCCCTATTTTCCAGGGACAGCCCAGGTTTACAGAAGCCTTCCTGGTTTCTGATTTGATCCCAGAATGTCCCAGTTTTTCAAAGGATGTCCTTATTTTCATTGGAGAAATCTTGGACAGTATGGAGTTATGCAACCCCCGAGCCAAGAAGATAAGTAACTATAGAACCTTTAGAAGGCATCTAAAGGCAACCCTGGATAGGGAAGTAGTTTTTTTTTTTTTAAATAATATTTATTAAATTTTTTACACATTTTTCCAAAACATACTTTCAAAGGACATGCATTGGTCAAACTTTCTTTGGCTCCCCCCTCTCACTCAGAGGAGCCCTTTTACAGTTCATCCCCCCCCTCTCACAGAGGAATACAATTCATTTTTGTTTAACCATACAGCCTTTCTATCTTAATTGTTCCTGTCCCAATCCCTGGGTCAAGCATCTATGTTCATAATAATGGTCAAAATTGGTCTTCCCCGATCCCTTACATCGGTTACATCATTAAATCTTATTTCTCAGGTTCTTCTTATCAATTAACACATAACTGTAAATCTTATTTAACTAACATCTTAATCTAATTTTATATATTCTTTCATCAAACTATTCCTTCTATTTCGGCTTCAGCCATTGTACCCTTCTGTTTATTATCTAATAATTATCTTCCCCCTCTCCCCTTCCCCCCAAAAAAGGAACACTGACTTAATAATCATCAACATTAATAATCTTCCACATCATCTTGTAATACACATGTGCCATATCCTTAAACATGCCAAATAATTCCATCGGGCTGAGAACATTTAAAGAAGAAAAGTAATCTTTTATCAATCACCCTTGTCCATGTCTCTCCTCACACCAGAACCAGGAGCTGTCAGTTCTGGAATCATTCCTCACTTCACTTTCTTTCTCAAGTTGTTTCCTGTCTATCTTCCAATCCTTTCTTGCTTGTGAGAAAGCAGTTCCATTTGTCTTGCCATTTCTGGTTATCACTGTCCTTTGCCTTGAAACGAATCTCCTGTGTTTCCTCCTAGTGATCCTTCTTTTTCCCACGGTTATGAGTTCCTTATTATGTCTCTGATGTTTTTGATGTTGTTCTCTGTCCTTCCGTTGAAGCTCTGGAATGCACTTCTGTTGCAGGCTGTCACTCCGGAAATGCCTGACGATTAGATCCTTAAATTCATCTAGTATTTCATTGATTTCTTCCAGCAAATCCATAATGACAGCCTTTCCAAAAGTCACTCACATTCACAAAAAATATAATCCAAATTTAAATCAGCCAGGTTTCTCTCGGGGTTTTAGGAGATGGGGTTCCTTCAAGGTTTGAAACAAAAGTTTCCCCCCGTTGCAACTGTTGGCTTTTACTTCCGCAACAATGTCTCCTGTTTGTTGTTCTACCCGACTGCCGGAATCGACCTCCAGCTCGGCAACATTGGCAAGGAAGGGACCTCCGTTTTTTCCTCCCGCACCAGCCCAAATTTAGTCCAGATTCCCTTCTTTTTCCTACTCACAGTTCCGAATTCAGCAGATTTGGAGAAATCGGTGCGCTCCGAGAGGACGGTCTAGCAGCTGCGCCCGACGGGGGTTTAGCAGACCCTGGGGCTCCGCCACCTGCTCGCCTCGGGAGCGCTAGCTCCCTGGGTGCAGGCTCGGCGTCCGAGCCCGTGCGGGTCCTTAGACCCCGGGACGCCCTTCCCGGGGGTTTTGGGGGTCGCGGCGCTGTCGCGATCTCCCCTTTTCCCGGTCGGGCGAGGGAATGTCAAGAGCGACATGTCCCCCCGACCATCCTCTCCGGCACTCCGACCGGAAGTCCCGGATAGGGAAGTAGTTTAGTCACTCTGAGTGACTGGGGCAACCCAGTCAGATGGACGGGGTATTATTACTATTATTATTAAATAGAATATCCCTATTTTCACTGGAGAAAAGTTGGAGGGTATGGAATATGGGACAAGGAAGGAAGGAAGGAAGGAAGGAAGGAAGGAAGGAAGGAAGGAAGGAAGGAAGGTGTAGCCTGCTTGTCAATAAAATATTTCTGAGACTGGGAAGAGTATAACCAATAAAATAATAATATGGCAACAAAACTAAAAAGAAGGATCAGGTGAACTATCAAAGAACAATTCCCAATGAGAGAAAGGCATCAATTGCAGCTCTCTGTAGAGCATCCAGAATCTACGCAAGTCAACCAGGGGGAAATTGGGATTCCATTTCATAGGAAAACATTTATTGCACACAAACATTTAGAAAAATAAAGGCATTTGAGGAGTTAAAACTATAACACCTATATAAATAATACCTGAATATTAAATGCCTGTTTAATAAATACATTTTTAACCAAAATATAATTTAAACAAATAAATAGAGGCGGTGACAAATATTTTTTAAAAATATATAGCAAGAGTCTAAGAAGGTAACAGTTAAATAAATATCAAGTAGCATTTTTCTCAAAGGTCACTTGACTCTTGTACTAGGCTGGCTTCCACGCCAATGGATCCTTAGAGCCAGCAATGGTGGTTGTGTCTGCTTGTATTGAATTGAATGGGAGGCTGAAATGGACTGTGAAGACATCTC
This sequence comes from Darevskia mixta, assembly GCA_034641385.1. NCBI lineage: Eukaryota > Metazoa > Chordata > Lepidosauria > Squamata > Lacertidae > Darevskia > Darevskia mixta. Next base: position 24,188,551 of record JAWWNH010000017.1, read on the forward strand.
TTCTTGAGCGGACAGGGTCTATTGTATGGCAGCCTCAAAGTTGTCTGGTGGGCTTCAAAATTTTCCATCTGGGAAAGGTCCGTCCCCCCATCTTCCTAGGCAAATCATTCCCCCAGGTCCAAGTCCACCTTGGACATAAAACTGATTCCTATTGATGGAACTTGTGGGAGAGATCATCTTTCCAGTCAGAAGCCTTTGAGATTTGACCTTCGACAGGTGATGGAGTTGCTCTTCTATGGGAAAGGTGGGTTTTCCAGTGGCCCTCCATGTTGCTCTTTTCTGTGACTTGATGAGATGCTGCATTCAGTCAGTCCCAGAATCTCCATTTGGACCTTCCGGCTTCTGAATTTGTGAAAGCAATTGTAGAATGTGTGTAGATGACAAGAATGTTTCCGATGAGATAAAAAGTGCAAATTTTAAGTTCAAGTTTTTCTTTCTTATTCATTTCTTTATTTTGCTAGAATAAGCAGAAGGTGAGATGAATACTTCCCATAGACGAGACGGTGCATTTTGAGCAGCTCAAAGACCTCTTTGAACCACTGCCTGCAATGCAAAAGAAAATGGGACATTTTATCATGCTTGATGGACATGTAAAAAAGCATTGATTGATTGATTGATTGATTGATTGGATACAAATACATACACTGATATGGAGAATTTTTAAGATTACCTTTCAACTGAAACCAGAATGGATATACAATTAGAAAAGGACTGTGGAACTTTGTTTCAATATACTGTATGATTACGGCAGCGAGACAATTATATGCACAAAGTTGCCTTCATTTTAAAGAGGAACGAGGCTTCAGATATTGTTAGTAAAAAACATGCCTTGCCCACCTGGTGCCTTCCAGCTGCTTCAGACAGCAACTTCCACAAGCCCTAGTCATGGTGACTGAGGCTGGTGGGAGTTGGAGTCCTAAAAGATTGAGAGGATAATTATGTTGAATTAATCATTGAAAAGACTAGATGGTTAAATGACTCAAAATACAGGCTAATCTAAATGAATTACATGCACCTGTGGCATTACTTTCCCCCCAAATGTATCCTTATTGTATATAAAGTGCCTCCCTTACCTTAGTTGGAGAGAGATTTGAGCAGCTGATCAAGAACAATCACGTTGCTCACCGAAATAGTCTTTCGCACAGCTTCCCATGCACAAAGGCTGTATTGCTTGTCTCTCAGGAACGTTTGGAGTTTCCTGAAGTATATCATCAGGTTTAGCTTTACACGAGGAACTTTAAGTCTTGCCTCTCTCCCGGTGTGCGCAACAGAACACCTCTCCCACCATTGACTCTGTTGGTGGAGGTCCATTTGGAAAAGTTCTGTGACCGCTGTGTTCCAGTTGGCTTGGGTGAAATTCAGCTGAAAGATGCGGAGGGTCTCCTTGAAGATCAGCCCTATCGCCATCCTTGCATCCTCTTTGCTGGGTCTAGAAGTGCTTCTTATGGGGGAGCCAAAGTCTGGCATAATTGGGCACTCTAGGAGAGACGCTGGTCCTCCGCTCATTGCTTCCAGAAGCTCTTTGGTCTTCCTTAGCTCTCCTTTTTGATGTTGCACAATTTCATCACAGTTCAGAGTTACAGCTCCAGAGGCAAACAGAATCAAGAGGCCAACTTGTTGCAGACCCATGGTGGCCATTGCAAGTCTCCTTTGGTGGGCTGTATGGAGAGGCTGGAGGGCTAGAGCTTCTTCAAGACCTTCTTGAGATCATTGTGCTGTACAGCCATGCCTGTGAGTTTATGTATTGTGCTGCAGGACAGTTTCTCTACCTCACTTCCTGAAACTTCCATTTTCATTTTGCATTTAAAAAGTATCTGGTACTTTTGGGCATTTTCGGGCACCATTACATACAGTGGGGGGGGTAGTATTTGATCCCCTGCTAAATTTGCCTGTTTGCCCCCTGACAAAGAAATGACCAGTGCATAATTTTAATGGTAGGTTTATTGTAGCTGTGAGAGACAGAATAACAACAGGAAAAACCCCAGAAACCCAGAAGACAAAAGTCAGAGATTGATGTGCATGAGTGAAATAAGTATTTGATCCCTTTGCAAAAGATGACTTAGTGCTTGGTGACAAAACCCTTGTTGCCAATTACAGAGGCCAGACATTTCTTGTAGGTGGCCACCAGGTTTGCACACATCTCAGGAGGTATTTTGTCCCACTCCTCTTTGCAGATCCTCTCCAAGTCAGTAAGATTTCGAGGCTGATGTCTAGCTACTCGAACCTTAAGGTCCCTCCACATATTTTTCATGGGATTAAGGTCTGGAGACTAGCTAGCCTACTCCAGGACCTTAATGTGCTTCTTCTTGAGCCACTCCTTTGTTGCCTTGGCCGTGTGTTTTGGGTCATTGTCATGCAGGAATACCCATCCTCGACCCATTTTCAATGCCATGGCTGAGGGAAGGAGGTGCTCACCCAAGATTTGACGATACATGGTCCCGCCCATCGTCCCTTCGATGTGATGAAGATGTCCTGTCCCCTTAGCAGAAAAATGCCCCCAAAGCATAATATGTCCCTCTCCATATTCGACAGTGGGGATGGTGTTCTTGGGGTCGTAGGCAGATTTGAGTTGATGCCAAAGAGCTCGATTTTGGTCTCATCTGACCACAACACGCAGTTCTCCTCTGGGTCATTCAGGTGTGCATTGGCAAACTGCAGACGGGCCTGTACGTGTGCTGTCTTGAGCAAGGGGACCTTGCGGGCTCTGCAAGATCTCAGTCCTTCACGGCGTAGTGTGTTACCAACTGTTTTCATGGTGACTATGGTCCCAGCTGCCCTGAGATCATTGACAAGTTCCCCCCGTGTAGTTCTGGGCTGCTTCATCACCGTTCTCATGATCATTGCAACTCCACGAGATGAGATCTTGCATGGAGCCCCAGACCAAGGGAGGTTGACAGTTATTTTGTGTTTCTTCCATTTGCGAATTATTGCACCAACTGTTGTCACCTTCTCACCAAGCTGCTTGGCAATAGTCTTGTAGCCCAGTCCAGCCTTGTGCAGGTCTACAATCTTGTCCCTCATCTACAAGATCTAAATGAAAGATACAAAAAACCAACAGCAACAGCCCCCATTCAAAAAAATTGCACTGGACATCAGTATGCTTAAAAATTGTTTAATTGGGCATGGGTGTGTGTGTGTGTGTGTGTGTACACATCATCAGTGCTATTTTTCTAGAAAAAAGAGGTGCTGAAACTCACCATGAACGCCTCCCTTGTTCTCTTATAATGACAATGGCACCCACCTGAGAGCTACTGGAGTTCCGATGAGTTCCGGCTGAAAAAAAGCTCTGTATGCTACTATATCCAACTACTTGAGAGCCAGTGTGGTGTAGTGGTTAAGAGCGGTAGACTTGTAATCTGGTGAACCGGGTACGCGTCTCTGCTCCTCCACATGCAGCTGCTGGGTGGCCTTGGGCTAGTCCCACTTCTCTGAAGTTTCTCAGCCCCACTCACCCCACAGAGTGTTTGTTGGGGGGGGAGGAAGGGAAAGGAGAATGTGAGCCGCTTTGAGACTCCTTCGGGTAGTGATAAAGTGGGATATCAAATCCAAACTCTTCTCTTCTTCTTCTTCTTCTTCTTCTTCTTCTTCTTCTTCTTCTTCTTACCATATTATGTTGTTTCTGAGATTTTATTATTTCATATTTGGATTTCTTGCAATGTGGTTTTAGAGAGGCAAACTAATCCAACCAGTTTAACATGCTCTGCTTTGCTGTAGTTAGTTTAACTTTCCTTTTATAATCCTGCAACAAGGGTTTGCAGGGTGGTCTCCATCACTTTTAAAAAAAGTATTTGTATAACATTTGAAAACCAGGAACATTTAAACTGTAACGGAGCCAGGAAAATCAGAAAAGTAGAAGAAAAGCATTTTCTCTTTCAGTTAGGAATGGTAAATTCCCACTATCCTAGACGGAATAAATTGGGATTTGGCAATGGCAAATTAAAATACAACACACCCCAGAGAAAATCCAATAAATAGGGAATGTATATAGCTTAGAAAAAATAATCAAAATGTTTTGCAGTGTTTTATCAAGGCCAGGTGTTTATTAGTTTTTCCGTCTGCACCATCTCTGCAAAATTATTAGACAATCCATCCAGGAAGGCATGTGCCCACATTTGTGTGGTTGGGAGCTGTGGCCTAAAGAGTTTCTTCCGCACGTGTTTCAGATGATGACTCACAGAATGTGTTTTCAGAATACATAAAAGCATTTGTAATCTGGTGGAGTGAGATGTCATCATTTCTGTTTTCTGCTTGTCAGTTTTGGTTTTTCTCACTGTTTCCGTCCATATATTTGTTGACTGTGCTTAATTCTCTCTGGTCAAATTTCACTTTCAGTTTGTCAGATGCTGAGTTTGGGGAGGCCATGTGGAATTTCCACAGCTTGAGAGAATTCCTCTGCCTCAAGCAGCAAAATGTCTTTTTCAATAAAGACAATAAAGACATCAATAAAATAATAAAAAAACAAAATAGTAGGTAGAGGAAAGGTAAAGCAAAGAATGAAATGGGAACTGCACCAGATCAGAAGATGTTGGTTACCCCAACTGAGCATGGGAAAGTGTACCTCCTCAGCTGTAGCTCGCTTTTATTTTCAGAAACGTAACCAATTTATACCAGCTGCCATTCAGATTTTTTAAGCTGTTGTCTTTTTGGGATCCCAATATGGATACATGCATATAATAGTGATTTGGATAAGATACATTCAAGTTTCTTGAGACATATCCTTGGGCTCCCAAATTCAATCAAGTATGAGACAATATGTGCAGAGTTAGGTATACACATGGTGGTATATTGGGCATGGACTAGCACTGTAAAATACAGACTGTGTTCCCACTTCCATTCCCAACCTTCAAGTCTGCTTTCCAATTTCCTTAAGGACTCCTATAAATCCAGATGGTTCCAGCTCATACACAGGGGAAAAAATGGATTGGTATTGACTTGGAATTATTGTATAAATCTAGTGAGCAATATATTTATCGCAATATCCAAATTAGATTAAGGGGTATTGAAAAACAAAACATTGAGTCAGCTGTAAATAAAATCTGCTCCCCCAAGTTCTATGGTTTTAATACAACCGATAACAGGATCACTTATATCTCAAAGTTAAAAATTCCAGCCCAACGCAGGACATTTATGTTAGCCAGGCTGAATGTTTTTCCCTCAGCTTCTGTTAAGGGAAGATATTTAAACATCCCTAGAAATGATAGACATTGCAAATGTAATTGGAATGTGCTGGACACGGTGGAACATATTCTTTTCTACTGTCCACTCTACAACCAGCTATGTAACTGTGTGTTATCCCCCTTTTGGGGTAGTTTAACATCATGACACTAATAAAGGTTTAAAGAAGGAAAGGGAAAAGGAAAGGAAAGGGAAGGGAAGGGAAGGGAAGGGAAGGGAAGGGGAAAGGGGAAAGAAGGGAGGGAGGGAGGGAGCTTGTTTCAAGAAGCATGAAAGGGGGGGGGAACGGGTGGGAGCAGAGGCTGCTGAGAGCCTGCTAAGTCACACCAACACTGGCAACTTGAGCTCAGGGCTTATGTTAACTCTTTCATGCACACAAGTGTGGGTCAGTAACAGTATAATACAACAGACTGGCCCATCAGCAGCCATCAAGTGGGAGCCAGGAACCAAGAATCAGACTTGGGATGGGTGGACTTGAGTCAGGAAACTATCCAGGAGTCAGAATTTGTCAGTGGCAAAAGGAAGTGCTTTTGCCGTGGCCAAGAACTCCAGACTGTTATAAACCTTCCTGTTGGGTCAAGCCAATGGTGAGCCTGGGCAAGCATCTGGTAAGAGGAAAAGAGATTCTTCTTCCCAGATTTGCATTTAGATCAGAGTCTTCTGCAAGCATTCAAAGTAAAGGCAGGAAAAGGGCAGTGGGGTCATGTGCACAAACACCACCCTCAACCTCCCTGTTTCCACATTGATTGCAAAGATTGGAAGTGGAAGGTTCCTAACTCACACCTGTGCTCTTTTGAGCACTGTGCTCTGTTTGCAACATGTCAAGCTTTCCTTCCAGTCTGAACAGCAGGTTTGGGTAGGTGATCTAGATGGAACCAAAATACCCTCTGCTGCTACCAAATTCCCTTTATGGATTGGTGCCCTGCACTTCACTATTCAAACTCAAAAACCATTCATACAAGGGTTAGTTGCATGAATGGTGGCATGTTTAGTTGGGCCCCCAAATGCTTGAGGTATGTAATTTTGGCAGGAGAGGCAACCACTCTTGACCATCTGGGGACAATACCATGAAGAATAGTTAAGAGCTGTGTTTCGCAACATTCCATAGGCTGTTCTTGTTAGTTTTCAGTTGCTAGGGGTGTGGTAAGCTAGTTCAGAGATAGTTGCATTAGTTGGTAAGTATATTTTATTTTGGTCCTTTATTTCTTAAGTAAGGCTTTATTGTCACATTGCATCTTATTATTTTTAACTTTCTGAGACAATTCAGAAACAAATGAAGCAGAATAGGAAACAGCAGCTGTTTCACTTTCTGGAGAAGGTCCTTGCAGGAATCCAGCAAGAGCTGAATGATTCGTGTCTTCTCTTTGAGCTACAGATTCATTCAGCTGCTTTCATTGCATCACTGATTGCAAGTTGAGCTGAAGGTAAAGAAATAATTAACATTCCATATTTATTTATCTTTTAAAATCATTATTTCAACTCCAATGTGTGGTTTGTTGGTCTGCTTTTTTAAAAAATAGAGCACCCTAGCTAACAGGACCAGTGGTCAGCGACGATGGGAATTGTAGTCTCAAAACATCTGGAGGGCTGAGTTTGCCTATACCCGACTAAGACTTTTGATACAGACACCACAGAAAATTGAAGCATATTTTTCTGCACAGCTTTCTGGTGATTTGATTAGAATAACTGACTTTGTTTAGGGGTTGCAATGAGAATTTTCAGCATGTTGCATTTGCTAAACTATGTATCTGTTTCAATATCTGAAGAAGTGTGCATGCACATGAAAGCTCATACCAAGAACAAACTTAGTTGGTCTCTAAGGTGCTACTGGAAGGAATTTTCTTATTTTGTTCCGACTACGGCAGACCAACACGGCTACCTACCTGTATCTGTTTCAATAGTGTTTGATTTGCATTGAATTGTGTCCAAACAACAACAACAACATAATATATAAATATAATAATTTATTAAATAAAGGCAATAAATAAATGCATATATCAAAGTTGACCAGCAACATGACTACAATATCAAAAATGGGCGATCAAAAATCGACAGGACTTTGGAGCCCTGCTGCCTCCTTCCCAAAGGGAGGGTTCTTGGACTCTGTCGGAGCATGCTCTCAATGCACCATGAGAGCAGTGAGAGATGGTGGGGAAAGTGGTTCAGAGAAACTTCCGGCTTGACAATTTCTTCCCTATTTCTCCAGTTCCATTCTTCTCATTCCATGTTAGGCTTCAATGTGGGGCTGAATGTTTCAAAATTCCACATCATCGTTTTCTGCTAGTTTCAAGGATAGAGTTAGTAACAGATGACGCAGAGCAGGAAACAGCAGCTGTTGGGCTTTCTGGCAATGTTTCGCTGCGACAATGGAGGGAAAGTGGAATCTTCTGGTCACGTTCTTCAGCTTGCAGTTTCCTTCTGCTATTTCTGTTGCCTCACCAATGGCAGGTTAAGCTGAAAGGAAGAAGAGAAGACATTAACATTACTCACGCGTTTGAAACGTTTCTGTGCTCAGCTGCTTATGACAAGAAGGGAACATTATAAACCGAAACCCAAGGTTGAGATGATTCAGAACATTGACCCATAGTTTCCTTAAAAGGTATTGATTGGCTTTTGAAAGATACATGTGGGAAATGTGTGAGTCTGGATTAAAGATGGGTCAACCAGTTCCTCTGCAATGAATCTTCTTTTGCTAGATGTGCTCCCCTGTTGCTGGCCCTGCCTGAGAATACAATGCTGTGGACCACACAGGTGGTCCCTCCATGATGCTAACAGAGGGTGGGTAGTATGTGAAAGCCCACACAATCTGCCCCACCCACGTTGTTCTTTTGTGCAGAGTGTCCCCATCCACACAGCATCACCTTGCGGATAAAGTATATTTCTTGCAGCAACAAGGAAGAAAGCTTAATTCACCAGAATTCTGAGGAAATCAACGTTCTTCAAGAAGAATTATGAACATTTCTTAGTTGCAAGGGAGTGCAGGTTAGAAATCCTGAAAAGGTTGCTGAGAAACTAGCTATTTTTCTTACCTAGTTCTAATCAAGTCTTAGGTATTATTTTTTTTAAAAAAAATAAATACTGTACAGTACCTTCATTAGAGATCCTTTTGATGAGTTGATCTGTCAGCACAAAACATTGCCTGATCTGCATCTGGACAGTCACCCAAGCACACAGGCTGTACTCTTTATCTTTCAGGAGATCATGGAGTATTTGGAAGTATCTTTTCACCCTCAGTCTGGTGAGCAGAGTTTTCTGACCTCTTGGAGATGTGGGGCCATGCTCCAGCTCTGCACTCCAACATGTTTCCAGCTTCTTAATTTGCTGGTCCAGTTCAGTCTGGAAAGCCGTAGTGGAATTGCCATCCCAACCCATTTCAGTATGGTTTTGTCTGAAGACGTGCAGAGTCTGTTGGAGGACCTCTTGTACAGCTACCTTGGCATTCTCCACCTGGACTTCATTGATGTTCGTGAAGATTTCCTGATTCGTTGAGACGTCCATTTCCTCTCCTATGCATTGAATAGGAATGGTTGTTCCCATGTTGTTCTTCAGAAGCTCCAAGTTGGCTTTGTTGGCTTCACGTAGCCAGCTGTGAAACTGGTTACAGTCCAGAGATGAGATTGTGGAGAAGAAAAGCATCACCAGTATATGCAGCAACCATCCCTTGGTGATCATGGTGGAGATGAAGGAATGTGGTCTTTGGTAGAGCACTGAACCTGGAAGACTCGTCTTGAGGAAGACACACTGAAGTCTGTTCCATCTTTCAACCATGCTCTTGTATTTAAATGGCTGGGGAATGCAGTTTTCTTTTGTGCTTTCTAGTTCCTTGTGGGTTTTTTTACCCCTTCTGAAAATACTCTACTTTCACTTTTCAAGTACAGTTTAAAATTATGCAGAAAGGACCAGAAATCCAGCTTTCTGTTGGGATGTTAGCATTTGGAAAACTGGCTTTCATTTTCATATTTGACCAAAATGACCTAGAATTAATATGATACTGATTTATGTTAGTGAAAAATCAAAATCTTTTGCCTGTTGACTCTGTTCTTTTCAAATTTGAGGTTTTTATTAAAAATATAAAGCAGTATAGTAACTTAAAATAAATAAATAAATGTGTTTCATCAGTTTGTATTAGAAATTGCAAACTACTTTAATTTTGCATATCATCACAAAGATTAGGCTAACCCATGTGGAAGAACGTGATCACACACTGCTCCCAGAAATGCTTACTGCTTGTTAAAACATACATGGGTATCATTTGGTTCATCACTTGGCTGAATGTGTGGCTCCACTCTATTGTTTTTGTATTTGAAGTGATATGAATATCCTGTCTATGGTATTTGATCTATGGTGTCTTGTTTTTGCATCACTACAGCCCCTATACCATAAGCAGTTGTTACCCTAGGCAGACAATTAAACTGCTTACAATGTATGCAAGATGGCTGGGGACTGGGCCACTGTCAGTTGACCCTTTCCATATAACTTGCTTTCTTTATGGGTATAGGGTTCTCTACATACCTTTGGAAATCATAGAAAAGCAGAGCTTATGACCATGATATCTGAGCCCATTGCACATACGCTGAATTATTAGGGACTCTTTATGGATCGTTAATTCTAGCCAAAGCACCACCATAATCTATTAATTGCCTTCTGAACATCCATCTCAAGGCTATTTAGGCATAAGATTATACAAAAATACATACAAAAGCAAATACATTTAAAACAAGACTAAAACCAAAGCCAATGTTAATTGGGTCCTCAAATCAGAGTTCAGATTTGCTCATTAGGAACCCAGCAAGACTGGGAGAAAAGCCTAGCCAGTGAAAAAGATCATACTCAAGACTGTAGTTGAAAGGTTTCAATCAGTTTATTGATGCACCACACTTCAGTTCAGACATATTGTTCTCTTCATATAGAAGGTGATATTATGAAAGTTGAAGAAAATAAAGCAACTTAAACAGTGTAATGGGCAATGAAATGCCTCAAGGGAAGTGATCGATTAATTAATAGATAATATATTTCCTTTATAAATACTGTGTTTAAATGGCATAAGAATAGCATTATAACTGCAGAGAGAGAGAGAGAGAGAGAGAGAGAGAGAGAGAGAGAGATGGGCAAAGCAATGAAGAATGACAGAGAGAGAGAAATTGAACACATTTTATAATGATCAGGAACTGCACAGCAAAGGTTGAATTTAACATCAATTTCAATATTCATGGGGTGAGAATATGCAAGATACAAACCATGGATATAAAATAATCTATCCTTTCCACTCTTCAAATGATTACTGAGAGAGGGAGTGATTTACACAACATTTAGGGCACTGGGTTCTGTCCAACCCTAGTTCTGAGTGTACTATAATGTGCCCCATTTATTTTGCCTCAATCAACAAAAACTAGAAGACACCTGACATAAACATAGAGAGTCCAAAATGGCAGCTACAAGTCAAGGGTCAAACTAAACATTAGCTACCCATCTGTGCCATGAAGTGCAGGCTGCCTTGGTAAAATACAAATTGCAAGCATGGGTCCCCCTTCTTCAGATCACAACCATTGGGTGGGGGGTTGTAAAAATTCTCTTTATGCCAGGATCCTAATCATTTTCACATCATGAGACATTTCAGCTCCATCAATTTGATGCAATAGATGTTAACAGTGTAAGGGACCAAGAAGAATGTATTTCACATTAATTTAAGTTCCTTTTCAACAACAAAACACCTGTTTTCCAAATCTTCAAAATCACTTTTGGTCCTGTGTGATTTAAAAATTCATAGGGAAGGAAAAAACCTGAAACTAGAGTATTTTCAAAAGGAGGAACCCCATCCCCACCAAAACTGAAAAAGACAAAAGAAAACTTCAGCCACTGAGCATTTAAATACAGGGACATGGCTCAAAGATGGAACAGACTCCAGAGCATCTCCCTCAAAACGAAATCCCTCAGCACTCCAGCAAAGACCACGTTCCTTCATCTCCACCATGGTGTCAAAGGGGTGGCTTCTCTGTTTTGGCCTAGCGATGATGCTCTGCTTCACTGAAATCTCATCTCAGGACTGCAGCCAACTTCGCAGCTGGCTAAATCAAGACAACTTGAAGCTTCTCACCAGCAAGATGGGATCCACGATTCCCTTACAATGCATCGGCCATGTGGCCAGTTTCTCAAACCACGGAGGAATCCACAGCCACGAAATCCAGGGGGAGGAGGCCAAAGCAGCCACACAAGAAATCCTCCAGCAGACCCTCCACATCTTCAGGCAAAACCACAGCGCAATGGACTGGGGTGAGGCTTCCATAGCTGGCTTCCAGGCTGGGCTGCACCAGGACATTGAGAACCTGGGGCGGTGCTTGGGTGGCGCAGAGAAGGGCAACAGCATCCGACAGCGGGTGAAAAGCTACTTCAGAAGAATCAACGACTACCTGAAAGATGAAGGGTACAGCCTGTGTGCCTGGGAGATGGTCCAGATGGAAGTCCGGCAATGTTTTCTGCTGATCGACCAACTCCTCAAAAGGACGGGGAATGCAGGTACTTTGAGAAAATAATTTACTATACACTGGTACCTCTGGTTAAGAACTTAATTCATTCCGGAGGTCCGTTCTTAAACTGAAAACGTTCTTAACCTGAAGCACCACTTTAGCTAATGGGGCATCCTGCTGTGCCGCCGCTGCCCGATTTCTGTTCTCATCCTGAAGCAAAGTTCTTAACCCAATGTAATATTTCTGGGTAAGCATAGTCTGTAACCTGAGGCGTCTGTAACCTGAATCGTATGTAACCCGAGGTACCACTGTATTTAGGAACAAACAGTGAGAATTTGTAGATTTCAGAGTAATGCCCAGGAGTATCCATTGGTACTGGGATTGATGAGAATTGTAGTTTTCAAAGGCTTCCAGTTAAATGAATGAGGCATACAAAAATACAATTCCCATGCATCCAAGCAATAAGGATGATTCTCATCACATTCAGGAGCATGTAGGACCATTTGTCTTCCTGGTCAACGTCTCCCCACTGCTTGAGTTGTGCCCCACTTTGCAAGAGTTTCTCTGTTAATTTCTTGAAAACATTTATTCCAGAATAGTTTGTTTCTGCTAGCTTGAAGTACATTTGGTTGGGAAAGGGCACTCCTGGTTTTCTGAAACAGAGAGCATGGAAAAAGAAAGTTTTATTACAAGTTGCTAGGACAGAACATTCAATGCTGCTGAGCGACAGATATAATCCATAGGACAGCTTAGCCCAGAATCTTCATGTAATGTTTTATCTGGTCTTGCATAAAGGGATGCAGTACAATCCTGACGCATGGCATCCATTTCTGTTAGGGGCAATTCAATATCAAGTCTTAATACTATCTAAATAAAGTTAGAGAGTTGCATCAATTTCATAGAGACAAGAGGAATATTTTCTCCTTTAAATTGTCACCAGGATCAATCGTTAAAGGCTTTGCAGAAAACCTTTGTTCAGTTTTCTGAATGTTCTGAGAAGTCAGTATTCAAAAATCTAGTTTCTTGTGGTTCAGAATGTTCCATATTTGAAATAAAGGCTTTTAAAGGGAAACTACCACAAACTGAACAGGGGATGTTTAATTAATCACTTCTCTTCTTTGTTCCAGCTTAACCTGCCACCAGTGATGCAATGAAAGCAGCAGAATGAAACTGCAACTTGAAGACGCATCCAAATATTTCAGCTTTCACTCTCTTTCATCATCAACGCATTCCTCAAAAGCAAAAGAGCTGCTTCCTGTTCTTCTTCATCATCTCTTAGGCATTGTTTCACTACTTTTAAGATGTGGCTTTTAAATATGCAGGGCTACTATGAAGCCTTGCAGAGTAGATAACGGTTAAAAAGTAGGAGAATGCCCCAGAAACTGTGCAGCTGGAAGAGTCTCTGACACAGCCTCGTCTCAAGTATCATTAGATGGATGCATCAATTCCTTAAAGTGATATTTGCCCATTTCCCACTTGTCACCTCCTATCCTGATCTGGAGGGGGATTTGAGATTTGAGAGTGGGGCACAGGAAGAGGAAATGTGTGAAAATCACTTTCCAGACCCCCTCCAAGAGTTGGAGTTTCCATGAGCAGAACTCCGCTAGCAGTCTATGAAACAATTCCATAATTCGACATACCTTATAATAGCAAAGAGTTCATGCTTTGTTATTGGGGAAGGCTGAATGTGGTGACAGAGTTTCCAAATCTGAGGGTGGGGAAAGGGATTGCATTAAGCTGCAACTCATATGATTACTTTAGAAATCTACAAATGGATGCTAGTTTTTAAATTATTTCTTATCTTACAATGCTGTGAAGATGATATTTATATTTTGGAAGTGTTGTTACTATTTATTTTTATTTATTATATTTATAAGTGCCACCATTTAATGTTATTTATTGTATACTTTGGCTGACCATTATTATTATTATTATTATTATTATTATTATTATTATTATTACCATTCATTTGTTTTTTTACGTTTATTACAAATGTTTTTATTAAAGACTGCAACTCCTGCCCACATGGTTCGTTTGGATGATTTGGCAAATATGATTTGGCAAAGTATGGGAGACATTCTCAAAGAGAGTTCAGCTGTGAATTCTGGGGACATAAGATGTTGAATTACACAGAAGGTAGACAGAGGAAACATGGCCCATTTGTGAATGAGTTTTTGGGCTTCTGTAAGAAGGAAAATCTGCACCTCCTATATCAGACATGTGGAACTTTTTTTGAGCCCAAAGACCACATTCCATTGTGGGCAACATCCTGGGGGCCAGATGTTGGTGTGGGCAGGGCCAAAGGCCTCGATGAGGGAGCCCATTGTGGGGGTGTCTCATTGCGCCCCCTCAAAATTGTGTGCCTGGGGCCATGGCCCCTCTGCCCCCACCCCCCACTATGCCTCTCCTGTCCAAGGCCCTTTCAATTCTACAACTCTATGGTTCTGTGATTCTATGATTCATGCCACCACAACACAACCATCGAACCAGGATATTCGCTTGCTCAAGTGCTAATGAGCAGGAGACCCAAATGCAATATACTGTACTTTTCCATCTATAAGACACCCCCATGTATAAGACGTCCCCTATTTGGGGGGACTGTAATTTAAGAAAATGGGGGGAGATTGCTATATTACCAGAGTTGTTGAGCTCTTTTTGGGGGAGGATTGCCCACAGTTGCTGAGCTTGGGGGGAGGATTGCTTTTGAAGGATTGTGCAGAGTTGTTGGGCTATGGGGGGGCAGTGTTGCCCAAGGTTCTTCAGCTTTTTGGGGGGGAAATGCAGAAAATCACTAACCCTAAAGACAAGAGCTCAGAATTGCTTGCGTCGCAGAAGCCGACAAGCGTCTGCCCGTTCGTAAACATAAGCCAGAAACTGAACACCCAATTGCCGCCGCTGCAGCCAATCCAAGGCAGTCCTTGATGCAGCCAACAGTCACTCACCAAACTGTCGCTTACAAGCTGCAGCTCACGGCTGCAACCAATCACCCTAATGCACTGCCTGTATATATAAGATGAGCCCCGTTTTAAAACATTCTTTTTGAGTAAAAAACCCTCATCTTATATACAGAAAAGTACGGTACCTACCAAAGGCTCCCTCCTGAAACCAAGAGCAACAGATCATCACCAGGTGAAACAAATCTGGGATTGATGGAAAAGCAAAACAGAAATTCCACTATGATCACAGAACCGAAATGGTGTCAACAGGACACATATTCATATGTGGTGGGAATGCCCTAAAGTTTAACAAATACAGTTTGAGATATCTCTAGAAATTTAAACATTTTAAATTAAAGACAGTATTCAGTTCTCTCCAAAACTTGATTTACTTTTGATATTTCTGGGAATGAATGAGAACATTAAATCCAAAGATCTGCTTACCTTCCTGATTCTCACAGGAAGACTACCTATAACTCGAATGATGTAAGTCATTTTCTGATATCGGTATTACAAATTGATGAAATAAGGTTTGGAACTTTGCTCTTCAGGAAAAAACTTACATGGCATACCAGATCCCTAAATGGAAAGGCAAAGCCAGGTTCTTAATGGCAGCCTGGGGAGACCTTCTTGGATCTCATTAAAAACCATCAAATACACCCACTTCTTCCTCCAACAGCTATGGACATCTGGGACAAGTAACTTGTTCTATACTTAACCTCAGCCAGAAAGAAACACAACCATAAACTTCCTCCATATTTGACCCTAAACATTTTACATGTCACCTGAATCATACCAATCCTTTCTATACAGTAGTTTTATCAACAACAGTCATTGTCCTATGCCTTACATTGGGTTTTCTGTTAATGTATTTACAAAATATTTGTTCTGAAACTCCCAATAAAAATACAAAAAAAGAGAGAGCCAAAATGCTAACTGCTCCCCAGAATTTCAAATTTAATGATACAAAGCCACGATGGGCAATTGCACCCTAGAACTGTTACAGAGACTTTAGGCTATCCCAGGTTGTAAAGAATACAGACAGAAAGTGGATTTTGTGACTACAAAGGCAAAATCACTAAGGCTCGCTCCTAGACTGACTCCTGCAGCTGAGAGGAATGAGACCATAACAAACGGCCAACAAGGCCATTCAATAGCCATGGAGATGTGATGGCAGAGGAGACACAGCTGGAAGAATGGTCATCACCTGACTCTCCAGAGGCACCAGGAGCAACACACTCTCAAGGTATGGAAGAAACCTCAACCCCCAAGAGTGGATAGAGCATGTCACCCCATAGAAGCAAGTATTTAGCCCTCTAAACCTGCCTCCCCACTGGAAACATCTAGAAATATTTTCATGTTATGTTTTATTGGGGAGGGGGGAGAAATGTAATGTATGCATTATTAACTGAGTAAAAATTAAAGGTAAAGGACCCCTGGACAGTGAAGTCCAGTCAAAGGCAACTATGGAGTTGCAGTGCTCATCTTGTTTTCAGGCCAAGGGAGCCAGTGTTTGACCACAGACAGCTTTCTGGGTCATGTGGCCAGCAGGACCAGTGATGGATTTACATATAAGCTAAACAAGCTCTAGCTTAGGGCCGCACTCTCTTGGGGCCCCCCAAAAAAATTAAAGGGGGAAAAACTGGATGTACATTTCCAAAATATAAGATAGAAAACAAATAAAATAAAACCTACATACAGCAACAGTGTTTTGTGTTGTGTATTAACCTATTAGGTCCATCAATTACCATATAGCATATATTCAACACAAAAAACAGTGACAATTTGTTGTTGACAAAGGACAGGTGGACATAGAAAGGGCCCCATTACCTTCAGTATCTTAGGGCCTCATCAAACCTAAATCTGGCCCTGAGTAGGACTAAACTGCTTCTGGAGCAATGGAACACCATGACGGAAACCAGAGGACACAGAAATGCTGTTTACCTTCCTGCCACAGCGGTAACAATTTATCTACTTGCACTGGTGTGCTTTCAAACTTCCAGGTTGGCAGGAGCTGGGACAGAGCAACGGAAGCTCACTCTGTCGCGGGGATTCAAACCGCCGACCTTCTGATCGGCAAGCCCTAGGCTCTGTGGTTTAGACCACAACACCACCAGCGTCCCATATTAACAATATGAGTAATATTAACTGAGTACCTAGCATATGGCCACTTTAAGAGAAACATCTGTGGCCAAGAAGGCTGATCATGGAAAGTTGACTCAGATGTGGCCTGGTGGAAGACGTTTGTTACTACTCTGTGCAGGCTGGACTGTCCGGCATCTTCAGGAATTGCCTTTGCTATACTGTTAACTTAGTTTGTGCTAAGGAGCAGAGGACAAATCAAAAGGGAGCAAGGCAATGAATTTAATAATTATAATTATTAATTATAATTATATTATAATTTATATCCCACCCATCCGGCTGTGTTTCCCCAGCCACTCTGGGCGGCTTCCAGCAGAATATTAAAATACAATAATTCATCAAATATTAAAAGTTTCCGTAAACAGGGCTGCCTTCAAATGTCTTCTAAAAGTCTGATAATTGTTTATTTCTTTGACGTCTGGCGGGAGGGCGTTCCACAAGGCGGGCGCCACTACCGAGAAGGCCCGCTGCCTGGGTCCCTGTAACGTGGCTTCTCGCAGGGAGGGAACTGCCAGAAGGCCCTCAGAGCTGGACCTCAGAGTCCAGGCTGAACGATGGGGGTGGAGACGCTCCTTCAGGTATACTGGACCGAGGCCGTTTAGGGCTTTCAAGGTCAGCACCAACACTTTGAATTGTGCCTCGAAGCGTACTGGAAACGTAATGTTTGCCTTTGTGCAGGAGGTCACATTCTAGCCATACAGTCATCAGAAGGCTGTGGAGGTCTGGCAGAATTCGTCCCTGCCTTCTTTTAGACATCTTTGGAAACTGCCATTCAAACAGGCCTTTGGAATGTATTTTTGTCTTTAACGAAGCAGTCTTTATTGAGCTCTATGAATTGTAGAGGTAGAAGGGACCCCAGGTGGTTATTTAGTCCAACCGCCTGCAATGCAAGAATATTTTGCCCAACGTGGGGCTTGAACCCATGACCCAGAGATTAAGGGAGTCATGCTCTACTGACGGATGGATTACTTGAAGTTATTATTATAGTGTAGTGTTTTCATATAGTGCAGTCACGAAATTAGAAGACGCCTGCTTCTTGGGAGAAAAGCAATGACAAACCTAGACAGCATCTTAAAAAGCAAAGACATCACCTTGCCGACAAAGGTCCGTATAGTTAAAGCTATGGTTTTCCGAGTAGTAATGTACGGAAGTGAGAGCTGGACCATAAAGAAGGCTGATCGCCGAAGAATTGATGCTTTTGAATTCTGGTGCTGGAGGAGACTCTTGAGAGTCCCATGGACTGCAAGAAGATCAAACCTATCCATCCTTAAAGAAATCAGCCCTGCGTGCTCACTAGAAGGACAGATCCTGAAGTTGAGGCTCCAGTACTTTGGCCACCTCATGAGAAGAGAAGACTCCCTAGAAAAGA
The DNA here is from genome assembly GCA_034641385.1 of Darevskia mixta. NCBI lineage: Eukaryota > Metazoa > Chordata > Lepidosauria > Squamata > Lacertidae > Darevskia > Darevskia mixta. The sequence continues at coordinate 24,206,637 of JAWWNH010000017.1, forward strand.
CCCTGATGTTGGGAAAGATGGAGGGCACAAGGAGAAGGGGACGACAGAGGATGAGATGGTTGGACAGTGTTCTCGAAGCTACTAACATGAGTTTGGCCAAACTGCGAGAGGCAGTGAAGGATAGGCGTGCCTGGCGTGCTCTGGTCCAGGGGGTCACGAAGAGTCGGACTGAACGACTGAACAACAACAGTGTTTTCATGTCATATGCTGTTGGTTATTATTATTATTAATGAAAGTGCAGTTTATAAATATCCAAATATATTCTACACACACACCTATGTATTCCGGCAAGCAAGAGGAATTATCGCACAGTTGAAGGACACCAGCAAAGCACTCAAGCAGCGGGGGTCCATCAGAGATATCGCCCATGGAGAGCAGGGTCTGGGGAGAGGCCTGAGGGCCCGATAGAGAGGCCTGGGGTCTCTGGGCCTGAGGTTCCCAATGACACTGGGATAGGAGACATAGAATTTCCTCCCATACATGACATGGAAGCACCAAATATCTTGGCCAAGTTGGTCTTGCTTCCTCTGTCCCCACCATTCACAGCCTAACTCTCTGATAGAATGTCTCCCATACTTCATATCATTGAAATAGGCCAAATGACCCAAATGGCTGAGATGTGCATTTTTAATAGGAAGACTGTTGAAATTGCCAGTCAATGAAAGGATACAATAAATAACATTAAATAAAGGAACTTAATAAATATAACAAATACAAATAAATATAAAGAGCAAAAAAACATTTCCACGATATAAATAACATCATCTTTCTTCAACGTGGATTCTTTTTTCCTTTGGATCTTCAACTTCTGCGTAAGACTTCATGGTAGCATTTCTTGGTTACAGAAGAAGAGGGACAGGAAAGGGCAGCTGTTTTGATTTCTAGAAATCTGTCTGTGGAACTGAGCAAAAGCTGAATGGTTGTAGTTGTAGTTTCATTCGCCTCTTTCCAGTGCAACTTAAGCTGAAAGGAAGATGAAAAGTGGTTAAAATTCTGCATTCATTTTGAAATACCTTGCTTTTCATTTCAAAATATGAAAAATTATGAACCATAAGCACTAATATTTTTTAATAATGGGCTCCTCAGAAGAATCAGAAAATGGAAAGGTATGTTTCCTGCATGCTTCTCAGACCTGATTAAAGTAACCATGATTGTTGATTGTGATGACATGAGAGAATATGTATTTAATGATATGAGTGAAAGTGAATCTTTCTATATATATTTTTTTGGCTTCTGATGTTGCATGGAATCTGATTTTTCTGTGATATGGTCCCTTGTTGCAAATGAACAATGCTGTGCACTGGGTAGCTCTTACAAGTATTCCAGTTGGTTCCCTCCATGTTGCCAGCAGGGTATTGTTGATAGCATGTGAAAACCATCACAATCTGTCTCACCAATGTGGATACAGACAGCCCACTACACCACATGAAATCACATCAGAGATCAATCCAATTTATCATAGCAGGAACTCAATGGGAAGAAACATCAGCAATCTGTCCTACCCACATTGTTCTTTCATGGAGAGTGTCCCCATCCACACAGCATCACCTTGCAGATAAAGTATATTTCTTGCAGCAACAAGGAAGAAAGCCTAAATCACCAGAACATTTCTTAGTGGCAAGTGAGTGCAGGTTAGAAATCCTGAAAAGATTGCTGAGAAACTAGCTATTTTTCCTCACCTAGTTCTAATCAAGTCTTAGGTTGTTGTTTTAAAAAAAAATACTGTACAGTACCTTCAATAGAGATCCTTTTGATGAGTTGATCTGTCAGCACAAAACATTGCCTGATCTGCATCTGGACAGTCACCCAAGCACACAGGCTGTACTCTTTATCTTTCAGGAGATCATGGAGTATTTGGAAGTATCTTTTCACCCTCAGTCTGGTGAGCAGAGTTTTCTGACCTCTTGGAGATGTGGGGCCATGCTCCAGCTCTGCACTCCAACATGTTTCCAGCTTCTTAATTTGCTGGTCCAGTTCAGTCTGGAAAGCCGTAGTGGAATTGCCATCCCAACCCATTTCAGTATGGTTTTGTCTGAAGACGTGCAGAGTCTGTTGGAGGATCTCTTGTATAGCTACCTTGGCATTCTCCACCTGGACTTTATTGATGTTTGTGACGATTTCCTGATTCTTTGAGACGTCCATTTCTTCTCCTATGCATTGGATAGGAATGGTTGTTCCCATGTTGTTCTTCAGAAGCTCCAAGTTGGCCTTGTTGGCTTCACGTAGCCAGCTGTGAAACTGGTTACAGTCCAGAGATGAGATTTTGGAGAAGAAAAGCATCACTAGTATATGCAGCAACCATCCCTTGGTGATCATTGTGGAGATGAAGGAATGTGGTCTTTGGTAGAGCGCTGAATCTGGAAGACTGTGTCTTGAGGAAGATGTTCTGAAGTCTGTTCCATCTTTGAACCATGCTCTTGTATTTAAACATGCAGTCGCAGAAGTTTTCTTTTGTCTTTTTCTGTTTATGTGGGATTCCCCTTTCTGAAAATACTCTTCTTTCACTTTCTCCCCTTTGTATGATTTGTAAAATCACAAAGGACCAAAAATGCTATTTTCAGTTGGGATATGTATATTTAGAAAACTTACTTTTACGTTTCATTTTTGACCAAAAACACCCTTATATTAATGTGAAATTATTAAATTTTTATAGTGAAAACCCAAACCCATTGTTATGTTGCCTTTTCTCAAATTCCTTTTAGCGCTTTAAATGGCAAACTGCTGGAATTTCTCATGATGTAGCATAGACTGGCCAGCAATATCAGTCTTTGGCTGCTCCATGAGGAAGAATTTTAACAGGTATGGAGTGGTCCCAGGGATGCAGTGTTTAGAGCTGGTTCCCACATCCATGGACATAATTTGTTTACTCTTCCTTTGGTGAGCAACAGCTGAATGTGTGAACCCACCCTATTGTTTTTTAATTGAAGTGATTTGAACATCATGTCTGCAGTCTTTGATCTAAGATGCCTCATTCTTACAGCAACTGTATACTAAGCAGTAGCAGTCAATCATATACAAACATATAAGCTGCTTACAGAGTTTCTGATCATGAAGTGGGATGTTTGTGAAAGTCCTTGCAGGCATTTAATGGTATGTGTTTATTAGCTATTACCTGCCCTTCACATAAAGGTCTCAGGACAGCACACAACACAATAAAAACAATAAAATACAATTTGTTCACAACTGCACAGTTAAAACACAATCAGCCAGAGAATCATATACAGAGACCAACAACCATCACATCAGGTGTAGCCAATGTGGTGCCCTTAAGGTCTTGGTACACTCATAGGAACTTAAGAAGAGCATGCAGGATCAGGCCAATGGCCCCTCTAGTCCAGCATCCTGTTCTCACAGTGGCCAACCACTGTGGGAAACCAGGGAGCAGAACATGAGCACAAGAGCATCTCTCCCCTCCTGTGGTTTCCAGCAACTGGTATTTGGAAGTGTGGGTAAAAAGATAAAGCGTTACACACCTGTTGGGACAAGGTGCACTCCTGAAACAGAGAATTTGGGGGCTACCGCCAAGAAGGTCCTCATCTGCTGCTGCTCCCACCCTGACATCTGAGGATGGTGGAACAATCAGCTTTGCCTACCAATCTTAAGTCCTGGGCCGGTCTGTAATGGAGAAAGTGATCTTTCATGTATTTGGGACCCCAGTTCCAATCTGTCCGCAGTTAGACTGTATATTTGTCTTGGGCGGGAATAAGCAACCAGTGCAATTTTCACAGAACTGTGTAAAATTTGACCTCCTGGCTGCCCTGATCAATAGTCCAGCTGCTTCATTTTGCAGTGATTGCAGTTTCAGACACCTCTTCAAAGAGGCAGGGCACAACAATCCAATCTGGAGTTTGCCAGAGCATGGATGGTACCAGAGCCTCGATCACAACTGGATCACAGAATGTAGATCATCCTGTCCCATGAAGGGTCATGGCTGGCAGGGTCAGTGAGATCACTAGAGCCCCAAGTAGGCAATGCTGTATCAGAGAACACCCTTACAATTTGGACCTGATTTCTCCAGTGGGGGGAAACCCTGTCCTTGACAGACTTCCTCACCACTTACTTGGCATATGTAATACCTCCATCTAATCTGGACTCAACTTCAGTTTGTCTGCCCTTATCCAGACCTGTACATCCTCTCCTGATTCGGATGGAATGGGGAGATTGAGCTCGGTGCCATGTGCATACTGACGACACCCCACTCCACCAGCTTCAAATATAAGGTAAATAACAGGGAATACAAAATGGAATCCTGAGGGATATCACCACGGGACAATTCACATGGTGTTGAGCAGTTGCGTCCCGTCCCCCCCATATCATGCACTGGATTGCACTGCACTGAAGGTGAACTTCATTTTTGCATTCACAGAAGTTCCTTTTCAAATATTAGGGGGGGGGGGGAATAATAAGAATCTGCTCTCCAAATCTTCAAAATCACTTTTGGTCCTGTGTGATTTAAAAATTCATAGGGAAGGAAAAAACCTGAAACTAGAGTATTTTGAAAAGGAGGAACCCCATCCCCACCAAAACTGAAAAAGACAAAAGAAAACTTCAGCCACTGAGCATTTAAATACAGGGACATGGCTCAAAGATGGAACAGACTCCAGAGCATCTCCCTCAAAACGAATTCCCTCAGCACTCCAGCAAAGACCACGTTCCTTCATCTCCACCATGGTGTCAAAGGGGTGGCTTCTCTGTTTTGGCCTAGCGATGATGCTCTGCTTCACTGAAATCTCATCTCAGGACTGCAGCCAACTTTGCAGCTGGCTAAATCAAGACAACTTGAAGCTTCTCACCAGCAAGATGGGATCCACGATTCCCTTACAATGCATCGGCCATGTGGCCAGTTTCTCAAACCACGGAGGAATCCACAGCCACGAAATCCAGGGGGAGGAGGCCAAAGCAGCCACACAAGAAATCCTCCAGCAGACCCTCCACATCTTCAGGCAAAACCACAGCGCAATGGACTGGGGTGAGGCTTCCATAGCTGGCTTCCAGGCTGGGCTGCACCAGGACATTGAGAACCTGGGGCGGTGCTTGGGTGGCGCAGAGAAGGGCAACAGCATCCGACAGCGGGTGAAAAGCTACTTCAGAAGAATCAACGACTACCTGAAAGATGAAGGGTACAGCCTGTGTGCCTGGGAGATGGTCCAGATGGAAGTCCGGCAATGTTTTCTGCTGATCGACCAACTCCTCAAAAGGACGGGGAATGCAGGTACTTGTATGCTGTTAAAAAATAATGTTTGTAGTTAGAACAAAAGAATGAGAAATAGCTAAAACTATTATGTTAATGTAAACAAAAGACAGCTCAATGCCCCTATTAAGGCTGCAATCCTATGCACCCTTACCAAGGAGGAAGCCTATTTGGAATCTATGAAAATTGCTTCTGAGCACACCAATATAGGACTGCACTGTATCTCTCTTTTTAGATGAGAAGTTTCTTCTCATGAAGACTCTAGGGTCGCTTCAGAATTTCAGTCTGTGTCTTTATTATGTTTGTGTATTACACTAAGAGTTTCTTCTCTGACTCCAAACTCAGAACTTGTAATCAGAGCGCATTTCAGAATTGGCAGAATAGGAAAGAAAGAGGAAAGCTTGAAAAACTCAGATATCAAGAGGATAAAAGTTTTGTAAAATAATGGGGAAAATTGACAAGTTGTTTAGGAGACCACTGTCAGCAGATGGAAACAAGAGCAGGATTTTGACACACTTGTAGTGTAAAAAATATTATGGATAATATGGTTTGATATAATAACTGGAGTACAAACTAATATGCAGCTGTAGATATTTTAAAACAAGACTCCATGGACGGGATGGGGGGAAGTCGCGAGATTCAGAGAATCTCCACATATAGTGTTACTTTATCAATGTGTGTTTACTTGTATTTTTTTTAATTTGTAAAATTATTAAAATTTCTTTAAAAAAAAAGAAAGCTTGGAGAAAGAAAGGGTTATGAGAAGGTGAGCTGAACTGTGGGATGTAGCCTGCTTAGGAGCAGACACACAATTCAATGCTGCTAAGCGACAGGTGTCACCCATAGGACAGCTTGGTGGAGGATCTGCCTTTCATGTTTTCTATGAGCATCAAGTAAGGATGCTCAGTACACCCTTAACAAATGACTTTGGTTACTTTTAGGTAAATCTCAATCTAATGCTTCATAAATAAAGACACGTAGGTTAGTAGGTTTCATAAATAATACAATTTTACCCTTTAAATTACTACCAGGCTCCTAATAAGGTGAATTATTCTAACCAGGTCACCAAAAGCTTTGCAGAGAAGCAGAGCAACATTTCCCGAAGCTTCTGAAAAGTCAATACAGTGGTACCTCAGGTTACATACGCTTCAGGTTACATACGCTTCAGGTTAAGAACTCCGCTAACCCAGAAATAATGCTTCAGGTTAAGAACTTTGCTTCAGGATAAGAACAGAAATTGTGCTCTGGCAGCGCAGCAGCAGCGGGAGGTGCTTTAGGTTAAGAACAGTTTCAGGTTAAGAATGGACCTCCGGAACGAATTATGTACTTAACCAGAGGTACCACTGTACTCAAAAAGCTTACTGCTTGTAGTTCAAAGTGTTCCATATTTGAAACAAGGGCTTTAAAAGGAAATGCAGTATCTGGTGGGTTTAGGGAGTGTACTCACTATGTGAAGAAACCTTGCAACCGGTCATTCCTAACACTGGGAAGCAGCAGGAGCCAGGAGAACTTCCATAGTTTTATTTATTTATGAAGAGCAGGGCAGCCGCTCACCTTAGCAGATACTACTTGCTACAAACAGGGAAGACTATGATTCCAACTAGTTCCCAGTTAACTGAGGAGGAAACCACACCCAGAGAAGAGAGGTGTGTCTCTTAAAAGAAAGGCCGCGTCTCATACAGGGAAAGCATTTCAAACTGGATAATTAATCTCTTCCCTTCTTCGTTCCAGCTTAACCTTCAATCGGTGCTGCAACGAAAACAATGGGATGAAACCGCAGAATGCAATTTCAGCTTGAAGAGACATCCCGGTTATTCAGCTTTCATTAGATTCCTCCAGCAATGTGTTCCTGGAAAGCCAAACAGCTGCTTCCTGTTCTTCTGCACCTGCTACTGTTTGCCAGATGCAAAGTGGTGTCTCTAGGACGGAAGTCTGGGTTTTCCTCCTCGGCATCAAGAGAGTTTCTCTTCGTGCAGAAAAAAGCACTCCGTTCCTCCAGTAATGTGTTTCTCAAAAGCTAAACCGCTGCTTCCTCTTCTGTTTCATTTGCTACTATGGTACATTGTTTTGTTAAGTTAAAGATAGTGAAGTGTGATTTTGAAATGTGAAAATGCTACAATGAAGCCTTAAAGGTTCAAAGGAAAAAAGAAACTATGTTGGGCAATGACTTCAAAAATTGCGCAACAAGAAGATTATCCGGAACTGTTTTTCCACCCTCCGCAATCCTCTCTCGTATTGCCAGAGGGATATACTTTTTATTTTCTTACATTGATTTTCCCTTGCAATGCGTTCTAGGTGGTATTCTCCGTTCACATGGGGTGCTAGAACAGGCATGGCCAAAGACCAAAGATTTGCCCCAGAATCCTCACAAACATGGTGAGCTTCTAAGGCTTCTACGGTATAGGTGTTCCTTGGCAGAATAGTCAGTTTATAAAAATCATTGATCCTTATTCTTAAAGATCTGTGTTTGGAAGGGCTGGTGAACCAGTGGAGGCTGCCAATCACAGAAACTGGTCAGGACAGATTGGGGGAGCACAGGAGGCTATAGAGTGATGGGGGAATTGGGGGGGGGGATAACATTTCACCCCTTCCATAAGCAAGAGTTTCCATGCAACAACACCACTCATGGAATCTCCAATGTACCCATAATTTAACGCATTCTACAAAAGCAATGAGTTCATGATTAGATTGGAAAGGCTACATACAAGCACAGATTTTACCAAACCAAGGACAAAATTCATAGTAATAATTCATCTGCTAAAGGAACTCCGTGATTTATGCAGGTCAAGCAGTCAGAGATGCAAGTATCTTAACCGGGACAATTATTCTTCTAAGAAGTGTGCCAAATGAAATGCACTATAGACGTATGTGATTTCTGTTATTTAAAAAAATATTTATTATATTTATACTATGCGCGTGCTACTTTTATTTTATATTTATTTATTATTCGTTTGGCTACCTTCACGTCCTTTATTGTATCTTTTCTTCACCGACTGGAAATATCAAGTGTTCTTCCTATTAAAAGCTGCAACATGGGTCAATGGAATGGTTCTGCGTGTTTGAGGGGCATGGCGTGTGGGAGCCATTCTGTACGAGATTTTGGTTGCACCTGATGGGGACCTCATATGTCATGTTGCACAGAAGATAGGCAGAGGAAGCATGACTGGTCTGTAGGTGAGGCTTGGTGGTGCTTCCATCATGAAAGGTCTAAGGAGAAAACCCTGTGCCTCCATCGACAGTGAGGTGGGTGACCTCATAATGAAGGCACACCTTGCACAAATTTCTTCCAAAGGATGCTGAGGTTTCTGTTTTAAGCATTACAGAGAGAAGACTTGTTCTTTGTCTCCTTTTCCCCATGTTTGAGAGCCAGTGTGGTGTAGTGGTTAAGAGCGGTAGACTCATAATCTGGTGAACCGGGTTCGCGTCTCCGCTCCTCCACATGCAGCTGCTGGGTGACCTTGGGCTAGTCACACTTCTCTGAAGTCTCTCAGCCCCACTCACCTCACAGAGTGTTTGTTGTGGGGGAGGAAGGGAAAGGAGAATGTGAGCCGCTTTGAGACTCCTTTGGGTAGTGATAAAGTGGGATATCAAATCCAAAACTCTTCTCTCTTCTTCTTCTTGTAGCCATTCACAGTACACGTAAAATGGATTAGGCTGCAATCTTAGTCCCCATATCCCCAGGAGTAAGCCCAATAGAATTGAGTGAGACTTATTTCTAAGTGGACATGGTTAGGATTCCATCTGTAGTCTTTTAAAATATCTTTTAAAACTTTATGACAGTTTGATATTATTTTTTAAAACTACTATGGATAAATGGGATGGGGGAAAGAGGGAAACAGGATGGATGTGGCATTTTCTTTAATTTTCAAGACTTTATTATGAAGATAAAATGACAATCCGGTACGAAACATGAAATAAAATGGAGAAGAAGAGAAATAGACACAAAAAAACTATTTTAAACAGCCAAGGCTTACCCTCAAGTATTCTGGGGTGCTGAGGGTTGTTATGGGACCCCTATTTCTCTCAGAACTATAGAATTGATCAATCCATCCCTCTTCACAGGGATCTCTGGGAATTGCAGTTCTGTGAAGGGAATTGGGTGGGTGTGTCTCCTAACAACTCTTAGCACTGCTCCCAAAATTATTAGGAGGGGAAATCATGACATTTTGAAACAGAAATTTGGGGCTTTATATGTATGAGATGTCAGAGAGAGGGGGGAGACCTACGTGGGGAGGGGGTTGTGGACAAAAGAGAACGTAAACTTCCATTAAAATTGCATGTGACAATTTCATTTATAATGCAAATTTAGCGGGGGGGGGGGGGGAGAGACGTTGGCCAAGTGGTCTGTGTGCTTGAAGGAAAAATCCATTAGCCCCTGCTTTTGACCTCTAAAGCAGAGAGCCCTTCAAATATAGACTGTGCCTTTAAAACAGAGGAATATGACCCCCACAAGAGGAAAAAGTTCCTCATCCCTCTTTGACAGCAATGCCACAGCATGACGTTTTCCCGCAATAAAGGACGCAGTGCCTGTTTCCGCCACCAGATGGCTGCACCCCTACACCCCCCCCAAAAGTTAGGCTTAAAGTTGCTCTCTTCTCCTAACTCTACAACTGCTGCAGCCGGAGTGGGGGGGGGGAGTATTATAGGCTGGAGGGGGGAAAGCGGGGCTCCTCCCGGATCCTGGCGCAGAAACCTCACGCCTCTTTCTAAGCCCAGGAATTCTGGCCCCGTTTTCAGACGACCAGGTGTGCGAGATGGGAAGCGAGTCGACAGCCCACCTGCGGCCCAGGTGATCCCGGATGCGCCGGCAGGAGCTCGTCTGAACGCCTCCAAAAGAAGAAGAAGAAGAAGAAAGAACCCAAACCCAGGAGGACTGAACGAAAATCAGGAGGATGCAATAGGATCTCGCACATTGAAAAAAGCGGGCGGGAGGGGGGGGGGGACTTAGAGCGAAGGGGGCGTGGCCAGGAAAGAGAGCCAATTAAATAAAAAAATACCTGAAGAAGTGTGCGTGCACACGAAAGCTCATACCAAGAACAAACTTAGTTGGTCTCTAAGGTGCTACTGGAAGGAATTTTTTTTATTTTTTATTTTGTTTTGACTATGACAGACCAACACGGCTACCTACCTGTAACTAAAATAAAAATGTTTCACAGTTATCCCGGCCTGTTTCTAGGGGACTTCCGTCCAAATCCAAATTCCAGCAGATGCAGCAGCGTTGGCTCAACATCGCTGGGAGGAGAGGTCGTTGCGCGTCAGGCGCATCTCCGGGTTGCTGAGGCTTCATGGATGATTCTGCTACATGAATTCTGGCTGCTGAAGGAACCCCTCGGGGTAGACGGTTCTGATGCAGGTAATACTCTGCATTTCATTTTTCCAAATTCCCCCTCCCCTTTTAATTCTCTTAACCATGTTATAACTTAGATAGCCGTCCACCCATTTCTCCCCATCTCCTCGACTTATTGCGCGATAGTCCTTGGGTGGAGCAGACCTCCCGCACCAAGCAGGGTTTTCTTAACAGAGCACCGCAGCGCCCAGGTCCGTTTGTAATTCCTGGGCAGAGCTTTCCTCTTCCCTACAGAGACAGTGAAAGGTACACACATTTAAAGCACACCCACACACCCAATCCTGGGAACCCTAGTTTATTAAGGGTGCTGGGAATTGTAGCTCTGTGAATTTTCTGAGCTGAGCTGTGCTTTAAAAGAGCATGATGAATTCCCTCAGTGTCCAGTGGGTTCTTGAGCCTGGCATGGGGGAGTGGGGCACCCCACCTTGTCCTTCACTTCAGAAAAGTGCCTTGGGCTGGTCCTGGTTCTGACACCCTTTATATTTTGCTTTCTCTGCTCCTTGCTCAGCAAGCTGCTGAAACAGGACAAACCACCCAATTCTTGTATTATTGTTTTTTGCATCTGCTAAAACCTTTTCATTCATCCTGCATGTATTTTGACATGTAATTGTATATTGTAATATGTGTTTTTTTTAAGCTGCTGGTTTTATATTTCTAAAAAAAATTAGATCAACTTGTGTTTTGACCTGCTTTTGTCTGCATCTGTCTTGTTTGTTTTCTATTTTGTGTAAACCGCTTAAACTATTAAGTAGTATATAAATCCTGATAAATAAAGGCCAGGTCTGAACTGAACACTTGCAGAGTGGCAGGTGAGTGTGGTTTGGGGAAAACAGGCCTGTGGGACAATTTGGGATCTAATTAGACCTGTGGGCTGGAGCGCCCCCACCGCTGCTCTAGGGTTGCAGCTGCTGGAATCTCTTCAGGTAGCATTCATTCGGCTAAGGGTGCAAGGCGGGGTTTCCCTTTTTGATGTAGCACTAGATCCGCTTGCTTGCACTATAAGGCAGCCAGTGGGTATTCACTGAATTAATTGAAGCCTTTATTGTGTGCTGATGATGGTGCAAAGTTTATTTTCTAAACCTGAATCTTCTCTTCCAGTCTTCACGATGCAGACAAAAAAACTATCATGCTTTTCTGGGTGCAGAAAACACTGACAAATTCAGAAGTTCTATTAACTGAAACACCTTCTTCATATTACATCAAGGGGCTTCACATATTGCTGTTCTCTCCCATGCATTCATGGAACATGGGGGGGGGGGACATGTGCCCACCCACTCCCTATATTCATGCATTTGGTATTAGAGTGAAAGGGGGCTTGAATATGTGCAGCTGCATAGAGATGATGATGATGATATTTCCATGCTTAGGAGGCAGATGGCGCTGTGGTCTAAACCACTAAGCCTCTTGGGCTTGCCGATCAGAAGTTCGGCGGTTCGAATCCCCGCAACGGGGTGAGCTCCCGTTCCTCAGTCCCAGCTCCTGCCAACCTGACAGTTTGAAAGCACACCAGTGCAAGTAGATAAATAGGTACCGCTCTGGCGGGAAGGTAAATGGTGTTTCCGTGCGCTCTGGTTTCCATTGCGGTGTTCCATTGCGCCAGAAGCGGCTTAGTCCTGCTGGCCACATGACCCGCAAAGCTGTCTGCGGACAAAAGCCAGCTCCCTTGGCCTGAAAGCAAGATGAGCGCCGCAACCCCATGGTCGCCTTTGAACGGACTTAACCACCCAGGGGTCCTTTACCTTTTTAAAATCTTTATTTCTATGCCACTCATCTGACATAGAATTTGCCCTAGCCACTCTGGGTGACTTCCAACAAATTAAAACACAGTAAGGCACGTGGGTGGCACTGTGGGTTAAACCACTGAGCCTAGGGCTTGCCGATCAGAAGGTCAGCAGTTCGAATCCCTGCGACGGGGTGAGCTCCCGTTGCTTGGTCCCTGCTCCTGCCAACCTAGCAGTTCGAAAGCACGTCAAAGTGCAAGTAGATAAATAGGTACCGCTCTGGCGGGAAGGTAAACGGTGTTTCCGTGCACTGCTCTGGTTCGCCAGAAGTGGCTTAGTCATGCTGGCCACATGACCCGGAAGCTGTACGCCGGCTCTCGGCCAGTAACGTGAGATGAGCGCTGCAACCCCAGAGTCGGTCACGACTGGACCTAATGGTCAGGGGTCCCTTTACCTTTTAAGGCATCAACCATTAAAAGCTTCCCTGAACAGGGCTGCCTTCAGATATCTTCTAAAAGTCAGATAGTTGTCTATAATACTATATAGTAATACATAGGGTTCACCTTCCTGATTGGGAGCTAATTGCTAATTAGTTGCTAATTGCTGAACTAATTTTTGGATTCTGTGATTCAAAAAAACTTTATATCCCTCCTCTCCTTGCCAGTTTCTCCTCCCTGCCCACCCTTTTGCTACTTTCCCTCATGAAATGTTCCAGTGGAAAGCCACAGAATGAAAGTGAAGCCGGAAGTGTTCTTCAGCTTTGAGGCTAATGCAGAAAGATACTCAGCTGTGGGGAAATTCAGAAATGACTTGTGAAAAGTAAGTAGAGAAATCTAAATGAGGAAATGTAATGTAAATTAATAGGCGCACACACCGAGCTCAGTGATGCATCACTCTGTGGTATTTCTTTGCCACATTTTACTCCGAGTAAATGATCTGAGGGGTCATTCAGTATGCAACTTAAGGGTTTAATTCTGCTAGTGTTTATGTCAACTTGCCAAGAGGGTGACAGGAGGAGTTGCTTCAGCACCAGTCAGAGCAGCATGCTATTTGCTGAGGTAGCATGTGTTCTGATTGGCTGTGCAGTTCTAAGGGACTTTTCCTCCGTATGTTTGGTTTTATATCTTGCCGCTACATGCAAGGCCTGAAAGAAAGACAAAACCTCTCGGTCTGTTTCTCTTCCAATCATGACCTGCTTTGTTCAGTTTCTTCTGTAAAGTGGTATCTCTGGACTCCATCTGTGTTATCTAAGCAACTTTGCTCACAAAAGCTCCATTCCATTACTTTACCTTCCTGCAAATAGAAACTGTAACTTCAGAAACATCCATTTACCAAAGCCTGGCCCTGAGCAACACAGACATCTTTGTTAGACTGTCTAGGGAACAGCTGGCCCCTGATTTTTTTCTGCTACAAAAGTGGGCAGCTTTGGGTTCTCACCCACCCCCACACCAGAAGCCTATATTCTAGGAGTATATCATAATGGCATCGCATCCTTCAAACTCAATCTCTGCTTTTTATTTCAAAACATCTACTCTATTAAATATTAAATCGGGAAGACCTTTGTGCCATTTAAATGGCTTAACATTCCCCACCCCCACCTGCCTTGCCTCTCCTGGAAGCAATTAACAAATGACAAAGTTGAGTCAAATCAATACTAAAGCCTTTCGTAAATGACTTGAAATCAGATAGCAGAGATAGGTGCCCAACGTAGGCAAGAGAGCAATGAGGTTGCTGAAGATATCTTCAGCACGTCATTGGCACAGTTCTAGAGGCTATGAGGACAGGTGTCTCGTTACCTCAAAGGGCCCCTAATTTGTGCAAATCACCACTACGGAAAGTACAGTTTTAGACTACAGTTTTGGACTACTGCAATGCGCTCTACGTGGGGCTACCTTTGAAGGTGACCTGGAAACTACAACTAATCCAGAATGCAGCAGCTGGACTGGTGACTGGGAGCAGCTGCCAAGACCACATAACACCGGTCCTGAAAGACCTACATTGACTCCCAGGACATTTCCGAGCACAATTCAAAGTGTTGGTGCTGACCTTGAAAACCCTAAATGGCCTCAGCCCAGTAGACCTGAAGGAGCGTCTCCACCCCCATCGTCCCGCCCAGACACTGCAAGGTGTGAGTTTACAGGGAACCAGGCAGAGGGCCTTCTCGGTGGTGGTGCCCGCCCTGTGGAACGCCCTCGCTTCAGAGGTCAAGGAAATAAACAACTACCTGACTTTTAGAAATCTGAAGGCAGCCCTGTTTAGGGAAGTTTTTAATGTTTGAAGTTTTATCGTGTTTTTAATATTCAGTTGGGAGCCACCCAGAGTGGCTGGGGAAACCCAGCCTGATGGGCGGGGTGGAAATAAGAATAAGAATTACAGTTTTATAAGGAATGATTATGTGCACCATTAGGGGCCTCAGATCCTGCCGAGGGTGAGAGTGTGAGGTGAGCTTGTGCACCCTGGTGAGAGAAGGGGGCGGCTTGTATGATGGCTTTGAGCTGCAATTGGTTGTGGGAAAGGTGGCAAATATTAAATCAAAGATTGCTATACTTTTGTGACTTTCACGCTGCAAATTATCATGACCTGATTTTGCCTAAAATGCAACCCAATTTTGAATCCATAAGACCCCTTGCATTAGATGGAACATCTGTTGCAATCTTGAGAGAAGTTAAAAAACACACACACCAGAATGCTGAAAAACTGTCAGTCTACGTTTGATACACCCCTTCTCTCTGCCAGGGGCATGGGGTGGTGGTGGTCGCCCCAGGTGCATGGGTGTGTGTGTGTGTGTGTGTGCTGCTCACGCCACCCTCCCCGAGTCAGCCCTGCAACAAGGCTGGGATCTGATCAGCCTCTTTGTGCCACAAAACTGGCTCAGAGAGGGTGGCATGAGAAAGATGTCATTCACCCTTTGATCCCAGCCTGTCAGGATGCAGTCAGTGGCTCCTTGCTGGTTGCCCAGGAAAGTATAAAGACAAGGGAAAGTTTCTTACTGTCCTTTTTTATTTCAATCTTTCCAGAGAGAGGCTATAGACCCCAGCATCTTGGATAATGATGTTGTCCCAGGTGAATCTCCACACACCCCCATCTCTCCCACTTCCTCATTCGTCAACATCATCACCTCCTCTATGTGTGCCACTAAGTGTCCTTTGTCTTTGAGCTCTTTGCTCTCCTACTTTTAAGGCTCACCGGGTCCTGGGAGATGGAGGGTCTGGAATGCTTCCTAATGACAACGTGTTGCTCTGGCTCTCCCATGATTTCCCAGCTGTCCCCCTCATCTGCCTCTGAGCTGCGACCTCCCTCAAACCCCTGTTGTAGATCCATACTGTCTTCCTCTTTCTCCTCCCTGGAAGGGTCAGGATGGGCAGGCGGTCTCCACCATTCCTCCTCTGCCCAGTCCTGACACAGCCCCTTGAGGGTGAAGCTGGGATTGAAGGGAGGTACATAAAGCGCCACCAGGCTATGTTTCAGACCATAAATTAAGGCTGCCATCTTTGATTCATTATGTAGGAGAGTGAACTGTAAAAAGTCTTGCACAGCCGTATCTTGTGTTTAAACCCACCTTTAGTGTCTTTTGGAGTCAGGCCAGGCTAGTTCAATACCAATGTAAAAAATTATACATATTTCTTCAATTTACTACTTACCTGTCAGGGCTGAATGGCATATTTTGAACAACAACACTTTTTAAAAGCACTTATTATTGAACCACCAGCTTTGAGTGCCTCTGCAATCCCCTGTATCACTGGAGCAGATATAGGCAATGGCACCTTTTCAGAAATCTAAACCTGTAGCAGTTGTCACCTGAACATTGCCACAAATGCTTATTGTAAAGCTGCGAAGTGGATGCTTATGATCTCAGAGATGAATGGAAGAGAGCGTTTCATGAAGCTCAGTCAATGGAGAGAGGCTTTAGAATCCATGAGTAGTGTTTCTTTAAATTAACAATTGAGATTGTACTTCGCAGCACGTTTATTGGATCTGACTAGTTCAGATAGGAGTTGCTGGTGTAACGCTGAAAATGCCTCTTTGAAACATCAGGTCCTGTGGAATCTTCTTTCTGGTCAGAAATGATTTGTATTAACTTTGATTGGGGCAAATCCTCGATATCTGTGGACGTTCAGTCTTATATCACTGTGGTTATAGATGGAACAGCAGAATATGATTTATTTATTAATTTTATATACTGCCCTATACCCGGAGGTCTCAGGGCAGTTCACAGAATAAAATCAAGATATAAAACAACAAAATACATAATAAAAGCAACAATCCAATAGCCCCCTCCCACAAAAAAAACACCTTTTAAAATAGCATAGTGCCTAAGAGACTTGCCTTGGAAGGACAAACTTTAACTCACTGCCCTTTCTACATTTGAACACAGAGCATATCATGATTAGTCTTGTTTAGATGCCTGTTTGGATGCCTGGAGTGCCTGTATTGAGTCTGATGTTTAAATCAGCATTGATGGAATGTCCTTATTGTTACAGTCAGCTGGCAATTCCTTTTATGTTTTCTCGCTTTCTGTTGTACATCCACCCCATTTAGAGCCTGGTGCTGATAATGCCAAGGTTGCACAGGACAGCTGCCTATTCCTGCACAGCAGAGGGTTGGATTGGATGACCCTCAGGATCCCTTCCAAGACTACAATTCTGTGGTTCTGTGATCTTCTTCTCCCAGGCCTTTGGCTAATTAAACCAACCACCTACGGCCTTTTAAACTGTGTGTGTGTGGGGGGAGTGATATTGTATTTGTTTGTTATCATGTTGTGCATTTATGTGTATTTTATTTTGTAACCCACCCTGTGATCCTCAGATGAAGGGCAGTATAGCAATTTAATAAAGAATTATAATAATAAATGATATGTGCAAATAAAAATGGGAAAGAAGCAGCAGGAACACAAGTTTATCTGTGGGTGAATATTGCCAGCTACATAAATCTATTATGTAAAACTTCACTTGCTAAGGCTGCAATCAGAAACACGGTTACTTGGGTGGGAAGCCTCGCTGAAAACAGTGGGGCTGCTGCCCTGCAAACATGCACAGGATTCTTCTGTTATGAATGGCAGCGCTCCATCTTGGCTTCCGAAAGCCAATGCAACAAAATGTAATCATCCCTAAAGCGTGTTGTCTTTTGATTCACTGTAGCAGTACGTAAGTATCTGGAACAGATTGTATCACCAGCCTCTGTAAGGAATACAATATTACACATTCACAATCTCTTTACGGTGCCCCTGGTGAGAAGCTCTGCAAGGGAATGGAGTCACACAAAACCAGAGGATGTTGCCATGTGCTTTTGCTCCATCTAGCCCAGTATTGTGTATTTGCCATCACCAGCACAAGTGATTCGCTCAGTTCAGGCGCCAAGCAAGCATTCTGGCTATGGCGCAGGCTCTTCCCACCGTCAGTGCAGATCCTGGTTAATCGGAAAGTTGGTCATACACATAATATCATGCAATGATATTGGGGTGGGGTGAGAGATGCAGTGAGCAGGTTTGTACATATGCCGCACCAAGCCTCTATGGTGAGAGCCAGTGTGGTGTAGTGGTTAAGAGCGGTAGACTCGTAATCTGAGGAACCGGGTTCGCTTCCCCGCTCCTCCACATGCAGCTGCTGGGTGACCTTGGGCTAGTCACACTTCTCTGAGGTCTCTCAGCCTCACTCACCTCACAGAGTGTTTGTTGTGGGGGAGGAAGGGAAAGGAGAATGTGAGCCGCTTTGAGACTCCTTCGGGTAGTGATAAAGCGGGATATCAAATCCAAACTCTTCTTCGGCTTGTCAGGAGGTACATCTGCCTTCGCTCGTCTGGCAAAAAACACAGTTAAATGTGCAGGTGAACCCGGGACTGTAGTGGATCTGCGGTGCACACTTCTTCAGGTCTACCTGGAAGCAAGTGTAGCTCACTCACAGGCAAGTGTATACAGCAGAAAAGGGGATCCTGCTCTTGGGGTCAAGCTCCCACGAGCCTCAGACAGCATAGCCTAAGGGTCAGGGACAGTGGTATAAATTGTACTCTGCTTACAATTTATATCATTGTCCCTGACCCTTAGGCTATGCCTGTGAGAGGCCCTGGTGTATGGTATACTATCCATGAAGCCCTCCGTGAAAGGAAGATGAGGAACAGGTAGCTCATAACATCAGCTCTTGGTGGTGGTGGGGGGGGGAGCTCACACTCTGAGACAATGTTGTCATTTGCTATGGAATCCCTTTATTATTTTAGTATATTTTATTTTTTTATTTTGAAATATTTTTTATTAAAGATTTACATGAACTACAAAGAACGTGCAATGTCTCTCACTTTTTTCTTTCTTGATCAGATTATAAAGTCTTTTGGTTACACTCAATGCAAAATGTAAAACAGTATGATATCCAAAGGTAGGGGAAAGAGGGTAAACCTACACACTATCTTGTCATTTTTGTCAACTTGGTTACGTACTTGGGGTTTTCATGTCAGTGTCAACTGAGTACCGGTATTGACGTTGAGAGAAGATTGTGGGGCAGGGTGTTTTTTATTTGCCTTTTATTGCCTCTGATGAACTGAAGTGAGCTTTGCTTGCGGTTGCAGAAGGAGGGGGATGAAATATTAGGTCAAGTTAGCCATATTGATCTGTATGCTGTTGGTAGATCCCTGCTATCACTCTTGTCAGCTTGAGCTGTGTGTGAAATAAAAGGGAGCCAAGTCAAGGCGTCCTTTTTCTTTTGTCCTTGTGTCAGTTTGTTTGTTGGTTAACTTTTCTAATAAGGCCATTTCCCATACAATTTGGTACCAATGGTCCATACTTACTCCAGACAAATCTCTCCAGTGTCTGTCTATGACATTTCTGGCTGCTGAGAGTAGGCTTTTTATAGTGTAAGTGAACATTATTGTCTTGGGAAATGTTTAACAGGGTCAATTCTGGAGAGGGTTCCAATACCTGCTTAGTTACGTTACATATTTTTTGTAGGACTGCTGTCCAAAAGGGTTGGATTCGAGGACATTCCCACCACATGTGAAGGTATGTGCCTGTGGAGGTACAGCCTCTCCAGCATTTTGGTAAGGTTCCTGGATATATTAATGCCAATTTCCACGGTGTCAGGTGCCACCTATAGTAACCGTATTTTTCTGTGCATAAGACCCCTATTTTTTGAGCCCAAAATTAAGAAATAATTAATTGCAACATTCCGTGTATAAGACGACCCCCCAATTTTAAACTTAAAATTTTTGGAAAAAATACAGTCTTGTACTGTACATGGAAAAATACAGTAAGTTTCAAAGTGAGTTTCCCTTCTTTTGGCTGAGGTGATTTAGAGGGAGGTTTTGTGGTCCACTGGGTAGAGTTTCTTTCATAACCTTAATTTTAATGGTGGCTTGCAACAAAAGGTAGTTAGTGCAACAGGTTCCCCATCCTTGCAGTGTAGAGAAGTAGTCACATTGCTGCAGATGACCCCTTCCTTTCTCCTTAAAAACATATTCTACAAACACCGATGAGGTGGTTTCAGAAACAAGCCAAACAAAGCCAGCCATCATCATCTACCATCCCAGCTGCAAAACAGTCCATCAAGTCTTTATTATGTGAAGAACAGGCTTAGTGGGCACCATCATTGCATCATCTATGGTCAGTATTTTTATTGGCGCCAGAAGTAACTTTATTTATTAAATGTATTTGTGTACCATTCTTCAGCCAAAGGATTCCAGGATAGTGAACAACATAAATACATAATTAAATTATACTGTTAACAATGGGCAAGTCATTAAAAACATGCAGCCAAGTAAAGCATTACATAAATTAAAATGCCTGAGATTTAAGCTAGCGTGGGGGGGGGGAGGTGTAATGAAAGTGCCAGGCACACCTCAGTCCAGTTTTTAATCATTTGCAGCCAATGGACATTGCTATATATCTTACAAAATGCATGACAGCTAAACCAAGAGTAAGCTAAACAGATAACACATTTTCACCTCTTTAGGGAGGGTATTGCATAATTGGGGCGCCACCATCAAAGATGGTCCATCCACAAACAATTAACAAGAGATTTACACATTCACAGAACGCAAGTGTTTGGAAACACAGGCCGTCAGATTCTGGAAATGATAAACGTGGCATGACTTGGTTTTTGGCAATTCTGTGAGCACAGCAAGTGAGCCTGTCGCCCCCAACTCCCAGCAGCCCTGAACATTGGCCACACTGGCTGGGGCTGATGGGAATTGGTGTCCAACAAAATTGGGAGGTCCACAGGCTCCTCAGGCTTGACTTATAGGGCACTTTAAACAAGCAAAATGCTGAGGAGTATATCAGGAAAACTGCACAGGCAGGCCTTTGGTTTTCTGGAAATTGCCCTGAAACCAAAGCCCAACCCAGCCCCGTTTTTTCTGGTAAGCTGACAACCCTAGAAAACAGTGCTTTTCAGAGGAAAGGCAAAGACTAGCGGCTGTCCTTCATTTTAAACTCACCCCCCCCACACACACACACCTGAAGCATAGTAAGCAGATTACAGCTACATCAGCATCTATCATGTTTGCTGCCTTGGGCTCCGTTGGGAAGAAGGGCAGGATGGAAAGTTAATAAATTAAATAAAAATGGATCAGGAAATCCCCAAGCAACTTACACTGACTTCGCTGTACGCTGTTTCTTTGTTGCAGAGCACCTGGAGAATTCACCTCCCATTTACTTATTATGTAGAACAACAGCATCTAATAAGACGATCACCGTGTGCCGTTTTCGAAGTCACACACCCATACACAGATAGGCTTTTGGAAAGCATCTAATCCCCTTGGAAGCTTTTGCAGCAAGCAGACAGGAAAGAGGGCAATATGTTGGCATAGCAGGTTCTTAACTCATCAGCTATGCCAACATCTTGCCTCCTCTCCAGCTCTGAACAAAGGAAATCCTTGTCAAATGGCTACGGCAGGAACACACAATCCTTTATTGAAGGTTGCTTGGCCTAGAAAGAGAAAGAAGATACATTTACCATACAACAGCAAGCCAACAAACCTGTAAGCATTAAGTAGAGACCTAGTTTATAGCCAAGTGGCGTTAATGGGACCAATTATGTGTCTGACATGGCTTAATCATTAACTGTTCATGGGATGCTCTCTAAGGTTCTGATGCAGGAACTGCAATTCTGACTTTGAACTGAGAGGCTGATAACAGTTCCCTGCCAAACAGGTCTAGGCCACAAGGTCCAATACTAAGTTAAGGTTATAAATTTATAAGATTACGTTTCAGAACTGAAGTTTGGCTTCTTTTGTCCTGCTGCACCAATAGGTACAGATGCCAGGAGGCAGCAAAGCAAGATTAAGATTGGATTGCAGAGCAACCATGAAAATAACACCAGGCAGCAAACTCTGCTTTCTAAGGCTAATACAGTGTAACACATATCTGCTCTTATCCATTTCCGGTCGATAAATTCCTTTCCCCACCTATGGGGAAATCAATAAGTCCCCATCCCCTTCACCCTCATTTTCAGAAACATTGTTTACATAAGTTGGGGAGAAAAATAGCATCTATCTAAAATATTTAAAGTCTCTAGGGGGTAGGAAAAAACGCCTGATAGGAGAAAAAGATAATCATATAAACAGATTTTAAACCCAAACAGAAATCAAGTCACAATAGGAGAGCTGGGGGGGATATGTTTTTTTAAGATATATGAAGCAAGTGATTGATGATGCTCCATGTATTTACCGAGGAAGTTTCAGGGGGCTAGGTAAATGGCCTTATTTAACCAAGTTAAATACACCATATTTTTTGTGATTCTCACAAAAGACATCTCTGCTAAATATTGAGGAAGCAGCCCTAAACTCAACTAAATTACATAGGATTTACCTCTGAGTAGACATGGTTAGGATTCCAGTGTTAGCCAACTAAAACCAAACACACTGCGGCAGCCTAGCATCAATTCCAGTATACCTTCTATATTTTAAACTGCCAAAGTATTTTGTGTGTACTGAAAAGAATTAATGAACATACGGAAGTATCCGATGTCAACTCTGGGGAGGAAATAGATCTCTCTTCTTTTCCAACATCGGCACATTTCCCAGAGAAGTGCATTGCTTTAATTATTCTTAATCAAGAGAAGAAGTATTTTGAGTGAAAGCCCTTCCACCTGCCTGGGTTTGAACCTCTCTTCTGCAGTGACTTTAGGTGCCCCATTCATTTCCACCTGCCTGCGTCCTGAGCACTGTGCACCTGCAGGATGTGTGTTGGCTGCACTAAATTACAAACTCTTAAAAATCAGATTTAATTAAACTACAGATATGCAACAGCTTCTGAAGTTTCAGGGCAGCACAAAAACCAGAGATGATTCCACATGTACAGACTGGTGATATCCTCAAAAATTGCCAGAGGTGTGTTTGTTGGTTTGCTTTTTGCTTTCTAGATGTGAAAATCCTTTGGGGACTGTTCCATCTCAGTGGTTAGCACAGAGTGTGCCTATTCAGACGTATTACAGTAGAACGGGGCTTGTATAATTACTGTGGCGAACCATTTCCCTAAGGCTGTGTCTGCACCCAGATTGGCTCTCCTGGAAAAGTTTTCCCAGTGTCAAACACACACAAACCATCTTAATTCTATAAATGGTGTCAGTCGTGGGAAGCCCTTGCATTCTGCTGCCGGCATTCCGCTGGCGCCATTGTCAAAACCTGCTCAGAACAGATTTACACAACGATGGGATGGTCAGAAAAGCGGGAAGGGGGAAGAGAGAAATTAATTTTCTATACAGCAAAACAACTCAGAACTGCAAGTTGCCAGAGCCGGTCACGCTACCAGCGTAAGAGCGAAGGTTCTTTACTACGCTTGAGAACGTGGTCAGAATTCAAATGCCTCCTTCATCAGAATACACTGGCTGCAATTCGAAAAACACACTTATTATGGAGCAAGTCCCACAGAACACACTAGAGCTTACATCTGAGTAAACAGATCACTGAACACAGTAGGACTTGTTTCTTAGAGGGGTTTTTTCTTCAACCCCCCATTAATTCATTTATACCCCACCTTTTAAAATTACCTCACTAGGCAGTTATATCAGTAAAAATATCAAACACAGTAAATAATGTGCTGAATATGTCATTTATGTTCCAACTTTGGGAATGCTTAGGGTGGCAGGAGAGGATATATTGTTTATTAATATCCTTCCTAACTTGCGCTAGCAAGTTCCTTTACTTAGCAGAGTTTACATTCCCCTTTTCACGCACAACAGATAGCTGGTTGCAGGCTTGTGTAAGCCTCTCACTATTATACAATTGTCTGTCTCAGATTGAATTGTATAGTTCCTGGTAAATTCCCTTGAATGCCTCTCAAAAGAATAAAGACACAACAATCCTATTTAAAGTCAATAAAAGAAGTTTACTCACATCAGTTCACAGTTGGATTGCTGAAGGCAGACTTAGTTACAAATATGTACATGTGGATCTACCCCATATGGGGGAATAATCCCAGCGTTTCTGCTAGCTGAGAGCTAGCAGAGCATTCCTAGCTAAAAAAGCTGGTCCAACGAAGAAGGAAGTCAAAGAGAGAGAGTGTGTGCTGTGTGCCTTGTCCTTTTTGTTACCTGGACAGGTAAGGTCACGCCCACCTCTAGTCACATGCAAGGAAGGATGCTCCAGCCAGGAGGAACAGGAAGTTTTGACTGGCTGGACCAACATCCCCTTGTATGTCCATCCTAGGAAAACAAGGAATGTTGCATTTGACTGCTCCCAGTGGATTACATCCCACACCAACTCCCTGAAAGGCAGGATTCCAGGGACATAAAATGGCTTCGGTCCAGTATACCTGAAGGAGCGTCTCCACCCCCATCGTTCAGCCCAGACACTGAGGTCCAGTGCCGAGGGCCTTCTGGCGGTTCCCTCACTACGAGAAGCCAAGTTACAGGGAACCAGGCAGAGGGCCTTCTCGGTAGTGGCACCCGCCCTGTGGAACGCCCTCCCTTCAGATGTCAAAGAGAACAACAACTACCAGACCTTTAGAAGACATCTGAAGGCAGCCCTGTTTAGGGAGGCTTTTAATGTTTAATAGATTATTGTATTTTAATGTTCTTTTGGAAGACACCCAGAGTGGCTGGGGAGACCCAGCCAGATGGGCGGGGTATAAATAATAAATTATTATTATTATTCAACAAATGCTTATCCAATGCAGATTCAGATCAACAGCTGAGATTGCAGGCCAATTTGTTCTTTTCAGGGAATGGTTGAGTGCTCCACTGTGCTACAGCCACTTGGGGAATTCAATGGGCTCGGAAGATCGAAGAGGCAGGAAACTCGGATCTTGATTCATGGCTCTAGTGAGGCAGAGCCCAGAAAAACAAGCCATTAAAAAAATTAATCTTGAAGGACAGTCTAGATCATGGTTGGGCAGAAAGGAAACCAGAATCTACCGGTGGATCTCTGGATCATTTGCAGTAGATTGCCAAGGATTCCCAAATATTTAACAACACTACACATGCTGCACGTATATCTAACTTTGGTTCTGAAATGGAAAGAGCTGGCGGTGACCAGTTGTTTTTCTTCCTGCGTGGAAGGTCTGTGATCTGATGTAAAGATTCCTGTGCTCAGAAGCTGCCATGCCATAGGTGAAGTAATACCCCCTAGGCCAGGGGTCAGCAACCTTTTTCAGCCGTGGGCCAGTCCACCGTCCCTCACACTATGTGGGGGGCCGGACTATATTTTTTGGGGAGGAAATGAATGAATTCCTATGCCCCACAAATAACCCAGAGATGCATTTTAAATAAAACAACACATTCTACTCATGTAAAAACACGCTGATTCCCGGACTGTCAGCAGGCCGGATTGAGAAGGCGATTGGGCCGCATTCGGCCCACGGACCTTAGGTTGCCTACCCCTGCCCAAGACTATCTCTTTCTAAACTCCAGAAAAAGGAGGGCCCCGTTTCCCGAGCCATTTGGCCTTCTTGCCATACCTTTGCATGCCTTGGTAGTCTTACTTGAGAAATAATTGTACTATTGCTGGACTCTGTGGGTCTTTTTTTTTTTTTAAGGAACATTTGGGATGTTTAAATTACGAGTGTCCCTGATCAACAGTTCTTGTATAGATGGCCATGGAATGCCAGAGCACATTGTCACAAATTGATCTGGAGATGCTGTTTGTATTGGAATGTTATTTTTACCCAGCCCCAAGTAACTTAACTCCAAGGGGGAAATGGATGTACGTGAATATTTCTTAATTATCCAAGGGCTCGTTTTCTTTTACTCACCACCCCCAGTCATTGATCTTACTGTTTGACGGGCAACAGAAAATTAAATGAATTAGAGGACGCTGCATTTCTGGTACCAAAGACTGTGGGGTGGAAAATCTTCCACTTCGTAAGTTTATTAGTAGCAATAAATTGATGTCAAACAAAAATACAACATTAGGGAATACTAGTAAAATAAACATGCTAAATGCAATTACTCTGTAAAAAAAAATCTGATAAAATGAAAAATCTGATGCAAGTTATCCTAATTTGCCCAAGAAATTTTTCCAAAACAATGTTTTCTGGAAAACCCATTAAGCCACTTGTTACACTCAAGAACTATTTGGGGTGCTGATTTTCATTCCCAGTAGGAAGCAAACAATAAACTAAGAATTGATCATTCTGAGCACTCTTCTCTTCAGAGCTTACATGGAGCAAAGCCATTAAGTGTGGTGATCGACCCAAGGATGCTGTTTTGATTGCCTTGCCATTTTAACTGTATTGTTTTATTGTGTACGTTAATTGTGGGTATTTATATTTCAATGTTTTTGTAATTGGTTTTTATACTTTGCAAAGTACCTGGAAGTCTATTTTGCCATTAATGGGTGTGTTTATATAATGCAATTGCTGAACATTATATGAAAGCCATGGAAAACACTGTCTTCCCAGTGCTAGAAACTCAGAAGTTTAAGCAAGGCGCCAAACGGCTCCTTAAACCAAGGTTATCGTTGCCAAAACAGAATGCCTAGTTGCCATTCTGGGGGCCAGACAGCTCGAAAATCGTATTTTTCCATACGAATTTTTAGTTTCTGAAATTTATTCTGATTGTGCAGATAAAATACAGTGGGGGGAATTCTACAGGATGTGTTAGTGTGTGAAAGCAGGCAAGATCCAAGTATCCCAATAATAAATAATAAATAATGCACCTCCAGAAATTAGAGACGTCAGGCAATAGCCAGGGGCAAAATGCACCTGGTGAATTTCGAACGTTGCATCTTCCTACAACTAAACTGAACAATGTAAATTCTACCCCACTTTCATGCCCTCTTCCCAACTTCCCCCCTATATATCTGATTCTAAGTTGATGGAGGAGGTGGAAATATGGCAACATGCTAAAGAAATCCTCCACAACCTTACCAATGGGCCTGTGAAAGCCTTTTGATTCTTGCCCCACACAACAGCTCCATCATATCACAAGCTCACTCATGTCTTGCCATGCAGTTGGTGTGTGCTAGATAGGAAAATGGGACGTTGTTTGGGAAAACAAGGTCAGGAGCCCTGATGATCATGAAAAACAAGTTTCACGGCACTCCTGATATGACCCATAATGCAATGCACAGGGCAAGTTTTGTTGCCCAATTCTACACATTCGAAAGAGACTTTGAAACTACTTCCTGAAAGTATTTGAGGGGTTGCAACAAGATTGCTCCATCATACATTTTACGGTGGTTCTCTGTGATCACCCTTTCATTTTTTAAAAAAGATATCCAGTTTCCTCCTACTAAAGAGTCCTTCCCCCCCACCAGGCAAGAATCAGTTATGCTTCCCCCCCACATTCATAGTAAAATGGCCTTATGGCTTTGTTGGTCCAGCAGCTTTCTACGTATTGTAGCATTTTGCAGGAATTGCAAAACCAGAACTCACACCACCTTCTAAGTTGGTAAGCTGGAGGTGCAGACTACATGGTCAAGGCCAGCATGAAACCCAAAATTATTATTATTTATTAAATTTGTATACCACCCTTCAACTGTAGATCTCAGGGGGGTCCACAACATAAAAATACAATGTAAAACCACAAAATACATACGGTAATAAAAGCAAGAACAAAAAAGCCCCAGACAAACCAATAAGCACATAGATAGATAAGATAATAGATAATTTCTTTATTGTCATTGCACAAGTACAAGCACAACGCTATACAAGTGCAACGAAATTGCATGCCATCCCGTAAAAACCAGAAAGAAAAAGAAAAAACAGCACAAAACACACACCAAAAAAGCCACACATGCACACACACACACACACACACACACACACCCCGATCCATCACAGCTCTCCAAGGTCATATTATCTAGTTACAACATTTAAGATGGTTATAGCTCTTGCGTAGAAACTGTTCTTCAATCTATTTGTTCTTGATTTAATTGCTCTATATCTTCTACCCGAAGGCAGTGATGCAAAGAGACTATATCCCGGATGAGATGGATCCTTTAAAATATTGTTTACCTTTTTAAGGCAACGGGAACTGTATAGTTCTTCCAGAGATGGGATGGAAAACACATTTTAAACACATTTAAAAACCTAAATGACATGCCAAAGACCAGCCTCCCAAAACAAATCATGTAGGACTCCGACTCCCACCAGCCCCAGCGGGCATGGCCAACAGCCAAGGATTCTGGGAAGTGTAGTTCAAAATGTGTGAAGAGCACCAGGTTGGCGGCATTGTCATTGACTGTCAAAAGAGGAGGGAAACAAGATTACCTTCACATTATGTAGAAAAATCCTATGCTTTTCTGAACATGGCATGGTTTCCATGCAAAGCTTCACCGTTCTGATCTAAGCACTTTGCAGAGCAGGCAGACATGCTACCAGCCCAAGATACTATCCACCTTTAGGGAGAGGAAGGAAACACACAGATGCTATTTTCACCAGCAACCACATGCGTATCATCATGTTATGTTCCAGTCTATCATTATGGACTGGTTCACATATCACGCCGAGCCAAAGCACGGCTTAGCATGAACTTGTTAGTCCCAGGAGAGGAGATAACAGTAACTGTGGTCCTTCCTGCTCCTGTTTCTGCGCTCAGCAATGGTTTGGAATGTTATCAGAATCATGGTTCTGCTCTCTCCAAACCAGCCATGCACGTCTTGTGGTTTGTCCAGGAGTACCAAAAGGTGACCCCAGGTTTGGACAACGTGCTATAAGGATCATCTCAGCACAGCAGTAAGGTGATGGGGAATCGTAGAATTGTAGAAAGATTTGCCCAATGTGGGCCTCGCACCCACAACCCTGAGATTAAAAGTCTCATGCTCTAGCGAGGGAGCAATTCAAAAATATTCTCTTCTGGAGCCCATAAGCTCATGCATTCCTTTCTAAACCATGGTTGGCTTAGCATAATGTGCAAACCTGGAAACCTGAAACACCATTTCCTTCCCAACAGGTCATTTCAGGTGCTAAAATTAGCAGAGAGGGTCCTCTTGGTTGTTCCACCACCCTCAGGAGCTCGGGGTGTGGGTGACCCAGAAGAAGGCACGATCTGTGGCAGCTCCCAGGTTGCGGTACTCCCTTCCCACAGATGTGTGTCTGGCACCTTCATTATAAAGCATATAGTAAGAGCTGTTCGACAGTGGAATTTGCTGCCAAGGAGTGTGGTGGAGTCTCCTTCTTTGGAGGTCTTTAAGCAGAGGCTTGACAGCCACCTGTCAGGAATGCTTTGATGGTGTTTCCTGCTTGGCAGGGGGTTGGACTGGATGGCCCTTGTGGTCTCTTCCAACTCTATGATTCTATGATTCTAAAGCTTTCTGTGAATGCTGAAGTTACACCTCTTTACCCCATCCTTTGACACCTGAGGGGTATATTTTTAGGGAGGTGGTGCGGGTAGCACTGTGGTCTAAACCACTGAGCCTCTTGGGCTTGCCGATCAGAAGGTCGGCAGTTTGAATCCCCGCGATGGGGTGAGCTCCCGTTGCTCTGTCCCAGCTCCTGTCAACCTAGCAGTTCGACAGCACACCAGTGTGTGATTTTTCAATTATTATTATTATTATTATTATTATTATTATCAACTGTGTTAAGAGTAAGAGTCAGCCATTAACTACACTGTGATCACATGACTGGTTTTGAAGTCAAGAAACAGGCCTAATGTATAGTTTGCTACTACCGTTTGTTACATTGCAGGGGGTTGGACTAGATGACCCCTGGGGTCCCTTCCAATCCACGATTCTATGATCAATTAAAATAAAATCTGCAATTAAAACAGGCCTGAATTTTGCTCACTTGAAAATCTTCTCACTTGTCAATTTGCCACGTTTTGCATGAGGAGTTCGAAGGTCTACCGCACCACCATGCAACCGCCTACAAGAAGCATTTTTGTATCAAGCCCACCAGGTTTTTTAATCACTTAATTAGCAGATCAAGGCTGCATTTTTTTTAGCATGCTTACTTGGAAGTTAGTCCAACAGAAAGACTTCCTTCAGAGTAACCATGGAGATTTTGAGCCTAGTGCTAACCAACTTCACTCACTGTTAAGATGCTACCCTGCACTCATTTCAGAGTAACAGATTGCCAGGGTAGCAAGAATATCAATTTCAAAGGGACCGGATGTGCAAATTTCCCCACAAAAGACATAGATATCACCAGTGCCTTTTTTTGCTGGGGTACTCAAGAGTACATAGTACTGGTACCATATCCCCCCCCCCCCCATGTTAAAGGTATGGTACTAGCTGTAACAACTTCATAGTGAGTACTGGGCCCCCTTTTTCTTTTTTTAAAAAAAGCACTGGATATAACAAAAGAGGTGAGAGAAGGACTGGAATTTTGATTCCCCCCCCCCCGCTTCCAACTCTTCATGTGGGCTTAGGCTCACTTCCGAATGGACCCCGCTAAAGGTAAAGGACCCCTGGACAATTAAGTTGCAGCGCTCATCTGAGGCCGAGGGAGCCGGCGTTTGTCCACATGCATCAGATCAGGCACTCAAACAGATTCATTTTCAAAACAAGGTACCAGCAGCCGAAGGAAAGTACGTCTAGTCTGTCAGCAGTTGTGATGGCATCCAATGACTGTTCCATCAACAAAACAGATGGAATTTTGCTGTGTGGTTTATTTCTATGTACACTGCTTAGAAATGCTAATGATTACCAGTAAATGATATATAAACACAATAGCTAAATAAATACAGTGGTACCTTGGTTCCCAAACACCAAAAACTCAGAAGCAAGTGTTCCGGTTTTCGAACGTTTTTCGGAAGCCGAACCTCTGATGCGGCTGTCGGCTATTGTTTCCGGGGCGCCTGCACCAATCAGAAGCTGTGCCTTGGTTTTTGAACATTTCAGGAGTCAAAAGGACTTCCAGAACGGATTAAGCTTTTGTTTTTGCTATTTATTTTGCGTTTTTATTTTTGAGGCTTTTTCAGTTCATTTGTTTTTGTGACTGTGTGGAACCCAGTTCAGCTACTGATTGAATGATTGATTGTGCGACTGCGGAAATGGATAAAAGCCCCCCATCCAAACAATGACTATCATCAGTGCAGGTAAGAAAAAGAATACATTTAGTCTGCAAGAAGCACACATAATATAAATTGGTACAGAAAGTTCAAGATGGCATAGAGGTGGGCAATGCCAATTTGTATCTAATTCCTGCCCCACAACATTCCCATATCAGTTTGCATAAAAAAGGGGGGGGTCTTCACAAAAATTCATCAGCATTTTAAAAGTCATATTATTGTATGTAATTG
Organism: Darevskia mixta; assembly: GCA_034641385.1. Taxonomy (NCBI): domain Eukaryota; kingdom Metazoa; phylum Chordata; class Lepidosauria; order Squamata; family Lacertidae; genus Darevskia; species Darevskia mixta. The sequence continues at coordinate 24,237,498 of JAWWNH010000017.1, forward strand.
TGCCTAATGTACATTTTTTTTGCAATGCAATTTTCTTTAATATAATGCATTTTTAAGTTATTTTCACTAATAGGCATTTTAATGCATATTTCACTCAAGTATGTGCCTTTCTCCTCCACCTCTTTCCCCCTTTTCTTCCTAATGTCTCGACAAATGAAACCGATTTGTAAAAAATGTTACATGGGGGGGGGGAATAAGAGAGAGAGACATTGCACATACTTTTGTAAATCAAGAAACTCTTTAATAAAAATACATTTTAAAAAAGGTATGTGCCTTTCTGTACACGGTACTTGGCTGGAAAACTGCACCACAGAATCTGGATAAGTGTGAATTCCAAAGGATAGTTGTGTTTCAGTTGCTACATTGTTTCAGAAAATGTGAATTAAGTAAGTTTGCCTTTAAATGAAAACTGAATAGAATTTTCCCCAATCCCTATTCAGAAATCTATAAGGGGCTTTCTTTTCAAGCCTTCTTTTCTTCCACTGTACTCAGAGTCCCCTTGTAGAGTATAAAAGTGTGGCTTGAGCCATATCTACCATAAAGAGGCATTATGAGCGAGGCTTTTCCTGCCTCAAATGTCTTCATCTAAGCAAAAGCTCCAATCTACCATATTCTTGCACCTGAAGCTAGTAGTTAAAATTTCTGAAGCCAGCAGTGGTCCGGACAAACATCACAGGAAAGTGAAACATGTACCAATAACACCCACTCACCCCTAAAGTCAAAGATTTGGAACATGAGCATAATTTGGCTTACAAGTTCATTTCTTTGAATACACTAATCATGGAGAAATCAATCTTGTAGCTTTTGCATTTTTTGTCAACGGTCAGTGGCTACAGATTCTCTTCAACTGCTTTGTGACTGATAGCATGAAATTCTAGTATTCCCTTCCAGGTTCTGGCAAAGCGGACAGATTATTGTTTGTAAACATGAATTCAGATTCCAATCTCTCTATTTGTCGTTCCCTCTCTTGGAATCTAAACCACCTCACAGGGCTATTGTCAGATCATAACGTTGCTCTATAGTCCTTTGAAGAATGGTTGAATCGAACCCATCCACGCAATGAGACCTCTTAATGAGATATCAGATATCTAACTTTGAAAATTCAACCACAGTTTGCCCAAAATACAATCATTAGTGATTTCAATGGAAAAATTCTATAGTTTAGACAGCTACGATTTAGTGAATCACTGAAAGTTAATTTTGTTTTAAAAACTGCTCCTGTTTTATAGAAGTTGCCCATCCTACGCCTTTGAAACAAACTGCAATACAACCATGTATGATGCACATTTAAAGAGTGCTGTATTGGTTCAAATGATCCCAGCCCTTGATTGTAAAACAAGCTTCCCTCCAACTTTGTGTAACAGTTTAGCAAATAAGCGCTTCCAGCCAATTCAATCTAGATCTTTCCAAACACACACGTGATTTTCAAACTTACAAGTGTTCTACAGGCTGACATCACCTTGACCTGTCTAATCAGGCAACCAGATGATTATGTTTCAATATTTCAATACTCTTCTTATATGATACCTGTTAGCATTATCAGGTATCATAAAGCTGGCACTTTTAAAATAGGAAAAGCTGCCAACGCACATTGCAATATCGCAAGGTTTTGCATGTAAACTAAATGACTATTTTAAAATTAATTCTTCATATGCCAAAGGAAAAGTTAAAACCTTACTGTTGCATTGCTGCTAATCTCATAAAGAACTGTTTCCACAAATGCCTGATCTCCTTCACTTGAAAGTAAACACAACAGAGAATGATGTGGCACTTTGCAAAAGACTAACAGATTTATTACACAAGAAGTTCTGGTAAAGGTTATGCCAAAACAGAATGTGGCAGTCCTTAAGATTCACAGGACTCCCATTTCTCAAACAAGCATTGCCACACATATTTCCCAAAAGACAGAATTACTTAGTATAAAATACTTTTATTTTCCAACAGAAGACTCCATTAGAACTGCAACTGAATTGAGATATTTTTTTAAAAGGTGATTAAGCTGTTTGTGTATGTAACGACAGCAGCTAGGATTCTCTATGCACAAAAATGGAAGGAAGAAGAAGCTCTCACCACAGAAGAATGGATATGCAAGGTGGTGGACTTTGCAGATTTGGCAAAGCTTAAGAGCCAAAATAAGAGAACCTAATGATGACTGTTTTATGGAGGGATGGAAGCCGTTTTCAGGTTACTTAAAGAAGCATTATAGAATGATGAAGTCACGATCAGGATTTGAACTATGAGCAACAGAAGGAATTGGAGATTATTGTATTGTTGTTATGGTATAAGAGATGGAAGACAGGGTGCAGAGAAGGGGAGAAATAAAAACACCATGGAAAATGGGGTGAGAAGTCGACAAAACAAAATAAAAATTTACTATCTATTGGAGTACATATGGGTTGCTGTTTTTTGAAAATTTAATAAAATATTTTAAAAAGAGATATTTATAAATATTTCCCTGTGTATCTCAAGAATGCCATTTCAGTTGTGATATGTATATGAAGGAGAAAGAAACAGAAAGTGCTTATTTAAAACATAAATAAATATGGAGAAAATGAAAGTTGTCAAAATGGGACATGCACAATGAGAAAATGAAAGTTGTCAAAATGGGACATGCACTATTGATACATCACTGGATAAACCTGCACAGGAAAAGCTCTTATTTTAAAATAAGAATTGATTAGGCCCTTCACCTTCAAAAATAAATCAAAATCAAATCTTGCCCTCTTTAGAAGAAATGTTCAGACATGCTTTAACAAAAACAAAAGGTCAAGGGTTCTTTCCCCAGGCATACTGATTCTAAAAACTGTATTTTTAGAACTGTAACTGTTCCACCTGAGCTACAAAGCGAACAAATACCCCAAACTTGAAGCTTCAAATCCTAAACACCGAAGACACGATGTTTTTGAAATTAATGGGCATTTGAGTCATATTGCATTCAATGGAAGAATTAGCCACATGTGTCAAGCTGCAAAATTGCTCTTTTGGAAATTAGTTTCAAAGTTTCAGTTAAGTCACCTAAGTTAATTTTTTCACCTATGTTTCTTTGACAAAAGGTGTGAAACTGAGACCTCCAGGTATAGGGCAGTATATAAATTCAATAAATAACAACAACAACTCAGTTTTAAAATTGCTCAATTAAACCCAAAGCCCGAAGTTCTGAATTTAAACCTCTCCTTTAAAGGCTGAGTCTCAAACATTCGGGTTTTTTTAACTTGCATGTTTTGACAGTGTAATTTTCCAAATCAAATTAGTTTTGAGCTTTCACCCGAGGGGGTGGGGAATAAATGAAAACTTTAATTTTCTTGTTAGCTGTGATAACCTCAATCTTTCATTTGGAAACAACAGTGGATTTGAAGTTTGCATTTAAAAATGCACTTAGGATCGGACTGTGCCAACAAGAGTCCACTTGCCTGGCAATGTCTCAGGTTGGAAAATGGGATGATACTTTCACGGCCAATTTTGAATGAGAGAGTTAAAGATCTGTACACGCACGGGATCAATTATGCAATGCATTTTATTTCTGCAGAATCAGAGAAAGCCTGCAATCGCTCTTCCTTCCATTTTTCATCAGAACTTGGTGATTGAGTTCATTCAAGAGTGAAAACTGGTTTCTTTTGAACTGAATTAAGTCTTACTACAACACTGAGAAAGATGTATTAGCTAAATATTTCAATATAGAAGTAAGAATCGGACATAGCTGCCCGATAGCCAGAAATTCAGGCTTCAAATCCATCTTTGCATGATGAACTTTATTCTTTAGTATTAAAGGTTAACAAAAAAACTGAAGCAAAGTCCATACAGCTCTTGCAGGCCTAGAACCAAATTAATCTGGCTACATTTGATCTCACCAGATCAATGCCAGCTTCTATTTTATTATAAGAATATACCTTAAAAATACACTTTTGCTACATAAATGTATACCACGCTCAATCCCGCCTCAATAAGAGAAGTTTGCCAGCCATAGGAAAACTTAACACCCAACTACCGGTATCCATGTCCCAAAGAACCCTTTTTGGCCAGAGGGCTTGGTAATGCTAAGGAAAACGAAAGCAGCAGAGGCCATTATCTCACATTACGAAGGAAAGAAGAAGAAGAAGAAGAAGAAGAAGAAGAAGAAGAAGAAGAAGAAGAAGAAGAAGAGGCATGATTGGCATTAGGGTTAAAATGTAAGGTGGCTGTGCCCTGAAAGGAAAGGTTTCAATATGAACAATTTGGAGATGGTCTCTCCAAATCCTAAGGAGAAAGTCATTGCGCCCGCATGTCCGAAGATGAAAGTCACGCCCGCGCTTCCCCCATATTAAAAAGAGCGAAGATCCTTAAACTTGCATTTAGGCACAGAGAGAAGGACGCGAACTTCGCATTTTGTGGCATATCAGGACATTGGCTCGGCCTCATGCTAGCCTGGTCATCTATCTAGCCCGCGCTCAGCCGATTCTGGCGCGCAACGGGGCCTAACAGCCGGATCCTGCAGCGCAGCTGCAATCCTATATGCACAGTTAGGCCGGGAGCGAAGGAGAGCGGGTCGCCTTCAGCTCGGCGGGACTTAACTTCTGGGCGAGTCGGAACGGCGCTGCAAACGAAGGGAAACCCGCGAAGCTCCCCCGGCCCAACAAAAAGCACCGTAGACCATGTGTACACCGCCTTTCCATACCGCTGACGCGCGAGGCGCTTGACAAGCTCCGTCGGCTCCAGAGAGACACGGATCCCGCTCCACTCGAGGGGCCAGAGGAGGTCGGCCGAAGCATCGGGCGCGCCGAGTTGCCATCCCAAAACATTGGAAGAGGGTGTGAGGCGGCCGAAACATTGGAAGAGGGTGAGAGGCGGCCATTCGAGGACGCTCGCCCGGCCAGGTGGTGATGCCTGCGTACGCGCGCGCGCGCGCGCGTTTCGCACCCAGCGATTTACATAAGCGACGAGAGCGCAAGAGCTGGAGCTCCGCCGAAGTCGGGGGTGGGGAGACGAGGGAGTGGAAAGAGCCCGGACTTCTCCCTCCCTCCCTCCTCCAGGTGCGAGATCGCGTTCCCTTACCTGCTGCAACACTTCTCTCGCTCCGAAAGGCGACCGGCTCTTGCGGAACCACCAGATCGGCGAGGCGAAGGAGGAGGACACCCTTTCCCCCTGCAGCAGCCGAAAAGTCCTCCTTCTTTGGGGGCTACTTCCACCCCCCCTTTCACCTGCACAAAGCTGGTCCCCCCAGTCCCTGCCCCCCCCGCCTGCCTGTCCCGTCTCCCCTCCATCCTGGTCCAGAGCGAGAAACTGCGCCAGGGAACCTTCCTCCTCCTTCTCCTCTCCGCTCCGGCAGCCTCCCCGGGACCCCTCTCCTTTCGGCCAGGCGATCGGAGTGTCCCGGGCGGGCCTGGGGCTCCAGAGGCTTCCGGCTGGCCGGAGAGCGCGACCCCTTCCCCTTCCCCATCGCGGGGCTCCGAAGGGAGGGCGAAGCGGGGCGCGCAGGGAAGCCGCGCTCTACCTCCCTCGCCACCTGCTGCTCTACTGCAGCAGGTCGGCCAAAGGGGAGGACTCTTCAGCGCGCCGAAGCCAATCGGCGGAGAGGCGCCCGGACTGGACCCCCCCCCCATCCCGGTGTGGCCCCGCCCACCCCAGCGGAGGCCCCGCCCCGAGAGAGGCAGGCAGGCAAGCAGGCGGGCGGGCGCGGAAGCGTCCTGCTTGCGCAAAGCGGGGCTGGAGGAGGAGCGGAGGCTCCGCGTTGTCCCAGCGAAGCAGCGACGGCGAGGCTGGTTCGGGGCGGGCGGGCCAGATGCGTCTGCGCATCCTTCTCCGGGGACAGCCACTCACCGCGCTTGCAAGGTCTGGCGCCGAGTGGCGGGGGGGGGGGGGAGCGAGAGGGGGAAGCCCCCCCCCTCGGGCCCCAGGACGGGTCCGAGCCCAGCGTGCTCCTGCTCACCTCTGCCTCGCCAAGCGCCCCGCGGGGAGAACAAATGCCCAGCCCGAAGGGGTGCAAACTTGCATCAAATATTAGAGGGCCCAGGTAAGTCCCTCCATGGGGGTGGGGGCGGGGGGAAGCTGCCCCCATCAATACAAATCAGTACAGATCCGAGGTTCTGTGTCCCCCCCCCCAATAACAAAAGTATGCTGCCCCAACAAAAATCCTGGCTACGCCCATGAGTTCCACCTGGCAGAATCCATCACACATTTCAGCACACATTTGAATGGCAATGCCCAGCCCCCTCGAATATTTTAGTGGGGGAGGCGAAGGGACCTCGCCCCCCAGATGTTGGCTACTATGCCACCCCACTCTCCACAGGCACACCTGGCACAGAAAGTCCCATGGAGGATGTCCTGGGCTTTTGCCCCCAAGGCCTCCCTGCCAGTGGCGTAGGAAGGGTGGGACGATGGGGGCGCTGAGCCCCAGGTTCCAGCCTGGGGGGGGTGACACTCTGTGCCACCCCCACCCCCCGCAAGTGCGACTCCCAAGCTGCCGCCCGGCAGCCCTTCCGTGCAGTGGCTGCTCGCACCGGCAACTCGTAAGGCTGCAGCGCAACTCGTACGACGCATACGCTATGGAGCGACGCCCCGCCCCCGGGGGGTGCCGCTTGGCTTGCCACTCCCGGCAGCCAAGCGGCTTGGTACGCCACTGCTCCCTGCCTGCACAGCCGCCAAAGCAGCAGGCTTGATCTGAAGCATAGGAGCCAACTCCTAGGGGCCAAGGAGTTCTTGCTGCCCCCCCCAAAATGTTTTGAGGGGGCCTCCTCCCTCCCAAAGGTGATGAGCATTGCCATTCAAATGGTATATTTGCACCGTGTCTTGTGATGCAGGGCGGGCTTACCTACCCCCCCCCAAATATTTTATTCAAGTTGGCACCCCTGATCTGAAGGAAGCAGCCTGAACTTGGACAGAAATCCCAATGAGCTCTGCTTACCGTATATACTCGAGTATAAGTCGACCCGAATATAAGCCGAGGCACCCAATTTTACCACAAAAAAACCTGGGAAAGCCACTGCCTGCCTCACTCGAGTATAAGCCGAGGGCGGCTTTTTCAGCACAAAAAATGTTCTGAAAAACTAGGCTTATACTCGAGTATATAGGGTACTTCAGACTGTCCTGCAAACAGAGCTGGGTTTGTGGGCATTTTTGGTAGGTGGTCCCAGCTGAGGAAGGCGAGTGGATCACCGTATCTGTTACACACCAGCCACTCCCTTTACCTGGTTTTATTTGGGTCAGGCTAAAACTCGCCACAGATATAGAAGGCAAATTCTCTGGTTTTGTTTGTTGGCATGGAAGAGAGGGAGTGTAGAAGCCTCGGTTTTAGGCAGGTTGATCTCGGCTGTCTTAAAAATGTATCTATAAGAGGCAAGATTTAGGTCTTCCTCGATGTTCTTCCTCTCCCCGTGTGTGTGTTTAAATTAACAGCGAAAAATTGTGATTCGATACTGGCTTTCAAAATCATTTGTTTGGGGTTTAAAAGGTCAGATTAGAATCCTGGTGTTTTGGGAGATGTGCCCAAGCCTTCATTTCCGTTCTAGGGTAGAAGTTTTTGACAACAAAATTGTTGTCAATAATTCCAGGTTGCCAAGATTTTTGGTTGGGATTCAGTCACAGGCAAATTCAGTTTTGCCAGTTAAGGTTGGTTTGGAGCTCTTACTTCAAACCAATCTGAAAGCTGTTTGATTAGTAAGTTCACAAATTTATGTCCGAAATGGGAATAAGTAGATCAGGCATTGCTAATGTTGGACTACAGTTCCCATCTCCCTTGACCATTCATCATGCTGACTGTGACTGGTGGCACTGGATGGAGGACCTCCCATGAGCAGTGCTGGATTTGCAAATAAACCAAACAAGCTATAGCTTAGGGCCCCACTCTCTTGGGGCCCCCACAAAGAATTAAAGGGGGCGGGAACTGGATGTACTTTGATAAAATACATATTTTGTTATGTGCAAATGGCTTTAGATACCTATTAGGTCCATAAATTACCATATAGTATATATTCAACACAAAAAACAGTGACAATTTGTTGTTGACAAAGGACAGCTGGACATATAAAGGGCCCCATTACCTTCAGTTGCTTAGGGCCTCATCAAACCGAAATCCGGTCCTGTCCATGAGCAGTGCTTTTTTCTAGAAAAATTGTACCGGTACTCATCATGCAAGGGAGGGTCCTTCAGCCAGTGTGGTCAACAGGAAATGGAGAGCCAGAGGATAGTCACAGAACCTCTGGCTCTCCATTTCCTGTTGACCACACTGGCTGGAGCTGATAGGAGATGGAGTCCAACCATCTCTGGAGGTTCCCTCTGCCTGCTCTAGTTCAATAAGACTGGCAAGCTGAGCAACTTTGAAATTGGCAGTGGAAGGTGACAGTGAATTCAGCGAGGCATCACTGAACCCCAGACTTTGCCAGATTCAACATAAAATTTTTGCTCTGCCTCCTATTCACATTATATATATATATATATATATATATTCATTGAAAGATAAAAAGTAATATATAATTGTAAGTGCACAGGGTAAAAAAAAAATGTGAATAGGTGGGGGGGGGGGAGAGAAAAGGACAAAGAAAAACAACAACTCCTGTGCGACCTTAATTCACACACATTGTGAGCTTAATTCAGAGGATGAATGTAGGAAGATGTGGCATCCCATAAATGGTTGTTGAGTTTTGACACGAACTGGAGCACCGTATTAATTTTGCGTTATCAATATAACCGCCGTTTAATAATTTGGCACTGTTTTAAATTCTAAATATGAAATGCAAAGGTTTAATGGACTTCACTGGCGGAAAAAACAATTCATGGTCCACCACTGGAAGGATAACCGCTCTCTTGCTAGCTACTAAGATAGTTCTAACACACAGCCAAGCAAAGGGAGTGTTGGAGCTCAGTCTGCCTTCTTGAAACACGAAAAATACTTCTGAGACTTCCATTTTTATGTGGCCCTCAATAAGCATAGCTAGGCAGTGGTGGGGCTACACCATTATTAGAACCAACCAAACAGTCACAAAATGTAACAGGTTTTCAAATTCTCAAGAAGTGTCCTTTTGGCAGAAATTTGTGGGTTTCTGCTGAAACTGCTGTTCTTCCATTTGTTCTGGAATGAGGTCACACACACCACACATTTAAAGCACACACACATTCTCCAAATAATCCCAGGAACTGTAGTTTTCCTCTCACAGAGCTACAATTCCCAGACACCCTTTACAAAAAAAATACAGTTCTCAAGATTCTTTTTGGGGAGTGTTTTAAACGCTTGATGATGTGTCTGCCACCTCTCACTTGATAAAAACCATAGATTTTATCAAAGTTTTTAAAAGATATACAAAAGTTAGTATCAAATATCCAGTATCTTTTTTGGAATATCAAAGGTAAAAGAAATTAATCTAAATAAAATCACAAAGCGAAAAGAGGAAAAGAAAAGAGAAAAGAAAAGAAAGGAGAAAAAGAAATAAAAAGGGGGAGAAAGGAGATTCTCATCCAACATTTTCTATTTTCACACCCTGGGGGTTTGCCCTTTCTTTCTTTCCTTTTGTTATGGGTGAATGTGGGTGCAATAGATTCTTGTTTGATTGTTCATATTGAGCCAGTTCATAAAAGAATTGTAATGCAGTACAAAATGTGTAGACGAAAAGTAAATTTTAAATAGTAAGCATGGTATTCTTTAAAGTTCTAAAATGTGCATAGTTACATAAGGCTTCACAGCTCAATGAACATTATCAAATCACCTTAAAAACTTTTTTATATATAATAAGTTCATATTATCAGAAGACATCTGAAGGCAGCCCTGTTTAGGGAGGCTTTTAATGTTTAATAGATTGTTGTATTTTAATGTTCTGTTGAAAGCCGCCCAGAGTGGCTGGGGAAACCCAGCCAGATGGGCGGGGTATAAATAATAAATTATTATTATTATTATTATTATTATTATTATTATTATTATTATTATATAAACTTTGCATGTCAGAGTAAAGCTGTGTTAACATAACCAGCTTAAAATGCAGCTAATTCTTTTTCTCTGTTTTGACTTGAAGTCGGTTTAGGGGGAAACTCATCAAAATGCAGCATTTCCTAAGAAACAGCAGCAGGGTATATTTGTATGCTTCCAGGGAGCACAGTGGATGCAGTTAATGGCTGTGTATGCACAGGCTAAATCCCATTGAGTTCAGGACAGTTGCACTTAGGGCATCATGAACGTAAGACAACCTAAATATGTATTTAAGATTACAATTTGATTTAAGTTGTTTTGCCTTAAATAGGTCAAATCTTTAGTTTATGTGGGTATTGGCATGGCTGTTTATATGTCTGGCAGGTGTAAAGAGGCCCATAAAACATTTTTAATCCAATTTGCCGTATTTTTCCTTGTATAAGATGCCCCCATGTATAAGACGACCCCTATTTTTTGAGCCCCAAATTAAGAAATAATTAATTGCAACATTCCGTGTATAAGACGACCCCCAATTTTCAACTTAAAAAAATTGGGGGGAAATATAGTATGTCACTTGCTGGAAATCTGATCAAAATTAGTACTGCTAAAAAGCGCTCTGTTGAAGCTAGCCTTACTTTTATACCATCTGATTTTATTAACACTGATCTGAAGTTCAAATGGACTCCCTTCCCCAGTTATTTTCAAGAAATATCATTTTGCTCACCTCTGGAAATCCCTGTATGCAGAAGACAAAAAATAAATAAAAATCCTTCTGTTTTGTTTTCTGACAACCATAAAAATGCAAACATTACATTCGTATGAGCAAACCTCTTAATTATTCGGGATAACCCTTTGTAGTCTGGGTTTGAAGGAGGAAGGAAAGCACTTTAAGAGACAAAAGAAGCCATCTCTCAAAGAAAAGAAGTTGCAGTTCAGACCGTCAACTCCACAAATGCTTCTCTCCTAGGAAACCAAAAAATAAAGAACAGATTCCTTCTACAGGACCTCCGTTAAACTAAGTTATAAGAAGACTGTATCACCTGTGTTTATTGCAGCCGTCATGATGGGATTCCTACAATTTTGAGATAAGGGGAGACAATTATTTTTGTGTATGTGTTCAGACATTGGCTACCCGACAAGGCATTGTAGAAAAGAATTTTCCTAAGTTCTCCCTTTGCTTTTCCATTAACTGGCAAGGTTGCCCTCTTTCGTTTGTTTGTTTTAATTTTTAAATTTATTTAACAAAGATCAAACAACTACGTACTGTCAGAGAGTTGCCTCTGAATGCAACACAGACCCTTGCTCAAAGTGTATCTGCAAAAATCATCGCAATCGTAACAAACATAAAATGATACCTCCCTTGCTTGGACACAAAGTGTAAATATATATTGTATCTGCAGCAGTACTGGTCTGCAGGGTTGATACAAAGACAGGAGGAAAGAAGAGGAAAATACTAATTAAAAGCTGTGCTTAATGCAGGTCAAGCTGTGCTGTAGACCATAGGCTGTATGCCTCAATATTTGTATAATCCAGATATTAGATGATGATTCAAAAGAGGATGTATGAACCTGATAAAGAGGATTTAATATGAAGTCAATAGGGAGGGAGGCGAGGAGGTCAATTGAAATATGAAATTGGGAAAATTAGGAATGCCTGGCCTGCAAAAGGGCCAGGCCTAAGCAATGTTAAGAAATATTATTATTAAGGTTAAAGGTATAATGAATGTGTGTACCTCTGTGAGGGGGGGGATTGATTTGGCCTTCCCATGGTGAGAGTGGGGAAGTATGAAAAAAATTAACTGTGATGTGATGTGCTTATAAAATTGTAAAATCAATAAAAATTATTTTTTTAAAAAACCAAAAAAAACCCCAATATTTGTATAATCCAAAGTCACCCTAGACTATGTAAAAATTAATGATGATGATATAACTGACTTGGAAATTGAAGGTAGCAAGAGGGGAAACAAGATTATCCTCTTTTTTATTTATTTTATATGTCTTTATGAGCAGCTTTGATGGAATGAATTTTTCAATTAGGAAAATATATATGCTTATAATGCTACAAACCAGCATGCTAATGCTACCAAAAATACCCCATTCTGTTTCCTTTGTGCCTACATAGTAAAAAGAGATTTTCATTTAAGAGGAATTTCACTACCGTAGGAGTTACTGTTTTCATTCCTAACTTAATCTGGTCCGACTTCTCTACTGATCCCTTTCCCAAGTTCACCAGAGATGGGTAAAAACATCTTGTCCTCGCTCTTTCAAAGAGCCCATTGTCAGAGTTTGTGGCAGAAACGCTCCCCGGGCACTTCTGGGCCACATGTCTAGGGGTGCCCACTCCCCTGATCCACCAGACATCAGCCACGACACAGAAGTCTGCGGAACCCACTTGGAAACTTGAAAAGAAGTGTAACTTCGTCTTTACGTGACTTTTGAGTTTTTTGCGCACCTGTGTGCTGAACTGCAAATCTGCTCCGTAGACATACTGCAAAGGCCAGTTCTCACATGCTTGCAACATCACTGAATGACTCATCACTTGATGACTCAACACACGGTGACTCATAGATGGTAGGTGAACTGGCTCCATTGAAAAATCACTGCCACAGAGGTGGTACAGAAGATTTATGTTTGGGCTTAGTGAGGTTTACAGCAACTTTGAGAACCTTTATTCCAGAATCCATGGCCTGCAGCAAGAAGCCCGTGGAAGCACGGAACTTCTTCCATCTCAACCAGGGTCACGTTACAGAGCTTGCTGGGTGAGCGGTGGTCAGTTTCTTTTGCCAAGAGAATCTATGAAGTATAAAGTGGTGTCATTCAAATGCAGCTCCACCCTCCCTCCCGCCTTGGGTGGTTTTGCCTCTCATCAATTGAGCTAGGTATCAGTCCAGCAGGGCTTGAAAGGCAGGTGGGGCTGGCTATGTTAGGAACATGCAAAGTCTGGTCCAAGGAATGAGCTGTCAGTAGCACCATCATGCCAGAATCCTACAGGATTGCAACAAAAGGCTTTGATCATGCTGATCCCTGGATGACTCACTTTCTCTGAATGTTGGGTTGTGCGATCCCTTCCGTCCATCCTCAGATTACTCTAGCATTAAGGTCGCTAGCCTGTCATTCCACAATACAAATTCAGTACAAAGTCTGATGTACAAAATTGGAAAAAATCATGACTTGTGTCAAAGGGAATGTGAGAGAAGTGGTTCATTAATTCACAGCTCCTTAAATAAAAAAGAAAACATTTATCTAGTTTTTCCCTTTTTTTGCTCACATCATCTCTATTCATGCCAACCCCTCAGTCAAGGCCTAAAAACCACCACTAAAGGAAATCTGAAGTCTAGTTTTTGAGGAAAATCTAGAATATATGATTAAACTAAACGCATAAACTGAGCATATGGAATGTGTGATCCATGCTGTGTGTTGCCAAAAAAATAGAATATCAGAAAATTATATTAAGGACCCACATTGCAGTAAGTACAAGCTCTAATTGTGCTGTCTCCTATGATACATCTTTTTCCAAATCCTGAGCCTCCCTGGAAAAAAGGGAGGGAAGGAAGAAGTAAGCATGAGTCAATATATATATCTTTAAAAAGCAAAAAAAAGAAACATTAAAAATTAACAGCACTGATACCAGTTGGTTAAATATAACTCACCTTTAAAGGTTAAAAGCACTTCACTGGGATTTTGCTTGCCATTAGCCTGTTGGGCATCAGATTTTATCAGCAATGATGCCCAAGGTGTTTTCCTTTAAGTCCAGCATGAGTTGGGAGGAGAACAGAAACTGGTTCGTGGACAACTCTCTTCAAGAGGGCGGTGGCTTTAATTTCAAAGGAGGAGGTAGCTGTGTTGAATGATTAATTTAGACTCTGTTTCACTTCTACCTTGGCCAAGTAGCTACATTATGTTTCCAATATTATTGTTCTTTTTTAATTAAATTGCAGCAAAGCGGCTGGTGGATTGCTTGCTTTATTAATTGCAGCCAGGAATCTTGTAGCACCTTAAACCTAGTGTGGAGCTAGCTTTTGTGGCCTTGAATCCCCTTTGCCAGATTCATGAAGTGCTGTCTTCAGCTGACACCGCATATAGACACAGATATGCAGGGAGGGGATATTAACCGTGGGTTCAAATGCTACGAAATGCAAAAGGTACACTTTTAAATTTTAAACGAGTGTAAAAATTAGCACAGTGACCATTCACGCCGACAGCAGAGTCATCTTCGCGCCACGAAGCTAACGAATAGTTCAGCGAGGCAGGAAACCATTGTCCTTATGCCTCTCCAAATGGATACAATCAAATGTTCTAATAAGTTACAATTTAGCAGTTTCTCTTTGCAACTCCTTTGTAGGAGATTTGTAACCTTGGGATCAACACGGGTAGATCCAAATGCTCCCCTGCTGCTTTCTGAATGTTGCCCTTGCCAATGTCAATTTTGTGTTCATTAGGGTTTTTTTCTTGCCCTGTGTGGAACGCAGAACGACATTGCTGGAGGGGGACAGCATAGACACTGGAAGAGGACTAGGCAACCTCCAATGAGTGGCTCTCAAGCCTTTTGGCATCCATTCAGGAGAGCCACATAGTCCACTCCCTATTGCACTTAAGCTGCGCGTTTGTCACTGATGCACGTAAATGCTGGACTGCGAAGAGGAAGACAGATACTCATAGACCAAGCTGGTGGAGTGGAAAAGCAAACAACGCTCATTTCAAGTCTCTCCCCAGCTGTGAACTCACAAGAAGAAGAAGAAGAAGAAGAAGAAGAGGAGGAGGAGGAGGAGGAGTTTGGATTTGATATCCCGCTTTCTCACTACCCGAAGGAGTCTCAAAGTGGCTCACATTCTCCTTTCCCTTCCCTTCCTCCCCCACAACAAACACTCTGTGAGGTGAGTGGGGCTGAGAGACTTCAAAGAAGTGTGACTAGCCCAAGGTCACCCAGCAGCTGCATGTGGAGGAGCGGAGACGTGAACCCGGTTTACCAGATTACGAGTCCACCGCTCTTAACCACTACACCACACTGACCCTAGATGGACTTCAACAACACTGTATTCTCATCCTTATCCCCAGCCCATGCAATAGGGGACTAATACCGACTTGCCTTACAGAGTCATTGGAAAAACAATGATTTATTAATATAATGAAATGTTGTACAGCCCCCTTCAACAAAGGACTCTGTGTACCTTATTTGGCTCTCTCTCTCCCTCCCCATTTTCTCCTCGTAATGACCCCATGAGGAGATCTCAACTGGGAGAGAATGACTGACCCATGATTCATGGCTGAGCAAGGATTTGAACTCAAGTCTTCCTGGTTCCCATCTAGCACACTGACTTCAGTCTCACTGGCTCCCGTGTAACATGGGAAATACCTTGTACACTCTTCCGTGCAACATAACTGCTGAGTCCTCTCTTAAAAGCTTTGAATTTCGACTGATTTCAGTTTATACACATTCCTGTACAAACCCGTGTATTTTTTTTGCATGTATCTGTGTTCATTATCTATACTCTGCTTTCCTATGGCGAAACATTCTCAAGGCAGCTGACAACCCCAAGGTTGCAAGTTTGATCCCCGTTAGGGACAACTGCACAGCCCTATTTAATCTCAGGGTCCCTTCCAACTCTAGGATTCCATGAAAATTATATCAAATCGCATGCTTGCACCTTGACATAATTCCCAACACGCACGCCGTGTTTTGTCCTAAAGGGCCAGTCCTCGCATTCAGTGATTCAACACACCTGGACTCTATTGATTGCAAATGGGCCACACCCAATCATATCAACAAGCTGTTTCGTTTCCGCAGTTAATGCAGTTTCCAAAGGTAATAGCCAAAATAAATACTCTCAGGGCCCATATTGCCAAACGCAGTGATTGTATCTTTACAGCTGTAACCACTCCCTCGTTTGGAGACAGTGTCAGCTGATAACCTGTCCCACGTTCAGGTTATTTTAAATAATTAGAACAAAAAATGAAATGAAATAACACAGCAATGTGCAGACATATGCCTGCAGCCGAATTAGGTGTCTCAGTCCCTGGTGTCTACATGCCAGCCAGGTTACTTACAAGTTGCATTTTATCAAGGTTGTGCTAAAATAAAACATAATTTGACATTCTGCACAGAGGCTACTCACATTCTGTACAAGAAAATCCCAATCAAAAGCTTATTATTGTATTTTAATGCTTTGTTGAAAGCCGCCCAGAGTGGCTGGGGAAACCCAGCCAGATGGGCGGGGTATAAATAATAAATTATTATTATTATTATTATTATTATTATTATTATTTCTGTAAATAATGATGAGGGTGAGGATGATAATTTATTTATATCCCGCCCAAACAAAAGTATGTAAATCAAGCAAATGTATTAAATTTCTCTTATTTTGCATCATTCCTACGCCATGTTTCTATTTTCAATAATTTATTCTGGGTTTGCTATTTCTGGGAAAGGGCGACTTGAGATTTCAGCAGACATCGCCCAATGGCCCCAATACGCCTTCAAGCACCTTCATGATGTAAAGGGCTAGAAACATGCTTGGTTTTTAAAAAATCAGAAAGCCGAATTCTGTACATGATACTGCAGTCTCTAGGCTTGCAGCATTGACAGGCCTTTGCTCTTGTAATATACTAGAGCAGCGGATCCCAATTTTTTTTCACCACAGACCACTTGAAAATTGCTGATGGTCTTAAAGACCACTTTAGTTATTTTTCTGCCTGCTGTAGCAACTGTAATGCACTGTGCTGGATGATTCTGAATTGTCCTTTTATTGCTTATTTTATTTCCTCTATTGCAATTTTATTGTGTTACCATTTGCATTCCACAGACTTCAAACTGCAATACAATAACATTTCATATAAGAAGTAAAAGGGGCAATAAAAGTACAATTAGAAATCAGGATGAATATTTAACGCAAACATGCTGCGGACCACCGAAAAGAAGCTCACATAGCGCTGGTGGCCCATGAATTATAGCTCAGGAACATAACAGGGGATTGTTATCTACATTTGAGAAAAGGAGGAAAGAACTCAGCTGGTAGAGCGCGAGGCTCTTAATCTCAGGGTGGTGGGTTTGAGCCCCACGTTGGGCAAAATATTCCTTTGTTGCAGGGGCTTGGAAACGTCCTGGGAGCCAATGGAGGTCTCTCAGAACCTCCTCTGTTAGTGGAAGTGCAACCCTATCCAGTTCTGGCAACTGAGCAATTTCTTGGATGTACACTAGTGGCCAAAATTGTGGAAAACTTTTGGGAAAAGTGTATTTCTGAGGTTTGATGGCTCATAACACCACTTTTTTTTTCCCAGCATAAAATTATATATCATTAGAAAGCTACTGCAGATCAACCTAAGCAAGTTGTGCTTCCTTTTCTGGTTATTTTGCTATAACTTTTGATAGAATACATATAATAGAACAAACTTTGTTGCATTACGTTCTTCATTAAATTATCTTTCCATTGATAATCATGATTATGGTGTTATGGGCCATCAAACTAGCGCAGCGTCTCCCTTCCACCAGGTGAGCTACTTCAGAACAGTGGTCCCTCCCTGCTTTACCTGGAGATGCTGGGGATGGACCTGGGATCTTCTGCATTCAATGCAGATACTTTGCCATGGGCCTACGGCCAGGTCCTTGCAGAGCCAGGCAGAGGCCCGGGCCAGGTAGATAATGTGGCCCCTTTTTTTTTTAACCCTGGGGATCTCCGATAACGTAGTTTTTTTTATAATGTATTATAATTTTAAATACATTTTACAATAACTACATTATTCATTTTAAAATGTATTATACAATTTTTAATACCGGTAGTTCAAAAATGTATTTAAAAATCTATTTTTAAGTAGACAACTTTGACTATTATTTATTATCTTCTTGTTCTACTCTTAAAAAAGATGCATGCTTGTGAGAAAGCCACTTGCTCGTAAGCCACTATTTCTTTAAAAAACATGGTTTCCACCAAATTTTATCCTCATTGAGCTACCGGTATATGTACTCCTCGGGTGTAAGTAATATTCCTGGCCTAGTCAACAAAATTTTAAACAAATGGCCACATCTTCATCAATTTTTCATCATTTTCAAAAAAAAATTAGCGATAAGAAAGCCAACACACTTATCTTTAAGTTAAAGGTAAAGGGACCCCTGACCATTAGGTCCAGTCGTGACCGACTCTGGGGTTGCAGCGCTCATCTCACTTTATTGGCCGAGGGAGCCGGCGTACAGCTTCCAGGTCATGTAGCCAGCATGACTAAGCCACTTCTGGCGAACCAGAGCAGCGCACGGAAATACCGTTTACCTTCTTGCTGGAGCGGTACCTATTTATCTACTTGCACTTTGACATGCTTTCGAACTGCTAGGTTGGCAGGAGCAGGGACCGAGCAACAGGAGCTCACCCCGTTGCGGGGATTCGAACCACCGACCTTCTGACCAGGAAGCCCTAGGCTCTGTGGTTTAACCCACAGCGCCACCCGCGTCCCCATCTTTAAGTTACGCGTGGTTTAAATTTTTGGCAAACAAGATTTCAAACAAAAACTCACCAACTTTTAACAGCATGAAAAACATGGCCCACCATCACAAACACTTGACTTGACTAAGACCTTACTTGCTTACCGAGGGCGTGTTCACAATCCCTCACCTCTCCAACACGACCAGGTGAGCGATTGTGAATATGGTGACTGAGGCCCCCTTTGGAATTGGAGGCCTGGGCCAAGTGGCCCATATGGCTCACCCTCTGTCTGGGGCTGCCTACGGCTCTTCTTCAGTTGAACTTTCTATGTAGAAAATGTGCATAGCATCAGGCTGCTGATGGTGGTGGTGTGTTTTTTCCTTGTTGCATGAGAAGCATATGGTAGGAAAAGATCCTTAACAGCCATACAGTGCCTCTCTGCAAACCAATGTTCTTGTATTTCATAATTTCTAAGGGCTGTTTCATAAATTACAAAAAAGTGAGAGAGTGTGAGTCATCTGAATGCAAGGTTTTCATTCACCTATGGATTACGCAGCTTTCAAATTTTTGTCACTTGAATATAATTCCCACCACATTTTGTTGGTGGTGGTGGGAATTAACCCAATATAAACAGATCCAATTATATTTTAATCTTCTACCAGCCCTCAGCTTAGCCACCAAATGTCAGAAACGTAAGCCTTTCAAGCCCTGCCGATATTCCTGAAAGAAATCGTCTGCACAAGCCTAAGCAGGTTGAGTCAAAAGCCAACCCCACCGTTTCCAGTTAGGTTTACTCCCTGGTAAAAATGGTGAAGAATTCAGCCTTAAACTTTGTCACAACTCATGAAAAATCTCAAGGTGGTGTACAACAATATGGAGAATAAAACATTAAACCCCACAAAAACAATTGAAAATAATCATTAAAATGGCTAGCTCATGGAGAAAATTTAAACAGCCGCCTAGGCTTGATGTATGGAAGTGAGAGCTGGACCATAAAGAAGGCTGACCACCGAAGAATTGATGCTTTTGAATTATGGTGCTGGAGGAGACTCTTGAGAGTCCCATGGACTGCAAGAAGATCAAACCTCTCCATTCTGAAGGAAATCAGCCCTGAGTGCTCGCTGGAAGGACAGATCCTGAAGCTGAGGCTCCAATACTTTGGCCACCTCCTGAGAAGAGAAGACTCCCTGGAAAAGACCCTGATGTTGGGAAAGATGGAGGGTACAAGGAGAAGGGGACGACAGAGGATGAGATGGTGGGACAGTGTTCTCGAAGCTACCAACATGAGTCTGACCAAACTGCGGGAGGCAGGGGAAGACAGGAGTGCCTGGCATGCTCTGGTCCATGGGGTCACGAAGAGTCGGACACGACTAAAAAACAACAAGGCTTGTTGGCATAAAATAGTCTTCAAGAGATAGCTGTAGTGGTTGCCTGCCAAATTTCTGCTGGAAGAGTGTTCCACAGCGATGCTAAGTGCTTAGCTTACAGTTGAAGCAAGCCCGGCCTCCATAACATAGGGAACAACTAACTGCTCCTCTGGGTCATTTTATTGATCCAGCTGGGGTTTAACGTCTCAGTTGTTAAGCTATCCCAGACTCAAGTTGTTAAGAGCTTTGTATATTACCACAATACGATACCTCATCTGAATATGGGAGAGGGGAGGAGAAGGAGGAGATGTCAAGACTTTAGGAGGTGAATGATAATTCATTCTGGTTTTTTAGCAGGAAATTGAACTGATGTTGCCTCAAAGCAGGTGTTACCCCACACTTCCTGGTGCTTTTCCCCTGTCCCTTTCCTTATCCCCAAAAGTCCAATATTTGGGGAAACAGCGACAGCATGGAAGTGCCCTGGGTGAAAATTGGGACTGTGTATAATCTCTCAGATTCAAAGGTTGTGGCAGAATTGGTGCTGTGTTATCCATTTAGTTGTGTGTACAACAACTAGCCACAAAAGTGGCCATTCACAGCTAGTCTCCCAAGGAGCCCCATATTTTGTTTGATTACCTTGCTAGTTCCTTTGTTTTTATGCAAGTTTCCGTAAAGGAAAGCCTTTATGAAGAGCTACTCTTAACTTGAAGACAGGAGTGCCTGGTGTGCTCTGGTCCATAGGGTCACGAAGAGTCGGACACGACTAAACGACTAAACAACAACAACAAAACAACTCTTAACTTGCACACAGGAATCACAGGAATCTCTTCCCAAATGTTTTCGGTAACCTGTTGCTTAGTAAATGGATCTTTGGATTTAATGCAGTTAGAAAGGGACTGTAATTTAATTGAAGTCGAGATGCCTGGGCTTGTTTTAATTTCTACCCAGTGTTACTTGGGATTCAGGTGATACGGTTTCTTTGTGTGCCCAGGCAAATGTTTTGATACGAATGCCAACTTTAATCACAGGTAAATGCAAAAGGCGCTCAGATGAAATTCTCATTTTAAAGGGTTTACTGTATTCACAGCTCATCTGTGATAAAAGCTTATTCTTACAACTTGGGGCACTTCCAGATTGTTGCTGTCTTGCGGGTGGGATTCAAGGACTTGCTGCCAAATCTGTGAATGCTTTAGTTGAGATTCCTGCAATGCAGGGGGTTGGACTAGATGACCCTCAGGGTCCCTTCCAACTCTACAATTCTATAATTTTATGAATTCAGGTTGTGCAGCTGAAAGTGGATCTGGCACTCTCATGCAACAGACTCACTCCGCCACACAAACCTGGACTTTTTTTTGCGATATGAAAAGTTACTATTAACTTTAAAAGAAAAAAAACTGCTGTCTGTATGTATGTGCTTAAAGTTAACAAGGCTCTCAGATCAACCTCAATATCTATGAAGACTGGAGAATTTCATTTATAAAAGCCCACTTTTAATCTTTCAGACCTATCAGGCTTTCGGTACAAAAACTTGCTAATGCAGGAACAAAAATAAAAGACATTCTCCGGACCAACCAGAACATGGGAAGCTCCATTAAATTAATTAATTCAGAATGTATAATTGGCTTTTTTAAATTTGGATATGATGTGGCAAGATTTGATATGTTATTAATTGGAATGTTATTAATGAAAAATTAATAAAAATTATTTTTTTAATAAAAAAACACATGCTAATGAAATCTGCTACCTAGAATCTCTTCAGCTCTTCTCTTTGAATATTGTCCCCAGATTTCTGTTTCTTTCAAAATAAAGCATTGAAAGGGTCCTTTTTATCCTATGTGGTGATCTTGTAGTAAGGTTAAAGCTTACTGGGAAATGGTATAGAATGAATTGGAAAATATGTTTAAAATAATGTTTGTTAAAAAACCCAGAAACTTTCCTACTGGGAATTATAGGGACAGAACTACCCAAACTGTATAGAAATTTATTTTCATGTACAAGAATGTTACTTGCCCAAAAATGGAAAGAGGAAGTCTCAGCAAAAGAAGAATAGATACAAAAACTTATGGAATATACAGAAATGGTGAAACTTACCCGAAAAATAAGAAGAAGTGTGCATGCACACGAAAGCTCATACCAAGAACAAACATAGTTGGTCTTTAAGGTGCTACTGGAAGGAATGTTTTTATTTTTTATTTTGTTCCGAAAAATAAGAAATCAAGATAATAATCTTTTTATAAAAGAATGGAAATGGTTTATGGAATATTTACAAATAAACTGTAAACAGATAAGAACATTGGCAAGATTATTGTAATAACCTGCAGTTTTATAAGAGTATATATTTAAAACAGATCCAGAATTGAGTAAATTAAGTTAATTTGGAATATACCAAATTAATTTAAGGAACCACAGAAAGAGGGAGAAGGAAGTCGAGTTTTAAAAAGTTAAAATGATTGTAAAATTACTGAAATGTATAACATTTAAAATCATAAATAATAATAAAAAATAAAGCATTGAAAGGGTTATTTTTGGCTGATAGTAATTTCAGCAAACATCCCTTGCCTGCTTTGCAGAGCTTTGGTTGAAATGGAGAAGCTGCATTCTCCAGAAGCTCATCTAATAATGCTTATAATGGAAATTGATCCAAACTTGGGACCAACTGGGTTTTGTAGCGAGATAAAGCAAAAGTAGCCACCTTAGAGCATCACCCTTAGGATGATGGGTGAGGAAATCATCATCATCACCATCATCATCGCTTCAAGACCTGCTTCTCAGGATGCCTACAGACCCTTGTGATGGGCTATTGTTTTGGAGATCTTGCTGGGGCTGTTAATTTTGTTGTCATTGATATTAATTTTGTATCTTTATTAGGGTTTGTATCTTTATTATATTATTATGACTTACATGAGGATTGAGACAATTCCCTGGAAGTCTCATTTCAGTCAGCTGAGCCAGAGTTCACACAGTCAATTTCAATGAATGTTTCTAAGATCGAAACAAAATAAAAAAATCCCTTCCAGTAGCACCTTAGAGACCAACTAAGTTTGTTCTTGGTATGAGCTTTCGTGTGCATGCACAGTTCTTCAGATACAATGGACTTCCATTTCATGCGGCTCAATGTGGTGCCTTCCATAGTTCCAGTTACAGGTAGGTAGCCATGTTGGTCTGCCGTAGTCGAAACAAAATAAAAAAAATCCTTCCAGTAGCACCTTAAAGGTAAAGGGACCCCTGACCATTAGGTCCAGTCGCGGACGACTCTGGGGTTGCGGCGCTCATCTCGCTTTATTAGCCGAGGGAGCTGGCATACAGCTTCCAGGTCATGTGGCCAGCATGGCAAAGCCACTTCTGGCAAACCAGAGCAGCGCACAGAAATGCTGTTTACCTTCCCGCCAGAACGGTACCTATTTATCTACTTGCACTTTGACGAGCTTTCGAACTGCTAGGTTGGCAGGAGCTGGGACCGAGCAATGGGAGCTCACCCCGTCGCGGGGATTCGAGCCGCCGACCTTCTGATCAGCAAGCCCTAGGCTGTGTGGTTTAACCCACAGCGCCACCAGGGTCCCAGTAGCACCTTAGAGACCTACTAAGTTTGTTAATGGTATAAGCTTTTGTGTGCATCTAGTATCTGAAGAAGTGTGCATGCACACGAAAGCTCATACTAAGAACAAACTTAGTTGGTCTCTAACGTGCTACTGGAAGGAGTTTTTTTTATTTTGTTCTGACTACGGCAGACCAACACGGCTACCTACCTGTAACTGTTTCTAAGATTGCAGCCTTCATTTTGATATCACAGGTTTATTTTACTTGGGGTACGTTGAACAGTGGTGTGTGTGTGTGTGTGTGTGTGTGTGTGTGTGCAGTCATCCTTGAGTGTCCTAACACATTATCCAAACCGGGATCTGAGTTTGCACATCCTTTTAATTGGTGTTATTTCAGGCTTTAAGAGAACAAACCATACATTCTGCCTGTTTCATTCGGGAAGGAATAGATCAATACGGTCCCTCTCATTAGCTCAATTTAAAAAGGGGGGGGGAGAGAGTTGCCAGTGTTGAGCCATTACGTCCACATTAAATCCTGAAGGGAAAAGATCAGGTGTCTTTCTTTTATGGCCACATAACAAAAAAGTTGGGGGGGGGGAGTACAGACAGGCTTGCTTTATGTAGCAATGTCTTTTGTGCAAACTCTGTGTGAGCAATTGTACAAGGTGAGGTCTTTGGGTGAAACAGGATAGTGCCTTGAAATTCAAAGCAAAAATACAGAGCCACTGTCGCTTGGCACCGTAATTAAAGGAGTCTCTCTGCTCAAGAGGAAAGCTGGCCTTTCAGCAACCCAATCTCCCGCATGGTAGTTTTGGAGATATTTCTGGTACCCTAAACTGTGGCCGATCAGCAAGATTGTAATTTAGGTCACGTCTACCTGCACTACCGATTTGATCTAGTTTCGCACTGGTTTAAGAAGAGGAGCTTGCTGGAGGCAGACAAGAGGGAGAGGAGGGAGAGATTTCCAGAGGATTGAAGGTGGCGCGAAAGAATCACCACCGCCTGTCTGCAATACACATGCCTTTTTCCCACTCAGTTGCCATCTTTGATCAAAGAAATGTCACAGGTTGATGTGGTCCTTGAAACCTATCTAACCAGAGATTATAGCAGCAGAGCAGGACAAAAGAAATCAGTATGTGTGGACCCCACAACAACGACTCTGTTAAACTGCCTTCCATTCTCAGGGAAGGTAAGTATTGTCTGCCTCCTCCTCTATGGCCATCAAAACCAGTTTCCAACTAGTGTCCTTCAGCCATCGCTGCAGATGCAAACTATAAGATTTATCCTGTAAAATGTGATAAACCTGATAAACCCAACCAAGCAGTATATAAATTTTGTGAAGTAAATAATAATAATAATAATAATAATAATAATAATAATAATAATAATAATAATTTATTTATATGCCACCCATCTGGTTGGGTTTCCCCAGCCACTCTGGGAGGCTTCCAACAAAATATTAAAAATACAACAAAGCATCAAACATTAAAAACTTCCCTAAACAGTGCTGCCTTCAGATGTCTTCTAAAATAAACAAAATGCCACCACAATGAAATAGAACAGACGATGTAAAAGTATTCAGGTGGCCATGTATTACTGAGTCTCCATCTGCAGTGATGAAGGCAATGTAACAAACCGATACCACGATACATATTGAAGAGCCAGCAAATGCAAAATTTCAACCATATCTTGAGTTGTGTGGGGAGAGAAAGTTGATCCCTAAATATCAATTTACCCACACTTGATTAACCCATAAACCTGGCTAAAACAAAATAAAATAAAAAAATTCCTTCCAGTAGCACCTTAGAGACCAACTAAGTTTGTTCTTGGTATGAGCTTTCGTGGGCATGCACACTTCTTCAGATACACTGAAACAGAAGTCACCAGACCCTTATATATGAACCTGGCTGTGATAATAAGAATCAGAAATTAAAGAATCGTTCTACATTGTCACATGTAGGACATTGCAACTATTTATCTACAATAATTACCTTTAAAAATATTTGAGGTGTAGACTATTTTGCTGTTACAGTATATTTATTGCCTGATTTCAAGGACTCTAAAGGTTAAGGTTCATTCATCTTTAAATACATCTTTTGTAAATTGTACATGCTCAATCACTGTATGCTTTTCCTCAGTGGGAATCATACATTTTCAGAAGCAAGATTCAAGCTTTAATTGCACCCAATGAACGGATGAGTCTGTTCATTTTGGTTTCTCTCAGTTTCTCATGTTTCTAGTCTCAGTTCTCCACATTTCCACATAAGTCTGTTTTCGTAAAGACCTCATGAGAGCATTTTAGTGCAAATTTCTCTTAATACCCCTTACTCCAGCTCTGGAAGTGGAAATCTTCACTGGCTTCCATGAATCATAGAACTGTATAGTTGGAAGGGACTATGAGGGTCATCTAGTCCAACCCTCTGCAGCGCAGGAATCTTTTGCCCATACTAGGAGATAGCAAGGAGATGGCAAATGATGATGGAATGTGCTTAAAAAGCTTTTAAAGGGAGAGCTTCCCAATGCTTTTTTTAAAATGTAAGCTATTAATATAGATACAGAATTTGGAATGTAGGGATATAGATATATAGATACTTCTGAAGATACTATATTCAGAAACCCTGACTAAGAGGAGCTCAGTTTTGTACCACTTCCTCTGGGACGAATTAGTTTCATGCAGGGGTGGTTGCTGATTACATTACAAGCAAGTCTACAGTTATCCCTTTGTGACGCTCTCACACATGACATTTAAAAATAACATAGTCCAGCTGCTCTCACACCATTTGCGCATGTTGTTGATAATGATACAGGACAGAAACCTGAATAGTTGCATTTTAAAGGGGCTTTGCAGTTGAGAAAATGCAGGCACTACGTTCAACTTCCAGGCTCGGCAAAAGCAAATTAACCAACCATCACCTGCGTAGACCAGAAAGGTTCCAACAGGAAAATAGCCACATGTATTTATCTACGTGCGGTGCAGTCCCACAACTGCACGTATAATTATCAGCTGCCCCTCCAACGGCTGCTGTTTGAATTTTTTCTCATGTGTACATTAAGAGCAAAGGCACATGCAACTTTACACCGGAGGTGCCCCGCGGTGTTCAAGTGCATGCATTTACATGCATAAGCACTCAGCTCAAGACGCATCTGGTTCCTTTCAAAAATTTCATGTCTAGGGAGGTGCTAGCAACATTTTGAGGGGCCTTCCCAAAGATCTTTCCCCAAAGCTAAGTCAAAGCCCCAAGCCTGGCAAATAGACACATGTGGTCTTTTAGACCATGGGTAGGCAAACTAAGGCCCGGGGGCCAGATCTGGCCCAATCGCCTTCTAAATCCGGCCCGCAGACGATCTGGGAATCAGTGTGTTTTTACCAGTACATGAGTAGAATGTGTCCTTTTATTTAAAATGCATCTCTGAGTTATTTGTGGGGCATAGGAATTTGTCCATTTTTTTCTTCAAAATATAGTCTGGGCCCCCACAAGGTCTGAGGGACAGTGGACCAGCCCCCTGATAAAGTCATTTTTTCATGCCTGCAATACGGGCAGGGCAGGCGGAGGGTGGAAACCCCCTACTCTCCATCCCAATCTAGATCAGACCCTTTGCATTGCCTGTTTGTGGAAGAAAATTCTGACACTCAAGAGTAAACCAGGTGATCAAAGTAAATCTGTATAGTTTGACCCTCATCCTCTTGCCTGAAGGGAAATTACGTGGAGCTAAATGGAGCCTAGCCGTTTCTCCTGGGCATGAAAACCGAGGTGCAAGGAACAGCCATACAGGTCAGGAAAAGCACCAGGAGAGGTCACTTCTATGTCTCAATGACAGACTCCTACCTAGACAGAGAAAGAAC
This sequence comes from Darevskia mixta, assembly GCA_034641385.1. NCBI lineage: Eukaryota > Metazoa > Chordata > Lepidosauria > Squamata > Lacertidae > Darevskia > Darevskia mixta. The sequence continues at coordinate 24,264,520 of JAWWNH010000017.1, forward strand.
AGTTCAATTGTGCACCAGTAAAATGTGCACCACAGAGCCTAGGGCTTGCCGATCAGAAGGTTGGCGGTTCGAATCCCCCGTTGCTCGGTCCCTGCTCCTGCCAACCTAGCAGTTCGAAAACACATCAAAAGTGCAAGTAGATAAATAGGTACCGCTCCGGCAGGAAGGTAAACGGCGTTTCTGTGCGCTGCTCTGGTTCGCCAGAAGCGGCTTTGTCATGCTGGCCACATGACCCGGAAGCTGTACGCCGGCTCCCTCGGCCAGTAAAGCGAGATGAGCGCCACAATCCCAGAGTCGTTCGCAACTGGACCTAACGGTCAGGGGTCCCTTTACCTTTACCTAATATCCATTTTTATCCCTGATTGGGCAGCCTGAATGCAACTTTCACCCCTCCATGAGCAGAACAGAAGGATATACCAACTTGGCATCATAAGATCCAGGACACACAAAAGAACATAAGAGGAAAGATGCATAGCAGACTCTGCCCTTACCTTTGTGCTGTCTTGGTCGTGCCTCCAGCTTCAAGTGAGCCTTATCAACACAACTGCATGTACACGGCCCTTCCTTCCTCTCCCCTGCTCCCTAGCTATCAAAGTGCTTTAAGAAGACAAGTTCAGGTGAGTTGAGTAAATTTTAAATGTCAAGGAACTGGATCCTCCCAGGGAGAAAAGTTATGGGGTTCCCCCCCCCTTGCGGGACACGCAATCATTACTCAGCCCAAGTCATTGTCATCCCACCCCCATTGGCAATCAATTTTGTGTTCTCTTTCTTACTAATCCCATTTTGTAGTTATTCTAAGCTAATTGGGGCAAGGTATAGAAATGGATGAGGGGAAAACCCAACCCTGCGGGCATTACTTTCCTTCCCTCTTTCTTCCCCCATTTCTCTCCCCTCACCCAACTTTCCGTCCATAGAAATATCTACATAGGTAGAGCACAATGCAAAATACCACCTGAAGTGACTCATATCCTGGGTTTGCTGGGCACACCTCGCTTTACACCCACAGTCACGTTAATAATGTCAAATTCTGTGACAGGTTCCGAGCCGTTTACACTTGAGAAGAAATCGGGGTGTTCTGTGCTACTGTGTAAATAGGTCAAGTGTTCTGAGAGAGGTAGAGGGATTTTGTGTGTCAGTTTTCACCAAGTCCATTTTCCTTTCCAGTTTAAAGTACTTCCTCCACAGAACCTTTGAGGTTCTTTTTCTTATATTATCTTTTCTTTTTTTAAGGAAAAGACAGGTCCTAGATATCATTACAAGGATTTGCTCACATACCATGGGAGTGGTTCTACTGAGCTCATGAGCACTGTGTGCAGGATTTAGCATTTAGGTTTCACACCAAACATAACTGAGACCATATAACACCAGTCCTGAAAGACCTACATTGGTTCCCAGTATGTTTCCGAGCACAATTCAAAGTGTTGGTGTTGACCTTGAAAGCCCTAAATGGCCTCGGCCCAGTAGACCTGAAGGAGCGTCTCCACCCCCATCGTTCAGCCCGGACACTGAGGTCCAGCTCCGAGGGCCTTCTGGCGGTTCCCTCAATGTGAGAAGTGAGGTTACAGGGAACCAGGCAGAGGGCCTTCTCGGTGGTGGTGCCCTCCCTATGGAACACCCTCCCAGCAGATGTCAAGGAAATAAACAAATATCTGATGTTTAGAAGACATCTGAAGGCAGCCCTGTTTAGGGAAGTTTTTTTTTTATGTCTGATGTATTTATTGTGTTTTTAATATTCTTTTGGGAGTCACCCAGAGTGGCTGGGGAAACCCAGCTGGATGGGCGGGGTATAAATAATAAAATAATAATAATAATAATAATAATAATAATAATAATAATAATAATAATAATTTCAATATTTAGGCAAGCATGGGACACCTTTGGTCATCCAGGTTTTGCTGAACCATGACCCCCGTCATCCCTGACCATTGATCATGCTGGCTGAGTTGTAGATCAGCCTGAATGAAAGAGAAGTAACCGCTCTTAGTTTGAAACCTGTCTCCCAAATGGGGGGGAAACTGGACAACAGTTTCTGATAACGACTATCTTTCTAATTTGGGGAGCCCGGCTTTTATAGACAATTGATTGCTATTTATATGCTGTTATTTTGAGACCTTAATTCATACCGAACCTCTAAAAAGAAGGTGCAAACCTCAGTCTACCGTCTAGACTTCCAAAATGATCTGTGGCTGAAGAAAATTGCATAAATATAAGATCTTAGATAGTAATTATTCTCTTTTTCCCTTTCCTTGGTCAGAAAGGAGTTTCAGGATGGCAATTCTGATAAGTTATACTCACTGTCTTTTATAATAACAGCAACTCAAGGGCTGTGGGATTTAATGCTATGGTAAGTCACAAAGTGTGGGGATGGCCTCAAGTTACATAAATAAACAGGAAAAGTGAGGGATGTTCATGAGTTTTCTCAGGTCCCATTTAGAAAGGGCTTTCCCTCCTAAAGATGTAGTTGTGGCTTGCGCAGGTAAAAGAGCACAAAAATGAGTATTTATGGCATATTGGACATTTAATGGAAAGGTGAGGTGCGAATGTTTTTTCTCCTACAGAGAAGCAGCTCAAGGCATTTTGCAGCCTGAGGCAGAGAAGCAAAGCCAGCCAGGTTTTGGGGGCACTTGGGGCAGAAAATCCCACAAGCAGTAAAATATACATCAAGTAAAGAATCAACGGTCAAACTCAGGATACAGAAGTTTTCTATGTTTCCTGGCAACCCAAATGTGCTGCCTGTGGTGGCTGGCCACACACACACACACACACACACTTGCTATTCGTCTGTGCTGCTGGAACTCACTGAGTAATTTATTTGTACCTCCAGACGGTTTATTCCGCAACCATACGAAAAGCAGATCCTTAAGATAGTTGTTACTACATAGCACCGTAATGTTGGCCCTAGGAGTAGAAAAGTGTTATCACCATACTAACCATGATTCCCATCTCCCCATTACATCTTATTAGGGACGCGGGTGGCACTGTGGTCTAAACCCCTGAGCCTATTGGGCTTGCTGATCGGAAGGTTGGCAGTTCGAATCCCCGTGACAGGGTGAGCTCCCGTTGCTCTGTCGCAGCTCCTGCCAACCTAGCAGTTCGAAAGCACACCAGTGCAAGGAGATAAACAGGTACCGCTGTGGCAGAAAGGTAAACAGCGTTTCCGTGCGCTCTGGTTTCCATCATGGTGTCCCGTTGCGCCAGAAGCGGTTTAGTCCTGCTAGCCACATGACCCAGAAAGCTGTCTGCGGAAAACACCGTCTCCCTCGGCCTGAAAGCGAGATGAGCGTCCCAACCCCATAGTCTAATTCAACTGGATGTAACTAACCTTTATGGGGTCCTTTACCTTTTACCTACACCCTATTATTCCCTAATGTTCATTATGCCCTTTTGAAAGCAGCAATATAGTTCTGCCCCAACTGGGTGAAGCATTCTACTTTGCATCTCTACCCCCTCATTCTTCTGTATGAGTAGATCAGACCTAAATCTGCTTGGGATATTGGAGAACCCATAATGATATTTCTCTACATGCCAAGAGGTTTGTTTGTTTGTTTGTTTTTAAAGAGCAAGAGAAGAATTCAAATGTGTTGTGCCACCCCACAAACACTCTGAAATGGTACAGTCCTGGGAAGTCTTCCCTTCCCTAATTAGTGTGTGTGTGTGTGTGTAGATTTGACTAACAAATTGAAAGGCACAAACCCTCTCCCTTCTTCCTCTCTGCCTGCGCCAAGTACAGGAGATACACCATCATATAAATCTCTCATCCTCTGAAATGCTTTTCAAGTCTTCACATTTGATGGGTGTTGTCATTTTATTCCGAACACTGTGAGCCTTAAGAGTTTGTATTAATTGTCTGAAAGGTAATGAGTGTGCTGTTGTACTGTTGGCACGACAGCTGACGAGGGAGACTTCATCAAGAAGGGTTGAGTCATTTTTTTGGGAGGGGGGAGTAGATTTGCATTGAGTAATTAACTAGTCTTTGACCCACTTTCTGATCTCTTAAGTGCTGGCGCTTGGCTGCATGGAGGTGAAAAAACAGAGAGATAAGGAAACAGCCCCCACAGCGTGAGTAGGATTCCAAAAAAAGAGAACAGCAGCTTCTTTCTAAAAATGAAAAGGAAATTGTTTTGTTCAGTTTTGTCTCTGATGTTTTTTATCTGTTTTATATTCGTTTTATGGTTTTCTTTTGCAGGCCATCTTGGAAATCTAGATTAATAAAATTATTGCGGGGGGGGGGGGAGAGAGGAAATTTGCTTGTGACTGGGTGGAGAGGAAAATGTTCTTCATTACTCTTAGCATCCTGGCAGTATCCGTAGCAGGCAGGGAATACTACCCCCAAATGAGGTAGCAACAAATCGGGTCCTCCCTCACAGAGGGCACGTGTTGCGATGAGACCTGGCAACCAGACCCGTGTTGCGGGTGGGGAATCGTTTGGATAGCCACAACCCCCTATTGGTAGGTCCCTCAATGCTGGGAGCAATCTGGCCAATGGGACGCAAGGAAAGGGAATCGAGGGGCCTATTTAAGCCCATGCATGTGACCCTGAGCTTCCTCTTTTGAGCCTGTGCATCGGAACACCCGCCCACCTCTCCCTATATTTAGGGCTTGCGCTTGACCCTACTATGCCGTCGTGTGTCACCTGTCGTTGGGACAGGGGCACGACAGGAATTTTCCCCATTTGGCTGATTGGCTGTTGCCACTTGGGTTTTGCCTGCCACGTAGCAAATCGTCACAACTTGTAAGGTTGTGGATAGGCTCTGGTTCATGTGATAGGGGTGGCAGAATGGTCTGGCCACTCCTATGCGAAGGGTATTCCGGTAAAGGAATCCAGGGACTCACTGGTTTGGCAAACCCTGAAAGGGGTTGTGCCCGTGCCCGAGTCTGGGGGACATCAGGGTGGCAGACTAGCGGGGTTCCCGCTTTCCGCTGTCCCTGGTGTTCACCCTTGGCTGGCCTACAATAGAGCTCTGGGACAGTGCTGCCTGCAAGGGTGCAGGGAGCTAGTCGAACCAGAGCCTATGCAGCCACTCACTTGATTGTAATCAATAAAGTTGTGGCCTAAATTCTGCCAAAAACCAAACTTAATATCTGAGTCATGTGTGAATTTATTTCTAGGGGATGGTTAAAAGGTCTAAACACGCAACCCAAGAAGGAAGAGAGTATACAGGAATGACCTAAGGGCCGGACAGCTGCTAGGGCTCATCATTATTTGTATGCATGTGTGAAGGGGAGTAGAGCATTGGAGAAGCCTGCCAAGTAATGTGTTGGGGAAGTCCTCAGATACAGGTTGCTTTCTGTCCTGCAAGTGAATTGGATTTGTATTGTGAACACACCTCCTGGCAGCAGCCGTCTTGACCCCCTGTCTTACATTCTCCACTCCACCACCAATCAAGGCAAACGCAAGCTTCTCCGCTCTTTCTTTGCAAGTGCACCAAGTCACCACTGGACTTTCACTTTTAGTCTTCATGTTGTGGTTGCTGTGTTTAACCTCCCCTTGTTTCTGCATTACAAGAATGCTGGGGTCAACAAATTAAAGATGGCGACATCTTTAATTTGGCATACTGCCAGGGCAATCTAGTCCTTTTGCACAACAAAAATGGAACAACAACAACAACAACAACAACAACAACAATGAAAGGAACATCTGTGTTAAGAAAAGTAACAGGATTTCAGCAGGAGGCTATATACCACACATGGTTCACTAAGGATGTGACCATCCCAAATGTTTTGGGGGTGCAAACTGTTGAAGAAAAGCAAGGACATTTCCTTCTCCTGAACTGCATGTTAATGCATGTATTACCTTTTTTTTTTGGTATTTTTTTATTCCAAGTAACATTTTTACAGATCAGTTTCATTTGTTGAGACATTAGTGTTACATTAGGAAGCAAAGGGGCAGAGAGGTGGAGGGGGGAAAGGCGAGTGGGGTGGGGTCGGGTGGCGATTTTTCTATTTTACTTAATATATGTGGGGGGTTTTGTGTCAGCGTCACTTGTGTAGGTTCTCTGCTATTCGCTTGTGTTCCTTTGGTGGTGAGAGAGGTTGCAGGTGGCCTAGGGTGTGGTTGTTCATTTGTGATTGGCTGTGGTGAGCTTTGTTTTCACGTGTGAGTGGGTTAGGTGGGTGTTTTGGATCAGGTTAGCCATATTGATGCATGTATTACCTTGAACCACACAAAGCCACTGTTTGTCTGGGATCTAGCCACCCCTTGCTTGTAGTCTTTGCTTGTCTAACTCCACCCCTAAAAGTGGAGCCATTTCGTTTATTCTCTCCAGACAAGATGTCTGCTGTTTCTCTTTTTATGTCTACTCATCCTGTAAATAGTTCCTGCATGAATAAAGCCTTTTAACTCCAGAAACTTTAAGTGATTGTTCCAGTCTAATTCACCCAAGCTGCAAGGTCTGCTAACACAAATAACCTTGAATGAGGGAGTGCATATGACACCCCTGATAGCATTAGGAACACATGTCATCCTGCAAGTGCATCTGGAGACACCCTAAAGCTGTTGATGGCACTACAAGCAGGATCTTTGCAGCTTAAAGCACAGGTTGTTAGAGTGATAATAGAAAATGCAAGGTGAGCTTTTGTGATCAATCAAAAGTAGCTGAGTAAACTTCAGTGTTGGAACCTCTCCTCTCCTTTTCTCTTTCTTTCTTTCTTTCTTTCTTTCTTTCTTTCTTTCTTTCTTTCATACATTATGTCCTGTTAATTTATTGGTTTTTAATCAAAACTACCATCATGCCATCTTAGACAGTGTTTTGTTTTTTGTGGTTTGGATTATGAAGGTAATAAATGTGAAGTGCTCTGCACATTTAAACATGTTGCTTAAATATTAAATATGATTATATGCAGGTAAGTGGTTTTATGATTTCTGCCTAAATGTTAAAGATGGTATCTTTCACAGGATAACAATCAGGGAAATGAGCAGGCTAGTACTATGCTTTAAAAGTACCTGGGTGTCAAAAGGCAGCGTATCTTCTGTTTGTAGTGTCTCAATATATTAACTAATGGAGAGCTACAGAGGAAGTAGAAAAAGGGAACGAAAGATGCTACAGACCTGGTCAATGATTTTATTCCTCCAACCCTGTCCCACAGCCAGAAAGCTGCGATGAGGTATTGGCCAAACTCTACAAGACACCATTCACACAATCATGTTAATGGCTGTAAAGAAGCTAAATGCCCTGATCCAGACTGAAACCCTGTTAAGGTGACCATGTACTCCTTTGCCCTCCACTGTGGTCCTGATCCAGATCCAAGGCACTTGCTCCTTACTTTTCAATCGCCTTTCCCACAATTGCCGATTCGGTGAACGGAGCCTTGTTGGGTTGGGCGAGGGTGGCCACTTACGCATTGCCCAAAATCAGAAAAGGTACCATCCTCAAAAAAGAAAAGAAAAGGGATGCAGATCTGTATACAATTTATGTATGCTCCTTATAGATATAGGTGCCAATTTAGAAATGAAGTTGGTCTAATATGAATTCAACACATCTCAATATATACAGTAGGGAAGACTGTGAGTGGGTGATTGAAGTTCTAGTTGCTAAGGGGCAGCTTCAGCAGCCCCCCTGCTCTCCTTTCATATCGTCCTTTAACCCAGACATGGACAACCCTTTGAACAGAAGACAATTTGGGAATGGCGCACTTCCCTTATAAGTTATCAGAAGAGGCTCGCTAAGGGCCACAGCGGCTGGCTGGGCTCCCCCCTGAGTAGGTGGGCAGGCGGAACAGTATAGCCCTGTGAGTCCTCCATGCCCTGCACCCACCTGGCGGCAGCAAGTGTTGGGCTGGTGGAGCGGGTTTTGTTCACCCTCCACATTCAGTGCCTGGCTCTTCCTGGTGCACGTGCGTGCGCATGCATGCGCTCTGGGCACCAGCAAAGGATGCAACACCACTGAACCACACCACCTTCCCAGCAGGTGGGTTGCTTTTGCTTACTGAAAGCTGACGGGGAGAGGATCTAGGGAGGGTGACGCAGTGCAGGAGCACCAAATTGGCTCTGCTACTGTGTTTGCACCAGGCTGACTCCCCTGCTGCCTTGCCTGTCCCCCTTGACCCTTCAGGTAAGCCACAATGACCCACTTGCTGGGAAGGTAGCTCCATACCACCTGACAAGCTGCTTCTGGCTCTGTCTTAATTCCCCTCGTACAGTGTCAGCGGCGGAGCTAGCCACTCGGGCACCCAGAGTGGCGCACATGCCATGAACCTGGGGGTGGGGTGATCAGCCGAGGGTGGGGCGATCATCACAGCAGCGATCCGCCCGGGGGTGGTTGGTGCAGTGGCGATCCACCAGGGGGGCATTCGGCGTGGCGGCGATCTGCCCAGGGGGCCAATTGGCGCAGCGGGGATCCGCTCAAGGGGTGATCGGCATGGCTGCGATCCACCCAGGGGCCAATCAACGTAGCAGCGATTCTCCCAGGGGGCCAATCAACGCAGCAGCGATTCTCCCAGGGGGCCAATCAACGCAGCAGCGATTCGCCCAGGGGGGATTTTGTCACCCCCCTCTGGGATGATACCCATGTCAGGTCACCCCCACCACCCCTCCTTCCTACGCCCCTGCACAGTGTTGGCTGAAGTTCATTGGGACGGTTGGTCGGAAGGCAGAGAGGGCAACAATAGGTGAAGCCGTCAGCCTCTGACAGGCTGAGCCAGCTGGTTCTAGTTTTGGCCCCATCTTCTTCCCTGATGAGCTCTCCAACGGAAACACAGAGGCTAAGGAGGAGAGAGCTGGCAGGCAGTGCCCCTTCCTAGACTGGATGTAAGGAAAAACCAGAGAGGTGGGGGCTGGCTGATGGCAGGCTGAGGTTGGTGGGGCAGGGCTTAAGCCTCTTCCCCCTTTATATCAGTGGAACTAGGTCATTGCTTTTGATGGATTCAGGTTTTCTGCTATTTTCATCCTCTTCCTGCAAGGAATGGCAGTAGAGTTAAAGCAATGCCTTGGCACGTCCTTAAAAAACAATTCACCAAGAAATTTCCTACATGCCCAACAGCTCCTAAAAGTATTCATCTGATTTTTTTATTTTTTATTTTTTGCTTCAGACGGCTGGCATAACTAAGCTTCCTTGAAAACCCTAAAAATTGTAGCTGCCTGAACCACAGGTAAACTATTGAAACAGGGGCTGAAGAGGGGAAATCCCAGCAACTAAATTAAAAGGGATGAGTCAGAATTAAAGAGATGAGTCAGAGAGAATGAAAGTAAAATGTAAGTGGATGATTATAAAACAGAGGTAGGTTTTTGAATGAGAGGGATGTGTGACAATGCATTTGCCCCCCACATGGTGCATTGCAATGGCATTTCAGCCTCATGAAAGGGTCTCAAAGTTGTTAATCACCCAGAAGCATAGCTGGGAACTTGGTGCTGCAAATTCCTTAAAATGAAGAGCAGAAAATCTTCCATTTTCCTATCTTTACATTCTCCAAGAGTGCAATCCTATACAGAGATTCATTGTGGTGGATCATCTTGTCCAAGTCCTTGCAATGCAGGAACAGGCACCCATACCCCGTACCAAACCTGTGACCTTGGCATTGTCAACACCACACTCTAACCAACAGAGCTAACCTGTCTACTCAGAAGTAATTCCTATGAGGTGCAGTGGGACTTATTCCCAGGTACCCAAGTACAGGATTGCTGCCTCAATATGCTGCTAAAACTGAAATCTTATGCCAAAATAACTCCGAGTAAGCCCCATTGAACTCAATGGAATTTATACCTGAGCAGACATGCATAGGATCGCACTGCAATCTGCTTTCTGCTGATAAACTGTATTTCCCCTGGGGCTTGGTGTTGTGTGGTATTATTTCGTTTTTTACTTCCATACAATGCTAATCACCGGGGAAGGCTGAAAACAGGTTTAAAATTAGAGCAATCAGCCTTGTAAATGACTTTTTGTAGTGCTCATTATCATCATGAGTGCAACTCTGCAATTTATGCACCTTCTGGCAAAATATCTGTCCCTTTCTCCCCAAAATATACAAACCCCCAACGAGCACTTTCACACAATGCTTGTTTCAGGGATCACCTGTTCCCCCCCCCCCAGCACCTCTGATCCTGAGAATGAAGACATATTTGTTCATCTCTATCTATAAACAGATAGGCATAATAAAACCCTGCTGAAATAAAATACAATTCAGTGTGTGTGTGTGTGTGTGTGTGTGTGTGTGTGTGTGTGTGTGTAACTAAAAAGCATTGCTTACACAATTTGTATATAAATACGCATATGTATGCACATGGTGGGGTAAATCTCGATGCATTTAATGCCAGGCTCCCAATTATCTTTGCAAATCAGATGTTAGGCTGAATCATAGATCAGCTCTGACTTCCTTAATCTGGTAGGTTTTTTTTCCTCTTGGAGCATGAACTAGCTCCTGGGCTCTTACAACATTTTCTTATGAGCCGAATTCTCAAGATGTGTGGATGATTTCCTTTTGGTTCCCACAATTTATCTCCTCTTCACATGGCTCTGGGATTTTTCGCTAAAGGTAAGTCTCAACTGCCTTTGCGTTACTAATCTCTTAGCATATTATTGGTAGAGCCTTTCTCTTTTGCTCTTGGAGTTGAAAAGCCAGTGGGCATTGCTGTGCTTTTGCCTGGCACAGAGACGCTCGGGTTTTTCATTAGACTTTTACAGTGCAATTTGCCTTCTATATGTTTGCTTGGAAGGTAACTCCACTGTGTCCAATAGCCTGTGTGCTGGGGATTGTCCCCTGAAGGATAAATAAGCTGACTCATTTAGAACAAGGTAATAAAATCAGGTGCACTCGCATTATCCCTGCGTTGTTTTTTGTGCAATATTTAGTCTGGAAGGGATTGTATAATATAATATGTACTTAAAGACCTATTGCTTAATGAAATAGGTATACTAACTTTTGAATCTCAGAAAGAGATTAAAAAGATGCTATCCTGCCTTGATGAAGCACAGGCAAGGTGCATGTGTGCCGTTTAGACGTTTCACAAGCTGCTATTCCCTAAGGAATATTTGCAAGACATAATGGCCTCAATCTAGATAAAGATTAGCTGAGATGATGCTCCACTGAAAGCAATAGGACGTTCGTCATAACCTGTCTAGCCCCCATTGCATTCAATGGGACAGCCCAATCCCATGCCTGTTTGCTTGGATTTACATCTGAAAGTGTTTCATGCGACTTACTCTCTGGTTGAGTGTGCACAAGATTGCAGTCTTAGTCACAACTTGCCACAGCCAGATCAGAGCTGAAGTATTGGTGAGAGGGTTCCAAGAAGTTTAATCTGAATAGCTGATTTTGCCCTGCGAAAACTTGTTCAATCATTAACTATTTGTTTCATGATCTTAACATTAAGAGGAGCATGTGGAGGAAGAAAGTGCAATTCCCCCTCTCCTGTTTTACTTCCTTGAAGGCTTCAAGATCATTTGAACTCCCCCTGCCTTTGCCAGTCTGGATCCAAACCTTGAGATCAGCTGGTTGGAAGAAAAGCACTGGAGTGATTAATATTGTGTGTGTTTTAGACCACCCCACAATCTCACAAATATACCTGGTTATAGAGCTGTAGTTGCTGCCACTAGGGCTGGGAGAGAAATTTGGTTCACTTCTATCCAATTCAGACTTACCCAAATGATGTGTGAACTGACACAGAGCTATCCTTCAAAATCTGACACAGAGCTATCCTTCAAAATCTGCATTTCTCTGAATCCTACGGTGGAGCACGCCAACCAAATAATGTGTGCAGAAATGCATATAGCAAGAGGGAATTGTGCCTATGTTAGTGAAAGTAACATTGGTGAGAATCAGGCAAATTTTCATAGGGAAAGTGCCTATTAGAAGAAATTCGCATTCAAACTTCAAGTTTTGTGAGGACTTTAAAAAACAAACTGCAAACTGATGCAGAAATGTACAGAGCTGAACTGAAGGCTGCAAAAATGAGAAACTGAGATTGATAGGTTTGCCTATCTACCTTAGCTCTCCCATGTCTGATTTTGACCCTTAAATTAGAAAAATACAATAACACTAGAACCGAAGGCATCGTCTCCGTATAGTAGCAACAGCAGCTTCTGACGTGATTCCTGCTTGTTTGCTCTCATCCCTTCTCCTGTTTTGCCTCTTGGAGAGATATGGGGAGTGTTTATTAAATTATTTCTTAGTGAATAAGCAAATACAGAGCATCTCCCCTGGTTTTTTAGAAATTTAATTTTCTTTGGGAGGGTGTAAGGATGCACATAAATGTACAATCCCAATTAACCTTTCTCTCTGTGTGTTTTGTTCCCTTCTTCTTCTTCTTCTTCTTCTTCTTCTTCTTCTTCTTCTTCCTCTTCTTCTTCTTCTCTTCCTCGTATAAATTTGCCTTTTGGAGATGGCCTTTGAAAAATGTCATTAGGTTTGAGTTGCTTAGAGTTGCCATTCTTTTTTAGACTAGCTATTAGAAGACTTCGCTTTGGGATCTGAGAAAGAAATGCACCTCATTGCAACATTTTATTTTGTATAATTACTTTTCTGCCTTTTTTCTCTTTTTAATCCAGGATGGATTAAAATGAAACTTGAGCATGGCATGGGAATGTTTGCCTTTTCTCCCTTTCAACTCGAAACACATTTTCCACGTCCAACATTTAATTTAGCAATGAGTTAATTGCAGGCTTTCGCTCATGCTGATCAGTTGATATTCTAACCTTGGGAGACGCAGTTCTTTGTAGGTGGTACGATTTTTATCATTGTTCTTATTTGGGCAACTTAAATATATATATTTATATTCTGGGAGTAATTGGGTTGTATAATGTTAGTCATACTTAGAGTAGAATGGGCATGACTATGGCTGCAGCCCTAAGCTCCTCGTTACCTGGGAGTAAGCCCCAGTTGGATTTACTTCTGTTCAGACATGGTTAGGATTGCATTATAACTTAGGTTCATTCATTTCAATGGGTCTACTCTGAGTATCATTTAGTTGGATGCAACCCATTATATTACAGCTAGCACAGTTTTATTTATTTTTGGTTTGTGTTTCTTTCCCAACTTTCCCCCCAAGGAGGACCTCCTTTAATCCCCACAACAGCCCTGTGAGGTAGGTTAGGCTGAGACACAGTAACTGGCCCAGGGTCACCCAGTGAGCTCCATGACCTAGTGGGGATTGGAACCCTGGTCTCCCAGGTCCTAGTTCAACACTCTAACCTGTGCTCCACACTGGCACAGACACAGGTACAGGGCCGGATTTAGGTTTGATGAGGCCCTAAGCTACTGAAGGTAGTAATGGGGACCTTGATATGTCCAGCTGTCCTTTGTCAACAACAAATTGTCACTGTTTTTTGTCTTGAATACATTCTATATGGTAATTTATGGACCTCATAGGGACCTCAAGCCATTTGCACGTGCAGAATGTAGGCACCCTATATATAGAAAGGAGCAAACCAGTGATATTTTAGGGAGCAGGCTAGCAGGTGGGTCCCATGACTTACATCATAGGAGCCTACACAACACAAAACAGTGTTGCTGTATGTAGGTTTTATTTTATTTGTTTTTCATCTTATATTTTGGAATTGTACATCCAGGTTTTTTTCCTTTAATTTTTTTTGGGGGGGCCCAGGAGAGTTGGCCCCTAAGCTATAGCTTGTTTAGCTTATACGTAAATCCGGCACTGCATGGGTAGCATTGTGTTTGCCATAACACTGAAAAAAGAAGAGGAGGAATTTGTTTGTTCTTGTTTGCCATGTGATTATTGCTAGGGTGGCCAGTTGCAAAGTCGAACTGGTTTCCTGCACTGCTGTACCTACTGAAATCCCTTTTTCTACAGAACTACTAACACCAAAAAAAGCCCTGTCTTCTTTTGCATCTGGAGACACTAATGGAAGCGCATATTTTGGTCGGAGAACCACATTACAAAATTCGGAGAAGCAGACATTGCAAAGGATAGCCATGTTTCGGCTGCAGTATAGATTTGAGACATGTGAATTAGGTAGGTCTGTATTAAAATGCAGATGGAACCAAATTGAATTCCCATCTCTTAAACGGATGAATTTATAAATTTGTAACATTTTTTCTGCTTTGAGAACTGGAGAGGGAAGTGGCCAAAGAATACCTGAGGATGTTAACTAAAGCCCCAAAGTTGAGAGTAAGCGTGTGGCAATGGCCAAGATCTTGAATCCTTTGTTCAGATCCCATTTCCCCTCCAGACTCATTGGATGAGCCTTAGACAAGCCACTTCCTCATAGCCTTAGCAACCCATCCGTTATTGGGGGATAATAACACCGGCCTCCCTTGCAGGAGTGATGTTCAGATTCCTAAAGTAATGTACACGAAGTGTTTAAAATGTGTTATATAAACAGCAATTACTGGTACCGGTATATGTTGGAAGAGTCAGAGACCAAATATGAGACATGAATCCTGCAGAGCCTCTGAGCTTTTCCCAAGACATTTCGTGCTTCTCAAGTTAAAAAAAAAATACATATATATATTTGCAACCAGTTTTCTGACCTCTTCACATATTTTCAATAGGTGATCCGCTACATTCACTATCTTAGGATAATTCATGGCTGAGTTCTCTCAGGTCCAAATCCAGCATCGTGACTTCTAACAGGTTATCCTGTTACGACCATAAGCATTGTTCCTTTCCTATCCACAGCACTTATTTTTGCATCTTTTCCAGTCATGCAATATCTATTTTCTTAATACATAGAGAGGCTGCTGATATTTCCCCTTATCACTTTAATCAGTGTTGTGTCCTTGATACATTTCCTTAATATTGGAAATGGACCTGATGATTTTGCTTGAGTGTGCTGAATTTGGAGATTCTTAATATACTGGAAGTGAAGTCTATGGTCTGGCTATACAAATACAACTATGCGCACTTTGTATGTTTTACACTGTATACTGCTTCTGCGCTTTAGGTATGCTGCTGGGGATTTTGAATCTTTTTATATATATAGCTGCTTTTGTTAAATATGCATTATGCAGTATAGCTGCACCTGAGATAATAATTTACTTTATCAGACTCTCAGGGGTTGAGTGGTGGTGTTTATTACTGGGTTGACTTTAGAATAATTTGCTGCTGTTCCTTATTATGAATTGGTTATTATGACTAGTATTTATATACTTGTTTTATTTTATTTTATTTTATTGTTATTTTATGACAATTATGTCACGTGTATATGTTGTTTATTATGTCACTAAACTGCCCCGTGGTCTTTTGACAAAGGGCAGTATGTAAATTTCTTAAAACAACAACAACAACAATAATGCACTCTCTGAGCTGTAAAGAAATATATATTCTGAAGTCAGTATTTCCAAATATCTCTGGTAAGGTATAACTCCTGGTATAGAAATTGGGAGGGGTGTTATTGGATGGTCGTTGTTTTTATTTTGGTTATGTATTTTGTGGTTTTATATTCTGATTTTATTCTGTGAACCGCCCTGAGACCTGGGAGTATGGGGCAGGGTATAAATTCAATAAATAAAAATAAAAATAAAATACAGTTTGCCTTGTTTACCACATGCCCACCCTGGTCAAGCAACAAGTATATTAGTTGGCATCTATGTCAAATATTAGCAACTATGCATTTCAGCTCCATTCAAATGAATATATATAGTTTGCCATTGACCTCAATGGGATTCAGACTCTGTACCAGACATGCATGGGTTTTTCTTCCTCTCATATATCAACAGGGCCAGATTTAGGTTTGACGAGGCCCTAAGCTACTGAAGGTAATGGGGCCCTTTCTATGTCCAGCTGTTCTTTGTCAACAACAAATTGTCTCTGTTTTTGTATTGAATATATGCTATATGGTAATTGATGGACCTAATAGGTATCTCAAGCCATTTCCACATAACAAAATATGTATTTTATCAAAATAATTGTTAAAAAGTCCATGCAGAATGCAAAGTCCATGCAGAATGTAGGCACCCTATATATAGAAAGGAGCAAACCAGTGATATTTTAGGGAGCAGGCTAGCAGGCGGGGCCCATGACTTCCATCATAGGAGCCTACACAACACAAAACACGGTTGCTGTATGTAGGTTTTATTTTATTTGTTTTTTATCTTATATTTTGGAAATGTACATCCAGGGTTTTTTTCTTTATTTTTTGGGGGGGTCCAAGAGAGTGGGGCCCTAAGCTAGAGCTTGTTTAGCTTATACGTAAATCTGGCAGTCTGTTGAAGCAAGCAAACAGTTTATCACCAGTGCCTTCTACAGCCCTGTATCAACCGTAAACCATCCCTTGCTAGATTCTTTACAGTCTATCTCCATTTTTGAAAACAACCATACCGAGCCGCATTATAAGTCCGACTGACACTGTCTGACTTGGTTGGTCAAAAATTGTGCAGGCCTGATATAACACAGGGGTCTGAAATTACCAGAAGACAACACTGTACAAAAACGATCGCTTCATAATAGCAATGACATTATTCGTTACTCTAAATATAATCGTTTTGGGGAATTTTTGAAGAGAGTTCTTTAAAAATGTAATCGCGGCCCCAGATTGACAATATCTTGCTTTGAATCAAGCAGGAGTCTTTCTTCTCAACCCTCAGGTGATGAACGCTGTGCATTATGATGGATGTTCTGTCTGCAAAGCCTCTGCTCACGGTATTCTTCTTACAAATCAGTTTCTCTGTCAGCTAATCTTGCCCAGAGGCCACCATCTCCTGGGATTGTCTCTTGCAGATGAAGCCCCCATTGCTACGAATGGGAGCTGTAGCAGTTGAAGTCCCATTCATTTAAACCAAGCTACCACAAATGACTGTCACAGAGGATGGTGCCAGTGTAAGACCAAGACATGTACCATCGTGTGGAAGAGTATCAGTCAAATTTTTAAATCAATAGCAAATACTGGTAGCGACAATACTTAAATTTCTGGACAGCTGTGCCAAATATGAGAAAAGCCAAATATAAAATTATTGTATTAACAGTGTTTATAGCCTTATTACCCTGTAATTATATTACATCTCTGGCTGTTTTTTCTTTCCTTTTCATGCCTCCTCTAGCATTCTGCTGCCTGAACTTGTTTGAAAAACGCAAAGTAGGTGAAGCGATCTCTTTTTATTGGCCAAGCTTGTATTTAAGGATTTGGGAGCCTTTGGGATATTGCATGGTTCTTTCTCTGCAATTAATTACCAGGAGGTTCAGAGAAAAGCATTATAGGGCATGATCCGGTCCCAAGTTTAATAGTTTTAAGTCCCGTTGACCCCACCGGGGGAGCAGAGCTCATGCTAACATTTCTCCCATGGAAATCAGAGGGAGTTGAAAAATCCCTTAATCTCTGGTTCCATCATTCAACTTCCCAACTTTCTTCAAAGGCAGATCAACAACAAATGCCACATCATTCACTTAAACTGGGGGACTAATTCTAGGGCACAATAACCCACCCAGTTCCAGTGTGGATCTTTCCACAGCTGGTTGGATGGTCAGATAAATGTCCCACCTCTGGTGGTCACATGACTCAGGAGGGCTTCCTGTCACTGGCTTTCTCCCTCTTCCCGAATTTGAGTTCCCATCAAAGGCTGCAATCCTAACCCCAGTTACCTGGGAGTAATCCCTATTGAATTTGATACGACTAAGTACACACAGAATTGTGCCGTAGAAGGAGAATTCACCACTGTAGAAAGGTGATTTTAATGTCCTCCTTTGCAGGAATGCATCAAGAGATGTTTTATCTGGTCTAGAGATGGGAAGGCCTGGAAAAAAACCCAACAAAAATGGGGGAGGGGACACAGGTTTCCCCCCGTTTCCCCCCCAAAGCTGTTTTTCTTGGGAAAATTGAAGAGGGGGAAAGTGTGTGCAATATTCAAACTATATCGAACTGCTCCCCCCCCCAATTTTCCAGGAAAAAAACAGCTTTGGGAAAAGAATGGGGGGACCTGGTTTCCCCCCATTTTTTCTGGGTTTTTTCCAGGCCTTCCCATCTCTGATCTGGTCCAGCATAGAAGTCCAGGTAGCAGAAACATCTGCCTTGGAAATACTTTAAAACAATGTGGTGATATGGACGAGTATCCCATTTCTCATTTTAACTTGCATTCTGGGGCAGCCTCCTTTGCAGCATAATCTGATGCATATCTCCTCAAAGGTAAGCCCCATTGGATTCCGTGGGACTGACTCCCAGGTAAGGACCTTGGAGTTAATTACCCGGTAAGTAGATTTCAATGGGTTTCCGTAGAATGTTTGTGTTGTGTTGAATTCTTATGAATAGGTCTACAGTCTGCGTTCTCCAGGAACATGCATGCAGGAAGCGGGGACAAAGTTCTTCAAGAATGATAACCACACAGTGCATATGATATTAGACAAGGGACCTGTGCCAGTTTCCTGTCTGGGCATATTCAGTGTGTGAGTCACTCGGAATACTTTTGCGCCTGTAGTCAGATTGTGACTGAGAACATAGGAATGCTCAGCCCACCTCACCCTGTGTCCTGTCAACCACTTCAAGCTTCCTTCAGGTGGAAGCTAGTCTTTCAGAAGGGAAGCCACAGGGAACCCCCACTTGGGTTGAGGCTGCCATGTGCATGGAGGGGAAAGTGGGGTCCGACACCTTTTCTCCTCCCACAAAGCCACCCCACGGATTATCTCTCCAGAGCTGCTATGAACCACAGACGGGAAAACTTGCAATCTTATAAGTGCAAGCAATGGAACGTTGCAATGAAATATATAAATAAATATATTTCTTGATTTGGGGCTCAATAAATAGGGGTCGTCTTATACATGGGGGCGTCTTATACATGGAAAAATACAGTAATGATACTGAAAGTGTTTGGGGGTGGAGTTCGAGGATGTCCAATATTAAATCAGATTCAAAAGGGATCCTGGCAGGACCAGAAAGCGAAAGTTCATGAATACTGCAGAATGGGAGAGTCGCTGTTTGTAGCTGAGCCTCTTCCCTCTCAACGTCAGTTCTGTCTCTTTTTCTTTTCTACACCTTAACTGCCAACTCTGTTGGTCTCCTCTCTACAGACTGCAAAGCTCTGCTCCCACAAAACGGAAAGAAAGAAGTTGTGGCTGATTGCTGAGTTTAGAAAAAAGAGCTATGCCGCTACTTCCTCGTTACCATTTGATTACAAAAGCAGTCTTTCTCTCTCTCCTAATCAGGGCCAGATTTAGGTTTGATGAGGCCCTAAGCTGCTGAAGGTAACGGGGCCCTTTCTATGTCCAGCTGTCCTTTGTCAACAACAATTTGTCGCAACGCTTGATCATGTCAATGAATAATTTCTAATTATAGCTTAATTTTTTCAATATCCACCCCACCCCTGCCACCACCATATGAACACTGTTCCAACAATACAAAAGCTATTGTCACAATGAGAATTCTAAGTATAAAACATATTCTGGAAGTACATGTGTTGTGGGATTCAAAGAAGCCTGGGTTGCTTACTCTGTAACTTCTCTGTTTTAGGTGTTTTACTGAAGTAACTTGTACCATATGATGCTGCCTTATGCTGTGATGGGGGGCAAATTCACTTGGCTGACATTTTATTGCACATCTGCCTAATTCTCACTCGCTGAACCAGTATGTCAAGTGAAGCACAGCATTCCTTCAAAATGTGATTCCCCACCCCCACCCCAATTTGGTGGTGGGGTTCTCCAACCAAAAATTGCATTCCAAACCATCATATGTTAGAGGAAACTGCAGTGAAAATGTGGGGAGACCGCTGTCCACCTACCCAGTACAGCATTCAGAAACTGGAAGGGAAATATTTTAACAACTCTTGTTACTGATTTAAAGGGCCATTCGTGAACAAATGGTGCGAAATTGCGAAATTGCAACTTGTCAAAGAGGTTCAATTCTATCACTGGTGGCCTATATAGGAATAACAGGGTGTGTTGTGTATTCATCAATACTGCTTTGTAAATGGTTGATACAATTTTCACAGTCTGTATTTTATTTTATTTTGTTTCGTTTTGTTTTGTTTGCTTCTCACATCACTACTCCCATTCGCTCCCCAACTTCGGCTAACACTTCGTTCATCTGACGAAGTGGATTCTAGTCCATTGAAGTTTATTCCTTAGTCGATTTGCTACATGCTTTAAGGTATTCAAAGTTTCGCAAAGACTCCCTGATGTCTTTGCAGCGGCTGCTATTGTTTATTACGGGACCAGGCAGAGGGCCTTCTCGGTAGTGGCGCCCGCCCTGTGGAACGCCCTCCCATCAGAGGTCAAACCAATCAACAACTATATAACATTTAGGAAATACCTGAAGGCAGCCCTGTTTACGGATGTTTTTAATCTGTAACATGTTAATGTATTGGTTTTTTTTTAATATTTGCGGGAAGCCGCCCAGAGTGGCTGGGGAGACCCAGCCAGATGGGCGGGGTACAAATAATAAATTATTATTATTATTATTATTATTATTATTATTATGAATATCATGCCTGCCTTGCAGAATGCAGTGACTAGACACTTCTGCTTAAAAAGGAAATACTACTAACGGCAACACTTTGAGATATCGGAAAATCTGATTTATATAGAGATCATGTCGGATGTCCACAAAATGAAGTAAAATTATAATAATGTGAAATATTCTTCTTTTATTTGATGTGAGAGGAAGATAAATTTAAAACCATGCATCTGAGCTCGATTGACTTCGGCAGATCCTTCCAGTGGATGTTTTAACTTGTCTGTGCGCAGGTTTGCATTCTTGAGAGTTTCTTACTATTTCTCCTGGGCCAAATTGCATGTGATGGCAGGCGACTGATGGCTTTAAACGGGACTGCTTCAATTATGTATTTAAAGCAGGAGTACAGTGTGTGATTAAGGCTGCAGTTTCCTCCGCTTCCCTAGGAGTAACAATGTCACTCAAGACATGTCTACTTTCACTATTGCTCAGTCGGTAGAGCACAAGACTCTCCATTTCAGGGTTGTGGGTTCGGGGCTGGATTTAGGTTGGATGCGGCCCTCAGCTCCTGAAGGTAATGGGGCCCTTTCTATGTCCAGCTGTCCTTTGTCAACAACAAATTGTCGCTGTTTTTTGTGTTGAATACATTCTAAATGGTCATTTATGGACCTAATTCATATCTAAAGCCATTTGCACATAACAAAAGATGTATTTTATCAAAGCAGTGGTTGAACTGAAATACAATTCAGAAGAAGTATATTAATGGTGAAATAATTATTAAGTTTGGTTTTGGAACAGACTTCCGGAACGGATTAAGTTTGAGAACCAAGGTACCACTATATATAGAAAGGAGCAAACCAGTGATATTTTAGGGAGCAGGCTAGCAGGCGGGGCCCTTACTGACACCATATGAGCCTACACAACACAAAACACTGTTGCTGTATGTAGGTTTTTATTTTATTTGTTTTTTATCTTCTATTTTGGAAATGTACATCCAGGTTTTTTTTACCTTTAAATATTTTGGGGGCCCCCAAGAGAGTGGGGCCCTAAGCCATGGGTAGGCAAACTAAGGCCCGGGGGCTGGATCTGGCCCAATCACCATCTCAATCCGGCCCGCGGACGGTCCGGGAATCAGCGTGTTTATACATGAGTAGAGTGTGTCCTTTTATTCAAAATGCATCTCTGGGTTATTTGTGGGGCCTGCCTGGTGTTTTTACATGAGTAGAATGTTCTGGGTTATTTGTGGGGCATAGGAATTCGTTCATTTCCCCCCCAAAAAAAATATAGTCCGGCCCCCCACAAGGTCTGAGGGACAGTGGACCGGCCCCCTGCTGAAAAGGTTTGCTGACCCCTGCCCTAAGCTATAGCTTGTTTAACTTATATGTAAATCCTGCACTGGTTCCATAGTAAATCCAAAGCAAATATCACATTTGTCCCTTTGTTAAACAACACAGTACTTGGGAACCTCGATTTTCAATCCCGACGCCCAACATTCTGTTCAATCATCTGGAAGACGGTGCTATGAATGTACACCTATTTTTCTCGTCCACTGACACGTGTTCTAGAACCTTCCGTTTTATTATGAGTCACTCTCCTTGTGGCAGAGGCCTTGTGAATTGGTGGCCACCTTCAGGTTTGAGCCTGCTCCTCGGCCCAGCCTTTATATACGTTGGCAGAGCTTGCTAGCCCGCAAGGCAGCCTCATCATCCCCTTTTGGCAAGGGGTCCAAGGCTAATGACTAGCAAACGGGAACGGTGACTAATCCATCAAGGAGCCAACACGTCCAGCCCATAGGATCATTTCCACAATGAAAATTCAGCATCCGCTTTGGTGATTTGTGGTCTTGAACTCACAAGTGGGTCAAGGTGGGAGATTCTCTTGAGAGTTCCCGGAAACATTGCGTAAGCATTTTTAAAAATAATAGTTTAAAAAGTCAACGTGAATTCGAATATTTTTTTATGTTCTTTGGAAAGTAACACATATAAAATAACAAAGTAACCTGCAAACAAACATGCATGGGGGAAATGTCCGATTTCAATGTTTAAAAATTCTCTGTTTAGTTGTTCATTATTGTAGGGTTTTAGAATGTGGAATTTTCCTAGCATTTTTGTGTGTTGCTTTCACTTATGATGCTTTCAGTTATACTGCAAATTGCTTAGAGAGTTCCCCCTGAAATACACGTAGTATATAAACTGTCTAAAAATTAAACTCCCAAGCCCTTTCTATAATAAAAGAAGCCGGTGTGTGCTTATTCTTTGAAGATACCATCTGAACAAAAAGAATAAATATGGCAATACGTAAACGTTCGCAGAAAAAGCAGTGACCAAGTCGAAGTGGAAGCAGATTGATTGCAACTCCAAAAGGCTCTCAAAGGGGCTTTGAAAACGTTCTTGCATTCAGATCTGGCATCGGAAAAGAAATAAGATGCTTTTCCTATCATGCTAGGATTATCTTGATGGCATTTCTTGCCTGGGACCCCGGTCTCCCCTGGCGTTACCCTTCAGCCTCTCCCTTCTAGGCAGCAGAGCCTCTTGGGATCCATTAATTAATTAGTTAATTAGTATGCTGCCCTTCATCCGTAGCTCTCAAAGCGGTTCTCTCTGATTCCAGAGAGTGGGATGGATTGTGCTCACAAGCCCACTGGAAAGAATGGGAGTTGCACAAAGGCAAAGCAGGACACATTTCAGAGGGTGGATTGGGCCCAAAGGAAATTACTCCAGAGTCAGGTGACATTCCAGTTACCGTACTTGTGTAATTACCCAGTTATCTCCTCTATCTTCACTAGTGTTGGTAAAACAATTTCTGAACCAAGCAATCTCTACAAGACAACGTCTGTTTTGCGGGAAATCTCCGTGAGTTAATTATCATTGCAAAACAGATCGCCAGCATTGATTGTGTGGGAATGTTTTCTTACTAGGAAACCCAGAGTACTCCAACGAACCACCGAACGAGGAGATAAAAATGAAAATGAACACCTGTCCTTGCGCAGTTGTGATTTATACGATGGTCTGTTAATGCAAAATCCTCTTTGCATTATCCCAGCACAGCAGTTGATCAGAAACTGTTGCTCAAGTCATCTTTTAATTCTACCAAATATGACATTGTACGGAAGATAAATGAAACTATTTTTTAACTATTCCTTTTTAATGCTCATCAAAACTCTATTTTTTGCAGCTCTGAGTGCATAGACCAGGGGTAGGCAACCTAAGGCCCGTGGGCCGGATGCAGCCCAATCGCCTTCTCAAACCGGTCCACGGATGGTCCGGGAATCAGCGTGTTTTTACATGAGTAGAATGTGTGCTTTTATTTAAAATGCATCTCTGGGTTATTTGTGGGGCATAGGAATTTGTTCATTCCCCCCCCAAAAAAAAATATAGTCCAGCCCCCCCCCACATGGTCTGAGGGACGATGGACCGGCCCACGGCTGAAAAAGTTTGCATAGACTATAGCCTGGGGGTTTGATTCACACCTAGTCTCGGGGAAAACTACTTTTTTCCTCCATCTTCAGGAGTTCAACGTCAATAGGAATACTCAGCTGCCAGTTAATTCAGACTCCCTGATCATTCATTCGCTTTCCAACTTGCCAAACTCTCTGGTTCTTTACTCTGTTGCCAAGAGCCTGAGTCATAGAGTTCTCCCCCCACCCACCCACCCACCCCGCTGCTTCAGAGTTTGCATATTCCCCCAGCTCCACCCCATGCTAACAAGGTGGAAAAATGAATGATTATTGTGTAGAGACCTCTCGGTATTGTATTCAGATGAGTAACATGCAAGAGACCCAGAGAGAGCTGAGGCAAGTCTGTACGCCTTCCTTCTCCGACACGAAGTTAATTTGGCAGGGTTTTTCTTCCAAAGTATCTTGCAATCAGTGATGTTGGCGGGGGGGGGGGCGGAGAGAGAAAGAGACAGAATGTTTTAATGTAATAAATATTTTGACACTTCACCCAGTGGCGTCCTGTAGCCACTTTCAGCATCCTTACCCATGCACAGCTGTTGCATTTTTGCAGCGCTTGCATAAATTTCATAGGCCCAAGGAAAGGAGCAGTTGAAAAATAAACACAGACATGCACCGTCTCATTAGTAGCTCCTTATGAAAGATTTCACCTTGGGTTAAATGACTAATGCCCTATTAAACCTTTACAGCCACAACAAATGTTGGGCTGCAATCAGTCAAGAAGAGCATGAGACTTAATCTTGGGTTCAAGCCACATTGGGCAAATATTCCTGCATTGCATGAGTTCCAACCCTACGATTCTACGATTCTATAATTAAAGAAGAGAAAACACCTTTTCCAATAAACCATCAGCATGTGGCTTATTTCAATGACCAATACGGTAGGAAATCGTATGGGTGTTGCGGCATCCCATCTTCACGTAACCATCTGACAAAGTCAATATCCCTCCAGCCCCTTTCAGGTGGTTGCTGTGAATGCACAGAGTGGGACTGATGTTGCAGTGGCACATGCGCCCGCCTTCTAGGTGTGCTTATAGGGCCATGGGTCCACCTAGCTTAGTACTGTCTGTGTTTGGGAGGGAAACACCTGACCCACAGGTCACGTGGGCCACCACTCTGTTTCATTTGGCCTGTGGCCCAAGCCAGCTCCACTCGCCACCTGTCACACATCAAATGAAAATTCGGGATGGGCTCAGAAGTTCCAGAAGGGAGGAAGGGAGGCAGGACAGGGAGGAGATATAGCCTTCCATGTTCACCTTCCCACTGCCATTGGGGCAAGCCCATTTTCATCTCATTTCCACATCTGTTGCCTTCACCAACCTAAAAATAACTTCTTCTTTGGCGATCCCTCGTAGCGGAGTAAGATTGTCTTCCATAAACACGGTTTTAACAATGAGTCCTGGGAGAAAAGCAATGACAAACCTAGACAACATCTTAAAAAGCAGAGACATCACCTTGCCGACAAAGGTCCGTATAGTTAAAGCTATGGTTTCCCCAGTAGTGATGTATGGAAGTGAGAGCTGGACTATAAAGAAGGCTGATCACCAAAGAATTGATGCTTTTGAATTATGGTGCTGGAGGAGACTCTTGAGAGTCCCATGGACTGCAAGAAGATCAAACCTATCCATTTTGAAGGAAATCAGCCCTGAGTGCTCACTGGAAGGACAGATCCTGAATCTGAGGCTCCAATACTTTGGCCACTTCATGAGAAGAGAAGACTCCCTGGAAAAGACCCTGATGTTGGGAAAGATTGAGGGCACAAGGAGAAGGGGACTACAGAGGACAAGATGGTTGGACAGTGTTCTCGAAGCTACCAACATGAGTCTGACCAAACTGCGAGAGGCAGTGGAAGACAGGAGTGCCTGGCGTGCTGTGGTCCATGGGGTCGCGAAGAGTCGGACACGACTAAATGACTAAACAACAACAACAACAACATCTTCGGAT
Organism: Darevskia mixta; assembly: GCA_034641385.1. Taxonomy (NCBI): domain Eukaryota; kingdom Metazoa; phylum Chordata; class Lepidosauria; order Squamata; family Lacertidae; genus Darevskia; species Darevskia mixta. The sequence goes on from JAWWNH010000017.1 coordinate 24,290,181, forward strand.
ATGTGTCGCAGAAGCGCATCGGGAATGAAGAAGAAGAGTTTGGATTTGATATCCCACTTCATCACTACCCGAAGGAGTCTCAAAGCGGCTAACATTCTCTTTTCCCTTCCTACCCTGTCCCTCAGAGATGGAAAATGCTAGCAAGGAAGGGGAAATAAGCAAACTCTGACTCAAGTTCTTGGTTGGAAGTTCTTCTCATGACAAACTGGGATGGAAACTCTTACAAGGGCCGCACGAAGGATAAGCAAGAAATACCTTTGCTTTCCTTATCCTCCACAGGCGGGACACAGCAGGTCTGGGCTGCTTCGTTCCAGGCTGCAAATAAATTGGCTGGACGTTTACATCTCTGTACCCAGCTAGGCCAGCATCCTGTGCTCAAAGTGGCCAACGAGATGCCCCTTTTGGGGGGGGAAACGGTTTGTAGGTTTCCCAAAAGGGGCATCTGGTTGACCACTTTGAGAACAGGATGCTGGCCTAGCTGGCCTCTTTCTCTGCCCCCTCCAAGCTCACAGAGAAAGCTCAAATGCACCGGGAAGAGGATGGGGGTACAAGGAATATCAGCAAGGTTAGGAGACACTACAGATGAAAAATTTACTAAAGAGTGGGACATATACAGAGTCTATGTAAAAGAACATTGTCAAAATATCAATCCGTTGGCAGGTTTTGATTGAGTTTCTGTGTGTAAATAGGATAACTTTATAAAATTTAAAGTAAGTGAAACAATGTGGAAAAAATAATGTTAAGTGCGTATTCAAGGAATCTAATTCGGGAACATAGTGGGAAGATCGGAGGTCATGTTAAATTTAATTACAAAATTATGTACAAAACAAGTTTCAATTAAGGAATGAATGATTGTTTATTTTTATTTTGTCTTTAACATCTATTGACTATTTCTGTTATACAGTTTTAAAACCAATAAAACATTCAAAAGAAAGAAAGAAAAAGTACCGTGGGACTTATTACCAGCTAGGCAAACCTAGGACTGAAGTCAGTCTCGATGTAACAGATGCATGCAAGTCTCTGATATTACTGGAACTTATTTTCACATTTGTGTTTAGAATCTATGGGAGATGTGCAAACATTTTTTAGTACTTCCTGCTTTGATATATTCACTGCACAGTCCTAACCATGTCTACTCATAAGGAAGTCTTGTTGAATGCAACGGGGCTTACTCCAGGTAAGGGGCTGCTAAAGTCCCAATCAAGTCAATGGAACTGAGAGTGTGATCCTATACAGTCCCATTGAAGTGAATGGGAAATAAGATAATATCCTAAGGTAGCAATTTGAAGCACTCTGGTTCCTTACAAGTACGCCTGTCTATGGACCTTTGAGCAAACATGCTTAGAACTGGATTGTACAGCAGCCTAACTGTGAAAAGGAATTGAAGTCACAGTATTTAATAATATTATAATATAAATATAATACTGGTTGAACTGATTCACAACAGTTGACTTTTTTTAAAAAAAAAAGCTGAACAAGGAGCCAGATTTATGAACTCTCTCGTTTTGTTTTGTTTTTTAATTTAAAAAAATAATGATTCTATAATGTGATGTTTTCAAGCTTAATCCCAAACTGTATGAGTAAAAAATAATAATATTTTTTTAATTTTTCATTCGCTTTGTATCCCAGTCACTACTTTTCCCCGTTTCTTTTGTCTCTGGTCTGATTTCTCGATTGTAACTTCCTGATAGACTGAGACACGTTTATTTCTCAATGTGGTAGAATTCATATATGCTGTGATGGTGCATTGCATTAAAAATCATTATTTAATTTTTGATAACTGGGATCCTTTCATCTCTTTCATTAAATTCTCACCAAAAGAAGCTAGACCACTTCTGGATCCTTTCTTTTTCTTTTTCTTTTTTGAGAGAGAGAGAGGGAGAGAGATGTTATTCTAAACTTTAGCTCTGGATTTTCTTTATTTCGTATCACTGACTCTCTTCAAGGTTTAAAGAAGATCGTTGTTAACTTCCCCAAGTCTGCTGCTGTAATCAGTCCAATCTGTTTGGCATTTAAATATCTTTTCTTTCCAAAGTGTCTAATTCACTTAGGTATTTTTCTTCTCTTTTGTCATCATAATCTTCGGAACGTTTGTTTGTTTTATATCAATCTGTTTGTTTAATAAAAATAATTTTTAAAACCCATTACTATTTCATTTAGAAATTATTTCTAATTAAATTTCCTGAATTATTTAGGTTTGTAACAAAAATAATAGTTTTCAGGGGTGACCAAGAGAACAATTTTAGAACTACCGGTAAAAAAACAAAATCATATGGCATCTCAAAGATGAACATTAGGGTTATAACTATTTTTTTTACAACCTTATGTTTAGTTAGATGAACTTTTGCCTCAAAACAAAGGAATGAACAGTCATTTCAAAATCTTTTGGGAAAAAGTCAGCCCGAAATCAATAAATCAATAAATCTATTTCTGTATATGCAACTGGATAATGTATTATGTAATATGCACAGCATGTATTATAATACAAGAAAAATAGAGCTTGTCAATTTTATAATACTTGTACAATGTTTTGTACACTGTACATCACTTCTTATTTCTTAGAATAAATTAAGTTTGCGGTTTGTCTTTGTTTCTGCTGCAAGCCCCATTAAGTTCCCACATCACTTTGATTGTATGTTCTTTCTATATACCAATATTTAGAGTTACAGGTAGGTAGCCGTGTTGGTCTGCCATAGTCAAAACAAAATAAAAAATAAAAAAATTCCTTCCAGTAGCACCTTAGAGACCAACTAAGTTTGTTCTTGGTATGAGCTTTCGTGTGCATGCACACTTCTTCAGATATCTGAAAGCTCATACCAATATTTGAATATTTGGATTTTTCTAAAAACATTCCAAGCAACATGTGCAAATGGCTTTAGAAGAAGAAGAGTTTGGATTTGATATCCCGCTTTATCACTACCCGAAGGAGTCTCCAAGCGGCTCACATTCTCCTTTCCCTTCCTCCCCCACAACAAACACTCTGTGAGGTGAGTGGGGCTGAGAGACTTCAGAGAAGTGTGACTAGCCCAAGGTCACCCAGCAGCTGCATGTGGAGGAGCGGAGACGCGAACCTGGTTCACCAGATTATGAGTCTACCGCTCTTAACCACTACACCACACTAGCTCTGGATACCTATGAGGTCCATAAATGACCATATAGCATATATTCAACACACAAAAACAGCGACCATTTGTTGTTGACAAAGGACAGCTGGACATAGAAAGGGCCCCATTACCTTCAGGAGCTGAGGGCCTCATCCAACCTAAATCCGGCCCTGGTCCTGAAACATCTGGAGGGCACCAGGTTGGTGAAGGCTGCAATATGGAGAACATTCCCAAGAGATTAAGAAATGTGTGAGCCACTGACCTAGCAGTTAAAGAGAACACGATGTTAGCCTGCCAGTCAAGAAAAGGAGGTAGGCCGGTGGCTCAAGATAGGCATCCAAACCAAATGAAGATGAATGATGGAACATGCATTTTCCAACCACTAATGATTCTATGTCTCATCTGTCAAGGCCCATTTCAGCCTTCTGCAATCTGTCTTCTATGCTGAATTGTGTCAGACCATTGCATTTCGGGAATCTAGGAGCGATGATGCACTTCTAAGCAGTATTCAGAGAACCAAAATTACTTGATGTGACCAAACTTGTTCTCCTATTGTAGCTCATGATTAAAGCATATTTTACCACATTTTTTTTTTAAAAAAACACCAACCCAGCACTAATCCCCTATCCGGCTGACTCATACCAGCTGCTGAATAACTAGATATTTAGGTAAAGCTGAACACCACCTATAAATCAAAACATGTAATATAAAATAACAAATCTCTCCCGGCACAAAATGCTGCAGCTACAATTGTTTGGTTTATGCTGACTGGGTTCTAGTAGATTCCTGAATGGCTTTATCATCTTTTTCTTCCTTTTTTTAATTTTTATTTTAAAAAAATTGATAAATACAACACACACAAACATAAAATCAAACACAAAACAAATTATTACAGCTACAAACATAACATTCCTTAATTCCCATAAAAGAAAGCCACTAAACATACAAACAAAAATCTTGACATCCCTCCACCTTTGTGTGACTTCCTTTGTTTGTCTTCTTTTATTCGCTGCGTTATAATAATATTGTGACTACCTTTTCTTAATCCCATTTCTTCTCAATTGTTTCCTCTATAAGTTTCATTCATTGCATATTGATATATTAATCCCCGAACAATGTTTCTTCATGTATTATTTAACGCATGTCCACTGAATGGCTTTATCATCATCACCACAAACAAGGATCTTCACAATGGCTTTACATGCTACAGGGATGGATTGGAATGTATGATCACAGGAGACAGTATGTTGGGGAAAGGAGTTTTCCTAAATGCAGAATTCTCCTTTCCTATGAAGCCAATAGCCCTATTCAGAAGCTACCCCCCAACATATAGGGCACATTGATGGGCTGGGAGGTCATACACGCTTGGCCCTAACCCAATCTCACTGAGCCCACTCTAGGGAGGAGGGAGAAATTCTGTTTGGTTTGACTTTTCATGTGTATCCACCTGATTCGCGCTTTCTGAAGCAATACGTAAACCAAAGCGCAACTCTCTTTCGAGATTCCCACTTCTCTGAATGTTGTAATTCAGTTCTGCAACCCAATAATGCACACCAAACCAAAAACAAGCCTGCCTGAAAGGAATAAGCTGTTACTGTTGGGTTAAAAGTGTAATTGTGTTTTATTGTCTTTTTTCGAAGCCTTTGTGAAATATACTCGGAGTCGAGTGTGGATTTCATGCTCTTTATTCAGCTCATAGTAGCGAGGAATGAAAGTTCCCCCAGAATGTCTGCTTTATATACATTATTTACACAATGGGTCCCACGTGATTGGCTAATTCCAGGATATTCATGTAGGCCAATCAGGTTGTGGATTCACTTCCCCCTGGAGCTGGATTGGGTGGCTCCTGCGGACCAATCAGACTGCTGCATTCTGAATCCTATTGTTCTAGGACCATTCAGACTGCTGCATTTTGGATCCTATTCAACTCAGTACATAACACTTTGCTATCATGTCTGTTATTTTTCTGCAGGGAAGCTGCATTCTGCTGTTTGTTTGTACATCTGGGGACAGATGTCTTCTTCTGCGGGAGGAGTGTTATGAGTCTGGGGGAGGTAGGCTTCTAATTCCTGCATCCAACATGGATTCAATTCCAGGAATAGCTTCCTGGTGAGGTGATGGGCTATTTAGGTAATAAAGGAAATGGCTTGGTGCCAGAGGGCAAATGGGTGCATATATTGGTGAGCCATATGTCATCAAGAAACCCCAATCTCCAAGCCATGCATGATTCCAGAACCCAGGGTTTCCTTTTGAATGAGGCGCACAGCATTGGTATCTTGATGATATATGATTTACACATACATGCAACCTGAGCCTACGATGGAGGGGTTCACAGCATTAACACCCCAAGAGAGTCCTGCTTCTCCCATAGCTACAGTCTTGGATTTGAGCGGAAATCAACTGTGGCTTTGTCTCCCAACTGCCCAGCCCACATTCTTGCTTCTAGCTTCTAGCTCTGTGGACCAGCGCCAGTTCCCTCGGCCTGAGAGCAAGATGAGCGCCGCACCCCGTAGTCGCCTTTGACTGGACTTAACCATCCGGGGGTCATTTAACGGTTTGGATTGGAAAGGATTCTTGCAGGTTGGAGGGGACCATTGCTTGGTCTTGGCGATGGATGCTATGGAGTGCAAAAGCAGGAAGGTTTCCATTCATGAAACTGTTTCATAAGGATAGGAACTGGGAACCAGGAACTCGCACGAGGCCCATGTCAGATAGTCACTGATTCTGGCATTGGTGGAGGCGTGTTGTCTTTTTGTTTTGTAATTCTCTTTGCTGTCTGTTTCCCTTCCTAAACTGTTTCTGAAGCGCATGGTTTTGCATATTCTTCTTTGGGTCCCCTGAGGCTGTTTAGGAGAAGCTAAATTGCATTTGAAAATTGTCTATCCATTTTAGGAAATACGTCACTCCAGGTGCTGAAATTTTAATTTTCTGTTTCCCCGAGGGACGGGTGGAGGCAGCAGCATCAGATTCTTTTTTTCCTTCTCTCCCAAGCTCTCCTGCCTCCCTGTTGCTGTTTCCTTCTTGATAATGCTATTACTCCTGGAGATGCACCCATCCTGCTGCTTTTCTTTAAAAGGGGACTATTCAGCATGCATCTTTAGAGGGCTTGTTCATAAATTACATTGTGCATCTAAGGCAGGCACGGCCAAACTCGGCCCTCCAGATGTTTTGGGACTACAACTCCCATCATCCCAGACCACTGGTCCTGTTAGCTAGGGATGATGGGAGTTGTAGTCCCAAAACATCTGGAGGGCAAAAGGCATGACTGGGGAACTTGTGATTCTTCAGATATTATTGGCCCAAGTAGTCCGGCCAATGGTCAGAGATGATAGAGGGTACCATGTTGGTCATCCCAACTGTATAGATAGTCCCAAACATCTGGACAAGTGAAGTTGTATTTCATAGATGTTCTAAGAACCAGGGGTGTATGAGCATCCCAGTGTTTAGCCCCTGAAGAGACGAACCTTTGCTGGCACCTGACTCAAGCACTAATAATAATAATAATAATAATAATAATAATAATAATAATAATAATAATTTATTATTTATACCCCACCCATCTGGCTGGGTTTCCCCAGCCACTCTTGGTGGCTTTCAACCGAATATTAAAAACAATACAGCATCAAACATTAAAAACTTCCCTAAACAGGACTGCCTTCAGTTGTCTTTTAAAAGTAAAATAGTTGCTTATTGCCTTGACATCTGCTGGGAGGGCATTCCACAGGGTGGGCACCACTACCAAGAAGGCCCTCTGCCAGGTTCCCTGTAACCTCACTTCTCGCAGGGAGGGAACCGCCAGAAGGCCCTCGGCGCTGGACCTCAGTGTCCGGGCTGGACAATGGGGGTGAAGACGCTCCTTCAGATATACTGGACCGAGGCCATTTATAAAAGCTTACAGGTGTTCAAAGAGTCTGTCCTGACTAACTCCCCCTGCCTCCCCCTGTGCATTTGTGTGTTTTGCATGTGTGTGCAAGATCGCTTGCAGATTTTCAGTCTGAATTCAGATTTTCATTATTGTAGCTGGTTGGAAGTGTTTGCTGGTGATGGTAATACTCAGCTTGTCTTTGCTAGTTCAGCCCTCCCAGCCTGGTACCTTCCAGATGTTTTGAACTACAACTCCCAACATACCTGACCATTAGACCTGCTCTCTGTGGCAGATGGGAGGTGGAGTCCAAAACTTCAAGGACAGCACCAGTTTGGGGGAAGGTGGCATTAGCACGATACAATCTTTCAGTCTAAAAAGCTTACCTCGGTCAGTACAAACTCTGTCAGTACACTGAATTGCTTGAAGTTCATTTTATAAGGCATGTTTCTTAACAAAATTCTGCAAGGAAAAAGCACCGTAAAGTCATCATGGTAGGCAAAGCCTGTATGAAACATGCAAAAATATCGGGTTGGGTATTTATGCCTGTTTCCTGCTTAGAGTAGACCAGGGCTTTTTTTCAGCCAGAACTCAGGTGGGTGCCATTGCCAGTATAAGAGAACAAGGGAGGCATTCATAGTGAGTTCCAGCACCTATTTTTTCTTTTTTGTATAATATTTTTTATTACTTTTCAGTTACAATAACGCAATAAAAGCCTCATTGTCAATACCAAATAATAATACCAAATTATAGTACAATAATGTCAATTGTTCAGATGCAAAATTATATTATTTTGTTGGCCCCCCGAATGCTAGAATTGATTATTTGATAATTGACTTTAACTCTGCTTTCTAAAAACTTACAAATTCCAATTACACACCAGTCAGAATAACAACCAGCACCTCTTTTTCTATAAAAATAGCACTGGAGTAGACCTACTGAAATCAATAGAACTCAAGTTAATCATGGGCTGAAATCTCACTAATTTCAATGGATCTCCTCTAAGCATTGAAACATTCACCTTTAAACACTCTAAGAGAATTTAACACCGAAACATTTTTTGTGTTTTGTAACAATAATTTGGAAGCATGTAGAGCTGAAGAGGTAGCTTTAAGCTGCAAGCAAAGCTTCTGAGCATTGTTCCAAAGCTTAGGTCACACACAACCCTCCAAGATTCTTTCTATAAATAGGAGGGGGAAGCTTTTTCCTTAGAATTTGGCCTTTAGAGACAAAGAGTTCTGTAATAGTCCCCTTATCAGAATTACAGAAACTGTTAAAAACAAAAAAAGTAGCTTTCAAGATCCTAATGTTCAAATGTGTGCACACTACCCAGATCTCAGTGTTTTAAAATGCACCAGCAAGTTTCCAGAGCCTGTGAGTTTCATGGCTGAGTCAGGATTTGAACCCTGGTCCCCTAGTCCAACACTGCACCACACTTGGCTCTCTTTTGTGATATATGCCACCCTGAGCTCCTTGATGCCCTGTGTGCATAAAAGTGCCACAAATAAAATAAAAAAATGCTTTCTAAATTGTATCCCAGTTAGAGACACTTTTATCACACTGCTATACAAAATAGGGAAGTTTTTAATATTTAATGCTGTATTGTTTTTACCACTTGATTGGGAGTCACCCAGAGTGGCTGGGGAAACTCAGCCAGATGGGCGGGGTACACATAATAAATTATTATTATTATTATTATTATTATTATTAAAGCTCTAGCAGGTGACGCAGGTTTTCACCATTACCGCTGCCCAAAATTCCCCCACCCCACAGTTCGCAAACTGGTGCAGATCTTTTTCTGATGGTTATTCCCCCCTACACACACAGTCACACATTTTATCTAAATTTGCTACCGCAACACATTCCATTTGCTTTGATCTATTGTTGCTTCCACTTAGCTACAGACCCCCATTTCTAAACAAGGTATCAATTCCACATCTGAAGCCCAGAGAGACAGAAAGTAGCTCTCTTCCATGTGTAACAAAAGGTATGGATCAGGTCAGATTAGGTAAACCGATTTGTTGAAAGAGCTTCCAGAGGGAAGAATTCTTCAGGTACACCAATCTGCCCAGTTTTTTTTTACAAAGGCAAACAATTTGCCAAAGCAAAGATTGGATTACATAACTTGAAGCCAGCGATACAATAGTAACAAAAGACAGGAAATGCAGATCGAGGTATCTAGTATTGCAAGTCATCTGCCACGAATATTTAGGCTGCAATACTGAAGGTATTTTCCAAAGAAGTCAGTCCCATTAAACACAGCATGACTTTACTGCTGAGCGTACAAGGAGAGGATTGCACAGTATTACAAACCCTATTAACTCACTGCTTGGACCTTTCCCACGACTGAAGTTTTGCACTGCCCATATTCCTTTATCGGTGGGAACTTTCCCCCCTTTTAATGCTGACTTGGCACCATTGAACTGGTGCTTGTGCCACCAATTTTCATGTGTGTGCCGGATGCTGTTGTAGTTAGAGCATCGGACGAAGACCTGGGAGATCGGGGTTCAAATCCCCAGTCAGCAATGGAGTTCACTGGGTGACCTGGAACCAGTCTCTCAGCCTCACCTACCCCTGTTGTGAAAGCGGGTCAGGGAGAACCACATAGGTCACCTTGAGCTCCCTGATATAACATTGAAATAAAGAATAAAATGTTTTAAGCAGAAGCCAGGCTTGGGAACTTCTTGATTGTCCCTCAGTCTTCTCCATCCTGCATGGCTCGATTTGACAAATCAGTGGAGATTAAAAGAATTCAGGCTGTGATCCTGTACACAGCTAGTATAAAGTCCCACAAAAGGCAGCGGGGCTTGTTTCTGAATCAGCATATATAGGATTGCACTGTTGTTGTTGTTGTTGTTGTTGTTGTTGTTGTTGTTGTTGTTGTTGTTGTGAATGCTGTGTACAAACTTTAGAACTGGGACACCCAAGGACAAAATGCAAATCAGAGTTATAATCTGCATATTACGTCAGGAATAGCAACATTTAGGAAAGCAGGCTGTTGAGGGGCCTGGCATGATGAGAGAAGTGTGCACCAATGCTCATTGCCCCCCCTCCAAATAAAAAGATATTTCGGGAGCAACCTAGCACCTCTGCGTGGGCACAAACATTACCATCAGCTAGTGCATACAGACGCGGGTGCCGCTGTGGGTTAAACCACAGAGCCTAGGGCTTGCTGATCAGAAGGTTGGCAGTTCGAATCCCCGCAATGGGGTGAGCTCCCGTTGCTCGGTCCCAGCTCCTGCCCACCTAGCAGTTCGAAAGCACATCAAAGTGCAAGTAGATAAATAGGTACTGCTCTGGCGGGAAGGTAAACGGCGTTTCCGTGCGCTACTCTGGTTCGCCAGAAGCGGCTTAGTCATGCTGGCCACATGACCTGGAAGCTGTACGCCAGCTCCCTCGGCCAATAAAGCTAGATGAGCGCTGCAACCCCAGAGTCGGTCACGACTGGACCTAATGGTCAGGGCCCCCTTTACCTTTACCTAGCGCATACAGAACAAGCTGCAGCTGCAGGATCACAACCAAAGACTGGGGAAAAGGGAAAGAGTTGACAATCCTAACCTAAGAAGTATTAGTTTGTAAACTCTTTCCAAAAAGTAAAGGGTAACAACTTGGAGTTACAGCTGAAAGTTGGGACACGATCTTCCTCTGACCTATTTATGGCTGCCCAACAGCTCCGTTCAGTCATGACTGTTTTGTATCCCTACCAACTTCTTCTTCATTTCAGGTACTTTTATTTAACAATCCCGATGAGTCAATGGGCTTTTGGTCAATTTCTGTACTCGGTGGCTGACCTAAATACCTGCAGAAAACTAGCCTGTGAGAAAAGCCCACTGCAGGAGGGGAGATTAAGGACGGTTTGAATAAGGAGGAGAGAGAGCAACCTCTCTTTTTCCTCACAAGGTCTTTTCATTGTCTCTGACAAAAAATAAATGCTTTCTTTTTTAGTTCCTCTCTGTATTTTCGGCTGCTGCTTCCTACCTGGAGCCTGTTACATGTTCGCGAAGAGGTGTGCTTTCTCTGAGAATGTTTTGCAAACCATACAGCACAGAAATGTATTGCAAAGGGAATGCAGGTGGGTGTCCATTACTTTTAATGGGTCTACTCTGAGTAAGGGCTAGCACTGGATAAAAACCTAGTGTTTGCTTTGGAAAATGTATATACTAAGTTTCTCTGAATACTAAAAGTAGAATAAACTAGGTAAGGAAAGTGTTAGCCCAACAGTTAGGAGCCCATCCAAACCTACCTATGGATGGGGCATTATGGGGTGGCAGGGCTATGGTCTTGTCCACAGCTCTGCCACAGCTAGGGGTTGCCATGCAACCAGTCCATGTAGGCACCCTATATATAGAAAGGAGCAAAGCAGTTATATTTTAGGGAGCAGGCTAGCAGGCGGGGCCCATTCCTTACATCACAGGAGCCTACACAACACAAAACACTGTTGCTGGATGTAGGTTTTGTTTTATTTGTTTTTTATCTTATATTTTGGAAATGTACATCCAGGTTAGTAGTAGTATTCTTTATTACGGTCACCGACCAGCATAGTAAAAAGCATTACATCCTCAATATTTAAATTTTGGTATAAACTAGTGTATCTTATCTAAAATAACTAAAATGTCTTATCTAAAAGGGTTATATTAATTATTTACTATACATCCAGGTTATTTTTCCTTTCATTTTTTTTGGGGGGGGGCCAAGAAAGTGGGGCCCTAAGCTATAGCTTGTTTAGCTTATACGTAAATCCGGCACTGGTTAAGAGTGGAAAAGCGAGAAACTGAGAGAAGCAGAAATTGACGCACTCATCCATCGCTAGTCACAAAGGAAGATCGCAACTTGAGTTTGGTCCTCACGTAGGAAAGTTAGATTCTCCCTTCCAGCCCTACGCGAGGCTGGATTGATTCCTCGCCAGAGCAGGGAGGGCAGGCAGGGGCAATGGCAGGGTGGGATCTTGGCTTCGAATCTCCTACCTGCTGCTGGCCAGCAGGACTGAGACAGCATGGAAGCATGATGAGCCTCAAAGCTAGGGAGAAAGTCATGACTCAGCAGGTTGGAGCTGGGGTTATTACAGTGCCTTGCAGGGCTCCTCTGGAGGAGATAATGATTTTTTTCGTTTTTGCCTCGTTCTTTGCTCAAGGTGGTGCTTGGCTTTCCTGGCTGGCTTTTAGCCTATTCAACAAACAAAAAGGACCATACGGTTCAGAAACAATTATTTTACGTTAGCAGCATTAAGGACTGGCACTGTTACAAGGGCCAAATAATATACACTCTGCACTTGAGAGAAACTTACCTTTTAGTGTGGCAGCATCTATTCCCTGCAACTTCCTGCGTGCTACTATTAGACGGGCGTCTTCTTTGTACTGCTTTTGATGCCTGCTGAAATCTTTTTGGTTAAGGCAAGCCGAAACGTGAAATTTTTATTATGCACATTAATTTAAAAAAAAACACGCTTGCTTTTATCTATATTTTGATAATTCATTATGTCTATGCATCTTGAAGTCTATTTATTACAACTTCAAGTAGAAATTTTGCACCATTTTATGTAAACCGCTGAGAGAGAGAGAGAGAGAGAGAGAGAGAGAGAGAGAGAGAGAGAAGTTTTATTGAGCAGTATATAGATTTTGCTAAACATAATAAATAAGCATAGCCAATATCTGCTGGAACAAATGCCAGCAAACCAATGGATCCACTGCCAGACCCTGAGCAATTTATTTTTCCTTGTCTCGTATGATAAGCACTTTGGTTGAGCAGGTGGCGTTATGAATCTTTGTGCTCCAATCATGGCTGGTTGAATTAGATACATCCATCAATTCCTTGCTTGTAGAAATAAGATTAAAAATAATCAGGGGACTATTGTAAGGTTGTTGCTTATAAGATCTTGTCAGGGCTTTTTTTCAAACAAACCCGTGTTGCAAAAAGCGAATCAACAATATCAAAAGCAACATGATGACCAGAAACAAATACAATATGAAAAACTTTATGAAATGATTCAAAACATCAAAACTAACAAACTGAAGTCTCTGAAAGTCTCTGAAAGTCCTTAAATGAATCACGGTGCCAGACTTTATCCAGCAGAGGACAAGCTGTGAAGCTTTGTATAATCACCAAATATCCAATTCTGATGTCCAACTCTGAACAGTGTTTCCATATAACAACTACTGTTTCGTTGAATTCTTCATCAGCAAATTAGTTCAACACTTGTTAGTAGAAAGATATGAAATTTCTTCATTAACCAATCTTTTTCCCCCGAATAGATATAATATACATGAAAATGAAAAATACTCTGGAACAGTGCTCATGCAATTATGTAGTCACTGCATCTATTCGAAAAAAGATTGGTTAATGAAGAAATTTCATATCTTTCTACTAACAAGTGTTGAACTAATTCGCTGATTGTGCTTAGATTAATTTCACAGATATAATGGGGCGGGAATTGATTTAAATAAATGAATACAGAATACTTGTTATTTAAGAGAAGTGTTGAAGCCGCAAAGAGATAGAGAGAAGTAGACTAATATAGCAGGCATTCAAACTAGACTTCCAGAGCAGAAAGAAAGTGATTGTAAAGACAGAAAAAAAGAAAAGGAATGAAAATGCACCTCTTTCTGAGAACCTAGTGTATAGAATATTCAAATTAGTGTTTGTATCCTTTGAATAACTTTGTATATTTGACAATTTTTTTTGTCTTTTTGTCTTTTAAATTTCTTTTTATATCTTTGTTTTTTTCTATGTATTTTTTATTTTTATTTTTTGGTTATCTGGATGTTTCTTTTTTGTAATTGTTTTAAAAATGCAATGAAGTAAACAAACAAACAAACAAACTCTTCCAGCAGAGATTTGGGATGCATCCTCTCTTTTGACTTCCAGACATCTTCTTAAGTACTTTTTATGTACACAGACTTCTGCAACTGTTCACATTTTTTGATCGTCCCAGTCCTTTGAATTGCTGTTGTTGTTGTTGTTGTTGTTGTTGTTGTTGTTGTTATATTTTATTGAAGATATATTGCCATGTTACATTCTATGAACGGAAGGTTGACTTCAACCCCAAAGAAGCACTCCTCCATTGTCTCCCAATATGGACGGACACCAACCAACCAACCAATGAACTGGAGCTATAGAAATACTTGTATTAATTTAAGTAGAGAGCAGAAAAAAATTTTAAACAGCCGCTATGCAGGGGAGCCAGTGAAACTGGAAGCGGCAAGAACAAATGTTAACGTCATTGTGGCTTTGGTTTGTCTCTCTTCACCTCTCATGAAATAAAAATTTTAATGTGTGCATTCTTGCTTTGAACTAACCCTCATGCAAGCATTCCACCGTAAGGCTCAATACAATTACATCCCTCCACTATCTTTTGATTTGGTTATGACAATAAATAATAATAATATTAATAATAATATATCTGGCTCTTTTCATCTTCAAAGAGTCTGAGGAACATCTGACTGGGTAATCCACGCGCTTTTGAAATCTGGGTGCACGCTGTTATTATCCTCATTGTTTTATGGATGAGAAAAGTGAGGGAGACGGGACCACAAGGGATTTGCTTACAGACGTCGCGTCAACAAGAATCAGTATCAGCTGGAGGATCAGGGCATCTAGGAGTTCTTGGAGATGTTCTTCAGCCAGTATTCTTGTGCTGATACTTTCTGGAGGCCAAGGTAGAGCCTGGTTTCATAGCTATGGGTATTCTAGAGCAGCTTTACTCCAGATTACTGCCCTCCAGGCATTTGGGGGCTCCAACTTCCATCAGCTCCGGTCAGCACAGCCAATGGTCGGGGCATCATGGGAGCAGCAAGGCAACAAAATCCGGAGGGTACCAGGTTGGGGGAGGCTGCCTGAGAATCTCTACTAGAGTCTACTTCGGGGAAGCCTTCCATGGTCTATGCAGAACAAGGTCACAGAAGTTGTGACCTATTGTCAAGGCTTCAGGGAATCCTATTCCTCCCATGGTGGCAAACAAGAAGCAGAGGAAACAAAGGAGTTCTTACCAAGTAATTTATTCAATGTTCACTGAGAGAGACGAAGGAATGCAGTGTCCCAAAGACAATGGCGTTGCTCCAAGCAAAGTCCCACCCCAGCCCCTTCTCTCCTATTCTGCGTCACCCCTGTGTTGGCTAATCTGAGCTTTCTGCCTCTGAGCTTTCCGTTTTACTACCCTCAATGCTCACCTGATCAATGAATTTTGCACTCAGGTTCCAAGTACAAAGTATATGTCTTCTCTTTACAGGGCTTGTAATATTATAAATCTACAAATAATTTTTTAAAAAGAAATCTCTGTTAATCTCATAACAAGCTATCTGGGACTATCTAGTCATCATCTGAGTGAATTCTGCTGTGTCAATAGTTTTAACTGCCAATTTGCAGCTCATGAGAAATCCAGGTTGTGACGAAGTGCTGAGTAAAGCTATAAAATGCAACTGTCTGGGAAAAAATTGAGCAACCGCAATTCTGAAAGCTGAGATTGAAGTTCCTTATAGGCATTTGCTGAAGAACTAATCCATATTATGACCAGAATGCCAGTTTGCCATAGCATCATTTTTACATCACATGTATGTTATTCTTAGTTAATCTCAATTATCTACCTAAGATAATTTCTGAATATTCACCAAAAAAATAGATTAGGTTTCCTGCCTGGTGGTTCTCTTAGGGGACCTCTTTTATTTCACCCATATTTATTTACATAATTCATTATTGTCCTATTCTTCCCATTCTCCATTCAGGTGCAGAGGATGGCTAGTCATCAATGAACCAACAATACAGAAGTGGGGGGGGGGGGGACATAGCTGAAATCACAAAAGTACAATAAAAATAAAGTGGTGATAAATACCTGTAGAACCACATTCAAAGTGTGCACTCTAAGCGCAACGCCACATTGCCACTGTTTTAGATATGCCCTCTCCCATATTAGCTGGGAAAGAATCTCCCTTTTGCCACATTCTCCCCTGGTATAAATAAAACACCTAGATTTTACTGAGATGAGTTTCCTCTTAGCTTAAACCTATGTGTGTTTACTCAGATGTAAGTCCTCCTGTCTTTAATTGTGCAAAGTTGTAGCTGTTATTATTACTATAATTAATTCAATTTATACACCACCCTATATCCAGAGGTCTCAGGGCAGTTCACAAACAAGACCACAACATATAAAATCAAACCAAAAACAATAACCAATTTTAAAGCAAAATTAAAAATTCCTTCCAGTCGCACCTTAGAGACCAACTAAGTTTGTTCTAGGTATGAGCTTTCGTGTGCAGGCACACTTCTTCAGATACACTGAAACAGAAGTCACCAGACCCTTATATATAGTGAAAGGGTGGGGAGGGGTATTACTCAGAGGGGTGATTGGCTGATAGGTGTGTTAACCTGTTGATGACTGTTAACGACTGCAATTGGTCTTGCAGGAAAAAGCAAGAGGTGAGATGGCTATATCATGTATAATGAGATGAGAATCCAATGTCTCTATTCAGACCAGGTCTCTCCATGGTTTTAAGTTTGGTAACCCAAAAAGAACCACATTCTAAAAGGGTGTTGGGTGTCAGTAAGATCAACCAAAGGCCTGGTTAAAAAGGAACATCTTTGCCTGGTGCCTAAAGGTGTATAATTAAGGCGCCAGGTGAACTTCCTGCCTGGCGTGCCTGGCGTGCTCTGGTCCATGGGGTCACGAAGAGTCGGACACGACTGAACGACTGAACAACAACGAACTTCCCTGGGGAGAGCATTCCACAGACGGGGAGCCACTGCAGAGAAGGCCCTGTTCTCGCATTGCTAGACTTTCTGGACCTCTCGAGGAGGAGGCACACGAAGAAGGACCTCAGAAGATGATCTCAGGGTCCGTTCAGGCCCGTGGGCCAGATCCAGCCCAATCCCCTTCTAAATCTGGCCCACGGAAGGCCCGGGAATCAGCATGTTTTTACACTTGTAGAATGTGTCCTTTTATTTAAAATGCATCTCTGGGTTATTTGTGGGGCATAGGAATTCGTTCTTCTTTTTTCCAAAATATAGTCCGGCCCACCACATGGTCTGAGGGACGGTGGACCGGCCCCCTGCTGAAAAAGGTTGCTGACCCCTGGTTTAGGTTCATATGGGAAGAGGCAGTCCTTGAGGTATTGCAGTCCTGAGTTAAGTGTGGTGTGTACAGATTGCAACCATAGGTTCTGCCATGTCCAAGGGATCTTAATCCCCAGCCACAGTCTAAAGCTGTTGCACCTGGCAAACCTACCTGAAAAGGAGACAAAGCAATATGCGCAGGATCATTTAACACAAAATGTCATTTGAAAGGGGAGGAGGCTAGAAGTCAAGGGCAGATATTATCCTACATGCCGTAACCATATAGAGGAAAGAGATTTAAAAAATAAAAAAGTAAAGTAGTTACATCTGGTTCCTTACTATCAAAATATAAATCTTACATATCCCCAAAAAGTATAGAGAACTTAACATTATAGCGTTATAGATGCTGGGCAAAGATAGGATTTTTCTACAACTTTTTTTTATTTGGGGAGGAGATAAAGGTAAAGGGACACCCGACCATTAGGTCCAGTCGTGACCGACTCTGGGGTTGCGATGCTCATCTCGCATTATTGGCCAAGGGAGCCGGCGTACAGCTTCCAGGTCATGTGGCCAGCATGACTAAGCCTAAAATACCAGCTAAGATGCAGCTAACAAATTTTATGGCAAATAGTGGCTGGACTTTCGTTTAGAAGCCTGGTAACACGTGAATGTGCTGCCACCTGCAGGATATTCATTTGTGTTAATTTATGGCATTGTAAATTATTTTGTGCACAGGGAGCAAGAGTACCTCTCAACTTTCTGACTGGTCTGGAAGGACCTTAGTGATTTGGGGGTGCAGTTTGAATCTGTCCATTTGAGGAAGAGGTGTGCAAATGGATTGCTATCTCCAAGGCAAGGATCATCTGTCAGGGAAGCCTCTTAACAATGCTGAAACCAATGAGAGAGTCTGGCCCATCTCATTTGTAATCTATGTATGTATCTTATGTATGTATCTATTTGAGGGATCAAATTGTGTCTGTCCATGAGCAGAACAGAATTCTGCTTGTGCAATGGGACTTCCCTTTCCTTCATCCTGCCCCCACCGCGCTTTGCGCAATTAACGCGCCACAGCCGGATCCATTGTGTGGATCACGATCATGGCCATCTATGATGGCTGCGGTCGGCTTGCTCGTGTGTGTGTGTGCGTGTTTTTCAACCTGGCTTCTTCCCAAGGTTTCCGTGAACTGCCTAGGAAACTGGAGCGACAAATAACACTTGTAGTTTAATGGCGAATTTTGGAGATGTAAAAGATTTGGATGATTAGAAAAGACGCAGGAGGAAATGATTGATCCAGGAGATTCTCTGGAATCTTGTTTTTAAGTTGTATGTTGGATATGTGATTGTAAAATTCTAATTTGAAAAACTAAATTTATTAATTAAACTAAAAAAGGGAAGGGAAGGGAACTGGAGCGACAAACGGGAACCCCTTGGCTGGCTGGGCGGGATCCCCGCGCTTTGCGCTTCGCCTCCTGCCGGGGGCGGAGAGCCGGTGGGCGCGTCTGGCCAGGGACCGCCCTCCTCTCCGCCGCCTCTCCTCCCCGAGCAACATGGCTGCAGCCGCCGCCGCCTGCCCGCCCGTGAAGGTAAGCGAGGCGCCTCCCTGCTGCTGCTGCCGCCTCGCCCGGCTGGGGACGCAGCTCGGCGGCTCCCTTTCCCCGAAGGGGCGGCTCCCTCGCCGCCGGGCTCCCGGGGAACGGGAAGGGGGCCTGGGCGCGCGCGGGGCCTTGGGGATCTTCGTCGGCCTGCTCGAGTCGTGCGCCTTTGGCGCGCGTAAAGGCGCCTTCTCCGGCGGTGCTGGGGCCCTGGAGCCCGAAGGGTGCGTGCGCGCGCGCAGTCCCCTGGGTGCACTTACCCGGGAGTAAGTCCCGCTTGGGCGCGAGAAGTGCCTGGCGACAGGCCGGGCTTTGTGCACAGGCGACGGTGGGTTTCTGCAGACATGCTCGGAGACACTTGGCCAAGTGTCCCTGGCTTTTGTTAAACCGATGAGTTTGCCTTTGGGCTTCTTCTTCTTCTTCCTCCACCGCTGCTTCTTTCCTGGAAAGCCCAGTGCTCTAGAAACACCGCACACCATTAAGAGCCCCGGAATGAAGACCCCCTGATTTGTGCGACAAATCTAGCATCCCCTAGAAAACAGTTGCCCTTTTACCCCTGTCTCCATCCCCCTTGTTGCTGCCCCAAAGGACCATCCAGAGTAATGGATCTGCTGTAGGTGATCTGGAGTCTGAGGCATGTGCTCCGTTCTCACCCTCCATTTCTTAATTATTCAGATGAGTTTCCTCTATTAGTCACAGAGGGATTTTCCACCATGTGCCCTTCAAATATAGCTAATCAACGGCTTTTAGAAATCTGGTGAACGGTAGTGCGTTTAGACTCCTATATCGGAGAATCCTAGAATTGTAGAGTTGAAAGGGACCCCTGAGGATCATCTAGTCCAACCCCCTTGCAATGCAGGGATATGCATCTGTCCCATAAGGGGATCGAACCTGCAACCTCGGCGTTCTCAGCCGCAAGCTCTAACCAACTGAGCTGTGAGTCACAGAACATGTTCCTATACAGGGTACCGCATTGCACACTGAAATACCATGAATGGCCTGTTTGCATTCTTTGGATAGCTCCAATCCACGTGATTGATATTCCCTAGTTTGCCATTTCTGAAAGTGATTGTGTCTGTTCCTTGGACAGAATGTATGCACTTAGATACACACGCAGCAGCAGCAGCAGCTCCTCTTGAGAAGAGCTGTAGAGGTAGAATGCTTCCTATTACAGTGAGGAAACAGTGAGATCTTGCTGAATTTGATCTCGTCTCCTTCATGCTTTCAGTGTATGTATTTTTTTTAACCTATCCTGAGTTGTTTCTTTTTATCTTTTTTTTTAATTCTGCTGTGTGTCTTTTGTGCCTTTTAATCCTCAAAGTTTGAATGTGTCACATGTAGCTGACAGGAGTTAAGGTTTGTTGAAGTAATAAGTATAAACCATTTCCGACTTCATGGGGAAACCTTTGAAGTCATCCAGGCTTCTGATAGGTGATTCTGCGAGGGGGTGGGTGCAGGACCGGATTTAGGTTTGATGAGGCCCTCAGCTCCTGAAGGTAATGGGGCCCTTTATATGTCCAGCTGTCCTTTGTCAACAAGAAATTGTCACTGTTTTTTGTGTAGAATATATGACAATTTATGGACCTAATAGGTATCTCAAGCCATTTGCACAATGCAGAATGTAGGCACCCTATATATAGAAAGGAGCAAACCAGTGATATTTGAGGGAGCAGGCTAGCAGGCGGGGCCCATTTCTTACATCATAGGAGCCTACACAACACAAAACACGGTTGCTGGATGTAGGTTTTATTTTATTTGTTTTTTATCTTATACTGTATTTTGGAAATGTACATCCAGTTTTTTTTCCTTTAAATTTTTTGGGGGGCCCAAAGAGTGTGGGGCCCAAAGCTATAGCTTGCTTAGCTTATACATAAATCCAGCACTGGGTGGATGGGATCAGGGCAAAACCTTTCCTTTCCTCCTTACCTCCAAGCTCAGAGAGAAGGGCGTTGGAGCTGGTCACCGTTCTGCTGCACATGAGAATGAATTTCTAGAACCAAAATGCTTTTTTGGTGCAACCTAGTCTTCATTCTGAATGTGAAATTAGGAAGAAAATTGGCAGAGGGAGATATTCCTGAAGTCACAGTGTGCATTTGAGTCACTTGGCTGGCATTCATCAGCAGTGTTCGAAATCACCAGGCGCATTTTGCACCGGGCTATTGGCCACTTGCGGCCAAGAGGGGATGCCAGGATGGTACCTGACATCTCTACCACCTGGAGCTGCATGCCTGGGGATCCTTGGATCTTGACTGTTTTCACGCACTAACAACACATCCTTTAGAATTCTATCTGTCACATTTTATCTGCCCAATCGGAATGAATTTCTGGAACCAAAATGCGTTTTTGGTACAACCTTAGCAGGAGCAGTGAAAAAAGTTATGGAGAATTGTTGTTGCTTGTCTTCACTTCCCCCACCCCAATGCCCTGCTCAGAGTTGTGAAGAATATTCTTACGTTATGAATGACCCATGTCACCATTAAGAAAAAGAGGTCAGAATAGGCCAATATACCGGTATATGGGGACTGTCCCCTAATCAGGTGACATTTCTTCTTCAAGTTCTCAGATCTCTTAAGCCAGCTCAAGGTTGTCATCTGAACTAGCCAGATGTTCAACTGAGAATCAGCCACAGTCAGTCCATCTTTCGAAAAATAAGACTTTAGAGCCTTCTTGCCCCAAAGTGGCAACTAGACATTCCGTTTTGGTGACTGTAACCTTAGTTTAAGGAGCCATATGGCACCTAGCTTATATATCTGAGTTCCTAACACTGCCCATGTCTTCTTCTTTGGCGATCCCTCGTAGCTGAGTAAGATTGTCTTCCATGAACACGGCTTTAACAGTGAGTCCGTAAGTGACTGGAGGCCAATTCTGGATCCACACGTCCTTCCACAGTGGGGACATTGGTTTCTGGGCGGGAGTTGATCCCAGTGAGGGTTTTTCCAAGTGTGCCTTCCTCTTAGCACGTTTCTCCCTTGCGTCCTGAGTTCAAGTGTCTTCAAAGCCCAGGACACCTTTGGTAAAGGCTGTTCTCCAATTGGAGCGCTCACAGGCCAGTGTTTCCCAGTTGTCAGTGTTTATCCTACGTTTTTTAAGACTTGAGAGAGTCTTTAAACCTCTTTTGTTGACCACCAACATGATGCTTTCCATTTTTAAGTTCAGAATAGAGTAGTTGCTTTGGAAGACGATCATCAGGCATCCGCCCAACATGACCAGTCCAGTGCGCCCATGTATCTTCACTTAGTCACAAGTGGCCAATAATCAGGCGCAAAATGTGCCTGGCTCCTGGCTAATTTCAAACAGTGGGATAGAGTTGCAGCTGTAGCTTCCCTGCAATGGAGTTGCTACCACTTACAGGGAGCAGGTACTACAGGGAGCTAGGTGGTGGTGAGATCACGGCTGCACAGGTGCCCTGATAGAGCTTATCCAATGTTTCTTCCGGGGCATCTGCAAAGGCATCCTGAAAAGTGGCAGTGACTCCCACTGATGGGAGGCAATTGCTGCAGTGCTCCCATTGGTCAAACTGCTCCTCCTCTTCTTCCTCCTTCCTTCATCTCAAGCACTTATATTCCCTCTGGCCGGACTCCAGCACAACGTTAGGCTCATTTAATCACATTGACTTCAACTGGCTTAACAGTACAAACTCAGTGCTGCCTACAGTTTCAGAAAACTTGAGGCCTGTGCATTTCATCCTTGCCTGATGAAAGCCTCTCTCCGTTTTGCATAGGTGTAACGTTCATTACTAAGCAATTGGAGTGAGCGCATAGATTGCTTTTGCAGCAAAACAGGATCCAGCTGATCACAGCAGAACATATAATGTAATTATACCCCAAAGCAGCCAAGCTCAGACGCCAAAGTTGGGAGCTCTGGCTCTAGCGTAACAGCGAGGGTTGCCAGATAAACTGCAAGATCCGTTTCAGCTCTATAATTCTATGTGGAAGGGATTTGCTTGCCAGCTTGGTACTTGTAACGTGGAATGGTAGCTTCAGTTAATAATAATAATAATAATAAACTTTTATTTGTACCCCGCCCTTCCCAGCCGAGACCGGGCTCAGAGCGGCTAACAATCATAAAACCACAACAAACCACAAAACAAACAGTTAAAAATGCAAATTAAAATACAATTTAAAATTTAAAATTTAAATGCCACCTCATTTTAAGCAGCCCACCAACAAACCAACGGAATAAAACGTCAGGGTTACCCTCAAACCAACCCAAAAGCCAGGCGGAACAGCTCTGTCTTGCAGGCCCTGCGGAAGGATGCCAAATCCTGCAGGGCCCTCGTCTCTTGCGGCAGATCATTCCACCTTTTCGGGCGCAGAACCGAGAAAGCCCTGGCCCTGGTAGCTGCCAGCCTGATATCCTTATGGCCCGGGATCTCCAGGATGTTATTATTTGAGGACCTCAAGGTCCTACCCGGGGCATACCAGGAGAGGCGGTCCCTTAAGTACGAGGGTCCTAGGCTGCGTAGGGCTTTAAAGGTCAAAACCAGCACCTTGAACCTGATCCTGTACTCCACCAGGAGCCAGTGCAGCTGGTAGAGCACTGGATGAATGTGATCTCGTGGCAAAGCCCCCATAAGGAGCCTCGCCGTGGCATTCTGCACCCGTTGGAGTTTCTGGGTCAGCCTCAAGGGCAGCCCCGCGTAGAGCGAGTTACAATAATCTAGTCTGGAGGTGACCGCCGCATGGATCACTGTGGCCAGATTGGGGTGAGAGAGGTAGGGGACCAACTGCCTAATACGGCGGAGATGGAAAAATGCCACCTTTGCTGTGGCTGCAACCTGCGCCTCCATGGAAAGGGAGGCGTCAAAGGTTACCCCCAGGCTCTTGACATAAGGCACTGGCACTAAGTTGTGTGACGCGGGAACCTTTGGATGGTAACATTCAGGCAATATTATTCCAGCCGCCTTTGATGCTTTTACACAGGGTGGATTTGATTTAAAACAAATCGATTTAAATCACTAGTCAGTAATACTTGATTTAAATCATTTTCTTAACAGCAAGACTATTCTTGCTGGTATAATCTTAACATTTACAACCAGATGAAGGTTTCATTTTTGGAATAATAAATTTTCAGAGTAGTTTTTATACTTGTATTAAAAATTACTGATTTTGTTATACTATTAGAAATACAAAGACAGGTAATTATGAAATTGTTTCATAACTTTTCTGCTGTGCTTTATTGGAAGGAGAAAAATTAATCATTTCCTTAATAACTATTTAAACAATTTATTTAACTGAAACAATAACATATGTATCCATGTTTGTTAACTTAGGTGGTTAAACGATTTAAAAAAAACAACTTGGACTGAGTTTTAGCACACATGAAAAACTTAAAACAAATCCTTATTTCCTGATGAATAGCATTTGGACTATAATGTAACTTAAATAGAAAACTATCTTTAGAAATAATTTTCCTCCAAAAGCATTTTATTTTAAAAATCCGATTTAAATTTTAAAAAATCTGATTTCTTTTTTTAAAAAAATTAAGCATTGATTTTTACCCACCCTGCTTTTACGAGCACACTGGAAATTGCAAATCTGTCTTCACTTAGGTTGCATCCGTTTGCCTGCACTACCCCTTCCATGCCACAAGATGACAGCAAATCAGAAAGAATATGTGTTTTTGTCTGCTGGTCCTGGGCAGGCTCTTCCAAGCTATGGCATGAACTTCAACCAGAGCTTTGGACTGATAACAAGAACCACATAGCCTTGGCTTAATGAAATAAATGTTCCTATTATAATTGAAAATGAAGCAAGATCTTTTTAAATAAAAAAAGAGGTCAATCTTAAAGAAGTGGGCATGTGGTGTGGGATGGAGTATTTTATGTCTGTTGCTATTTATTTATTGTAAGTATCTGGCAACACATGCTCCTGGCCACCTAGCAGTTTGAAAGCACGTCAAAGTGCAAGTAGATAAATAGGAACCGCTCTGGCGGGAAGGTAAACGGCGTTTCCGTGCGCTGCTCTGGTTCGCCAGAAGCGGCTTAGTCATGCTGGCCACATGACCTGGAAGCTGTACGCCGGCTCTCGGCCAATAAAGCGAGATGAGCGCCGCAACCCCAGAGTCGGACACGACTGGACCTAATGGTCAGGGGTCCCTTTACCTTTTATCTGGCAACACAGATATTTATCCCCCGCAATGTTTTACTTAATCCAGTGGTTTTCGAGCTACGTCTCAGGAAATCTCGGGGTTCCTCGGAATCTCCCTGAGGTTCCTCAGTGAAACCAGCAAAGACAGCCAAGCTTGCTTAAGAGACAACTCACTCAAAGCTCCCCTGTGGTGTGCAACAAGAGGAGGTGGTTATTTTAAGGCAGGTCCAACAGGCCTGACATGCACCTTTTGCAAATTCTGGGCATTTCCTCCCAGAAATCCTCGCAACATGTAGGGATTCCACGCCAGACAAATTGATGTGCAAGGGGTTCTCTGCAAGTAGAAAGCTATAACAGTGGTACCTCGGGTTACGTTACCTTTGGGTAACGCAATTTCGAGTTACGAATGCAGCAAACCTGGAAGTGTATACTTCTGGGTTTTGCTGCACGCGCACATGTGCAGAAGCGCTGTATTGCACCGCGCATGCAGAAACGGCGCCTCCGGATACGGGCTTTTCGGGGTAAGTACGGACCCCCGGGATGAATTAAATTCGTATCCGGAGGGTCCACTGTATATGTTTAAAGCCCCGCCCTCCAATGCTTCGATTTAATTTTTGATACTTACAGGGCAACTCCATTTTTTGACATTGCAATGGTACCTTGGTTCACAAACGCCTTGGTACTCAAACAACTTGGAACCCAACTAAGTTTGTTCTTGGTATGAGCTTTTGTGTGCATGCACACTTCTTCAGACCCTTGGTCTGGTGACTTCTGTTTCAGTGTATCTGAAGAAGTGTTCATGCACACGAAAGCTCATAGCAAGAACAAACTTAGTTGGTCTCTAAGGTGCTACTGGAAGGAATTTTTTAAAGAATTTTTTTTATTTTGTTTTGACTATGACAGACCAACACGGCTATCTACCTGTAACTGGAACTTGGAACCCAAACACCCCAAACCCGGAAGTAAGTGTTCCGGTTTGCAAACTTTTTCCGGAAGCTGAATGTGCTCTGGTTTGAGTGCCACACTTCCGTTTTGAGTGTTACGCTGAGGTCTGTCTGTTTTTGCTATTTATTTTGCGTTTTTGTTTTTGCGGCTCTTTTTGGTTCTGTTTTTGTGACTGTGCGGAACCCAGTTCAGCTACTGATGGATTGACTGTGTGACTGCAGTACATTGTTTATTACTTTCATTTTATGGATCAGTGGTATGGTTAGATAGTAAAATTCATGTTAAATTGCTGTTTCAGGGGTTGTTTTTAAAAGTCTGGAATGGATTAATCCATTTCGCATTACTTTCTATGGGAAAGCACGCCTTGGTTTTGGAACGCTTTGGTTTTGGAACGGACTTCCGGAACGGATTAGATTTGAGAACCAAGGTACCACTGTACTGGAGATGTTCCATTCGCTAACGGAAGACTTAAGCCTTATTAGCTAGAGCCAATTACTGAGGCAAGGGGCTGGGGGGGGGAATGGGGGGTTGGTTGGTTTTCCGTCGGTCCCATTCATACCTATTTGCTGTTCTCATCTGGTTGAGGCGGAAATCCCCTGCCTGGCACCTCTGCGGAAGGAGGAAACGTGTGTGGGTGGCAGAGTTTTCCCTTCCCTATCCCAGCCAGCTGTAAGGAAGCTGCCTAGGACTAAAAATAGGGTGACTGGTTTTTTCCATTCCTGACCTAAAAAAACACCCCAGCACAATAATGGTTTCATTGTTGTAGCAGGGATGCCCATACTCTGCCTTCTTGAGGAATCATCCTTCCCCACTCCCAGGCAATGGCAGTTCATTTTAACGACCTAAACTGGCTCGGTCACAAGTTATCAGGCTCCATCATAAGGTGACGCTATCTGCCCGCAAGCCGTGTCCTAACCATGTGCTCACTGAACACCTTAAAATCATCAACCGCTCTTGCTGCACCCCAGCAAACATCTTCATTTGGCCACCAGCATCCTACTGAGCTTCGAACCACGTTGGTCTTGTCCAAGGTCATCTCTGCACACAGCCCCTCCAGATGGTTCTGCAGCCTTCGCTCACCAGTGGTCAAGGATGGTGGATGTGCCACAGGTTTGCCATCGCTGGCACGGAGTTTTCTGCAGGAATTATCAGAGAATTGTTGGCTCTTCGGTGGTCTTATTTGTCATATGTGGTTTTCTAAACTAGGATTCACACACATAAATGTTCATAGTCTTGAGCAAACAAGAGAGAAAAGGCTGGTGTAAGAAGTTGTCTTGCACAAACAGGGCTGGATTTAGGTTGGATGAGGCCCTCAGCTCCTGAAGGTAATGGGGCCCTTTATATGTCCAGCTGTCCTTTGTCCACAACAAATGGTCGCTGTTTTTGTGTTGAATATATGCTATATGGGGCATGTCCAACAGGTAGATCGTGATCTACCAGTAGGTCACTGGACGTCTGTGGTAGATCATCGGTAGATCAGTGGCTCCCCTAAAGAAAAACTCAACATCTTTGCCCTGTATCCCTAAAATGACCTGAACCACCAAAACCAGGCCCTTTCCTTCCTAAAAAAAAGCTCAATGTCGCTTTCCTCCTCCCTAAAGAAGCTCAACAAGTTTTACGTGAACCCCCCAAAAGGGGGTAGATCACTGCCAGTTTTTAACTCTGTGAGTAGATCGCAGTCTCTTGGAAGTTGGCCACCCCTGCTATATGGTAATTTATGGACCTAATGGGTATCTAAAGCCATTTGCACATGTTTCCATGCAGAATGTAGGCACCCTATATATAGAAAGGAGCAAAGCAGTGATATTTTAGGGAGTAGGCTAGCAGGTGGGGCCCATGACTTCCATCATAGGAGCCTACACAACACAAAACACGGTTGCTGTATGTAGGTTTTATTTTATTTGTTTTTTTATCTTATATTTTGGAAATGTACATCCAGTTGTTTCTTTCCTTTAAATTTTTTTGGGGGCCCCAAGACAGTGGGGTCCTAAGCTAGAGCTTGTTTAGCTTATACGTATATCTGGCACTGCACACAAATAGATGTCTTTCTGTATTTCCACGGCCTTCGTTCAATCATGATGGAGTTTTCACACTCCTTATCTGAAAACAGCAAGAACCAAACATGATTGGGGGAGGGGGGCTATAAACAAGAATAATGCTATACAAATAAGTACACCAAGTTTTCTCATGTCATTTGTGTATCACAAAAATAGCATAATAAATGTGGAAAAATATCTACAAACATATGTTTCGTTATTAGTGGCAGGGTGGATTTGATTTAAATCAAATTGATTTAAATCACGATTTAAATCACGATTTAAATCACTAGTCAGTAAGGCTTGATTTAAATCACTAGTCAGTAAGGCTTGATTTAAATATTTTCTTTACAGAAAGACTCCTTGCTGGTATAATCTTAATATTTACAACCATATAAAGGTTTCATTTTTGGAATAATAAATTTTCAGAGTGGTTTTTACAGTTATATCAAAAATTACTGATTTGGTTATACTACTAGAAATACATAGATAATTATGAAATTATGGTGAGGTTTAATAAGTTAACTGTTTATATTTGGACAACTTTTCTGCTGTACTTTATTGGAAGGAGAAAAATAATCATTTCCTTAATAACAATTTAAACAATTTATTTAACTAAAACAATAACATGATAGCATATGTATTCATGTTTGTTAACTGATGTGGTTAAACATTTTTTAAAAAAAACTTAGACTGAGTTTTAGCACACTTGCTAAACTTAAAACAAATCCTTATTTCCTGATGAATAGCCTTTGGACTACAATGCAACTTAAAAAGAAGACTATATTTAGAAAGATTTTTCCTCCAAAAGCATTTTATTTTAAAAATCCAATTTAAATCAAAAAAATCGATTTAAATCAAAAAAATCCGATTTAAATCAAAAAAATCCGATTTTTTTGATTTTTTTAAAAATATCATTGATTTTTATCCACCCTGATTAGTGGTCAGTGTATAAGTTCTTGGTTCATGAATTGGTTTAAACAATTAGTAGGAAGAGGAAGAAGAAGAAGAAGTGGGGGTGGGGGAGGGGAAGGGGGAATGGCAAGTGGGGTGGGGGCAGGTGACAACCAAACACTATTGTGGTGTAGCATTTAGTAAGTTTCAAATGTCTTCCAAACTAATGCGTGTTTCTTGTGCGCAAGATTGGAATTATTGGAGGGACTGGTCTGGATGACCCGGACATATTAGAAGGAAGAACAGAAAAATACGTTGATACGCCTTATGGAAAGGTAGGTACCAATAACTTTTTGGATAATTGGCTTTTTTAATTGAATTTTACTCTGGTATTGTATTAATGTGGCTTTTATTGGATTGTTATAAATGATTTTTTTTAAATATATATATATATATATATATATATATATATATATATATATATAAAATCTCCCTTAATCATGCCTAAATAGCAGTTAAGATTGTTTAAAATTCACTGTTGGCATTCTGTAATGTGTCGTCTTCCATCCCTGTCTTGCGTTATTTTTGTTTTTAACTCTAGCCATCAGATGCTCTGATTTTGGGGAAGATAAAAAACGTTGACTGTGTGCTTCTAGCCAGGTAAGAATTCCTTAAGCATCACTTGTCTTTCTCTTCTACTGAAAAATAAGGTTTGCCGTAAATGTATTAAATCAAGGCATCTAACCTGGTAAAGATACACACTATATGCCGAGGATTATCTCCAGCATTTCAGTAAATTATAATTGGTTTCTAGTTCTTGTTTGGCTTGATTGAGTTGTCTACCTTAAAAATTGTTCCTTTTCCTTTAGAACTTCCAACGTTTAGTTGATTGTGTTGGACAATACATATGCTTGCTGAAAACTTACCTGTTTCAGCAGGCCTGTGCAGATATGTGATTTTGTTTCATCTGTTCTTCAGTTTGTTTTATTGTTTTGAATGGATTTTTAAATGTTTTGTATATGTTTTTATTCTATTTTAAATTGTGGAGTTTTGTTTTGTTTTTAATCACAGAAGTGTTTGCTGCCCTGTAAGGAAGGTTGGGATATAAATTTAACAGATAGGTGCAAATTAAATGTAAACTTTCTTGAGAGTTTGGGACAGAAGAACACAGAGACATGAAAAATGATAAAATCTCCCAGTCCTAAAAACCTTAAAATCCCAGGCCTTGAATCCCAGGGCTGAGGATTTGAACCAGAAACTATACATAAAAAGGGAAAGGACCCCTGGACGGTTAAGTCCAGTCAAAGGCGAGTATGGGGTTGCGGCACTCATCTCGCTTTCAGGCCAAGGGAGAAGGCGTTTGTCCGCAGACAGCTTTCTGGGTCATGTGGCCAGCAGGACTAAACCGCTTCTGGCGCAACGGAACACCGTGACGGAAGCCAGAGCGCACGGAAACACCGTTTACCTTCCCGCCACAGCAGTACCTATTTATCTACTTGCACTAGTGTGCTTTCAGACTGCTAGGTTGACAGGAAGTGGGACAGAGAAATGGGAGCTCACTCCGTCACAGGGATTCGAACCACCGGCCTTCCGATCAGCAAGCCCAAGAGGCTCAGTGGTTTAGACCACAACGCCACCTGCTCCCTTAGAAACTATATGTACTAAACCTTCATCGCTTCTGGCACACAAGGTGTGTGATATTTGTCCCTGAGACTCGAAAGCAAATTGAGGCCTGGATTGGCCAGATCTATTGGTCCCGATCCCCAGCTACTCTCCTCACCCCATGCTTACTGTACATAAATAAATTGTTTTTAAAGAGGTGGTGAAACAGAATAAAAACATGATTTAGTGAATTCATTCCTAACCGCAACACGAAACACATCTTTCCTCGAGTTGTTTGTGTTGTTGCTTGGGGTCAGTGATTTCAGCAAGTGATTTCAGCTCTCTGACATAGCAGGCAGGAGACAGCTGCTTCATGTAACAGCTCTTTATTCAGGCAAACCAGACCAGCCAACTAAGGAGAGGGAAGCTACATTTATAGGGATAGAGGACTAGCTAGGAAAAGATACATTGTGGAGGGAACAATCTCAAGCAATCACAAAGCTGCCTTTTAGCGGAAGCCAATGAGACTGAGGATCCAAATGCAGGAACTTGAATGAACCAATAGTAACTGTTCCTTCTGGACAGGAAGGCAGTTACTTTACCCTCATGTGATTACACACAATAGTAATACAGATACACTCACTACACAACAGTTTGTTTCCATGGTTTTCCCCCTCTGTCTTGAATTTTAGCTTTGCTGTTTTTTCCCTCCCCTCTTTCTCTACGTAGGCATGGAAGACATCACACCATCATTCCGACGCATGTCAATTACCGTGCCAATCTGTGGGCTCTGAAGGAAGAGGGCTGCACTCATCTGCTGGTGACTACAGCCTGTGGTTCTTTGAGAGACGAGATTCAGCCTGGAGACATTGTCATAATAGACCAGTTCATAGACAGGTAAAGAAGAGGTGGAGATCTTATATGAATTAGATCTCGGGCTGGGGCAGAAACTTTATTCCCAAAGCATCCCTGCTATTGATACATGAATGATATTAATGGGGTAGTGAGGGGTTGTAATGAAAATACTGATTCGTGGATCTGGAACCAAAGACCACACTACGCATACTTGTTGCAAGGGAAACCTAAGTGTGGGAATGTTTAGGAATGTAGGAGAGGATATCTTGATTAAATAAACCTGGCCAACCCCTGCTCTACTGATCTGTGCCGGCTCGCAAGATGGAAAAAGGAGGTGAGTGAGTGGCATTGATACTACGGTGACTTAACACGTTGACCTTTCCTTGCCAATCCCCAGGCCATCGATGGGCTTTCACTAGGGCCCGTTTCAATGCCCTTCCCTCGGCGCTATTAACTGGCAGATATCACCAGACTCCGCTAGAGCAGAGACTATGCCCCTGTGATAATAAAGAAATTGAATCAATTGGGCATGTACTTCTGCACTGTACATTGTATCAAACCACGAGGAAGGAGTTAATTGAACCCCTTCTAAAGAATTTACCGGGTCGATCACAGGAAACATATATTAGATACCTAATAGCGGACTCTAATCCAGAGATCACTAGGAGTGTAGCTAAATTTTGCTACATCGCGTCAAGACTAAGACATACTGCGACGACAACCAACAACAGAGATAAAGACTCTAGTTAACCCCTTAGAAATGATACTAAAGTGACAGACTGGTGAGATATCTCACAAATTTTAAGCTTAATATGTGATGATTTTAAATTTAAATGTGATTTAGTATATAGATGATATTTTCGATCTGAATTGTTTTATGTCTTTCTGGTCTATGACCGTAATAAAGACTTTCATTCATTCAATCCCCAAGTGTTTTTTATTATTATTTCTAATACATGTTTTCCCCACCCACAGGACCACCAAAAGGCATCTCACCTTTTATGATGGGAGCTGTCCCAGCCTCCCGGGAGTCTGCCACGTCCCTATGGCAGAACCTTTCTGCGCCAAAACTAGAGAGGTGTGTGGATCTTCGCTTATTAAGTCCGTCGTCTGCGGCTGGAATCTTCTGTACCTCAGCAGAAAGTGCTTATGAATGCATAGAAATACACTCCAAAATAGATTTTTAACAAGGCTGCTAAACTAAATTTGGGGGTGCTGGGTGGATCTTTGCACCCCAGCGGTGCATATGCTAAAGACGGCCCTGTCTTTTTGCGCCCAGGTCCTTATGGATGTTGCCAAGAAGCTTGGCATCAAGTGCCACTCCAAAGGGACCATGGTCTCCATCGAAGGGCCGCGTTTCAGCTCCCGAGCCGAGAGCCTCATGTTTCGCAGCTGGGGAGGCGACGTCATCAACATGACCACGGTCCCCGAAGTGGTTCTTGCCAAGGAAGCTGGTCTCTGCTATGCAAGCATTGCTATGGCCACAGACTACGACTGCTGGAAGGAACACGAAGAAACCGTGAGTGACAGCTGCTTCTCGCTTTTAGGTTTGGTTGCCAAGTGTGGGTCCTTATGTACTTCGACTTCCAAAATATTTGGAAACCAAGGCGCGCTTCCGATTGGCTCAATCGGAAGTTGCGTCGGACGTTCGGGTTCCAAAGAAAGTTTGTAAACTGGAACAATCACGTCTGGTTTTCAATCATTCGGGAGCCAAAACATTCGAGTTTAAAGACGTTTGGCTTCCCAGGTTCCACTGTAATGCATCTGCTATACCATGAAGTTTGCCAGCATCATGTTCTCTCTCTTCCTCCCCCCTTCCTCTCAACAGTCAGCTGCAAACTCAGATTATTGAATTCAGTGCATCCCAAAGTTTGCCTGAGACCAGGGATCAGCAAACATTTTCAGCAGGGGGCCGGTCCACTGTCCCTTAGACCTTGTGGGGGGCCGGACTATATTTTTGGGGGGAGGAAATGAATGAATTCTTATACCCCACAAATAACCGAGAGATGCATTTTCAATAAAAGCACACATTCTACTCATGTAAAAACACGCTGATTCCCAGACCATCTGCGGGCCGGATTGAGAAGCGGACACGGAGCAATGGATTCAAACTACAAGAAAGAAGATTCCACCTAAACATTAGGAAGAACTTCCTGACAGTAAGAGCTGTTCGACAGTGGGATTTGCTGCCAGGGAGTGTGGTGGAGTCTCCTTCTTTAGAGGTCTTTAAGCAGAGGCTTGACAGCCACCTGTCAGGAATGCTTTGATGGTGTTTCCTGCTTGGCAGGGGGTTGGACTGGATGGCCCTTGGGGTCTCTTCCAACTCTATGATTCTATGAGAAGGCAATTGGGCCAGATCTGGCCCCCGGGCCTTAGTTTGCCTACCCATGCCTGAAACATTTAAATATTGTTTTAAAATTCTCCAGTATGCTAACCTGTGCATATCAACTCATAATTATATGGGTGGGTTGTGTTGTTGTTTTTTAATTCAGTGGAATTTGCTTTCATTGTTGTTGTCCTCCCAGGTTTCGGTGGATAAAGTGTTGAAGACATTGAAAGAGAACGCCAATAAAGCAACCAGCTTGCTGCTGACTACTATACCCCAGATCGGTTCCATGGACTGGGCAGAAACCCAGCAGAACTTGAAAGTAATATATTTTTAATTCCTCTCAATATCTTGGTGTCTGAACTCTTTAAACATGTTTCGAAAGTTAGTGTGTAGGGAAAGAGAACAACACATATGTGTGTATGCTTATGTGTGTTTGAAAACTAAAAACCAGCAAATAAAAAACGCTAGCTGGACATAATAATAATAATAATAATAATATTAATAATAATAATAATAATAATAATAATAATAATAATAATTTATTTATACCCCGCCCATCTGGGCGGCTTCCAACAGCATATTAAAATACAATAGTCTATTAAACATTAAAAACTTCCCTAAACAGGGCTGCCTTCAGATGTCTTCTGAAAGTCTGGTAGTTGTTTTTCTCTTTGACATCTGGTAGGAGGGCGTTCCACAGGATGGGTGCCACTACCGAGAAGGCCCAAAAGAAAAGCTGCAGAATTTCAAAGCGGGAATGCCGAGTTGAACTCCGTTTTTCCTTTCGCTGACATTTTTACTGTCGTCAGAAGCGTGTGATGGATAGACCAAGAGATTGCATTCCGCAGAAGAGACGCTGACCCAGAGAAGTTAGGCTCCTCTTACCTCTTGCTGTGGGTGCCACTGCAGAAAAGTGAAGCTGGATAAGGACCTTGCCAGGTGGCTTTCTAACAGGGTGAGGAACCTGTGGTCCTACTGTCAGGGACTGGGCAGAGGAGGAATGGTGGAGACCGCCTCCCCAGCCTGTGTTGGTATAAACCGCGCTGGGCTTCTCCACCAACTTGGAAAACGCCAGACAGCTGCATCCTCCCCCACAAGTGACCCTCAGGATGTAGTGGTGTGGTGTAGTGGTTAAGAGCGGTAGACTCGTAATCTGGGGAACCAGGTTTGCGTCTCCGCTCCTCCACATGCAGCTGCTAGGTGACCTTGGGCTAGTCACCCTTCTCTGAAGTCTCTCAGCCCCACTCACCTCACAGAGGGTTTGTTGTGGGGGAGGAAGGGAAAGGAGAATGTGAGCCGCTTGGAGACTCCTTCGGGTAGTGATAAAGCGGGATATCAAATCCAAACGCCTCTTCATTCCCAATGCGCTTCTGCGACACATATCCGAAGATGATGATGTTGTTTAGTCGTTTAGTCATGTCCGACTCTTCGTGACCCCATGGACCAGAGCACGCCAGGCACTCCTGTCTTCCACTGCCTCCCGCAGTTTGGTCAGACTCATGTTGGTAGCTTTGAGAACACTGTCCAACCATCTCGTTCTCTGTCGTCCCCTTCTCCTTGTACCCTCCATCTTTCCCAACATTAGGGTCTTTTCCAGGGAGTCTTCTCATGAGGTGGCCAGAGTATTGGAGCCTCAGCTTCAGGATCTGTCCTTCTAGTGAGCGCTCAGGGCTGATTTCCTTCAGAATGGATAGGTTTGATCTTCTTGCAGTCTCAAGAGTCTCCTCCAGCACCAGAATTCAAAAGCATCAATTATGTGCACACAATCCGATAGCAGAGTCCAAGCAGAAGCTAGGCATTTGAGGTGTGGATATCTCTGCTAATTTATTATATACAAGTGTTACAGAACAAAGGAAACATGGCTCCTCTCTCCTTCTCCTTCTTCTCCTCTGAGAGAGAACAGTAAAAGCAAACAGTACTGCATAACAGAACAGTGTAACTGAACTTCCGTTCTCATGACTCCAATGGTATGGAATGACAACGCAGACATGTGATGAAAACAATCACATATCCAGCAACAGAGAGAATGAAGTCCCAACAGCCTGAACCCTCAAGAGAAGAGGAAGACAGTATATTTTTACAACAGTGGTTTGTGGGAGGTCATGACTCAGAGCCATGTGAGGGGGTTAAGTTGGGAAATAATGGGAGAGGAGGAGGCAGAGTCGGAGTAGCTGGCTGACACGTTATCACCGGAAAGCATTCCAGACCCCCCCCCGAACCCGGCAAGCATTGAAAGTAGGAGAGCAAAGGGCTCGGAGACAGATGGCCCTAAGCAGCAACTGTAAGGTGGGTGGTGCTGTTGACAAATGAGGAAGTAGGAGAGAAGGGAGGTGGACATTTACTCAGAGTAACACCATTACTGAATTTCTAAGCCTCCCTCTGTGAATATTGAATGAACAACATTGGTAAGAACCTTCCTTGTCTTATCCATTCCTGGCAACCTACCGTGGTGGGTTAGATCCTCTGAAGCCTGACACCTACAGATGTTGCTGGACTTCAGCTCCCATCAACTCCAGCTAACATGGCCAGTAGTCAGGGAGGATGGGAGTTGTAGTCCGGCAGCATCGAGACGGCAGCAGGTTAGCCATGGCTGCTGTATAGACTGTACACTAGCACCTGGATTTACTCTCAGACATAATAATAATAATAATAATAATAATAATAATAATAATAATAATAATAATAATATATAATCTTATTATTTGTGCCCCACCCATCTGACTGGGTTGCCCCAGCCCCTCCAGGCAGCTTCTAACGTATATAAAAACATAATAAAACATGCATTAAAAGGCTTCCCTAAACAGGGCTGCCTTCAGATGTCTTCTAAAGGTTGTATAATTATTTCCTTGACATCTGATGGGAGGGCGTTCCACAGGGCAGGTGCCACCACCGAGATGGCCCTCTGCCTGCTTCCCTGTGGCTTCACTTCTTGCAGTCAGGGAACTGCCAGAAGGCCCTCAGCGCTGGACCTCAGTGTCTGGGCTGGACAATGGGGGTGGAGATGCTCCTTCAGGTATACTGGGCCGAGGCTATTTAGGGCTTTCAAGATCAGCACCAGCACTTTGAATTGTGCTCGGAAACATACTGGGAGCCAATGTAGGTCTTTCAAGACCGGTGTTATGTGGTCTTGGCGGCCGCTCCCAGTCACCAGTCTAGCTGCCGCATTCTGGATTAGTTGTAGTTTCTGAGTCACCTTCAAAGGGAGCCCCATGTAGAGCGCATTGCAGTAGTCCAAGCGGGAGATAACCAGGGCATGTACATGGGAAACAAGCAAAACTATTTTAAAACAGGTTATCTTTGTTCCACATAAATTACCGGTATGTGCATGTGTCCTTTCTAGGTGGCTTTGTACGTGATATCTTTGCATGGGCAACATAGAATAATAGAAATTAAGCATCCAAAGATAGAGGAAAACTGAAATGGATATGCTTTTAAACAGTCTCATAAAAATATGTAGAGTTGGTTAACTCTGGGTAAATCTAGAATTGCTCATTTTCGCTGGGAGAAGAAGGGAAAGTGAGACCTGGGAAGACCCACCTTTTGCTGTAAGAAATTAGAAAATGCTATTTATACATTATGAACTTGCTTCATGTATTCACTATAGGTCATGGCATTATAGATGTAGAACAAAAAACTGAGCACCGAACAAAGAGCTAAAGCCCAAATGAATCCCTAGGGCTGAGGATCTTCTGTGCGAGTGTGGGTTGAGGTCCATAAGGGTCCCTGGTAATAAATGCCATCTTCATTATTGAGACTCTTAAATCCTAAAAAATACTTCCATTACTTTACTTACCTTTTAACCAGTATTTTGCTCCTTTACAATTCAAGGGAACTCGTTTAATTTTGCCTTGGAAGAGGTTGTAAAATTTTGGGGGAAGTTAGCTCTCCATAATTTAGAACAAGTTTGTATAAAGCATTTATACCTTTGAACAATTAAAAGCATTTAACTGTATTGAGAAGTAATCCTCTATTTCCTGTTTTGTTTTGTTTTTCATTTTTGTGTTTCAGAATACTCTGCAGCTGTCGGTTATGCTACCAAAACATTAAAAGCGTGACAAGATGCTCTGATGCTGGTTTGAGAAGATGCATCTTTTGAGAACGTGACAGTGCCCTAAAATTATATGGTTAAAATACGCAACATTTTCATTCTATCTGCTAATACTTTTCGTTTCGGCACAAAATGTGTAGAGGTTAAGGAGTGGAACTTGCCCACCAGACTGGGAATTTAATTAATTGCGGGAACTGACAACCACCCAATAGGAATTATTAGCAAACATTTAAGAATCTTGTTTATAGACATGGAACAAGAAAATAAGATGTCATGGTATGCAGTTCTGACAAGTTGTTGGCTCATCACCCATCTCAAAGATGTCAAGGGAAAGGCGAGGTGACAGCATATACTCTTAACTACTCCAAATAGGAAAAAACAAACCCAGAAACCAAAACCCAAAATCTTGTAAATCAGTTGAATTGATATGTCTTCGTTGTGGCATTTTTTTAAATGCAAAGAAATGTTTTTTTTTTAACTGTCTTTTTTGTGTTTTTTATATTTTTTAAAGACCTTTTCAAACTTTTTTAATATACATTTATTTACGTTTTTACAAAAGTGGTTGCCTTCTAGATGGGAGCATTTGAATGGTATCTGAAGAATGTGCTGCTAACCCCCCATCCACCCACCCGGTGCTGACAGCGGGTCACGGAATAACTCCGTTAGACATTCTAGTGCAGACCACCAGCAACATTCTGCCGCTGCTCTCTGCACATGCTCTGTGTCCCAAGTATGCTCGCTTCAACCGGAAGTTCTTCCGACCCTTCTCAGCTGTTCTCTTCTACCCAGGTCAGCAAACACACTGAGTGCCAGGGACCTGGGGGGGCCTGTTTGATGCCTCCCTGCAAGGGGCCAGAGCTTCTCCTTGAAGTGAGCATGTTGTGCCATGGCTGAGCATGCGGAAAGAGTCGCATTGGTTGGCCACCAAGGGTGACGGTGCGAGAGGAGGGAAGGGTATGCTGGCTTCTATGGGACCATTGGGATTGCACAGGCGTCGTGTTTGGGGAAAACGTTGCCCTGCACTAAGAGAATTCTGTACCAAACCATTTCATCTGCCTTACTGTGTTGACGATCTGCTCTATTCCTCCGAAGAATGTGCTGGCTCCATTCTGGTCCGTTAGAGTGGCGTCGATGAATGTACGCGATACGCACAGATATATCCCTGCGGTTTATTTCTACACTGTGTTTGTTTTAGCGCCCACACTTGCCTTTAAGAAAAGAATGTGCTTCTTCTGTCTAATAAAACCAAACGTAACCTGTGTGTAAGCGAGACTTCTTGGGGGGGGGGCGGGGGTTAGAAAGAATTCAGACTGAATGGTTTTTAATGTGCAAGTGAGAGGTCCAATATAATTAAGCGAGATTTCACCCACCATTAAAAAAAATGTGGACTATGGCTGCTTTAAGATGATGGCAACTCACATACTATGAAGGCACCAAAGAAAATATCAGCCATATTAGGTAAAGATAAAGGGACCCCTGACCATTAGGTCCAGTCGTGTCCGACTCTGGGGTTGCGGCACTCATCTCGCTTTATTGGCCGAGAACCGGCGTACAGCTTCCAGGTCATGTGGCCAGCATGACAAAGCCGCTTCTGGTGAACCAGAGCAGCGCATGGAAACACCGTTTACCTTCCCGCCAGAGCGGTTCCTATTTATCTACTTGCACTTTGATGTGCTTTTGAACTGCTAGGTGGGCAGGAGCAGGGACCGAGCAACAGGAGCTCACCCCGTCGCAGGGATTTGAACCGCCGACCTTCTGATCAGCAAGCCCTAGGCTCTGTGGTTTAACCCACAGCGCCACCTGGGTCCCTCTCAGCCATATTACTGGGCGGTAAAAAATGGCTTGTTTTACTTTACCAAGCACAATTCCTACAGATAGTTTTAACACTTTATCCCAACATGGCATATTTTGGAGCAGGGATAGAATCACAGGATTGCGGAGTTGGAAGGGACCCTGAGGGTCATCCAGTCCAACCCCATGCAATAATAATAATAATAATATACTTTTATTATATATACCCCGCCCATCTGACTGGGTTTCCCCAGCCGTTCTGGGCGGCTACCAACAGAACACTTAAAACAGAATAGAACTTCAAATACTAAAAGCTTCCCTAAACAGGGCTGCCTTCAGATGCCTTCTAAAAGTCAGATAGTTGTCTATTTCTTTGACATCTGGTTGGAGGGCGTTCCACAGGGCAGGTGCCACCACCAAGAAGACCCTCTGCCTGGTTCTCTGTGGCTTCACTTCTTGCAGGGAGGGAACTGTCAGAAGGCCCTCGGAGCTGGACCTCAGTGTCCGGGCAGAACGATGGGGGTGGAGACGCTCCTTCAGGTCAAGGCAGCTGTCTCCTACTGGGATCGAACCTGCAACCTTGGCATTATCAGCACCATGCTCTAACCACCTGAGCTATCCAGGATGAGGAACTACTTTTTTTTGTCCAGGGACCATATTTCCTCCTGAGCAGCTTTCTGAGAGGCCACATAGCAGAGGTGGCTGTAACCATATGCAAAAGTATATTTCACCTCCAGGCCTGAGGCTTCCTGACCGCGTCCTGCGCCCACCAAATATTCAGCTTATATTTACAGATTTCTTTTTTTTTTTAAGTTTTTTTCTTGAAAATAAAAAATAGCTCTTTAAAATCCAGTTCATAAATGTTAGAATGGTGCCTGTCTTTGTGATGAAAGTTATTTAATTAGTATTTTGTCCCTATTGCCGGTGGACAACAAAAGAGGTTTAAAGATGCTCTCCAGGCAAATCTAAAAAAAAAATGTAACATAAACACTGACACCTGAGAATCACTGGCCTGCAAGCGCTCCAATTGGAGAACAGCCTTCACCAAAGGTGTCATGGGCTTTGAAGACACTCGAACTCAGGACGAGAGGGAGAAACGAGCTAAGAGGAAGGCACGCTTGGCAAACCCTCGCCATGATCAACTCCTGCCCCGAGCCCTATGTCCTCACTATGGAAGGATGTGAGGATCCAGAATGGGCCTCCACAGTCACTTAGGGACACACTGTAAAGACCATATTCATGGAAGACAATCTTGCTTGGCTACAAGGGATCGCCAAAGAAGCAGCAGCAGCAGCTGCGGAGAAAACATCAGCTGTGCTCTTGGAACCGACCTGGTCACCTAGGGCAAAAGTGATACCTGTCTGGCTTCACCAGTTCCCAGCACAAACTGAGTGCCTATTTCATGCCTCAGAATCCTATAGCGGCAAAAGTTCTGGGACAGACAAGCCAATATGAAAAAGGTTTAAAAGTCACTGTTTTAAAGCATTGTGTTTAAGTCTTACTTACTCTGGTAGTAGTTCTAAAACCATTCTCTCTGTACTGATTGAAGGTGCTGATTTAATACCGTCTGTGTAGACAAAACAGGGCTATTGAGGGACCAGCAAAGTTTTCAAAAGTTGAAACGTCTGTAATTGGGGGGAGGGAACCAAGAAGGCAAAAAACACAACCACCAAAGCAGCCCAATGAGACCGGTGCATCTACAATGGCCATAAAACATTAAATGTCTCAGGGATGGGGCTTGGCTAGGTGACTAGGAGCACTTCACACGGCAACTGGTTGAAAACTTATTTCCTTTGTTTGTTAAGTTCCGGAGTGAGTGCCAATCCTTGTGTAACCAAAAGAAAATAAAAAGGGAAATCCATGTATGAAAGAGAAGCCTTAACAGGCTTCGAGGACTTCCAGTGTTTGCAGAAATCTTTTTTATACTTTTGTCAAGTGGTGTTACGCGTAGGTAGAAGCAACCCTTGAGGTGTGTCTGGGAAGATAGTAGCTGTGGAGTTGTGGGCTGGTGCACTCGTCATAAGAGAAATATTCACTGAGTCATCGGTGGCAGAAAAAAGCCACTAAACCGTAGCCTAGTGCAAACCATCCTGGACCTTCAGACACTTCCTTCTCCTTGGTTGGGTTGGGCTGTACTTGCCCCGCCTTCCTCTCTTGCGTGTATTATTAGCAATTGTATTATTGGTATATTATTTCTGTGTCGTTAAAATGAACGGGAGGGCTGGGACGGACCTGTAACCGCCGCCCTCCCCCCCCCCTTGCCATCTTAAAGGAGGAAGAGATCCTTCGCCTGCAATGAGAGGGACCCTCCTCACGAGCTTCCATGCAACTCCTGGAGGCGCCCTGTCGCCATTCAGACGTTTGCGCCAAGGGCGCAGATAAAGGCAAGAGGGCGGGGCTTCTGTGGAAGCCCCTCCTCCTACACGGCTTTTTGTTGTTGTTTTTGTTGTTTACATGTAGCGCCTAAAAAAAAGCGCATCTCTCAAGTAAGGAGGGGGGAATCGTGGTCTCCCAAAGGCTGGGAAGGAAGGAGGCGCAGCAGGATCTGTGCCAAAGCTCTCCTCGTCCTTCTTGGCAATCGCAGCCGCTCCTTTGGGTGGGAAGGCAAAACGAAACAACACTCATTGGTGGTTGCGAGGTTTTAAAAACTCCGTTCCCACCTCTCGCCAACGGAATCCATGAGTGTGGGGACGCCATATGGCAGGCATGTCCAAAGTCCGTTTCGGGGGCCTAATCCGGGCCGCAGGTCGGTTTATTCCAGCCCCTGTGGCAGTTTATTTCCTGGGGTAAAATTCGCAAAAAAAACCTCAGCAACTTCAATCCTAAAAAAGGGCTATCAACTTTGGTCGGCCCTTTGGTCGGCCCTCACGGCTCTTCACTTCATCAAATCTGGCCCTCTTTGAAAAAAGTTTGGACACCACTGCCGTATGGGAAGCAAGATCTGTGCGTGAGAATAAGAAAGACTGAGATCTGCACTGGCTCTGTGTGTATATATAAAAGTCAAGCACAGAGAAGATGAGAGCTCTCTCTGCGAGATCATAGAATTGTAGCGTTGGAAGGGACCCTAAGAATCATCTAGTCTAACCCCCTGCAATGCAGGAATCTGCAGCTGTGCCAGGCGAGGATCAAACCTGCGACCTTGGCCCTATCAACGCCACACTCTTAACCAGATGTTGATATTTTTTTATCTGTTTCCAATAATCTTTCCTAATGCAAATATCCTTTACAAGTCTTCTGGTCTTCCCCATCCTTGAATAAAAAGCTTAGTGAGAAGGAGGCGCCTGTATAAGACATCTAGTTTGTTCACACCCAACAGCAAAACACACCTGTCAGCCTATAGAGCTACATATATTAATTTACCAAAAATGCAGGCCTTGTTAGCCTTCTTAGTTAAACAAAAATTGGTGAGATATCTTTGCCTGATGCATCTGTGTGTGGATGGATGGATGGATGGACGGACGGACGGACGGACGGACAGACAGACAGACGGACAGAGATAGACGATAGGTAGGTAGGTAGGTAGGTAGGTAGGTAGGTAGGTAGGTAGGTGATATAGAAATAGATGATAGATAGGTATATTTCCCTAAAGAAACAGTTGACCTTCTCTCTCTCTCTCTCTCTCTCTCTCTCTCTCTCTCTCTCTCTCTCTCTCTCTCTCTGAAAGCAACCCATTCAAAGCCTGATCAATTAATTAGCGTGGTGGCATAATCATCTTTTTCGCCCCTAACGAGGTTTAGATTTCCATAACAATCAGAACTATCTTCTCAGTCCCACTTTTTTTGTTTTCGAAACAAAATAAAAAAATTCCTTCCAGTAGCACCTTAGAGACCAACTAAGTTTGTTCTTGGTATGAACTTTCGTGTGCATGCACACTTCTTCAGATTCTTTTTTGTTTTGTTTTGTTTTGTTTTGACGCCACTCTGGTTGAAAGTCCGGCTGATCAAAGGGATCAATCCCTTCGCTTGTCCGATCCTTGCGCATGAACAATCATTCCTTGATAGTCCTTTGGCTGGAAAAGGGACCGGGCTATTGACTTAATTTTAGTCCACCTGCCAAAGGATAACAAGTAACAAAATAGCTTCATTCTCGACAATGGTTTGTCGCTCTTGCAGTTGACCATAGTCTAGAGACTGACAGTGTATGTTTACGTTAGCTGCTTAGGGTGAAATTATCCTTCCTCCTTTTCTTGAACGTGTGAAGGGACTCATCCAGCGACTGTCATCTGATGCTGGTTCGCCTTACACGGCACTTCTCTAGAATTATAATAACGTGGGAATGTTTAATAGGAGGGAGGAGTGGGAGGCGGCGGGGTGGAGGGTTGTGTGACGTTGTTGTTGTTGTTGTTTGTTGTTGTTAAGATAACGCCGTATACCCCCAGAGCTCAGGGTGGTTCACAACATAAAAAGCACATAATACATAATAAAAATAAGAACAAGAACAACCCTCAATTTAAAAGGACATCGGATGTTATCATACTTAGTTCCCCTCCACTTATTCTGCGTTGCGCTCCTGCGGCCCAAGACGCAGTAAAGAGGTTTTTTAAAAGTAAATTATGTGGAAATAGCATAGTACATACATGTTTTTAAAAATTAAATAAAGAGGAAATAGCATGCAGGCCACAGCCATAATTTAGAAATGCGCCTTGAAACCATTAATTTCAATAAAAACTTTAAGTGCGCGTAGTTTTGTATGTGGCCTCTCTTTTGACTAAGGTTGGCACAGTTAAAGGTAGATAGCCGTGTTGGTCTGTCATAGTCAAAACAAAAAACAAAAAAAAATACTACTGGAAGGAATTTTTTTTATTTTATTTTGTTGGCACAGTTAGCAGCCTTCGGCCCTTGCGAGTAGAGAGGGGAGAGCGACACGTGTTAAACATGTGTCACTCTACTCGGGTAGGAAATACTCGGGTAGGAAATATGGACAGTGGTGGTCAGTGATGGTGCCTCTCAAAGAAAGGCTTTCTGAGAGAAACTATATTCTAAATAAATCCTCTAATTTTATTTACGTACTTAAGATGATTTCTAAACCGCTTGTGCAAAGAGCTCTCTAAGCCGTCTACAGATAAATTTGTAGAGGAAATCCAAAAGGAGATGCTCCCACCAGAACGACCTGTAGGATTCGAACTCCCCACCGCCTGGATTTCCTCACCGGGAAGGGAAGGGAAGGGAAGGGAAGGGAAGGGAAGGAAGGAAGGAAGGAAGGAAGGAAGGAAGGAAGGAAGGAAGGAAGGAAGGAGGCAACTTATTGCAAAAACCTTTATTTGTTTAGCAAAGAAGACCCATGCAAAATAATGCAAGGGATAAGCGCTATTATAAGCATAAGCAGCAGTGACCATAGAACTGGATCGTTGCTGGATTATCTCCAGACTTCCTAGATCTCCCGCCGGGTCAGATAACGCACCACGTGGCGGTGCCCATTCTCTTCAGCCACGTCCACCGGGAGGCGCCCTCCGCGGTCTGGCAGGTCGATTCGCGCTCCGCCTGAGCGCAGCATCCGCAGCGTGTCCAGGAAGCCTTCGCGGGCCGCGTCGTGCGCGGGGTAGGAGCCGGTGGAGGGGTCGGGCACGTTGGGATCGGCTCCCCTCTGCAGCAGCAGCTCGGCCACGCGCGGGTCCCCCATCCTCATGACCTGGAAGGCAAAGGAGAAGAGATGCGCCGTCAGTCAGGCGCCAGCGCCGCGCTCCGCCTAGGATTGAGACTAGCTGCGTGGTCCGAAGCTATGTATTCCATTTTTGGTGATCTGAATTAAAGCGGAGGTGTCCCCACTACCGTGGGGCTGCTGTGAGTTCATC
Source organism: Darevskia mixta (assembly GCA_034641385.1). Lineage (NCBI taxonomy): Eukaryota > Metazoa > Chordata > Lepidosauria > Squamata > Lacertidae > Darevskia > Darevskia mixta. The sequence continues at coordinate 24,335,157 of JAWWNH010000017.1, forward strand.
TCCTTAAGGGTTCATCTCCTTAAGGGGTGGATCCAGACTTGGCGCCAAAATAATAGCAGGAGATAATAATAACAACACCACAGTACTGAATAGGTGGAAGGCAGCTCACCGAGCGCCACAGAGAGAGTGAAAGAATAGTTCAGCCCTTGGGGTTGGATGCAGATTGACAGTGCAATGCTACAGTGCAAGAGAGGCAGTGTGGCGTAGTGGTTAGGGTGCTAGGCTAGAATCCGGGAAACGAGGGCTTAAATCAAGGCAACCCCAACACCAAACAAAACACGGCAACCAACCACGCGCTGAGCCCTCCGGCCCCGTCCCCCGCCATCGCCAGCATAAATAAAGTACACGTTTACGTGATGATGACACAAAAGCTTTCCTGATATACTATGTACAAGAATGAAATTTTAATTCCTTCCCATTTCCTCTCCCCTCTTCTGTTTTCCCTCAAGCCCATATTGCCTGTAACAGGACTGTCTCCCTATGAATATGACTGATTTGTAAATAATTTAATAAAAACATTGTGTGTGTGTGTGTGTGTGTGTGTGTGTGTGTGTGACTGGGGGACCTTCGGCCAGTCACTCACTCTCAACCTAACCTACCTCACAGGGTTGTTGTAGGGAGGAGATGTACGCCACCCTTGAGGTCCTTTGAGGAAAGTTGGGGTGTAAATGTAAATTGTGGGAGTGGGGATTATTGGTTTGTTTTTGTTCTTATTTTTATTGTGTACTTTGTGGTTTTTAATATTGTAATTTTATGTTGCGAACTGCCCTGAGATCTACGGATGAAGAGTGGTAATAATAATAATAATAATAATAATAATAATAATAATAATAATAGACAACCACCCTCCACTCTCCAAATAATCCTCATTAAGCAGAAAGGGCAAGTGTATACTAACTAGTTCAATGAGATATACAGCAGGATCCTAACCAGGTCTACTCAGAATCCTATTAAATTCAGTGGGACTTACTCCCAGGTCTGTAAGGGCAGGATTGCAACCTTAAATTTCACTAATCTTTTGGCATAGGTATTTCGGGGAGGAGGAAGTGGAGACCTAGCGAGTCTTACTTCTAAGTGGACAGGCTCAGGATAGCCTTAGCGCAACCTTAGAGGGATCCTGCCTCTGAGAGCAATTGCCCAGTTCCATTTCATAATTCTGAAAGCACCGCATGTCTCTTACGGTACTAATTTTGGTATCTCACTTGCACTACCGTAACTGGATAATCAGACTGAAATCAAGAAACAACACCCATCCACCGCTGTCTCTCATTTGAGTCAATCGGAGAAATCTCAATGGGCGATTCGACTGCCGTCGGAGTTGATGAGGCTCAAGAACGCTCAGCAGCCACTGCCAACCCCTTTCCCGTACTTCTAAATAAGTAAAACGTTGTTTTTAATAATAATAAAAAAGTTATAATACGAAATAATTGACTTAAGAGTGGTCTCAGTTAGTGGGACTTTATTAACGCGAGAATCTCAACGTTAGATTGAGTAGAAATCCCGAAGAGAGATACATTTATTTATAGTTACAGGTAGGTAGCCGTGTTGGTCTGCCGTAGTCGAAACAAGATAAATAATAATAATATAATATAATATAATATATAATAATAATTTATTAATTGTACCCCGCCCATCTGGCCGGGTCCCCCCAGCCACTCTGGGCGGCTTCCAACAAACACTAAAATACATTAAAATATCACACATTAAAAACTTCCCTAAAAAATTCTTTTTTTTTTTTTTTAATTTTTTACATTTATTTAAGTCAAGTCTCCGTTTTACACCCTCATCCGCCAAGGAATAGAACTGAAAACTACAATTGAATTCAGATGGATTGTGATGAGGAGCGGGGGAGCAGTTTGCCTTGCAAGGGTCGCTGTTTTGAGAAGGAAACGGAGGGTGGTGGTCTTACTCCCTGCTGGGAACGTGCCTCGGCGCTGGCCCAGCCTCCGTCAAACCTCTAAGCCTTTCTTTACACTGAATGATCATGATCTACCGGTAGATCGCGAGGTATCCCGGTAGATCTTTGGCCCCTCAGTGATCTCCCCCCCCCAATAAAAAGGGGGGGACAAACTGGTCTTCCTAAACAAAGCTCAGCAACTTTGGTCCACTTCACTGTCAGTTTTTTAATACTGTGAGCAGATCGCAGTCTATTTGGAGAGTTCCTGGTAGATCCTTGGCCCCTCAGTGATCTCCCCACCCCAATAAAAAAAGGGGGGGGAATTGGGCTTCCTAAACAAAGCTCAACAACTTTGGTCCACTGTCTGGCTCTTCTTTTACCTCTTTTCTCCATCCCTCCTTATTTCCTTCTCCTCCTCCTCCTCCTCCACCCTTCGCTTTTGTTGCAAACCATGCTACTTTGTGGTATTGAGTACTGGAAGCTGTTTTCATTTCTCTTGTCACAGGATGTCCACATGTGGCAAATCCAAGCCTGAAAACAGTTTAGGTTTCTTATTTAATGTAAATAGTTCTTGTTTCCAATGTAAAAGTATAAAAGTGTCTATTTCTCCAGAGGCGTAGCCAGCCCAGGTGGTACCCGGGGCGGAATTTTTTTTGTCACCCCCCCCCCACCACTTTGCCAGGGCACTGGCAGAGCTGCACCCAGTGGCATAGCAAGTCACCCCCACCTCCCAAAAATGATGGTGCCACTTTGCGAGGTGTGGGGTTTTTGTGTGTGTGTGTGTGTGTCTATTATCTCTTTTTTTTCAATAAAGGTAAAATTTATTTTTTAAAAATAATAATAATAATAAATAAATAAATAAAATAAATAATAAAAAAGACGTGTCACCCCCCTCTGATGGTGCCACTTTGTGAGGTGTGGGGTGTGTGTGTGTGTGTCTATTATCTCTTTTTTTTCAATAAAGGTAAAATTTATTTTTTTTAAATAATAATAATAATAATAATAATAATAATAATAAATAAAATAATAAAAAAGAAGTGTCACCCCCCTCTGATGGTGCCACTTTGTGAGGTGTGGGGTGTGTGTGTGTATTATCTCTTTTTTCCAATAAAGTTAAAAAAAATTAAAAAAAACTTTTTTTAAAAAAAATTTACTTTTTTTTTAAGTGTCACCGCCCCCATCGCCCCCCCTTGCTACGCCCCTGTCCTCCTCCAACAAATTAATACAGAAATCAGCTTTGCAAAAATAGGTTTCACACAAATTCCTGGGTGTTTCTAACAGTCGCCATCCATTTTGGGAGGTGGGCAAGAGCATTTTGCTGAGATGTAGATAGAATAATGCAGATTAAAATGGAGGTCCCTCGGGACGGCTGCGAGGCAACCCGAATTGCTCAAAGGCGCGGTCGCCTCACTAGAGCCTCACGTTTGCCACCGGAGTTTCGCGCTCCATTCACTCCGGCAATTAAGAAATTATATTTATTTCCCGGGCACGTGCCCTCCCCGCAAAGGAACATGCTGAAGACCAATGTAAGAGAGAAAGCGCACGTCCCAAACGACTCATTAATAGAAGAAGATAATTGCTATTTAATATGGGAATTCGTTGAGGAGGAGAGGACATCTCTCGTCAGAAACGAAAGCAGGTACTGTATAACTTTGAAAGGAAGGAATCCTTTGAAGCGGAAATATATTTTAGAAGGTTTTTAGCCGAGCTATGCTACTCAGAAACGTTATAGCAGCGTGTGTGGGGTTGTGTGTGTGTGTGTGTGTGTGCGCGCGCGCGCGCGCGCGACCCTGCTGTTGTAGACGGAGAAAAAACGTGCGAAAGGAAAAAAAATATTTTATGGGTAATTTCCTAAATCTGTCCCCTTGACGGCAAGGAAAGTTTTTTTCCTGTTCTCCAAAATCTTTGTTTACAGCAGCAGAGGTAAGCTCACAGATTCCCCCCTCCCATTCTCTCGCTCTCCTATTACCACTGGTGCCCTTTCCCGACCCATCCCTGAGGGTTCCATTGCAACGTTTCCAAGCCCGCTTTGCGCGCCAGATGCGTGCCCGCACTTAAGACGGAAAGCCGCGGTTTGAGCGCTTTTTTCCCCCTTTCATTGTCCGACAGGCAGCCCGTTCCGCCGTCACCACTACCTGGATCGCACTCCTGCCAAAGCAGTTCAGGCCATTGGGGTCCGCTCCCGCATCCAGCAGCCTGCGCACTTGTGCCAAGTTCCCTTCCGCGGCCGCGCGAGTAAGCCTCCCCGCAGCGCTCGTGTCCATCCGGAGAGCGTCTCAGGCGGCGGTGCCTGGTGTGCTCCACGAGGCAGGCGCCTGCAGGCCGAGGCGATTAAGAGCCTCCGGTCCCCCCCCCCCACCCTGCGAGGCTCCCGTGCGCGCACCGCTGATCCGATTGGATGCGGGAACTAAAGCGAGCGCCTGCCCCCCACCTGACAGCAAATGACAGGCACTTTCAGCGAGAGCGGGGCGTGGCTCTTGGCCCTGTTTGGCACCTACCAAGCCTGCAGAGCTCGGCTCGAGGGAGAAAGGGGAGGCGGGTGGCATTGGCAAGCTGTTTTTTTGCAAAGAGAGTTGCTGGGTCGTCTCGCCTGAGCGTTATGCTCTCTTAAATGTTGACATTTAAGTCTCATTCCATTGCCGCGCCTAGATTGCTGTCTCTAGATGCCTAGATGCATTGTGGGGGGGATGCTTTGTGGATATGGGTTGACTTAGATGAGATCAGCTCGAAAAGCGCACGTGCCCTTTCTGGCGAGTAAAAGGGAAGTCTCGATTCATTCTCTGCCCATAACCCTCCCACTTGCAAATAATTCTCCCTGCACAGGGCTGCAGACTTTCATCTCGCTCCATCTGCAGCCCTTCCAGACCGTAAAGAAACTGCGGGATGGACTCGCGGGCAGGATTTGAACTATGAGCAACAGAAGGAATTAGAGATTAAAGGATTGGTGTCATGCTATAAGATATAGAAGAAGAAACACCATGGAAAACGGGGTGGGAAGTCCACAAAACAGAAAGAAAAATTATTATGTATTGGAGTGTATATCATAGAATCATAGATTTGTGGAGTAGGAAGGGATCCTGAGGATCATCTAGTCCAACCCTCTGCAAGGCAGGAATATGCAGCTGTCCCATACTGGGGTCGAACCTGCAAACTTGGCGTCATCAGCACCGTGCTTTAACCAACTGAGCTAAGAAGAGGATCATATGTTAAACTTTTGAAAATTAATAAAATATAATTTAAAAAAAGAATTGCACAATGTAGAGATGATAGATAGATAGATGATAGATTAGATAGATAGATAGATAGATAGATAGATAGATAGATAGATAGATAGATAGATAGATATGCAAGGGGTGGGGATCAAGTTATGAATGGAAGTCGGATTCTCCCCTACTCCCTTCCTCTTCCTGCCCCCAGAAGTGTCAAGCCTGCTTCTAGCCGCTCATTGTTAAAGGAAAGCCATTTTAGACACAATACATCTTACAGTCTCATGCACTTGGACCCAAGTCTTAGAGCTGGGAGTCCTTGCCCCGGAGAGCTCCCTCAATATGAAGCAGCCGCCTAAATCTTTAAGCTTGCTTGCGCAGAAGCAAGTTCAATGAGGCTTGCTCTCAGATCATATACAGATTATGCAGCTGATATAAAGACGCTACATTCCTTTGGCGTCAGTTTCTCTCCCGCCCCCTTTAGAATGATTTCATGTTTAAATGATTTCTTCTGTTCTAAAGGACTGTAGTTTACCACCCTGGAGGAGTTCTGAGCTGGACTATAAATCTAAATAATAATAGCACCATGCATAGAACTGAGAACCTAAGAAAAAGACGCACCAATGTCCAGAACATCCTGTATGCATGGCTACAGTTCTATGCGCCATGATGTCGGAGGAAATCTCACGTGGCAAGCAGGCAGCGAGATTTGCTTTCCAAGGAAGCAGACGCAAGGCAACGGCCTAAGGGCCATCGGAAGGCGCCTACACTAAACTCTGCAAGATTTACTCCGAAGTAAACTTGCTTAGCAGGCCGAGGAGGCAGGGATGGGCAGCCTCTGACACTGCAGGTGTACCACCCCCCACCCCCACCCCCGTCCCTTGGTCATGCTGGATGGGGCTTATGGGCTTTGGGAGTCCAGACAAATCTGGAAGGGCGCCGTCCCTCGTCCTTGGGACTTCAGCCTGCAACAATGTCCCAGGATCCAAGCCACGATGCACACAGGTGGTGGCCGCTCAGGCTTCCATTGAGCTCAACAGGACTGTTTTCTCTCTCTCTGCACGAGCGTGCCTGTCCCCTCCCTCTAAATCCCCCACTACTCTTTCCACACTGCGCCCCCATTCGCTTTCCTCCCTCCTTTCCTTGACGATTCTGTTTCTGTTGCTGGGGGAGTGGAGAGCTCTAGGTTGAAGAAAAGAAGCCACTTTACGAAACCACGTTGAACCCCAGCTTCGGAGAACGGCAGGATATAATTTCTACTGCTACTGATGTGTACTTGTGTACTTGACAGCTGCTTTTCACCCTAGCCTACCCCCGCAGGGTTTTTAGCGGATAAAATGAGGCAAAGACCAAGGACGACTGCTAGAGAGCTCCATTATTAGGGTCCACAAAATGAATCAGAAGTCCCCAAGTTCTCAGCGGCTTTCCCTAGTTTTTTCCTCTCTCTCTTTCTTTTTTAAATGTCTCTCCAAGAAAAAAAAAATGTCTCTCCAAGGCTTCCTTGTGGTAAATGCATCTCCGGGCTTCTCCACACGCTGAGTGATTTCAAAGCAACTTCCTTAGGCTGAAGGCTATACGCACTTACCTGGGAGTAAGTCCCATTGAACTCAGTGGAGCTTACTTCTGAGTAGTGGTGTATAAAATCGCGCTGTGATTTCAATGAGCAGGGTGGACTCGCTAGAGCTCCTGTCTTGAAGAGCAGAGGGAAAGCCGAGGCATTTGCTGGCGAATGGGGATAGTCAAGCGGCTTTGCTTCAGGAGCCCAAGGGATGAGACAAGATTTCATCGCCCAACATGTGGTCCCGTGTGCTAGAGACCGATTAGGGTGAAATGTACCTCAATACTCTTTTGCATTTTTGCTAAAATAAATCTGATAGCCTGACTTTTTCGTTGTTTAGCTTTAGGCTGGAGGGGGTATCTGAAGAAGTGTGCATGCACACGAAAGCTCATACCAAGAAAAAACTTAGTTGGTCTCTAAGGTGCTACTGGAAGGATTTTTTTTTATTTTTTATTTTGTTTTGACTGTGGCAGACCAACACGGCTACCTGCCTGTAACTAAAGTTTTGTTTGTGTTTGTTTGTTTGTTTGTTTAATCCCAAATTTTGGATTGCTTTCCATAAAACACCTCCGAGCGTTTTGAGGGGTGATATGATAACCATCTCCAAATACCCGAGGGGCTGTCAGATCGTGGATGATGGAGGAAGTTTGTTTTCTGCTGCTCAGGTGGGTAGAACCGGAAGCAATGGATTCAAATGACAAGAAATGAGATTTTGCCTAAACATCTGGAAGAACCTTTAGGCAGTAAGAGCTGTTGGACAGCGGAACGGGCTTCCTCCGAAGGTGGTGGACTCACATTCATTGTTCCAGTTACAGGTAGGTAGCCGTGTTGGTCTGCCGTAGTCAAAATAAAATAAAAATTTTTAAAAAAAATCCTTCCAGTAGCACCTTAGAGACCAACTAAGTTTGTTCTTGGTATGAGCTTTCATGTGCATGCACTGTGTATCTGAAGAAGTGTGCATGCACACGAAAGCTCATACCAAGAACAAACTTAGTTGGTCTCTAAGGTGCTACTGGAAGGAATTTTTTAATTTTTAATTTTGTTTTTTTCTCATTCATTGGATAGTTTTTAAACAGAGGTTGGACGACCCTCTGCATTTCAGATAACTATTTGGTTATCAGAGTCCCTTCCAACCTTACCATTCTCTGGTTCTGTGAACTCACACACAAATTTCAAACGTGATTGAAGAAATCGCACTTTTTAACCTCTGAGAAGCTCCTACGTATTAGTATTTTTCCTTTGCGAACATTTCTGTGAATTGGAGGAGGGGGGAAGAGCAGGGAGGAGATGAATTATAAACCATGCAGTTTCTCAAAACTGTCCCGAAGTAAAAGTAATTGTCTACTCTGCCACACATATTTGGTGCGGGTTCTGAATGCACACCCAAAGTAAATTTCCAAAGTCCTTAGCCAACAGCAAAAAAAAAATATGATTTGTCCTCGTTAATTTAGAATTCTTTGCTCCAAAGGTTGCATTAGAAATACGTTGCCACCACCCACCAGCAGCAAAGATCTTCTGGAAAAGAATCTAGCGTTCGCTTTCTGGCTAATGTGGCGTTCACGCGTTTTGCTAATACTCTTAAATCAGTAATTCCCATTAACAAGGGGGTGGGCCGCCCTCCTCAAATATTTTATTGGTTTCTATGGTTATAGCTGAGGTGGGACCCTCAAGCAGTGGCAGTTACTGGGGAATTTCCTAAGGCATCTGAAACACTCATCTGCCAGTTAAAGGTAGATAGCCGTGTTGGTCTGTCATAGTCAAAACAAAATAAAATAAAAAATTCCTTCCAGTAGCACCTTAGAGACCAACTCAGTTTGTTCTTGGTATGAGCTTTCGTGTGCATGCACACTTCTTCAGATACACTGAAACAGAAGTAACCAGACCCTTATATATAGTGAGAGGGTGGGGAGGGGTATTACTCAGAGGGGTGGTGGAAATGGGTGAAAGGTTGATAGCTGTGGTAAACCTGTTGACGACTGTCAACAGCTATCAACCTTTCACCCATTCCCACCACCCTTCTGAGTAATACCCCTCCCCACCCTCTCACTATATATAAGGGTCTGGTGACTTCTGTTTCAGTGTATCTGAAGAAGTGTGCATGCACACGAAAGCTCATACCAAGAACAAACTGAGTTGGTCTCTAAGGTGCTACTGGAAGGAATTTTTTTATTTTGTTTTGTTTTGACTCATCTGCCAATGAGAGATGCCTGAAAGGTCTCTTCAGCTCCCCAGAGGAAGTGAGAAGAATATGATTATCTTTATCACCCAACATACTTGGCCTAGCCGAAGGGTGCAAGTAAATCAAGTAAAATACTTAACTGAGGTTCTGCCCCCCACGCCCACCCCAACATAAATCCTGGCGACGCCCATACCTACATACCGGTACGAAGAACAGGCAGGTTCTCCCAGCGGGTAGCCAAAGAAGGGGCACCGTCCAGACACACTACAGAAGAAGTAACAAGCTCGGGGGAGCCCAACAGTTTGTACAGCTACAAACAATCAAATAATATTTTTGGCTGTTGGGGGGGGGGGACCCTCAAGAGGAAACTCCGCCGAGGAAGAATGCGCACGCTCCTTGGCTACGGAATGCCTTCCGCTTCTTGACCGGAGAGCGAGGGAAGGCCAAAAGGATGGCAGGATCAGGGGGTGGAATGGCGTGCCTTAGAAAAGGGCAGGGCTGGCTGGCTAGCTGGCACAGTGAACGAAGTGCACTTCATATTTCGACATTTCGAGGTGGCTCCCACTCCCACTTTCTCAGAAGTTGTAGTAAACAAAGGTCAACAAATAAAAGGAAGAATAATTATATATGAAGGGCTGCCTAGCGTCTCTAAAGTAAGAGGCACCGGTTTCCAACAGCGAAAAACCCACAAACAGGTCAGGGAGGCAATAGCCACCCTTTGGAACTAATGCCAGTGTACTGGAAGAAGCAAAGATCACCAGTGTGGAAGCAATGATTCTTCAACATCAACTTCGTTGGACTGGTCATGTTGGGCGGATGCCTGATGATCGTCTTCCAAAGCAACTATTATATTCCCAACTTAAAAATGGAAAGCGTAATGCTGGGGGTCAACAAAAATGTTTTAAAGATAACCATAACAGGTAACCATAAAATTAAGACATAGAAAAATAATCTCAATATAAATTGTGATATAAAATAAATAAGGAAGTCACAATCGGGTGGAGGGAAGGCACAAGGGTATGGAGGGGGGAATTGGGATGGGTAGTATACAAGGAAAGTTAAATTGGAAAGCTAACAATATATTACGTAAATGCATATGAATATTATAGGTTATGTATGTAATTTATATGGAAAATTGTGTTATTGTGACATATTATGAAGAATTTCATAAATGTACAAAACTTATTTTGTAACATAAAATAAAAAAGGGGGGGAAATGGTTTAAAGATTCTCTCAAGGCAAATCTTTAAAAAATGTAGTCTATAAACACCAACAGCTGGGAAACACTGGCCTGAGAGCTCTCCAGTTGGAGAACAGCCTTGACCAAAGGTGTCATGGGCTTTGAAGATGCTTGAACTCAGGACGAAAGGGAGAAACACACTAAGAGGAAGGCACGCTTGGCAAACCCTCACCATGATCAACTCCCGTCTGGAAACCTATGTCTCCACTGTGGAAGGACGGGTGGATCCAGAACTGGCCTCCATAGTCACCTACGGACAATCTGTTAAAACCATGTTCATGGAAGACAATCTTACTCGGCTACGAGGGATCGCCGAAGAAGAAGAAGATCCACGCTTTGCCACTTGCGTGTCCCAACCCCTGGCAGCCTTTGAACTCTCCAAACGGGGCCATTAAGTTAACCATGGCCAAGAGGCCCGTTTCCTACGAATTCGCGCCTTTCCCGTCTCAATCCATCTAACCCAACCGCCATCCCGGCATCGCCTGGCAGCGAATTCCCAAAAGGGGTTGTGGGAACGAGCGCGGCACTCCCGGGATGCGGTGCGATATGTAGTTTAGCTCCTAGGCCTCCCTGGAGAGAAAGTTTTGAGTTGAAGCACTAGGCCTCTCTCAAGCCGAGTGAGTTTCAGAGCTTAAAATTGAAATGGAAAGAAGAAAAGGAAAGCAAAAACAAGCGCTTGCTTACACAGCCTTGGTTTTGGAGAGAGGAAAGGAAGAGTCTTCTGGCATGTGAAACAACCGAACTGCCTTGTCAATTGCCAGGGGAATAGCAGCCCCAAAGCAAACGCGCGTTAAGCCTGGTGAAGTTCAACAGGAGCGCTAAAGACGGTGGTGCCTCTATTGAAACCAAATTGTTCCTTATTTACTGCCTGCTTTCTAAATGCTGTTTGATTATTTGATGTTTTATATTTTATTCCATCAAGTCTTTTTAATTGTGGAATATTCTGAGAGCTTTTTTTATTATAAAACAGTATTTGAATTTAAGGAAGAGCATGCAATTTGTAATAAAGAAATATCTTCAGGTGAGGGGGGGAAGACGGTGGCTTTGAGTCGTCGTCCCCCACTTTGCCATCTATTTATAATAATAAATTACTATTATTATTATTATTATTATTATTACCACCACCATCATCAAATGGGATGAGCACCCAAGGAACCCTCGTGCCAAGTGTTTAGGCTTTCCGGGCCTACAAAAATGGTGTTTAAAGCGACTGGAGTGAGAGAGAGATCCTGGCGCGTCAAGCTATTCGGATGGCAGGGTTTATCTGCAGTCTGCGCGCCGGTCATAGGAACGAGCCCTATCGAAATCAGTGGGGCTGCTGGGACCAGAGCGAACGCAAAGACTCTGAGAGCCCGATCCAAGTGAGGTTCGCTCCGCAGTGAACGGCATTGGTTTAAAATGCCCGTCATTCGCAGCCCGGTCGCCCAGCGCCCTGCTCGCGTCGGTCACTTGGAAATTAGCCTCGTAGAAGTGCAGGGAATTCGGAGACGCATCTTGGATCAGGGTGTAAAAAGTCAGGGCATAGGTGACAATGATCACTGACCTACCCATCCGTGCTGGATTGTGCTTTAAATTAAAGAGGAGAGACACCTAGGAACGCAGAAACTGCCTCATAGAGAGTCAGGCCATTGGTCAATATATAGGTCAGTATTGCCCAACAATGAGTGCTCATTAGAAGATCCTGAAGTTGAGGCTCCAGTACTTTGGCCACCTCATGAGAAGAGAAGACTCCCTAGAAAAGACCCTGATGTTGGGAAAGGTTGAGGGCACAAGGAGAAGGGGACGACAGAGGACGAGATGGTTGGACAGTGTTCTCGAAGCTACCAACATGAGTCTGACCAAACTGCGGGAGGCAGTGAAGGATAGGCGTGCCTGGCGTGCTCTGGTCCAGGGGGTCACGAAGAGTCGGACACGACGAAACGACTGAACAACAACAATTGCCCAACACTGACTGGCAGCAGATCTCCGGGGTTTCAAGGGAGGTGTCTCTCCCTGCCACACCTGGCGATGCTGTGTGTGTGTGTGTGTGTGTGTGTGTGTTGGAAGGAACTCCTTTGGTCCTCGCCCCTCTTCTTTGCCATTCATTAGGTGGCAAGGCGGGGGCTCGTTTGCTTTCCCTCGACCTGATCTTCCTTCTATGAATCCCACAGCTAACGCGATTCACCTTATCGAGACTACTCTGGAGAAAGGGAGCCAGAGAGGGAAGAATTTCACAAGAACAGAGTTCTCTGCCGCCTTGCACATTCTCTTGAGAGTAAAATCAGCAGCCTTTGCTTTTCAGTGTATGAGAGGATCGCAAGATCAGAGACATAAGGCGGCTTCGCTGACCATCTCCTTAAGCTCACGCAGGCGCCCTTGAAATATGGCCTCTTCCTCTCTCGCCATTGACAGACGGGGAAACTGAGGCACACCGGCTACAATCAGCTTAATGCATTCTAGGAGTATATAAGTAAATTGATTAATTAAAATCCACTCCCTATACGTTTAAGAAGGGACCCTTTCCTGCCTTTTCATAGTTTATTGTCCCAAGATTTGTTCCAGGCCCACTCTTGAAAACCTTACTTTTATTTTTCATATTAAAACAATTCTAATAAAAGATGAGCTGTGCACCATTTTGATCCTCCTGAAGGCAAGGAAGGAGGACATCTTGCTTGCAAGAGAGGATTGCGCAACTTCCTTTTTTTTTGAACACACACACACACACACACACACACACACACACAGTATGCGATAGTGTTTATTCTATCAGGAGCTCACTTGCCTACCTCGTTCAGCAACGACTTCATTTCTTAAATCTCCAACTTCCTGTTTTCAATTCCTCTGCTAACAGGATCAACCCTCTTAAAAATCAGGAGCAGGCCCGGTTGCCTGTGTCCCCCAAACAATTCCCCATCTCCATCTCCCCATACAGGTGTCATACATAGAATGATTGGGTGGGGGTAGGCGGGGAAGGCCAAGTCCCCTGGGTGCGCGTGATCCTGAAGAATGCCTTCTGCAAGGCCACACGCCTCTCACAGGCCTTATAATATAGAGGAATGACCAGAAGGATGCACACAGGCGTGTTTCTTTTACCTGTGGCTCGTTCTGCATGCAGACCCGCCGGCGTCCCTGCTCCTCGCCTCCCTCCACCCCAAATGCTGGGCCCCGCTCCCCGGAATTCGGACAGATTCCCGAGGCTGGCAAAGGGAGCCGCGCACCTCTCTCTCCCACCTGCAACGAGCCCCCCTCGAGCCCTCTCCCCACCAGAGAGAGCACTCTGCAGAAGGGAATGGGGTGACACTGTTTGCTCCAGGCGCTCTTTGAGAGCGGGATGCGCTGCGCGCGCACTTTGAATCGGGACCGTTGGGAGGGCTTGCCGCGCTAGCCGCTCCAGCTGATCACCAGCAGCGATCCTGTTGGTTCAATTGTTGAGGGGCGCAGGCGTGTGGAGTCCGGTCCTGTGCTCGAGTATGTTTACTCAAAAGTAAGTCCTACTGAAGTCAAAGCGGGTTTACTCCTAGGTGAGCAGCGCTAAGGCTGCAGTTTTAATCCTATTTACGTGGGAGTAAGATTGCAGCCTTTCTTCTCAGGACTGCAAAGGCCCAACCCAGTCTTACGAGGGAGTAATTCTCACTGAACACTCTGGGATCGTCGCTCAGGATTGCGTTGTAAGGCGGGAAAACTGGGCGGGATCCGAAGATCCTGGGGGGCGGGGGCGTTAAGAATGGCCTAGATCTGCAGAGATCTGGTCTGACCAGAGCGCACCGAGCTACAGCGGATGCAAACGCATCTGGTTTGCACTCCAGCTTTTTTCTGAGGTGGTTACCATCGTCGGAATTCTGAGAAGAGACATGGCTGTAACAGGAATCCAGTAGATTCCAACAGGGAAACCCAATTCCTCTACTGCAGCGAAGAATCTCGCAGCACTCTAAAATGCTTACTGCGCTCCTATGTGCTTAATCGGAAGGAAGGCGGCGGCCTATGGCATTCAGCAGCGCTTACTCCCGTGTAAATGCGCGTAGAGTTGTATGCATAGGGTACAGCATAAGCGTGCACAGGGGTGGAGTGAAATAAATACCTCGTAACATGATCCGCGCAGGAAAACCCGAATGGATTCAGTACCACTTACTTCTGAGTAGATGCGCGTAGGACTGTGCCGCAAACTTGCTGCTTTGGTGACCGCTAATTCTAGTCAGAGTTGAGAAAAATAACGGTTCTCCATTATAATAAAATCTGTTGCAGAGGGGAGTGGGAAGATCGAAGATAGACCGTCGACATTGCCGTTCTAAAGCCCCAATGGCCAGGAGGCGAGCCAGGCAGCCGCGAGCCAATGCAGTTATTCCAAGTTATTAGCTCAACCATTTCCCTCTTCTCTTTGCTCTTTAGCTTGCAATTTTAGCACAATGAAGTCCGTGGGAAGTGCCTGTTGATTTTTACTTTTACTTTTTAATATTCAAACTGGGCCAAAGTGCTTAATTTTGCCTAGTCCTCGCCCCAACGGTGTTGCTCGACATGATACACTTTTGGCAGGCTCGGGCCCATAAAAACTACCGAGCGATTGTCTGCAAACGACCGTAATGATTACAACTATTTATTTTTATGTGAACGCAGGAGAGAGAGAGGGAGGGAGGGAGGGAGAGTTTATTTAAAGTGGAATAGAGAATTCATTACTTTACGAAATTCTAGAAAGTTCTTGAAAAACTACCCAAAAGGAGTGTAGCTTCAAAAACGAGGGTCGAGACTGTAAAATGCATCTACCTTTATCTATAAATCTTCCTATTGCGCAAGTAATATCTATGGTGCAGTATTTGAACTTAGAAATAGTTGTACAATAGTAATACACAAAAAAGTCATTGTAAAATAACTGTGACAGTTTCCTTTCAAAATATCCTGTGTTAGTGCTAAACTCTTGTCAGTTACACTCCAAGGCGTCTGTCCATCCGCTGCATTTCCCAATTTGCCTTTCTATTTTGATCCCAGAATTTCATGCTTTCGGCAATTAATTTCGGAGATCGGCTTTCCAGCGAAATAAACCTCAAAATATCGCACGTTTCTTTGTTTCGCAGAAGGAGGCCACGCTCCGAAGGAGCCCACACACACCAGGAGAGGATAACGTTTTGCTCTCTTCTAGGAAATTAATTCGCGCAGCTAATGCCCAGATGTCATTGGGAATAAATATTGCCCCATTAAAAAATAAATAAATCTAATATTATATAGTGGCCCCCACATTGGACAGTATTGAGTTTTTATTTTTGGTACAATAAGGAGTTTTGTAAAGTGAAAGTCAACATGCAGTATAAGGAGCTCTTTGGAAAACAAAGAAACATGCAATTGTACTTAATAGCAATAGCAACAAATTTGAACAGAGTAAGAAAAGGGGGTGGCAGGAGTTGACATTTTCCGATCTATTCCTAGCTGAGCACCTCAAAAATGTAATTAAGATAGATACTGGATTTCGGAGACGATTTCTTCACACACACCAGTTTCAACATGCACACTTTCAGCTTTGCACAGTTCAGTAACTCCCTTTTGTGCCTTCACAGCCAAATAATCCGTACTAAGTTTACAAAAAGCCCCCTAGAATATAAATGATAGTGGTTATCGCAAGAGGCTAAATGTCGTGGTCCCCAACAAGTTACAACTACCGAGAATTCCAGAACGTGCAGGGCTCCTTTAATGTGCACAGGCCTACCTAATCTAGGAAGAGAAAACAAAGAAGCAGGCCGGATAATCGAGGCCTATTTTTTTATTAATGCAATCTATTTCTTTTGCATTGAAATATTACACAAATTACTGTATCTGTAATCTCATTTCACTCTTTAGTCAACCCTAAGGAGACTTCTCGATATGAATGCTTGGTGGTGAGGAGTGTTTTTGTGAGATTCTTCTCTCAAAATGATTTGTCCCCATTTAAGCAGCCTTCTTTCTATGCAGTTGAAAGTGCATAAGGAGAGGACAGGCCGATTATTTGTTCTGCTTCTAATGTATAAAGATATATGCAATTCATCTATTTTTCTGCCGTTTGTTTTACCTGCGGGTCTCATCTTCCACCGAAATAGGTTCCCCCCCTATATATAAAACAGATGGAAATTCTCATTTATAAATCACACCAATAAACATACTCCAGATCTCTTTCTACACATGCATACATACTCAAGGTAAAATTAGCCTCCAACAAAAGGCAGAACGATTACGGATGAGCTGCCTGCTCCTTTCAGGACTCCAGAACAGGGACATCATGGAGTTACTTTCGAATTAAAGATGTCCGCAGTTCTAAACCTAACAAGGGCAAACAGATTCCAGGAGTGCGCTCACCACTTGGGGGAAAAGGAGACTTGGCCGATGGAAATTTCCTGGCTTTTGTTCACTAGGAAAACGAGTTCTATAGAATAGATAGAACACACACACACACACACACACACACACACACACACACAGAGAGAGAGAGAGAGAGAGAGAGAGAGAGAGAGAGAGAGAGAGAGAGAGAGAATGAAAGCTCGAGAGGCAGGCAGGCGTCTGAAAGGGCTTCGCCATTCCCTTACCTGCTCCGGGCCGAGGATCCAGGCTCGGCGGGCTGGGATGGCTTCTTCCGCACGATCAGCACCAAGGAATGGTGGAGCGGCCTTCTCCTGCCCGGGCTCTTCCGGAGATCTCGGATGAACTTCACCAGAAAGGGCTTGAGGAGACGCGGCAGCTTCTTAGGCCTGGCGCAGCGGATGGTGCATTTGATGCGGGTGCCCATCGGGCCCGTCGCGCCGGGGACGAAGCTGCAAGGGGTCCGTTGGAAGGAAGAGGAGAGCGCACACGTGGATTCTCCTTGGCGCCCGGGGGTTGGGCTCGCTCTGGCATCCGGGGGAGAAGAGCAGCGTGTGGCAAGCGGGGGGCAGGGGGGGAGAGGGAGGGGAGCTCCTCTCTCCAGAGCCTAATGCAAGCAGGTTCAGCTCCCTGGCGCTGTGCCAAGGAGGTTTCACGTTGCTCGCGTCCCACAGGCGCAAAAAGTTACTCCCCTTCCGTTCCTCCCCGCCCGCCGCCCGCAGATGTTCTACTCCTGTTGGTTTGGACCACACCATGTGTCAGTGAAGGGGAGGAGGAGGAGAAAAAGAGTTTTAGAAGGAGATCGCTCTGCACCCCCCCATCATCACCATCACCATCACCCCACAGCCATCCCCTTCCTCCTCCTCCTCCAGCCACTGTTTCTCCTCCCCTTCTGTTTCCATTCGAAACGTCAAAGGAGAAATTGCTAGGTGAAAAACGCGCACCACCATCTGACCCGACCGTGCAGCCAATCAGGAAGCCGCTCGGCGTTTTTGTTTGTTTTAAACGGGGCTGCCACTGAAGCGACTTCGCTTTCGGCCCGCAGCTGAGCTGCCTGGGAACAGGCGCGCGTGGCGCAGAGGGAGCGGGCGGGCGACTTCCTTTCGGCCCAAACCGGTCTCCGCCGGTGGAGGGGAGGGAGGCGGGCAGAGAGCGGCCCTATCGAGGCAAGGCTGCGAGTAGCGGGCAGCCTGGATCCGCTGCGCGCATTTCCGCGTTGAGGGCGGTGCTTGGCAGGGAGACGTTGCTGTTGTTAGGCGAGCGGCAGACGCGGCGCAACAGCCCACCTTTCGCTCCCCCGGGTCGGATAAGAGTGAGGTCTTCCCTTGGGGTGGGGGACAGGGGTGCCAACTTGAATTAAACATGGGGAGGGGCAGGAAAGTCCCGCCCCACATAAGATGCAGCGCATGCACGCCGTTCGAATGGCAATGCGCATCAACTTTGCCACCTCAAATATGTTATGGGGCGCAACAGGACCTCGGCCCCTAGGAGTTGGCTCCTTTAGTGGTGGGTGGGGAGAGCAGGAGCTGCGGAGGCGCTTGCCAAGCTGGGCTCGTCTAGCTTTCCGCTGGAAGAAGCCGGCCTCCCCAGCCGTGTTTTCGTCCCCGGGCGTCGTCAGCTTCTGCCGGCGGCAGAGCCCCGGGGACGTCAGCGTCCCGCTAGCCGAAACGGAAAGCAAGGAAAGCTGGCCAAGCTTTTATTCCTGTTAAAAATAAAAATAAAATAAAACTATTTTTACTTGGTGGTAAACTCGCAAGGAGCCCGAGAGAGATCTCTGGTCGCCGGAGGTTCAGCCTCTTCTCGGGAGACCCTTACCTCGCCTCCCCAAGCCGCGACTGTCTCCTTGCGCAGATCCGAAGGGTCTGAAGGATCGCCAAGCCGCCTCGACTGCAACGTGAAGAAATCCTTCGCCGTTCTGTGTGGAGGTAAGGGACGCAAAAACGCCAGTTTAGATCACGCAGCTCGCAAAAAAAGGGCCAAGCTGTTTGTGCAAGATAATTAGCAAGAAAGCCAGCGCATTTCCTGCTGCGCCGTCTCAGGTCCGTTTCGGTTTCGGGTGAATCTCAAGAACAGCTCCGAGAGCCGTGGAGTCAGTCCGGTGTCCGTCCGACCGCCTTCAGAAAAGGTTTGCTTTAGAATTAAGCGAGACTCGCAGGACCGAAGAACTTCCTGCTCCTCCTGTTCATCGGTCTGCTATTCCCACGACAGCAGCCTGGGCGCACAAAAGAAAATATTTCAGAGCCGGTCTAAAAGATTTTGCGTGCCCCAACCGCACCCCCATGAGACCTGCGGTTTGCCCGAAGCGATTATTGTTAATTCTAGTAGAATAGTATTCATTGTTAAATTGCAACAGAAACAGAAGGAAGGGTGTGATCTCCCTCGCGGAGTGAACTCCTTCTGTGTCTAATGGCTGAAGGGCCATTTCAACTGCCAGCAGTAGATCCCAGTACTTAAATGATTACAAGGAGAGGGATCTGAAACATCTTCTGCTGCTCATCCGTCAGTTGTCTTGTCTCTCCGTTATCTGTGGAATGCTCTGCTTCTGCACATTGGAACTACTGGAGAGCTCGTGTGAAGGGTTGATTACTGTGTCAGAGTAGGATCTGGGAGACCAGCATTCATATCCGTACTTGGGCCAGTCACTGCTTCTCAGCCTAACCTACCTCACAGGGTTGTTGTGGGAATAAATGAGGAGAGGAAGAAGGAGGACCCCACCTTGGTCTCATTGCAGAAAAACGTGGGATATAAATGCAATAAATACATTTAATTCTGTAGGATTTAGTGGGGGGTTTTTTGGGGGGGAGTTATCGGGCTGTTGTTTTTATTTTTATTTTATATTTTGTGGTTTTATATTTTGATTTTGTTCTGTGAACCCCCCTGAGACCTCCGGTTATAGGGTGGTATATAAATTCAATGAATAAAAATAATCATGAGTTAACAGTACTTAAAAAGTATCACCTGCTGCATTCCTCAACTTTCCTTCTGCTCACCTGCACAAACTTTGCTTTCATGTCTCTTTTCTTTCCCTTCTGAGTAGCATGCTCTCTTTCACTTTACTTAGTGAGGATTAGTACCTGCGAGCCCAGACTGGCTGCAGATATTGTGTAGGTCGTGTGGGGCAGGGGAATAATAATAATAATGATGATGATGATAATAATAATAATGATAAATTTATACCCCAACCATCTGGCTGGGTGTCCCCAGCCACAAAATATTAAAAATACAATAAAACACCAAACATTAAAAACTTCTGTAAACAGGGCTGCCTTTGTGGGATGCATAACACTGGTGCAGTCAATCACAACATTCCTAGAATGTACACAAAGGGTCTCAGTCCTCCAGTTAGAGTTTCCTGTACCTGGACTGAGACCACTTCCTCTGTGTGACCAGAGGTGGGGGTGGCCTTACCTGTGTAGTTACTCAAAGTCACAGGTGAGCAGCCATTCCACTCTCTTCCTCATTGGAACTTCAAGCAAGCAACATCTCAAGGGAAGATGCACTCTTGGCTTCCAGCCAAGAGGGCCCAGATGGAGCCTTCTCCCTTAAGGAGAGTCTCCATGTACATACATTTAATCTAAGCTACCCTGCCTTTCTGAGACTTGTAGAACCTTGGAAATGTCTGTGAGTAAACCTTTCTATTTTTAAAGAGCATTGTGTCGTGTATTTACTTTTAAGAGGGAACCAGGGGAAAGTACCAGGAATCTGCCTTGTTATAGAAGTTCAAAAGAACTTGATCGCCACGTTTTGCTGCGTTTAATTGGGGATGAGAATCTCTGCTAGTTTGGAGCTTGTTAACACAAGCTGGGATAGGAAATATTAAACAATATTCCCTCATCCATATTCCCACTCATCTCCCACAGCCTTCAGATGTCTTCTAAAAGTCCCCCACAAGGCTGCAGCCGCATGGTTCCTACATGCTGGAGGACAACCAGCCAGCCATGTTATGCAAGCAGAGGAAGGCCTGACACAACTTCCTCCACCGGCCTCTTCCATTTTGCTTCCTCCTGCTTTCATATTAAGCCGTTAACTCCACCCTAGTTTATCTGCCACATGTTGGCCATGTGTGATAGTTTACTCTGGGAACTGCTATCTGTCACTCTTCAGGAAAATCAAGGATACCCAGAAGTCATTCCTGGAGTTGGGGAATGTCTCGCTTTTGTCCTTTTAATTTGTGTGATGTCAGGTTAGTGGGGAAGCATTCAGAACTGGAAGTCTGCCCTGGGTAGAAATAGCCAGCTATATAGTCTTGGATAAACTGCCGTCTGTTGCAGTGAAGATAAAATGGAGACTCCTGTGGATGAGCTCCTTGGAAGAATGACAGCGTCCAGATATGATCAAATTACTAAATCATAACTGACATGCATTATTATTATTATTATTATTATTATTATTATTATTAGTAAAGGTAAAGGGACCCCTGACCATTAGGTCCAGTAGTGTCCGACTCTGGGGTTGCAGCGCTCATCTCGCTTTATTGGCCGAGGGAGCTGGTGTACAGCTTCCGGGTCATGTGGCCAGCATGACAAAGCCGCTTCTGGCGAACCAGAGCAGCGCACGGAAACACCGTTTACCTTCCCGCCGGAGCGGTTCCTATTTATCTACCGGTACTTGCACTTTGACGTGCTTTCGAACTGCTAGGTGGGCAGGAGCTGGGACCGAGCAACGGGAGCTCATCCCGTCGCAGGGATTCGAACCGCCGACCTTGTGATCAGCAAGCCCTAGGCTCTGTGGTTTAACCCACAGCGCCACCTGGGTCCCTATTATTATTATTATTATTATTATTATTATTATTATTATTATTTATTAATGTGTATATCACCCTTTATTCATAGATCTCAGGGCGGTTCACAACATAACATTACAATAAAAATAACCAGAACCTAGCTAATAAGCTGTTACTTTTGAGATGGCTAGTAGCATTTTTTAAAAAATACGTTTTTGTTTGCCTCTCCTCCTCTCCCTGAATTGGTGCATTGTCCTAAGAATCTTACATTAGGGCAGAAAATGAAGCAACAGCTTCTCTTCTCCTTCCTGTGAGATGACTTTCTCTATAACAACTTGCTGGCTGTTTTGTTTGTGAGGCATTGTGATGTAATAACATGAATATAAAGGATTTTAATCTAGGGTTTAAAACATGTATGAATTTCAATACTCTAAGAAAAGGTTTATCCCAGTACTGCAAAGTGTGATATAGCAACTATAGATGTCTCAAGGAGAATCCAATTGAAAGGGCTCTATTTTAAATGGAAGTGGCCCTGTTTTAAAGAGGAGGGCCTATGTTCCAAATACAATAGTACAGGTACCTCAGGTTAAGAACTTAAATCGTTCCGAAGGTCCGTTCTTAACCTGAAACTGTTCTTAACCTGAGGTACCACTTTAGCTAATGGGGCCTCCCACTGCCACTGCGCCGTTGCGGCGCGATTTCTGTTCTCATCCTGAAGCAAAGTTCTTAACCCGAGGTACTACTTCCAGGTTAGCGGAGTCTGTAACCTGAAGCATCTGTAACGTGAGGTACCACTGTAGCCAATAGCAGAAACACAATTGTGTTAAATGACTGGCAATAATAAGTGAAATAAGTATAAGCTGGGGAAAATACCCATTCATATGGGAGACAAAAGTGAAACAATAACACATTTCAAATGTCTATCGTATTTTGAGTTCAAAACCAGCACGGTCAAATTAACTTTGCCATTTTTAAAATATGTTTTCAGCTCTAAGCAGTTAGCAAGTTCTATAACATTCCCCTTTTAAATGCACAGCGGCTAGCTTGTTGCAGGCTAGTCTTAGCCTCTCAATATAAGATCCCTGGTAATTCCCTTATATCCCACTTAAAAAGTATACACATGACACAATATTGTGTAAAAAGTACCGGTATAAAAGAAGTTTACTCACACACATTCAGTTCACAGATGGATCCCTGAAGGCAGACTTCGGTTACAAAATATATACACGTGGAACTATCCCATATGGGAGTTAGTTCCAAGTGACTGCAGACAGGCAGTCACTGCTGCTCACATGTCGAAAGCAAGATGGAGAAGAGAGAGTGTGCTGCCTGCCTTGCCCCTTTTGATACCTGGGCAGGTAAGATCAAGCCCACCTCTAGTCACATGCAGGAGAAAACAGGAAGTTTTCTATTGGCTGGACCAAGCATCCCCTTGCATGTCCACTCTAGGAATGTTGTACTTGACTGCTATGTGTTTCACATCAAGTTGTCTCCCTGTGGGCATGACATACTGTCTGACCATAGTCAGACCCCTGGATGGTTAATTCCAGTCAAATTTAACTATGGGGTTGCGGCACTCATCTTGCTTTTCAGGCCAAGGGAGCCGGCGTTTGACCACAGACAGTTTTCCGGGTCATGTGGCCAGCATGACTAAACTGCTTCTGGCGCAATGGAACACTGTGACAGAAACCAGAGTGCATGGAAACACCATTTACCTTCCCGCCGCAGTGGTACCTATTTATCTACTTGCGCTGGCGTGCTTTCGAACTGTTAAGTTGGCAGAAGCTGGGACAGAGCAACGGGAGCTCACTCTGTCTTGGGGATTTGAACTGCCAACCTTACGATCAACAAGCCCAAGAGGCTCAGTGGTTTAGACCACAGCACCACCCATGTCCCTACTAGTTTGGAGCATAAAGGACCCATCTTTAGGTCAAGTAAGTGGGTTGCCCATGGTATTTTGGTCTGCACCTGGTCTTGCATTTGCATTTTCCTGTCTCCCCATTCATGTAGGGATGTCCACATGATGCCCCCTACTCATCCTAGTGTTGCCCTTGTGGGATGTATCATCACTGAAGCAGCCAAATACAACATTTCCTGTTTGCCCAGAGTGGACACACAGGGGAATGTTGTTCCAGCCAGGAGGAGTATCACAGGATAATTGTGAGCAAATCCTTCTTTAGTGAAAGGTTCTGCATCTTTTTTGGCTCAAAGTGTTATGTGTGCTTTAGCCTTCATCACAGCTGGAATAAGGGTTAAAGTATAACATAAAAGTTGGGTTTGAAGGAAGGATTTCTGAAAGCTGGAGGAGACACACTGTATTAATATGTATGCACTTTCGTTAGGGAGAAAAGGCCTATTTCAGAAGCTAGTGATCAGCTGTTAAGAAATTCCAGAGCATCCCTCCAGGGTTATGAATTTGTGTTCATGTATTATTTGGATTTGAAGAAGAAGAAGAGTTTGGATTTGATATCCCGCTTTATCACTACCCGAAGGAGTCTCCAAGCGGCTCACATTCTCCTTTCCCTTCCTCCCCCACAACAAACACTCTGTGAGGTGAGTGGGGCTGAGAGACTTCAGAGAAGTGTGACTAGCCCAAGGTCACCCAGCAGCTGCATGTGGAGGAGCGGAGACGCGAACCCGGTTCCCCAGATTACGAGTCCACCGCTCTTAACCACTACACCACACTGGCTCTTCATGCTCTGGTCTTTCCCCACCAACAGGGATAAAGATGGAAAGAACCAACCCAAACATGTTGAAGGCTGTGATGCCATCTGACTTTGGGTCAGATTCTGGAGCACCTCTCAGCAGAAGGAGCAGAAGGTCCCCCCCTCCCTCAGTGTTGCAGGCATGGCGTACCACGTTTCGAAGTAAGTGATGTTTTACATATTGCCCCCTAAAAAGAACCCTGCCCTGTGAGTCTAAGTCCAGATGCTAAAATGATCTAACTGGAACCACCGATTAAAATACTTGTTTTTAAAGTACAGTGAAAAAGCAGGCCAGCACCTGGAGATCATAATGAGCTATCTTCTGTAGTCTTATAGGCCTATTGGCTCAATATTGTCTACACTGACTGGCAGCACCTCTCCAGGGTTTTAAAGAAGGAATTTCTTCCAGCCCTATGTGGAGATGTTGGGGATTGTGTGTTCACAAGATACAGTATGTGGTTAGCTGCTCTGAGCACACAGGGAAATCAAAGGGGTTGGGCTTTTTGCTTTTGTAACAGCAAAAATGTGAAGCTCTAGTTAAATAGATTGTTACCTGTTGGGTAAGCTTGCAACTTCTTAAAAGGTTGCTTTTCTGTTCTGCATTGTTTTGCTGTGAATTAGTCTCATAAAACTGATTTTATAGTTCACCCCGAATTTAATTACTTGACTGCTGAAGAGGAGAGGCACTGGATAAAAACAGATGGGGATTCCTGTGTGAGCAGTCCAGTGATACTTTTATTTAAATAACACGAATACCAAACAGGCTAAGAAATACTAACTAGTCCAAGTACTTGATAGATTCACTTCCCCCGGAGCCTGATCCTTCACAGAGAGTCACAGATCCTCTCAGGAGTCCCACTGAGTTCAATGGGCTCAGAAAGGTAGCATCATAACCATCCCATTTGGGCTCTCTGATCCAACCGTTAATCCCTTCACTTACCGGTAGAATATGCTTCCATGATTATCTACAGATCAAACCTTTTCTACCTGAGTCCTCTATACTTAATGACTATAGAATAATTCAGCAGTGACCCTTCCATAGAAACCTGCCAGAGCTGGAGCACATATTACATGTATTACCATTCAGATGTTGCTGAAAATGGGATGACAGAGGCTAGCTTTCAGCTTGCAAGCTGCACATGAATAGTACCGAAAGAGTCCCTTACTATGGGCGATATTCAAGCAAGTTTTTTATCAGATACATTGAAATCAATGGGCATGGCTAAGTTAGGTTCATTAATTGGAGCAGGTCTACTCTGAGTCCTACTTACTCGAATACCACCTCATATGTCTGAATTTGTAAGCCGTCACCCATGGATGTCAGTGTCAATCATGTACATGACACATTCTGTGGATCGTAACCTGCGAGTGGAGAACTCGATATTTCTTGTTCATAGGCAGTGAAAGAAAGAAAGAAAGAAAGAAAGAAAGAAAGAAAGAAAGAAAGAGTGTTTTGGTTCTAAGCAAGGAGGCTGAAGAAATCTCACTCTTCCTTATTCAGTAAGCAGAACCTGCAGTAGCTCTCTGACTACAGATGGCATACTCGTACCCAGGGCCAATCTGAAAGGGAGCCAGGAAAGCCATTTGACCTGGGCTTCAATCTCAAAGGCGCCACTTTGAAGTTTTTTTGGCACGAGATAAGTTTCATAACTTGTTTTTGTGCACATCAGATGAAAATGAGACATACCCACTCAGGGTAGAGCTGCAAATTTAAGCTAATAAGAGGTGTGATTTGGTAGAAGACTTGATTTCTTAACTTATAAAGAATCATTTCATATTAAATAACTTATTTCCCCCACAAATACTCATAAATATATATTGGTTATGGTGGCACAAGATTAGACTGTAATTAGTGGGGCTCCCTTGACATATAATTAGCTGATTATATATAAGCAAGCAACTCACTGTTTTGGGGGAGTGCCTTGTTTTGTTTCAATGCGTCATCATTTTTAATTTTTATTATGACTAAAGGCCTCAAAATCTGGAAGAGGCCCAGGGCCTCTGTAGACCTCTGTGAGGGCCTGCCTCTTCGATATTCTCAGAATATTATTCTTAATTGCACTTATTAGTTGCTTTCCTTTGCAAAATGTAACCCAAAGCAATATACAAAACAGTGCAAAGATTAAAAGCACAACAGAAAACTTGGGGGGGGGGGGAGAACCATTTTCATTCATACATGTCTGTGATATATATATCCGTAAGTAGGGAGCCAACACTGAAAAGGTCCATTTTCATGTTCCCACCCTCCACACTTTCCTTGAAGGGGGCACATAGATGCTGAATGTACCGGTAGGATCCTGTTTGGTTCATGTACTGAGAGGTGGTCTTTTAGGTAGTTGAATCCTGCATAAGACTTTATAGGTCAAAGCCAGCAGTTTGAGTTGAGTCCAGAAGCTATTTGGTAGCTATTACATTCGTGCCAGGATTGGTTTTATATGCTCAGACCTATCTTGTCCTGTTCAGCAGTCTAGCTGTTGAATTCTGCACCGGCTACAGACTTCAAACAGTCTCCAGAGGCAGCCCCATGTATAACCCATTGCAGTAATCTAGCCTAGAGTTTACCAGAGCATAGACAACAGAAGTTAGGCTGTCTCTGTAAAGATGGGCCACCACTCAAATCTGATGCCACCAAGGTCATTTGAGCTTCAAGTAACGGATCCAGGAGTACCACCAAGCTACGTACCTGCTACTTCCAAGGAAGTGTAACTCTCCACCCAGAACAGGTGACACCCCCTCTACCTGGTCTAGGGAACCACCCATTAATGGTGCCTCAGTCTTGTCTGGATTAAGCTTCAGTTCATGAGTTCTTATCCAATCTATTACCAAGGCCAGATGTTGGTCTAGAGCAGGCATGGGCAAACTTGGCCCTCCAGATGTTTTGGGACTACAACTCCCATCATCCCTAGCTAACAGGACCAGTGGTCGGGGATGATGGGAAATGTAGTCTCCAAACATCTGGAGGGCCGAGTTTGCCTATGCCTGGTCTAGAGGCACAATTTTTGCCACATCTGCAGATCTAACAGAGAAGCAGAGCTGTGTGTCACCAGCTTATTGGTGGTGGCACCATACATCAAAACTCCAGATAACCCATTCACCAGTTTAATGTATCTGTTAACAGCCACTCCAGAAGAATACCATGGCCAATGGTATCAAAAGCTGCTTATATATTAATTTAGTTTTTGTGGGGCTTCCCTTTGAAGTGCACCTGAGAGATTAGCTCTATTCCTAGATATCTCCTTAACAACTAACTTACACTTCCTGAATCAAAAGGTTGCCTTAAATAGTTGTTAGCGGCGATCTTCTTTTACAGGGACAGCTCAGGGTACAATGTCCTGCTTCCCTCTAGACAAAGCCCAGTGAAAGTTAGGTGTGTACCAATCTTTATTAAACAACTGGGGATTAAATGCCTAACTTTCTCCATGGCTTCAATGCAGTTTAGGCATCCTGAACTTTCTCTGGATTCCACACTCTGTTTATAAAGTTATCTGCTTAAACCCCAGCCAGTGTACAAATGCAAATAAAATGAATTACTCTCTCCCATTTCAGCCGGTTTGACTAAGGTATTCCAGAATACCTATTGAGTGTGCTTGTTTTTTCATAGTGGTCACACAACGCTGTTGGCATACAAATGGCAACCTCTATCCTCACTCACATTTAATCCAGATTTTTCCAGGGAAAACCAGATAAGTGAAAAACTAAAAAAAACTAAAACTTGTTGCCAATATATCTGCAATATATTCAGTTTCTGTCTGGAAGCGCCCTGACCGCATATTTAACATTTTCAAGGGGTCTCACATTATTCCAGGCATTGCTTCTTGAAACCTGGTTGCGTGGCATTAATATGGATTATCTATCTAATATAGTCAGATTGAAGGATTCATTTTGACACTTTATTTATTGAAACTCAATTACAACCAAACATAAATATTATGATTACAATAATATTACAGCATTATAATTCAGTACAAATACCAATACCAACGAATACCAACACAATACAAAAAACTAAATACAAAAGCAAACCCTAATAGGAAATAATTTTTTAAAAAAACCCACAAACTATATAAATGCAAGTAAATAAATAAGTAAAAATCCTTCTAATTTTATCAGAAAAAAACCAAACAAAACAAAACTAAACAAAAAAACCATGTACAACTCAACTTCCTGTCCATCCCTTCTGTATACTCTTTCGTAAAGATAAATGTACATCTTTTGTTATACACTTCTTACTCTAATTCTGTTACATTCAAATATCTTTCAATACCCTTAATTATATTACCAAACTAAAGCTATCGCCAAGATCACTCGAATGATAAGATAAGATAATTTATTTATTGTCATTGCACAAGTACAAGCACAACACTATACAATCGCAACGAAATTGCATGCCATCCCGTAAAAACCAGAAAGAAAAAGAAAAAACAGCACAAAACACACACACACACACACACACCCATCACAGCTCTCCAATGTCATATTATCTGGTTACAGCATTTAAGATGGTTATAACTCTTGGGTAGAAACTGTTCTTCAATCTATTTGTTCTTGATCTAATTGTTCTATATCTTCTACCCGAAGGCAGTGGTGCAAAGAGACTATATCCTGGATGAGATGGATCCTTTAAAATATTGTTTACCTTTTTAAGGCAACGGGAACTGTATAGTTCTTCCAGAGATGGGAGAGGATGACCAATAATATTTTGGGCTGTGGTTATGACCTTCTGAAGTACCTTCTTCTCCCTGGCTGTGCAGCTGAAGAACCAAGCACAAATACAGTATATAAGAATGCTCTCTATGGAGCCTCGGTAGAAGGACACCAGCAGTCTCTCACTCAGATTGTTCTTCTTTAAAAGTCTGAGGAAATAAATTCTCTGCTGGGCCTTCTTTACCAGAGCAGTAGTATTTGCGCCAACATAGATACCGTACCGTTAGTATAATTCCGTACATAACATTTATATTTATCCCATCTTTCTCTGAATGCTTGATTAGAGTTCCCTCTTAAGCTATTTGTTAATTGTGCCATTTCGGCAAATTCTTGTAATTTGTGTTGCCAGTCTGTTAATTTTGGGACTTCCACATCTTTCCAGTTTTTAGCTACCAGTATCCGGGCTGCCACCGTAGCGTATAAAAAGATCTCTTTAACACTGTTGGGAATGTCTTTTCCTATAATACCCAGTAAAAAAAGCTTCTGGCTTTTTGAGGAAAGTAATTCCTAGCATTTTCTTTAATTCCTCATATATTACACTCCAAAATGCCTTAATCTTCCTGCATAACCACCACATATGATATAGGTCCCCCACACCTCCAGCATTTAAAGTGTCATTTTGACACTTTAAGAATTCAGAAGCGTTTGTGTGAACTTCTTAAAAAGAAATTGGCGGAGGATTAAAAAAAAACCAAGGCAAAAAAGGTGATGTGTGTGTTATTAGCATTAGCCTCACAATTATCTTGCAAAGGCCATCCTTCATCCTTTCCTTCCACCATTAATTTTTCCCTTGGAGCCTTCAAGGAAAAACTAACAGGCATAACTTGTGCAAATGAAAAACCATGCAACAGCAGCAACAGAGTGCATTTAGGCAAGAGGTCACAGGTTGGCACCATCTTCATTCTCCCCAATACTCTTTCCATTTCACACGAGGAACACTTTTAACACCCCATAACACAAACCAGAGCAGAGCTTCATAATCTGAGACTGGGGCTCTTGCAGATTGGGAGGGGGGTGAGAGTAGGTGATGCAAGTTTGGCTACCACTGGGGTGGGGGTGGGGACCTCCAGATGTTGTTGTGGGCAGACTTTGGAAATCTTTTGTGAGAGCTCGGTCAGTGGATTTCTGCAGCGCAGGCAGTTGGACTAAATGAGCCTCGTGGTCGCTTCCAACTCAACGATTCTATGCTTCTATGGCACCCCGTGCAAGGCACCCTGAAATGGATCTTCTCAATTTTGCACCCCCTTGGCTCAGTGCCCTGTGAGTGGGGTGGGGTGGGATAGCCTGCCCGCCCTGCCCTAAATCCAGCACTGCCACAACACCAGCCCCATCCACTCTGTGGGGAATCATGGTCGAGGATAAACGGGAGTTGTTCATCCCGCAAAATCTGAGGTGCCACAAATCCCCAACCCCTGGACTATTGCCTCAGTTTCCTTTTAGAACATCATTGTACAGGTGAAACTCGAAAAATTAGAATATCGTGGAAAGGATAATTTCTTTCAGTAATTCAACTTAAAAGGTGAAACTAATATATGAGATAGACTCATGCCATGCCATGTGAGATATGTCAAGCCTTTATTTGTTATAATTGTGATTATTATGGCGTACAGCTGATGAGAACCCCAAATTAACAATTTCAACTTTGGGGTTTTCATCAGCTATATGCCATAATCATCACAATTATAACAAACAAAGGCTTGACATATCTCGCTTTGCATGTCATGAGTCTATCTCATATATTAAACTCCAGTAGCTAATGAAAACAATTGCTTACATAAATGGACTTTTCCACGATATTCTAATTTTTCGAGTTTCACCTGTACATGGAAGACTGGCATGGGTGGGAGAAAGAGACCAGGAGACACTGTCCCATGAACCGACACACCCATGGAAGCATGTAAACATCAAACAAGCCACATTTCAAACGAAGCAGGATCGTAGAGTTTATGCTGGCGCCGAACTGTCGCTCCGCGCAGCTCCATCTCGCTTGTCTGACGGGTGGGCTTCAAGAGCCAAGCCAAAGGGTCTCAAGCTTACGCACCCGCGATTCTCCTGGGTGTGTGTGTGTGTGCTCTCCGCTTGGTCCTCCTCTGACTTCATCCCGGATCTCAAGTCAAGAGAGTTTCAGCCCGATGCCTCCTGGAGGTAACTGACCACCCGGCTCTGGCCACTTTCTTCAGCCAAGTCCAGCGGGCGGCGTCCCCAGCGGTCCCGCACGTCGAAGCGAGCGCTCCCTCCGCGCAACACCCGCAGCGTGTCCAGGAAGCCCCCGCGGGCCGCGTCGTGGACCGGGAACGTGCCCGTGGACGGGTCGGGCCGGTTGGGACCCGCTCCTCTTTGCAGCAGCAGCAGAGCTACCCCGGGGTTGCCCATCATCATAACCTGGAGGGAGAGGAGGAAAGGAAAGTCAAGGGTTGCGCGTCTATACGGTTTCCGTCTAGGCGCTTGGAGCGGCCACGTTCTGTGGGCTGAAATAGCCAAGATCCTGACCGCCACTCTGCATTAATTCGTATTAGCTCATAATAATTCTGATTCAATAATTATTTTGGGGGGTGGAGAGTCTTATTGCTTCTGTGTACTGTTCATAGGAGCCAACTCCTATGGGTCGAGAGGGCTTTGCCCCAGCAATAAAATATTTCAGGGGGCCGCCCCCTAAAGTTGATGGGTATTGCCATTCAAATGGTGTGTGTGCACCGCCTCATGTGATTATGTGATTGATTATTGGGGCGGGGCGTACCTGTCCCCCTATTCTATTCAAGATGGCGTCCCTGGTACTGTTTCCTGAATTGTTGTACCCTAAGTTGGATCTGATCATCTGAACTTTAAAAGGCGCAGTGTCAAATGTATTATTATTTGCCCGCCCCTCCGTCTAAGGTCCCAGGGGGGTTCCAACATTAAAGCGATATTAAAGAGAGTTTAAAATAACTTACAAACACACAAAAAAGGCGAGTCCTAAAAGTACACGCGTCAAGTTTCAGAAGCTGGGGTAAAGAGGGTTTCCTTGGGGCGAAGCATCCCACAAACGCCTCGGAAAGTCTGGTAAGGAAGGACACCGCTGGGCTATATCCGGCCAAAGCTCCGTTTACTCCGCGCCCTTCGAAGGGACCATTTCGGAGAAACTGGCGTGAGGCTCTTTGTTGGAACTGGGCAAATCTCAAGAAACGGAAAGGTTTCTGATAGACCTCTCTCTTTCCCTCTCTCTCGGTCTCGGGGATGGAGTAAGTAGTAGTAGTAGTTTTAATAAGTTTAATTTGTTGTTGTTGTTCAGTCGTTCAGTCGTGTCCGCCTCTTCATGACCCCATGGACCAGAGCACACCAGGCACGCCTATCCTTCACTGCCTCTCGCAGTTTGGCCAAACTCATGTTAGTAGCTTCGAGAACACTGTCCAACCATCTCATCCTCTGTCGTCCCCTTCTCCTTGTGCCCTCAATCTTTCCCAACATCAGGGTCTTTTCTAGGGAGTCTTCTCTTCTCATGAGGTGGCCAAAGTACTGGAGCCTCAACTTCAAGGTCTGTCCTTCTAATGAGCACTCAGGGCTGATTTCTTTAAGAATGGATAGGTTTGATCTTCTTGCAGTCCATGGGACTCTCAAGAGTCTCCTCCAGCACCATAATCCAAAAGCATCAATTCTTCGGCGATCAGCCTTCTTTATGGTCCAGCTCTCACTTCCGTACATTACTACTGGGAAAACCATAGCTTTAACTATACGGACCTTTGTCGGCAAGGTGATGTCTCTGCTTTTTAAGATGCTGTCTAGGTTTGTCATTGCTTTTCTCCCAAGAAGCAGGCGTCTTCTAATTTCGTGACTGCTGTCACCATCTGCAGTGATCATGGAACCCAAGAAAGTGAAATCTCTCATTGCCTCCATTTCTCCCCCTTCTATTTGCCAGTTTAATAATCAACAGTAATAAGATTTTTAAGGGTGGAATCCGGTTGAGTCATTCAGAGCTTGACACCCAGAATGACGAACGGTGCATACCACTCAATTATTTTTTACATTTTGGGGGGGGGGGGAACGCGTCCCATGAAACTGAAAATGGTGGGACATGCTTCCGAATAATAATAATAATAATAATAATAATAATAATAATAATAATAAAATATTTTTGGAAGCACGCTCGGCTTTTATTTAAATTAGTTTTCTTTATTTCGAGGGAGTTATTCAGAAGGATTCCAGCTGGAGATAATAGGATCCATGTCTTCTCTCTCATCGAGGCGAACATATTCGCTTCTGCTGCTTCTTTCCCACCGAGAAGGACGGCTCCCACGGAGTCAATCTCTACCCAATCCGGCGCGCACGTTGCGCTTGCTTCGGAAAGGCGGTTCTGCAAACTCTCCAGCTGGGCTGCCGTGAGAGGGGCGGCTCTTGAGCAGAAAGGAAAACCAGGGAGACAAAACGAGCGAGGAAACCAAGCGAAGAAAGAAAACCGGAACTAGCAGCGGGGAGTGAGCACAGTCACTCTTATCAAATGCCAAATATTGACATTTTTAATGTTATAAGAAATAAATGTTTACCAAAGGCCTGGATCTGCAGGTGGTGGTTTTCTTGGAGGGAAGTCGGAGTCTTTTTTTTTTTTTTTTTTAAACCAATAGGGATTTTTATGTCTGCAAAGTTGACGTTTGAATCTACCTGTAATGCTAAATTAAAAGCTGCAGCCACCTCTAGAGACGAGTGCGAGGCTGGACGGACGCAAACGAAACCTCTGCTTGACGAACAATTTTGCCTCAGACCCTAAAAGGACTAAAAAGCATTATTATTTTATTTTATTTTATTGCATCCTTCCGCGTTGCTCTCTGTTCACAGCCCAGCTGAGGCGGAGCAGGCAGAGTAAATCGATTTGCAAATGCAATGCAATAACTCAGGGTGATGCGTGGTTGTGATTTGGAGAGGGGAGGAGCTGCTACAATTGGAAACATGAAAGCTGCCCTTTTTTATTCAAAATTAAAAAAAATCATTCCAGTAGCCCCTTAGAGACCAACTAAGTTTGTTCTTGGTATGAGCTTTCGTGTGCATGCACACTTCTTCAGATACCAAGTGTGCATGCACACGAAAGCTCATACCAAGAACAAACTTAGTTGGTCTCTAAGGTGCTACTGGAAGGATTTTTTTTTATTTTGTTTCGACTACGGCAGACCAACCTACCTGTAACTTTTTCATTCAGTCAGGCTCGCTTGGGGATGCCTGGGCTAGCATCATTAAGGAAGTGTGGGCCACCCCACTTCAGTTTAATAAAATGACTGACTGGCATTAGTAACAAAGGTATTATTTCTAAAAGAGGCGCACTGAAATGAAATAAAAGTCTACCAGAATTCACTCTTCTTCGCGGAAGTCGGATCAAACTATAGAAGACGCGAGGAGGAGGGAGGAGGAAAAGTGAAGACGCGCCACAGCAGAGGCTTTAAACCAAGGATGGGGAATCTGTGGCCCTTCAGATGTTGGAATTCCAGCATGGCCAAAGGTTAGGATGCTGAGATGTTGCAAGTTCGGAGAGGTGCAGGTTCTGTACGGAGTTAAGCGCCTGGCTAATTGTGCTCAATCGGCACCATTTTAAAATAATGCATTTGTTTTTAAAATGAAAAAGCACGACGTACTGCTCCCCCCGCTGTAAAAGAAGGGATATCCGTGTGGGTTGAAGAAGTGTGCATGCACACGAAAGCTCATACCAAGAACAAACTTAGTTGGTCTCTAAGGTGCTACCGGTACTGGAAGGAATTTTTTTATTTTGTTTTGACGTGTGGGTTGTGTTTTTATTTTAAAATATAGACTTATTGTAATTCTAATTATACCCAAATCTGGAATGTAGTACTGATCTCTCTGGCCCTCTTTTTGCCTCTGCTTAGAAATGTCACGCTCGTTTTCTGCTTGACAATTCCGTTTTCTGCCTGATTTCGCGCGTTAATAAAATCAAAGAGTTACGATTAAGTTCAACTGCTTAAGAGCGCGAACGTATCATCCGCGTTCACTAGAAAGTGAGCTCCATTGAGCTTAAAAACGTTGGAAGTTTGGGGGCAACTCAGTCTGCCGAAGATGGGCTTGCAGATCTCAGTTAAAAAAACATGGAAGGCTGGAAGGGAGCCTTACAAAATCCAGCGCGGGGCTTACTCCCAGGTTAATGCGGTTAGGATCGCAGGGGGGGCCAACTTGATTAAAATATTGGGGGGCCCAACCAAATTATGCCCCGCATAATTTGAATGGGATTTCCCCTAAACTTGGGTGGGGGTATCCATGGGCGTAGCCACGAATTAGGGGGGGCAGCCTTTATGTTGGGCGGGGCAGAACCGAGTTATCTGTGATACAATTGGTCAGTTCAGTATTTTTATTTATTTACTTAATTGGCTCCCCCGTGCCTCCCCCTGGCTACCTCCATGGCAGCCTGGGCCCCTCAATATTTTATTGGGGGGAGGGCGAAGGGACCTCGGCCCCTAGGACTTGGCTCCCTTGATTGCGTGTAATACTCACTTTACATGAGCGCAAGCCTTCTGTTAACCTCAATGGGGCTTACTTCTGAGTAGGCACGAATAGCATTTCATACCATTTCATACTTTTCTCTGTTTCGCTAGCTCTTTTTCATGCAGAGAACTTTAAATTAATCGGTCAGTGATGCTGAGTTGCCGCCGCTGGTTGAAATCTGAGATCTGATTTCTGGATCTCCAGCTAAGGAATCAAAAAGTAAGAATAAAACCCAAAACAGAAAAGGGGAGGTAGTTTTCGAGAGATGTGTGACCCCCAGGTGGCTTTTAAAAGCAGCTTTTCCCCATTGTGAAAAAAACAAACCCCAATGAGGTTAAATAAGAGTGAGATGAATATGTATATGGTTGATGATTAATTCTAGATTTTAGTCTAATGTCTCCAGTCATTTCGGGGTTGCAGTGATTTTTCATTCTCTCTTCTGGACTCTAGGCAGACACCATATATTTGAAGCGCACGACTCCAGCCCCCCCCCCCATCCTGGGAACTGTAGTTTCGTGTGAGGGGTAAACCACACATCTCAGGATTCTTGGGGGGAGATGTCATGTGTTTTAAATGGTCGCGTTTCATATGGCTGAGAAGACGGACTTTGGAAGGGTCTCAAATCGATTTGAGAATAAAACAGGACACATTCTGGGAACTGAATGTATTATTAGAGGGCTGGTTCTTTTCCTCACTTGAAATGTTAATATTTGCTATTAAAATCTGTTTTCGAAGTAGGGATCTGTTCTATACAATACTTCTGTTACGTAAACATAAACTGAAACAAGATCCTTATTTAAATATAGTATTTCCAAAAACGACACTGTGGTGGTGGTGGTTGTTTTTATTCCCCAATCATTTTGTTCACCAATTTTTTTGAGTTTACTCGGACGGGGCAAGCTGCACAACATGGACCCAAGCTTGGGGGGTGGGCACGGAGCCAATCCTCCAGCGTTTAGGGTTCATCCGAACAACTTTTCTAACTTTTCAGGGATCCATTTGCCACTGATGGGAAAAAAATGGTGAACTTTAAATCCCGCCGCCCCCCCACCCCAATTTCACACAGCCTGCTCGCTCGCTAGGTCAGCCGGCAGCACACACAAACTGATTAACTGCTACATTTCGGATCTGGGTGTAATCTGGTTTGACTCCTCCTCTTCCACCTGAGTTTTGGGTGTGGTTATTTTTTGGGTGGGGGAATGATCAGCGCTGTGTTTTGGAACGGGCCAAATTTGTAGGATCCATCCTGGGCTGAGCCTAGGAAGGTAAATTCCAGTGCGATCGAGGGGACTTCCGAGCAAACGTGTTTTGGATCAGGGCCCTGCATCGAGCCGATGAGCCTTCTACTTCCAGGAAGGTGATTTTAAAGCACACCTGGGTTACTGCGCGCACGCCATACAGTTCAAAGCACACGTACCCCTTCCAAATCCGGGGAACCTTAATTCACCCCCTCGCCCCTCCCAGAGCTTCAGTTTGTGTATTTATTTACTGCAGCTACATCCCACCTTTTTCTTCAAGGAGCTCAAGCGGCCTCTATGGTTCTTCTCCCCCTCCTTGTTTAATCTTCACAACGACCCTGTGAGGTAGAGCCGTTTCCGGCGCTAAGCCGGAAAAACGATTGCGGGCGGGGCCACGACCCCCGCTCGTGGACAGGGGATGGTTTCCATCCCCTTCCCACTCGTAGGGAGTTCCGGGCTGGCACGCACACCTGGGGACCAATCCGGTCGCGCAGGTTGGGCGTGCCTGCCCCTTCAAATAGGTGCGCGGCCAAGGGACTCGTCCCTTTGCCCGCGCCTCTCATCGGACTTCGCTTCACCTCGTCGGTTCTTCGCTTCACCTCGTCGGATCTTCTCCAGCTGAATCACAAAAAGGCGTTTTTAAACGCCAGCTTCTTTGCAGGTTCCAACGCAGGCGCTCCTCAGGAGGTGCTTGCCGCGCTGCTTCCTGCAGCCCCGTGTGCCCCTTCAGAGGTCCGAGTGAGCTTCAGGGCTGAGTGAGGATTTGAACCCTGGTCTCCCAGTTCCAAGTCCAGCACTCTAACCACGGCACTACGCTGGGTCCTCAGCACCCTTAAACTACAGTTCCCAAGATTCTTTGAGAGGGGCGGATGCGCTTTAAACGTACGGCGTGCGCACAGCTAGCAATGAACAGCTCCTAGGATCTGACTCTCACTGGACACGGATTGACTTTGGGTTGTTAAAGCAAAATCTCCCCCCCCCATAAGCCCCTCTCCACAAAGCCCCCACCCAATAAACCTAGTTTAGCCCCCGAGTGGTACTCATACTCCGCACCTCTAAACCTCACGTTTAAAATTTCAGCCGTGGGCGGGATCAGGGGTCAGCTGCCCTGACCTAAATCAAATAAATAAATAAAAATACTTAACTAAAGGTAGAAATGATCAGAATATTTGAAAAGTTTTGACCATTTTTCCCCTGGCCACTTGGAGTCAAAAGAAAGTCAATTGGTGTGGAGACATTTCATTCCGAATTTGGCCGACAGAGAATGGCAACAGGTGAGTGTCCTGTCCGCCCCCCAACAAAAATCCTGGTTACTCCCATGCCGCCGCCCCTGGCAGTCTCTCACCCACCTATCTATGGACCTATGGCTCTCTGGCCTTCCTCCTATTGCCCCCGGACGGACCTACCTGGATCGGGGCCCTGCCGAAGCGATTCACCGCGTTGGGGTCCGCCCCGCCATCCAGCAGCCTCCTCATGGTCTCCAGGTCCCCCCGGGCAGCGGCGTTGGCCAGCTCATCCGCCTCTCCGCGGCCGCCCCCTCCTCCATCCATGTCCGAGCCGGGGGCAGGATCCATCCCACAAAGCCGAAGAGCTCACGGGGTGTCAGTAGGGCATCTATGCAGCCCTTGGTGCCCTGCTGCCGGGCTCCCTCAAGGATCCGTCAGAGGGATCCCTCCCGGCGCCCGCGCGAGGACGCAGCAGCGATCTCCCCTCCTTCGCCTGGGACCAGGACTCGGTTTTCGGTCGATGTTGCCCCCTTCCCGACGGCGCGGATGCCCTTGGAGCAGACCTTCCCCGGCGGGTGGAGCCGTCCAGTCCGCTCTTCTCCGCTGCGCTGCTGCGTCTCCCTTCCTCCTTTCCCACGGCTCCGCAGGTCTCCATCCAGGACCGCTGGCTCCCTCTCTCGGCGGCCCGACGTCGCGACGAGGAACAAGTCTGGGACCGGGGCAGCGGGGGCGCATGCGCATGACGCGGTCCTCAGGAACTCCCCCATCAAAAGTGGGTCACTCGGAGAACGGCAACTGGGCTTTCGAGCCGTCTGTGCATCCGCTCCCCCTTCAGGGCTCTCTGGGAAGAGGTCCTCGCCTGTAGCAAGCTAGCATAAAGCCTGCCACCCTGAGGTGCTGCTTTTCTACATGCACAGTCCAGGGTGTCGCCAACTTTGTGGGCCTGGGGGCGCATCTGGCATTTTGAGAGTGCCCTGTGCGCCATCGTCCCGCCCCCCCCCCGTGGCCTCTCTCTCCTCCCCCCGCATCCCTTTCTGGCTTTCCTCACATGCAAACACTGAAAGAAAGTCTTCATAGGAACACCTCTCTCACACAGAGATTAGCTGTGTACACAACCCAAGGCTTCCTGCAAAGAACCTTGGGAATTGTAGTTTACCCCCCGCAAAGCTACAATTCCCAACCCCCCTAACAAGCTGCAGTTCCCGGGATACGTAGTGGGAAAGGATGTGCTCTAAATGTATAGTTTTTATGCAGTCATTGTTTGCTTTTCCACAAGGGTCTGGCAAAACGTTTGCTGTGATGTTGAATCCCTCTGATTTTACATCCCGCCGCCCCAAAAGTCAGAAGCAAGTTGATTTACATTAATAGTAAAAAATAAATAAATAAATCCAAGGATCCGCTGCTGGCATGCACCACAAAAAGACTGATCGGAGGTACTGATTCTCGCTGCTCTTTCACGATTTTTACGCAGCATGGCAGCAAAGCGCGCAACCCATCTCTGGCCGTAGAGGATGACCTGTGATTTGATGGTGGCTTTGAGGAGACAGTTTGTTTAAAAAAATATATGGGGACCCACAAGGACTTTGATCCATTCTTTTGCACCATAGCCCGGCTGGGCAGCACACGACCGGTTCAGAACAATGGAGAGAGACGTGCTCTGTGATTTGAAGGTGGTTGGGGTGCGGGGAGGGAACCCGTGAAGAAAGTATCCTGTTTCCAAAAAAGAAAAAAGAAAAGGAAGAAAGATCTGGGCAAGATGTGTGCACTCATATATTCGTCTTTTCTTTCCCTTCCTTCTCTACTTTCTGAGTCCTGCGACACCCCACTTTCTCTGTAAACATAGCTGCGTATGAGCCATACGGAGTACACTATTTCCCCCAAAGGATCCTGGGAACTGAAGTCCGTTAAGGGTGCTCACCTGGCATTGTAGCTCTGTGAAGGGTCCACTAAAATCCCCAGGATTCTTTGGGGGATGCCACCTGCTTTAAATGCACGGTGCGTTTGCAGCCTCTGAACCACTTGTAAGTGGCAAGGCTCCTTGTCATCTGTTTCACTCCAGACAGAGAATATGTATTCGCTAGACAAGCCTAGACTTGCCTCCATTTAGTATGTTCCGTAACAGGGAACCCTCTCAGAACAAGCCTAGACTTGTCCTGTCATATGCTACAGATTCACTCCCAGAAACTGACTTGTGCTGAGCAGTCAGTTTTTAGACTCCTATAAATATACAGCTGACGCTTTTGTTAGGGCTGCAGCAGAAGTTGTGCTCCCATGCTTCATCTTCTTCCAGGACAACAGACGGGGACTTGGGCTTTTTACTCAGAGCTGCTGCCTTTGCCCATAAGATGTCGATTGCATCGGCCGTGGCAGAATCATTCCTTCTGTTTCCAGCGTTCAGAGTGCTGTTCTTTAAACAGCCAAAACAGTACTACCCACACAAAGGCGGAAGTATCAGCAAATCCCGAGGTGTGCAGAAGTACATAAATAAAAATAGCCCCAAGAGCTGTGCTCAGTTGGCCACAGAAAGGGGGGAGGCAAATGATAGAAAAGCAGGGGAGACAGGGAACAGAATGAAACATTCTATTCATACTGCAATATTCGGTTGCAGGCCTGTCTTGCGATTCTGTTTCTTTGTGTTTGTTTGTTTGTTTGTTTGTTTACAAACCTGATGCTTCACTTAAGTAAGCCTGTGTTTTCTGACATTGGTGGTGGTGGTGAGAAGGCACTAACTCATGGGTAGGCAAACTACGGCCTGGGGGGTGGATCCGGCCCAATCCCCTTCTAAATCCGGCCAGCGGAGGGTCCGGGAATCAGAGTGTTTTAACATTAGTAGAATGTGTCCTTTTATTTCAAATGCACCTCTGGGTTATTTGTGGGGCCTGCCTGGTGTTTTTACATGAGTAGAATGTGTCCTTTTATTTAAAATGCATCTCTGGGTTATTTGTGGGGCATAGGAATTCGTTCTCCCCCCCCAAAAAAAATATAGTACACCTCACCAAGGTCTGAGGGACAGTGGACCGGCCCCCTGCTGGAAAAGTTTGCTGACCGCTGCTCTAACTTATCTGATTTTGTCTCATGCATTTGTTCTCTCAGCCAATTTACTGGGAATTGCCTTCCAGATGTTGAGGCCTACAACTCCCATCAGTTCCAGATGGGCTGGCCCATGGTCAGGGATGATAGGAGTTGTAGTCCAAGAACATCTGGAAGACTATGCCTGCCCTAGGGGAACTCATTTCGAAACTGGAAGCTGGCAGGACTTCACTCAGTAGTGGTTGCACTGGTCGATGATCTCCGGCGGGCTAGGGACAAAGGTGAGAGCTGTTTCCTAGTTCTGCTGGACCTCTCAGCGGCTTTTGACACCATCGACCATAACATCCTTCTGGACCGTCTAGAGGGGTTGGGAGCTGGGGGCACTGTTCCGCTCCTTCCTCCTGGGCTGTGTTCAGAAAGTGGTGGTGGGGGATGAGTGTTCAGACCCCTGGGCTCTCATTTGTGGGGTGCCTCAGGGTTCCGTCCTCTCCCCCATGCTTTTTAACATCTATATGCAGCCGCTGGGAGAGATCATCAGGGGGTTTGGGCTGGGTGTTCATCAGTATGCGGATGATACCCAGCTCTACCTCTCTTTCAAATCAGAACCAGTGAAGGCAGTGAAGGTCCTGTGTGAGTGCCTGGAGGCGGTTGGAGGATGGATGGCGGCTAACAGATTGAGGTTGAATCCTGACAAGACAGAAGTACTGTTTTGGGGGGACAGGGTTCGAGCGGGTGTGGGGGACTCCCTGGTCCTGAATGGGGTAACTGTGCCCCTGAAGGACCAGGTGCGCAGCCTGGGAGTCATTTTGGACTCACAGCTGTCCATGGAGGCGCATGTTAATTCTGTGTCCAGGGCGGCTGTCTACCAGCTCCATCTGGTACGCAGGCTGAGACCCTACCTGCCCGCAGACTGTCTTGCCAGAGTGGTGCATGCTCTGGTTATCTCCCGCTTGGACTACTGCAATGCGCTCTACGTGGGGCTACCTTTGAAGGTGACTCGGAAACTGCAATTAATCCAGAACGCGGCAGCTAGACTGGTGACTGGGAGTGGCCGCTGGGACCACATAACACCGGTCCTGAGAGATCTACACTGGCTCCCAGGACGTTTCCGAGCACAATTCAAAGTGTTGGTGCTGACCTTTAAAGCCCTAAACGGCCTCGGTCCTGTATACCTGAAGGAGCGTCTCCACCCCCACCGTTCAGCCCGGACACTGAGGTCCAGCGCCGAGGGCCTTCTGGCGGTTCCCTCACTCCGAGAAGCGAAGCTACAGGGAACCAGGCAGAGGGCCTTCTCGGTGGTGGCGCCCGCCCTGTGGAACGCCCTCCCACCAGAGGTCAAAGCAATAAACAACCACATGACCTTTAGAAAACACCTAAAGGCAGCCCTGTTCAGGGAAGCTTTTAATCTGTGACTTTAATGTTTTGTTTTTTAATGTTTGCTGGAAGCCGCCCAGGGTGGCTGGGGAGACCCAGCCAGATGGGCGGGGTACAAATAATAAATTATTATTATTATTATATTATTATTATATCACAGGTAGAATTCTCCACTGATGCAATAAAAACAGCTATAAGGGCAAGAATATGTTTCTTTTCTTTTTTAAAGAAGGAAACTGGCATGTGGGCTCACAGGTGCTTTTTCTTCAGACTTAGACAGCTACACGCCCTACATTTAAAGCACATGACTTCCCTGAAACAATCCTATAGTTCATTTAGGCTGCTGGGAATTGTAGCTCTCTGAGTGGTAAATTACAGTTCCCAGTCTTCTCTGGGGGAAGAAGTGTGCTTTAATTGTACCCAGCCTTTACACCTGCCAGTTTAAGCATGCTTTTCAACAAGTCACATGACTTTACAAAGTGATCCTTGATGGTGACAGGGTAAGGACTGGAATACTGTGTCCAGTTCTAGGCACCACAATTTAAGACGGATGTTGACAAGCTGGAAGGTGTGCAGAGGAAGGCAATCAAGATGATCAAGGGTCTGGAAACCAAGCCTGATGAGGAGCGGTTGAAGGAGCTGGGGATGTTTAGCCTGGAAAAGAGGAGACTGAGAGGAGATGTGAGAGCCATCTTCAAATATCTCAAGGGCTGTCCCGTGGAAGATGGAGCAAGCTTGTTTTCTCCTGCTCTGGAGGGTAGGACACGAACCAATGGCTTCAAGCTACAGGAAAGAAGATTCCAACTAAACATTCTGACAATAAGAGCTGTTCAACAGAGGAACAGACTCCCACAAGATGTGGTGGACTCTCCTTCCTCAGAGGTTTTAAGCAGAGGTTGGATGGCCATCTGTCATGGAAACTTTAGCTGAGATTCCTGCATTGCAGGGGGCTGGACTAGATGATCGCCGGGGTCCTTCCAACGCTGCGATTGTATGACTCTTCAAAAGAGCACAGAACAGCGATAGGCTTTTTACAATGAAAGGCACTCACTTGGGAAACCCAGCCAGATGGGTGGGGTACAAATAATAAAATTATTATTATTATTATTATTATTATTATTATTATTATTATTATTATTATTATTATGAATGAAGCTCTAACATCAGGCTCACGGGAGGTGAGCTCATGAATTACCTGGTAGCTCTGAGGGAAACCCCCCCCACTGTGATAGGAAATAAGGGCAGGTGCTTCAAGGTCCCATCAGTGTGAGCAGGGCCAGCCCTACCATTGGGCAACGTGAGGCAGGCTGATGTAAATGCTTTCAGAGGCACCAGAAGCTTGCTAGAACAGGGATGGGGATCCTGAGGTTATTGGACTCCCAGCAACCATCTCAGCCCCAGCCAGTATGGTCAACAGTCAGGGATGACCGGGGGGCGGGGCGGGTTGTAGTGCAGCAACTTCTGGAGAACACATCCCAGTGCTAGAAGATAAAGATGGCAGCCGTACACAAGGTCAGCTGGCTTGCCACTGGTTACTGCAGTCAGGTTTCTGTGGGGACGGTGCACATAGCCAAGCGGGAAAGAAACATTCCTTGCCTCCTGGTGCTTTTGGAGACATGATAAACATATAGGTAAGCGTTGCAACAGATGGCTCCTGTCTTTACATGCTCATCAGGAGTTGGCAAGAACAAAAGAGTGCTGTGTCACGGGTGCTTTCCATTTCGTCACAGCCCAGCTCTCCTTTGGGGAGATACTCACCTGATATCACTGTCAACGCCTGCCTGTATGTGGAAATTTCCCTCGCGGTACGTTTTGCCAACTTTTGAAGCAGGCTGTATCTCTGCCCCTTCTCACCGCAGCTGCTGCAGCTGCATTGAGCAACTGGAAGATGGCAAACTTTTTAGCTCCATGCTGGGAAAAGCTTCACCACTGAGCTCTCAAAGCTCTGCTAAAGGCAGAGGCAGAGGCCAACCTAGTTTTTCTTTTTCTTTTCTTACACGTTGGTAACTTTACTCGCTTCCTATAGTGGGTGAGTGAATCTTGTTCCAACTGTGTCTCTGTCTGCACCCCCTCCTTGTTGTTCTGCATGTTGCCTGACTCTTATCCTACAAGGAGGTATGGGGAAGGTAGTTGTTCAGCCAATCTTTGAGACATCATGCCTTTTTGAAGTGCTCTAATCAGTGATATTCTTTGTCTCCAAGGAAGCCCAGGGACCAAAATATGTTGGGCACTTGGAATGCTTTGCTGAAAGTTTCCTGCACATTTCAGTGCCATTTTGGCGCTTTGCCTCCATTTTTCATTTGTCTGTGTTTTGATGCTGTCTTCTATTTTCCTGCAGTACCAATTACTGGTGGGACACGGGTGGCGCTGTGGGTTAAACCAAAGAGCCTAGGGCTTGCCGATCGGAAGGTCAGTGGTTCGAATCCCCGCGACGGCGTGAGCTCCTGTTGCTTGGTCTCTGCTCCTGCTCACCTAGCAGTTCGAAAGCACGTCAAAGTGCAAGTAGATAAATAGGTACCGCTCCAGCAGGAAGGTAAATGGCGTTTCCGTGCGCTGCTCTGGTTCGCCAGAAGCGGCTTTGTCATGCTGGCCA
Organism: Darevskia mixta; assembly: GCA_034641385.1. Classification (NCBI taxonomy): domain Eukaryota; kingdom Metazoa; phylum Chordata; class Lepidosauria; order Squamata; family Lacertidae; genus Darevskia; species Darevskia mixta. The sequence goes on from JAWWNH010000017.1 coordinate 24,379,577, forward strand.
CATGACCCGGAAGCTGTACGCCGGCTCCCTTGGCCAATAAAGCAAGATGAGCGCCGCAACCCCAGAGTCGGACACGACTGGACCTAATGGTCAGGGGTCCCTTTACCTTTACCTTTACCAATTACTGGAGGTGAGTGCATCCCATAGCCCATCTCATGGGATGATGGGGGTGTACCTGCATCTGGAAGATTTGTAGTGAACAAGGAAACTCCTTTCACCCCATGCATGGTCTGTGCCCTGGTATGGTTCCCCTTTATCACATACACAATCCAACAAGACAACAACAAGAATCTGCAGACAGCATACGAATCAATCTGGCTAACCTGATTCAAAAATACACCCACCTGCCCTGCTCACACACAAAAACAAATCTCACTACAGCCAACCAAAGACAACCAACCACACCCTAGGCCAACCCCAACCTCTCTCACCAGCAAGGAAATACAACAAGCAAATAGTAAGCAAATAGCTTTCCCCCTCTTTTCTTCCTAACCTAACACTGTATGCAACACTCAATGTCTCACAACAAATGAAACTGATTTGTAGAAAACACAACTTGAAAAAGAGACAACGCATGTATTTTTGTAAACTAATAAATCTTTAATAAAAAATATATTTTTTAAAAAAACAAAACAAACAAGGGCCTCCTTTGTGTGGGCGGCACATGACTCACCCATGGATATCACTGTGGGAGACTCTGCTGCTGTTCATGAAGTGAAGATGAAGAGTGAAGCTCAGATGGTTAGAGCTGGGTGCTGATGATGCCAAGATTGCAAGTTCGAACCCCCTATGGGACAGCTGCATATTCCTGCATATGATTCTAACAGCATGGAACTGACTTGTTTTTCTGAGCTCTACTTTGGCATGAAGAGACTTAGGAGATTGCAGTAGTTTTGCTCTTCATGAACCGCACAGGTCCTGTTTTTCTTGTTCTCAGAAATGAGGTCTAAATTCCCTGGCACAGCGCCCGTGGCCGATCAAGGGTGGTAAAGGTAATGCAAATTATGTCAGTGCAAAGAAATGTGATAAGGGAGGGGACTGTCATGGGAACAGCTGAATTAAGCCCAGAGGCCAAGTCATCACCTGCGATCTCAATGTCATATTCTCAGGTGGCACAGTGCTTGCTTAACACATGAAGGAATAATGCTTTATGCAGGGGTGGATCTGTTCACAAAAAGAGAGAGAGAGAAGTTGGCCAGTGAGGACCAGGAAGCAAGTTTTTAAAGCCCCATTTTGGAAGCTGTTTTCTGTGTAAGGCAAGAAATTTCTGTAAAAAGAGGCAGAGAATATAGTGGAGAATTGTGGCAATGCTTCACTAAGACAGGCCTCTGGGACTTGTTTCTGAAGCTGGGCTTCACTAGGTTGCCAGTTTGTTTTCTTTATTCCTGTAAGCTGGCTGTAGGCAAGGATATAAATTTAATGTCATTAAGGTAAAAAAAGGTAAAGGACCCCTGGGTGGTTAACTCCAGTCAAAGGCGACTATGGGGTTGTGGCGCTCATCTCACTTTCAGGCCAAGGGAGCCGGCATTTGTCCGCAGAAAGCTTTCCAGGTCATGTAGCCAGCATGACTAAACTGCTTCTGGCACAACAGAAACATCTGACGGAAACCAGAGTGCACAGAAACGTTGTTTACCTTCCCGCCACAGTGGTATCTATTTATCTGCTTGCACTGGCATGCTTTCGAACTGCTAGGTTGGCAGGAGCTGGGACCGAGCAACGGGAGTTCACCACCGTCGCACGGATTTGAACCGCCGACCTTCTGATCGGCAAGCCCAAGAGGCTCAGTGGTTTAGACCCCAGCGCCATCTGCTAATACTAGGCTGCCTTCTCAGAGGGTGGGTTGTTCTACTGCATCTTTGCAACAGGAGGGATTGAATGAGCCACACGACCTGACGTGGAAGAACGTCACCACCCAAAGGCAAAAGGCAAAGCAATGGATCATGTAGAGAGACAGCGGGCAGCACCTTCTGCCAGTGGGCACTTTGATGTGTTTATGTCTCCGTGCACATTAGCAGATCTCTCGTGACTTACTTGAGTTCTCCCGGCACACAAGCTCGTCTGTTACTGAATTAGGGTGCTGCGTTCCCTCTCTCTCAAACCTATAGCACCAAGGACAGCTCCATTCCTGCTAACACTTTAGCGCAAACACCTAAACACTATGCCAGAAATATTTGTCAACCACAATGTATTGGTGGTCTAGGCTACATTCATTGGGTTGTTTGAGCAGGGCTAGCAGCAGGGAAAGTATTGCCTTATTGCTTTTCTTTTCTTTCCTTTTACAAAACTTAAATTTTAATGGATGTGAAACCGCCTACAGAGGTATAATCCCGAACTACGACACTTCACCCCACCGGGGCGTACATTTACAAAGCCAAAGCTTCATTGTAAATCATTGCCAAGGCACCCAGGAAAGTGACGTATTCCTGGAAGTTCAACACTTCGTCCCCATTGCGGCCCAGATATTTAATCAGTGCCTGTATCTCTCCGTCCCGCAGTTCCGGTCCAAAGGCCAGCTCGTTCTTGATCAGCTCCTTCAACTCCTTCTTACACAGGCTGCTCTTATCACCATCCATACCCGCGTATTTGTGGAAGGTGACAACCAACAAACCAATAGCTTGGTCAAGAGGTGCTGCCATGGTGAGAGATGAAAGGAGGAGAATACTCTCTTGTCCCGACCCTGCACATCAAGGCAGCGACTCTCTCGCTGAGCTGCCTGCAGGCCTTCTTCTGAAGGAAGATGGGGCAGTGCTGAGTGGCAGGAAGAGATGGGGAAAGTGGTCGCCTTATTGCTTTTATGATGCACCAGGCCTCTACTCTAACTTTTTACAATTGGAGGGGTGCAGGGGTGCAGCAGTTACGAGTTCCCTGTCTCTGCAGCCACAACAGGTGCTGTGATTCTCCAGGGGTTTGATTTCAGCCCCAGAGGCATGCTCCGTTATCTCTTGAGACAAACTGAGAGACATCTGAAGACATCTCACGATAGTGGGGAAGACGGCATGCTTTCTCAGACTGCTGCCCTGGTACTAACTATTGATGGACAGCTTCATGGCTGCTGCAGGTCTCCCTTCTTAGGGTTCCTCATCTTTAAACTGAACTCAGAAAGAGCAGCCTTCAGACACAGGGCTCTTTCCAATACGCAGCCCACTGACGGCCCTCACAATCCAGGACACCCTCTGCGCAGTGGGACACGTGGGCATTCATTTATGAAGAGGGAGGGATATAAATATTTCCCAGAATCAAGCAGCATATAATTTTTGTTCCATTAACAAACCTTAAGCAATGAGCAAAGTAGCATAATTGGCGAGCATTTTGTCTTTCATTTTCTCCAGCTAGTCCACACCCAAAGAAAAGTGGGTTTCTAAGAATAAACTCAGTAGACATGTAATTCCAGGAATGATACTTCTTAGAATCTTATTTATATATTGTTCCTGAAAAACAAGCAACTCTCTGTGACTTTCTGTTCAGTCTCATTCCTTCTAAACATTATTTGCTTTATTTCACAAATTCCTTAGATATGTAGCTCATTTGCCACTTTTAAATGGTACAAATAATCTGTGGCCGTTTCAACAGAGCATCACTTGTAATACAAAAAAATCACTATTGGAGGTTTAGTTGTGCTTAATTGTGGTTTAAAATGTCAAAATTTTCTTATGTTAAGCTCATAGAAAAAGTTGTTGTCGCTGCTGCTGCTTTACTCATGAAAATTGACTCAAAGCATTATCATAAACAAATCAATAAAGACTGGCTATAATCAAAGCACCAGGTAAGCTTTGCGCAAGTGAGTTGATGCTCAGTTACCAGGAAATTTGGAGGAGCCCTGTGTTTCGGCTTCTTAACTCTCATCCTACTTCTGAGTAGACTGTGGGCACCAGCTTATCACTCCCACTGCCTCCCTTTGCCCTGTTCTCACCCCCAAATGTGCCCACTCCTTCCTCTTAAGCCCTTTGCACCGCTCTTTGAAGAAAGATAAACCAAGGAGCCAGGAAACCTGCCCATGTCTCCCCATACAGTTCCACAGAGTTGGGTCAACAATACGGAACATGAAGCTCCCGGGGGAAATGAGCTGTGCCTCTGAGTCACAGGGGGCCACTGAAAGCGACTCTGCCAAAGACCGCAGCAGCGATAGGCCAAGGGTTTGATGAGTCAGGTGGTTCTTAAAGTTCCCTGCCCCCAAGTGGTTAAGGTCCTTGTAAACAAAGACTAGAGCTCTGAGCTTGGCCCAGGAACATAAGGGGTGTGGCTTTTAAGCACTGCTGTTATGCGTTGGCTCATCAACAGCCTAACCAACCCCTAGCATTTGGCACCAGCTGCAGCTGCAGGAACCCAGGCCCAAGCAGGGAGTTTGATTGGTTGGTTGCATTTCTATGCTGCTTTTCATTCAAATGAATCTCAAAGCGGCTTACAACCAATAAATAACCAAAATGGCCTCGGTCCTGTATACCTGAAGGAGCGTCTCCACCCCCACCGTTCAGCCCGGACACTGAGATCCAGTGCCGAGGGCCTTCTGGCGGTTCCCTCACTGCGAGAAGCAAAGCTACAGGGAACCAGGCAGAGGGCCTTCTCGGTAGTGGCGCCCGCCCTGTGGAACGCCCTCCCAGCAGAGGTCAAAGAGATAAACAACTATCTGACATTCAGAAAATACCTCAAGGCAGCCCTGTTTAGGGAAGTTTTTAACCTGTGATATTTTAATGTATTTTAATATCTGTTGGAGGCCGCCCAGAGTGGCTGGGGAGACCCAGCCAGATGGGCGGAGTACAAATAATAAATTATTATTATTATTATTATTATTATTATTATTATTATTATTATTATAACATAATAAAACACAATAGCATGTCGTGACAGCATACATCATATAAAATAATTAACCAATTATCCATAAAACAGTTGCAATCTATAAAAAAACTTAACAAAATTAATTGTGAAAAAACCAATAAAAAATATTTACAAAAAAAGGTAAATGAAAATGTGCTGCTCATTTAAGATTCAAAACAATTGTGGTTATGGCTCATCATCCCGGGAGGGTGAAGGTTTCAGGCTTCTTCTTCCCCAAAAGAAGCCAGTTACCGATGACCCGGCCTTTTCCACCCTGTCCTTCTGCTAAACTGCTTTCTGTTCTCTACTGGCAGCTCCTTTAAAAAAAAAAAAGAAGCCACAAGTTTGGGCTGCCAGTGCATTCTGGCAGTATGTGTGCAAAATAAATGTTCCCTGCCAAGTAGGCTTTTGCTGAATCAATTTACAAATATTCAAAGTATCTCCTGTTGGGATGCCAACCCACGGTGGAAACAAAGGACACAGCTGCACACCCTGTGCCCCTGGTTCTGTGCATTTGACACAGGGCTTAAAGAGTGTCGGTTGGTGTCAAAGGCGAGGCCACAGCATCGAACTCCTTCCAGATCTGCTGATCTGAATCGGAACTCAAGCTTTAAGGAGAAGTAGCCAGCTTTTAAAAATACAGTTCTTGATTTTCAACGCACACGGAGTCCTATGTACTGCTCAGGACCACCAGGGACATTGGCAAGGGAGGAGGGTAAGACCAACAGGCCCTCTTTTCTATGAGGATTCAGACACAGCGGTCTGAGGGAAGAATGGTGTGGAGCAGGAGCTGCCTTGACCTCCTGGCCTTGCCCCCAGCTCTGCGAGGAAGAGTGCGTTGAGGGAGGGACCTTTCGATGTCAAGGGCAAGGCAACTGGAACCACTGCTGTCCTCAGATGCTACTTTAAGAACTGGTGCTTGAGCTTGTTTTCTCCTCCTCCCTCCCCTTGTCCTTTTCCTTGTGTGCCATGCCCTTTTGGATTGTGAGCCTAAAGGCAGGGGCAACTTCAGAACTTGCTTTTTGAAGTCACTCTGAGAGATTTTTGGGCAGGAGGACAGGGCATAAATGCCTCACCTCCGATGCAGAATATAATTTGAATCCAATGGCAAACATGTAGTGCAGTGGTTAGAGCATGGAAACAAAGTCCTGGGAGACCAGGCTCAGCCATGAAGCTCACTGAATGACCCTGAGGACACGCACTGCCTCTCAGCCAAACCTACCTCACAGGGTTGTTGTTGAGATTAGAAAAAGGTGGAATATCGATGCCATAAATGAACCCATAAAAATAAAATATTTGTGTGTTCTTAGGATATTAATAATAATAATAATAATAATAATAATAATAATAATAATAATAATACGCCACCCATCTGAATGGGTTTCCCCAGCCACTCTGGGTGGCTCCCAATAGAATATTAAAAACGTGATCAAACATCAAACATTAAAAACTTCCCTAAACAGGGCTGCCTTCAGATGTCTTCTAAAAGTCAGATAGTTGTTTATTTCCTTGACATCTGCTGGGAGGGTGTTCCACAGGGCGGGCGCCACTACCAAGAAGGCCCTCTGCCTGGTTCCCTGTAACTTTGATTCTTGCAGTGAAGGAACCACCAGAAGGCCCTCAGAGCTGGACCTCAGTGTCCAGGCTGGACGATGGGAGTGGAGATGCTCCTTCAGGTATACTGGACCAAGGCCATTTAGGGCTTTAAAGGTCAGCACCAACACTTTGAATTGTGCCCGGAAACGTACTGGGAGCCAATGTAGGTCTTTCGGGACCGGTGTTAAATAGTCTCGGGGGCCGCTCCCAGTCACCAGTCTAGCTGCCCCTAGACAACACCCATAACAGGTTCCTTTCTCATTCCAGCTCAGGTCAGTGACAAGGTCACCTCACTCACACCCAGATCTCAGGAGATATGGTGAAGAAATGTTTCCCCTTCTTCTTCCCCATCTATAGGAACAACATAACTGGATGGGGCAGGGCTGACGGAAGAACAAAGACTCGAAGACAAAAAGGCTTTGATGTTGCACGACTGTTGACAGAAGGCAATACGCAGAGTTAATCCTAAATTCAGCTGCAACAAAGGCAGGCACTCAAACTGCCACACCTTTAGCTGTTACACTGTCAGTGTCACACACACCCCTTGCTCTCCAATATATAGGACAGGTGGGATCATCTTAGGGCACTGAATGTTTCTGCCTAGTAGGGGGAAACCTCTGATTCCTTCTCTTTTGGCTCCTCCTGGACCCAGGGGATGAGGGAGCGTCTCTGCCTCCTGAGAGGTTGACACCACCAGTGAGAAACCTCCCCTTGGATAGACAGAGCTACTTCCAGTATCTGATGGGGGGGGGGGCAGCATGACCATGGCGACAGATGAGATGAAAAAGCAGGTCAAGGGAGCCCCTAAATCCTCCCTAACAAACTCCCACACTTGCCCCCCCCAATCCCAGTGGGGCCTCTTCTGGGTCCTCGGCCAGTCCTTTATTGGCAACATCCAGACTCAGCCAGCCTGTCACGTCGGCGTGCAAGACCTGGGCCTAGCGATAGGGCTGTGGCAACTTTGCCGTGTGGAAAACCATTGGTTGGTCCCAATCATTTCCTGACCGGAGTCTGCAGGAGTTCACCCAACTGGAAGAATCATTTCTATGTACAGTCGTACCTTGGAGCCCGAATGCCTTGGCACTCGGACGTTTTGGCTCCTGAACGCCGCAAACCCGGAAGTGAGTGTTCCAGTTTGCGAACATCCTTTGGAAACCGAACATCCGACGGGGCTTCCGATTGGCTGCAGGAGCTTCCTACAGCCAATCAGAAGCTGCACTTTGGTTTCTGAACTTTTTGGAAGTCGAACGGACTTCCGGAATGGTTTCCGTTTGACTTCCAAGGTACGACTGTACTTGATTGTCATTTTTACATGATGACAGTGGGTGGGGTCCAGGGCACCAGGGTGTGTGAGGCACCTCTTCTCTATTCCTAGGTTTCTGACACCCTGTTTTCTCTCTTTCCACTTCTGACACCCGCTCTTCTCTCTCCCACCAGCCTTTGACAGTGCATTGCAAATGGCCCTGGGTGGCAGCAACTGCATTTTAACATCTGTAAGAGAGAAATGCATGGTGTTAAATTCCCCAGGCTGTGATCTAAAGAAAGAAAAGTCACGTGATTGAACTACATAGAAAGCAACAGAAAGTGACAGGTTTTTTATAAAAGGAAGGAGGCGGAGAGGGCATGGCAGCTGAATGATCTGGCAGAAGTTTTAATTCCCAAGACTAGCAATTGCTAAAGACAAAACACAATTTAAGGATTTGTTTTCACTTTAATCCAAAGATGCAAAGATGGAGGAAAAAGCATGCAATGAAAAAAGCCAGGTTTCTTGCTTGCCTTGTTATGGATGCAGCTCCTGGCCAGCTGGCAGATTATCTCCTTATTTTCAGTAGTTTTATCTCCCTGCCACCCCCCCCCACTTTTTTAAAAGAGTGTGGTGTGTTTGGAAATATAGTTTTTAAAAAGTCCTGCGCAATGATATATAAGGGACAGGCCTCAACATGTCCAGGGAAGCTCATACCAGCTATATCTTTTCACAGTGAGGACTCTGAGCAGGAGTTAAAATGACAGGCGAATCCTCAATAAAATAAGCAGCAATATTGATGGGTCTGCAATAGTCATAACTGTGGTTAAAAAATCTGCAATACAGGAGGTTAAAACCTTTCCCCTGTTCATAGCCAAGTCCAAATAGGAACAATATATTCTCTATGACTGGCAACTGAAACTAGCTGTTTACCAGAGCAGGAATCTGGAATGCAGGAGCGTCTCAAAGTTCCCTTTTCACAGCTATCGCTAAATATGAGCAATATATTCTCCTGCTATGACTGGCAGTGGAAACCAGCTGGTCACAGGACCAGAGTGGAATGTGGCCTTTTTTCTTAAGAACTGAGCATGAGGAGATGCTTCTATCACTTTGGCAAAGTGACCACGAAGCAGAAGACTTTGGAGCATGCGGCCTCTCGCATGGGCGCCACACTTCTCCAGGCCTCGCAACATTCCTCGGGTCTCTTGATGTTGGCTTGAGAGGAGGTGGCTGGATTTGCATCATGCTGATTCCTCACATTCCATGTGAGCAAAGTCTCGGATACATGTCCACTAAGATCTTTTACAAACTGGCAGATCCCAGAAGCTTCCATTAAAATAAACCTTTTGAATCATTGGGTGAGTGCCCTTGGTCTTTTCTTTGTATTGTAATTGTACTGTGTTTTCCCATTATAATTGAATCGAAACATATCAGGACACGCTCATGTAAGAGAGGGAGGGATGAATCAGTGGGTTTTTTCCTGGCGCATGCCAGTTTCACACGTGTTCAGTCAGAAGTCTGTTTCATCCACTTTCCTGCATATTAAACAACAACAACAACACACATGAAAAATTGCATATAGGGAGGAATATCTAAAGAATGAAGGAATTAAAACGGATTTAACGATTTGTCTAGACCGAAACATATAGTTTAAATAAAGAAAAGGTGAGGAAAAGGAATTTTGTTAACAAATAGGTTAGGAAAGAGTGGAAACAATACGCAAGGTATTAAATGAACAAGATAGAGGGAATACATGAGGACGAACTGTAGGAGGTGAGTTTTAAAGGTAGGTGGGAAAGTGGACGGGAGTGGGGAGGGGGGAAAGGGAAAGGATGGTATGAAGAGAGAGGTATGTCAGTGTTGGAAGAAGGTGTGAGGTATGTATGTATGTAGGTAAGCAAGTAGGTATGTAAGCAATGTGTGATGTATGATGTGTGACATGTTTGATATGTTTTGTAATAATATGTTGTGATAAATAAATATTATTTTAAAATTAAAAAAAAGAAAGAAAAATTGCATATAGGGAGTGTGTCGGGGAGGAAGAGAGCAAGAATCAGATTAGCTGGTATCCTACAGGGACGCGGGTGGTGCTGTGGTCTAAACCACTGAGCCTCTGGGCTCGCTGATCAGAAGGTCGGTGGTTCAAATCCCTTGTAAATAAGTCACAGCGAGTGACTGTCACTTCTGTCACCTCCTTTGGGGACAGACTTTCTTCTGCACTCCCTCGAGAAGCTCTGCTGGATGGAATAATGAGGATGCAATGGAGTCAGGAAAGGCTCTTTGCTGCCTTCACTAAGTAGGCTTGATGACGAGCCCTCGCCAGTATTTGACTGGAGTTTTCCTGCACTGGTCTGCTTCCTTGCCTAAGCTATGGAGTATACCAGGGAGCCCAACAGCCTCCATGAAGCAGGAAAGGGCACTTTATATCCAGTAGACCAGGGGTAGGCAACCTAAGGCCCGCGGGCCGGATGCAGCCCAATCGCCTTCTAAATCCGGCCCACAGACGGTCCGGGAATCAGCGTGTTTTTACATGAGTAGAGAATGTGTCCTTTTATTTAAAATGCATCTCTGGGCTATTTGTGGGACATAGGTATTTGTTCATTCCCCCCCCCCCAAAATATAGTCCAGCCCACCACATGGTTTGAGGGACGGTGGACCAACCCACAGCTGAAAAAGGTTGCTGACCCCTGCAGCAGACAGTCTCACCAATGTTCGTTCTCCCACTAGCCAAGCACATTGGGAAATAAGATCCTGATTTCAATGCGATTGCCATCTTCTAGCCCACTCCCGTGCATCTTCACTTTGCCGTCTTTTAATCACCAGCCCTTCTTTCTTGACCACACTACGAGAGAGTTTCTGTGGACTATTACTTCACAGCACTTTAATTTCAGTAAGCTCAGGAAAAGGGTTCTTGGCACCGATGTGCGGCTGAGCCTGCTGTGGGTTATATGCTAAGGAAACGGCGTAGTCAGAAAAACAAAAAATGGTGCTTTACATTCTTGGAGGCTGACATAAACTCTGGGAGGCCGCTGCCCTCTGGTGAGTCAGTGGTCACAGAACAATCGTACGAGCCCTGAGACCCAATCGTAAGATCCCTCCTGCCCAGTCACATGGGACTTCAGCATCATCCCAGCCATGCTAATTCATCTATCATTATTCCTCAAGGATGCTGCAATCCATTTGCTTGTTAAACTGGTACCCTGGGTGGGTGGGTTAAGAGAGCAGAAGAGGTCTGGGACAATTTTCACCTAGCATTTCCACTCTCCAGGAAGGATTTTATTTTTTAAAAAATCCCAGTGTCTGCCAGCTAGTCTACATGTTATCATAAGTACAGGTTCCACTGGTTTCAAGGCAGGCAACTTCACTGTACACTTTCTGGTGCCTGCAAAAGCATTTTTGTTAAGACAAGCCTACCCAGGTGTTTGGGAAACTGACACATCTTTTAATCTGCTTTTTAGCCTATTGTTCTTTTAACTTTCCAGAAGTCTTACATTAAGGTTGTTAGTTTCTCATACTGATGATTTCATTGTTATATCTTTCTATGTAAACCACTTTGAAGGCTTTAGAAATAAAAATAAAAATGAGGTGTGTAATTTTATAAAACAGAGCCAATGATAAGAGGAGCTTGAAACAAAAGGGCCCTGCATTAACTTCATCATGGCTGCCTTACACAAAGTCATAGAATCATAGAGTTGGAAGAGACCCCAAGGGCCATCCAGTCCAACCCCCTGCCAAGCAGGAAACACCATCAAAGCATTCCTGACAGGTGGCTGTCAAGCCTCTGCTTAAAGACCTCCAAAGAAGGAGACTCCACCACAATCCTTGGCAGCAAATTCCACTGTCAAACAGCTCTTACTGTCAGGAAGTTCTTCCTAATGTTTAGGTGGAATCTTCTTTCTTGTAGTTTGAATCCATTGCTCCGTGTCCGCTTCTCTGGAGCAGCAGAAAACAACTTTTCTCCCTCCTCTATATGACATCCTTTTATATATTTGAACATGGCTATCATATCACCCCTCAACCTTCTCTTCTCCAGGCTAAACATACCCAGCTCCCTAAGTTGTTCCTCATAAGGCATCATTTCCAGGCCTTTGACCATTTTGGCTGCCCTCCTCTGGACACGTTCCAGCTTGTCAGTATCCTTCTTGAACTGTGGTGCCCAGAACTGGACACAGTATTCCAGGTGAGGTCTGACCAGAGCGGAATACAGTGGTACTATTACTTCCCTTGATCTAGATGTTATACTCCTATTGATGCAGCCCAGAATTACATTGGCTTTTTTAGCTGCTGCATCACACTGTTGACTCATGTCAAGTTTGTGGTCTACCAAGACTCCTAGATCCTTTTCACATGTACTGCTCTCAAGCCAGGTGTCACCCATCCTGTATTTGTGCCTTTCATTTTCATTTTTCAAACTCAACTGAGTTTGACGTGTCTCTCAAGGATACAGAGGATTTTTTTGGTACAACATACTTGCACAGCAAGTGGGTGCTGGGAGTGGTTGCAGGACCGGGCATCGGACTTCCCATACCCCAACCCATATAAATAAGAGACCAAAAAGACTGGTTTGGGGTCCAAACAGGCCACAACTGAATAGGGATGAAAGAGGTTTGGCTTGGGCATGGGGAAATCTAAATACTTCTGGCCACCCACCAGAAGTGATGAATGGTCAATCCAGGCAGGGGTTCCCAAGACTTACATCCAATAGGGTGACCCCCGCAGGGACCAGCATTCGGGGGAGTGCCTTTGGCCCTCCCCCCTGGGTACATGGCAGACATGGCCACTCCCCCTGGATCCCTTTAATGGGCAGTGGTGGAGCAAAGGCATCGCGCAGCCAACCCCCACCACCACTGGAGTGACCCCAGCCCCGAGAGGAGGCTGTTGCGCACTTCTGGCAGCCCCCTCCCCAGATCCGAGCCTTGCAAGGCTGCTTGGTGTGGGGACATGGCGTAAATGAAAGTCACCTGGCTTGGTCGCTTTTCTTGTGTTTTGAAAGACAATCGCTGCTGCAGGGCTCCTGTTGGTGAGTGTTGTGTTTTCCTGCAGAAGGTTCCACTTCCAAGTTCGCCTCCGCCCCACATCTCCAGTGGGATGGAGTCAGGCTTCCCCCTCCACATGGCTCCCTAAGCCAGTGCCAGCTGCCCCTAGTTCAGGATGGTAGTGCTGGGGGGCGGGCGCGCAGCGTGCTCAGAGGCGAGCGCCGGCACCGGGGAAGCGGCGCACCTGCCTCCCAACTGGTTGGTCATTTTGTCACCCCCTCATTGATGACACCCGGGGTGGCCTGCACCCCCCCACCCCTTCCTACGCCACTGTTAACAGGATACTCCAATGTTTGGAGGGGCAGGCGGAGACTACAACCTCCCTGTAGCGATCACACCAGATCCCCAGACGTCTCACGGTCCGTTGAGTCTGATGCCACTACACAGCAGTTTGCTGCCACCACCCAGGTTTCCTCCCTCCCTGGGAAAGTACTCTCACAGACAGGGTTTTGAACACTTGAACAAGTTTTTATTTGGTAACACAACTCTCAGACTTAAACACATTTGTATGCAGTTTCTACTTTTCTAACTTGTCCTCAACCTATTTCTCCCCTGACTCCTATCCTACCTCCACCCTCACAACCAACAACCCTCACTGTTCCACCCGGCTCCCCCCTCCAACTTCAACAACTCAACTTTCAACAACTCCTCCCCCAACCTCCCCAGAGTGGGTTTTTATAGTCCCCCGGACTCCTCCTTCTCCCTCCCTCTGGGTTCTGATTGGTACACTCATTAACTGTTTCACCTCCAGTACTCTCATATTCTTGCTTCACCTACCTGAACCGTCACACTCCCCTCCATCCAAAGCAAAGGATTGCCCCAATGCCCAACCAGTTGTGATAATTGCTACGAGGCAGGCTAAACCACTGGATCCGTTCCAATTAGCCCGGTGGTCAAATTCCTACCCGGCCCCTTCCAGAATGGCAACCACTGTTGCCACAGCAAAGTCCTTGGCTGTCAGCTTAAACCGAGGGTGGGTTGGTGGGAAAACCCGGCAAAGGAACAAACAGGCTGAGCCCCAGGTGCTGGCTACTTAAATGTGCAAGGGGCGGATTCGAGGGAAGCCCACCTTCGGCTCCATCCGCTCTGCTCCCTAGCACAGCCCAAGTCCCAGCCTGCAGCCCCATTTGCGAAAACCGGTTGCAGGCTTGGATCCGGTTCCTGATAGACAGAAGGATCCCTATTCCCTCCACAGAGAAGAGGGATTGACTGCTAAACAACTCTGAGAACTGTAGCTCTGTGAAAACAAAATTAAAAAATTAAAAAATTCCTTCCAGTAGCACCTTTAGAGACCAACTAAGTTTGTTATTGGTATAAGCTTTCGTGTGCATGCACACTTCTTCAGATACCGAAGATGTGTGCATGCACACGAAAGCTCATACCAAGAACAAACTTAGTTGGTCTCTAAGGTGCTACTGGAATTTTTTTTTTATTTTTTATTTTGTTTTGACTACGGCAGACCAACACGGCTACCTACCTGGTTTTCCCCGGAGCTGAGGGTGATGAAACAGTCGTTGAGACGGCTAGAGCGCCGGTGGCGGAAAACTCATTCTGAATCAGACCGGACACGGGCTAGAGCTCAACTTCGAGCCTACCAAGTGGCAATGGCGACGGCGAAGAGGACCTTCTTCACCGTTTCCATTGCATCTGCAGAAAACAGCAGCAGGAGACTCTTCCAGGTGGTTCGCAATTTAGCAGAACCACCTCCGTCATCGGGGTCTGGTAGGGACCCCAAGATCTCCTGCAATGCTTTTGCAAAGTTTTTTGCAGATAAAGTCGCTCAGATTCGGAAGGAGGTAGACTCCACCGTGGGAGCAGGGCCGGGGCGGGAGAGTGCTAGAGCCCTGTCTAGTCATGTTTTATTGGATCAATTCCAATCTGTTACTTCCGAGGATGTGGACAGGCTGCTTGGACGAGTGAAACCGACCACCTGTCTTCTTGATCCTTGCCCATCCTGGCTAATAAAATCTAGCCAGGAAGGGCTGGGCGATGGGCTTCGCGGGGTGGTGAATGCTTCCCTTGGCGAGGGAGTATTCCCAGACCTGCTGAAAGAGGCGGTCATTAAACCGCTTCTTAAAAAAACATCTTTAGACCCGGCCATTATGGCCAACTATCGTCCAGTCTCAAATCTACCATTCTTGGGCAAGGTGATTGAGCGGGTGGTTGCTGAACAACTCCAAGCACGCCTGGAGGATGCGGACCATTTGGATCCCTTCCAGTCGGGGTTCAGGCCTCATCATGGGACTGAAACTGCCTTGGTCGCGCTGGTTGATGATCTCCGGCGGGCTAGGGACAAAGGTGAGAGCTGTTTCCTAGTTCTGCTGGATCTCTCAGCGGCCTTTGACACCATCGACCATAACATCCTTCTGGACCGTCTAGAGGGACTGGGAGCTGGGGGCACTGTTATACAGTGGTTCCGCTCCTTCCTCCTGGGCCGTGTCCAGAAAGTGGTGGTGGGGGATGAGTGTTCGGACCCCTGGGCTCTCACTTGCGGGGTGCCTCAGGGTTCCGTCCTCTCCCCCATGCTTTTTAATATCTATATGAAGCCGCTGGGAGAGATCATCAGGGGGTTTGGACTGGGTGTTCATCAGTATGCAGATGACACCCAGCTCTACCTCTCTTTTAAATCAAAACCAGTGAAGGCAGTGAAGGTCCTGTGTGAGTGCCTGGAGGCGGTTGGAGGATGGATGGCGGCTAACAGATTGAGGTTGAATCCTGACAAGACAGAAGTACTGTTTTTGGGGGACAGGGTGCGGGCGGGTGTGGGGGACTCCCTGGCCCTGAATGGGGTTACTGTGCCCCTGAAGGACCAGGTGCGCAGCCTGGGAGTCATATTGGACTCACAGCTGTCCATGGAGGCGCAGATTAATTCTGTGTCCAGGACGGCTGTCTACCAGCTCCATCTGGTACGCAGGCTGAGACCCTACTTGCCCGCAGACTGTCTCGCAAGAGTGGTGCATGCTCTAGTTATCTCCCGCTTGGATTACTGCAATGCGCTCTACGTGGGGCTACCTTTGAAGGTGACCCGGAAACTGCAATTAATCCAGAATGCGGCAGCTAGACTGGTGACTGGGAGTGGCCGCTGGGACCACATAACACCGCTCCTGAGAGAACTACATTGGCTCCCAGTACGTTTCCGAGCACAATTCAAAGTGTTGGTGCTGACCTTTAAAGCCCTAAATGGCCTCGGTCCTGTATACCTGAAGGAGCGTCTCCACCCCCATCGTTCAGCCCGGACACTGAGATCCAGCGCCGAGGGCCTTCTGGCGGTTCCCTCATTGCGAGAAGTGAGGTTACAGGGAACCAGACAGAGGGCCTTCTCGGTAGTGGCGCCCTCCCTGTGGAACGCCCTTCCAGCGGATGTCAAGGAAATAAGCAGCTATCCTATTTTTAAAAGACATCTGAAGGCAGCCCTGTTTAGGGAAGTTTTTAATATTTAATGCTGTATTGTTTTAATATTTGACTGGAAGCCGCCCAGAGTGGCTGGGGAAACTCGGCCAGATGGGCGGGGTAAAAATAATAAAATTATTATTATTATTACCTGTAACTGTAGCTCTGTGAGACGAACAGGTATTGCCTAACAACTCTCAGCACCCTTAACAAACCACAGTTCCCAGGATTCTTTGGGTAAACCATGACTGTTTAAAGTGGTAAGATGCAGCTTCAAAAGGAATATGCTGGTGTGGCCTCAGCATAAGGCAGTTTCCTATGTTCCTAGTGTAAGGCAGCCCCCAGCTCAAATCTGGGGATGTTAGGGGCTGAACCTGGGTCCTTTGGCACACAAAGTGTGTGCTTTGCCCTGAGCTGTGGTCTTTGCCAAGATCGCACGTCATAATTTCAGTTTCTCAACCACAGAAACCATTCAAAGTCATAACGGCCAATCACTTGTCTGCCATAAAAGATAAGCATGGAAACTAAGATGCTTTGTGTGCATTATGTCACCAGACTTTTCCTGGTTAGATTGAAGTTGTTTATTTCTCAGGTGTGAGTGGGGAAGTCATATTCCAACATTCTTGATGCATCCTTTTTTCATGTGCTCTTCCTAACAGGAGAGCTGCTCAAAGCACCTCCCTGGTTACTTCATCTTGTTGTGGGGGAGGAAGGGAAAGGAGAATGTGAGCCGCTTTGAGACTCCTTCAGGTAGTGATAAAGTGGAATATCAAATCCAAACTCTTCTTCTTCTCTTCTTCTATGTCCCAGCGCAGGAGGAAACAGGAAGTTCTGACTGGCTGATCCAAACATCCCCTTGCATGTCCATTCTAGGAAAACAAGGAACATTGTATTTGACTGCTATCTATGAATCACATCCCACTCTTCAGAAAGGTGTCTCTAGTGTTGAACTATCCCATATCCTGCTAAGAGTGGAATGAGAAGGAAAAGATGTCAGCAGAAGGCGGTTCCATGTGCAGGTGCTCTAAGCAGAGACCAAGAGAAACAGAAGCTGAAGCCAACTGGATGGAAGCTTTGGGGCTGACGTGCCAATGGGAGTTTTTCTCCTTGCCTTGATCTGAGGCTGGAATGAAGCCTTCTGGCACAAACCCAGTTCTGAGGCTGTGGTAAGGTCACCAGCCATTGCATCAAAGATTAAAAGTAACATATGGCCCATGTTTATTGAATACATCCACTCTTCCGACAGTGGCAGGAATCCACCCAGCACTCATGGGGAAATGTGGCGTGATCTCTTAGAGTAATCCACTGAAACTTTAACACATGGCATGATGAAAGTCTGCAATTGTATCAGGACACGTTACCTGTTGTTTACTCTTGTAACAATTGTTTTCTCAAAAGTTATCTTCTAGACAAATTCTAAATTAACTGGAAGACTAAGAAATCAAGAAGGCAACAAATATAAAGAAGAATGGAAAATGTTTATAGCATATTTACAAAAACATTGTAAAGAAGTTAATACAATAGCATTTTTTTAAAAAAAAAAAAACAACACTTGTAATATTAAGGACAAAGTATAAAATTGGAAATAATTAAGGATAAGGAAATTATAGACATGTACAATATAAGAAAATACAAAAGAGCCAGGGGACGGAAGGGAGGGAAGTCAAGGGATGTGAGTAATACCAAAATATGGATTTAATATGGTGTGGAAATGTTTTATTTTCTATTTTCTATTTTTATTTTAACTGTATTTGTTTGTTATGGTTTATGTGATGATAATGTTTAAATGTGAAGAGTAATACTTTTTTAATAAAAAAACAAAAAAGTTATCTTCTGTGCCATGAAAATAAATAAAAACAGTATTAAAATAAGAAATAAAGCCTGTTTGAATGAAACAAAAGCTGAAAAATAAAAAGGTGTGTTTTCCTGCAAACATATGACTTATGGGCACATTTTGCTTCTAATTACCTGGCACAGCCTTTCCAGACAGAGAACATATCATGAACCTGTTTCCTTATGTAGAGGCAAATATTTGCCATGAGTTCCTACTTCCTGATTAAGCTATTCTTCTGTCCTGTTTTGGTGGTTCTCACATGGAGACAAAAGGCAGTGCCGTTACAAAGGGACTTTTTTTGTGCGACATATTGAATTAAGGCGACCTCGATAAACATGTTTGCTCTGCTGGGTGTCACCACTGCAAACCCTGCTTGCTGGAGTTTTCCAAACATGAATTCACGATGTGTATCGCCTAAGGCTGGAGGTCAATGGAATGACAACCATGTGAATAATATTTCATTATGTATCAGGTGTGGGGATCCTTTAGCCCTCTGCGCGTTGCTACAGCTTCAGCCATCCCTGGCCACTGGTCATACTTGAGAGGTCAGATGGGATTTGTAGTTTAGCAACATCTGGAGGGCCAAAGGTTCTCCACACCTGCTATATATTATTTGAACATCTCCAGGACTTGTCAGATTTCTATAGGTGGAGGTAATTTGGAAACAGCTACTGTCTGGCCACAACTCCATGCCTTGGCCATAATGCCAGGAGTTGATCATCTTGTCGGGAGTTGACAATCTTGCCACATGACAATCTTTGGGGCAGGGCTGGTGCCAGGGATTAGAAGAGCAATGCCCCTGTGACTCTTCTAACAGGATTAGAAGAGCAATGCCCCTGTGACTCTGGACACTAGAAACAACAGAGCATGTGCTGAGAGCAGTGACTGTATTACAGAGACAACATTTGTACTAGCTTCATCCTACCATCACTGCATAAGTACCCAGGGCGCACAGGACAATTCTATACCTTCTTGTTGCTTTCAGATACCAACCCTGCTACAACATATGTGTACCGCTGTGTCCCCCCAGAAAAAAAGCACTGTTTCTAGGACTTTTTTCAACTGGAGCTTGCTGTCATTGCCATTCTAAGAGAACAAGGGAGAAGTTCACGGTGAGCTCTAGCACCTCTTTTTCTAGAAAAATAGCACGGTATATATCGTTACTTAGGGACCCAGGTGGCGCTGTGGGTTAAACCACAGAGCCTAGGGCTTGCTGATCAGAAGGTCGGCGGTTCGAATCCCTGCGACGGGGTGAGCTCCCGTTGCTCGGTCCCAGCTCCTGCCCACCTAGCAGTTCGAAAGCACGTCAAAGTGCAAGTAGATAAATAGGTACCGCTCTGGCGGGAAGGTAAACGGCGTTTCCGTGCGCTGCTCTGGTTCGCCAGAAGCGGCTTTGTCATGCTGGCCACATGACCTGGAAGCTGTACGCCGGCTCCCTTGGCCAATAAAGCGAGATGAGCGCCGCAACCCCAGAGTCGGACACGACTGGACCTAATGGTCAGGGGTCCCTTTACCTTTACCTATATCGTTACTTACCTCTACCGCACAACACGTATAACACTTTGCCCCATACTGTGACTAGACAGTTTGAGCCAGTTAATTACTTCTCAAGCAGTAATTGCCAGGATGCAACCCCCCCCCCCCAAAATCCCAACCCACTTCATTCAAAACAGTAATTGTCTTGTCTTTGCGTAGTGTCTTCTTCCCTCCTCCCTGTTCTAAAATACAAAGATAACATTCACTGATGAAAGTCCCTTTTATGGTAAAAAATATAGCCGGTGCATCTGACATAGATGTTTGGAAATGTTCAGTGTTCAGCCTAATTGATGTTAGATACTATCTGGAAGGCCAAATTATTTCCTCTTTAATCTCTAGCAAACAAATGGGCTAGAACGTAATGCACTTTGCATCCTGGACATTCCACCCCATAGGCATGGAGGGAAAGAGAACTGGCCAGATGACTGTCTGTCATGCTTCCTTTTCTCCCGCAGCTGTTTGGTTACTCCCAGTATATGACATCTAGGCATGATTTTTTTAAATTTTTATTTTTAAAGGAAATCTGTAGCATGTGTTGAACTGAAAAGAATTTTCAAAATCCACAGTTCAGTGCTGTTTTCTATACTGGCTTTTGGGTTGACATGTTACTGCCCAGTCACATCTGCACTAAATGTGCTGGTCCCAAGGGTAATCCAAGAAGCGAGGTCCAGGTCCGATCCGGAGTCTAAAGAGTCAGCGAGGAGTCAGTCCGGCAAATCCAAGGCAGGATACAGGGCAGGAAACCAGGCAAGGTCAGGAACAGGATCACAGGCAGAATCTGGCAAACAGCAATGTTGCTCCCACAACTTGGGGCGGGGTCCAACAGCCTTTTATCTCTGACGAGGTAATGGCTGGTCCTGATCCCCTGACGACTCACCACCCTGTCTCGCCTGAAGGCGAGCACTCCTCCTGCGAGTACTCAGGTCTCTCCTTCTTTCAGACCTGAGTCTCTGCAGCCCGGGAGACGCCGGTGGGTTACTAGCCCCAGGGGCCGCCTCAGCCTCTCCTGACCCAGCCGGTAGTGGAGCAGCTGACAGGGATGGCCCAGCTGATGGCAATGAGGTATTCTCTGCACCTGGAGCCAGGACAGTCTCAGGCCCCTGAATCGGCTCAGCTGGTGCTTGTTGCAGAGGAACCTGTGCAGACTGGGGCTCTTCAGGATCAGCCCCCAGACTTGGTTCAGATGATGTCTGAGGCAGAGGATCCGGTGCAGATTGAGACTTCTCTGGCTCTGAGTCCGAGCCCGAGTCCCAGGCCATCACACTAAAACCCCGAATTTCTCAATTACGTTCTCCGAGAAACAACTGCTTCTTTACCAAGGGAAGACAAAGACAACTTCAAAATGAACTCGGGAACCGTTCTCAATTTTCAAAATCGAGAGAGAAAAAGTTGGAGGGCATGTCCATCTTGGGACATGCTTAAGTAAATGCAGGCATTCACCTACCTAAACCAGGCTTCCTCAACCTCGGCTCTCCAGATGTTTTGAGACGACAATTCCCATCATCCCTGACCACTGGTCCTGCTAGCTAGGGATCATGGGAGTTGTAGGCCAAAAACATCTGGAGGGCCAGGTTTGAGGAAGCCTGACCTAAACGAACATTTAGGTTAGTGGCCTCTCTCTGCCCTTGTCTGATATCTGTTAAGGTTTTCTGTCATATATTTGAATAGTTTTCTTACATTTGTGTTAGAACTGTAAGACATGTTATATAACTAAGGCTGCGATTTTGATTTTCTCATCAAAAATTCAAAGAAGTAAAATTACTTTTGAAATGGTTTTGGGGTATGAAGCATCGATTACAACGGAATGGCTATTGTCAATGAGAAATACTGTCAGGAATGCAGCCCGGAACAGCAACCCTGTTTGCAGATTTTTCAGATAGCTTTATTCCTTTGGAATGGAATGTATCATTTCGTCAACACTTGCATGCCTTATCAGACTATTAATATACCAAAGGCTATATTATTTAGTCTGTTGTTGTTCCTCATTTCAAAGAGGAGAAGCACCACATCATTCTTGATCCATTTATGGGTACACACAAAACTGTTTTGGATTTGGCCATTGCTACAGACATAGCCGGCAGGATAGACTTTAGTAAGGTGTGTGATGTTGCTGTTGGTGTTGAAACGTCCATAGTTTTAGCTGATGTAGGGAGATCTCAGTTGGGGGCAGGAGATGAAATGAAGATCTTAAAGAGAGCTAAATATATCCTGCCCATTTTTTCCTGCTTGGGTAGTTGGGGTAGAACGAGAGGGTTAAGGGTTGTGTGTTGCTCTGTAAACTTCTGTAAACAGAGTAAACTTCTCAGAGTAAACAGAGTAAACTTCTGTTACTCACCAGGAGACCTCTCCACTTGGGGACTGGTCCTGAGAGCCTGCAGATGGTGTCAGGCCAAAGAGACAGACTGGGGATACTGCTCTTCCTCTGACCACCCTGTTGCCAGAGGCCTCCTTGACTGAGCTGGCAAAGGCCATCTCTGGGATGGTGTCTGCCTGCAACTGAGATGCAAAGAGGGGCCCTTGCAAACAGGCCCTGGTGCATTTGCCCCCGAAGGAGTTTTAGGCAAAGTCTCGTCCCCTATATTTGCACTGCACACTTTGGAGGCAGGGTGGCATTTTAAGGGATGAGTTTGATGTGCAGATTTCCATACCACTAGGCACAGCCTGCCGGGCACCTGAAGGAGAGTCTCCACCCCCATTGTCCATCCCGGACCCAGAGGCCCAGATCTGAGGGCCTTCTGGCGGTTCCCTCCCTGCGAGAAGTGAGGTGACAGGGAATCAGGCAGAGGGCCTTCTCGGTGGTGGCGTCTGCCCTGTGGAACGCCCTCCCATCAGAAATAAACAACGACCAGTATCTGACTTTTAGAAGACATCTGAAGACAACTTAGGGAAGTTTTTAATGTTTGATGTTTTATCATGTTTTAATATTCTGTTGGGAGCCACCCAAAGTGGCTGGGGAGACCCAGCTAGATGGGTGGGGTAGAAATTATTTTTAGATTTCATACCCTCCAACATTCCTCTGATGAAATTAGTGACATTCTGTTCTGCATCAGTATCACTGCTAGTTAGTTGTATTTATAGAATAAATATGATTCTAAAATTCGATGTGCCCGATTACATTTCTGCTGCTGAAACCATTTGAAAAGATCTTTAAAAACTCCGTTTTGAAAAGTTATTGTTTCAAGTGGGATCTTCACATAACTCAACAAAAAAGATAAGCTCATTCGTGCACATGGTTATCTAAAAAAAAGAGAGAGGGTACTTTACATGCTCTTAAAAATCTAGATACATTCCAGATCTCTCTTAATCAGCTCAGACTGATGAAATTCTAAGTGTCCTTTCCATACCTCAGCTGTGCCAGTTAAAACATTGCTGCTATTTGGGGTGGGGTGGGGTTAGAAATCTGATGAATGTATAACTCAAGCACCCCTTCCTCATTCTGCGTCCATTCTGCTTATGACTTTTTATTCTTAACTGAAAACAAAGTATCTGATTTCACAATGAAGAGGAAATTAAATAACAGGACGCTGTTAAAAAATGTGCTTAAAACCTGGACTTAAGAAACAGCTGATGGTTTTAATGCAGGGGTTTATAATAATAATAATCAGTGCTTTTTTCTGGGGGGTACACAGGGGTATGCATACCCCTAAACATTTTGTGAATCTATGTTTAGGTTCATTGAGGGGCACTATTTCAATATGAGTAGGAAAATGAGAGTACCCCTAAATTTTTTAAAAGGAAAATAAATAGATAGATGATAGATAGATAGATAGATAGATATAGATAGATAGATAGATAGATAGATAGATAGATGATAGATTAGATAGATGATGATAGATAGATAGATGATAGATAGATAGATGAAATCGGCAATGATTAAATGGGCACAAGATATAGGACATAATGTACAATTTGAGGATTGGGAAAAGCTATGGAAAGTAAATATGAAATTTACAGATTGTTCTTTGTTGAAGGAAAATTATATGAAAATGATGTATAGATGGTACATTACTCCAGTAAAAATGGTAAAAATGTACAAAACTGGTTCAAATATATGTTGGAAATGTAAAGAAAAAGAAGGGACTTTTTATCATATGTGGTGGGAATGTAGAGAAGTAAAAAAATATTGGGAAATTATATATAATGAATTGAAAAAAAATGTAATTGGTTGCAGTATTGACAAATTGTATTGATTTAAATTTCTTTCAATAAAATGTTTGAATAAATAAATAAATAAATAAATAAATAAATAGGATGTCCTTATTTTCATCATACACTCCTTAGATTTAAAGCACATAACTTCCCCCAAAGAATTCTGGGAAGTGTAGTTCACCCCTCAGTGCTGGTCTCGGACGTGCTGGGAAATGCCTGACCTCACCAACATCCCATGCTGTTCCTAAACCAGACTTCTCTGGGGTTTTGAGTCCCAGAGTCTGTCCCGAACACTCAGGCTGTCCTGGGCTGTCCATTACATTGCAGGTTCCGATTCCTATATGCTTGTGTGTTTTGTCCCTGACAACTGCCTTGCACACAGAAAGACACAATGCCAAGGACAATGCTAGGTCTTACCCTTCTCCCCAAGATGCTGGCTTTGTATTTGCAGAGGGCTCTGTTTCCTTGTGGCGACATTCCTGCATGCTGCTTTCCCAGGTGCAGCTCGGAAAGTACAGGGCACAATAACCCTTTCCCTGGTCATGTTGCCAAATGTTTAAATTGGTCCTAACATGTTGAATGCTTAAGTCCTATCACTCAAAGCAGGTTGGGTTCTAAGCCTAGGTGAGCTTTATTTCATGGTTACTGCAAGCCCTGTTAAGCAGTCATTGTTCTGCTGGAATAAAGTGTTTTCATAGTGCCACTGTGATCCGTCAGGATGACTCAAACCCTTGCCACAGGGGTGGGGAAAGCCTTTCAGTCCAACGACCCTGAAAATCATCACAGGTAACATCCGAGCGAGGCCAAAGCAAAAAGGTAGACACAGATTTAGTAAATGTACTTTAGCCATCTATTGTATAATTAGCAGACAAATGCTTTATATAAATACCCCATGAGTCTGCTCCATGTCTGTCATCCAAGCTCTGCTTAAAAACCTCCAATGAAGGAAAGGCCACAACCTCCCAAGGGAGTAGAATGCAGTTTCAGTTACACAGTTGTAGATACAGTTTACTTACAGCAGTAATGTCCAAGTGGTCAAGGTCAATTGCCTGGGTGATCCAGCCCCGGTGCTCAGTCCCTCCATCTAGTGCTTATTTTTTGTCATCCCCCCCAAAAAGCTCAACAACTCTGGCCACCCCCCCAAAGAAAGCTCAACAATCCCCCCTAAAAAAATGCACACTCCTCCTCCCTCCAATGACAATGGTTAGATCACGGCCAGTTATTTTATACTGGGAGTAGATCGCAGTCTCTTGGGAGTTGGACTTGCCTGCCTTACACCAAACAGACAATGCTCTGGTCAAGGGTGGAGGTCAACAGCAAACTTGCCTTGAACTCTACATCATTTATACTGTAGATTGTGCTGATTCATTCTCACATGCTTAACTAGCTGCAGGTGCAGGACAAAACACACCCAACTTAAACAGCACACCAAAATCAAACCTTCCTTGTCCTTTTTCTCTGCATGCGTAAACCCTTCTACATTAACATGGAGCAGGAGAAAACAAGCTTGCTCCATCTTCCATGTGACTTGCCCTTTCGATCTTTGAAGATGGCTCTCATATCTCCTCTTTTCCAGGCTAAACATACCCAGCTCCTTCAACCGTTCTTCATCAGGCTTAGTGTCCAGACCCTTGATCATCTCAGTCACCCTCCTCTGCACATGTTCCACCTTGTCAATATGCTTCTTAAATTGTGGGGTCCAGAACTGGCCACAGGACTCCAGGTGTGGTCTCACCAAGGCAGAATAGAGTGACACTATGACTTGCTTCAGTTGACACAGCCTAGAATAGCATAGGGGTCATGAGCTGGCAGGACGACTGGGGCAAGCGGATGATGGGAAAGGAGAGGTTGGGGTTGCAGAAGTACACATGGGATGACAGAGGACAGCAGGGGGTGGGGATTGGTGTGCAGGGACCAGAGGAGCAGGACCCCTTATCAGAACCACAAAGGCCCCCATCTCCATGAACAAAGTGGGCTCTGAGGTGTAGGGAGTGGTGGGAGGTAAGCTCTGGGAGGCTGAGACAGGCCAGGGCCCAAAGGTGGGTCTTGTTAGCTCTGGGAGGAAGTGTGTGATTCCTCAGCTGGAGGAGGCTCAGAACAGGTGAGGTCACCTGCCTTGTCAAGCCCTGATGCTGCAATCATCATGCAAAGTACAGAAGGAAAGCAGAGCTGAGGGGCTGTGTCTGCTCAACCGTCCATCTTGACTTTGATGTGCCAGGACCGGGCTTTGACTTGGACTCTGTTTCTTGACTGCTGGACGTTGGACTTGACATACAGTGGTACCTTGGTTCTCGAACTTAATCCGTTCCGGGAGTCCGTTTGACTCCTGAAACCGTTCGAAAACCAAGGTGTGGCTTCTGATTGGCTGCAGGAGCTTCCTGCACTCAAGTGGAAGCAGCGTTGGACGTTCGGCTTCCAAAAAGCGTTCGCAAACTGGAACACTCACTTCCGGGTTTGCGGAGTTCAAGAGCCGATTTGTTCGACAGCTGAGCGATTCGAGAACCAAGGTACCACTGTACTGCATACGCCAGCAGGACTTGCCACCAGGTAGGACAATTAGCTTTTTTCTTTCTTTTTTTCCTGTTGCTTCACACTGTTGGCTCATGTTAAGCTTGTGGTCTACTAAGACCCCTAGATCCTTTTCGCTTGTACTGCTGGCAAACCAGGTATCTTTACATCTTATATTTTGTGTAGCTGGATATTCCTAACTAAGTACAGAACCTGACATTTGCCCCTATTGAAATTCACTTCTTAGTTTGGGCCCAGTTCTCCAATCTGTTAAGGTCTCCTTGAATCCCGAGTCTGTCTTCTGTGGCATTAGCTGCCCCTCCCAGTTTGCCATCATCTGCAGATCAGATGAGCATCCCCTCAGTTCCTTTATCCAAGTCATTTATAAAGATGTTGACGAACAACGGACCCAGGACAGAACCTTGAGGCTCTCCCACTTGGACCAAGGCTAGTCACCACTGGCTTAACCTCTCAGTGTGGTGTAGTGGTTAAGAGCAGTAGACTTGTAATCTGGTGAACCGGGTTTGCTTCCCCGCTCCTCCACATGCAGCTGCTGGGTGACCTTGGGCTAGTCACACTTCTCTGAAGTCTCTCAGCCCCACTCACCTCACAGAGTGTTTGTTGTGGGGGAGGAAGGGAAAGGAGAATGTGAGCCGCTTAGGTAGTGATAAAGTGGGATATCAAATCCAAACTCTTCTTCTTCTCTCAGGGTTTCGGGATGATAAAATAGGATGACCTTATGTTACCCTGAGCTCCCTGGAGAAAATGTGGACTATAAATGTGATTAAAGTTTGGTTGCTGTCAGAAAATGTTGGTGGGATGAGAGGCTCGTGTCGCAAGATCTTATTAAATTGGGTCAGTTCAAGCTACTTCATATATCTGTGTTTATGGAGAAGACGATCTAAATCAGAGATTCAGTTTTTTAAAAACAACCATCCCTTTGCCAAACTACATCATAAAGGAGCATGTTCACCTCACGGTCTTTAGATCATATTGAAAAATTGCAACTGAGTCCACCCACAACGGGCTGTTCTAGGCCCGGCTGCTGCATTGTCGAGGGAACTCGTTGGTTTAGTTTTAAACCACAAAAATGCAGGCAGACTTGTATGCTGCACCCTTGGCTTGTCCAAAAGGGCATGTCCCACCTTAAAAAAAATGATAAGACGGCATCTCCTATTGTATTCAGAATAAATGGAACAAAAACAACCACCTGGAGCATAGCTACATTATCCGCAAATTATTTATGGCTTGCCTGTCTAGGTAGATAAAAGGCCTGTAATTCATCGGGGGCAAAGAAAATGTGAAGAAGGTGTTAGTAAGTGCAGAATTTTAGCTCCCTGAGAAGTCTAGTTTTCGTTCTTTTAAATAAGCCATTCCCAGCTCTTATAGCTGAAGTCTGAGAATAAAGGTTCCTGGGGCCTGATCCTATTCCCGGAGTCTGATCTCATCACATACCTGCACCGACACAACTTCAGGAGAGTTCTGTCCAGAGCAAGGACAGCTAAGACTTCACGTCATCTATCGCTACTTTCTCGAGGGTTTCCATAATGATTGCTTATACTCTACCCCTGCCTTTCAATTTATAGATTAGGATCTCTTATTTCTTTAGCTTGGGAGTGTGAATGCAATAGATTCATATAAGTGCACCTGTGATTTTATGGGTATGCTGCACTGGAATAGTTACTTTGCACTAAAATAATCTTGATATATTATAATTGAATTTTTTAAAAAGGAACAATTGTGTGTGAGTGTGTTTCTAGGCAAAGTTAAGCACATGTTGAGAGCAGCATGCAATTGTCTCCATGCAAAATATCTTGCCTCTCAGGGAAACATGTGTATGGAGGTCATCTGTGGGGGGGGGGCACACATAAGGATTCCTATTTAAATATGTCACAGAATCGTAAAACCATCTTGTGATATTGTCCCGACTGCTGCCAACTTAAAAGAAACCGTTTGAAAAACCTTGTGGGTTTTCATCAGAAAGCAAAACATCTGCGGTACCTTCCTTCTAAGAAGTCCTATAACAGAAAGAGGTTTTGAAATTACTCATCCTTTTTGATGTAGATACGGGGTGTGGGGGGGGGACTTCTGTGGTTCAGCCTTCTAGGAAATCTTATTGCTGGGGGGGGGGGGAGATTTCAGGTCTCTGCCTGGCCTTCTCTGTGTGCTTTATTAGTCCGTTGAACAGTAACAGAGTAAGGCGCTAGAAAGACATGCAACTTCACTTTGTCCACTGAATAACAGTACTGTAGACCTCTAAATCAAATTCTCTCTCTCTCTCTCTCTCTCTCTCTCTCTCTCTCTCTCTCTCTCTCACACACACACACACACACACACACACACCAAGTTGAATTCCATCTTTTTCATGCAATCTGCCTTGGCTGTGCTGAATGCCAGACATAAAACCTTTTCCATCTGTATTCAATAAAGTTGTGGCCTGTTTTGACCCCAAGCCAGTCTCATTGGTCTCTTATTATTTGGGTTGGGGTATGGGAAGTCGGATGCCTGGTCCTGCAAGCCTGCTCTCCCTTTTCGTGCAGCGCCATTGCGGAACGGAGGAGGCTTCACTGGGGCCCCCACGTGGGAATTCAAACTGGCTGTGCCCTTCTTGATTGGCAGAGGGGGCATGAACCCCCTCCGCCAATCAGGAACCAAACCCTAGCCTGCTCCCTGCTTTGGCGAATGGGGCTGCAGGCTGGGTCTTGGGCTGTGCCAGGGGGCAGAGCCGATGGAGCCGAAGGTGGGCTTCCCTCGAATCTGCCCCTTGCCCATTTAAGCAGCCAGCGCCTGGGGCTCAGCCTGTTTGTTCCTTTGCTGGGTTCCCCCCCAACCCACCCTTGGTTTAAGCTGATAGCCAATGACTTTGCTGTGGCTACGGTGGTCGCCCTCCTTCAAGGGGCCGGGTAGGAATTTGCCCACTGGGCTAACTGGCACTGATCCGGTGGCTTTGCCTACCTCATAGCAATTCGTCACGACTGGTTGGGCATTGGGGCAATCCTTTGTTTTGGATGGAGGGGAGGTTGTACTCTCCGCCTGCCCCTCCAAACACTGGGGCATCCCGTTAAAGGGATCCGGGGGCAGTGGCCATGTCCGCGTGCCTTGGGGTGGGGGGCAAGGCCAAAGGCACTCCCCCAGATGGCGGTCCCTGTGGGGGTCACCCTATTGGACGTAACTCTTAGGAGCCCCTGCCTGGATTGACCATATGTCACTTCCGGCAGGTGGGCAGGAAATATTTAGATTGCCCCATGCCCAAGCCAAACCTCTTTCATCTGTATTCAATAATAATATAATAATAATAATTTATTATTTATACCCCGCCCATAAAGTCGTGGCCTGTTTTGACCCCAAGCCAGTCTCATTGGTCCCTTATTATTTGGGTTGGGGTATGAGAAGTCCAATGCCTGGTCCTGCAATGCTTCCCTATCCATAACAAAAAGGGGAATATGATACAAAATAGATCATTCTTCAGACAGAAACTGGAGCGTTCAAGGATCATGGCCAAAACTGGCAACAAATTCTTTTTTTAAATTTCTCCTTGGGATACATAGATCTTCAACTTTTCTGTATGGACACTCAGCGAACACATGACATGCCAGACAACCGGTGATCCTGATCTGGCTTACTTCCTCCTGCATTTGCTCTTGGTTAGAGTGAAAAAGCCTTTGACCTTATGCCACCTATGAGTCACCATCTCAATGCCGTTTACAGAATGAGGTCAGAAGGGTTCTACAGTATATCCAAAGTCTGAGGGTTATCTCCAAGGGTAAGCAAATGATTTAATAGAAATGTTGCTAAGTAGACAATGTAGTAGATGATAAAAGCAAAATATTCGGCTTAGTTTCCCGAAAAGCTGGTATAGTGTGACAATTGACTTTGGAACCTGGCCAAGGCTTTTAAACGTTCTACCCACAAAGCACTTTTCTACTTAGAAAGGACAATGATTTCATAATTGTGCAATGTGCATATGGCCCGCCCACTGTTTTGGGGGGTGACTGTTCGTTCCCCCAGCATCTGCAAGGGCTTTGGAGAAAGCTGGCAGTTGTTTCAGAGGCTTCAATCAAGGTCAGCACCTACACTTTGAATTGTGCTCAGAAATGTACTGAGAGCCAATGTAGATCTTTCAAGACCAGTGTTATGTGGTCTTGGTGTTTGCTCCCAGTGACCAGTCTAGCTGCTGCATTCTGGATTAGTTGTAGTTTCCAGGTCACCTTCAAAGGTAGCCCCACATAGAGCGTAATCTGTCAAGTACTTGCCTGCACACTGTAGTAAGTTATCACGTTGCCTATATTTACCCTCCAAATCAGAAAAAGTAGAGCTTTTCTTTAACCAAGACCAGAGAAACGGAAGCTTTTATTAAATGACTCCGAACAGTAGAGCCTGAAGTTAAAGACTTTTAAAAAGCAAAAACAAAGAAAAACACGTATATTTGCATTTGTGAATCAAAAATATTCACCCTAAATAATAGAAGGCGACAAATTCTGTTGGAAGTTGTCAATTACTCATAAACTTTATTGTTTTCATAAGAATGGAGATTCCATTCTGCTGTCTGATATCTTCCCACCTTTCTAGAAGCTTTCCCTGTCTAGTTTATATTATGGATTTTGTATTTGTCAGTTTTATGATTTATTAACCAATTTCTCTGATTTGGTATGCTGAGCCACTCCATTCTTCCTGTTTTTTGTGTGTTTCAGTGAAGATTTCCTGATTTCTGCTAGAAGTCATAGCTATTTAATAATGATGATGCAAACGGATACATCCACCCACATACAGCATCTTGTGGTTAGAATTACTTTATTTGCACTGAACATTTGCATCCTGAAATCCCCTTTTTATCTTTATCTCTGTAACAGCTTGGTACACCGGATGGGACATAAATGTGTTTATTACACTGCATGTGTTTAATAACCCATGTTTCTGTTTCAAAAAAAAATAAAGGAATGTGCCAATTAGCCCATCACAAATTCTCTTTATTAACCTTCTCAAAGAAATGTATATATTTAAATAAACTGATATCCTGCCCTTCTCCCGAGGGAGCCTGGGACAGTAAACGCATCTATAAAAATACAATTAAAAAGAAAAGAAAAACTGTAAAAGCATCTAAAATCAAACTACCTAAGGCACCCAAGAAACTCGGCCCCACAGATGTTTTTGGACTACAACTCCCATCATCCCTAGCTAACAGGACCAGTGGTCAGGGATGATGGGAATTGTAGTCCCAAAACATCTGGAGGGCCGAGTTTGGGGATGCCTGACCTAAAATCCTGCTGGCCACATGAACCGGAAAGCTGTCTGTGGACAAATGACGGCTCCCTTGGCTTGAAAGCGAGATGAGCGCTGCAACCCCATAGTCGCCTTTGCTTTTTGTTTTTTAATGCTTTATTAATTATATAAAAGAAAGTCTACAAAGAAAAAAAACCAAAGGATAATACAAATTACAAAAAAATAAATTGATTTCTTACAACACAACTTCTATGGTGACTTCCAGTCACACCATCGAGGGCCCCAGGTTTCTTTTATGTAGCACACTTTTCGTTATCACTCCAAACTTGTCCCAGATTTTTGTTTTTATAATGTTTTCTATGTCTCTACAGGGGTCATTCTAAGCCTGACAGAGAATTCACATTGTTACAATGCTCTTTGAGATATTTTCTGTAAATGTCCCACTCTCTAATAAACGTGCCCACCACCCACTCCCTATATTCTTGCATTTGGCAATAGGGTGAAAGGGGGCTTGAGTATGTGCAGCTCCATAGAGATGATGATGATGATGATGATTGTAAGGTCCGTGTGGTGACTACTCAGGAGTAACGAGGCGGCACTCCGACCTGTCTTTTTACAGGTTTATTGTGCAAACTATTTACAGTGCAGAGCAACAAAGTCCATGACTGTTTCAGTCGCTAGCAGAATCCGGGAGTGGCCCCTTCCGGCTCCGGCTCCAACATAAGAACTTAGGCACCCTTAGTCTCCTCCTACGTTTCATCCCTCTGTGCAAGAGGGGCGACGTGAGTGCGGGGCCTCAGTAACATCCCCAAGCCCTCTCCCCGCCTGACCACCTCGTTTCCCTCCCTCCTCACTGGAGGCGGTGCTACTTTCACCGCTGGACAAGGTACTGCTGTCCAAGAGGCGCTGGGGCTCTCTGTATGCTAAAGGGTCCACCACCACCCTCCGCTGAGCAGGCGGCGTATCCCTGACGACAATGATGATGATGATATTTCCATGCCTAGGAGGCAGGTGACGCTGTGGTCTAAATCACTGAGCCACTTGGGCTTGCCAATCGGAAGGTCGGCAGTTCTAATCCCCGCAACGACGGGGTGAGCTCCCGTTGCTCGGTCTCAGCTCCTGCCAACCTGGCAGTTCAAAAGCACACCAGTGCAAGTAGATAAATAGGTACTGCTGTGGCAGGAAGGTAAAGGCATTTCCATGCACTCCGGTTTCCGTCACGGTGTTCCGTTGCGCCGGAAGCGGTTTAGTCCTGCTGGCCACATGACCCGGAAAACTGTCAGTGGACAAATGCTGGCTCCCTCGACCTGAAGCGAGATGAGCGCCACAACCCCATAGTCACCTTTGACTGGTCTTAACTATCCAGGGGTCATTTACCTTTACCTTTTTTTAAAAAAAAAACAAAACATTGTTGCCTATGGCACAAAACATCTGTCTGGCCGTGTAGCCACCACTCATTCTTGTTTCGGTGCTCATTTTATTGCTTCTATATAAATATTTTTATTCACTAGGTGGAAATGAAACTCTGCCAACCGAAAGGTTAGTTTCAGACATGAACTAGGGATCACAAACTCCAGCATTCTAGAGTGTTTGCTCATTTTTACTGTATCTTATCCAAGGGCTGTTGTTTATTCAGTACAATTCAGGTAACTATTAAATTGTTTTATTGGCTTGCTTATCAGGGATAGGAATATCCCAGTGTTGTTCCAAACACATCATGTGATTCAGGATGAATCATCTGACGAAAGGTCAAGCAAATAAGCACCCCTGTTTTGGCATAACCTTGGACACACTGAAGTCCCATTCCAGTTACACTTAGTCTTTTCAACATTGTGTTTTGACTCACCCAACTTCTAGATGAAATTAATATTTATTCCTTTTGTATGTCAGTTTAATACATTTGAAAATAATCCAAATGCAGACTTGGAGGGTCCTTCAAAGATACAGAGCCAGCACAAATAAGGTTCAGTCTGATACATGCCAGAAATCTACCTAGCTAAAAGTTGAACAAGTTAGATTTTCATATTCCCAGAGAGACTGGACATTTTAGCTGTGAACCAAATGGGGAACAGGAGCCAGAGAGAATAAAGATCCTTCCCAAGGCTGCCTTCTGTCTTGGTCAGAGGAAAGGTGTAGCCAGCTATAAAGTCATAGCTGTCAACTTTCGGATTTGAAAATAAGGGATCAGCAACCTCACCTGTCCCGGGGACAGTCTACGGTTCTTGGGGACAGTCCATGCCGTGGTAATCCCCCAGGCTACAAATTAATTTACACCAGGCTACACACCATCATCTTTCCCCAGCTCAGGATCTCTTTTCCAGGGAGTCTTCTCTTCTCATGCAATGCTTCATGATCTGTCCTTCCGGTGAGCAGCCAGGGCCGATGTCCTTCAGAATGGATTGGTTTGATCTTCTTGCAGTCCACGGGACTCCAGCACCACAATTCAAAAGCGTCAATTCTTCATGGGGGGATTGATCAGGTTCACTCTTTTGGCTCTCTGGCATCCATTAATGACTTATTATACAAACGTGTTGCAGACTTTGCATCCTTTAACACTCTTTTGGAAGGAGTGTATTTGTGGGCTGGGCCAGAGTGGTTGATTTTACATGCAAGCAAAGCACAAACAGTGCTGTTGTCTAATGACATCCTAGTCTCTGTAACTATTGGTGAGCAACGCAGCCGAGCAATGCAGCTGAGGAGCCTCCCTGGCCAGCAGGGAGGGAGAGGAACTGTTTCCTTTGAAATCTGGGAAATTTACGGGATATCTAACAATCTGGGATAGCAGCAGGAAACATCGCTAGAATAAGGGAATTTCCCACCAAAAAAGGGAAACAGTGCGAAACTGCGCTGGAATAAGGGAATTTCCCACCAAAAAAAGGGAAGGTTGACAGCTATGTCTAAAGTGTGGAGGAAGTTATGATGGAGGAGATGAGATAATAGATCAGAATTGACCAACTGTATTTATATACCGAACTCCTAAGTAGGTGTGTTGGTTCCTCGAGGTGTGTGGGTGTGGGCGTGGGTGGGTGGGTGTGTCAAAAAGCCACAGTAGGGTAATATAGGGACCATCTGAAATGTCACAGAATAGCGAGCAAGCATTTGAGTTCTCCAGAATAGGTTGGATGTTGGAGTGGACTAAGGACAGGAAGTGCTAGTCAAACTGGATTTGATTATTCTCTGCTAAAAGCAAATCAGATTGAAGTTTTGTGCTGTTAAAGTGACCTTGTTAAGGTTAAGCAAGCCAGTTCTTAACAGATGGAAGAGAAGGGTCATCACAGTGTTGTTGTTTTTTGCCAGAGTTTATTGTTCCATCCTTTCAGCACCTTCTCAAACGTCTGCAATCTTAGGACTGCTTCTCTCTGCCAAACAGTAGAACTGATCAATGTGCTCCAGGATGCTGGAATGGGCCATTGGCCTGATCCTGAGGACTCTTACAATCTCATGATCCTTCTGGTTGAGTGTTCCAAACAGCTGTTTGTTTGTTTCACAGTGTTGGCCTTCGATTCTCTTTCTTGGCTTTCTAGTTGACCTTCAGAAGCAGACTAATGGCCACACTTCGGCATTTCATAGTTCCAGCATTCCCTCCGCCCCCAAACCATGGGGGAATATCACAAAATATTTTGTTAAAATGATTTTGATGGAAAGATCTCTGCACTCTAACAGGAAGTAAAGTAACTTGGTTTAACTGTATACAACTGGAGCAATGTACAAAGAAGTGGTTAATAGAAAACAAGAACTGCAAAGAGTATACAAAATTTGGGGAAAAAATGATGGAGAGATAAAGGGGAGATAAAGAAGAAAATACAGTTATAAAAGGGGCAACCAGTGAAATTTTTAGAAATGGAGGATCAAGAAGATCAATTTAAAGAGGTGTGGGAAAAGGAGACAACAGGGCAGATAATCAAAGCTAGGGGAAAATATGGGAGAATTGTACATTGAAAATGTCTATAAGAATAAAAGAAAATTATTATAAATTAGTGTGGAGATGGTATTTAACACCAGTCAGATTAAATCAAATAAACAAGGAATAATCAGTGTTATGTTGGAGAGGATGCCAGGAAACCGGGAATTATGTTCACATGTGGTGGGGGTGTAAATATGTAAAAAAAAGTTTTTGGCAAAGGGTGTTTAAGGAGATAACAGAAATCACTGGGTTAAAGCTGACCGAAAGTCCAAAGGTAGCATTATTATCAATTTACGAGGGGGTGGAAGGTTCATAGACTATGAAGGAAAGATCTCTGCAGAAGAGCAAACATTTCCTTCTCATGGATATTTCTTGCAAAATTGATTTTACATCCTGATTACTTTTAATGAGTATTCCTTCAAGAGCAATTTTTGTTTCGTCATGAATCATGCTGGAATCAACCAGAGGTGTAAATATGATTATCTAGATAAAAGACGAAGCACTAATCTTACTTAAGAAATTGTAAAACTCTAACCAACTTGCTTTACTTTTAATTTTCTTGGGTGTCAACAAATTTATTGATATCGCCTGTAGGGTCTGCCAGTGGATGGAGACCAGGGGCTCTCCATGAGTATGGCAGGGGAGGATGGCAAGTGTGGCAGGAAGACTCAAGGACAGTCAAAGAAACATTTAAACATTTCAGTGTAGTATAGTACAGTATCAAAATAATTGTATTTGCAGAATATGGATATATACCTCTACAAATTGAGAGCAAGAGATCATCAAGTCATACTGAAGACAATTCTAGTTGTTTTCCAACGTATTTCATATATAGTGTGGCACGAGCAAATTTTTATGCTGAAAGTGTGGCCCAGAGAAAAAGTTTGAGGACCACTGCTTCAGACCATGGATGGGGAACCTGAAGGTCTCCTGTGTGGGAATGTTTGGGGATGCAGGAGAGGATATATTGTTCATGATATCCTATTCCAACTTGTGTTAACAAGTCCCAGAATTTAGCAGAGTTTACATTCCCCCTTTTAAAGTCACACAGCTTGCTCAGGTTCGCTAGAACCTCTATAATAAATGTCCTGGTATTTTCCCCTTTATTCCCTCTTAAAGTAAGACACGACACAGTCTTCTATAAAAGTATGAAGAGTTTACTTACAAGTATCATCTGTTCACAATCGTATCCCAGAAGGCAGGCTTAGTAAAGTTACATACATTTAGGAGTCTATTCCATAAGGGAAGATAGCTCCTTCTCCTGGAAGCCAAGAGAGCATCTTTAGCTAAGCAGTTGTTGCTTGCTTGGAGAATGGAATCAAAAGAGAGAGATGGTGTCTGGCCCCAGTGCTTTTGTTTTACCTGCACAGGTGAGGCCACACCCACCTCCAGTTACGTGCAGAGGAAGTTTGTCCCAAGAAGTTCCAGCCAGTCGAACAAGAAGTTCGACTGGCTGGTACAAACATCCCCTTCTGTGTTCACTCTAGGAATGTTGTACTTGACTGCTCCCATGTTTCACATCCCACTTCCTGTTGCCCTTCAGGTTTCTCCATCCAGCCATACCCCTCAATGGCCCTGCTCTGTGTCCTTGTGAATAATGTTCAGGCCAAAACATTTACAATCCAATCCTTTCCTCTGTAGATATAAGAATTTCACTCCGCTCCCTAAGGCTAAAACCAGTCCTGTTCCTTATAATAATAATAATAATAATAATTTATTATTTGTACCCCGCCCATCTGGCTGGGTCTCCCCAGCCACCCTGGGCGGCTTCCAGCAAATATTAAAAAACAAAACATTAAATTATCACAAATTAAAAGCTTCCCTGAACAGGGCTGCCTTCAGGTGTTTTCTAAAGGTCATGTGGTTGTTTATTGCTTTGACCTCTGATGGGAGGGCGTTCCACAGGGCGGGCGCCACCACCGAGAAGGCCCTCTGCCTGGTTCCCTGTAGCTTCGCTTCTCGGAGTGAGGGAACCGCCAGAAGGCCCTCGGCGCTGGATCTCAGTGTCCGGGCTGAACTGTGGGGGTGGAGACGCTCCTTCAGGTATACAGGACCGAGGCCATTTAGGGCTTTAAAGGTCAGCACCAACACTTTGAATTGTGCTCGGAAACGTACTGGGAGCCAGTGTAGATCTCTCAGGACCGGTGTTATGTGGTCCCAGCGGCCACTCCCAGTCACCAGTCTAGCTGCCGCGTTCTGGATTAATTGCAGTTTCCGGGTCACCTTCAAAGGTAGCCCCACGTAGAGCGCATTGCAGTAGTCCAAGCGGGAGATAACCAGAGCATGCACCACTCTGGCAAGACAGTCTGCGGGCAGGGAGGGTCTCAGCCTGCGTACCAGATGGAGCTGGTAGACAGCCGCCCTGGACACAGAATTAACATGTGCCTCCATGGACAGCTGTGAGTCCAAAATGACTCCCAGGCTGCGCACCTGGTCCTTCAGGGGCACAGTTACCCCATTCAGGACCAGGGAGTCCCCCACACCCGCTCGCACCCTGTCCCCCAAAAACAGTACTTCTGTCTTGTCAGGATTCAACCTCAATCTGTTAGCCGCCATCCATTCTCCAACCGCCTCCAGGCACTCACACAGGACCTTCACTGCCTTCACTGGTTCTGATTTGAAAGAGAGGTAGAGCTGGGTATCATCCGCATACTGATGAACACCCAGCCCAAACCCCCTGATGATCTCTCCCAGCGGCTGCATATAGATGTTAAAAAGCATGGGGGAGAGGACGGAACCCTGAGGTACCCCACAAGTGAGAGCCCAGGGGTCTGAACACTCATCCCCCACCACCACTTTCTGAACACGGCCCAGGAGGAAGGAGCGGAACCACTGTATAACAGTGCCCCCAGCTCCCAACCCCTCTAGACGGTCCAGAAGGATGTTATGGTCGATGGTGTCAAAAGCCGCTGAGAGATCCAGCAGAACTAGGAAACAGCTCTCACCTTTGTCCCTAGCCCGCCGAAGATCATCGACCAGTGCGACCAAGGCAGTTTCAGTCCCATAATGAGGCCTAAATCCCGATTGGAAGGGATCCAAATGGTCCTTGAACAGAGTATCTAGATTACACCCACCCCTTGATCGTCTCAGGCATGGTTCTTCATTAAATAGCAAGTGGGTGTTGTTGTTGACCATCTGTCAAAAGTCTGTGTAGTGGGAATCCAGTAATTAGATTTTTTAAAAGAAATAAAATCTCGCTATTAACCGCAGTTGCCTTTCTGCTAAAAAACAACAACACACTGTGTGTGAGAAACAGGATACAATCTCGCAGTTCACAAGTTGAGCAAATTTGTCTCGCCGGAAGGGTTCTGGAAGGTGAATTTCTCATTACTTCTTAAACCTTGTCCAAGAAGTGTTTATTTCTGCTTGGTTTCGGAGTTTGGCAGGAAGTTTGCAGGCGAAAGCAGCGTGCCCTTCCGTTCATGGTGCACATAAAGCTCTCTCCCGGGTGAGTCATCGGAATTCTGTGGTTTGTGTATCCTGAGTGGAGAAAAGACCCTCTGTGATTGGACATTGGTACCGGCATGCAGTTTGTATTCTGCTTCATAACCAACTTCCTGACTTTTTTTTTTTAGGTAGGAAGTTATTTGGATAGATTAGTTCATTTCTCTTTTACATACCTTTTGTTGATCTCTTGGACATTGTTACTGTCTTGCAATAAGCACACCCTCTCCCCTGTTTTTAAGCTTCCCTGTGCACCCCATTATTAGAAAAGCAGGGGGTGAGGAAGCAATAGTCCCTTGACCAGTGGTGTATCCTGAAGTTCAGGAGTTCATTATGACAGCCCCCAAAGACACACCCCAAAGGGGCAATACTCAGCACAATATCTGTCTTCTTCTCATTGGGATCAGCTAAATGTCTTGGCTCGGGGGGGGGGGGTCACATAACAACTCTGTACCCTCCAACATTTCTCTGATGAAAACAGGGATAGATTAGATAGATAGATAGATAGATAGATAGATAGATAGATAGATAGATAGATAGATAGATAGATAAAACTTTATTCGCATTAGCCAATAGCAACAATAAAACATTACAATATTTACAGAAAAGAAAAATTGATGTAAAAGCACATTTTAAAATCCTAAATCATCAATCAGTTAGTGGCCCTTATTCTAATTGCCCCTGCTATGAACCTAGCAACCTTAGCTGTTATCTGCTCATTTTGGTCTGATAGAAGAAATGACATTATGGCTGTGGTTGGGCGCCCTGGGATGGTTAGTAGAGGTGGGGTGATGATCTCATTCCTCAGGTCTTTGTGAAGAGTGCAAGACAGGAGGACTTGGGCCACTGTTTCTACATTACCATCTCCGCAGGGGCATAGTCGTTTCTCAGGTAAGATCTTTTGGAATCGACCCTCAAGTACAGCTGATGAAAACAGGGATGTCCTAAGGAAAAGCAGGACATTCCAGGGTCAAATTAGAAACCAGGACTGCTTCTTTAAATCTGCGGCTATCCCTGGAAAATAGGGTCACTTGGAGAGTCTGCAGTTCATTTCAGCACAGGCTTA
Organism: Darevskia mixta; assembly: GCA_034641385.1. NCBI lineage: Eukaryota > Metazoa > Chordata > Lepidosauria > Squamata > Lacertidae > Darevskia > Darevskia mixta. Next base: position 24,419,318 of record JAWWNH010000017.1, read on the forward strand.
CCACTGGCCTATGTCTTTGGTTCCTTAGCATCACTGCCTTGCTAATCTTGTGAATGTGAAACACTTTGGGCACCCTAAAGTTCTTGGTAAAGGTGAAGTAAGTTTGTTCCCAATATTGGGAGGAAGTACTTCTGTGAAAACTGAAGTCCTGGAGAATGTTTTGTTATATAAGGGCCCCCTTTGTCAGCCAACCGCAGCAGACATTGACTCATCTGTTAGTGTCTGGTTGTGCATTCCTCTATACGGCACCTTGAAAGGCCAATGCTCTGCTATCGCAAAGCACCTGCAAGGCTTCATCTAATAGGTCCAGACTGTAGTCTGTTATTTGAAGGAGTGTGGTTAGATTGGTTCATATTTTCACCTTTTGTGGGAAAGTCCAACAGTGGAAATGTTTGGGAAGACGGTTACTAATTACAGTACTGCCAGGAATTTCTCCATTTGATTGCAGGGGACACGGGTGGCGCTGTGGTCTAAACCACTGAGCCTAGGGCTTGCCGATCAGAAGGTCGGAGGTTCAAATCCCCGCGACGGGGTGAGCTCCCGTTGCTCGGTCCCAGCTCCTGCCAACCTAGCAGTTCGAAAGCACGCCAAAAAGTGCAAGTAGATAAATAGGTACCGCTCTGGAGGGAAGGTAAATGGCATTTCCGTGCGCTGCTCTGCTTCACCAGAAGCGGCTTAGTCATGCTGCCACATGACCCGGAAGCTGTCTGCAGACAAACGCCAGCTCCCTCGGCCTGTAAAGTGAGATGAGTGCCGCAACCCCAGAGTTGTCCGCAACTGGACCTAATGGTCAGAGGTACCTTTACCTTTACCTTTACCTTTACCTTTACCTTTACCTTTACCTTCCAAAGGTATGGTCCATTGTCATTTGGAACACGCAGGAAAACAACTTCTTCTTCCACTCAGCTAGAACAACGGTCCATCCAGCTCAGTAGTGTTAACCCTGACTACCATCGGCTTACCAGGGTTTCAAACAAGGTTTTCTCCCAGGGGTTGAACCCAGGGTCTCTACTACTGAACTACTACTGAACTTCGGCCCAATTTTATTACTGAGCTTCTTGAATGCAGGCAAGTCCCCATTGATGCACATTTGAGTCACATGCGACTGCACACATACACATTGCCGAGAAACTGCAAGTGTCCACGGAAAGGGGAGGAACCTGTTGAAAAGAGTGTGAAAAGGCGGGAACGGCACGTAAACGGCATCAGGCAATCCCAGGGGCCTTTGCAAGCGAAATCCCAGGAGCCTTTGCACCAACCGGTGGAGAGTTGAAGTTTGAGGAAGGAAATTTGGGAGTAATGCTGCTTTTCAAGGGTTTCTCAAGAGTTTCCAGAGGTTTAGAGGGTGTTTGCAGGCTTTTCCAATACGTAATTTCTCTCAAAGGCGCAGTGCCTCGGAAGGTGACCCCCACCTATGCAGAAACTCACACATTCCACCCAATTTCTTACCTGCCACTACATGGTCTATGAATACTTGGTGTAACATTTGCTGAAGTAAAATGTTACCGCCTTTTAAAACTTCATAACTTTCATGCACTGAAGAAAGTGATGTATCAGCAAATTTATAACATTGCACATTATTCCTGAGCGGGTGCTCTACTGGCACCTAGTGGCAATATCGAATCTCTCACAAAGAGGAGGGGGGAAAGTGAGGTCAGATAAGGTCATCCGACAGAACTTTGTTCCGGTGACTGTGTCATGGCGGGACTTTCCATACAATATTTACTCGCTATGTGTGCGGCTGAAATTTTAAAGAAGACTTTAAAAACAGTGTGTAATACTGTGATATCCAAAATACTTTCTGAATACATGCAGGTCCTGCTTCCTGAACACAATGCATTCTCTGGAAATTGTGCTTCAGGCAAGCATTCATATAATGAGTCCAGCAATTTCCTCCCAATATAATGAATTGTTGCATTGGTCTGTAAACATGCATGTATTTTTAGGCTTGCATTTCCTTAATAAAAGTATTAGTGTACATATTTTCTCCTTCGGAGAATGTCAGAGGACTGTGGTTTTTGAAGGCTACCGATGTTTCAACTTGCATTTTGCTCTTCGGAGTGGGGTTTAGGTTTTGAATTAAAATTAAAATTGAATTAAAATGCAAACCAGACCAAATATTCCCTTCTCTTCTTCCTGTTAATAGCATTTTTCTTAGACATGCTAGCTTGCGGTTTTTTTAACATTCTTGGAGATTTTTAAACGGGGGTTGTAAGTCTGTTACTTGTGGGGAGGTGGGAAAGTCCCTAGGATTCCCTGCTCTTACTCCCCAGTCTCTCGAGTGTGAGATGTGCTGAGTGAAATATTTGTTCAGGCTTAGTGATATTTGTGAGTCATAGTGCCTTTGCTAGTTTGGCTGGGTTGTGGGATATTATTTGGGTGATATCTACATACAATCCCTTTGATCCATGGCTGCTAGCCAGACTGGCTATGTTCTGCCTCCTCCACTATGAGGCAGTGGATCCTCTGATATCCAGTGGCTGGGAGTCCCAAATGCTGGGAGGGTGCTCTCGCATTCAGGTCCTGCCTGTGGGCTTCACACATCCGCATCTGGCTGGCCATAGTGAAGCTGCTGAATTAGGCCGGCCTTTGGCTTGATCCAGCTGGACTCTTCTTAAGTTCCGATATGCAATCAGTTCTCAGGATTCACTCTAAGAATTCCTCCCTCTTTCATTTCTTTGCTTCATGTCTCTGCAGAGTTTTGTCAGCATTGTGAGGAAAGGGTCTTTATTTGCTTGTTTTTGTTGGTGTTGCAAGAGGTTGGTTGTATTTAACTGATTGTGGTGAGGGTTTTTTGGGGGGGGTTCTTGGGTCAGATTTGTTGTTGTTCAGTTGTTCAGTCGTGTCCGACTCTTCGTGACCCCATGGACCAGAGCACGCCAGGCACGCCTATCCTTCACTGCCTCCCGCAGTTTGGTCAGACTCATGTTAGTAGCTTCGAGAACACTGTCCAACCATCTCATCCTCTGCCGTCCCCTTCTCCTTGTGCCCTCAATCTTTCCCAACATTAGGGTCTTTTCTAGGGAGTCTTCTCTTCTCATGAGGTGGCCAAAGTACTGGAGCCTCAACTTCAGGATCTGTCCTTCTAATGAGCACTCAGGGCTGATTTCTTTAAGAATGGATAGGTTTGATCTTCTTGCAGTCCATGGGACTCTCAAGAGTCTCCTCCAGCACCATAATTCAAAGGCATCAATTCTTCGGCGATCAGCCTTCTTTATGGTCCAGCTCTCACTTCCGTACATTACTACTGGGAAGACCATAGCTTTAACTATAACCTTTGTTATATCAATTCATATGCTGTTGGGGGGCTTATATTGTTGTCTTGTTGGGCTGTATATGTAATAAAGGCCAGCCACACCAGGGTGAAGGCACCCTCTTTTGTTACTTTCTCTTTTTTTTTGCAATATATTTTTATTCTGTTTTCATTGCATATTACAACAAAACACTTATAAGACATTTCTAATAGGCCATTACATATACATATACTCCGCTGAGTATTGTGACTTCCCTCCTTTCCCATCCTGGTTTTCCTCCTTCACCTCCTTCTTTCGCTTTTCCTTATATCAACTTGTTTTATGTAATTTATATATTAACTGTATGTATTTTCCAATTATTACATTGCAAGTGTTGTATTAAAGCCTGTGAGTGTATTCATATCTTTACAGTAATTTTTTAAATAATCAATAAATTTACTCCAATCTGACTGAAACTTTTGGTCTCTTTGATTTCTAATTCTCCCAGTTAATTTCGCTAGTTCAAGATATTCTGTCAGTTTTAATCTCCACTCATTCATTGTTGGTACATCTTCCGATTTCCATTTTTGAGCCCATAAAATTCTAGCAGCAGTGGTGGCATATAAAAATAATCTCCGATCACTCTTTACAATTTCCTCCCCCACCAGTCCCAGCAGAAAGGCTTCTGGGGTTTTGGGGAATGTATATTTTAACATTTTCGTTAATTCATTATATATTGATTCCCAAAAGATCTTAACCTTCCCACAAACCCACCCTCTTTTGTTACTTTCAATTTGTTGCTTAGCTTTTCTAGTAAGGCTGTTTCCCATTCAGTTTGGTACCAGTGGCCCATGTTCACTCCAGACAGCTCCCTCCCGGGTCTAGTTATGATGCTCCTGGCTGCCGAGAGTAGGTGGTTTATGACTTCTTTGTAGTGTGAGTGTGCGTTATTCTCTTGGAAAAAAAATATTCAATAGGGCCAGTTCTGGGGTGGCTTCTAGTACCTATTTTGCTATTTTGCGTATCTCCTGTAGGACTGATGTCCAAAAGGGTTGGATTTGGGGCAATCCCACCACATGTGGAGGTATTTGCCTGCAGTGGTGCAGCCTCTCCAGCATTTCGGTGAGGTTCCTGCTTGTATCGGCACCAGCTTCTGAGGTATTGGGTACCATCTATAAATCAGCTTCAAAGTGAGTTCCTTTCTTTGGGCTGAGATGGACTTAAAGGGTGGTTTAGACCACAGTTTAGACCAGGGGTAGGCAACCTAAAGCCCGTGGGCTGGATGCGGCCCAATCACCTTCTAAATCCGGCCAGCGGACGTTCCGGGAATCAGCGTGTTTTTACATGAGTAGGATGTGTCCTTTTATTTAAAAGGCCATGTTCCATAACTAATTTTCACCGTTCTGGTACCTTCAGCATTGTTTCGGGTCAATGGGCAAATAAATACCTGTGTTAGAGAGTTGTATATTAAAAGCAGATGATAACTTCTCTGCTATTTCCACGATAAAACTTATTCTATTTCAGAGGTGTGTCTAGTCTACATAATAGTTAGCAAATGCATCTGACCCTGAAGTCTATGAGAGAAAAGTTCACTCAATGTTGGGTGGGATAGAGAGGCAGCATGGAAACTGAGAATGCAGTACTAAACTGAAACACATGAGGGCAGTCGTGTATTTGCATTGCTTAATTTATTGAGTTTATAGCAACACTTACACACTCCGGCGTAGGTAATGGTGTTCGTATGCTCATTTAAAAAATAATAATTTTATTTTATTCAGTTTTCATAAAACATACAGCATATAAACAACCACAAACAACTAAAGTACTATTGGATAGAACCTTGTCCTTCAGGGTGTACAATCGATTTAATTTTGTGTGTCCCTGTGGCTCTGTTAGGGCATGTGCTCTATTAACACAACAAATAAAACAAACCATTCTGAAAATGTCAGCATGTCCTCTTGCCTCCTTCATTGGGCTACTTAATTTCTCTTCCAGAACATTCTATCAGACATTGCGTCAATCCATATCAAGTGATCCAACTGTTTTACCTCACGTCGTCCAATTCTCTTAATATTTTGTACATTTGTTGAATGATCAAAACTAAGTTTAAATCTAAATTTTTTATTTATTTTTTTATCTCATCCCCTTTGTGAGTCATGGGGATTTGAAATTTTTAAAAATTGACAATTTTGACCTTGCTGGACTACACAAAAACCTTACAAGCTCAGCCCAGAATTGACATACATCAAAACTAAACACAAAAATCTCTTCGGAACTTCGTGGGCTTTAATATGATATGTCACATGGTGGACTTACTTTAAATTTTAAATTTAAGGTTACAAAATTGAAAATTTTAAAGTGATTTTTAAAAATTTACGTGATTAAAACTTTCCAAAAAATAGGTATTGATTATTTAAAATTTTTAAGAGCTATCTGCAAAATTTCATCTTGGGATCCCAATTGGATCATATTAAATGTATGTATGTTTATATATATATATATATATATATATATATATATATATAGGCATTTCTATATATATATATATATATATATATATATATATATATAGGCATTTCTTTAGAAAGTTACTCAATTAAAATGTATCTGAAAAGCTAGTCAGACTTTTCTTTTAAAAATGTGTTCCCAAGCCAAGTGATCGCTGGCTACTTTTTCATCAACCAGTTTTCTGTTTTCATTAATCTTAATCTATGCATGTGAGTTTGTGTGCAATAATCAAAAAAGGCTCCTGTTTTAGATTTTCCCCTCCCAGAGTTATGTGTTGCAGCCCAATGCTGAAAACTGGATAATCACCACATTTTTGGTTTATAATATCCTGTGTAGCGCTTCCATGAAGAGTTAGCACTGGGATGAGAGTCTGCACTGACACTGTGAGACATTCTGGTTCTTCTTCGAATTGGTGGCAAGATTTTATAATGGTGCTTTGTTTTCAGTAACCAGGCGAGTTCAGTGCATTTTCTGCATGAGGCACAACCGAACGAAGACGGTGAAGGAAGCTTGCCCCTGCAAGACTTTCTCCGTAATCCATCATATGAAAGCGTGAATTATGGGCAAACTATAAATGACAGCAGCTTAGTCAGGAAAGGAGCTGTGGTGAGGGAATAGCCTTTGAGGAAACAGGAGCAATTCCCCCACAGCACAGCAGAGAGTCCTTTAGGCTCTGCTTAAGAGTCTGGGTCACTGATAAGCCTGTAAGGACTTGAATGTCAGTAAAAGGAAGGGAAAACGACTCGGCTGAGCTGATCACTTGCACAGCAAGAAACAAAAGGTGAGGAATTCAGACATGATGCCAGGTGTGTAGGTGATTCAGTTTAAAAAACAAAAATCTGTGTCTAGTGTTGCATTTCAACATGGAAACCATTGACCATGTTTGCAACATTTGCACACCAGGATTCTGTGGCTCAGACGGGTGGCGCTGTGGTCTAAACCACCAAGACTCTTGGGCTTGCCAATCAGAAGGTCGGCAGTTCAAATCCCACAACAGGGTGAGCTCCCATTGCTCAGTCCCAGCTCCTGCCAACCTAGCAGTCCAAAAGCACATCAAAGTGCAAGTAGATAAATAGGTACCGCTCCGGCGGGAAGGTAAAAGGCGTTTCCGCACGCTCTGCTGGCCACATGACCCAGAAAGCTGTCTGTGGACAAACGCCAGCTCCCTCGGCCTGAAAGTGAGATGAGCACCCCAACCCCATAGTCACCTTTGACTGAACTTAACCGTCCAGGGGGCCTTTACTTTTCACCAGAAGATGCTTGCCTGATGGGGCAGATCCACAACACCAGCTTCATGGCAGCGGCGTCACTACAGCTTACAAGAAGGAGGTACCTCAGGAGTGTGATCGTTGAAAAGTTGGGAATTTGACAGAAAGTACCGCCTTGTGCTCTGGTCCATGGGGTCACGAAGAGTCGGACACGACTGAACGACTGAACAACAACAACAACCGCCTTGTTTAAGAACCAAAGTATTGAGCTGTAACACCTATGCAACAAAGTTAAGGAACTGAGGGGAAATGACTTAAAGTGAGCTGAGCATTTACTACCGCATCCTGTCTAGAAACCTGTAACATCTAACCAAAGAGCAATAACTGAAAATAAGCAAATAAGTAACTGAAGTTTAAAAGAAGGTGTTTGTGTTTCTGCCTTGTTCGGAGCCTGCAACATCCACTAGTTTTAGTATAATTATTAAGTTAATGGTTTCCTGAAATTTATCTCCTGACAAATCATTTGCTTTGCCAACCTTGTTCTGCAAAATAAATCCATTATTTGTTCAACTTCTGCCTGAGTCTCCAAGTATCAAAGTTTTACCTCGCAGGAAGAAACATAACATATCCCTTGGTGGTTAGAGAGTATAGATGTATGCCAGGCATAGGCAAACTCGGCCCTCCAGATGTTTTGGGACTACAACTCCCATCATCCCTAGCTAACAGGACCATTGGTCAGGGATGATGGGAACTGTAGTCTCAAAACATCTGGAGGCCCGAGTTTGCCTATGGCTGATGTCTGCAGAGGTGGCATCTGCCGCAATTGGTACACAGCAGTTGGAATCTGCTTCACAAGTGGATGAAAAACAACCATTTTACTTCCCTAAATATCTGTGGCGTAATGCAGTTAAACGCAGGGACTTTGTTTACTTTGCAGTTGATGACAATTGCAAGAGTTATTTTTAATTTCACAAGCTGGGGAAACACTCTGGAAAATTACTTTCCGGACAAATTTGCAGAGGCACTGCATTAGTGGGAAGTTGGCCAAGCGATAAAACATTACCACTGGCAAAGAGCATTGAATCATTAGATTTCTAATGGATGGAAACTTACAACATGCAAGTATTAAAAGGAGCAGTTTACAGTATTTGATGCTGCTTCATTATTTTTATTCAACAAAATTGATGCTAATTTTGGAGACAGGGTATTTCTATACAATTATTCACTCCAGTCATGTTTTCCTTTTTAATGTTATTTTTAAGTTGCCAAATAAACTTAATTCTCTGCCAACACTGGTTTCCATGTGACTTGAGTTCCTCTGAATTCTCTGCAATCATGAATATCACCCTGATTTGAATCTTTTCTTTGACTTCAATATCTGCTCCAACATCTCCGTCTCCTCCTCTGTCATCTCAGGTATTTCCCCACTCCTTCAGTAATACTAGGTGTGTCAGGTGGGTAAGCATCATCTACTGGATAGTGTTATGAGTTTGGGGCGTTGAGCTGTGTGCTAGAGCCTTCTAACAAGCGTTAGGATTTAACCAAGGCTTCTACTTCTTGGAATAGCCAGGCCAGTCTCCTGTTGAGGCGATCGCCTGGGTGATGAGCCATTAAGGGGGATTAAGGGAGCAAGATCCATAATCACTGCAGATGGTGACAGCAGTCACGAAATTAGAAGACGCCTGCTTCTTGGAAGAAAAGCAATGACAAACCTAGACAGCATCTTAAAAAGCAGAGACATCACCTTGCCGACAAAGGTCCGTATAGTTAAAGCTATGGTTTTCCCAGTAGTGATGTATGGAAGTGAGAGCTGGAGCATCAAGAAGGCTGATCGCCAAAGAATGGATGCTTTTGAATTCTGGTGCTGGAGGAGACTCTTGAGAGTCCCATGGACTGCAAGAAGATCAAACCTATCCATTCTGAAGGAAATCAGCCCTGAGTGCTCACTGGAAGGACAGATCCTAAAGCTGAGGCTCCAAGACTTTGGCCACCTCATGAGAAGAGAAGACTCCCTGGAAAAGACCCAGGTGTTGGGAAAGATGGAGGGCACAAGGAGAAGGGGACGACAGAGGATGAGATGGCTGGACAGTGTTCTCGAAGCTACCAACATGAGTTTGACCAAACTGTGGGAGGCAGCGGAAGACAGGAGTGCCTGGCGTGCTCTGGTCCATGGGGTCACGAAGAGTCGGACACGACACAGCGACTAAACAACAACAACAAGGGAGCAAGACGGCAAATATGTGGGAATGTTAAGGTTTAGTCTTATTATTAATCATTGTAAGTTTAAGTCTGCTGCAACTGGATTTCTTATGGACAGTGCCAGTCCTGAATGTATTGGATTTGTGGCCATTATGCTCATTTGCCTTCAGTAGCAGTAAGGCTCTGCTGGGTGAAATACAATTGCCTCTGGTCTGTTTTGGGGGAATCCTGCAACGTGTTTAAGTTTTACTCTGCTAACTATACGTCTGAATCTACTCTGGATCAATATGGAGTAGAATTTCATGACACCTTCACGGAGAGTACTGCCACCTTTTGTTTCCTCTTAAAAAACAACAACACCCAAATGGGGAACTGCAGAATTTGGCAGAATGTGGGCTGGCAAATGTCCTTCAAGCCCTAGAGGTTGCTCACCAGAGACTGGCAGCACACCAGCCATTCAATCACTGAAAAAATATTGTTTTGATAGCCAGTTTGGCCAAATATACTTTATGCAAATATAACAGTGGTTATATTTCCATAAAGTATACTGCACAGGTACAAAGGGATTTGGGGATAACATAGCAAATGGAACAAGCAATGGATTCTTTCTCATAATATATTTTGCAGAAAGGTGTGCAGTAACGATGGATTATGCGGAGATGGCAAGGCTGACAGGGAAGATCAGGCACCAAGAAGACAATAAATTTAATAGAGAATGGCATAACTTTATAGAATATATGAAAGAGCACTGTAAAAGTCTAAGAACATTAGCAGGATTTATATAACACTTGTAACTTAAAATTAACAAAGGATAAAAATGAAGTATAATAATTTGGATAAATGTAATTAATATGCAGATAAAAAGGAAGATGAACCTTGGAAGCCAAGGAAGGGGTGGGGGGAAGTTGGGGGGTTCAGGGAACCCCATTAAGGTATTGATATGGCCATGGGTTATGAAAATGTGTGTGTGTGTGTGTGTGTGTGTGTGTGTGTGTAAAACTGCTATTTTTCCTTTTTGAAACTTTGAAAATAAAAGGTAAAAAAAGAAGCCGACATCTAGACTTCCCATCAAGTAATTCCCTATATGTGCAGGCGACTGTAATTTAGCTATACAGAGAGGGACATTTAGGGGTTTTTCTGGGGACCTCTTTTCCAAATACCTGAAATATATTGAACGTTTCTAAAATTTCTTGCTTAGCACTGATCCTGGGCACCGAGAGTGGAAATTAGATTCCAACGTCAAAATGAAACAGACGTTGGCAACACAGCTGGAACATAATCCAGCCAGCAGGTTTAGAGCTGAGAAAGTAGCAATTCAAGGCAACTCTTCCTGCTACGTAAGGACACCATCTCCTTTTACGTTTGAGAATGACTTGCAAGGTAAACTTACTGAAGTCAGCAGTGCCTTCTGCTAGAATTGCATGATTTAATACTGCAGCTGGCTACCGGCTGAACAATTCTGGTCTCCTTGCAGAACTTCTGCCAGCTTGGAGCATGCCTGCACTGCAGCTAAAAGGTGTAGTTCCTGCTTTGTGCAGTATTGGCTAATAGGGATAGCTGTGCGATGATCCATTGCCTCCTTGTACGGCACTTGAGCCAGCTCTAGCTGGGGCCAGTGCCAGATTTACGTATAAGCTAAACAAGCTCCACTCATACCTCATGTTACGTTTGCTTCACGTTACGTGTTTTCGGGTTGCGGACCGCGGGAAAACCCGGAAGTCCATGGGGTCACGAATGGGTTACTTCCAGGTTTCGCCGCTTGCGCATGTGCAGAAGTGCTAAATCGCGCTTTGCGCATGCACAGAAGTGCCAAATTACGCCGGCACAGACGCAGCGCTTCAGCTTGCGAACGCTGCAGGTTGCAGAAGTGCCTCCATCACGGATTACGTCCACAACCCGAGGCTCTACTGGGCCCCCAAAAAAATTAAAGGAAAAAATAACCTGGATGTACATTTCCAAAATAGAAGATAAAAAACAAATAAAATAAAACCTACATGCAGCAACAGTGTTTTGTGTTATGTAGGCTCCTATGATGTAAGACATGGGCCCCGCCTGCTAGCCTGCTCCCTCAAATATCACTAGTTTGCACATTTCTATATATAGGGTGCCTACATTCTGCATGGACTGGTTGTATGGCAACATGGGCAAATGGCTTGAGATACCTATTAAGTCCATAAATTGCCATATAGCATATATTCAAGACAAAAAACAGCGACAATTTGTTGTTGACAAAGGACAGCTGGACATAGAAAGGGCCCCATTACCTTCAGGAGCTTAGGGCCTCATCAAACCTAAATCGGGTCCTGGCTGAGGCTCAACTTAGATTTCTCCAGATGATTTGTGTTGATCTAGAGCAGGGATGGGGAACCTGCGGCCCTCCAAATGATGCTGGACTAGAGCTCTCACCAGCCTTGGCCATTGGTTATGCTGCCCGGCGCTGATGGGAATTCTCCCTTTTGAGGCATGTGGGATAAAACTAAGACCCTGGAGGTGGATGCTGTCTGGCAGTGCTGCCCCATGAACTGGTTGTAAGTAATAGGGCAGGCAGGTGGGGGGTTGGATGAATGCAAACTGGTATAGAGACATTGGATTCTTATCTCATTATACATGACATTTTTAACCACCTCACCCCTTGCTTTTTCCTGTAAGACTAATTGCAGTCGTTAACAGTCGTCAACAGGTTTACCACGCCTATCAGCCAATCACCCATTCCCACCACCGTTCTGAGTAATACCCCTCCCCACCCTCTCTCTCTCTCTCTCTCTCTATATATATATATGGAAATGGCATAATTCCATTCCATTTTTGTTATTGGCTCTCAAGAAACCACAATATGAAAAGAGAATGCAGATAATGTTATAGTGGGAGGAAGAATAATGCACTCGTATTTTATTGCATGCTTCACTCAGCAATATTTACATATATTTAAAGCTAACCCTCCACAAGTTCTGATAACGCCACTGCTAGTAAGAGGAGGACAAAAGAATAAAGGGATTTCAGAACCACAGTTTAGGGGTTACCAAACACAGCCGCACATGTATCAGTCCTGGATGCTTTAAGGATAGAGTTTCCTGCCTTGGTTCAGGGAATGAAACTAGACGGCCCCGGAGAGAAGCTGCTCTGGTTTAAAGCAATATAAATTCATTAAATTACTTACTTATCTAGCCTCTCGTTTGCTTGCCGCCAGTGTGTCTGCTCTTTCCTCCATCGCAGGTTCTCATTCAACCCTGGGAATCTATCGTTCCCTACAAGGGCAATGTACATAGAGTCACATTGAAACTTTAATATCAACATTTCCCTACTGATATGAGTTCTGCAAGAAGCTACATCCATTGTGCTGGCAGCGAAGGAAGGTGTATCTTTTTACACCCAGTCTTAAAGAGCACATTTGATATGAAATTGTTGAAACACAACAGATGGGAACAATGTGCCCCTGGGAACAATGAGACCGGGTTGAGGCTTAGAGCCAGGGAATAAAACCAACCTAGAAGCCAAACATTGGGCAGAGGCAGACAAGGGAACGAGGCCCAGGAGTCCAGACTTGAGTGAGGTACAGGAGGGGTAGCCGACATGGTGCTCCCCAGATGTTGTTGGACTACAACTCCCATCAGCCTTAGGCAGTATGGCCAATGGCAAGGGATGATGGGAGTTGTAGTCCAACAACACTTGGGACCACCACACTGGCTAAGGCAGGCTTCCTCAAATTGGACCCTCCAGATGTTTTTGGCCTACAACTCCCATGATCCCTAGTTAGCAGGACCAGTGGTCAGGGATGATGGGAATTGTAGTCTCAAAACATCTAGAGGGCCAAGGTTGAGGAAGCCTGGGCTAAGGTATAGGGTGGTTTCTTGCATTACCCTCTTAATGAAAAACATGTGTGTAACGAACCCTTGCAAGCCAGCTTCTTGCAACAAGTGGAAAGAATGCCTGACAACCAGTTCCAGAACTCAGTTCACCTTTCTGTGGAAGTGGCTCTAGTACTGATCGCTGCCTCTCCTGGCTACCAGAATAAAAAACTGGCCGCCTAGGCCAGGGGTCAGCAACCTTTTTCAGCCATGTCCCTCAGTCCACTGTCCCTCAGACCATGTGGTGGGCCGGACTATATTTTCGGGGGGGGGGGGAAATAATAATCTAACTCTTGTCAAATATTTCTCCGTACATTTCTTGCTGTCAACATTGTTATGGAAAACTGTTTTATCTACAGTTTATTTGCGGTTTCATAGATGAGCAAACCAGCAGGCTTTCTTCAGCGCTTTGCCATTTCACCCCTAGCTCCCTCTCCTCTGAGCAAAGCCTCTTCTGGCCGAGCTTTCATATCCCTTGACTTCTGGAGTGCCGACTTTGTCTGAGCTATGTTTGCCCTGCACAGCAGATGTAAAGAATTACGTGACCCAAACCCACCAGTATCAAAATGTTAGTATGTCTTTTAAACGTACAAAGAAGTCTACGAAACCAATTATTGTGTACATCTTGGAAAGTTTAACTAGAATTCTGCACAAAGTTAAAAGCGAAGAACACCGGAGAAATGAATGTGACACATCTCCATGCAAGAAAACCTGCACATTGTATCTGTAATGCATCAAAACAAAGAGCGACAAGCCTGGATTAGACACCATTCTATTTAACTTGTACTCAATGGGTGAGACACGGATGTAAAATCCAGCAGGGGATTTGATGCAAAGAGGGCGATCTTCATCCTTTGCCCAGGATCGCCCATCCTTTGCCCTCCTGCTCAGTGCCAGATTTATGTATAAGCTATACAAGCTATAGCTTAAGGGCCCACTCTCTTGGGGGCCCCAAAAGAAATTAAAGGGGAAAAACCCCTGAATGTACATTTCCAAAATATAAGATAAATAAAAATAAAACCTACATACAGCAACCGTGTTTTGTGTTGTGTAGGCTCCTATGATGGAAGTCATGGGCCCTGCCTGCTAGCCTGCTCCCTAAAATATCCCTGGTTTGCTCCTTTCTATATATAGGGTGCCTACATTCTGCATGTGCAAATGGCTTGAGATACCTGTTAGGTCCATAAATGACCATATAGCATATATTCAACACAAAAACACAGCGACCATTTGTTGTTGACAAAGGACAGCTGGACATAAAAAGGGCCCCATTACCTTCAGGAGCTTAGGGCCTCATCAAACCTAAATCCAGCCCTCGTCCCGCCCCCTTAATATTGGGGGAGGGCTCAGCCCCCCCTACCCACAAATATTGAGGGGGCCAAAGCCTCTTGTACCCCCTATAGTTGGCGCCCCTGCCCAGTACACAGTGGTACTTAGGTCTGTCTAGTTCAGCATTGCCTATGGACCCTTAAGCAAAACTTGTATTTATTATTATAACTCAACTAATTGTTCACCACCAGGGGGAGCAGGAAATAGATGCTTTGCAACAGACCCACAAACCAGGGGCTGAGGGTGAAATGTTCAGGGAATATCTGAAGAAGTGTGCATGCACACGAAAGCTCATACCAAGAACAAACTTAGTTGGTCTCTAAGGTGCTACTGGAAGGAATTTTTTTTATTTTATTTTGTTTTGACAGGGAATAGGAGACGCAACCATTTTGTTTTGTTTTAATTTGTGTATTTTAATTTTTTATTTTTCAAGTTTATACTTAAATCTGCTGAGGATCTGTTTGGTTGTGGAGAGAATTGCGGCTACGCTAAAAACTTCACAGAAAAAGTGGGTTTCGAAGGATAATTTTAAAAGGAAGTGAGCTGGCACAACATCCCTGTTCTGGGGGAGATTTTACCTTGTCACTCTGCCATAGACATCCCCCCCCCCCCCATTTTATGGATGGAGATCTGGGGCGAGGCATAGGCGGCTGCTCCAGCCTGAGGAATATGGTACGGTGGCCCCTTGGTTCTCAACTGCCTTGGTACTCAAACAACTTGGAACCCAAACACTGCAAACCTGGAAGGAAGTGTCCCGGATTGTGAACTTTTTTCAGAAGCTGAATGCGCTCCGTTCTGAGTGTTATGCTTCCGTTTTGAGTGTTACGCTGAGGTCTGTCTGTTTTTGCTATTTATTTTGCGTTTTCATTTTTGCGGCTTCTTTGTTTTGTTTTTGTGACTGTGTGGAACCCAGTTCAGTTACTGATTGATTGATTGATTGATTGTGTGACTGCAATACGTTGTTTATTGCTTTCATTTTATGGATCAATGGTCTCGTTAGATAGTAAAATTCATGTTAAATTGCTGTTTTAGGAGTTGTTTTTAAAAGCCTGGAACGGATTCATCCATTTTGCATTACTTTCTGTGGGAAAGCGCGCGTTGGTTTTGGAACGCTTTGGTTTTGGAATGGATTTCCAGAACGGATTAAGTTTGAGAACCAAGGGACCACTGTAAGGCCTGAATGCAGATCTCTGCGGCCGTACAGTTGAGCTAACACAATCTTGCTTTGTGCTAGGCCTTGCTTCCTGTCCTGCCATAAACAGATGCGTAGTCTTCTTTCAAGATGTGAGGAGATCTCCCCTTTTTCATACGAAATATATAGAAACATAGCCTGTTTCTAAAGTCATTCTGGGATATTTCAGAATTTGCTAACAGGCTTGCCTTGTCAAAACCCTGCAGATGCCCGTACATGTTTTCAAACCAGACTCTTAAGCAATAACAGATTTTATGGTAGATGAACAACACGTCTTATGTTTTTGCGTATTAAAACTATTTATTTTAGGCATGAAGTAAAGGAATAAACAAGGCAGGCCTCAGGTTTGTTTCGGATTAATTACAATAATGCTTCGCTTTTGGCAAAACAAGTCATCTGAGGACATCATCAACTTTATTTACCAACATTCACCCTCCGGTTCCTGCTCTGTCGGAAAGCTATTATTTTTGCTTGGTTTACAAGCCAGGATATTTTGTTGCCAACCTGTTTCCCTGAGTCTTCCCACCCTAAAAACAGGACAATCTGCTCTGAAAACAAAGATTTATGTGGGAAATAAGGGTGCAGGAACTACACTGCTTGTCTAACAGTTGAACTTTAAGGCAAACAATGTGTTGCTAGCAAACATTTATTAAGAGATAAGTGTACTGCCAATATATAATAATTGCTTGAATTATGGGAGGAAGATAATTTATGGACTAGATAGTTTGTATGTAGAAATGTCATGTGGCAAGATAAAACATTATTTATGTATGTATTTAATTGACTTGATAGTCACTAGGTCTCCATGCAACTTAAAACATATTTAAACACACACACACACACACACACACACACACACACACGATTTTAATAATATAAACAAACAACAACCAACAATGCAAGATCCAAAAATCGAGATTGCTCTGAATCTCCTGACTTCCCCCCCCCCTCCCTTCCATGGGTCCTAGTAATAATATTCACAACTGTATATCAATACTATCCAAGGTTTATCCTTCCAAATTAGCCATACTTTCCATTAGTTTACAAGTGTGGTTAAAATCCTGCCAACGTTTTAACCTGCTTACAATGGTCTTGTAAATAGATTGTAAACTTTCCCCATTCTTTTATTAAAGTTCTTGATTTCTGAGCTTCCCAGTTAATTTTGCCATTTCGGCAGAGTCCATCAACTTAGTTTGCCATTCTTCTCTGGTCGGGGTTGTTTCTTCCTTCCATCTCTGGGCTAACACAATAAAATATTTGAGGGGGCTGGGCTCCACCACCCCCAAGTTGATGAGCATTCTCATTCAAATGGTGTGTGTGCACTGCATCATGTGGTTGATTATGCGGGGAGGGGCCTTACCTGGGCCCCCGCAATATTTTATTGAAGTTGGCTCCCCTGACACAGGGAGTGGTTTGGCTCCCATAATTGGATTAAATTAAGATCATCTTGTGCCCTTCCTAATCTGATGAATCTGAAGCTGTAAGAAGAAATTTGCCACTAAAAGTAAGATTTGGGGGGGGGGGAATTCTGCTGCGAGAGGTTGGAGGAAGGGTGGGGGAGGAAGAGGGAGCTGATTTCTTTGAAATTAACTACGTATCTCTTTCTCTTTGTTTCTTTTAATTGAGTCAGTTATGGGCAGTCTTGTGCATTTCCTGGGGTGTGGGAATTCAAAGGTGTGCATGTACAGGTACCTAAGACAGAGGAAGAATGACTGTGGAAGAGAGCAAAAAGAAAGAGAACAAAAAAACCCACCTCTTGAAACATTCTCAAACTCCACTGACTGATGTGGATGGCAAGTAAGGGAATAGCAATGAATATCCACGACTGAACAAACAGGAATGTGTGCAGGCTCATATACCTGGCTGGAACTCCAGAAGATCCAAAACTTTTATCGACATCACGGCAAGCTGAGGTTATGCTTCAAAGGATTCATAAAGAGGTGGGTAATGTAGCAAAGTAAAATCTGTTAAAATTACAATTACACTCTGTCTGCACATTCTTGGGTGTGAGCTGCCTAACAGCAAAGGTATAAACAAGTTGCACAATCCCCACTGTAGCACAGAGGGCAGTCTCGGGTGAATTATTCTCCCACCTGGAAAGGAAAAGAACCAAAGAGGGCTGTCTGAAGAGCTCTGACCCTTTTCTAGCACCTTGACCCCACCCCCGGCCGACTGCACATTGTCTACCTGGCCGAGGGCGTGTCAAAGGGGTCAGCCTAAGCCAGGTGGGCAGCTCCCACCCAGGGGACCCCTGCTCGGTGTCGCAAACCCACCCACCTGAGAAGGGAGGGCGGAAATTATTCTCCCACTGTTTTCAGAGTGTCTTCAGACACCGTTACAAGACTAAAAAGTGCCTTGTTAACCCCCTTTCCATTGCTTGCTTCTTCAGAGCCGTGCCATTAAAAAGCTTGGTCCCAGCCTGGAAGGTAACTTTATTAACAAGATGCACATGGCCCAATATTGTGTGGTAAAATTAATCAACATGCATTTTCCCCCTTTGTTTTTGGAGAACAGATGTAGTGAAGCAGTGGAGAAAAATAAGTGCCCGATTAAAGGTAAAGGGACCCCTGACCATTAGGTCCAGTCTCGAACGACTCTGGGGTTGCAGTGTTCATCTTGCTTTACTGGCTGAGGGAGCCGACGTTTGTCCGCAGAGAGATTTTCTGGGTCATGTGGCCAGCATGACTAAGCCGCTTCTGGCGAAACCAGAGCAGCACACAGAAACACCGTTTACCTTCCCCCCAGAGTGGTACCTATTTATCTACTTGCACTTCAATATTCTTTCGAACTGCTAGGTTGGAAGGAGCTGGGACTGAACAATGGGAGCTCACCCCGTCGTGGGGATTCAAACCACCGACCTTCTGATCAGCAAGACCCAGGCAAGCCCTGATTACTGCTGATGAAAAGGAATATCAACAAGAACTGAGAAAGAACTGCAACAAGTTGAAAGAGAACCAATGATTAAGAGGAAGATCCCAGAGTTGTATAAACCTATTGTGAACATTAACAGTATTTCAAGGTATAAGAATAGCCTCCACACACACACACCCCATAATCATAGCAAAATACAATGTAGGATAGAGATAGTCTGTGTGGTTCCTTGCAGATGATGTTGGACTATCAGCCTCAGTTATCATGGCCAATGGTCAGGGATGATGGCAGTCAGTCATCATAGAATCTAGATATCACGTAACACCATAGTCAGGTTACAACACAGGTACAATAGAGATGAAATCTGCTAAATTGAACTGTAAAATCAGTATTTACCAGGTGACAGAAGTTGAACAGGGAGAGGATCAGTCTGATCTCAGTCAGGAGGGAGTTGGACCCACAATAGGCTACAGAATGCACACGGTTCCTGGGGCAAAGCCATGGAGGACCCCTACCCGTTTCTCCTAAAATAAGACGTAGCCATAAAATAAGCCGTAGCAGGATTTCTACGCATTTGTGAAATATAAGCCATACCCCGAAAATAAGACATAGTGACGCGGTGCCTCTCTCTTAAGACGGTCTGGATAGGCGTGGCTATGCAGCGTACCAGCGGAGCAGTTAAAATAAGACATCCCCCGAAAATAAGACATACGGTGTTTTTTTGAGGGGGAAAAATATATATAAGATGGTGTCTTATTTTAGGAGAAACACGGTAAAGTGACTCCCTCTGTGAATGGGCAGGGATATAAGGAGGTGGTTTTTGAGGGTATCCTGAACACAAATTGTTAAACGCCTTGTAAATTGGACAAGAACCTAGAACTGGGCCCCTAGTCACATGGTCAGCCAGTGTCAGCTTTTAAGCACTGGTGTTAACCTAACCGATTTCGCCAGAAAGGGTAAATCCAGTTTAAATGGAGAGAAGAAAATGCAGGCTAGTGTTTTGATGCCAATCATATTATGTGAATGCTGGGGGGGGGGGTGAGTTGGATACGCGAGGAACACCCATCCCAGAACAAACACCTGTTTAGAAGCACCCTAGATGAAAGCAAACAGAAGCCTCTTCAAAGTGGCAGTGCTTTTAACAAAGTTGCTTTGAGAACACTGCTAAACCAAGATTGCTAGATAACATCTAGTAATCTAATGAAGTCTGGGCATGCCTTGGCACTGCGCCTTTTTTTAGCACTGTCCCTCAAGGGATTATGGGAGTATCTTCAGGAATACAAAGAACAAAGATGAAGAGCCAAAGAGGGCAGAACACATTCCAGTTTGTACCCTCCTCTGTTTGGTTTTGCCGTTTGAACAACATTTAGTTTTTATGACTAGCTGTAGGGCCAAGAAGAAAAGAAAACCAAATGTATACCTGGCCAAACAACATTTGCAACATCCACATATTTATACGCTGTGAGAGCTCAATGGAAGAAATTCTGTGCATAATCTCTGACAACCAGTTTGGGCCACGTGGTTAGCTTACTAATACTGGTAAGTGTCTGTTTACCCCACAGGTCAGCAAACTAAGGCCTGCGGGCCAGATCAGGCCCAATTGCCTTCAGGATCTGGCTGGCAGACTGTCCATAGATCGGCATGGGG
The DNA here is from genome assembly GCA_034641385.1 of Darevskia mixta. Taxonomy (NCBI): domain Eukaryota; kingdom Metazoa; phylum Chordata; class Lepidosauria; order Squamata; family Lacertidae; genus Darevskia; species Darevskia mixta. The sequence continues at coordinate 24,439,350 of JAWWNH010000017.1, forward strand.
ATTCTGTTTGTTCGGGTTGCCCCATTTTTTCCCTGTGCCATCCCCCCCCACACACCTCGCTCCTTCCTCCTGGCTTCTCCCCACCCTGCCTAGAGGAGGAAGGGGGCTGGGCTGAGCTGGCTGAGCGCCATTCTAAGCAGCCCCTCTCCGGAGCCAGCCCTTTCGCGCCGCTAATCTTCCCTCTGCCGCCGCCCTGGTGCTCCTGTGCGCCAGAGAGCAGAGCGGACAAGCTCGCTCTGCCTACCCACGAGAAGCAGCGGCGGCGGCAGTGGTGGTAAGCAAGGGCTGGAGGCAGAGCTTTAAATGCAATGAAACGTGCTGTCAAAGGAGAACATTCTGTCTATAAGACCCTCTCATGGGAAAAGAACATTCTGAAGTCTTCATTAGTTCTTGCATATACTTAACATTCAGCGGGAACTGCAGCCAAATATTTGACAGCGACCTTGCCCTGCTTCTTTTTCAGTTTCAAGTATTAGAAACACAGAGGTGAACAGGCTTTAAGTGATTGTAGGAATAAAAATAGCATACTGTTTGTTTTAGATCCCCAGCATCTACTTGGGTTCTTCACAGTAGGGTTCTTACATGAACAAACCGAGGGGAACATCTTCAGCCTCCAAAGAGCTTCTAAGGATACTTTGGCCTCAAAACACACCAGCTTCCTGAACACTGGAGTAGGCTGCTGAGATGATAAGGAGCCTGATCTGCCCAAAAAGGAAAAAAAAAGAAAAAAAAGAAAGAAAGAAAGAAAGAAAGAAAGAAAGAAAGAAAGAAAGAAAGAAAGAAAGGCACATTTGCTATTCAGCTCCTGCTTAATACAGGAAACGAGACATGCAAATTGCAGGGAGGCCTGAACAAGTCTAACAACAATTCTTGTCAGCTTAGGCAACCAATATTGCATGAAGTACATTGCCTACAAGTCTAAAGGCCATTGATTCATTCACTGTGGATGTGCCTCACATGCTAAATAGTCAGCGTGGAATGATGCGGTTAAAAAGCCCATTTTCGAACCGCTAGCTACGCTAAAAGCCACCGTGGTGCCATAGCTGCTAGAGCAGGGGTCAGCAAACTTTTTCAGTCGTGGGCCGGTCCACCATCCCTCAGACCTTGTGGGGGGACGGACTATATTTTGAAAAAAAATATGAACGAATTCCTATGCCCCACAAATAACCCAGAGATGCATTTTAAATAAAAGCACACATTCTCCTCATGTAAAAACACGCTGATTCCCGGACCACCCAAGGGCCGGATTGAGAAGGCGATTGGGCCGCATCCGGCCCCCGGGCCTTAGTTTGGGGACCCCTGTGCTAGAGTTTTAGACTGAAAGCCAGGTGCAACTTCCCACTTCTATGGCCTTGGCAAACTTTTTCTGTCCCACCGGGATGCTATGAAGATCAAAGACTGCTCCAAGCTCCTTGGAGGAAGACCTGGATGTAAATAGAACAAAAAAACAAATACAGAGGGCATGATGCAAAGTAATCGGCTTATCTTTGGCTGAACGGAGGGATGAGAGAAACCTGCGAGCTTGCCAAGGAGTTGATAAGGTTCATTACTGAGTTATTTTCCTTTCCAGGCTGAGAGGGAAATGGTGAAAGCAAGATATTTATTGGGACAGTGTGATTTTTTTCAGCTGCTGCTAAAGGTGCAAAATGATGAAGCAGGGATAGAGCAATGGAGGATTTCTGAAACAATGATGGGACACTAGCTCCGCCCAAGGCAGGATGGAGAACAGCAACAACTGACAAAAGATAGACATAATATATTACAAGGACAGGAAGAAACATTACGGACAGAATAATTGCCATGCTCAGGAAGAACAAAGAGAGAGTTTGAATGCTTCACCTGTAGGTATAGGAATCATTTAATGTGTCGGTGCAAATGGAAGTTGTTAAAACTGCGGACCGCTCCCCGCCCCCCTTCCTATGCCCCTGATTGTAGATGAAGGAAAAGTGGCAGATGATCTCTTGAAAGATTTGATCCCATAAAATCCAGTCTCTTTCAGAAGCTATAGAGACCTCCTGGTACATTTCTTCTCTATATATCTATTCGCAGCTGCATGTACTGGAAGTGAGGGGTGAAAGGAATAGTTGAGGCCTAAGAGTGCTAGAAACTGCTAGAGAACCGAGAAGAGAGAAAGTGATGAATGTCTTGTGACACTTAACTAAATTATGTCTTTGGTTGTATCAGTTTTGGTTGCTCTTTTGCGTGAGACACATAGCAGAAGTAGCAGTGATGTGAAGATCTGAAATTTTATTAATAATCTCTGATAACATTGGGTTTGGTTAAGCTTTCTTGACAACTAATTAAAATGTCCAAATAAATCTTAGTTAAAGATGATAAACACTGCTTTAAGGGAAAAGGCTCTCTTATTAGATTTACAATTCCCAGTAGTTCTGAGGTTAGAAGAGCACATCAAAACAAACGTAACCTTGTCGAACTCCTTTGAATGCCGAAAACATAGCCATGAAGGCAGAAAGCCAATTTCATTTTCCGTTGCAGGTCACCTTTGATAATAGCGGAACAATCTTCATTCAGGTACTGAGACAGCCTGGAAATGTTCCCTGCGAATGTACTGTGTTCATTGGTTTAACACACACAATCCTCCGTTTGAAAATAAAATGGCATCTTTCCCAGCAGAGACAGTACAAGAAGAATGAGTGGAATTGGCAAGGAGAACAGTCGGTACAACCGGTATAAGCTGATGTTGCCTTCTTCAAAGGTTGCCGGTCTTTCAGCAGCTCTGGAGCGATGCCACCTACATGCTGACGACAGGAAAAGGGCTTTTACATTCTTCAAAAACGCCAGCTTTTGCAGTAGTCCTTGCTCAGGAAAAAGGTGTCAATTTTTTGTTTTGTTTTAAAAAATGTATTTACAGTGGTACCTTGGTTTTCAAACAGCTTAGTTCCCAAACAACTCGGAACCCAAATGCTGCAAACCCGGAAGTACCGGTAGGTATTCCGGTTTTTGAACTTTGCCTTGGAAGCCGAACGTGCTCCTCAGCTTCTGTTTTCACTGTTGCGCAGCAAATTTGAGTCACCTGCATAGTAATTAAGGCTTATTTGCTCCCATTTTACCCTTAAGCAGCAAATTTAAGTCCCCTCCATCCTAATTAAAGCCTTCTGTTTCTGACTGCAGTGTTCTGAGGTGATATTTGGTGCTTTTGTTTTTTGTTTTTTTGTGTGTGGCTTTTTCACTTTTGTGTTTGTGGTTTGTTTTTCGTTTTATGATTGATTGATTGATTGATTGATTGTGTGACTGCGGAAATGGATAAAAGCCCCCCATCCAAACCATGACTATCATCAGTGCAGGTAAGGGAAAAATAATAATTTTAATTTTTATCATCTACAATAATGTCCTATTCATTTTATAGTACAGTACATTGATTATTGAGGGACCAAGGTGGCGCTGTGGGTTAAACCACAGAGCCTAGGGCTTGCTGATCAGAAGGTCAGCGGTTCGAATCCCCGTGATGGGGTGAGTTCCCGTTGCTCGGTCCCAGCTCCTGCCAACCCAGCAATTCGAAAGCACATCAAAGTGCAAGTAGATAAATAGGAACCGCTCCGGCGGGAAGGTAAATGGCGTTTCCGTGCGCTGCTCTGGTTCGCCAGAAGTGGCTTAGTCATGCTGGCCATATGACCTGGAAGCTGTACGCCAGATCCCTTGGCCAGTAAAGCGAGATGAGCGCCGCAACCCCAGAGTCGGACACGACTGGACCTAATGGTCAGGGGTCCCTTTACCTTTTTACTCAATTTTAGCCCCCGCTTCTAATCTTAAGGTGAAAATCTGGACTCTGCAAAATGGGCTCCTAAAAGCTGCAGGCAGTAATCAAGCCTCTTTCCCACTGCGACCCACCAGATTCTGTGAAGCAGAATAAAAATATTCCCATGAATATAGCTATCAAATTATAGCTTTGGAAATAACATAGGCAGTGAGACCTGGGGGGGACTCCATCCCTATTAACCTTTTATAGCTCAGGAATTATTATATGTGTTCCAACAGCTATGTGGAGATGCAACTCTGAGTCATGGCTGTAATAACAACTCATTAAAACCATTAAGAGAGGCCGGATCCTGCGGGGACAGAGTCTTGACAAGGTTTGGCTAAATATAGTAAGGAAGGAGTTACATTCTGTCTAGTAAATTATTTCTGGAATGGCATTCTTGTGCATTCATGCACAAATCGAGCATATTGTTGAGGCATAGATATGCGCAGACCTAATGGTGGGATCTCAGATAAGATCTAGCGGGCAGGGAAAGGAAAGGGAGACCCTGAAAAGCCAGACACCTTGTGGCTAAGTCCACATCATTTGGCGTATGTTGCCCTTTCGAGTTAGCACAGATGCAAATGCTGAAGACGGTCACAGGAAGACAGTGCCATGTGTTGTGTTTGTGTCCTATTAGTCCCCATTCAGCTTTCTCTTGGCAGATCAAGACGAGCAGGGGACAGCAAAGGTGGCAAGGTTTTTAGCTGGGGCAATTAGAATAAGACCCACTATTTGACTATTGATTCAAAACCCTAAAATGTATTTTACATAATTGACTTTTTATTTCTATTCTTTGTATATTGTATTGTTGTTTTATTGCTATGGCTGATGCAAATAAAGATTCATTCATCTATTCCCATTCAGAAACATACACCCTGCAGAGTAATTTACCAGCAGAGTGCTGCATTGTGGCCAAAAATTAAAAAAAGGTTAACTGGGCTCCCAGAAGTCACCTCTTTCCCTACAAAGCAAAGAGACCCGATAAATGAAAATGAAACTGACTTGTTAACCTTTCAGAATTGTCACTTCTGGCCGTGCAACTAGGCATTTTAGAAACTTTCCTCTTGTTCCTTCATCACTGTCAAACAACCATTGAATAGTTTGCCATATCCCTCTTATCCACAGGTAGAAATGACTTCACAAGGGACGGCACCATGGAGAGCCAGGTTCTCAGTTCTCTTACAACTGTGTAACGCGGATCTGAAATCAAGCTATAGTTTAAATGGCTAAAGCAAGCCGGCCCACAGTCTGGCTGACCCAGGGGGAGAAGAGCTTGGTCTTCCTCTCGAGTAATTGCAGCAGTAATGCCTTCCTTGGTGCTTTTCCATTTCACCTGCAATCCAGCTCTTGCCAGTTTGACACAGGCCAAGGTGCTTTTTGTTAAAACACCCACAAGACTTTGAAATGAGCTTGGATTCCTTGGCTGTGTGGGTGGGACACCGCAGCCACTGAGTTACACTGGAAGACCAGGACCTCAACAGGAGCACCAGCCAGGTCAGCTGGAAAATCTCCTAAAGCGTTCACGAATCTGGGCCATCTTAACTGCTGTTGCCCATCCAGACTTCAGCAGGGAGTGGTCTGTCCATGCCAAGGGCATTCTTTTAACACGAAATGCTAGCTAAGCATCGCTGGTCCATTGCCCTAGCTGTCATGGCAACAGGGTGCAGCAGGGGTTTCCTTCTTGCAGCAGAGTTTCTGCCTAATCCTACAGTGGTGCATCTTCCAAATAGAACCGTGCTGAAGTTTTTAAGCAGAGGTTGGACGGCCGTCTGTCATGGATGCTTCAGCTGAGATTCCTACATTGCAGGGGGTTGGACTAGATGACCCTCAGAGTCCCTTCCAGCTCTGTAATTCTATGATTCTATGAATGTGTCATTTGATTGTTTGCTTCTCCCTGAAAAATAGGTGAGGAAGTTTTTAAAACAAAGAAAAATAAAGGGGGAAAGTCAGGTATAAATCAATTTGTTGTTGTTCAGCACAATAACAAAGCTGAGCTCTTTCAAAAATGTTCCCCGCGAAACATCCCCCCAGGGCTCTGGTATGATTCTGTCTGCTTCAGGCACGTCACACTATAATTAGGATGGCATTGTCCCTCTGTCATCGGTTGTCTAATGAATTAATCACACCCAAGCAGTCCATGCTTTCAGCCGTACAATTAAGGGATTGTGGTCTGATTTCTTTTTGTATCATGAAACAGGTCCTTTTTAAAGGACAGGAAATGTGAGAAAGGAATCGGTCACAAGCACCAGCCTTGACATGAATCAAGACAGTTGTCTTCCAAGAAGATGATGCCTCTTTGACCCTAGATAAGAGCTCTGCCTTGGGAATTGGCTCCAGGGATGTTTACTAGAGACGGATACAGCGCAGGTAGCACCAAGGGACTTCAACAACAGCACTTGGCTTTAAATGCTTTAAAACAAGCATAGCCATCCACCTGATTTGTACACTCTAATTCAGTAGTGCACCGGGTGCCAGGAGGGGTCACGGGGAGCTGTGGGGTGTCACGGGGGCAGCTGGGTGTCAGGGCGGACCCCTGCTCTGCCGCTGCTCTAATGCATGATTTATTATAAGAAGTAAAACACAAGACCGTTGAGGGAGATAAGAGGACTGTGTTGAGGAAATATTGGGGGAGGGGGTGAAATGGGGAGATCTAAGAGCCATGATGTGGTACCTAAAAGTTTACTGTTGATACAGGCTGGCTTACAGATTAGGCTAAATCAGTCCTTGACATCTGCAAGTTGCTGTATGCTACTGTGAGCATACAGAGCGGGTGGCACTGTGGGTTAAACCACAGGGCCTAGGGCTTCCCGATTAGAAGGTCGGCGGTTCGAATCCCCGCAATGGGGTGAGCTCCTGTTGCTCGGTCCCTGCTCCTGCCAACCTAGCAGTTCGAAAGTACGTCAAAGTGCAAGTAGATAAATAGGTACCGCTCCGGCGGGAAGGTAAACGGCGTTTCCGTGCGCTGCTCTGGTTCGCCAGAAGCAGCTTAGTCATGCTGGCCACATGACCCGGAAGCTGTACGCCGGCTCCCTCGGCCAATAATGCGAGATGAGCGCCGCAACCCCAGAGTCGGTCACGACTGGACCTAATGGTCAGGGGTCCCTTTACCTTTTACTGTGAGCAGCATCCCCTCCCAGGTGGTGAGAAGTTCTAGAGAAGTTCTCTTATTTCCATTAGCACTTGAGATTCATTTCTTCCTAACCGCTTACTGGTATGAAAGCATCAACAGAGGTAAGGAAGCCACTCCTACAAGGCTGTGGATCACATTCCTAGTGGCAGAACCTGCACTCTATAAAGGGCTTCAGTTGGCCATTTCCCACCTCTCTTTCTCTCTCTTTCAAACCCCAAACTCCTCTTTCTCTCTCACACACAATTTCCCAAGCACCTTCCATTTAGGGAACCATCCACAGCCATGTAAGAACATTAAGAGTCATTTGTACCAATCATCTTTTGGAAAAACCCATTCTCAGCAGCCAGACAGCAAATACACAACACTATTTTTTGTTTCTAGTACTTAATTCTGGCTCTCACCATTTGTTTATTTAGGAGAGATGCAGCTGTGAAAGGAAATGGTGCTGCAAACAGCTTTCCCCATTGTTTTCCCTCAATCTTCTGCCCCCCCTCCCGCAGCCCCCGCTGCCCACCCACCTGCTAGAGCAAAGAGACTGTCCTTTCTGTCAACAAACCCATGGGAAGGGACTGGGAGGGGGGGGGATTGGACTAGGAAGGAAAGAAGCGGGAGATGCTACTGTTGAGTCTTCTTCCCTAATGGCTCAGCTAGGACCAGTTCGCTTAACCAAATATAGCCTTAAAAGGTAAAGGAATCCTGACAGTTAGGTCCAGTCACAGAGGACTCGGGTTGCGGCACTCACCTTGCTTTGCGTACACATGCGCGAAACCCTGTCTGTGGTGCCCACCCCTTTTCCCAAGAAAGAGACATGAGACCAGAGTATGGGATTAAATTGGCCACAACTTTATTGAACCTCAGAAGTGGGAAACTTGGCACAGGCCTTGGCAGGCAACCCTCTCAGCCCATGGCTGAGGATATGCAGGATGAGGAGGTGCAGTGGGAGGGGACTGCAAAGCGCACACTTACACAGCATGCCCTCCCACCAACCTCGGTCCGGGAGTTCGACCTACATGCCGCCGCTCTAGGGCCGAAAACTCCCGGTGTACCCTTTAACGGGCCCTGCCGCGTCGCCGCATGGGCTGGGAGCATGCCAGCATCCCACCCAACCAGATGATAGACTAAAGACTACCTTGCCAAGGCCTAAAACCGCCACCCGAGGCCCATAAGGGCCTCGCCGCCAAGAATCCCACAACCGAGGAACAAATGCCCCTACTCTGCCATTACCAAGTCCACGAGTACCTGACGCAAGTCGCTCAGCCAGAGATCATTACCGAAAGGCGTCAGATGCACGCCGTCTGCCCTAAATATTCCTGCCGCATCTGCCCTGATGGCGGGATGTGAGATGGAGAATCCCCCAATAAGCCGCATGGTATTCCGCATTGCCGTGTTAATTTTTCCAACCGCATAATTAATGCGAGAGGGGTTCATAACCGCTCTCCATCGCAGACGGGGGAGTAAGTTGGAACAGCCAATCACCAGTGTCTGGTACAAGGCATGTAACCGTTCAATATCCGCCCTTGCGGCCAGGGCCAAAGCTCTCCTCTAGGTCATTTTCCACCAGGTGTAAGACCAAGCCTCCTGGGGGGCCAAACGCCGCTTCCGCCTTACTAAACAAGGGCATCATGCCCTGCCAACGCATGCCCCGGTGGCCCATCCAATATATCCGTACCTTGGGGTGAATGTTAAGGTTGCGCCCCCCAATGTGAGACCATGCATGCTCCGATGCCCAGTGGACGATGCTGTGCCCCACCACCCCAGATCTTCGTGGGGGGCAAACCTGCAAGAAAATTAAAATGTCAGAGTTAAAGAGGAGGAGCCAGGATGAATGTAACTTTGTATGCTGCCGACCGCCAACGTCCCAGAGTCTTGATGCGTGCTGGGTCCCAGCCTTGCGCCGCCGCAGAAGTGGCCGCCCCAATATGGAAGGAGTGCACGGAATATCCTTGGGGGTCGGCTCCGCAGGCTGTTATAACTTCTCGCAAGACTGACGTGGATTGGAATCGCGATAAAGGACACATGTTTTGGATGTATGAAGAAAGGGCCCTTGGACTTAGGCCGAACCCTGAGGAAGCTACGCGTGTCCTGATAGGGGCAGGGACCCTTCGGTTCCGCCTTGGTGAGCACCAGAGTGACCCCTTTTCGCAGTTGGTCCGTTTTTGATGCCCGAATTCGGACATTCACTGTGTCACCCTCGAACCTAATACCAGAGTCTGCTAACCCTGAGCGAAGGGCCCTGTCCGCCAAACATTCCCCAATGCGCATGGCACCAAAGAAGGCTAGGGAGAAGGCTGCACGGAAGAGACGTGTTTGGAAATTTGACCAGCATATTTGGGGTAATTTTTATTTTTATTATTATTTTATTTTATTTTACTTAGTTGGAGGACTTCTATAGCGATGGGCTTTTTGGTGTCCTGACGTGGAGGAATGACGCGATGCCACCCCGTCAGTAGCTTCTTGACGTGGAAGCTGTCGCAACGGTCTGGCCAATGAAAGAATTCACAAAGAAGGAAATCACCGCCCTGTAAAGCATTAACGTTTTAATGGCAAGGCCCTTGCGCTTTTGGCCGACCAGGATTGAAGCACCTCCTCCTCGGATGCCCGCTGCGTTGTAGAGCCACGGAAGCGGTCAAAGGCGTCCCAGGCCCTGAAATAAGAATGTCTGGTTGAGGGGGCTAAAGCCGCTAATACTCCCTGGTTCACTTCTCGTCTCCAACTTCCCACAGATCGTCTGGGAAGACTTCCGAGGTCTGGGCGGCCTCGGTGCTAGCTCGCAGAAACGCTCCATCTGGAAACGAGATAACGCATCAGCAATGTTGTTATCAAGACCCGGTATGAAACGGGCTGTGAAAGAAATGTTGTACCACAGGCACTCCAACACGAACCGGCGCAGCACCCTTATCACCCTATCAGACTTCGGTGACTGCCTGGCTATAACTCTTACCACCGCTTGATTATCCGACCAGAAGCAGACCCTGGAGTTCGAAAAGGAGGTTCCCCAGATGCGAACAGTGACTAAAATGGGAAAACTCAAGGAATGTAAGATCGCGAGTGATGCCGGCAGCATGCCAAGAGGACGGCCACGGTTGGGCACACCAGTGGCCTCTGAAGAAGACACCAAAACCAAAATGGCCCGACGCATCCGTCGGGCAACCCAGTGGACAAACCAGCCAGATGTGTAGACTGGCCAGCCTGGGGCAATACCTGACTTGCGATAGCCTGATGGGTGATGAATGATTGTGGTCACATCCTTTGCAAAAGGATGCCAATTCCAATGAATCCCCGGAGCTAAAGGGGAGAGAGAAGAAAACTGACTGCCCCTGAGCCAATAGCTGGAGCCTATTAAATACGGGCTTGCAAGAGGCATGTAAATATATGAGGCCCGACAATTTGTGTGGCAACCAGCTTATATAACCGAAATGCCTACGTCTATTACATTTAGGGGATTATGTCATAAAGTGAGTTGGATCAAGCGAAACTCGCCTGGGCCCTTTAGGGTACGCTACCCAATGGAGAAATTGGGCATGGAAAGGGGGCCAGCCACCCTGCCCGCCAAAATTTCCTTGTTTATTTTCTTTTACAATATCTGGCATTTCACTAACAGCTTTGGTTTGGTGAGTCCCCAGGAGTAGGTGGGTGCACACAGGGATTTTGAAGCCAAAAGAAAACCGATCCCACAGATATTTATCCACCTTTCTGTTATGGTATTTATCACGCAGAAGTCTCCAGGGAGTAAGTTTATCGGGTGAGGAAGCTTGGGCAAGTGATATGTTAATACCTGTTGGAGGCCGCTCCTTGGGAAGGTCCAAGGCCATTTCAGCGTCCCAGATGGAAATACCTCATGCCTCCTTGTGCACAAATACTTACAATAACGCCTCTGGCACAGACCCCTGTTGTACTCCACAGGCTGCTCATGTACCTCGTCCTCTGGAGATAAATCTGAACTTGCTTCCACAGCTGGAGCCCCAGAGTGGAGTTGTAAACCTGCAGGATGCGAGGGCAATCTGGGAGAGACTGAGAAGACATGGGTTAACATTGCAAGAGCGAGACCTACTGTGGGTCAAGGGTTGGATGTTCTGGACCACGACGCTTGTGAACACGTCTAATGGGCACTGAGAAGGGTTGATTGCGTGACACGCCAAACCTCCCAGACCCATTACGAACCAGAGACCCACTAGAACTGGGATCAGAGGTGGATTTAAGAATTAAATCATAGACTTCCCCAGAGAGATGCCTGAATCACTACAGGTACTTACTTGTTAAAGCGTGTATCCATGAATAATGGGTACCATCATGTTTCCGTGAGTGGAAAATAGAGAGAAGGTTGAAATCTCGGATGGAGTTGGAAGCCTTGGTGTTATCATCTGGGCTATAGAATTGCCACAGCAGAAATGAACTATCATTTCAGACAGACACCAGGAAATGTATGAACCGAACCAGTAAAGTATAAGTACTGTAGAATTGGCAGGGACCCTATGGGTCATCGAGTCCAACCCTCTGCAATGCAGGAATATGCAGCTGACCCACATTGGGATCAAACATGCAACCATGGCAGTCTAGCCCGTAGCGCTGTAGAATTGCAAGGGACCCTGTGGGTCATCTAGTCCAACCCTCCGCAAAGCTGGAGTATTATTTATTTATTTATTTATTTAGGTTAATGGCTGCAATGCAGAAGTAATGTGGCTGTCCCACGTGGGGATCAAGCGTGCAACCATGGCATTATAAGCACCATGCTATAGTTCAGTAATGTGCTAACTGGCAAAGGGTCCTTGCTAACCTAAACAAAATGGGGACATTAGACCAAAAGAATTGCTCACGCAGGCGCCAGTAAAGTTGAAAGAGACAAGCTAATGAGCATTAAGCCAATGCTATGTGCCAATTAAATCCATGGAAATTCCAAGGTCAAAACCAGTAATTAAAATTAGCCAATGAAATTAATTCATAGAATCATAGAGTTGGAAGAGACCACAAGGGCCATCCAGTCCAACCCCCTGCCAAGCAGGAACCATCAAAGCATTCTTGACAGATGGCTGTCAAGCCTCTGCTTAGAGACCTCCAAAGGAGACTCCACCACACTCCCTGGCAGCAAATTCCACTGTCGAACAGCTCTTACTGTCAGGAAGTTCTTCCTAATGTTTAGGTGGAATCTTCTTTCTTGTAGTTTGAATCCATTGCTCCATGTCCGCTTCTCTGGAGCAGCAGAAAACAACCTTTCTCCCTCCTCTATATGACATCCTTTTATATATTTGAACATGGCTATCATATCACCCCTTAACCTTCTCTTCAGGCTAAACATACCCAGCTCCCTAAGCTGTTCCTCATAAGGCATCGTTTCCAGGCCTTGGACCATTTTGGTTGCCCTCCTCTGGACACGTTCCAGCTTGTCAGTATCCTTCTTGAACTGTGGTGCCCAGAACTGGACACAGTATTCCAGGTGAGGTCTGACCAGAGCGGAATACAGTGGTACTATTACTTCCCTTGATCTAGATGCTATACTCCTATTGATGCAGCCCAGAATTGCATTGGCTTTTTTAGCTGCTGCATCACACTGTTGACTCATGTCAAGTTTGTGGTCTACCAAGACTCCTAGATCCTTTTCACTTGTACTGCTCTCAAGCCAGGTGTCAATTCAATTTTAACTGAGAGCAGTAGATCAATTATTTATTTGTTTGTATGTTTATTTAAATTTATAAACAACACCCTATTGAAAGTAGCTGTAATCACTATTTAAATATTTATATGTTATTGTCACTAATTCAAAATTAAATCGGCCATACCATGCGTAAATTCGCAAAGGAAGCAATGAAGGTCCGGCAGAATTGTAGAAACATGGACCAACCACCAACTATCACTTATCATGAATTAATTGAATTAAAGTGACCGTGCCAATAATAATTGCTCTGGACTTGCAATGACTTTAACTTAGGCGGTAATAATTTCCCTTTATTAAACCAGTATAATAAAAAGACCACTTATAATGTATTTGTTGAATTAAATTAAATTGGCTAAGCCAATTACAATCAGTATGAGACTGCTATAATCAAAACTCGGGTAGAAACATACATCCCTTTATTGACCAAGTATAAAGAATCCGCTGTCAAGGGACAGCACCAAGGCAAAATAATAATATGCGGCAAAAGGAGCCCTGCGATAACCTCGAATTCATCCAGCAAGACTATACACCCTCTGGTATTTGAAACCAAAATCCAATTTGAACCGGAAACAATATCAAATCAAAATAAATTGAAGCTCAGCAGAGCCAGCTTGCAGTAAACGTGTTTTATTGCAATTTTGCTAGTTACCATTCAAAATTTCAAATGACTTTAAGTCACAGTGGCTATGCAATACCAATCGCTATGATGTTGTAGTGATGATAAGGCTTATTATAAGATCAGGCAGTAATGTAATCCAAAGGCAGCAAGGGTATCCTTGGTAAAAGTTATGGACGCCAGGCAAGTTCCCAAAGCCAGCTCCAGATGCAAAAGACAATAAACTTGAGGCTCGCTTAATGGCAATCTGCTACACTGGAGCCCCAGAGCATGCCTCTCCTAAGATGGCCGCCATTGCAGGACAACGTGGCCACACTCAAAATGGCGAAGGCCAGGAGGAAGGTAACCATAACAACACTAAACACCCCTGCACCACATGAAGCAGAGTAAATAGTAAAAGTAGGGAGGAGAGCAGGAACTAATTTGACCAAATAAACGCAGCCGGCTAGAACAATAGGGGCTTACGAATTCGAAGGCTTAGAGCGTTAATGCAAATGCCCCCCCCCCCCACTGAGAAGAGCTTCTTAAAGGAACAAAGTGCGACCGATGCTGCTAAAGGAAACCTCACGACCCACGAGTTTGACTTGAGGGGGTGTAGAGGGTTAAGAAACGCAGGAAAAGTTTTTGTTTTTGTACTTAGGCAGGGGCTTTTTGTTGTTGTTGTTGTTGTTAAAAGGTAAGAAAGGAACTCTGCCAGGAGCGCTATGCAGCTGAGCAGCGGCTGCTCCCAAGATTGTTATCTCCCTCCCCTAAGCGGCAGAACAACCAACAACCACCCCGGTGGTTATAAGGGGCCCTGGGCACGTTACCGATCACCCCCAGTGATCCAGGGGTGCAGGCCTTGCTGTTGTCGCTGCAGGGAGGCAAAGTGGAAGCTTTAAAGCTGCGATGCTGAAAGGGAACCTGAAAAGGAAAAGTAACCAAAGAGGGCTGGCTGTGGAGCTCAGACCCTTTTCAAGCCCTTGACCCCACCCCCGGCCGACTGTCCTTTGTCCACCTGGCCGGGGGCGGGTCAAAGGTGCAGCCTACGCAGGTGGGCAGCTCCCGCCCAGGGGACCCCCGCTCGGTGCCGCAAACCCCGCCCACCTGAGAAGGGAGGGCGGAAATTACTGGCCGAGGGAGCCGGCGTTTGTCCGCAGACAGCTTCCAGGTCATGTGGCCAGCATGACTAAGCCGCTTCTGGCGAACCAGAGCAGCGCACGGAAACGCCGTTTTACCTTCCCGCCGGAGCGGTACCTATTTATCTACTTGCACTTTGACAAGCTTTTGAACTGCTAGGTGGGCAGGAGCTGGGACCGAGCAACGGGAGCTCACCCTGTCCCGGGGATTCAAATCGCCAACCTTGTGATCGGCAAGCCCTAGGCTCAGTGGTTTAGACCAGAGTGCCACCCGCATCCCTAAACATAGCCTACTCAATCCATATTTATAATGGGCCAATGCAGAACCCAGAACATGTCCCACTGATCATCTTACTACTTCACTCTCAACTTGACTTTTATTTCCAGTTAACTCAGTTTTAGCAGACTTGGGACTGTGCAATTTTATCATTAACTATTTCTTACATTTATATGTCACCTTTTCTGCCAAGGAACTAAAGGTGATGTACATGGTTCACAACAACCTTGTGAGGTAGGTTAGACCAAGAGGCTGTGACTGGCCCAAGGTTACCCAGTGAGCTTCATGACTGTTTATGATCTGGCTTCCTAGATCACAGTCCAGCTCTGTGCAGCTATGGCACCACATACCAAACTCTGAAGGGGTCCACATAGATCAGGCATAGGCAAACTCTGGCCCTCCAGATGTTTGGGACTACAATTCCCATCACCCCTAGCTAATAGGACCAGTGGTCAGGGGTGATGGGAATTGTAGTCCCAAACATCTGGAGGGCCAGAGTTTGCCTATGCCTTTCAGACCCTCCAAGTGTCCCTATTTTCCAGGGACAGTCCCAGATGTACAGAAACTGTCCCGGTTTCTGATTTGATCCCGATATGTCCTGCTTAGGATGTCTCTATTTTCATTGGAAAAATGCTGGAAGGTGTGGAGTTATGCAACCCCCGAGCCAAGGAGATAAGTAACTAGACAACCTTTAGAAGATCATATCTGAAGGCAGTCCTGTATAGGGAAGCATTTATTGTTTAATGTTTTCTTATGTTTTTATATACCGGTATATGTTGGAAGCCTCCCAGAGTGGCTGGGACATAATTTTAAATACAGTCGTACCTCGGAAGTCGAACGTCTTGTGACTCAAACGTTTTGGCTCCCGAACGCCACAAACCTGGAAGTGAGTGTTCCGGTTTGCTAACGTTCTTTGGAACCCAAATGTCTGACGCGGGTTCCGCGGGTTAAGATTGGCTGCGGGATCGGAAGCTGTGCCTTGGTTTCCAAACATTTTGGAAGTCGAATGGACTTCCGGAACAGATTCCGTTCGACCTCCAAGGTATGTCTGTGTTATTATTATTTTACTATTATTAAATAAGATGTCCCTATTTTAATCAGAGAAATGTTGGAGGGTATGTAGATTCTGAACATGCTATAGAGAGGCTGTGTGAGTTGACTTATAGTTTTGAACGCTGTATTTAGGATTGATACGCAGATCCTTGATTGCCCTTCATGTCATGAACTCCTCTGTACCGCAGAGGCTGCAGCTCAGGCGAGGCCCATCGTTCAGTGGCAGAATGCCTGCCTGCCTGCCTGCAAAAGGGTCTATATCCAATCCCAGGACTGTTAAAAGACTATTGATCTCCGGGAGCCAACTGAAGCAGGCAGTGCTGTGGTCTAGTTGCATCACAGCCTTGTGGCTGCCTAATACTGCTTGCTTGTGTTTTGCAGTGAAACATCCCTCTGTTGTTGTACGTATTTCTTGGCTCACGACGGACAGCAAAACTGAACCCCCTTCCTATCTCAGGGACATCTAATCCCGCTTGTCTCCAACCCCCGGAGCTTTTATGCAGAGAAGATTACCATTGATTTCCTTTTCAGTTGCATCTACTGGAACTGTCACTGGTTGGAAGCTTTTGAATGAGTCAAAAAAGAAAGAAAGAGGGTGCATTGTTTGCCTTGCTCGG
The DNA here is from genome assembly GCA_034641385.1 of Darevskia mixta. NCBI lineage: Eukaryota > Metazoa > Chordata > Lepidosauria > Squamata > Lacertidae > Darevskia > Darevskia mixta. Next base: position 24,455,571 of record JAWWNH010000017.1, read on the forward strand.
CTCTTTATGATGTACTAAGTTCATCTGTTTATTAGTCTCCGGACCTGACCTTTGAGCTGATACTCACATAGCAGCCCTTATTCAAGGGGGCAGCTGCAGCGGGGGTCTTTGTATGGTACAACATCCACTCCTCTAAGCACAACTACAGAGGAGTCCCATGCAAATGTATTTGGAAGTAAAACACAATGAGTTTTACTGTGATCAGGGCCAGATTTCGGTTTGATGAGGCCCTCAGCTCCTGAAGGTAATGGGCCCTTTCTATGTCCAGCTGTCCTTTCTCAACAACAAATTGTCGCTGTTTTTTGTGTTGAATATATGCTATATGGTAAATGACCTAATAGGTACCTCAAGCCATTTGCACGTAACAAAATATGTATTTTATCAAAGTGATTGTTGAAGTGAAATACAATTAAGAAGTATTAATATTGTATTAATAGTGTTAATAAGTATTAATAGTGAAATACAATTGAGAAGAAGTATATTAAGAGTGAAATAATTATTAAGCTCTAACTTAAAATGATTTTTTATTCATAACAAACTTAATAATGCAAACACATTGGCATTTGGCAAGAACAAAAGTTCCTTTAGAAACGCAATTTACAAAGACTCATAATCTAGTCTCTAGAAACTTGCTATAACATGAAATAATAATAGGTGTAAATATATGATGCAAACTACTAATAATTATAAATAGCAGAATGTAGGCACCCTACATATATAGAAATGAGCAAACCAGGGATATTTTAGGGAGCAGGCTAGCAGGCGGGGCCCATGACTTACATCCTAGGAGCCGACACAACACAAAACACTATGTACCGGTAGGTTTTATTTGTTTTTTATCTTATATTTTGGAAATGTACATCCAGTTTTTTGCCCCTTTAATTTTTTTGGGGGGCCCCCAAGAGAGTGGGGCCCTAAGCTATAGCTTATTTAGCTTATATGTAAATCTGGCACTGACTGTGATTTATTATTCTTCCTATAGATACTTAGGGTTCTTCATCTCAGAAGGGACGCGGGTGGCGCTATGGGTTAAACCACAGAGCCTAGGGCTTGCCGATCAGAAGGTTAGCGGTTCGAATCCCCACGACGGGTTGAGCTCCCGTTGCTCGGTCCCAGCTCCTGCCCACCTAGCAGTTCGAAAGCATGTCAAAGTGCAAGTAGATCAATAGGTACCGCTCCGGCGGGAAGGTAAACGGCGTTTCCGTGCGCTGCTCTGGTTCGCCAGAAGTGGCTTAGTCATGCTGGCCAAATGACCTGGAAGCTGTACGCCGGCTCTCGGCCAATAAAGCGAGATGAGCGTCGCAACCCCAGAGTCGGACACAACTGGACCTAATGGTCAGGGGTCCCTTTACCTTTACCTTAAGTTTGCTTAGAAGTAGAGTGGCTCCTGCTCCAGAGAATGCATTTAGAATTGAGAGTGGAGTTTGTCGTTTGCATATACAGTACAGAAACAGAATTGCAGCATGCTCATCAAGCTGAACAGCCTCCCTGTTGCTCTGACTACATTTGTGAGAGGGATGACGCACCCTTTTCTCAGCATTTGAAAACCCATGCATAAAATATTAACACCTTTTCTTAAATACACCAGGGTAAGTGCTAATAATTACTTGGGTAAGCAAGAGTTGCAGCTTGGAGGTGTTTCTAAAAATACGAGCTCTTGATTTTCTAAATGTATTTCCTGCGATATTTTTAGTTTCTAAATAAAAGCCATCCACGCACATAATGGGGCATTGGGTTGCTGCTTGAAGTGGTTGGAGAAATAGCTTTTGTTGCAACTGCATCATAAGTGCTTAGCTTAAAGATGTAATAATGGAATGGAATTTCCTGGGTGATGTTTTTCAAACTTTGAAATGAGGATGGAAACTTTGCATTCCCCAGGGCTTGGGAACCCTCGGTTTTAATAATAAAAAACCCAGGAACTAAAATGTGCCAGTCACATAAACATTTAATCTCCACTAACCTTAAACTAGTCATACTGGGTTAAACACGCCACTCTCTCCCCCTATTTTATAATGTTCTTATATTTCATTTCATAAAATCGAAATAGCTTGATTTGTGCTATGACTTCTGAACTGGCAAAACAGATGTGTGTGGGTTTTTCTTTAGTTTATTGCAGTTGGACAATGGCATTTGCGGTAGAAGCCTCCAGTGGCCAAGGAAATAAAACGGAGAAACAAGGAACAGCTAGAGAAGAAAGTCACAAGACGCCTGTGACTGACAGCGGAATAGAGAAAGGAACAGGGAGACGAGAGGCCCAATATTTAACAGCTGAGGCTTTGTCAGCGATGGAACAACGTACCTTGCCTGATCAACCAGCAACATTGTGCATCTAAATCGGAAAAGAAAGACCAGGACTCTTCACACCGCAGGCAGTTGTTGAGTCCATTGTGAGCCACTTGTTCTGGGTCCATGAATTCGCTTGTTAACTACTTCCTAATGCAAGTATACAAGGAGTTTGTAGAATTGAAATGGTAAAGTCAGGTCTTTTAGCCAGCACACTCAGGTCCGGGATTACAAAGAGAGCCACAGCGGCAGCACAGTCCCAGATGAGTCTGTTCATAAGCAGGCGGCAGGGAATAAAATGAGACTCCCAGGAAAGTGTGTACGCAAGGACTGAAGCTTAGACATTAGCGAAGAATCAGTTTCATCCTTCAGATGTGGAACTCTGAAGTTATTTTAGTTCTGCATATCTGCATGTTTCTACTTCCACTGCGAATTTTAACAAGCAAGTCAATCAGGCCAAGGGCAAAGACGAGCAAGATAATTCTCTTATTAGAAGTAGGTAAGGTTTGAAGCTGGGTCTATTCTGGCCCAAAATGTTGTAGTGCTCTTTTGATGATGATGATGATGATGATGACGACGATGATAATAGGCTGTCCAGCTGGCTGGGTTTCCCCATCCACTCTGGGCAGCTCCCAACAGATTATTAAAAACATAATAAAACATAAAACATCTTAAACTTCCTGATGCAGGGCTGCCTTCCGATGTCTTCTAAAAGTTGTGTCGATGGGAGGGCGCCACCACCGAGAAGGCCCTCTGCCTGGTTTGATATTTTGATATGCAAGGAAAATGGATCTTTATAGCAATTGAGTGGCAGAGGCCTTTACCAGTGGGCCAAGGGGCAAATATTTAGAGACGGGAATTGGGGACCAACACTTACCGCAGGTGCAACAAAAGGCAAGGCAGGCAATCTCCGCTGATCTAAATGTGCGCTGCTTTTTTAAAGTTTCAGGAAGCAGCAGCCAGGGGCGCATCATTGCTTACAGCGATCAATTATAGAGACAGCTGGAAAACACAGACATCTGTTGTGTCCTATGGAAACGGGAACACGGTGTTGATGTTGTCACAGAAACGCCGCAACCTTCTATCGAGGTCAGTGCCAGTCAGAGACACAGGAGCAAGGAAAGGCATCCAAAGCAAAGGGAGATTTCCCTTTGTAAAAATGGGCTTCCTTTTCTGTTCAACACACACAACCAAAACTACCTTAGCGGCAGAATATGAGCGACTTTATGGGACCCAGGTGGTGCTGTGGGTTAAACCACAGAGCCTAGGGCTTGCTGATCAGAAGTTTGGCAGTTCGAATCCCTGCGACGGGGTGAGCTCCCATTGCTCGGTCCCAGCTCCTGCCCACCTAGCAGTTCGAAAGCACGTCAAAGTGCAAGTAGATAAATAGGAACCGCTCTGGCGGGAAGGTAAACGGCGTTTCCATGCGCTGCTCTGGTTCGCCAGAAGCGGCTTAGTCATGCTGGCCACATGACCTGGAAGCTGTACGCCGGCTCCCTCGGCCAGTAAAGCGAGATGAGTGCCACAACCCCAGAGTTGGACACGACTGGACCAAATGGTCAGGGGTCCCTTTACCTTTACCTATGAGCGACTTTACGTTTTCTCCTGTGCTAAACACTGTGAGTGTGTGTGTGTGTTTTTGTATATATGCATAAACACAGCCGGGAGAGGCAGCTGCCTCCCTAAATCAAGTAAATAAATAAAAACACTTAACTAACCAATCGTGTCACAGATAACTTGGTTCTGCCCCCCCAAACCTAAAGTCTACTCCCCCAACTAAATCCTGGCTCCACCCATGAATGTACGTTGCTTCAGAGTGTGTGTGTACTGCACAAACACACACACAAACAAACTTTGATGCTGTATTTAATAGTATTTAATTCATTGGTGTAGAATGCTGAAAATACTTTTCTTCAGAGACTGGAGATGCCTCCACAAGGCAGATTATTGGGAATTTTGTGCTCATCTCAAGGATGCAAGCTTTGCACGCAAGGCTGCCCTCATCAAAATATTCCCAATAGTCGCTGTTTTTTGTGTTGAATATATGCTATATGGTAATTTATGGACCTCATGGGTATCTCAAGCCATTTGCACATGTTGCCATGCAACCGGTCCATGTAGAATGTAGGCACCCTATATATAGAAAGGAGCAAACCAGGGATATTTGAGGGAGCAGGCTAGCAGGTGGGGCCCATCACTTACATCATAGGAGCCTACACAACAACAACAAAACTTTTGCTGTATGTAGGTTTTATTTTATTTGTTTTTTATCTTATACTATACTGTATTTTGGAATTTTGTTTCCCTTTAATTTTTTTGGGGGGAGGGGCCCAAGAGAGTGGGGCCCTAAGCTATATAGCTTGTTTAGCTTATACGTCAATCCGGCACTGATTCCCTGCGTTTCTTAGGTCCCATCCACACCGTATGCACGCGCTTTCCTCCAAAGAATCCTTTCCAGCAGGGGAGGACGCTTCCCGGGGGCCACTTTTGCGCAAGCGAGAGCGCGCGCGCCGCCTTCCGAGCCCCACAGAGCTCCTCGTGCCAGCAGAAGGCGCAGCTCCCCGCCTTCCTTCTTCCAATTCCTTGCCCACCCTTCCCACCCCGGTCTTGCAAAGGCACCAAATCCCCGACGTGGCCCCCGCCCCCCCTTCCCCGGCTGCCTCCCCGCTTGCTCCGCGCCAAGCGCCCCCCTCCGGGCGAAGGGCCACGTGACTGGAACCTCCTCGCCCGTGGAATCCGTGACGTCACGGGGGCGGGGGATTTCTCCTTCCAGCTGCCCCTCCCTCTGCGGGGGGGGGAGAGAGGAAAGAGCCTGGCATCGGTGCGCAGGCGCGCTCGCCTCCCAGCCGGTGCGCTTGCAGCTGCTTCCAAGAGGAGTTTTTGCAGAGCCAAAGTCCCGAGTCGCGGAGGTGGCGGCGGCTTCTGCTCCCCCCGCAGCTTCCCGGGGTCGGGGGGCTCCCGTCTGTGCGGTGCAGCCGGTCCCTGGCCCGTCCTCCGCCGCCTCCGGGAGACCCCTCGCCCGCGTGCGCTCGGACTTGCGCCGGAGTCCCTCCTCCTCCTGCTTCCCAGCAGGTTCAAGAACCGAGGTGAGTTTTTCTAACACCCCCCCCCCGGTTTTTTTCTCTTTTTTTGCAGGAAAGGGGGGCCGGTTGCGCCTTCGCACCCATGCAAGTTCGCTGGGAGGGGGGAGTTTCTCTCGAAAGGGAAAGTTTGTGCAACTCTGTCGTGGGAAACGCAGCGTGGGAACACCCCCCCCCTCCTTCCCCGTCTAGGTTGGTCACCTTTGTTCAGGCAAAATGCAGGACAGGGCGGTGGGGAAGGGGGCGACTTTTTGTTGCTGCATCTTCAAAGCGATCTCTTGCAGTCTAACAGGGCGCACGTGCACGCGCGGGGGGGGGCGCACATGCATTTGTAACTCTTGCCTGCGCTTGGCAACCCAGAGTTTAAATGCATGGCCTTCGGCGCACCCTTGGACTGGAGAGAGGGTCCCTAACTTGGCACAGAGAGGGACCCCGGATCTATCCATACGGGACGTAGCATTTTGCAGGTGGCAACCCTCTCCACCTTGGGGGGGGGGGGAGGCAGGGCAGCTCTCTCCTCCTGCCCACTGGCGCCCTCATGCCTTCTCTCCCCCGACGCCCCCTTGACTTTCTCTTGGGTGCCTTATCTCCTGCGCAGGGGCCGGCCAGGGGCTCCCCCTGCGCGAGTCTCTGCCTCGCCGTCCTGTCTCTGCCTGCAAAGCCTCCAGCTGCACCAACGCGCCGCGCTCTTATATTTTTTTGCAAAGAACTTCGGGCTCCCCTTCACTTGACATTGCAATGGCCCGGGCCTTGCGGGGGGGGGAGAGCGGGTGTGCTCGGAGGGGGTTCCTGCTTCTCTTTCCTCTGCCCTTCTCTCTCTCTCTCCCTCCCTGCCTCTTCCCCTCCCTATTCCTCCTTTTGCTGGTTCACCTCTCCCTCCGTTCTTTGGAACAGCAGGAATGAGGGAAGCTTTTGTTCTGGAAACATCAAAGGTATTTGAGGTGGGGGGGGAGGTCGAAGGGAACACAACATTTTGGAGGCGAAAAAATTGGTGCCTATCAGCGCTTCATTGTGCCCCCCCTCTCTCCCCCTCTCCCTCCCTCTCTCTCTTTGCTGAAGGGAGAAAAAGAATTCAACTTTCTTTCCCTCCCTCTTGGCTGCCGTGCACGTGAATTAGCTAATGAAGCTGCATTTTATGCAGAGCTGGAAGTTTATTGATCTGCTGCTCAGTGTTATTACTTAAGCAGTCTGTTGGGAGCCTGTAGGAAAATCGAAAATCCTCCCCCCTCCCCCTCCCCCAGCCTGGCTGCTTTTAATACTGTTGAATTTAAACTTGGATTCTCCTGCCCATCCTTTCAAAACCCGCGGTTTTTTACGTTGCTGTGCAAATAGGTAAATGTGAACATTTATGTGGATAAAAAGTTCAGACCGCTAGAAGTCTTCCTTAGGTATGTTGATTGTTGCATCTAGGAAATAGGGACAAAACAAAGGGTTTACCAGGTAATAGTGGAATATGAAATTGTCTTAGTGTGTGTGTATAGTCGAGGCTTAAACTTCACATGGTCTTTTCTGAATGCTTTTCTAAGCCTAGGTTTGTTATAAGGGTCCATCCATCCATCCATTTCCTTTGAGGAGGGAACACTTATTGGTCTACTTCTGTGATAACTTCCATGGTTACTACTTAAACTTTGCTTGTGTGCAGTTGCTGTTGTCTCTCTGAAGTGGGAACAGTACTCTTTATAATAATAATAATTTAATAATAATTTATTGTTTATACCCCACCCATCTGGCTGGGTCCCCCCAGCCACTCTGGGTGGCCTCCAACAGATATTAAATACATTAAAATATCACAGGTTAAAAACTTCCCTAAATAGGGCTGCCTTCAGGTATTTTCTGAATGTCAGATAGTTGTTTATCTCTTTGACCTCTGCTGGGAGGGCGTTCCACAGGGTGGGCGCCACCACAGAGAAGGCCCTCTGCCTGGTTCCCTGTAGCTTTGCTTCTTGCAGTGAGGGAACCGCCAGAAGGCCCTTAGCATTGGATCTCAGTGTCCGGGGGCTGAACGATGGGGCTGGAGACGCTCCTTCAGGTATACTGGACCGAAGCCATTTAGGGCGTTAAAGGTCAGCACCAACACTTTGAATTGTGCTCGGAAACGTACTGGGAGCCAATGTAGCTCTCTCAGGACCGGTGTTATGCGGCTGCTCCCAGTCACCAGTCTAGCTGCCGCATTCTGGATTAATTGCAGTTTCTGGGTCACCTTCAAAGGTAGCTCCACGTAGAGCGCATTGCAGTAGTCCAAGCAGGAGATAACCAGAGCATGCACGACTCTGGCGAGACAGTCCGCGGGCAGGTAGGGTCTCAGCCTGCATACCAGATGGAGCTGGTAGACAGCTGTCCTGGACACAGAATTAACCTGCGCCTCCATGGACAGCTGTGAGTCCAAAATGACTCCCAGGCTACACACCTGGTCCTTCAGGGGCACAGTTACCCCATTCAGGACCAGGGAGTCCCCCACGCCCGCTCGCACCCTGTCCCCCAAAAACAGTACTTCTGTCTTGTCAGGATTCAATCTCAATCTGTTAGCCGCCATAATAATAAATAATAATAATTTTTATTTGTACCCCGCCTCCAGACACTCACACAGGACCTTCACCGCCTTCACTGGTTCTGATTTGAAAGAGAGGTAGAGCAGGATTACGGTCCATTCTTTTATGATCCTGCTTCCCTCCTGAAAACAACAACAACAACAACATATTTATATGCTGCCCACCTGACCAGGTTCCCCCAACCACTCTGGGCGGCTTCCAACGAATCAAAACACAACTTGACACCAAACATTAAAAACTTCCCTGAACAGGGCTGCCTACAGATGTCTTCTGAAAGTCAGGTCGCTGTTTATTTCCTCTGCTTACCTCTGTGGATATATATATATATATATATATATATATATATATATATATATATAACATGGCAATTGCGCCCCTTTCCAGGAGAGAGATACTGAGTGCATACTTGAGGGGGAGATGCAGGAGGGCTGGCAGAAAGGAGACCCCCGCCAGGCAGCTTTGCCTGTTCCTTGTTGTGCCACCTGTGGACCTAATTATGGGCCAATTATCTGATTTTGGGTTGATCACGCTCCCATTTCTTCCCTGGAAGAGCTCCTGATACAAACCAGGAGCTTCTTAAAAGTATGTAAGACCTGTATTGTTTATGGCGAGTTGAGAGAGCTTGTTGCTGTTATCAATACTATTGTTGTATCCTTGGTTTTAGATCTTATGGTTTACGTGGAAATTGTTTCCGTGTGGTTGTGTACTTTTTGATGTGTTTTATTTATTGTTTATGACTTCTGTTATGTTTGTAATTCTATAAATCTTGTCATGTTGTAAGCCGCCTTGAGCGTAGTTTAAACCAGGGGTCAGCAAACTTTTTCAGCAGGGGGCCGGTCCACTGTCCTTCAGACCTTGTGGAGGGCCGGACTATATTTTTTGGGGGCGGAAATGAACGAATTCCTATGCCCCACAAATAACCCAGAGATGCATTTTAAATAAAAGGATAATAGAATTCTCTATTTCCCAGGGACAGTTTCTGGAATGCCCTGCTTTTCCTTAGTGGTGGCTAACCTTGGCCCTCCAGATGTTTTGGGACTACAACTCCCATCATCCTTGACCACTGGTCCTTTTAGCTAGGGATGATGGGAGTTGTAGTTCCAAAACATCTGGAGTGCCAAGGTTAGCCACCACTGCCTTAGGGTGTCCCTATTTTCATCGGAGAAATGTTGGAGGGTATGGGGTTATGCGACCCCCGAGCCATCTGAAGGCAGCCCTCTATAGGGAGGTTTTTTAATGTTTAATGTTTTATTATGTTTTTATATATGTTGGAAGCTGCTCAGAGTGGCTGGGGCAACCTAGTCAGGGGTATAAATAGTAAAAAAAAAATATTATTATTAATTATTATGGAATAGGACAGTGATGGCTAACCTTGACACCCCAGATGTTTTGGAACTACAACTCCCATCATCCCTAGCTAACAGGATCAGTGGTCAGGGATGATGGGAGTTGTAGTCCCAAAACATCTGGAGTGCCAAGGTTAGCCATCACTGGAATAGGATGTTCTTATTTTCATTGGGGAAATGTTGGAGGGTATGGTATATGTAAGAAGCAGAAGCTAGTATTTTTAATTGATGTGACTTAATTCCTTCCACATCTCCATCTGGCTTGGTCAAAACGGAAAACAAAGGATGTGTGTGTGTGTCAGCAGCTGGCATGAAGGAAAGTATGAGATCTTTGCATACTGTAGAACTTGGGTATGCAAATTAAAAAGCAACAACACTCTTCCTTGCAATATGAAAGAGCTTTTCAGTATTGATCCCTAGCCATGATCATTACTTCTTTGGCCACATAGTTTTGGCATAATAAGTAGTAGTGTATAAATTAACAAATAACCACAACGATAATAATAATTAAGAGGAGTTGCTGGGTATTCACGATCCCCTGTTGCACCTGTGTAAACATACCTAATTGCTCTTAAAGCTGAAAATATTGTTTCTCTTAACGCCTAGAGCGCTGCTGTAAACTTGGCATTGCAGGGTCAGCTCAGATGTTTTTGCTCTTGATGGAAACGGAAGATGTGCCTCTTCTGTGTTGTCTTTATGAATGCCCTCTGAATCAAACTATGCCGTCAGCTTTCCTTTCTGCTTTCTAAACTCCTACCTATTGGCCTTTGCATCCTTGCAGGGTATGTATGGCCTGTCTTAAATAATAGATGTAGGAAGTGAAATGAAAACTCTCTAATGAAGGACTTGCTTAGTAACTGATGCAAGCGTTTTTCTCTCTTTCTTTTTGCTTTCCCCCACTGCTTATAGGGTAGGTGCAGCTGTCAGAAACGGGCTGCCCTCCATACAGTGGGGTTTTATAGATGCACAATCACTTAATTGGGAACTGTTGTAAATTTATACTGCCAGCACCATTCACTGGACTTTAGTAATTTAGTTAATGGAATTAAGTAGTGGCATTTAACGAGAGCTTGCACACATCCTTCGATATGAACCATTTGTACTTGCTCATATTTTTTCAAAGGTTGGGTGGAGAAACACAGTGCCTTCTGAGCCTGTCATGTAAGGCCCAGGAAAGTGTGTCGTTTTCAAAATCTCTTTGTTATTTCAGCACCTTATCAGTTAATCACTCTTGCATGTCCTTTCCAATAAAGAACAAACATTGGGCTGGGTGTATATTTTTCTTAGATGGAATAGAAAAACTAAGCTGGATATGAACAAGTTCCAACTTTTGACATGGAACTTTCCCAGTCCATCATGTTGCAGAGTGCACTGTAAACTGAGTGCAGCATGTTGCCAAACTGGCTTGTTGTTTGTTGTGTGTCCATGAAAATGATGTGCAAATTGTAAATGTTAGGCAGCTAATTAAGCAAAACAGTCACGGAGTCACGGCATTTTGACTCGTCATACATTCCAGGTCTTGGCCTTACTGCTCTCATCTCAAGCCCTACCTGTGAGCGTTCCCTTGGTTGCCATTCAGGATTGATGTTCCACTTGGCAAAGTGTATTTATCTCTGTTGAAAACAGCCCGGCCTTCGCTTCTCTTTCTGTGATGGAGTTGCATTTCAAAACCACAAGCAATTAGCTCTTTAAACAAAGACCCAGGGAAAAACAGCCTAACCGGTAGAAGTCGAGAAGATTCTCGCCCCTCCTCGCACATCAATCTCAGAAATAGCATTGTGTCTAGAAAGCACTAGAAAACTCATTTACCTTTCTGGCTTGTGGAAGGCTCTGTCCTCAACTATATCTTCTGACCCAAAAAAGGCTGTAATAAACAGGGAGGTGCACTTGAGGGGCGGGGAATGCACCCAGTGGCGTAGCATGGGTTGCCGGTGCCCAGGGCAGGCAAGCTGCTGAGCGCCGGCTTTTGTCCACAGACAGCTTTCCGGATCATGTGGCCGGCATGACTAAACTGCTTCTGGCACAACAGGACACTGTGATGGAAACCAAAGTGCACGGAAACACCATTTACCTTCCTGCCGGAGCGGTACCTATTTATCTACTTGCACTTTGACGTGCTTTTGAACTGCTAGGTTGGCAGGAGCAGGGACCAAGCAGCGGGAGCTCACCCTGTTGCGGGGATTCGAACTGCCAACCTTCTGATCGGCAAGCCCTAGGCTCAGTGCTTTAGACCACAGCGCCACCCGCATCCCTATCTGGTAACTATGATCTATGCTTAAGGCATCACACTTTATTGTAAGTGTGTGACTATGAGAGAGTGAGTGCTCAGAGGCAACATTTCATTTTATTCATGTTGCTACTTATTCTAACATCTCCCAGGGTTATTCACCGGCCTCTCTTCTCCTCTCCTCTCCTCTGAATATACCTGTTTGGCCTTATGCTTTCTTCTATAACTGACGCGATATCCACAGAAGTGTTTGCACTGGAGTTGCAAAAAACTCTTCTTTAATTAGAAATGGCTATATGCAAACAAAGGCTGCGTTCCTGGGAGTGAGGAATGTTGTTTTCCGCCACCCACAACAAGGGGAGTTTAGGAGAATACCGTGAACAGAGGCTTTGCACCCGTGAAGCTCACGGATCCTTCTATTGCCATTAATTAAAAGTCTTCCAACTTTGCCTTTTAAAACACACACGCACACACACACACACCTCCAAGAACCCGTGACCACCAGTCCCGTCCTCCCAAACCCCAGGCTCAAGTAGGGATGGTCATTGGGGATGATGACTGTGAAAGCTGCTTTCTTTGTTACCTGCCAGAATAGCCATGATGCTGTTAAGAGCAGTTCTTTAACTTTTCCTTCTGCACCGGCTCCCAGCTTCTAAATTATGAATATCAAAACAGTGTCTGCTACAAGGGGAAGGGAAGGAAAACAGCTTTCATTCCTCTCTGCTGTGAGAGAGAAGGTGGACCAGGGAAGGAGAGGAGAAGGAGACCGCACTTCCTTTTCCTCTTGGCCCCTTCCCCATATATTCTTTATGTCTTTTTACTGTGTCTGTTTAAGCCCGTGGTTCCCAGCATGTGCCCCGCAGGAGCGGGGAATTAGATTTTCAAGGGGGGCAATTGGAGAATGAGTTACTAACAGTTAATGGCCTTTTAGGCTTCCTCCAGATGAATAGGAGTTTACTTTTTGAATAATAAGGATTATATGTCACGGGGGGGGGTTGCATCAGGATTTTGGAGATGCTTAGGTGGGGTATGGCTAAAAAAAGGTTGGGAACCACTGATTTAAGCTCTTAATATTTCCCTGAGCTTCTGTATCTTATGAGGAATAGGTAGTTCCTTGAAGGATTTCAGATTGCACCTTTAGGTAAAGGTAAAGGGACCCCTGACCATTGGGTCCAGTCACAGACGACTCTGGGGTTGCGGCGCTCATCTCGCTTTACAGGCCGAGGGAGCTGGCGTACCCATGAAAGAGGAGTGGCAGTTGAAATGGATGGACTATGCAGAATTAACAAGTTTCAACCAGTAAACCCAGAGAACAAAATGGAACAGTTTTCAAGGAGGTATGGAAAATGTTTGTAGGTTATTATTTCTAAAAATTACTTGTGAATAGGTTAGCACGCTAGCGTGTTTGGAATAAATTCAGCAGTAAAAGTTGCTTTGAGAATAAAGTTGAGAAAAGAAGGGCACAGATTAGTTACAATATTCAGCGGCAAAAGATACTTTTTTACATGTTGTAAGCCTCCCAAAGTAGCAGGGAAAACCCAGCCAGATGGGTGGGGTATAAATAATACAATTGTTTTTGTTGTTGAATTATTGCAAACATTTCTGAGGAGGCGGGGGGTGCTGTGGTCTAAACCACTGAGCCTCTTGGGCTTGCTGATTGGAAGGTCAGCGGTTCGAATCCCCGTGATGGAGTGAACTCCCGTTGCTCTGTCCCAGCTCCTGCCAACCTAGCAGTTCAAAAGCATGCCAGTGCAAGTAGATAAATAGGTGAGAAGGTAAAGGGTGTTTCCGTGCACCCTGGTTTCCGTCACAGTGTCCCATTGCACCAAAAGCGGTTTAGTCCTGCTGGCCACATGACGCGGAAAGCTGTCTGCGGACAAACGCTGGCTCCCTAGGCCTGAAAGCGAGATCAGCGCCGCAACCCCAGAGTCGCCTTGGACTGGACTTAACCGTCCAGGAGTCCTTTAAAAAAACAAAACGTTTCTGGTATGCTGCCTGTAACTCTTGGAGGAGAAAATGTTAACCAATTTCCTCTGAAACCTGTATCCCATATCACCATCAGAAGGGTGCAGAGAGAGAGGGAGGTGTCTGTGTTTTCTGTTTTTGGAAAGAAACAAATGGTTTGCTCCCGTTTTGGCCGTCCTGCTTGCAAGGTGTGAGTGGACTCAGTCTCTTTTCACTTTCTGTTTTCCCTTCGGCCTTCCGGTGCCAATTCCCAGGGCAACCGTGACAGCTGGTCAGTGTCCAAAGTCCTTGCCTGTTGTTTAAACTTGCATCAGGAAATGATTTGTCAGGAGATCAAAGCCCTGGTGGGGCGAATTAACCGTTTTGCCAAACCACAAGTTTGGCCTGGATGTAAATATTGCCTGACATATTTACGAGGCCCGTCAAAGCTCTTGACACATGAACGATCTCTGTCCTCCGCACAAATCTGACGCGTCTAATTTCATATGGCGCCCATAGGGCTAATCAGGTGAAGCGTGCAATGGCAGGAGATGGATGGCTTATTTAAGAAGTAGAAAAATTAGAGCACCGTTCTAGGGGTGTGGACTTTCTTCATATGATTATTTACACTTTTAAGTCCCCTCCTAGTCCTCTGGAAGAAGGTGAACAGAGCAATGCACATGTTGGCAGTCATAATGGTAGATGAGGCAGGGGTTTGTCGAAATAAATGATTTGGAAGCTATCGTAATTTAGACACCCAACAAATCATAGACTCGGAGAGCTGGAAGGGACCCCCTGCGATGTGGGGGCTTTCGCCCAGTGCTGGACTCAAACCCACAACCCTTAGATTAAGAGTCATGCTGTATTTAAAGAGTCATGCTGTATTTAAATTCTGGGCTGCATCAACAGGAGTATAGCATCTAGATCAAGGGAAGTAATAGTACCACTGTATTCCGCTCTGGTCAGACCTCACCTGGAATACTGTGTCCAGTTCTGGGCACCACAGTTCAAGAAGGATACTGACAAGCTGGAACGTGTCCAGAGGAGGGCAACCAAAATGGTCAAAGGCCTGGAAACGATGCCTTATGAGGAACGGCTTAGGGAGCTGGGTATGTTTAGCCTGGAGAAGAGAAGGTTCAGGGGTGATATGATAGCCATGTTCAAATATATCAAAGGATGTCATCTAGAGGAGGGAGAAAGGTTGTTTTCTGCTGCTCCAGAGAAGCGGACACGGAGCAATGGATTCAAACTACAAGAAAGAAGATTCCACCTAAACATTAGGAAGAATTTCTTGACAGTAAGAGCTGTTCGACAGTGGGATTTGCTGCCAAGGAGTGTGGTGGAGTCTCCTTCTTTGGAGGTCTTTAAGCAGAGGCTTGACAGCCATCTGTCAAGAATGCTTTGATGGTGTTCCTGCTTGGCAGGGGGTTGGACTGGATGGCCCTTGGGGTCTCTTCCAACTCTATGATTCCTATGCTTGCCTTCTTCCTGTGTTATAGATGCAAATAATGTTGTTTAAATTTTATTGCATTTGCTTATAGAGAGAAAGGAGGTATTTCCTTATGTATATTATTAGCTAAACCAACTTCCTAAGTCTGTACTGCTGATACCATTTCATATCACTAAAATGCATTGCACCTTTAACTCACTAATAACCCTGTGGGATAAAGGCCTGGTACAAAGCCGTCGAGATGCCGGTACTATTTTTAACACAGTTATTAATGCTTATCGATTACAAGATTATGTAGGACACAAGCTTATGTGATTCCTTTAATGGAATACTGTCTCCATAAATGGGGGTATACTTAGTTAACTTGTCAAATAAATGCAGCTTATGTTACACTACTATTACTTTGCCCAAACTGCTTTGAGGAAACTTAGAATCTTCGAGCTGGAAGAGACCCCATGGGTCATCTAGTCTAACCCCTGCAATGCAGGAATCTCAGCTAACATTTTGCACAAAAAACAAGGTGGGCACATGTAGGCTAAAGCAAACAAACAAACAAACAAAACAAAAACACACCAAAAAAAACTTGCATAAAAAGGCTGATTTGAAAATTCAAATTATGTGAATAGTAGTGTATTCAGCATCAAATGCTAACAAGCAAAAACAGATGGAAAAGCTAGCACAGGCATCCCCAAACTCGGCCCTCCAGATGTTTTGGGACTACAATTCCCATCATCCCTGACCACTGGTCCTGTTAGCTAGGGATGAAACTCTGCACCGCGAGTTTGGGGGCGACCGAGCCAGCAAGACGCTGAGGCGGCCAGCCGGCTCTGCCCTCCTGCGTGCCTGGGACTGGGCAACTGGGGGTGCAGATTTTTGCACCCCGACGCCACATATGCTTAAGACAGTCCTGATCATCATCGTCATGCAGGAACAACAAACCACTATCCCTGGCTTAGCATTATGTACAAACACGTTTGTTCCATACGAACCATGACTATCTTGATTATCATAAGACTGTAATATGTATATACACTGATGAAGGATGTATTTGTAAACGGGTGAATTTGGAAGCGGGTGCTTTATGCTAGCACCGGCATCCCCAAACTTGGCCCTCCAGCTGTTTTGGGACTACAACTCCCATCACCCCTAGTTAACAGGACCAGTGGTCAGGGATGATGGGAATTGTAGTCCCATAACAGCTTGGAGGGCAAAGTTTGGCCACCACTGTTCTAGACAAATCACCCCATGAAATTTGACCTGCCTAAGAGAGTCCTATATGGGACGCGGGTGGCGCTGTGGTCTAAACCACAGAGCCCAGGGCTTGCCAATCAGAAGGTTGGCGGTTCGAAACCCCATGACGGGGTGAGCTCCCGTTGCTCGGTCCCTGCTCCTGCCCACCTAGCAGTTCGAAAGCACGTCAAACTGCAAGTAGATAAATAGGTACCGCTCCAGCAGGATGGTAAATGGCGTTTCCGTGCGCTGCTCTGGTTCGCCAGAAGTCATGCTGACCACATGACCTGGAAGCTGTCTGCGGACAAAAGCCGGCTCCCTCGGCCTATAGATCAAAATGAGCGCCGCAACCCCAGAGTCGTCCGTGGCTGGATCTAACAGTCAGGGGTACTTTTACCTTTTAAGAGAGTCCCATAAAAGAGAAAAAGTTGTGAAGAATGTTGCACTTGAATCTGGGAGGGTGGTAAATATTTCCTGCAAGATGCCCAGGGTAAATTTCTGGTGGGAACTCTGCAACAGAGCTAGGAGTGGCTTATAAGGCTTGTATGATACATGCCAGCAATTTACTTGAGGGTGTAGGAAGGTTGAACATGCAAGGTGGGAAATGTTTGTGTTCCCCATTAAACTTAATTGCCGTTCTTAACACATTTATGGCGCTGAGAAGTCTTAACCTGAGAACTCGCTTGTGCCATCGTGGTGCCACCTCTTTTGGCTTGTGTCTCCGCCACTTTCTACAAGCGAGTGATGCTATAAAACAAGGACTGAGGGTGTAACTACTCAGACTGGTGCTTCTGCTGCTCCCGTGTATGGCAGATGTTCATATGACATTGCCTAGGCTTGCACTGGAATACAGAATATTTCTACAAGCCCCAAGGCGCCATGCAAGGAAAGCGTTAGGTATTTCTCTGAAGAAGAAGAACAACAGCAAAAGGAAAGGAATTCCATTCAGAAGCTGAGAGCTTAGCATTCTTTGCAAAGGCAGCTACAGGCCACAGAGGATTTCAGCCTTGCAGTTTTCTACATAGTTTTGATCCATTCTTTAAAGGGCAACATTTATACATTTATTTCTCCTTCTGTACCCTATGCTGGCAACTCCGCTTCTGATCAGTGTGATAGTAAATGGATGGTTTTTACTGGAGAATTTGATTTTCTTCTTGCAATTCAGTTACATGTTGCATGCTGTTTCTATTGCAAAAAGATTGTCAAAAACATTTTTTTTCTCATTAATGCCTCCCAAATTGTAAAAAGTGTTGCAAATATTCTCATTACAGATCTACTTTATTTTAGAAGATTTACATATTGCCCTTCGGCAATGCTTCCAGGAAATGGCCTCATGCAACACAATAACCTTAAAAAGTTTGCTGAAGCACAGCAGGTGTGTTAAAATAGATACAGCCTTCCAGATTTTGAAATCTATTTGAGTGTTGCTTACCATTACTTCTCGGGAAAATGTCAAGTATGAAACATCTTTTGAAAGGAACACTCATTTTCATTTGAATTTTGAATGCGCAGCTTTAAACATCTGAGTAACTTTCTGTTCAGACTTTAATTATACTTTGTCCGTGGATCAAAGGACATAGGAAATGTCAAGTCATTAGAAGTTGACTTTCTACTGTTTCAGTCTATAAAATGCCACCCGTCTTCCCAGAGAGGTCAAGTTCCAGGGAACACAATAAAGCAATGTGTGGTGCGTGTTAGAGACAGAGACTGTATTTTGCAGCACAGGTCAGGCAGTTTTGGAGCTCAATTCCTACAAAGCGTAAGATGGGCGGGGTATAAATAACAAATTACTATTACTATTATTATTATTATTACTACTACTACTACCTTTCAATGTGGCAGGTCCCTCTAAAGCCATGAACCATGTCCAACATGGCAATTACAGTGCAGTGTGGGCGAAGGGCTAATGCTGAATGAGTCTGAAGTTGGCTTCTTGTTTCTTGAGGTCCAGCTCCGAGGGCCTTCTGGCGGTTCCCTCCCAGCGAGAAGCGAAGTTACAGGGAACCAGGCAGAGGGCCTTCTCGGTGGTGGTGCCCTTCCTGTGGAATGCCCTCCCATCAGATGTCAAGGAAATAAACAACTCTCTGACTTTTAGAAGACATCTGAAGGCAGCCCTGTTTAGGGATGCTTTTAATGTTTGATGTATTTATCATATTTTTAATATTTTTTTGGGAGCTGCCCAGAGTGGCTGGGGAAACCCAACCAGATGGGCGGGGTATAAATAATAAATTATTATTATTATTCCCTGTTCCGTTATTCAAAACAGAGGTGCAGGACCAGCTTATGCAAGGAACTGAAGCTGTTCTGTCTCTCTCTTTTTGGGGGGATCTTCCCCTAAACTGCCTAGCCTTGCTGGAGGAGGGAGTGAACTGGCCAAATCCAGACCTTGAACTGAATTTGAGGCCTCACACAGCCCGAATTGCTCCATAAAACATTGAACGCCTAATTAATCATGGTTGACGGTTGGACACTTGAGTCTCGTTCCGTATCTCCTTCTCCTCTTCCCCACCAAAAACATGTTCAGTTAACCCTGATTAAACTTGTGGTTGTCCAACTGTGTCCCCCCCTTTCAACAGCCCCAGATCGTTCCAGGTGGACCCAAACTGGGGCTAACCTCAGACAAAACCCAAATTGGCTTGATTTGGTTTGGGATCAGGGATCTGTCTGAAGTCAGCGCATAATCCTTATTGGTTTTGTACTTCTCAGGGCTACAGCGCTGTCACTAAAATGGAGAGACTCTCCAGCAAGCTCTCCAATGTGCTACACAAGTTTCATGTTATGCAGCCTTTGCCCCTCTTACTTTGCCCCACAGTTTCCCTGAGATGCTATTTTGTGGTGTTTTGCTTGATCGAATAAAGGTATGGCATGCCCTATTGTGCATTTTGAAGTCAAGGCTTGCTTTTCGTGTGTCCGACTGTTTGTGAGATAACAGTTGCTTGACATTACGAGTTTCCGAATAAGCCTGTTTTCTGTAAAGGTGCTTAGTATTTTTAAATGCATAGTTACATATGCATGTAGTATCCACCCCACCCCCCCACCCCTGATCAAAGATCCAATGAAAACTGGTGGAATGAAGACTATTTTGCATTAACGCTAATTAAATGGCCGGTTTTGTGAATGTTCCTCATGCCTTAAAGTGACTTGAGCAATTCTGTTTTTATCTCCGGTGCTAAATGCAACAACGCTCCCAACTTTGCGCGTTGTTTTGAGCTCGTTATTTTGTGTGTCTGTGGTTGGTAGCTAATGTGGGGTTAGGTAAGGCTTTTCTACATGTTTGCCAATGTGGAACTGACTTTAAGCCAGAGGAACATGCATTTGTTTTTTAAGAGAGAATATATTATACATTACTCACCCTGAGCCTTCAGGGATCATCAGACTGGTTAAAAATGAATAAATCTGTGCTGCTGAGTGACTAATGCATGCTTCTATAGCTTTATTACGGGGCGTTTGGTAACAGGGGGGGTGGGGGGGTAAGAAATGCACGTTCAAATGCTCCTCCTGGTTGTGCTTGGTCTTTTTAATGGAAGTTCAGCTTGTTTATAAGCCATGGTTGGCTTTCAGCCAGGGAGCTCTGGGCAGCAAAACAGGCTGGATGATGGTCTAGAGCAGGCACCCCCGAACTTGGCCCTCCAAACGTTTTGGGACTACAACTCCCATCATCCCTAGCTAACAGGACCCAGTTTTCAGGGATGATGGGAATTGTAGTCCCAAAACATCTGGAGGGCCGAGTTTAGGGATGCCTGGCCCTAGAGCATTGTATGATCTCAACTGAGCACATCATTGTGCCTCGCATTGTGGTGGTGTGAGCCCTGAAAAAGACCTTTGGTTCCTCCAGTGGATTCCCAAGTCGCCATCTGCCAGAACTCGTCAGAGTGGGCTGTCTTCTGCTGACCCAGCTGCAGCAGATTCTGAGAAGGACCTGCTGGTGGATGGCCACCAACTTGGATGGCCTTAGGAGAGGAGTAGACAAATTCATGGAGGATGAGGCTATCAACAGCTACTTGCCATGGTGGCCATGTTTCACGGGGGTGGAGCAAACACAACGGCTGGGACAGAGCAGCGTTTGAAATTTGCCAGGTGCATTTTGCACCTGTCTACCGGCCACTAGCGACCAAGTGAAGATGCCCGGGAGCCAGGATGGTGCCTGACATCTCCACCATCTGGAGGTGCCTGCCTGGGGATCCTTGGATTTGAACTGTTTTCACACATTAGCAACACATCCTGTAGAATTCTATCCATTTTATCTTCTCTGCACAATCAGAATGAGGTCTTACTGAAAGATACAACTTTTGAGCTGTCTGGCCCCAAAGTTGCACCTAGGCATTCCATTTTGGCAACCGTAACCGTGGTTTAAGGAGCTCTTTGGCACCAAGGTTATATATTGGAGTTTCTAGCGCCGGGACAGCGTAGAGGGAGACGAATCAAGCTTTTACTCTGAGGAAACTTACGACTTCAAAATACTATGCAGCTCCTCTAGGTTCTAAGGAAACTCGACAGTCTTGAGTGAGATGGAATACTCACGTCATCACACTTAGTCCAACTTGGAAGTGTTCTGAAATTGACTTTGGATATTAAAAGCAGTTGGCAGAGGAAGACTATAATTCATGTTTCCTTGCCTCACACATCCTGTGTACCGTGTGAAAAGCAAATTATCGTCCCCTCTGTTACTAATGCTTCATTTGTCGTTATTAGTTTGTGGTGTCTGACCTGTACTCAATTGACATAATTTACACCATTATTAACAGGCTGATCTTAATTACTGTGCAACTTATTTTAAGCAAGTGGTAAGTTGAGTAGTGGTTTCATTATATGGGATGAGCCAGCTATCTTGTTTCTCCACTCACAAAAAGAGGGTGTTACCAAGGTAATGGTCATCAATGATATATGATCACGTCGACATACTTGTAAAGCCGGCGTTCTTGCTTGGGTGAGCCACAGAATGGCGAGCTACTTCGAATGGGGACCCAACCCAATTTTATTGTTCAAACTAAACAAGTTTCGTCCTCTCCTTATGTATCATATGGCCAATGGATATGGCGTCTTTTTAAGGTGAGTTCCTGGCACTTCCAGTCAAATGAGTTGCATCAGGTGGTGGTTAGGATAAAAGACTGGAAGTGGTTTGTTTTTTGATAGTGCTAATGTGGACTCTCATTTATATTGGAAACGCCTGCCAAGTCTGAGTGTGTGTGTGTTGAAAAAACACGATTTTTCACTGCTTGTTGTTGTTGTTTAGTTGTTTAGTCGTGTCCGCCTCTTCGTGACCCCCTGGACCAGAGCATGCCAGGCACTCCTGTCTTCCACTGCCTCCCGCAGTTTGGTCAGACTCATGTTGGTCGCTTTGAGAACACTATCCAACCATCTCGTCCTCTGTCATCCCCTTCTCCTTGTGCCCTCCATCTTTCCCAGCATCAGGGTCTTTTCCAGGGAGTCTTCTCTTCTCATGAGGTGGCCAAAGTATTGGAGCCTCAGCTTCAGGATCTGTCCTTTCAGTGAGCACTCAGGGCTGATTTCCTTCAGAATGGATAGGTTTGATCATCTTGCAGTCCATGGGACTCTCACTGCTCACTGCTAAGAACAAGAAATTGCAATGAGATGTGTCAACTCGTGTATAAGCCATAGCCCAATTTGGAACCTCTGACTTCTGAGTTGTGTTCCCCCACTCTGTTGTAGTCATTCAGTTGGCCCCCCTTAATTAAACAGTGTGATTTGCATTTTGTGATGTGCTAAATTCTACCCACCCCCTTTTCAGAAGAGGCTGTTTCTTGTGATTTATTCAGTTTGTGTTTAAAGTATAAGGACCATTTCTAAGTCATGTTTGAACAATGAGTTATACAGAGAGAAAACTGCTCTCTGCTGACGTGGGCCCCTATTTTCTCTCTTCTGGGTGTTGGTTGGGTTCAGGGCCCCGAAAGCATTGCTTGAGAATCAGGCCTTGAGCAGTTTAGCCTGTCTGTAGTTGTGCTGTAAGGGAGATCTTGTGCCTCTTACAGCTTTTTCACATCCTCATAGGATGCTATTTTGTATGTATGACAAGCTTTTGATAGAACCCAGCCCAGCATTTTACCATTCCATGGTATTTTCCAAGATACCAGGTGTACAATTCAAAAATTCCTTCTAAAAAGGTGAGGTTATTTAAGAGAGATGCTAAACGTACTAATTAACAGACTGCACATTTACGAAGGAATATTGGTTTCATACCATTGACGCTAAATGTCCTCTAATAATTGTTCCAACTTCAAAAAGTACTGAAGCTTCCTCTTACGAAATCTTGAATTATTTGTCTTTTGTTCCACTGCCTCCTGACTCTGCAGAGGAATTCCTGGCCCCCCACACACTTCAAATATGCCCACATTTCTCTGGGTGTTTACAAAAGGAAGAAAAATCCACACACCATGCATTTAGCTTGCCATCTCTTTAGAGGCTGGATATATTTGAAGCTTTGCAGCATTAAATTAAAACAGGCGCTTTAACAGCAAGATAAGGACAGCAATTGGGAGCATCAGAATGTGGCTTAATTTCAGTGTCCACTGGCTTGTTAAGAATTTTAATCTTGCTGGCATTCCATTATTGCTAGGTCACATCCCTTTGTTACACTTGCTAATGGTAACTATTTATGAAGATTCTGCAGTAGACTATTACCGATTAAGTTAATTGGTTGATCAGACATTCTTAAACCTCCTTTCTTCATAATTTGTATTCTAATGATTTGAATTCGAAACTACCCCCGTTGTTTTGTTTCCTCTCTCCTTTGCTATGAACACAAGACATCCTGCTAAAAGATTCCCCTGGCTGAGTGGGAAAAGGGCTTTGCAGAATACCTTTCCACCAGGAGAACAGGGAATCTTCTAATATTACCCTGGCTGTTCTGACTTTGAACATTTAAATGTCAATGCATTATTGTTAGAGTAAAGGCATTTTGTTGCCCACACAGACCAACACTGAAAATATAGAAGTGAATATTTAGATCATTTTCAGAATTCAACAGTGCTTCAATGGTCCCTGTGGATTACATATTCTCCTGTATTAAAGTAGATAAATGGGAAGCCTGACCATTTAAATCCATGGGTAGGCAAACTAAGGGCCAGGGGCCGGATCCGGCCCAATCGCCTTCTCAATCCAGCCCACGGACGGTCCGGGAATCAGCGTGTTTTTACATGAGTAGAATGTGTCCTTTCATTTAAAATGCATCTCTGGGTTATTTGTGGGGCATAGGAATTCGTTCATATATTTTTTTTCAAAATATAGTCCAGCCCCCCACAAGGTCTGAGGGACAGTGGACCGGCCCCCTGCCGAAAAAGTTTACTGACCCCTTGTTTAAATCCATAACATCCATGAGTATTTGTCCCAGTCTTAGTCAAAGTACTGATTGGAAACATTTTTAATTGTACAGGAATCTGCTAGGTATCTATAACAAATGTTCATATTGGCAACAAAATGGCAAATACGTTTCAACGTAAGGTACTTGCAAACAAGTTGACAAATGCAATTCTGTGTGTGATCCGATGTCAGAGGTGAAAAGAACTGGATTCTGTGGCAATTGTGCTCAATTGACAAGTCCTCAAAAACAGCAACACCAAAGTACAGAATTTCCCCTTAACATTTTAACTAAATCACAAAAGGGATTCTATCTACTTCTGCTTCAATACATTAAGCATGTTTTCAAATTACCTTGAATCATCCGTTTTGAAGATGGTTTTAAAGTTGTTGTTGTTTTCCAAAAATCATGATGTAGTAGCAAATTTGGGAGAGATGCATTCCAGGTCAGTAAAGGAGAAATTGCATTTAAGTTAATTTTATGAGTGTAGATGCATTTTAATGGTTCCTTTAACAAGTTGGGGGGCCGGCTGGCAGGTTTTGGGAGGAGGGCAAGCCCCCATTAAAGGCATGAGCTCAAAGCCTGCCTTTTCCCTACTTATTGCTTGCATGTTAGTTGCTAACAATTATAACACCAGGGAGTTAGTATGACAAATCAGACTATCAATGGAACAACAATGTTTGAAGATGCAGAGCAACAGAAGCACAGAATGTTTTCTGTTCACAAGTGTGTGTAAGACCTCACACGAAAGCTCGATAACAAGTTTTAAGTTTTCTCAATGTTTAAGGAATGAAGAAGTTGGAACTGAACTGAATGGCAACAAATCATATCCTACTAGCTACAATTAAAATTTAATTATAGTAATGTAATATCGCTATAGACATGCCCTCTGGGTAAAGAAGTCATGTAGGGAAAATGGTTTGTTTCATGAATCATTATTCTTCTGAAATACACTTGCTCATTTTACTGATAAGCTGTGGATTCTGGAAGTCCTAACTTAGCCTTCCTGTGGTTTGGCAAAAGAGTCTGGCATATGTGGGATAATATATTTTTTTCTCAATGGAAAAGGAAAATCTGTAGAACACAGTTTAAATAGGGAGGGGCTTTTTAAAAATCATTATTAATTTACTCATTAGGAAACTTAAAAAAATAAAGTTTTGTCAAGGCAATATTTTTATGCCTCCGTCATTTTACTGCATTGGACCTATTTTTGCAGCCATAGCTTAGGAAGATGCAGGGCTTCCAAGTTTATTCTGCTGGAGTAAGCCTCTACTTTGTCGCCTGCATGTAATTTCAGTTGCTAAACACGATTGGTGGGGGAAGGAGGGCAGGCAGAATATCGGATTGTTTTCTTTTTCTCTGTTCAGCGGTAGTGGATGAATGCTCTTTTTAAAGATAAAAATACATACCCAATTAGCTGTGTGTCTCAAGATGCCAATAAAACCAAAAGGGCCTTTAAAATGTTAATTTCAAAGTGCTTTCCCCAGTTAACAGTAGCTGTGTGGGTGGATTGCCCTTGAATTTTGTGGACTTAATTTAGCGCCGCGCAGAACCCAGTGATGGAAAACAGCTATAAATTGTCTGTGCGCAACCATGCATTATTGATAAAGGGTAGAATAAAACTCCACAATTTCTTTATTTCATGTTGTCAGCACAACAGCTGGCTGACTATTCCCCCCTTTTCTTGCTCCTCACGTCTCTCCCCCTCCTCCCCAAGTCAGTAAGCATAAACCAGGGGTCAGCAACCTTTTTCAGCCGTGGGCCAGTCCACCGTCCCTCAGACCATGTGGTGGGCTGGACTATGTTTTGGGAGGGAAAATGAACGAATTCCTGTTCCCCACAAATAACCCAGAGATTCATTTTAAATAAAAGGACACATTCTACTCATGTAAAAACACGCTGATTCCTGGACCATCCGCGGGCTGGATTGAGAAGGCGATTGGGCCGCATCTGGCCCACGGGCCTTAGGTTGCCTACCTCTGGCATAAAGGAACCCGGTTACACATTTTGTTCCTGGTTCGTTTCAAAAATAAAAATAGTAAACGTCACTTTTTTTTTCAAAGAGCAAATCCTTTCCCCACTCCCTGAATGAATACTGGAGCTTTAGGAGTGATTGTGCTATTGCCTGAAGTATTTCTGCAGAGGTCAAAAGAGCCCTAGCTCAGAATCAACCCTAGAAAGATCTCTGAAGTTTCACAGTTCTGCAGAGTGACTTGCGTCAATGGTGGGCAATCCATAGATACCAGGGCTGGGCGATGTGAGGTTTTCAGCATCACGATGTATCACCAGCCAAACATCATGATCTCACAACACCAAAGAAAATCCCCTTTGTTGCAAAACAGAACCACTCTGAACCACAAGCAACACGTCGGCTAATAATATACTGACAATATTTTTATAACACTACACTGTTTCAAAATCCATAAGCAGAAGATACACAATATGTGCATGGAGTCACAAACTAATACACATCAAGCCCTAAATGACCTCAGCCCAATAGACCTGAAGGAGCGTCTCCACCCCCATCGTTCTTCCTGGACCCTGAGGTCCAGCTCCAAGGGCCTTCTGGCGGTTCCCTCCCTGCGAGAAGTGAGGTTACAGGGAACCAGGCAGAGGGCCTTCTCGGTAGTGGCGCCCACCCTGTGGAACACCCTCCCATCAGATGTCAAGGAAATAAACAATTATCTGACTTTTAGAAGATATCTGAAGGCAGCCCTGTTTTGGGAAGTTTTTAATTATTATTATTTATTGCCTGATTTATTATTATTTATTTGCCTGAGCAAAACACCACAATTGGACATTATCTTTGGCCTGGTATTTCAAAGAACTGGATTTCATAAGGGAGCAATTATAACTCTGGTTCCTCTTACCATTCCGATAGCAGCCAATTTATCCGTTAATTTTTAGAATGTTTGTATCAAAAACAGTTTCTTCTTAGCATTTTCAATACTTGGAGGATAAGCTAGCACAAACCTGATACGCATAAATGCGAGGGGTGTGTGTGTCTCCCATCGTGGAATTCTTTCTTCTGCCCTGGCTGAAGGACCTACAAGGAGGAAGCAATTCTTAGCATTTCATATCTTGCTGACTTTTAATATAAGTCACAAAGCAATTAAACTGGCTGTGTAGTTTCTGTCAGGAATAGCCCTTTCCTCAGTTAGCTAATATGATTGACAGAGGCTTGCTGGAGATTTACATTAAGAATAACTCATTCTTCAGACTTTTTTCTTCCATTTTCAACTGGGAGTTGTGAGGGTAAATCAAATATACTGGCTATGTATGATTAAAATGCAGAAGTTATGATTTCTTATTGACTTTGTAAATCTCTTACCAGGTTTACCTTTACCTTATGATATATAACGCTTAAGGTACAGGGGTTAGATAAAGTATTAAATTATTTGAAGTTCACTTCTTTAAACAAAGACTCTGAATTTAGTAGAAACATATAAGGAGAAAGTTAAGAAAAATTGGGACAAATGAAGCTTATTGGCATTCTCTGCTCCTTTCCCTACCTCCTTCCACAAACTCTATGCCTTTTTTTTGGTGCTGGTAACTTTATTTAGAGGGCAAATGCAGAATAAATCTGTCCCTGCTTCTGCACAGGCCAAAATTACCGAGAGACCTGCCTTTGCCCCTAGGAGTTATGAAACTTCAGGAGACCTTTTTAATGTCTGGAAAATAAATCCCATATTCTTTTATCCAGTTCCTGACTGGCCCCAACTTGGTCAGTTCTTAGATAGCTTGTAATTAGGGTTAGATGTTTCCTGAAACAAACATTACAGTGCTACTTAAAAGAGCTGGTTTTTGCACCAGGTAACAGTTTTGTGTGGGTGGTGGAGGAAATGGGATATGTGAAAAGGGCATTGCAAACTAAAACTTTGCTCTGAAAAATAGATTGGGGTGTTGATCTCGATAGCTTTCCTTCTACTTCTTGATGGAGAATGTAGTGGATGAAGGACCACGACTGAACCATTAGACAATTGCATCCTTTTAAAAAAAATAATAGTTTTTATATGTTTGTCTTCATCACAATCACATCATCTCAAATATGAACACAAACCCAATTACCCCCCTCCCCCCTACGACTTCCGTCAACTTCCTCTTCTGGTTTCCTGTATTATAGTTTTGCTGCTTTTGGTTATACCTTAATACCAGGGGTAGGCAACCTAAGGCCCGTGGGCCGGATGTGGCCCAATCACCTTCTCAATCCAGCCCACAGACGGTCCGGGAATCAGTGTGTTTTTTACATGAGTAGAATTTGTGCTTTTATTTAAAATGCATCTCTGGGTTATTTGTGGGGCATAGGAATTCGTTCATTTTTTCCCCCAAAATATAGTCCGGCCCACCACATGGTCTGAGGGATGGTGGACCGGCCCAAGGCTGAAAACGGTTGCTGACCCCTGCTTAATACTGTATATTCTAAATTGAATCCTTTATATTTTCTGTTTTGTAATTGTAAGTGTTCAGTCAAATCCTGCTGGTGAGTTCATTTCTTTACAATATTTCTGTAAATACATCATAAACGGTTCCATTCTTTTTTAAAAGTCTCTCTTGTCCTTGTCTCAGTCTCTCAGTCAATTTGGCCATTTCTGCATAGTCCATAAGTTTGTCTTGCCATTCTTCTTTGGTTGGTATCTTGCCGCTTTTCCACTTTGGGGCCAGCAATATTCTAGCCGCCGTTGTCGCATACATAGAAATTTTCTTCTTCTCTTTTGGCAGGTCTTGACCTATAATGCCTAGTAAGAAAGCTTCTGGGCTTTTAACAAAAGTTATTTTAAACATCTTTTGACAATTCCATCCTTTTAAAGCGTCAAGGAACCAGGAAGTCATAGCACTGCTTGATTCTGTGGCGTTTGTAAAGGCAAAATTTGGAATCCAGTGCTTGACACCAGGGATCAAGTAGAACAATAGTTCTGGGCCAAGGGTCTCCTCTTCCACTACTGTGTTTAGGTACTTTAAAGACAAAGTTACAACAACAAAAATGTGGTTTTTGAAACTTTGTGAAAAATGGGCAATGGTGAGTGGCTAATTGGCATTCTGTGAATGGTGTAAAATCGACATTTGTAGTTCTTACTCATAACAAAAATGCACTATTAAAGTGCCTTCATGCCCATCCCTTCCCGTATAAAGCTGCCTGGTTCTTGATCTACAATCTCCTGCCTTCCTGATCTACAATGTATTCCTAGTGCTAATCAGGGCTGGGCGAAACCCGGTTTTCAACATCACAATATATCACCAGCTAAACATCGCAATATACAATGGAGCTATGGAGAGTCATTGGCTGGCTTCACGGTTTTTCCTGCATTGTGATTTTTGCCGGCGCCCAGGCTCTTGTGATTCTCTGCAGGGGAAAGCTAAGCCAACAAGAGTTAACAGGGGCTGCAGGAATCGAGAGAAGCATGTGTAAAAAAAAATTAATTTCAAAATAGCACAACGGATACAGTCGAAAGGTTCTTTTTTATTGTAAATAAAACCATCTTATCTATTTTTCTTTTTCTTTCTTTTTCTTCTATATTCTTTTGTATAATTATAATTTGTAATGTCTGAAATGTAATGTTTTATATTGTATGTATTTTAAGTTTTCTGTATAATAAAGGTTGATTTTTTTAAAAAAAGCAGCAACATTGGCTGACTTCATGGTTTTCCCCATATTGTGATTTTCGCATAGCGTGTGTACACACACATAATGATTCACGATATCTTGCCAGGTCAGAAATTACGAAACCAATATCACGATATGGACTTCAAACCGGTTTCAGACAATATCTTGATTGATATATATCGCCCAGCCCTAGCGTTGATACTCACTGTTGTCGGTAAGGAACATGAATTCAAGTGTACCTTTGTGGGGCTTACAATTTGTGGGGAAAGTAATGGGATTGCTTCATCCATCATCTTTCTGTTGCAACTTTCCCCCAAATTCTGGGGTACTCCTGGGTTATTCACATCGACTTCTTCGCTCCATAACACTGAACTAAGAATAACTATTTAATAAATCAACTAACCATTGGGTACTTTGCCAATCTTTGTAGCATTTGACTGTGTGTCTGTGGTGACAGAAGATAATGAGATGAATCCCTCAAGGCTGCGTTAGGAATTGAGATATTTGAACAGGGAGAGTCTATGTTAGGATGTGAAATAAGAGGAAGCAAACTTTCAAGCTGCCTGGAGGGCAGCGACTGAGGAGGGAGCACAAGGTGAGCTGAGCTTGTAGGTTTTGAGGGTTTGTCTTTTTGGGGCTGTGTGTGATTAAGTTTGTGTGCTTATTTGTTTCCTTATTTGTTTGTGTGTTTCCCAGGCTTGTGTGTGCGAGAGAGTTTGTTTCTGGCTTGTGTGTGTGTGTTTGTCTGGTGACTAGCTGTGGGCGGAGCTAATCAGTGCCTGGAGGGCAGAGACTGAGGAAGTAGGCAAAAGGTGAGCTGAGCTTGTAGGGCGGAGCTAATCAGTGCCTGGAGGGCAGCGACTGAGGAGGGAGCACAAGGTGAGCTGAGCTTGTAGGTTTTGAGGGTTTGTCTTTTTGGGGCTGTGTGTGATTAAGTTTGTGTGCTTATTTGTTTCCTTATTTGTTTGTGTGTTTCCCAGGCTTGTGTGTGCGAGAGAGTTTGTTTCTGGCTTGTGTGTGTGTGTTTGTCTGGTGACTAGCTGTAGGCGGAGCTAATCAGTGCCTGGAGGGCAGAGACTGAGGAAGTAGGCAAAAGGTGAGCTGAGCTTGTAGGGCGGAGCTAATCAGTGCCTGGAGGGCAGCGACTGAGGAGGGAGCACAAGGTGAGCTGAGCTTGTAGGTTTTGAGGGTTTGTCTTTTTGGGGCTGTGTGTGATTAAGTTTGTGTGCTTATTTGTTTCCTTATTTGTTTGTGTGTTTCCCAGGCTTGTGTGTGCGAGAGAGTTTGTTTCTGGCTTGTGTGTGTGTGTTTGTCTGGTGACTAGCTGTGGGCGGAGCTAATCAGTGCCTGGAGGGCAGAGACTGAGGAAGTAGGCAAAAGGTGAGCTGAGCTTGTAGGGCGGAGCTAATCAGTGCCTGGAGGGCAGCGACTGAGGAGGGAGCACAAGGTGAGCTGAGCTTGTAGGTTTTGAGGGTTTGTCTTTTTGGGGCTGTGTGTGATTAAGTTTGTGTGCTTATTTGTTTCCTTATTTGTTTGTGTGTTTCCCAGGCTTGTGTGTGCGAGAGAGTTTGTTTCTGGCTTGTGTGTGTGTGTTTGTCTGGTGACTAGCTGTAGGCGGAGCTAATCAGTGCCTGGAGGGCAGAGACTGAGGAAGTAGGCAAAAGGTGAGCTGAGCTTGTAGGGCGGAGCTAATCAGTGCCTGGAGGGCAGCGACTGAGGAGGGAGCACAAGGTGAGCTGAGCTTGTAGGTTTTGAGGGTTTGTCTTTTTGGGGCTGTGTGTGATTAAGTTTGTGTGCTTATTTGTTTCCTTATTTGTTTGTGTGTTTCCCAGGCTTGTGTGTGCGAGAGAGTTTGTTTCTGGCTTGTGTGTGTGTGTTTGTCTGGTGACTAGCTGTGGGCGGAGCTAATCAGTGCCTGGAGGGCAGAGACTGAGGAAGTAGGCAAAAGGTGAGCTGAGCTTGTAGGGCGGAGCTAATCAGTGCCTGGAGGGCAGCGACTGAGGAGGGAGCACAAGGTGAGCTGAGCTTGTAGGTTTTGAGGGTTTGTCTTTTTGGGGCTGTGTGTGATTAAG
This sequence comes from Darevskia mixta, assembly GCA_034641385.1. Taxonomy (NCBI): domain Eukaryota; kingdom Metazoa; phylum Chordata; class Lepidosauria; order Squamata; family Lacertidae; genus Darevskia; species Darevskia mixta. The sequence continues at coordinate 24,486,669 of JAWWNH010000017.1, forward strand.
TTTGTGTGCTTATTTGTTTCCTTATTTGTTTGTGTGTTTCCCAGGCTTGTGTGTGCGAGAGAGTTTGTTTCTGGCTTGTGTGTGTGTGTTTGTCTGGTGACTAGCTGTGGGCGGAGCTAATCAGTGCCTGGAGGGCAGAGACTGAGGAAGTAGGCAAAAGGTGAGCTGAGCTTGTAGGGCGGAGCTAATCAGTGCCTGGAGGGCAGCGACTGAGGAGGGAGCACAAGGTGAGCTGAGCTTGTAGGTTTTGAGGGTTTGTCTTTTTGGGGCTGTGTGTGATTAAGTTTGTGTGCTTATTTGTTTCCTTATTTGTTTGTGTGTTTCCCAGGCTTGTGTGTGCGAGAGAGTTTGTTTCTGGCTTGTGTGTGTGTGTTTGTCTGGTGACTAGCTGTGGGCGGAGCTAATCAGTGCCTGGAGGGCAGAGACTGAGGAAGTAGGCAAAAGGTGAGCTGAGCTTGTAGGGCGGAGCTAATCAGTGCCTGGAGGGCAGCGACTGAGGAGGGAGCACAAGGTGAGCTGAGCTTGTAGGTTTTGAGGGTTTGTCTTTTTGGGGCTGTGTGTGATTAAGTTTGTGTGCTTATTTGTTTCCTTATTTGTTTGTGTGTTTCCCAGGCTTGTGTGTGCGAGAGAGTTTGTTTCTGGCTTGTGTGTGTGTGTTTGTCTGGTGACTAGCTGTGGGCGGAGCTAATCAGTGCCTGGAGGGCAGAGACTGAGGAAGTAGGCAAAAGGTGAGCTGAGCTTGTAGGGCGGAGCTAATCAGTGCCTGGAGGGCAGCGACTGAGGAGGGAGCACAAGGTGAGCTGAGCTTGTAGGTTTTGAGGGTTTGTCTTTTTGGGGCTGTGTGTGATTAAGTTTGTGTGCTTATTTGTTTCCTTATTTGTTTGTGTGTTTCCCAGGCTTGTGTGTGCGAGAGAGTTTGTTTCTGGCTTGTGTGTGTGTGTTTGTCTGGTGACTAGCTGTGGGCGGAGCTAATCAGTGCCTGGAGGGCAGAGACTGAGGAAGTAGGCAAAAGGTGAGCTGAGCTTGTAGGGCGGAGCTAATCAGTGCCTGGAGGGCAGCGACTGAGGAGGGAGCACAAGGTGAGCTGAGCTTGTAGGTTTTGAGGGTTTGTCTTTTTGGGGCTGTGTGTGATTAAGTTTGTGTGCTTATTTGTTTCCTTATTTGTTTGTGTGTTTCCCAGGCTTGTGTGTGCGAGAGAGTTTGTTTCTGGCTTGTGTGTGTGTGTTTGTCTGGTGACTAGCTGTGGGCGGAGCTAATCAGTGCCTGGAGGGCAGAGACTGAGGAAGTAGGCAAAAGGTGAGCTGAGCTTGTAGGGCGGAGCTAATCAGTGCCTGGAGGGCAGCGACTGAGGAGGGAGCACAAGGTGAGCTGAGCTTGTAGGTTTTGAGGGTTTGTCTTTTTGGGGCTGTGTGTGATTAAGTTTGTGTGCTTATTTGTTTCCTTATTTGTTTGTGTGTTTCCCAGGCTTGTGTGTGCGAGAGAGTTTGTTTCTGGCTTGTGTGTGTGTGTTTGTCTGGTGACTAGCTGTGGGCGGAGCTAATCAGTGCCTGGAGGGCAGAGACTGAGGAAGTAGGCAAAAGGTGAGCTGAGCTTGTAGGGCGGAGCTAATCAGTGCCTGGAGGGCAGCGACTGAGGAGGGAGCACAAGGTGAGCTGAGCTTGTAGGTTTTGAGGGTTTGTCTTTTTGGGGCTGTGTGTGATTAAGTTTGTGTGCTTATTTGTTTCCTTATTTGTTTGTGTGTTTCCCAGGCTTGTGTGTGCGAGAGAGTTTGTTTCTGGCTTGTGTGTGTGTGTTTGTCTGGTGACTAGCTGTGGGCGGAGCTAATCAGTGCCTGGAGGGCAGAGACTGAGGAAGTAGGCAAAAGGTGAGCTGAGCTTGTAGGGCGGAGCTAATCAGTGCCTGGAGGGCAGCGACTGAGGAGGGAGCACAAGGTGAGCTGAGCTTGTAGGTTTTGAGGGTTTGTCTTTTTGGGGCTGTGTGTGATTAAGTTTGTGTGCTTATTTGTTTCCTTATTTGTTTGTGTGTTTCCCAGGCTTGTGTGTGCGAGAGAGTTTGTTTCTGGCTTGTGTGTGTGTGTTTGTCTGGTGACTAGCTGTGGGCGGAGCTAATCAGTGCCTGGAGGGCAGAGACTGAGGAAGTAGGCAAAAGGTGAGCTGAGCTTGTAGGGCGGAGCTAATCAGTGCCTGGAGGGCAGCGACTGAGGAGGGAGCACAAGGTGAGCTGAGCTTGTAGGTTTTGAGGGTTTGTCTTTTTGGGGCTGTGTGTGATTAAGTTTGTGTGCTTATTTGTTTCCTTATTTGTTTGTGTGTTTCCCAGGCTTGTGTGTGCGAGAGAGTTTGTTTCTGGCTTGTGTGTGTGTGTTTGTCTGGTGACTAGCTGTGGGCGGAGCTAATCAGTGCCTGGAGGGTAGCGGCGCGCGCCTAGCGGCGCGCACAGTTTGACCTATCTTTTAAATTGAGGAGAGCTAGTCTCAAACGTTTACTTGGGGAGACCTAGGCTTCTTTTTTGTGTGTCCTGACTTCAAGCTTCAAGATGGAGGGTGAGGGAACAACTGTAGTCGCCTGCAATTCCTGCGCAATGTTTGCCTTCTTGCCAAAGGATGTAGGCAACTACACCTGCAGCAAGTGCAAGTTGGTTGCCCTACTAGAAGACAAGGTCCGGCAACTTCAGGAGGGGGAAGGAACAACTGTAGTCGCCTGTAATTCCTGCGCAATGTTTGTCTTCTTGCCAAAGGTTGTAGACAGCTACACCTGCAGCTACTGCAAGTTGGTTGCCATACTCGAAGACAAGGTCCAGCAACTTCAGGCCCGTGTATCTACGCTCCAGAAAATTAAAGAGCTGGAGCTTTTCTTGGATGCAGCAGAGCACACTGTCTCCACCAAGCAGGAGACAGGGCACATCCCTGAGGAGGAGATCAGTTCCCCAACTCAGGAGCCAGATGTATGGAGGAACGTGACTCACAGAAGTAGAATGCCCAGGGATCGCTCTGAGTGTTTAGAACTACAAAATCAATTTGAAGTGCTCTCAAATCTGGAAGATGAAGACCAGACTCCATTGGAAGATCTCTCCCTCATCACAGTTGATGAGGTATATGAAGACGAGCAGCATAGTCAGTCCTCCGGGAATGTGCAGGCGACCTTGGAAGGGACAGCACGTGTAAGAATCCCGACCAAGCCTAAGAGGAGACGTGTAGTGGTGATAGGGGATTCCCTACTGAGGGGTACCGAAGCAGTGATCTGTGGGCCTGACAAGATGTCTCGAGAGGTATGCTGTCTCCCCGGGGCCAAGATCCATGATGTTACAGAACGGCTGCAAGGAATAATAAAACCTACGGATAAAAACCCCTTCCTTTTAGTCCATGTGGGAACCAATGACACCGCAAGCCATAGCCTCCAGAAGATCAAAAGTAATTATGAGGCTCTGGGCAGGAAGCTGAAGCAATTAAATGCACAAATTGTCATCTCATCTGTCCTCCCAGTTGAACGCCGTGGCCCAGGAAGAGAGGGGAAAATAGGAGAAGTGAACAACTGGCTTCGCAAATGGTGCCGGCAGGAACGGTTTGGATTCTTAGATCACGGCCTGCAGTTTCTTGAAGATGGACTTCTGGCAAGTGATGGGCTGCACCTCACAAGGGTTGGGAGGAATGTTTTTGCCAACAATCTCAAAAACCTCATCAGGAGGGCTTTAAACTGACTTATGTGGGGGAGGGAGACAGTGGTCCTGAAGGTAGGAGTCTATCAAATGCTGAAGATGATCATCCAAAAGTCAAGGACCAAATGGAGCAAACAGCACACAGACCTAGTGGTGGGAGGAAAAAATCCTTAAGTAGGAGACTAGGGGGAATGATCAATGGTTTTCAATGTCTGTATACAAATGCACAGAGCATGGGAAATAAACAAGATGAACTTGAGCTCTTGATACAGCAAACTAAATACGACATAATAGGCATCACTGAAACCTGGTGGGATGAGTCTCATGATTGGAATGTAGTAATAGAGGGATACAATCTATTTCAGAGAAATAGACCAAACAGGAAAGGAGGAGGAGTGGCATTATATGTCAGGGATGTGTATACCTGTGAAGAGATCCATGATTTAAAACTTCAAAGCCAAATTGAGAGTATCTGGGTCAAAATTAAGGGAGAGAAAAATAACAGTGATCTCATTGTGGGAGTTTACTATAGATCCCCGAGCCAAACTGAGGACATAGATGATGCCTTCCTGGAACAGATGACCAAGCATTCAAAAGGAAATGAGATAGTAGTAATGGGGGATTTCAACTATCCTGATATTTGTTGGATGTCAAACTCAGCCAAGAGCATAAGGTCGAACAGATTCCTCACTGGCCTTGCAGACAACTTCATTGTCCAGAAAGTGGGAGAAGCAACAAGAGGATCAGCCATTTTAGATCTGGTCCTAACCAATAGTGATGACCTGGTTAGTGGGGTAGAAGTGGCAGGATCATTAGGTGGGAGTGATCATGCTCTTCTGGAGTTTATTATACATCAGAAAGGAGCAACCAAGCATACTAAGACTCAAATTCTAGACTTTAAGAAAGCCGACTTCAGAAAACTTAGGGAAATGCTGGATGTGATCCCATGGTCAGTAATACTAAAAGGGATGGGAGTTCATGATGGATGGGAGTTTGTTAAAAGGGAGATATTAAAAGCACAACTTCAAGCAGTACCAATGCGACGAAAACATGGAAGGTGCCTAAAGAAGCCAGGGTGGCTATCTAAAGAACTTTTAACTGAGTTAAGATTTAAAAGGGATATGTACAAGAAATGGAAAAAGGGGGAAACCACCAGAGAGGAATTCAAACAAATAGCCAGCACATGTAGAGACAAAGTCAGAAAAGCTAAAGCACAGAATGAACTCAGGCTTGCTAGAGAGGTTAAAAGCAATAAAAAGAGTTTTTATGGGTATGTCCGTAGCAAAAGGAAGAACAAGGAAACAGTGGGGTCACTTAGAGGAGAAGATGGTGAAATGCGAACAGGGGACGCAGAAAGGGCAGAACTCCTCAATACCTTCTTTGCCTCAGTCTTCTCCAAAAAAGAAAACAATGCCCGACCTGAAGAATATGGAGCAGATGATTCAGCAGGGGAAACACAGCCCAGAATAAGTAAGGAGGTAGTACAAGAACACTTGGCTAGTTTAGATGTATTCAAGTCTCCAGGGCCAGATGAACTACATCCCAGAGTATTAAAAGAACTGGCAGAGGTGATTTCAGAACCACTGGCAGTAATCTTTGAGAATTCCTGGAAAACAGGTGAAGTCCCAGCAGACTGGAGGAGGGCAAATGTTGTCCCTATTTTCAAAAAGGGGAAAAGAGAGGACCCAAACAATTACCGCCCAGTCAGCCTGACATCAATACCAGGAAAGATTCTAGAGCAGATCATTAAGCAAACGGTCTGTGAGCACCTAGAAAGGAACGCTGTGATCACTAAAAGTCAGCATGGGTTTCTGAAAAATAAGTCATGTCAGACTAATCTGATCTCATTTTTTGACAGAATTACAAGCCTGGTAGACGAAGGGAACACTGTGGATGTAGCCTATCTTGATTTCAGCAAGGCCTTTGACAAGGTGCCCCATGATATTCTTGTAAAGAAGCTGGTAAAATGCGGGCTAGACAATGCTACCATTCATTGGATTTGTAACTGGCTGACTGACCGAACCCAAAGGGTGCTCATCAATGGCTCCTCTTCATCCTGGAGAGAAGTGACTAGTGGGGTGCCACAGGGTTCTGTCTTGGGCCCAGTCTTATTCAACATCTTTATCAATGACTTGGATGATGGGCTTGAGGGCATCCTGATCAAGTTTGCAGATGACACCAAATTGGGAGGGGTGGCTAATACCCCAGAGGACAGGATCACACTTCAAAATGACCTTAACAGATTAGAGAACTGGGCCAAGGCAAACAGGATGAATTTTAACAGGGAGAAATGTAAAGTACTACACTTGGGCAAAAAAAATGAAAGGCACAAATACAGGATGGGTGATACCTGGCTTGAGAGCAGTACAAGTGAAAAGGATCTAGGAGTCTTGGTAGACCACAAACTTGACATGAGTCAACAGTGTGATGCAGCAGCTAAAAAAGCCAATGCAATTCTGGGCTGCATCAATAGGAGTATAGCATCTAGATCAAGGGAAGTAATAGTACCACTGTATTCCGCTCTGGTCAGACCCCACCTGGAATACTGTGTCCAGTTCTGGGCACCACAGTTCAAGAAGGATATTGACAAGCTGGAACGTGTCCAGAGGAGGGCAACCAAAATGGTCAAAGGCCTGGAAACGATGCCTTATGAGGAACGGCTTAGGGAGCTGGGTATGTTTAGCCTGGAGAAGAGACGGTTAAGGGGTGATATGATAGCCATGTTCAAATATATAAAAGGATGTCATATAGAGGAGGGAGAAAGGTTGTTTTCTGCTGCTCCAGAGAAGCGGACACGGAGCAATGGATTCAAACTACAAGAAAGAAGATTCCACCTAAACATTAGGAAGAATTTCTTGACAGTAAGAGCTGTTCGACAATGGAATTTGCTGCCAAGGAGTGTGGTGGAGTCTCCTTCTTTGGAGGTCTTTAAGCAGAGGCTTGACAGCCACCTGTCAGGAATGCTTTGATGGTGTTTCCTGCTTGGCAGGGGGTTGGACTGGATGGCCCTTGTGGTCTCTTCCAACTCTATGATTCTGTGATTCTGTGATTCTGTGAAGCTCTGGAATCTAAGTTTCAGTCTCTAGGCTGTTTGTCCTTGTTGAGGTGAATCTGGAAAGCACAGATTCAAATTTGTTTTCTAATAGATAAGATTCTTTCAAAAACGATAATGCTGGTTGATTTTTGCATGGGTTCTCTACCTTTAACATAAAATAACTAAAGGCACTGTGTGTGTGGACTTTTAAACAAAATAATGCCTTTTTCATTGGCTTTTATAATTAAATATATATATATATATTTAAAAATCAGTAGAATGGACAAGGCAACATAAAGTTTGACTTCGTTCTTGGCCTTTAGTCAACTGGCTGTAGGTCTGAGATGATTAAAACGTTCAAGGTGAATGAATTTCTGCAGCATTAGTTTCAGAGTTATGGCACACCTCACTAATGGAAGAAAACAAATAGCTTGCTTCCAGCTTATCTATATTTTTCGCGAATAAGTCCACAAAGAAGTAATTTGTTTGTTTTAGGGTTTTGTTTTGTTTTAAACACACATTGTGGCGAAAGAGTTTTAGGGGAGGAAAGTGAGATGATGGAAGGGGGAAGCAGTTTAGAAGAACAAAGTCTGGGAATACTTAGGTTATCTTGGATGTGTCACAGGATCCTCTCTGTTGTCCTTGGCAAAACCTTCGCTGGTTTTATCTTCAATGGAATCGTTTTTAATGAACCACCTGAAAGACATGGCAATTTTCATAGCACTGTAAGTAGCGATAGGCATCAAAATTGTTGCAGCAACGAAGAATACGGTTGACACATTCTAAGTATCTTCCTTATATTGTTATTCTCTCTTCCCACCTCGTCCGTACTGTATATTTTTTGGTTTAGAAAAGTGTGGATATGATGAAAGTTTACAAAGTGTGTAGATATCGGAAATAGCCTCCCTTCCTCACCCAGTGAAATGGATTGGGCTAATTGATTAGGACTAATGTTGGACAAGTTCACCTCATCGGAAATTCAAATTCATTTATTAAGTGAGGAATCCCATGTTACAAATTCAAATGACAGTTCTGTATCAGGTTCTCATAATATATACATTTTTGCTTCTTTTTGGAATAACTTTTTATTGGGTTTTATAAACGAGGAACAGCAAACGATACAAATAAACAGACTGAGTCTTCCCATATCATTTGTAAGTCGCAGAACTAGCACAATGAATTTGTGGTGATATCTACAACCTACGGTGCGTTATCAGTGGTCGGCTGTATGAGTGATGGGTTTCTGAGTTGGCTTAAACAAAACAAAGGGGAGACAGGATAGAACCGATAACATTCAACATCACATGGCTAAATATCTAATCAGGAGACTTGCAATTGTTCTCAGATTAAGATTGCCCATGGGATCCCTCCCAACTCTACAATTCTGTGGTTCTATGAGTAATTGTCATTTTCTCTCTCTTACGTTATCCATTGTTGGCATCTCTCTGTCTCCGGCCGATGGAAGAAGGCGCCTTCTGGGATAAAGCCAAACCATGGTAGAGTCACAACACCTGATATGGAGAGAGACCAAGATGGGAGGAGAGACAAGTTTTATTGCAGGTGGGGAAGACCAGGGTGGACTTGATTTAAATCACTAGTCAGTAAGGCTTGAGAGAAACAGGATATCAAATCTACATGGGGAGGAGATGCTGGAAGGAATTGTAGAATGTGTTTGCTTGAAAGATTCACTGTTTCCTCCCTTTCCTCTCTCCCTCTGGAATCACTAGCTTTATGGTCACTCAATTCTAAGATGTCCAGGACTACCTTACACGTTGTTGTTGAATAAATATTCTATGTTTGTTATGGGGGCATGCTGTGCAGGAGCCATGATTTATCATGACTTCCCCCCCCCCCAAGCCTTTTCTGATACAGAATGTGTCAAGTGCCCCTTATTGCAAACTATGTTGTTCAAAATAACTACAAAACAATAGATCCAGTTGGCGTTGCAAAAGTTTGGTATATTCTAAAGAGCAGCTGTATACACCACACACTGCAAAACAGTGCTTGGTGCTAACGATAAAGGAAGCCAGAAAAAGTGGAACTGGCCGGACTGGTTAAGCTTTCTTCAGAAATTATCTCCTGTCTTTGGATTAATTTTAGGATATCATCTGCCATACTCTATGCAGCAAATGGCCATACTCTATGCGCCTCCCCGTGGGGGAGGCACGTTCGCAACCTGCGCCGGTGCACACGCTTGACGCAATTCAGTGCTTCTGAAAATGCGCAAAGCGCCGGAACCCGGAAGTAACCCATTCCGTTACTTCCAGGTTCGAAATCGCGCAACCTGAAGCGGCTGTAACCCGAGGTATGACTGTATTGATATTCATTTGTTTGTATAAGTTTTTGTAAGTAACAATCTTTTAGTTGTATTTCTGTTTTTTCTCTTTGTTTTTTGTAAGTTTTAGTGTTGATTATGTATTATTATTATTATGTTTATTGTGTGTATGTGTGTCGTAAAATAAATAAATTCAAATAAATATATAAAACAAATAAATTCAAATAAATAAATATATAATTAAACATATAATTAAAAAAAAGGAATAGGAGGTGCTCAGCCCTGCTGTAAGTGGAAGAGTCAGGGCAAAAAGTAGCCAAGTGTGTCTGCCTGGATCTTGGCTTGTGGCTTCCTTCAAAGTTCTGCTGAGCGTCTGGCATGCGCTGACTTTTCTCAGAATGCCTACAAGCGATCTAACTGGAACTACCTTCCATCAATCAAGGCAGAGATGGATTTGAAAAATGCAAAAGTGAAGCCTTGTTTGTTCATTCACGTTGTGCCTTCAATAGAAAAGAGAAGCATCGTTTTTAATAACGTGCGGTGATTCTTCAGAGATGGAATTCCACACTACGAGGCAGGTGTGATCGGGGTCTAATTCAGACATGTTTGTTTTGCCTGGAGGCACGGTGTGTGCTTGTGTGTGTGTGTGTGTGTTTTGGAGAAAGAGATGCAAGAACATCACCAGGGTATTGTATATCAAAGGGAGATGGGAGTGGGGGGAGGGAATTTGCGTAAACTTAATCAGCCTTCTTAACACGGAAATATAATTTATCCAGAAGAACTATGGCAAAACTTAACTGGCAGCTGAAAAGGTGGAAAAAACCTGGAAGCAGAATGCTATGATATTGTGCTATGATAGCCAAAATCTCAGAGACGAAAAGTGGGAACTGTTATACTTGCTGCTCTCAGTGAGGCAGAGAATCAGGCATCTTATGGTAATGCTTTTTAAATTTTAAGCTCATGTTTTTATTTAGGATGTTACAACTTTTGAAAATTACCACCCAGTATCATTTTTCAGCACCATACAGTGCCTTGGGCAAAGTACTTGAAATTAATACCCATTTGCAAAACTGTGATAAGCCCATGGTTTATACATGGGGAGGGGGCTTGGGTTTAGGTGCACTTGAATTTTGCAAGTTTTAACAGCTTTTTAACTGCTGGCTGGTGGGGAAGAAGAGAATGCTATTTCTGTGAAAAGACTTGGCAAGATTCCTTGCGCTAGACTTAGCTTAACAAACAGGATATTTCGTTACGAGGAAACATACTGGCACGAGTCACCTGTGGTCTGAAATAATGTAAACTTGGAAACACTTTATCATGTGAATGAAAGATATAAGGAATTAGTTAAATTAATGCAATGTTTTGGTAGATTCTCATATATATATATATATATATATATATATATATATATATATATATATGTATGTATATATATGTGTATATATATTCTCGAAGATACTAACATGAGTTTGGACAAACTGCGAGAGGCAGTGAAGGATAGGCGTGCTTGGCGTGCTCTGGTCCATGGGGTCACGAAATATATATATTTATTTATTTTCCATTTGATATTATACATTCACATCATCATTATTCACTTTACCGCCCTGACTCTTCCCTCCTGCCTCATGGCTTTCAAAATTGACCTTTATATCATTGCAATTTATACATTTTCCAATTCTAATTACGCTCATCACAGAAAGGCTCAAAATGTAAATAAATATAGAAAGATAGAAAATTTCTCATTCCAAGTCTTCAGACAGCCCTGCCAGTGCTGTTAATCACTTACAATGATCTTTCAGATATCGTATCAATTAACTCCAGTCCTTTTGGAATACTTGATCTTGCTGGTTTGGGATTTTTCCCGTCAGCTTCGCCAGTTTGGCATAGTCCATCCCCTTCATCTGCCACTCTTTTGTTGGTACTTCTTGTTGTATCCATTTTTGGGCTAAAAGAATTCTTCCTGCAATGTTTGGGTAGATTCTCTTTGCCATTTGTGGAAGCACAATTGAGCTACCACTGCTACCCTAGAATTTTGTGTCTGAAAGCTAGTTTCTAGCTGACCTTCCACTTTTTACATAACTTGTCTTGGCCTTTTCTTTTTCCCTTATGTACCAACATTGACAGGGACGCGGGTGGCGCTGTGGTCTAAACCACAGAGCCTAGGGCTTGCTGATCAGAAGATCGGTGGTTCGAATCCCCGCAACAGGGTGAGCTTCCGTTGCTCGGTCCCTGCTCCTGCCAACCTAGCAGTTCGAAAGCACATCAAAGTGCAAGTAGATAAATAGGTACCGCTCCGGCGGGAAAGTAAATAGCATTTCCATGCGCTGCTCTGGTTCGCCAGAAGCTGCTTAGTCATGCTGGCCACATGAGCCAGAAGCTGTATGCCGGCTCCCTCGGCCATTAAAGCAAGATGAGTGCCGCAACCCCAGAGTCGTCTGTGACTGGACCTAATGGTCAGGGGTCCCTTTACCGTTACCTTTTACCAACATCAGCACGATGGCTTTGCGAAAGAGAAGAGGCCAGCACTCCTGTCCCTGGAATAGCTGTGTGCAAGAGGGGATTTCAGCAAATTCAGAAGCGACATCTATATAAATTCCTCTTCTATACAACTATTCAGGTGCAGGAATCCTAGCCCCCTTCCCCCCTTTTCCCTAGTGATGCAGCTGTGATTATTTGGGTCCAGGTTCCTGGCCTCTGCCCTGTCCTAATCCAAATATGACAAAGTGTTTTCGTGAGAATATTATTAAGTTAGCCTCAACTTTTAAAGTATTGGAAGTTTTGAGGCATACTCTCTGTGCCAGTGGGCAGGCAAGTAAAACATGTGTTTTTTCCCCTTTGTTTGTTCCACACGCACAGGTATTTGGCTCATTACATATACTCTGCTACACCCAATGCGGCTAATTGGTGAATTTTCCCTTAAGCTGTTCCATGCACACCTCAATTTTCTTGTCATAATTTATCTAACATCCTCCTCGCTTGTTGGGTGGAGTGTCACCTGTCCATAAAAATTCCAAACACGTATGAAATTGAGATGTTTACTGCATAAGTCAAGTCTTTTAAAACTAGGTGGAGTCTTCTGGAATTCTGACAGCTCTTCTTAGACTAAGGCTACTATCCCAAATTTTAAAATAAGCTCCTTGAAAACACGGAGAGCTCCCAAGCTAATCTGTCTTGTGAGATAGCATCAAGGCTAGCTTGGGAGGCGTTTGGATGCAAACTGAATAGTGGATTTGGTTTTGGTGACTCGTTCTATAGGATTGCTCGCAACAGGCACTAAAAGGGAACCTTTAAGTCTCTCTCATTCTGTTTAGTACTATGAAGTATGTGCAGGAATATTTCTATGTAAATCCAGCAGTAAGTTGAAGGTAAAGGACCCCTGGATGCTTAAGTCCAGTCAAAGGCGACTATGGGATTGTGGCGCTCATCTCGCTTTCAGGCCGAGGGAGCCAGCATTTGTCCACAGACAGCTTTCTGGGTCATGTGGCCAGCTTCTGGTGCAATGGGACACCGTGATGGAAACCAGAGTGCATGGAAACGCTGTTTACCTTCCTGCCAGAGTGGTACCTATTTATCTACTTGCACTTTGGTGTGCTTTCAAACTGCTAGGTTGGCAGGAGCTGGAACAGAGCAATGGCAGCTCACTCCGTTGCGGGGATTCGAACTGCTGGCCTTCTGATTGGCAGGCCCAAGAGGCTCAGTGGTTTAGACCACAGCGCCACCCACATTAAAAGTTACACTGAGAGTGAAATGAGCAAAAGAACGTATGGTTTGATTATAGTATGCAGCAGCAATTGGTATCTGAAGGAAACCATGGGAAGATGCAGGGGGAGTCAATGTTCAATGTATTGTTATTATCAATGCGTAAATAAATGTATTATTGGGAAACTTAATTTTTTTAAAAAGCAGTTAGCATAGTGTTAACCCTCAAAGCCATGCTATTGGTTCCCACCTCCCTGATGAAACTAGAAAGACACCAGTCTTTTTCACGGTTCCCCCAAATATGTGTTTATCTGTTCTGCCCATCAGCTACATTCCATTGAAGTGTGTGCCTATTCTTTTTTTTGGCATGCAATGTTTTTCTAAGTCATACAAATAAAAGGTTACCGAGTCTTGTCACTGCCTCCTCCCCCCTTAATATGTAAACAGGATATTTGCTTCATTATGCATTAATCTCCAGGTTTTGTTCAGGATTGCTCAAGACACGTTTGTCTCATTTGGGGCATTTTGCCACCCACGAAATTACTCAGGTGCAGAAGCATGTTTCTCCCTAAACTTGAGCATCGTCTTGGGGCTGCACCCCAAACGATTGGGAGGCCTGAATCTCCAGCTCATCATGTTTAATCAGCGCTCAAGGATTTGCTTAAGCAAGTTGTGTAGGGACTATAAGATGGGCACTGCTAGTTCCAAAGCTGTTAGTGCAGGGGTGCCCAAACTTTTTCCAAAGAGTGCAGATTTGATGAAGTGAACATGCGTGAGTTGTTGAGCTTTTTTAAAGGATTTTAGCCCAGGACATACACTGCCCCGGGTGCCAGATTAATTCAACCAGCAGGCCGGATTAGGACATGCCTGTGTTAGTCTGTTAGTCAAATCAAGATCCATAGGGTTTTGAGTGCACACCACTGTCTGCCTGTAGAATTGCTAGCAGAGATTGTATGGCACATTTCATACAAATTCAAACAATAAGAGCGCCCACAAGAGGGCACAGCTGAGACAACGTCATTCAAGCTGGCAGCGTCGTTTATTTGCATACCTGTGGAACATGACATTTGGGCTGTGAACAGTTCACAGTGCACTCTTGTATGTGTCTACTCAGAAGTAAGCCCTATTGTATGGGGCTTATATAAAAATGCAAGTAGTGCAGCATTTTAACCTGTCCTCCTTGAAAACTTTTAAAAATTAAACTGGAATTTAAATGTAACTGGGATCAGATCAGATCAGAAGAATCTTTATTTGCATCAGCCACTAGCCATAACAATAAAACAAAATAAAATGTACTGAAGATAGAGGTAAAAAACTTAACTATACAAAATACATTTTGGAGGTTTACGTCAATAATCAAATAATAGATCTTATTCTAATTACCCCCACTAAAAACCTTTACAAACCTTGCAAGGGACCTTGAAAATTGGAATATTAAACCCGAGTGCAAGTGAGATAACACACCAATCCATTGTTAGCAAAGCTTAGCCTGGTACTGTATGATATCTAAATTTGACAAGCCAGTAGATGAAATAATGGTTTGAAACAGGTTTGCAAACCATGGTTTGCAGTAATTGTGGCTTGTGTTGACAAACCATTGTATCTACCCTTGCTCCATCTCCCTAGGACATTGTATCAAGAGACAGAATCGGTGAGCAGACAGAACGTGAAAGCAGGCGCATTGCTCCCAAGCCATGGTTTGCTTGCACATCTGGGAGCTTGGAACCATGGTTTGGGTCCTAAACTTCAGCTAGCACAAATCCTTGTTTGTTGTGAATGCCTGAAGTGAGCCACAAAGTTTACCAATATTTGTTCTGCTACAAAGCTCTCTGTCCTTTCCTCATACACCGAACTTGTATAACTGTCTGCACATGTTACAGGTAGGTAGCCATGTTGGTCTGTCATAGTCAAAACAAAATAAAAAATAAAAAAATTCCTTCCAGTAGCACCTTAGAGACCAACTAAGTTTGTTCTTGGTATGAGCTTTCGTGTGCATGCTTTCGTGGTATCTGAAGAAGTGTGCATGCACACGAAAGCTCATACCAAGAACAAACTTAGTTGGTCTCTAAGGTGCTACTGGAAGGAATTTTTTTATTTTTTATTTTGTTTTGTCTGCACATGCTTATGTTTGCTTTATCTCTGCAGCAATCCCTGCCAGGGGTACTCTGCCTTCAGAATAATCACGATTACTGATGTAATACATAATAATAGTTTGAACTTTGCATTTGCAGCCCTTCAAGGGTGAGGCTCCTTGTTTTTCCTGTATGTTTTGAAGAGTTGCGTTTTGTTCCCAGGCACACCTTTCTCTCCATTCTAATTAGAGCATATAAAAAAAGGGCTTTTGTAGTTTTTAAGATGAAAAAGGTTGCTCCCGGGATTCCCCACCCCTCAGTTCCCCCAAATAGTTATGTAAATACTAATGCAAATTTTGTATTTCAAAGTATAGGCTGGGGAAGGGGCAGAATTCCATGGTAAGAGCTTGTAAATGGGAACGTCATCTTATTTTTCTAAAAAATGTTGTGGGTTTTGCAGTGCACCTTTTAGAAGAACAATTTTATTCACTAGATGGCAGTGTGGATATTTAAAGATGATCTTAAAATAAGAATAAAAGCTGACTGCTGTTCCAAAGAATACTAAGCAAATAAGGTTCCTAAACTCTCTTCTGAATTAGAACTGGGCCGGGTGGGTGGGGGAATATTCGCCTTGGAGTTGCACCCCCTACACACACACACACACAAAAGTGTGCATTTGCATGTGCATCTCCTGTGGCAAAGAGCAAATGAGGTATGAGGAAGTGGTTATTCTAAATAAAAAAATTCCTTCCAGTAGCACCTTAGAGACCAACTAAGTTTGTTCTTGGTATGAGCTTTCGTGTGCATGCACACTTCTTCAGATACACTGAAACAGAAGTCACCAGACCCTGATATATAGTGAGAGGGTGGGGAGGGGTATTACTCAGAGGGGTGGTGGGAATGGGTGAAAGGTTGATAGCTGTGGTAAACCTGTTGACGACTGTTAACGGCTGCAATTAGTCTTACAGGAAAAAGCAAGGGGTGAGAAGGTTAAAAATAGCTTTGTCATGTATAATGAGATAAGAATCCAATGTCTTTGTTCAGACCAGGTCTCTCCATGGTTTTAAGCTTGGTAATGAGTTGCAATTCAGCAACTTCTCTTTCCAGTCTATTTCTGAAATTCCTTTGCGTGGTTATTCTGTCAGATTAGGACCTGAGAGACCAGGTTTCAAATCCACACTCAGCCATGAAGCTTAGTGGGTGGCCTTGGGCCAGTCTGTGTTTTGCAACCTAATCTACCTTGTTGTGAGGATAAAATGAAGAGGGGGAGAGAACCACATATTCTGCCTTGAGCTCATTTGAGAAAAGTTAGAATGTAGATGTAGTAAATAATGGTGGTGGTAGATGTAGATGTAGTAAATGGTGGTGGTGGTGGAGGACAATTGCTGTTATACAGGGGAGACACCCCCCCCCCCAACAATAAGTATGCAACAATAAGAATGCAGCTTGCAAGCACTTTCTCCCTTTTGGAAAACTAGTAGTTTGTCTGTACCTAATAATATAGACGCGGGTGGCGCTGTGGGTCACAGAGCCTCTCGGGCTTGCCGATCAGAAGGTCAACGGTTTGAATCTTTAGGAAGGTGACTTTAGGAAGGCTGGTGTGAGAAGTAAAATCACAAGCGGTGTAGCCTTGTTCTCGTCTCTTCTTCAGCAGAGCCAGGAAGGAAGACCCTGTTCACCTTTCTAAAAATGTTTCCCAACTTGCTTCCAAGAATCACAATGGCTAAGAAACGAATGCATGCGCTCACTGATGCTCTTGACACTCCGTCCTACAGGTGCAACCTGAACGCCTGGTGCATGTCGCCGCTTGCAGACCAGAAACCTGCTATTTCAAAACAGCTTGTCATTCAACAGCAATAGAACCCTGGTTATGCCTATCCAAATTGGAAAAGTTACAAACTTAGATAAGACATATAGAAATTTGCACTTAATTAGTTGTTACAGAGCTTTGGGGAGGAGGGAATCTTACTAGAGACTAACACTTGCTTAACACTGAGGACTTGGAGCAGGCATAGGCAAACTCGGCCCTCCAGTTGTGTTGGGACTACAATTCCCATAATCCCTAGCTAACAGGACCAGTGGACAGGGGTGATGGGAGTTGTAGTCCCAAACATCTGGAGGTCCGGAGTTTGCCTATGCCTGACCTACATGTATAAAGCAGCAATAATTACTAAATAATTTGAACTCGGTTGCTTGCAGATAAGTTTTATTTTGTCCCGTTTGCACCCGCGGCACTAATCAGAGCGCCACATTACTGCGCTTGAACATGGCATGGCCCATGAGTTTGTGGCATGTTTTATAGGTGCTGGAGTATCATATTAAGGTATTTTAAATCATTCTAATGGTAGCTTTTGGTTTTGTTAGTGTTCGTGTGTGGGGTTTTCCTTTGTAAGTTGCTTTGAGATGCCTTTGCCAAGAAAAAGTGACCAGTAAATTTAATAAATAAGAATAACGTCTGGCCATGACTTCAGTCAGGCTTTCACTTCCGCTTTCCTCTCCAACGCAGAACAGTTGTGTTATCTTCCTGGCTCAGGACAAAAGAGGCTGCGGTTGTGCCCTGGATTTCTTGCTTTCACTTTCCTTCTATAATAAAGCCCTGGGACTTGGATGCAATTAATCTGCAGCACAATCCTATACATCTCTACTCAGGGCTTCAGTGGGACTCACTGTGATACAGCATGTACTGCCTGGGACTACGGGACGGCAGCTTTAATGAACTTTTAGAGAGTATACATCTTTCCTTTAGAAAATGACACACATGTATGGACAAATCTTGAGTAGGAAACAAGTTTCAGGGCTCTGACTCACTGTCGCTGCTCATTCCAGTAGAGCAGAGAATTAAAACCACAGGACTGATTCTTAGACAATAAAATGAGAACCAGCTCCTGAAAAATCCGTATCCAGAGGCACCGCTTCTGCGCATGCGCGAGCAGTGAAGCCCAGAAAAATACTTCCGGGTTTGCCGCTTTCACAACCCGAAGTTTACATTACTTGAGAGTAACGTAAACTGAGGGTCTACTATATATGTAAAACTAATACAAATTATTATTTTAAAAAATAAAGGATCCTCTGGGTCCCTTCCAATTCTATGATTCTTCCTATGTGAAGTCCCGTAGATGATTCTCAGGGTGCCAGGAACAAAGTGGCGTAGTGCAATCCCTTCTCTTACCCTTGTGCGGCCAAGGCTATTCCACCTCCACTCTGCTATTTCCTTGATTCCATAATTGAAACGAAAATCACGAAATCGAAAGGCAGGGTTATTATCATAGAATCATAGAATCCTAGAGTTGGAAGAGACCCCAAGGGCCATCCAGTCCAACCCCCTGCCAAGCAGGAAACACCATCAAAGCATTCCTGACAGGTGGCTGTCAAGCCTCTGCTTAAAGACCTCCAAAGAAGGAGACTCCACCACACTCCTTGGCAGCAAAGTCCACTGTCGAACAGCTCTTACTGTCAGGAAGTTCTTCCTAATGTTTAGGTGGAATCTTCTTTCTTGTAGTTTGAATCCATTGCTCCGTGTCCGCTTCTCTGGAGCAGCAGAAAACAACCTTTCTCCCTCCTCTATCATCATGAGACGGTGCGTAGGCCCCATATGGAAAAATATTTCCACTTCCTTTCACTGCAAATTGATTACTGTTTCCCAAAGGGTATGTTGAGGAGACACTATTAACGTGTAACCTTTTATCTGCAAAAGGTAAAAGAGCAGAAACTGTGTTTGGGAGTTATTTATTTAGATAATGGAAAGATGTCGGCCGTGCCCCAGTTCTGAACAGCTGAGCATTGTGCTCAATGCGTACGTGTGTGAAAAAGCAATTTCCTGAGCATTGCTTATCAGCTGGCAGGTGTTGGTGTTTTGATTTTCCCTGTTAAGCCGCAGGAAACCAGGGTGTTCCTACATCCGGAACTTGCCTGGTATTAAATATAGTCTCTGAAAGATATTTCTTTGGTGTTAGAGTATCTGGGCATTTTGAGTTGGCATTTTCCTGCTAAGCTTTGGGAAACGGAGTGGAGTTGCCAAGCTGATACATATTTGTTTGTTTGAAGGAAGTCTGTTACATAGATACCTCTGGTTTTAAGACTAGGAATTAGAATTTCATCCCAGCAGACTATGCAGTTTTTTTTTTTTAAACACAGATTTTCTTTCTTTTTTCTTTTTGTGATACAAGTTTTCATCATATACAAGACGTGTGAAGTGTAGTGGAGGGAAAGTGCAGGATGCAACAGAAGATAAAGGGACACATTTCAACCATGATTCATAGACATATAAAGTTGAAAGGGACCGGGGGGGGCATCTAGTCCAACCCTCTGCCATGTAGGAATCCTGCCCACATCTGTCCCTGCGTGGGCTCAAACCACCAACCTCCTGGTTAGATGCACAGACCCATTGTTCCACCTGACACTTTACATCAGTTGTCCCACCAGAGGAATTACTTTCTATTGAACAATATGTGTTTTATAAGGTGGTTACATGGAGATGTTTGCTTACTTGTGAAAGGCAATAACCCAAATATAGTTGTTTTAGTGACTTGGTGCTGATTTTTCTTTAAAAACAACAACAAAACTTTTCTAACAAAACAGTAATGGACATGGAATTTGCTGTCAAGGAGTGTGGTGGAGTCTCCTTTGGAGGTCTTTAAGCAGAGGCTTGACAGCCACCTGTCAGGAATGCTTTGATGGTGTTCCTGCTTGGCAGGGGGTTGGACTGGATGGCCCTTGTGGGCTCTTCCAACTCTAGATTCTATGATTCTATGTTTACTCTAATGCTGTATTGTTTTAACATTTGATTGGGAGCCGCCCAGAGTGGCTGGGGAAACTCAGCCAGATGGGCGGGGTACAAATTATTATTATTATTATTATTATTATTATTATTATTATTATTATTCCATAAAGTTTATTTATGTATGCATGTGTTTATAATCCACACTTTTGTAAAAACAGCAACACCACAACTAAATAAATTCTTTTTTTTTTAATTAATTTTTATTTTTTTATTTTTTTATTAGCATTTAAAACAAATTACAAATAATAAGAAAGAAGAGAAAACAAATGAAAATACAAATATAATACAATGTCGCCATATTTATGTATACATTGATTTCCTAAAGCTCTCTCAAGCTTCCTGACTTCCCTCCTTTCGCACCCTAGGTTTCATAAGTTGATTCTTTCCTACGCTTTCTATTACATAATTTGGTTTTATATATACTATATGTCTTTACTATAATTCTCATATATAATTCTAACATTTTGAAATATTTTATATAATTTTATTAATTACATTGTAAGTGTTTTTTCATACCCTGTGAATGTATTCCCTTCATTATGATGTTTCTTCAAATATTCAATAAATTTATTCCATTCTTGTTGAAGCTCATGGTCTTTTTGTTCTCTTATTCTATTTGTTAATTTCGCTAATTCCATATATCCTATCATTTTTATTCTCCATTCTTCTAAAGTTGGTACCTCTTTAACTTTCCATTTTTGAGCCCATAATAACCTGGCAGCCGTAGTAGCATATAAAAACATTTTTTGATCAGTTCTTTTAATTTCTCCTCCCACCATTCCTAACAAAAAACTTTCCGGTGTTTTTGGGAAGTTGTATCTTAATATTTTTTTTAATTCATTATATATAGAATCCCAGAATGATTTGGCCTTTTCACATTTCCACCACATGTGGTAGAGGTTTCCCTCTTCCACCATGCATTTCCAACATTTCTTATCTTTTTTCCTGTACATCTTGGCTAATCTGGTGGGTGTTATGTACCACCGGTACATCATCTTCATTATATTTTCTTTGAGCAGTGTGCAAGCTGTGAATTTGATATTTTGATTCCATACCTTGTGCCATTTGTCAAAGTAAATATTATGTCCAATGTCCATGGCCCATTTCGTCATACATTCTTTAATTTCCTCATCCATCGTATACCAATCCAGTAATATATTATACATTTTTGATAATTGTTTTGTTTCACCTTCTACTACTTCTATTTGAAATTTAGATTTCTCTCTTTCAAAACCGTTTTCTCTGTTATCTTTATTAAATAGGCCATGTATTTGATGGTATTGCATCCATCCTGTTAATTTATCACACACCTGCTCATATGACTTCAACTTCCACCCTTTATCCGTTTCTACTATTAGGTCATCATATGTTAGCCATTTTCCTCCAATTTGTAAATTTTTAATGGTCAGTATTTCTGTCGGGGACACCCATCTTGGAGTCTTCCTTTCTATTAACTTTTTATTTCTCAGCCAGACTTCCATTAATGGTTTTCTAAATACATGGGCTAAAAAGTCTTTATGTGTTTTTTCTTGCCACAGATACCCATGCCATCTGTGTCTATTATTAAATCCTTCCAATTCAAGCAGGTCTTCTTCTTTCAATAAAATCCACTCCCTTACCCATGTTAAGCAAGCCGCCTCGTAATAAATTTTTATATCTGGTAGGCCAAACCCACCTCTCTCTTTTTTATCCACCAACAATTTGTGTTTTATTCTTGGCGGCTTAAATAAATTCAAGGCGCTATACAACATATGAGAGTAAAAACAGCAAAGGCATCTGGGCTGATTGTCCTGTTCATGATATTTCAGTTTCCTCGATGCAGCTTATTAAAATCTAAGGCTGTACAAATTGCTTGGTATGCTATAGCAATGCCGTCAAAGTCTATTGCACTCGTCCTGCGGTGTTTCCCTGAGAGAACTGTGCGAGGAACTAATGGAGGAAGCAATTGACATGGGAAGATTTAAACAATATTAATCCGACTGTGGAATGACAACTGAATAGGCAAAGGTTTTGTCATGCCTTCAATTAAGATGCGTTGACAGGAAGCAATTAATCAACAGATTTGGGACTCCTTCTGCCTTGCAGAGCCCAACCCTTCATTGTATTGTAATTCTGCAATGGACTTTAATTGGAGGGTGGCTTTAGTAGAAAACAGTTGAGTGCCCACTTCCAGTTTTCCCAAAAGGCTTCTAGTCACACACCTGAGAAGATTATGAAGTTTTGCTAAGTCTCAAGAGGTCAGAATTGCCTTAAGATTCAAGCTGTTGTTAAGTCAGTGGAAGGAGTTTCATGGAAGCCAATTTGCCCTTCTCCCCCTCCCCACCCACCCAAGTTGCCTTTTACCCCTGAAAACTCCCTCTGAAAGTTTAGGAGCATCTCCTGAGCAACGTGGTATGAGGAGCAAAGGGTCTGCTGGGGGAGAGGAGACCACCAAAAACCCAGCCAGATTTTGAGCAATTTCCCAACTGCTTCAGTAGTCCTGCCATCCTGCAAGGTTTATGTTATCTCCTGACTCTTCAGAGAGTCTTGGAGGTGTCTTGAGCAGAAGGATGGGACGGGGAACTCAGAGGTTATAAAATGACATTGTTTTAGTTATCTGACATTATAGTTCTTGAATGTAGTAGGAACAAAACAGATTGCTGGCAATAAGGACCTAAATTAAAAAAGGTGGTTGATTAACTACTAAAATAAAGCAATTCTATGATTTAAAATACTCCTACAAAACGCACCTAGTGAATTTCAAATGCTGTCCTTTCTCACGTGCTTCCTCCGTGTGAGGTCCGGAGGGTGGCAACACGAGAACGGGGCCTTTTCTGCAGTGGCTCCCCATTTGTGAAATTCTCTCCCCCGTGAGGTTCTCCTGGCACCTTCATTATGTATTCTTACATAATGGGTGGCAGGTGAAAACATTCCTCTTTAACCAGGTCTTTGGCAGATTCAGATCTAAAGCCCTTTAAAAATGTGTTGTGGAGGGGGGGGGCTTATTGGATTGCCTTTGTTCTTTGTTTTTATTGTGTGTTTTGTGCTTTTTATATTGTAGTTTTATGTTGTGAACTGCCCTGAGATCTATGGGTGTAGGGCGGTATAGAAATTTAATAAATAATGATAATAATTAGGTGTGGTGACATCTGAAACTATATCCTCCTTTGGGTGGGAGCTGTTTTCTGTCTTCTAGAAGTGGATTAAAGCTCATCTTTCAGCAAGCTATCTGACCTGTTGCTTCACTTTTGGTCTCCATTTTAGCAATGTAGTTATTCCTATAGAAGAGCCAGACTATACAGGTAATTCCCTTTAAAGCTGACAAAACGGCAGAAATACTTGTTCCTGAATCTCTTTCCTTCTTGACCCCATTTTCTGGAGTGGTCTTTGCATATGAAAGAACTCTCTGTGAGTTGTATGTATCAACAACTTTCAATTTTAAGTTTTAAACCTCTTGTGTAGAAGGTACAGCTACTTGCATAGCACAGCTAAAATGCAAATAAAATAAGAAAAACTAATATGAAAATAAGAAGGCCTATTTTTAAGATGGGGGAAAACCTTTCACATGAAGTAAACATAAATAATTCTCACCAATAATTGTGAGAGGTTGTAAGCGAAGTGACTTTTTAAAAAATTTAAGCCTGAACTTAACATACACGGCACATACTGGCATATGAAAATGTCTGAAAACAGCATGACTAGAACTGGGACTAAGAGAGGCTTGTCCTTTTAATCACAGAATCATAGAACTGAAGAGTTGGAAGGGACCCCCAGGGTCATCTAGTCCAACCCCCTGCAATGCAAGAATCTCAGCTAAAGCATCCATGACAGATGGCCATCCAACCTCTGCATAGAAACCTCCAAAGAAGGAGAGTCCACAGACTCTCGAGGGAGATGGTTCCACTTGCATGTTCTATTCCAATATTTTTATTATTTACAACGGCTTATTGATCTCCAGACCTTTATTGATGACCAGAAAATGATTGCTGAAAATCTGGGAAGTTAGTCAAATTAACCACATGTTGCTTCTAATGTTTTCCGTCAAGTGTGGCTGTGGCAACATCACTTGCTTTGTCCTTGTTAACAACAGTCGCCTTCCAACTTTGTCAGTAAAACCGTTGCTGGGAGTTGTGCAAAACCTAATGTGGTCATAGGGGTGGGATCCAGCTGAGTGGGACTGAACAGTATGGTAAAAGGGAAAGGACCCCTGGACAGTGAAGTCCAGTCAGAGGTGACTATGGGTTTGTAGCACTCATCTCACTTTCAGGCCGAGGGAGCTGGAGTTTGTCCGCAGACAGTT
The DNA here is from genome assembly GCA_034641385.1 of Darevskia mixta. Taxonomy (NCBI): domain Eukaryota; kingdom Metazoa; phylum Chordata; class Lepidosauria; order Squamata; family Lacertidae; genus Darevskia; species Darevskia mixta. Next base: position 24,510,459 of record JAWWNH010000017.1, read on the forward strand.
CTTCTGGGTCATGTGGCCAGCAGGACTAAACCGCTTCTGGCGCAACGGAACACCATGATGGAAACCAGAGCGCACGGAAACGCTGTTGTACCTTCCAGCCGGAGCGGTACCTGTTTATCTACTTGCACTGGTGTGCTTTGGAACTGCCAGGTTGGCAGGAGCTGGGACAGAACAATGGGAGCTCACCGCCGTTGTGCAGATTCGAACCGCCGACCTTTCGATCGCAAGCTGTGGTCTAAACCACTGAGCCACCCGCGTCCCCTGAAAGGGATGGAGATGGGAGGGATGGCACGATGGGCTGACAGAGATTTGTAGGATTCTGTGTTTTATAAGCCACCTCCATCCTATTTAAATACCCCAGCCCCCGGTATATTTCTTCTCTGGTCTTAACTTGTTTCTTATAGCAGGGATGTCCCTCAGGTCGATCGCGATCTACTGGTAGATCCCCGGGAGGTTTTGGTAGATCGCGGTCGATCACTGGGTCCCTTGCCTTAGCTTTGGTTAAATTGAATCCGGCCCCTCCCCCTCGCCCCACCCTCTATTCTCGCATGATCTGCAGAACGGAAGACGGAGTTTGGTCAGCAAGGCTATTGGTTTCCCCAGCGATTTGTTGGTGGCTGTTCCTTTTTCTCCCCAAGAACCCAAAAACCGGGGCTTTCCTCCTCCCTAACAACTTTGACCTGAACCCCCCCCCCCCAAAACGGGGGTAGATCACTGCCAGTTTTTAATTCTGTAAGGCGATCGCAGTCTCTTGGGAGTTGGCCACCCCTGTCTTCTAGGAAGCACAACACCCACTTGACAACGTCTGTTGCTTCTCTTTCATATTCCTCTGCTTGGAGACCCCATGCACCAGGGATAACACAGAACGGAAAGGTTCGGGCTCATTGCGATGAACTTGTTCTTCTGGGATAATGCCAGGAAGATCTGACAACTACAGCTTATATGTATTTGGGGTAGAATTAGAATTGTGCCTTTGAAGTTTTTGTGTTTCTGGAAGACCTGTGTTGCCCTGCATACATTTTGGACTGCAACTCGCCCGCTGTCTTGAACTGCTATGGTTTGTAGGCCAAAACATATGAAAGGAACCAGGTTGTTGGAGGCTGCTATAGGAGATGTGATTTGCTTTTCCCTTAATGTTGTTCCAAAAAGAATTCTGAAAATTTCATATAGAATTTTCCATTACACAGTGAACGGTCTATGCATAGCCCAATTAAAAAAGAAAAGAAAACAAACCCAATCACACAAAAAAATTTTTTACTCAAACTTTAGTTGCAGTGCATAGCATGCAGAATCGGTAAACCTTCAGCCTGTATTTATCATCTCTTGATGGGTCAGGAAGGTCTAAGAAACATCCTGGGAGTGGTGGGGCTTAGATCTGGGACGTACAGTTGGCATACCTCAGGAATGCTTGCCACATTGGAGAGAGAACATCTTGGATTTTGCATGACCTCTTCATGTGGTGGGTGAGCTTATCTATAAATAAATAGACTCAAAGCCTGAACCAAGCCCTTGTACGTTCCCGTCTACAATTTCTCTTCTGCAGTTTGGAAGGCAAGTACTAGGTCCCGCAACTTGCACAATAGCATCGCAAAATCTCCTGCAGTCTTGTTGTTTTAATGCTGTGCTATTTCTACAGTTGCATTCTGCCAGCTGTGCGTATTCAGACACATGTGTTTCCTATTTTGACTGTGGACCTGCACTTTGTTATGCGAGATGCCTCGGTGATTGTTTTAAGATAAAACTAGAGCATATTGGATGAACAAACAGTGCATAAACTTTTAACAGGCTCTGGTCTTTGCAGAGCTGAAAACCCCAACTTGGGCCAGAGCCGGGTGTATGCGTGTGATCACGGTGGTTTAACCAGTCAGTGGAATGAATTCAGTGTTGCGCCAAGTTGATCTTTCCATCAGTGCAAGCTTTTTCTTCGTCAAATAATTTTTTATTAGTTTTCCAATATTGTCCCAATAATAGCCCAATTATAACAATACCAATTAATTCCCTATTAATCAGGGTGGATTTGATTTAAATCAAATTGATTTAAATCACGATTTAAATCACGATTTAAATCACTAGTCAGTAAGACTTGATTTAAATATTTCTTTTACAGAAAGACTCCTTCTTGCTGGTATCATCTTAATATTTACAACCATATGAAGGTTTCATTTTTGGAATAATAAATTTTCAGAGTGGTTTTTACAGTTATATCAAAAATTACTGATTTGGTTATACATAGACAGATAATTATGAAATTATGGTAATAAGTTAACTGTTTATATTTGGACAACTTTTCTGCTGTACTTTATTGGAAGGAGAAAAATAATCATTTCCTTAATAACCATTTTAACAATTTATTTAACTAAAGCAATAACATGATAGCATATGTATCCATGTTTGTTAACTGATGGGGTTAAACATTTTTTAAAAAAAAACTTAGACTGAGTTTTAGCACACATGGAAAACTTAAAACAAATCCTTATTTCCTGATGAATAGCCTTTGGACTACAATGTAACTTAAATAGAAGACTATATTTAGAAAGATTTTTCCTCCAAAAGCATTTTATTTTAAAAAATCCAATTTAAATAAAAAAAATCCGATTTAAATTAAAAAAATCCGATTTAAATTTTTTAAAAATTTTTTAAAAATCATTGATATTTATCCACCCTGCTATTAATACACTTTAGTTAAAGTGGTTCCCGTGGGCCGGATTTGATGCATTCATAATCTTACATTACTGGATTCCTTGAGACAGTCTTTAAACCTCTTTGGTTTACGCTTTCCATTTTTAAGTTCAGAATAGAGTAGTTGTTGCGTGTCGAGGTCCCCAAGCCACCCCTCAAATAACGCACACTTCACACAGGAATTTAAGTTTAAGGTTTTTGGCATATTTTGGGCCACAACTTTATTAAAATGCAAAATGTGAGTGGTTGCTTAGGCATTGGTTCCGACTATCTGTCCCCTCCTGGGGACAGACTGACAACCGCCCGCCTTACGGAAGTCAGTAAAGGGAAAACACTTTGGGGAGAGAATAGGGGTCGGGTGTCCAGCCCTCATCTCTCCCCTAATGTTCCCAGAGGCTCAAGCGTGGCCCTAGCCCCTGACCAGGGGGTACGGACAAAAGCTTGGTGAGCCCCTGAATTCCCTTAATGGAATTCCCCGCACAGCAGCAGCATTGGAGGGGCAGGCACAGCCAATCCTTACCCCTCCACCAACCAATTTAATAACCAATGCCTAACTGCCAACCTTACAAGTTGTGACTAATTGCTACGCAGTAGGCGAAAACCAAATGGCACCAGCCAATCAGCCAAGTGGAAAAATTCCTACTAGGCCCCTGCCCCAAAAGCAGACGACCCCATGACAGGCATAGCAAGGTCAACACGCAAGCCTAAATTATAGGAAGGGAGGGCGAGTGATCCAAATGCACGCAGCGAAGAGAGGCCCCACGCTGCGTGCAGGAGGAATATATAGCCTCTGGGCTGTCCTTCAAACATTGCAACATACAAGTCTCCCCAACAACCCACAGGGCCCAATCACATGCCTTGGCTAGCTATCCGATCCCGCCCAGCAACAGAGGGATGTCTTGCTGGCCCCCACCGCAACACGTGCTCTCCATGAAGGAGAACCCGCTCTTTGGAAGACGATAATCAGGCATCCGCACAACATGACCAGTCCAACGAAGTTGATGTTGAAGAATCATTGCAAACACTAATTGGCAATGTTTCAGCCAGAAATCTTTTACCACCATGGAGCTTTGCCCCCAAAGCCAACAGCAAGAACTTGTCCCACCTGCATTTACGCTTGCATCTACACATCGTAAAGGTAAAGGGACCCCTGACCATTAGGTCCAGTCGTGTCCGACTCTGGGGTTGCGGCGCTCATCTCGCATTATTGGCCAATGGAGCCGGCGTACAGCTTCTGGGTCATGTGGCCAGCATGACTAAGTCGCTTCTGGCGAACCAGAGCAGCGCACAGAAACACAGTTTATCTTCCCGCCAGAGCGGTTCCTATTTATCTACTTGCACTTTGACGTGCTTTCGAACTGCTAGGTGGGCAGGAGCTGGGACCGAGCAACGGGAGCTCACCCCGTCGCGGGGATTCAAACCGCCGACCTTCTGATCAGCAAGCCCTAGGCTCTGTGGTTTAACCCACAGCGCCACCTGGGTCCCCCTACATCATAGCCATGTCTAAATTATAATTTAAGCCCTACGTGTTCCAAGCTAAAGTAAGAAGAGCCCACTTAACTGCTCCTACTGACAAGGAGAATGAGACATGTTTAAATAGCGGTGATCTTTTCCCAATGCCATCTGCTGCTTTAAACTTGGTTTCTCATGAGGTAAATGAATTCTGAGCACCTCATGGAAATAGCTCTCAGTGGTGCCTCCGAATAGGTCAGCTTGCTTTAGCTCTCCTAGGATAACTTTTAGCTATACTTAGGAGAGAGTTAGGGCTCCCTATCTCAACATTTCAGAGTATCGTTTTGGTGTGTTAACCTGCTGTCCTTTCTTTCCTAGCATTTTTTTTAAAAAATATATTGTTAAAAAACAACAAGTTTCAGGGTGATGGCAGCAGGTAAGAAACTTCTGATCATGGCTGAATACTGTTAAAATCTGCATCAACTATATAATGTTTTTTTTAATGCACTCTTTCTATATAGACTTCAGCAAGGACTGGATGGCCCTTATGGTCTCTTCCAACTCTATGATTCTAAGTAAACATTTAAAATTACAAACTACTGTTTAGTACCAAGGAAGAGACTGCTTTAAACTGCACATAGTTTACCTGGAGGTATTAAAAACCTGTTCCCCATTTTATTTCCCTTAAAAAAGGAATAGATTTAAGAGGTACAGAATTAAAAAGGGGTTGCTTATGTTAATTTGAGGTACTAGCATGCTTGACTTGCGTAGGATGTATATGAATAGCCACCCTGTGGATTTTTATATCCTAAAAAGCACTCCAAAGGAATGAATTAGTTCTCAGCAAATAAAAATCTGTCCCTCGTTTATACCTTGGTGTGTTTTTTTTAAAAATTGCTGTACTGAAAATGTTAGTCCTCTGACTTGGTTGGGCTTCCATAGAATGTCTTCATTGTATGGCAATTTATAGGGTCCCCAGATGTCTGTCAGACCCATGCCTTTTGTCATTGGAATTACCGGTAACATTTTGGGTTTTAACACAATTTTGCAAAATGAATTTGCAAAAACTATCCCACGTGCCCTTGCCTAGGTGTGCATTTGTCACCTGAAAGAGGAAAGGCGCCATTTTTACAAAGCTTTCTCTATCTGGAATGCCTGGAGGCTGTTTATAGTCTCCACAGCTGATTAGGCTAGTAGTTATGTAGAGTAGTTATGTGGATGCGGGTGGCGCTGTGGTCTAAACCACTGAGCCTAGGGCTTGCTGATCAGAAGGTCGGCGGTTCGAATCCCCGTGACGGGGTGAGCTCCTGTTGCTCGGTCCCAGCTCCTGCCAACCTAGCAGTTTGAAAGCATGTCAAAGTGCAAGTAGATAAATAGGTACCGCTCCGGCGGAAAGGTAAACGGTGTTTCTGTGCGCTGCTCTGGTTCGCCAGAAGCGGCTTTGTCATGCTGGCCACATGACCCGGAAGCTGTACGCCGGCTCCCTCGGCCAATAATGCGAGATGAGCGCCGCAACCCCAAAGTTGGTCACGACTGGACCTAATGGTCAGGGGCCCCTTTACCTTTATCTATGTAGAGTTAGTTTTAAATACAAAAAAAGTTGAGAGCATCTACAAAATTACTCAGTTGTGGAAACTGAGTTACAGATTGTCAAAAATGAAGTGATAAAATGTTGTGTATGTGCCAAACCTCAAACGTTATGTAAATATTATGTAGGGGACTAGGATAATTTCTTGCCAAATCGAATGCTAGTCAACAGCCTACCTGATCTTGATCCATGGTACCAAGGGGCTGCCCACAGGTCTCTCTCTCTCTCTCCCCCTCCCCCCCCATCTGTTAACCTAAGGTTATTCCCTTCATTGTTCTTGTTCTGATTACCTCTGGCATCCTGTTGGATTTTCATTAAGGCTTCTTCCATTTAGCATCAACCAAGAATACTTGGTGCACATGTTTCACTCAGTAGCCTATGATTAGAGAAAGCCTGGTGTTGAATTCATGTATCCAATGAATTACTGCTTTGGGGGAACTACTCTATTCCAAACTTTAAAATGGGAAGCTTAATGCTGGTGGTCAACAAAAGAGGTTTAAAACTCTCTCAAGGCAAATTTTAAAAAATGTAGTATAAACACTGACAATTGGGAAACACTGGCCTGCGAGTGCTCCAGTTGGGGAACAGCCTTTACCAAAGGTGTCATGGGCTTTGAAGACACTCGAACTCAGGACGCAAGGGAGAAACGTGCTAGGAGGAAGGCATGATTGGCAAATCCACACCATGATCAGCTCACTGTTAAAACCGTGTTTATCTCACTCGGCTACGAGTGATCACCAAAGAAGACTGCTTTGGGGGAGATCAGAGCTCTTCTGGGGTGAAGCTAGTCTTCTCTGCACCACATTAAACTGAACTAAGGTGCTCCTGAAGCCTCAGGGACCAGAGAGCTCAGACTGTTTTTAAAGTCATTTCATCTCTCCAAACAGTCTACAAAAGGATGGAAAAAGGAAGAGATTGTGTGTGTGTTGTGCCCGATACCTTGAGCTTCCAGCCAAGGAATAAGTTTACCAGGGCTGTCATTTTCTTTCTAGACAAGGTGCTTTTGGGTAAGTGGATAGCTGACGGTTAAGGATAATAAGTTTGAAAACAATAAAAGAAGCTGTTGTGATACAAGGTCAATTTTAAGGAATGGAATGTGAACTAGAAGCAACTAGGAAAATAAAGCAGCAACAAGAGGAAACTTGGGACGCATCAAGAAGGGAGTGCGTGAAAGCAATGGTTGGAAAAGGTGTATGAAGTTTGTCTTAATTTGTGGCTGATTTGGTAAAATTTGGAAAATCAATAAAAACAATTTGGCCAACAACAACAAAAGACAAGGTGCTTTAGGAAAGGATGTAGATCAGCTGAGCAGAAAACAGCAAGAAAAGCCTCAAACTGTTTATCATTCATAATAACTCCCTAACACCCATCTCTTATTCTTTGAGACAAGACAGGCGGTTCAAAAAAAATCCATGAAATTTTAGTTCCAATGTTTAGTTCCAATGTTTTTACATAGAAAGCATGAATTTGTTTTGGAGTAAAACCACGCACTTTGAACCCCTTTTCTACTGCATAATTAGCTTCGCAACAAAAAATATTCTGAACTGCACTAAGAACAATGAGCTTTTGTTAAAAGGTTTTTCTAGATATCAAATACTGGAAGTAGCAGTGTATTCAGATTAAGACAGTTTGCTAGTCTTCTGGATTGGGCTTGGCGAGTATTGCATTGCAATTAAACCTGCCCTTTAGAGCTGAACTTTTGTTAGGAATAGGTGTCTGATTATAGCTTGGAATGTACACAAATATACAGGGCGCTCTCTGAATAGTGTGTTAGCTAATATCAGCGCAGAGCTGTAGCCTTAGCTCTTAAATAGTTCTGCCGAATGTAATTTGCTGGAGCTTCCTGTGTGGCTGAAAAGGCAGAACACTTTGTCCCGACTCAGAGATTTATCATTGCTGTCTTCAGAGCCGTAGTGTTGCCTCTGTCTACAAGTAACATTTTTAAAATGATGCACGCTGACAGTGGTGTAAAGAGTAATATTTGCCCAGTCCCAAGTGTCCCAAGTGTTGTGAGCTAGATCGGAGGTCGCATTCAGCCTGCACAATATAACTACATATTATGGATGTGATGGATGACAGGCCACATTTAGCAGAACTCTACGTTTCCCAGTCCTCTAACCTTGAAATGTAGACAATTCCAGCTTGGCACTTGATAAGAGGGTGGCGGCAGTGGAATCATACATAATTGTTATCCGTATCATAACTTGAATAGCACACTTTAATGCAGGTCACTTATTACTGAGCTGCAAGTTGATATTTCCGGCAGAGGGGAGGGAGCGCAACGGCAATTGCTATTTTACTTTATTCTCACGGTGAACAAATACCAAAATCGCAGTGGTCTTCTGGCTCTTCAGTTGCATTTCATGAGCTAAAATGGGGACGATGCTTTAAGAGTTGGTGTTTGGGTTAAAAAAAACACCTTTCATTTCTAAAAGAATATAAACAGTGTTTTTTACCATTTGTTTCTGTGATGCCTTTGCTGCTATTCTGCAAGCATCTTCATGTGCTATAAGTCTGTTCTCATAACTAATGAAAGCTTGTTGAGATACTTCATTTATTGACACAATAAACAAAGAATGCAAATGAATCAAAATGTTTTGAGTATATGGAGTCTATGGAGACCATAGCAATTATTGCTTAAAAATTGCATTCCATAATTACAGTGGTACCTTGGTTCTCAAACGCCTTGGTACGCAAACAACTTGGAACCCAAACACTGCAAACCCAGAAGTAAGTGTTCCGGTTTGCCAACTTTTTTTGGAAGCCGAACATGCTCCGTTTTGAGTGCCACACTTCTGTTTTGAGTGTTATGCTGAGGTCTGTTTTTGCTATTTATTTTGCATTTTTGCGGCTCTTTTTGTTTTGTTTTTGTGACTGTGTGGAACCCAGTTCAGCTGATTAATTGATTGATTGATTGTGTGACTGCAGTACATTGTTTATTGCTTTCAATTTATGGATCAATGGTCTCGTTAGATAGTAAAATTCATGTTAAATTGCTGTTTTAGGGGTTGATTTTAAAAGTTTGGAACGGATTAATCCATTTTGCATGACTTTCTATGGGAAAGCATGCCTTGGTTCCGGACTTCTGGAATGGATTAAGTTTGAGAACCAAGGTACCACTGTACAGTGTAATTATCATCACAAGGCTTTGTAACGTTGCATATTGTTGAAGCTCTGAAAATGTGAGTCTGCCATCTAAACTCTACAAACGTATCCCAGCTCTGTTTCAAATGCGTCTCTCCTAAGCTCCCGAACCCAGAAGGGAACACCTGGGCCACAGGGATGCCGCCATCAGCTGCATGTAATGCTAACTATATTCTTAGGTGATAAAGTCAAGGGATTTGAACTAGACATAGCCCTACACTGAACTCAGTGGATCTACTCTAAACACGATGAAGTCTTGAATTAAGCCATAGTGGTATCTGGATGTGGTTTGGGTAAGCTATTCCTGACGTGGCTGTCCACTTTCCTGCAGGCCATGTCTGAAGGCGTCCCTTTCATGCCCTGCTGTGGGAGGTTCCAGGGACTGGTGTGTCTTGTTTTTATCGTCACTCAGGGTTACATTTTAAACACTGTACTCTGGCCAAGTGCCCAGAAAAACATCTTCATGCAGCGACTGGCAACTTGGGGAGGCTGAAATTGCAGATTAACTAAAAGTTCCCACTGATGAATGAATGGCCCACGTTAGAGCTTATATCTAGCAAATGGAGCCATTTCACTTCTCAGGCTTTTGCAACTTTATATAATCTTAACATTGCACTTACCTTAATTCTTACTCTTCACAAAAAGCTAATGCATGTGGTGTCTGCCTCTCCAGTGGACAATGCTACCCCTGGCTTTTGCTGAGCTTTTCTAAAGCATGTCACATATTACCCTGTCGAAATAAATTAAAGAATTAAAAAATTGTCCAGTAGCACCTTAGAGGCCAACTAAGTTTGTTCTGGGTATAACCTTTCGTGTGCATGCACACTTCTTCAAACACCCATCTCCTACTACCCTTCTGAGAAAAACCCCTCCCCACCCTCTCACTATATATAAGGGTCTGGTGACTCCTGTTTCAGTGTATCTGAAGAAGTGTGCATGCACATGAAAGCTCATACCAAGAACAAACTTAGTTGGTCTCTACTGGACAATTTTCTTATTTTTTTATTTATTTCGACTTCATCAGACCAACACGGCTACCTGCCTGAACATATTACCCTGGTTATCGCCACATCATCAATATTGCAGATGAAATATTGAGGTAAAGGAAGTCTGTTGGCTTGCTAAAGGCTATCTAGTGAAACTGAATTTTGCACCGGACAGCTCACACTCACAGAGTAGTGGTTAAATTGAGCATGTACCACACATACATTTTTATTTATTGCACAGGATGCAGTACAGGTAAGCAGCCTAAGTCAAGATGAAGGGCCTCCAAGTCTAGTCAGTGGCAGCTTCTGAATGTGTGGTTTAAGCCCAGGCTTAAATGGCAATAGGTGGGCAAAGGACCTAGTAAGTCCCCTGATTTTTTATTTTCCTTTTTCCTTTTTCTCAAGACTTTCATCAGCTACGTGCGTTGATGAATAAGCTTTTGCCTGTATGCAGAAAAGAAATTTGTTCCAATTTCTGACAGCCCTGTCAAGCCATGTCAATACCGAGACTCTTGGCACTTTGACTATTCAGTGTTTGAATACGGAATAAAGAATGCCTTCTCCCGCCTTGAGAGCAGCATCTAACTTCTATGAGCAAATAGTACTTCTAACCAGTCGTTACTTGTTTTTGCATTTGCCCTGAAGTATTCAGAACACGGTAATCTCAGGCAGGTATGAGACAAGCATGTAGGAACACAGGATTGGTAAGGGCAGAAAGACGGATGTTCTGAGAAAACAAACTTTCTTCTAATATACATGCTCTGTGTGACAATGTCTAAACTTCAATATACACAAAAACATATATATGTAGTGTGTGTGTGATATAAAGTATATACATACTTTATATACGTTGTATATACGTTGCCTGCAAATTGCAGGGTTATATTTTTTGCAGATCAGTTATCCTTCTTGGTTTAAATTCCCCTTGATTGGTTTCAATTACAGCCACCTATCGCTGGCTAGATAAATGATGCTGAATGATAAAACAAGCCCCACACGGTTTAATCATGGATGTGCAAATGATAGCGCCATGCAGTTTGCGAACATAGTGCTAGCGTGCAGTTCAGTTGTATTGGTCCTGTGACATGAATCCAGTTGTGCCCAGAAGCAGATCTGGAGTATACAATCCATTTTTCGCACTTTGGAACTATTGTGGCATAACATCGTGCTCTCTCACAAACAGTATTGGCGAAGTACATTTTTCATGCTACTGTCTAGGTCCTTGGGGCCTGTCTGTAATTTTCCAATCTATAATTTAGCTCCCCTTTGCTTAGGACCCTCGTATTTACGGGACCGCCTCTCCTGATATGCTCCGTGGAGGACCTTGTTGTTGTTTAGTCGTTTAGTATTGTCTGACTCTTCGTGACCCCATGGACCAGAGCACGCCAGGCACTCCTGTCTTCCACTGCCTCACACAGTTTGGTCAGACTCATGTTGGTAGCTTCGAGAACACTGTCCAACCATCTCGTCCTCTGTCGTCCCCTTCTGCTTGTGCCCTCCATCTTTCCCAACATCAGGGTCTTTTCCAGGGAGTCTTCTCTTCTCATGAGGTGGCCAAAGTATTGGAGCCTCAACTTCAGGATCTGTCCTTCCAGTGAGCACTCAGGGCTGATTTCCTTCAGAATGGATAGGTTTGATCTTCTTGCAGTCCATGGGAGTCTCAAGAGTCTCCTCCAACACCATAATTCAAAAGCATAAATTCTTTGGCGATCAGCCTTCTTTATGGTCCAGCTCTCACTTATGGTCTGCAGATATCTTGGAGGTCCCAGGCCTCAAGGAGGTTAAACTGGCCTCAACCAGGGCCAAGGCCTTTTCGGCTTTGGCCCCAGCCTGGTGGAATGCTCTATCGCAGGAGACCAGGGCCCTGCGGGACTTGACATCCTTCCGCAGGGCCTGCAAGATGGAGCTGTTCCGCCTCGCCTCCGGTCTGGGCCCAGTCTGACCCCCCTCTAGGGGACCCTGTAAGTTACCTCTTTGGTCCTTTTATCGGCTCATGTGGGACCAACATGGATAGCTGACCCTGATGAATACTTGAGGTTCCCGACCCCTGTGGTGGTAATTCGTGGGCAATCATTTAATTTTATCCGGATTCTAATTTTTAAGCTGTATTTTAATCAATTGTTTGATTGTGTTTTAATGTATTTGATATTTGATGTTAGCCGCCCTGAGCCCGGTCTTGGACGGGGAGGGCGGGGTATAAATAAAAATTCACTTACTTACTTACTTACTTTTATATTCCAAATAACACATTTCAGTCAGATTCTGGTCTGGACTCTAATGCCTTTCAAGCTACCTAGAGGCAAATAAAAATGATATTTGTTAGTCCAAATCAAAGTTCTTTGCTCCTTTATGCTCATGCAGACTTTGTATTTCAGGGCTTCGTTGTTACAATCACTGCCTTATTGATTCCCCCTCTAATCAAAGCCAAAGCCTTGCTTGTATTACTTCGTATTTGCAGTAGAGGATTTGTGGTCTGTGGTGTTTACCAACATCTGTGTTCAGTTTGCTCAGATATTTCCATCTTTCTGTTCACGGTGGACCTGACAGTAATGCTTTAAGTCACTTGACTTTTGAAACTCACACTGTTCTGTATTTATTTATTTTTAATGCATCAGCCTATCACATTTTCTATGCTTAAACTTGAGGACATGGGCCTATACCTGCTGATCTTTATAATGAAAGGCAACTAGTTTTGGAATTGCAGTATTTTGATGCTCTTTTTTTTTTCTGTTGCAGGTTGCATGCCTGATTGGATTTGATGCTTGATTTGCATGACTCCTAACAGTCAGTTTCTGGATTTGTCACTGAGCAAGCATGGCCCAGCCAGCAAATATTAACGGCAGCTCTGCAGGTAACTTTTTTGCCTTATGAGAAGTAACCTCCTTAGTATAGCAAAACTATATTAAGCCTATTGTTCAGGGCATTTAAAAAAAAAGTCATGTTCTTAAAATGGTGTGTACATGTTTATTCCCCCAAGTATTGAAATAGTCTCATGAAATATCTCCCTGCCATGTGGTTATTTCCGTGTCAGGTTTGTCATGTCTGAATGGCTCATGCATGATGTCTGCATCCAAGTTATCCGGTGTGTAAGTTGCATAACTGATAGCAGCAAACTGGCTTCTGTTTTTAACGAGAAGCAACAAATGGCCTGGAATCATTAGAGAACTGCAAATAGGGAGACTTATGGCACCATTATGAAGACTCGCAGAACCAGAGTTAAACAGAGCGCTCCTGGTTTTGTTTTTTCCTTGCCAGGAACAGAACAGTTCTGTCAAAGGAAGTAAAGCTCTTATCTGGTTTGGAAACTTTTCATTGTCATGATTCCCTCCCACTTGTGACATTATCCTTTTGCAGAGGGTGCAACCTCTAGGGTCAGAATTCATGTAGTGGGCCAGAAGAAGGAGTCTGTACAGGCTATGTACAAATGTGTTGTTGTTTACAACATTTCTATCCTGCTTACTATCTTAAAAATATCTCTAAGCGGTGTACAGAAAATTGAAGCATCAACGGACAACGTAAACAACAAAAATACTAGAAAAACACACAGTTGCACATAAAAATGTTACTTTAATACAAAACAAAATAAAAAATAAAACAATTCCTTCCAGTAGCACCTTAGAGACCAACTAAGTTTGTTCTTGGTATGAGCTTTCATGTGCATGCACACTGAAGTATCTGAAGAAGTGTGCATGCACACAAAAGCTCATACCAAGAACAAACTTAGATGGTCTCTAAGGTGCTACTGGAAGGAATTGTTTTATTTTTTATTTTGTTTTGACTATGACAGACCAACATGGCTACCTACCTGTAACTGGAACTTTAATACAAAGTTAGAAGTGAATTACCAATTCATTTCCTCTCTGATATACCCTCCCCCTCAGCCTCCGGGTTCTCACCCAGGGTCCAAACAAACATTGCATTTGAAACCCCAGGGGTCATGTTTTCATTTGTGCATAGCAGTTTGCAGTTGCACAACACCTTTGCATGAAAACTGCATTGTCTATACACACAGGTCAAACTAGTGTGCAACTGTGTCCTCTGATGCCCTTCCCTCCATTAGCGTTTCCACAGACACACATTCTCATGTTCGCAGTCTTTTGGAAGAGAGGCGCTGGGAGATGATGTGTTGATATGCTTCTATGCAGCGGATATATATCTCAGTACCGGTACAGTGGTACCTTGGTTTAAGAAGAGCTTAGTTTGTGAACAACTTGGATTAAGAACGCTGCAAACCCGGAAGTAGGTGTTTTGGTTTGTGAACTTTGCCTTGGAAGCAGAACATGTTCCGCTTCCTGTTGAGTGTAAATTGAGTCCCCCACTGCTATGGGAAAGCACACCTTGGTTTAAGAATGCTTTGGTTTAAGAACGGACTTCCGGAAAGGGATTTAGTTCGTAAACCAAGGTACCGCTGTATATAGAGGCAGCTAAGATACTACCGTACTGCTTCCTATTTTGCTTCATTCAAAGACAAGTTGGACATGGTGCTGGGGCATGGCACAGTCCTGTCCCAGCAGAAGGTGGCCCTTGAAAACGCCCCTGTGCTTGAGAAGTGCATTCTTGGCACAAAATGGATTATAACCGTTCCAGCAGAATGAGCTTTAGATTGACAAATGGTGTGTGACATGGGGATGGTTCTATACAGCACCCCATAAAGGCGCCTGCGTCCAGCACTGAGCACAAACTGTCACGCAGTGTGTACACGCCAATGGTTTGTGTGCCCCTCCTGTTGCAGAACTGGTTTATACAGCAGCTTGCTTGTGCAACTCACTGACGACTCTATAAAAGCCTGAAGCCGTACATTTGTGCTTTTTGCTTCTGTCTGGGTGCACCAAATCTGAGAGGGAATTAAGCACCGCTCGCTGAATTACCTGATTTTATTATATTATGTGTCAAACCAGAAAGTATGGTTATAGACCCTCCTTCCTTCAATTGCTGCAGGAAAGCTTACTAGGGTAGGATTAGGGAACCACAATGTTCAAGAAGCCCTTCAACAAATACCTTACTGCAATGTAGCTTGTACTTTTTCCTCTCCTTTCATGAATGTGTAAGATGTAACTTTAAATTTATAATTAGTAAACAAACATACCAATTTTAGTTGTGGTATCTCAGCCACTCAGGAAAGATACCGAACTGCAATGCATTTTGGGTGAGAATCAGCTAACAAATCATGTCAAGTAGAAGTCTAGTGGAAGGACTTCTGCAATGGGGCTTCATCTCCTTTCCTCCCTCTGCAGCCTCCCAAAAGAATTGGCTTTTGGGGGGGGGTGGGAGAATCCTCAGAACCCACAGCAGAACGGGAGGATCCATCTTCTGGCAAGCTTAGCATGCTTGCCCAGACAGAGCATTTGTAATAATGTGATTTTGAATTCCACTTACAGCAACTTTCCTGGCTATTTTGAAGATGAAAGATAGGCTTCAACTGATATTTGAACTCTTTAAGTATACATTTCCACACACACACATCCCGAATATATATAACAAGTTCATCTAGCTATGTCAGTGTTCGGGAGGTATAAGGTTAAAACATATACAGTGGACGCTCGGGTTGCGAACGTGATCCGTGTGGGAGGCATGTTCGCAACCCACAGCGCCGCATCTGCGCATGCGCGGGTTGCACTTCTGCGCATGCGCAAAGCACGATTTAACAGTTCTGTGCATGCGCGAGCGCCGAAACCCAGAAGTAACCTGTTCCGGTACTTCTGGGTTCAGCGCGGTGCGCAACCCGAAATCGCGCAACCTGAAGCGGCAGTTTACCCGAGGTATGACTGTAAAACCAAATGGAGGAGGCCAAATTGATTTTAACTCTGTGGTCTCCCTTCAGTTAACCAATAATGTCAGGGCACCCGGTTGTGTCAGAGGAGGTGTTTGAAAGGGAACTGGAAGCCCTTTAGGGCTATTAGCTTGGCAGACGTTGCTTTAAATTTTGGCATTCTGTTCAGAAGGCCGAGAAACTATTTTTTTACGTAATACAGAAGGAATTTTTCCTTTGGGAGATAATGATTATGCATGGAATTTGTGGGGCTGGATTTGCAGTGCAGCCGGAGTGTTGTCTGCAATGTGTTTCTTTATTGGTCAGGGACATATGAAACCGGATACCTCTGCTTTGAATAATTCACACACGGCAGGAAGGCTGTCCCACTGTTTCAAGTGGTAAACATTATTGCTGCATGTGCAGCCACGTTTCATACACTGATATTTCTTACAACAAATGCATAAAAAATAAATAAATTGCCTCCCGTATCTCATTAAGAAGGACTTCTTTTTTAAAAAAAGAAGCAGCACCCAAACCAAAGGCTCACTAGGGTTCTGCCGTTCTGACACTGTCGGGACTTGCTTTGCATTATGCACCCTTGAGCTCTCCGTTCCAACGTGTCATTCTTGGTTTTGTGTGTTTCTATGTTTGTTCAAATCATGAGCATTTCATAACAGCGTTGGACTCCCCGGCACGTCTGGTATTGGTTCTCCGCTGTGCCGGGCGAGGGAGTCTGGTCTTGTAATCCACAACTGGGCGTTGAGAACATCGGAACAGGTTTCTTAATTGCCCTGTATTCAAAGAGCAGAAAGTCAAGCTAGACAGGCGGAGGACTTTCCTCTCCATGCTCTGAATCTATCGGGACGAAGAACAGAACATTGGCTTACCGATTCCGTTGTCAAGAGTGTCTGTTAATGGAGACGGTTGTAGCCCTTCGAACGGTAGGTTCCAGAGGGGTTGCAGATGTTTGGGAACTAATTTCATATGGCGGTGAGCAATGAGCCGTCGATTGCATGTTTGGGGAGTAGACCTTTTCATTATGTGTGATCTTCTGTTTTAGCCAGCAAGGCTATACTGACTGGAATAGGCAGGCAGGCTAAAATAATTTTTATTCTGGCACTTGTCTTCAGTGTGCTTTGCACTTTGTGTTGTCAGAACATAGGAACATGGTGTGTGTGTTTGTGTCGCCGTTGCTTTGAGGCAGGATTAACGGCAGTCGCTTTATTAGGCAGGTAAGCTAAACAAGAACATGCTGTGAATAAGTCAGTTTTATAAGATTTGCAATGATTTCGGACACGTCTCGTGAACACACTTAAAAGTGTCCTTACATTTTGTAAGTTGAATAGATGGTGCAGTAGTAATCTGTTTAAAGATCTTAATGTGTGATGCAGTTTTGATTTATTTCAATTAATCCTGACAGTGCTACATGTAATGTGGTCTACAATGGACCCTCTATTCAGAATTCAGCTGAAACCTTCATGGATGCCTTAAATAAAGGGGCAGGAATCTCCAAAGTGGACTTATTTGGGGTGGGAAGGAGGGGACCTGTTTACTTGGACTACTTATGGCATGTGTTTGGAGTACCTGATATCACTTCTAGCTGTGTGTGATATGATCCTAATTGAATTTTGGATGTGGAGTTAAATCTAAATATAAATGTTTTAGTATCTTGTGCCCGGTTAAGCTTTCTTTTGCTTGTTCGGATTGCTCCTGAAAACTCGTGTCCCTCTCTCCTCAAATCAATTTTGATGCTGCAAATGCCTTTACTTACCGCTTGGACTGACTCCATCTTGTGGTATACCACATGAAAGAAAGTGAAAATGTTTCTCCATAACCAGGCATTTGGCTTTATAGATTCAAACCAGCACTATGAATTGGTCCCGGAAACTAGCCAGCAGCCAGTTCAGCCAGGACAGAATTGGTGTAATAGACTCAAACCATCTTGCCCCAGTGACAAACCTGGCTGTTGAATTCTGCACCAGCTGGAGTTTTCGAATAACATGTATAACATGTTGCAGTAATCTAACCTAGAGTAAGGTTACCATAATTTTTTCAGTGAATCCGGGGGCACTTTTCACCTTCAGTTGAAGGGGATGGATTTTGTCAGGGAACTGATTTGTAAATCCGGGGACTGTCCCCAGGAAACGGGGACGTCTGGTAACCTTAACCTAGAGCTTACCAGAGCATAGATGACAGAAGTGAGGCTGTCCCTGCCCAAATAGGGGCGCAGCTGGGCCAACAGCCAAAGCTGATGGAAGGCATCAAAGTTGTGGTTGTTATATTCTGGGCGACTCCCAACAGAATATTAAAAACACAATAAAACATAAAACTTTAAAAACTTCCCTAAACAGGGCTGCCTTCAGATGTCTTCTAAAAATCAGATAGTTGTTCATTTCCTTGACATCTGCTGGGAGGGCGTTCTACAGGGTGGGCGCCACCACCGAGAAGGCCCTCTGCCTGGTTCCCTGTAACCTCACTTCTCGCAGGGAGGGAACCGCCAGAAGGCCCTCGGAGCTGGACCTCAGTGTCTGGGCTGAACAATGGGGGTGGAAACGCTCCTTCAGGTCTACTGGGCTGAGGCCATTTAGGGCTTTAAACATCAACACTTTGAGGGAACCGCCAGAAGACCCTTGGAGCCCGACCTCAGTGTCTGGGCTGAATTGTGGTACACCGAATTTTGGACTCAAGTGGTACAGTTTAGATTTATGCCACCACATTCTGCATCATAGGGTATCTTTCTGAGGGACTAGGCTAAAGGGTTTTTCATGAAATAACCTTGAAGATACATGGGAAGCAGGAGTGAGCGCCTCTTCCATGAGTTCATGGTAGAAGAAACTGTGCCCTAGGTCATGATACTGCAGTTGGAAGGTGTCTGTAGTCAAGGGGGGAGGCGAAGAAGACCTAGCAGAAACCATCCATGGTTGGTTGTGACAGGCTGGGAAGGAGCAATTCAGGATTGGAGCTTTTTACACTGCCTTGCAGCAATATGTGGCTTGCAGAAATTATGGTTTTGTTTTACGAGGTGCAGGTTTATAGAGAAGCTCCCATGCACACTGAGACTACAGAAGTGCCTGGCCTAGGCATCATTTTCTGCCACTTCTAACTGTGTATCCTGGTCAGTTAGGGTTTTTTTCCTTCCAAGAAAACCGAACAGTTTGTTCCCTGTTTGAAAAGCTAGTCGTTCCCTGAGCAGGAGGAGACGACATGCAGGCAAGTTGGGGCAAGGTGCTGTTAGTCATAGCTGTCAACTTTCGGTTTTGAAAATAAGGGATTTTTTCCAAACTTTTGGATTTGAAAATAAGGGATGCTGCGAGGGCGGTGCAATGGCACCAAGTAGCCTCGCCACCCTGCGCTCCAGAGGATGTGCATGAACGGGTGAGCGAAAGAGCGAGCGCATAGACGGCAGGCAGGCTGTCTGTCTGGTTGGGCATGAGGGTCTGGCTGCACAAGGCATGCAAGCCCTGCCACCAGTCGGTCTCAGACTCCTTATTGGCAGACGAGCAACACAGCTGAGGAGCCTCCCTGGCCGGCAGGGAGGGAGAGGAGCTGCTTCCTTGGAAATCCGGGAAATTTAAGGGATATCAACAATCCGGGATAGCAGCGAGAAACGGCATTGGAATAAGGGAGTTTCCCGCCAAAAAAGGGGAGGGTTGACAGCTATGGCTGTTAGTATTGGGGAGAGGGTTTGGAACGGGGCATTTAGAAATTACCTTTCTAAATACAACTTGGTTTTTTTGTTTTTGTTTTAAAGGTAACTTGGGTTCTTAAATCTGGAAGCATTATATAAAGGTCTGCATAGGGCAGAGAGGGGCACATTTCAAGCTGAAAAAAATGCTAAAGAATGTAAAAGCCATTGTCTTCCCACTTCATTCTTCCGTAATTATGTTTACAGTTTCACACTTTTAGTTTTTTAAGGGATTGAACTAACAATAACTCTCCCCCCCCCTTTCCCTCTTTCTTGCTGCTCTTCATTCTCTGGGAACCTGGGAAAGATGCTGAAAAGCAGCTATAGAGGACACACCCTCCTGCTTGCAAGGATTTCAAAAGCATGTAGGTGTATTAATTAACTTGATAGCATCATTCGCCAAATGGAGCTGAGAAGGCAGCTTTTGAAAATAGTTTGGGGCCTCTTTCGTGAAAACTCAGCAACAAAGAAGAAAGTGATCCGCAGTCTTAGTTTATTCATGTAGAACTTGTTTGAAAGATAGTCTTCAGTGACTGTCTAATCGTTTGAAGATACCGTATGCCAGGCATGCCCAACAGGTAGATTGTGATCTACCGGTAGATCACTGGTAGATCATTGTTGTTGTTGTTCAGTCGTTCAGTCGTGTCCGACTCTTCGTGACCCCATGGACCAGAGCACGCCAGGCACGCCTATCCTTCACTGCCTCTCGCAGTTTGGCCAAACTCATGTTAGTAGCTTCGAGAACACTGTCCAACCATCTCATCTTCTGTCGTCCCCTTCTCCTTGTGCCCTCAATCATTGGTCCCCCCAAAATAAGCTCAACATTTTACCTCCTCCCTGAAAAAACTCAACAACTTTTGACCCGACCCCCCCCCCAAGGGCCTTCCTCCTTCCTAAAAAAAAGCTCAACAACTTTGACCTGAACCCCCAAAAAGGGGGTAGATCACTGCCAGTTTTTAACTCTGTGAGTAGATCGCAGTCTCTTGGGAGTTGGCCACCCCCTGCCATGCCGTATGGTATAATATCTAGTGCTATTCACCATCATCAGAAAATTGTACACTGTGGGTTCTTTTTACCAGCTAAGGAATGAGAGTGTTCTAGCAAAGGCAATATGCGTACTCCTCTGGAGATCCCCATTTTGTGTGTGGACACAACATTATGCAACAAGTTTTCAGCCTTCAGATTTAACTTTGCAGCCTTGATTGCATTTTAACTCCGCTTTGCCCAAAGGTTGCAAACATCTTGTTTTGTAGCTCACTATGAACCTGATCAATATACAGCTGATCTTATCTTTTTAAGCCACAGAGGCTGGAAATGTCCAGCTTGTTTAGAAAGCTATCAGTCTTTGAAAGAGCATGATCAATTCCTATCAAGATTCTGATTACCTAATTAAGGCGTAGTATTAATCTTAAATTTGGGGAGGTGAATTGTGATGATGATGATGATGACGATTTTATTATTTGTACCCCGCCCAACTGACTGGGTTGCTCCATCCACTCTGGGCGGCTTCCAACATATAGTTGTACCTTGGAAGCCGAACGGAATCCGTTCTGGAAGTCCGCTTGACTTCCAAAACGTTCGGAAGCCAAAGCACAGCTTCTGATTGGCTGCAGGAAGCTCCTGCAGCCAATCACAAGCCCCACCGGACGTTCGGCTTCCAAAAATAGTTCGCAAACTGGAACAGTCACTTCTGGGTTTGCGGCGTTTGGGAGCCAAAACGTTGGAGAACTAAGCTGTTTGAAAACCAAGGTATGACTGCATATAGAAGCACAATAAGACTTTACACATTGAAAAGCTTCCCTATATGGGGCTGCCTTCAGATGTCTTCTAAAAATTATATAGTTACTCATCTTCTTGATATCTGATGTGAGGGCGTTCCACAGGTTGGGTGCTAACCCTGAGAAGGCCCTCTGCCTGGTTCCCTGTAGCTTCACTTCTCGCAGTGAGGGATTATACAGTCATACCTCGTGTTGCGTACACTCCGTGTTGCGTACGTTCGAGTTACGGACCTCCGCAACCCGGCAGTCCTCCACGGAGCGTTGTGATGCGCGGGTGCGCAGAAGCGTTCTGCGCACTTTGCGCATGCGCAGAAGCACTCAAATCGCGCTTCTTCCGGGGTTTTGTGGGTTTTTTGTGCGTTTGTGATATGCACGCCCACTTTACGTACCGCGACCCGAAACGGATCGCGTACGTAACACGGGGTACCACTATATGAAGAAAATGAGGACCAAGTGAATGTTGTTCTGCAGGATAGTTCTGCAAAAGAATGTTGGCCTGTGAAACTTCAAAATACCCTTGTTTGAAGCACCTGGGAAAATGCACCCGTCCCCCAAATTATAAGGCTGCGCGAATCTTCCTACTTTCTTTGTACTCTTGGCTCTCTAGTAAAAAGAATTGACTCATGCACTGAGTGAGTTTTCTGTGAGCTGGAATGATGGCTGTCAACTTTCCCAGGGAGCTTCCACTGGTGTTTCCAAGCACTGAGCGTTCAATCTTGCTCTACTTGTTTGGAGGATAAGCAGGAGTGGAGGTTCCTGGTTCCTTATTGCAGCCGTGCGGGAAAGAAGAGGCTAAGCAATAGTTCAGAACGGAACATCTGAATGCAGCCCGTGAATTATCCAAATCCTGTGGAAATTCTTTGGGACATGCAGAAGAGTCATACCCCGACCGAGTCCATTGAGGCTTACTCCCAAGTAAATGTGTAAAGGGACCCCTGACCATTAGGTCCAGTCACGGATGACTCTGGAGTTGCGGCGCTCATCTCGCTTTATTGGCCGAGGGAGCCGGCGTACAGCTTCCGGGTCATGTGGCCAGCATGACTAAGCTGCTTCTGGCGAACCAGAGCAGTGCACGGAAACGCCGTTTACCTTCCCACTGGAGTGGTACCTATTTATCTACTTGCACTTTGATGTGCTTTTGAACTGCTAGGTGGGCAGGAGCAGGGACCGAGCAACGGGAGCTCACCCCTTCGTGGGGATTCGAACTGCCGATCTTCTGATCGGCAAGCCCTAGGCTCTGTGGTTTAACGCACAGCGCCACCTGCGTCCCTTACTCCCAAGTAAATATGTACAGGATGGCAATGGAACTAAGAGTGGGCACCTGACTGCTGATGGAACTTCTTCATTGTACAGTGATGTTGTGAGCTCACCCCGGCCCCAGAGCAAGAGGAGAGGTCCTAGGAGTTTGAGATCTGTGCAGTGCCAGGCAAGGAGACGAAAGATGTGAGAATAGTCAGTTATAATGCTTTATTAAAGAAGGGTATAGACTTACAGCCTGTTGGTTCCCCTTGCTCTTACAGGCGCAGGACTGCAGCAAGCAGGTACCGCAGCAAGGAGGTGGTTTGTCCGCACCCAGCCCAAAATTTATGAATTTTTCATGCAGTGGAGCAGAATACGTCACATTACCTAACTAGATGGGAGCACAGGTGGCCGATGCCCAACACATCACAGCTGTTTTCCCCTCTCTGGGCTCAGGGCCCAGGACCTCAGACCCACAGATAAGGGTACCTGCAAACCAAACCAATTAGGTTGCATCGAAGCAAATAGATGAGCTCATTTCTGTAGCAACTAGCAATTAATTGTGGGGTTATCTTGACTACCAACAGGTCATCTTTGGATCTACACAATTGGCTTTGTGGGGTGTAGACGTAGAGAATTGTGTCTGCCTTGAAGCTTCCATTTGGCAGTGTTTTGGGTGCAAATACTTCTTAGAAGTAACATCGGTTGATAGCAGCTGGGGACTCAGCTCAACTGTACAGTAAATACTGAAACAAGATGTGGAATATTGTCTTAGATGGGTATGCTATTTTAAAGCTGCCTCCTCTCCCCCTGGAAAATCTCCTAGAGCTCAGTAACGTATAAACTTTAGGATGTTACGTTTTGAACCCAGCAGGAGTTGAGTTGAGTTTTAATCCAGTCTCATCTCACGAAACTAAAATTAACAGGCGGAAGATCCTAGCTGAGCTAATGTAATTATTTGCTTCCTTCACCACTTGCTACTTGAAGTTCATGTGCATTTAGACTATATTTAAAAAGTTCCTCCCATAAGCAAAGTTGTTCTTAGCTTTCACAGTTATTCTCATGCTGATGTTCCAGAAATCTCTGTGCCTTCAAATGCAGTTTTCCTGTTTATTTGACACTAGGTTTGCAATGTAGGCTTCCTTATCCCACATGAGTCATTATGACTGATGAATGCCCTAAAAGGAATTAAAAAAATATTTAAAAAATGCCCCATCTTAGTAGTCATCTGGGTGTCTTATCTGCAACAGAGGTTTAAGTGAGTGGATATTTGCAAGCCGTTTCTGATTCCTTTACTTTTTTTCAGCTTATCTATTTTTCCTTTTCCTTGTAATTATTTTATCTTGACGATGCACAACACATTTGCTATGGGAAATGTACGTTGTCACAAAGCCCAATCCACCTCGCAGGTCAGCCTGGTTGTAAAATGGAATTGTTATACCGTAATCCCGCAAGGATGGTCGATGCCCTCAGTCATAGTTAGAACAACACTGGGCGTGAATAGCAGCAGTGTGACCCCCCCCCTTGCTTCTGCAAAGTTGGCAGGTGGGTGTCACAATGACACCAGGGGTAAGGCGCTTTGAAGTCCCGGAGTCAGGACTCCAGCGTGCTTTGTAAGGGAAGGATGGATACACAGGGATGATGGGAGGCAGGGGAGGCAGAGAGACAGGAGTAGAAATGGGAATTCAGGCTGGCAAGGGAAGCACAGAGCAGCTGTGAATGGGGACGTGATTGGTCCAGAAGAGATCGTTGGCAGATGGGGGAGCAGACCACAAGGCTTCCCACCCTCTTACAAGCACACTTACACATTCCCTCTCTGCAGGCAACACTTTGCTCTTGCCTCCCCACTTACTGTTCCCTGGCTGGATAAAGCGGGCTCTGTCATGGGCAGGAGGGAAAAAGGGCTGGGCTTTAGGCACTAGAGTCATTGCATGAAAGGCAGCGGAGGTGCAGCACACCTGGAAACCTCCAGGTACCTCCTCTCCTTCCATCCAGTGGTGCCCATCCAGCTCCTCCCCTCTTTTTCACGGCTGTAGCTACTGCTGCAGGGAATGGAAATTTTACTGGAGTCCCAACACTTTCCTGAGGAGCAGGTTTTCTGTGGAGTCCCGTGGTAAAATGAAGCCCCCTCCCCGCCTGATTTTAGCAGAGGATTCCTGAAGCAGATGTGAATGAACAGAAGCAGAGGACGGGGAATCTTCCATTTTAGCACGCTTCCTTCCTTGGTTTCAACCTGGCCCTTTGCAGGCTCTGTTCCCTCCACTGTTTCACCTGCCTGCCCATTCCTCTCAGGAGTCTGTTGGTCTTTTATTAACACCCCATAGAAGGCGATTCTGGTTGTGATAACTCTTAATATCGAGGGTGATTGAAATAACATTTCTCGGGACTCTTGGGGGAGGAATGTACCATTGAACTTCTGGTCATATCCCATGCTGTCCTTTCATTCAGGCTCTTGGATCCTGCAGAAGTTTACAAGAATGGAAGAGGGAGGGAGGCATATTTTTTGCTGATTCCCACCCCCCAGCAATCCTCATTGTCCCTGTGATCTGCTCCAAAGGGTAGGGGGGGCTCTCCAGAGCACCATGGGATTGCAGCATGCAAGACTGCAGAAGACGGAGGGCGGGGATTTGCAAAAATTGCCTCCATCCTTTCTGCATATATAAGCCTACAGAATCAAAGAGCCTTTGGTGTAGGGAAGGACATAGAACCTGTGTCCTTCCTCCTTTCCTTTATGTTTCTTTGCATTGCATCATTTGTTCCCATTTTAGGAGGTCATTTAAAAATTAACCTGAGGATGAGATTGACCCAATATTTGAAGATTGACGTTTTGCAGATAAAGCAGGATGGAAACGGTGACTAGGTGCATTTCAGAGAATGCTGTAATGGGGCACATTTTCTCTTGTCCCTCCCAGCATATGACATACGTTGCAAAATTAATTGCGGCGTCTGAGGCTGTCCATTGGAGGAGCAGAACAAAGCCTGGTCTCTGTGCCTTTTGGTGCAATGAGCATGAACTCATTGCCCCACAGATTGTCTAGAGGTTCCTCACTGATGATCTCAGCTCTGTGAATATGCACTATATTCAAAGCAAGCTTCTCCCACTTAGAGATCATCATCGCCATCATTATTATTTATTAAATTTGGATACCACCCTATCCCCCCAGGTCTCAGAGATGTGGTGGCCCGGGGGGGGGATCCAAATTGCCCCCTCCCCCAAAACTGAAAAATGTTGGACTATGAAACCTTCAGTTTTTAGAAGGCCATGATAAATATGATGATAAATATGAAGATGTAGAAGAAGCGGAAAGACAGATGGTACATGACATTTAATCAGTCTTACTTTCTGAAATATTAACTGGGTTTTGGCTCTCTGCCCTCTTCTTTACACAGCTCATTTTATGGAAATCAATGCTTTACGTCTACCTGACACTGTGGAGGACTGAGGGAGACGCTGGGGGGGATTCAGCACAAGTCCTGCTCAGACCCGCTGAAGTTAATAGACATGACTAACTTGGGTTCATTAATTTCAATGGGTCTGGTCTAAGTAGGACTTCGTTTTCCACAATCCACAATTTCAGAATGCATAGTAATTTTCATTTTTTTTACTACACAGGTCATGGTTTCTCCTGTTTTTATAATTGTTTGCCTACTCCTCATAAACCGGCAAAACAGTTCAACGTCTTACAGCTCTATTTGTAACATTGAAAAAAATAAATAAAAGGAAACTGAAATTGTAATTATTTACTGAATAATTGTGGGTTTTTTAAAATATACCAAACATGGTGATTTAATGGCAAACCAAATTGCAGTATACACCCATTCTATGTTACTCGAGTAACAGTGACCTTTGAGCCATAGAGGGAGCTAAACAAGCATTGCCTGCTTTTCATCCCCCCCCCCCCAATTTATGGGTTTTTCCTGAAACCTCACTCCCTGAAAAAAAAGCCTGTTTTCCCCATGACATCAAAATTTCAGGAAATTTTGCATTTCTGCTCCAGCTGCCCTGACCTCTTATGTCGTACAAAGTTCCCTAGATATTCTCCTTGCCTCACACTCTTCTCTAAGCAACCTGGCTTGTTTCTCTGCTACATTCAATGGGCAGCCCAAGAGTTCCTGGTCTCTCCTTTTCTAGGTCTCTAGATCATCAGGAGAAATTGATGATCAGCAGATGTTGTGTGGGAGAGGGAGATTAAGTGTGGAAATCAATTGCCCATTTATGAAATCTTCTCATGTACATTTTGCATATTAAGTGCATTTGCTTGTTGGCACCTATTGCTTGTTGGCATCTATTCTTACAGGGAGTGGATTCAGGAATAACCTGCTCACCTGTGCTTTTAAATATACAGCTTTTGTGTGAGATCATGGTTCTGTGATGTGTGAACTGCACAACTGGATCATTCCAACACCTCTCTATTCTCATGTTTTTTTGTCACAGCCTAGTTATCTGTACAGTGGAACCTTGGTTGTCGAACATAATGCGTTCTGGAAGACCGACTTCCAAAACATTCAACAACCGAGACGCAATTGCCGGCTGGCAAAATCCATTGGAAAAAATGGGGAAACACTCCTCGGAAGCCAGTCGACTTCTGAGGCACGTTCAAAAACGGAAGCATTCACTTCCAGGTTTTTGGCGTTCGAAACATTTGACTTTGACTTCTGAAGCGTTCGACAACCGATGTTCCACTGTACTTTTTTGTGTTAAGGTATGCATCGGTTGTTGAGGGTATGAATGAATTGTGAGATGGCCCTTTGTTGTGAAACCCCTTTAGGGCTGCAGATTTTCAGGAGAACTTTGAACTGGGTTCCTTTGCATAACATGATTTGCATTGGAACGTTTCCTGATGAGAGCAATATCATTTAACACATTTATTTTACTTGTATCTAGTAAACCAGTCTAGAAAAACTGCCCACCGTTAATGTTTTCATCCCGGTACACCATAGAAGTTTGACCTGAAATATGCTTCTCTTGTGTATCTGCTAGAGATAATCCCCTGAAAAACATTAATTAAAACTTTGAAACCGGCAGGCTTGCCTAATACTGTACTTGCAATTGGCAATTGTTAATAATGCACTTACGGAATGGGAAATTTTCCGTGGGAAAAGAAAACACCGAACATTTTTCAGTGAGATAATTGGTGTAAAAAAACCAATAATTATTTAAAAAGCACAACAAAGTGCAGCGCCTAGAGTATTATATGTGGGCTGCAGGCACCCTCTACCTTAAAAGCCAATGCCCCCTCCCCCTCAGAGAATTCTGGGAACCATAGTTCACCCCTCACAGAGTTACTGTTCCTAGCAACCCCTTGAGCAACTACGGTGGCCAATATTTGGGAGAACATGCTCTGGATGTAACATGTGTACACAGCCTATTCCCTATATTCCAGCCTCCACAATTTCACACGGTTGGCGTAAGGATTAATGGGAAGGGCAGGACATAAATGCTGCCCTGAGTTCCTTAGAGCAGTGTTTTTCAACCTTTTTTGGGCAAAGGCACACTTGTTTCATGAAAAAAATCACGAGGCACACCACCATTAGAAAATGTTAAAAAATTTAACTCTGTGCCTATATTGACTATATATAAAGTAATTCTCTTGAATAGGAATCAAATAAACACAAAGAAAGTATTTTATAATTACTTTATTATGAAATAGTAAGTAAACAGAAATATGAAAAATTATAAAATACTTTATTCAGTATTTTTCAATTTTTCCCACGGCACACCAGGCAACATCTCGCGGCACACTAGTGTGCCACGGAACAGTGGTTGAAAAACACTGCCTTAGAGGAAAGGTGGAGTAAACAGGTAACAAGCCAGTACAGCCTTCTTACTTAACTGCTTCTGCCCAACTCTGCGGTTGCTACCTGGTGGCTCTGAGGCTGCCCTGGAGGCTTCCGGTGGTTTTGTTCTGCGTGGACATTCCACCTGTGGGTGTCAAGGTGGAAGATTTTGTGACTGCGGAGCTTACCTTTGTGGAGGAGAATGAGAGAGTCCCGTGCAGGTAGGGATTTTGAAGGTGCCTGTGAAATGAAAGTACACTGGTCTCTTGGTTCTCAAACTTAATCCATTCCGGAAGTCTGTTCCAAAACCAAAGCGTTCCAAAACCAAGGCACGCTTTCCCATTGAAAGGAATGCAAAATGGATTAATCTGTTCCAGACTTTTAAAAACAACCCCTAAAACAGCTATTTAACATTAATTTTACTCTCTAACGAGAACATTGATCCATAAAATTAAAGCAACGATCAATGTACTGTACTATAAAATAAATAAGACTGTATTGTAGATGATTAAAAAAAAAAAAAAAATCATTACCTGCACTGATAGTCATTGTTTGGATGGGGGTCTTTTATCCATTTCCGCAGTCACACAATCAATCAATCAATCAATCAATTAGTAGCTGAACTGGGTTCCACACAGTCACAAAACCAAATGAACCGAAAAAGCCTCAAAAACAAAAATGCAAAATCAATAGCAAAAAACAAAAGCGCCGTTCCGGAAGTCCGTTTGACTTGTGAAATGTTCAAAAACCAAGGCGCAGCTTCTGATTGGTGCAGGCACCCCAGAAACAATAGCTGACAGCCGCATCGGATGTTCGGCTTCCGAAAAATATTCGGAAACCAGAACACTTCTGGGTTTTCTGCATTTAGGAAGCTTTGGCGTTTGAGAACCAAGGTCCCACTGTATTTCACTTGAAAGCCCTTTGTCATATATGCAGCTTTAGGGTTCCTTTCTAGCGGCCATGAGTGGGCAAAAGAAGAAATCTCACTAAAAGTGTGCCGTGAATCTCTCTCTCAACAGTTTCCCATTGGGCATGTTCCCAGAAATGAGTCCCTTATGAGACTTTATGGAAGATGGCAAAGAGAGTGTTTTTGCTGCTGTGTTTGTCTTCTGGTTTGGAAAAGCTCTTCACCTCCCTTTGGCAGAATTGACAGGGTCCACTCTATACACTGAACCATTAGTGTATTAGATTAGATTAGATTAGATTAGATAAATTTATTGTCATTGTCCGTATATACACAGTACACACAACAACGAAAATCAAGCACCCAAAGACCGGATTTGCCTTACACATTTACACATATCTCCAACACTCTCATCCTATTAAGACATAATCTATTAAAACATACCATAATCCAGAATGTAACATAACCTATTAAAAGCATAACATAACCTAAAACCTATCTCCTTTCTTACTATTCACTGCTTGCTATTTCTTACTACTGGCCCTGAGGTCATTATTTAGTGCAATCAAAGCTCTTGGATAGAAACTATTCAGAAGACGTGTGGTTCGAGTTTTCATCGTCCTGTATCTTCTGCCAGAAGGCAACAGTGCAAAGAGGTTGTGAGCAGGGTGGGTGGGATCTCTCAGGATATTGTGTGTCTTCTTCAAGCAGCGAGACATGAAGATCTCATCCAGGGACATTGCAAGCATATTAGATTTTCCATCCTAAAGGACTATTTGCTGCCCTTGCTTTTGTTTTGAACGGTAGCAGGATGTGTTTACTTGGCTGCATAGTGCTCACTCCTAAAGGCTGGGAGCAAAACCAGGACCCCAGAAAACTGAAAATAAAAAGACGTGGTCTGTATGAATTGACTTTCATACTCATCTGGCTAAGAAACGACCTGATTTCCTCCCTAACTTTATATAAAATATAGTTGTTACTCTCATTCTATCAACAAAAACTGCAACAGCATTCTTCTTTCCCCCCAGATTAGGACTCAAGGCAGTTTACACAAATTAAAACAACACAGATAAAATACAGAAGGCTAAAAAGATGATTGAGAGCAATGCGGTGGATATTTTCTGAATATTTTTGTTTTAGTACAGGAACTGCTTTGGTTGCCCAGACAGATGGCCAATACAGAGAAAAAGATTCTTGGTAACTTTCAGTACCATCAACCATTTAGTACTATTTTCAGTCTAGAGTATTGTACCATTGTGGCCTTTTCTGGGAAGCAGTTTTCAACAGACTCGTTCTAAGGAGTTACTCAAGTTGAGTTTGGTCTTCCAAGCTTTTAAATGCAGATATTGTACAGTCTTTGAAGTGTCTTTTATTTCAGTAAATATTTCTGGAGAAATAATTTTATCTGGCCTCTTCTAATATTTTTACTGCCTTGTGTATGAATCATAAATATTTGAAATGGACAAACACTTGCATTAAAAAAGGACTGGGAGCTGCAGTCTAAGAGCATGGAGTTTACTGGTGAGGCCAGTGAATGAATGGATCTCTATTCACGCCAGGCATTGGCCATAGCAATAAAACAACAATGCAATATACAAAGAATAGAAATAAAAAGTCAATTATATAAAATGCATTTTAGGGTTTTGAATCCATAGTCAAATAGTGGACCTTATTCTGATTGCCCCAGCTAAAAACCTTGCCACCTTTGCTGTCACCTGCTCACCTTGATCTGCCAAGAGAAAGGGCACTGTGACAGTGGCTGGGCGACCCGGAATGGGCAATAAAAGAGGGGTCATAATCTCATTCCTCAAGTCTTTATCAAGAGTGCAAGCCAGAAGGGCATGCGTCACCTATTCGGCACTGCCATCCCCACAGGGACATAAGTGTTTTTCGTGTGGAATCTGTTGGAATCGTCCCTCAAGTCCAGCCGAGGGCAAGAAATTCAATCTTGCGAGAGTAAAACCGCGTCTATATTTTAGAATTGCTAGGTTATGCAGATAGGGTGCCGGAGAGTCGAAACGGGAAGGTGGAAAATAGTCATACCATGGGCAAAATTTCCTTATTGTGGCCAAGTTGTTCTGACACTCAATATCATTTAGGTGCTGACAAATTAAACTGTTTGCTTTACTAAAACCCAAAGTGAGTAGCTGTTGTGGTGATAAACCACAAGAGGGAAGTTTTTGATAGACCATTTTAGTCCAGGCGCTCTTGTGACAATCTTGCAGCACTAGGGACAATTAGACAGGGGGGATTTGAGTTTAGGCGAAGCCAATAGTTAAGTGTCCTACGCCAGATCAGTAATTCTACCGAGGGAAGATTAGCCTCTAGGCACAATGATGCGTTTGGGACACAGGGTTGGACAGAGAAAATTTGCCTTAAGAACTTTGGATGGACAGCTTCCGTAGATCCAAGGTGAGTGCCTCTCGAAATCTGAGCCCCATATAAAAACTGTGCTAGGGGTATAGCTTGGAACTGGTGATGCCAGTGCTCTTTCTCCTTGTCATCGGGTCCAAGTGGAGCAGCAACATTTTTGAAGAACTGCTTGAAATGAATTATGGACAGCATAAGGGGAAATAAGCTTAAACCAGATAAGAAACAGGTGGCTAGGGCAGGAAACACAGCAGAGGGGTTGGCCAGGAAAATGGCGGTTCTGGGTGTGATTCTTCACTCCCTATAGGACCAGGCTTGTGCCCTGAGGGACCCAGCTTTCTCCTCTAGTCACAGATTGTGGCCTGAGGGGTTTATTACCAGTGCCAGCTGGTTTGCCAGCTACACCGTTGATTCAGACGGAGAGACGTGAATGCTGCTGGTCATGCCAACATGCCAACGCCGTTGGTCATTTCCACTTTAAACCCTCAGAGTCTGTGCAGAAATGTGCTGCTGCTGCTGCTGCAGAGCTCTTGGCAGATCATTTGGAAACTGTTGGGTCTTGATCTTCTGAAACTGTCCTGCACACCTGGACCCTCTTTCTGACTGTGGGAGTTTGGTGTAGAGCACAATGTTCCTTTGGAAACAGTTCAAACCAAAGTCACTAAAACGTGTTTCCAAATTCTGATATTTTACTCGAGATAAGGGTATCTCTCGAAGCCCCTACACTTTGGACTCTCTCAACAGCTGACCTATGCTGGAAATTATCTACTAAAAACAAAACGATTCGGTTAATATTTTCCTAATCTGCAATATCAGCGAAAAGGTGGAAGAGATTTAGTTGACATTTTCCAGTAATTGATTTGTTATGGTGCTGTGAATGTCAGATATCTGGGCCTGGGCACACGGTTAGATGGAGAACTTACTGTTTGAAAACCAAAGGGAAGCCTTTTTGATAGAGTAGTTCTGGCAAGCTTGTCTTTTTATTTCAGACAAATTTCCCTCCCCCTTTAGAAAGCGCACTTGTCCCATTTTTGGCCACCTCCTTCAGCAAAATGTTTTTGCCTGCCTCCCAGGCAGAATAAAGCTTTTATTTTTAGCCTCCAAATTGCAAGCTGGGCTGGACAAAAGCGAGCAAAAACAGACGGCATGTGGCAAAGGAAACCAGAATTATTTGAAAGCAGGCTGTGGTATGGTTACAAGAGAGACAATTATCCTGACCGTATTATTCCCGCGAACCTTTCTTTGCCTGCGATGGGAGGTGGGGTCAAGAGGGGAAGGAATGAGGAGGGTGAGAGGTGTCCTGCTGCCTTTTCTCCCCCCCTTGTCTGACTTGGCTTGTTCGACACGATCAGAGAAGTGCAACTTCTTCGTGGTTCACATGATGCGACCTCCTGCCCCAGAGCTGTTTTTCTGAAGTCCAGCTCCTCCTGAGCAGCAGCCGTCCACGTTTGATGGTGCAGCGAAGGATGTTGAGCGACCGAGGAGAGGTTGCACCGTGCAGCTCCGTTAGCCGAGCCTGGCAGGCCGGGGAGAATTTTGTCAGGAAATTCCAAATGAGTATAAATAAATTCTCTGCAGCGAGCCTTGGGCTCTTTGCCTGCTTATGTGTCAGAAGCAAATATTCCCTGCAAAGCTAAGGAAAGTCTGCCTCCAGCCGAACTTCCTGCAAGCAAAACACACGGCAACTTTCTGCTCTTCGCGGAATAAGTAAGTAACGCTGGCAGATTTCAGGGCGGGGGGGGGGAAATGGGGGTGAACGACTTAAATTTTAGGGAAGGTAAGTTCGTAACTTCAGTTGTTTCATTGCCCCCCCCCCAAAAAAAGAGTGATCTGCTCCTACCTATGCTGGCTGGTTGCTTTTCTCAGGGCGACTTTTAACATAAAGATAGCACTGTTCTCTCGGACAAAGTAACTCTGTTAGCCTAATGGCCATGGGAGAATGCCTATTTCTAATTTACCTCTGCAACGGCCAAGCGTGTCTCTGTTTGGAGCCTGTTTCCCCGTTGCTTAACACAACTTTCATCCTCTAAATGAATGTTTGCGTGTTCATGTACTTTTTTTTAAAAAAGAGTTAATTCTCAACTTTAATATGCCGTTTCTGCCTGGACATAGCAAGGTATGTGAGACATGGTGGGTATCTCTAAGCGAAACATCTCTTAATGCTTCTGTTCTGAGGAGTTTATATTTTCTTTGCCTGTGGCATTATAGTGTGTAAGGAGTCTGTTTGTTAAATCAAGTTCAACTGAGCAGGTTGAGCTAACTTAACCTAGGGAACAAGCTGGATGTATTTTCTTTCTTTCTTTTTTTTAAGTTGTTTTCAGGCATTTGCTTCAGTAATGAATAGCTTGTGTTGTAAATTACCAAGCATTTCGACATAGCTAAACCTGAGCGAGGAGTGTTTGTTCACCTTAAGGGGGAAAAGGGATGGGAGAGGAGTATTTTCTGAAATTATGAAATTACTGGCCTTGTTACTGACATGCTCAAATGCAGTGGCCCAGGACTCTTGCAGTTGCTTGAACACTCATCGGGAATGCAATTAACCAAATGGGATTGTATGTCTGGAATACCTAGGTGCCCCTTATCATTTGTGAGCATAGTTGCACACCGCAAACTTTCTGCCCAATCCTACAACATTCTTTCCCCTCTCTTTGGAATATCGGTACTTCTCTTTTTTAAAAAAAAAATAAAATCCAGCACAGGACTCCCAATAGAAGGTGTTTGAGTGAAGTCTTTGACCCATCCACGTTTCCCAGGAAGAAGTTGTTGTAGTCTCGGGAATGTTTGGTTTTCTGGAAGGGTTATACTCCCTTGCCATGCCTGCTTCATTCCTGTGGCTTGTTTGCATGAGGGAGGAAGGTGATGGTTTTAAGGTCTCATACAGAGCTACTCTTGTACCCTGGTTGAATTTACTCACTGTCAAGGTTCCCCGCTAGGTATACAATGAATCTTGGTTCACTCATTCGGAGCAAGCCGTTTTCAATTCTTGATGGCCCAGCCAAAGCCAGAGTTTTGAGGACTTTGAGGAATTGGTACTGCGCAGATTTCTGTCTTCTGCAAGCAGAGAAGGCAAAGCTGTCTGAGTAAGAGTGGCCAGGCAGGTCTCAAGGCTTCAGCAATGCAGGACTGTGAGAACAATGTGTGTTTCTTTTCTTTAATCCTCTCCGAAATAGTGCCTCCAGACCAGGGATTGCCAACCCAGTGCCCAGGGGCATTGTGGAGCCTGCAGAGGATTTGCTGGTGTTCCCCTGGGCAGGTGCCCAAGGCTCTCAGCTTTCTTTCTTCTTTAAAAAATAAGTCTCTGGCCCTCCTAGAAAGAATGTTGTCGGGCAAAATGTGTAGGAACCTTGTAAGCAAATGATGAGAGTAACTGTGGAGTGTCTACCTTTGCATATTTTTCCTGGTACTGAGGAATGTTCTCTGTCACTAATAGACAGCAGTAGCATCAGTGTGTGTGTTTTTGTGTGTGTGTGTAAGACGCGGGTGGTGCTGTGGGATAAACAACAGAGCCTAGGGTTTGCCGATCAGAAGGTCGGCAGTTCAAATCCCCGCGATGGGGTGAGCTCCCATTGCTCGGTTCCTGCTCCTGCCAACCTAGCAGTTCGAAAGCACGTCAAGTAGATAAATAGGTACTGCTGCAGCGGGAAGGTAAACGGCGTTTCCGTGCGCTGCTCTGGTTCGCCAGAAGCAGCTTTGTCATGCTGGCCACATGACCTGGAAGCTGTACGCCGGCTCCCTCGGCCAGTAAAGCGAGATGAGCGCCGCAACCCCAGAGTTGGTCACGACTGGACCTAATGGTCAGGGGTCCCTTTACCTTTTTAAGAGCAGTATTATGATCAAGACAAGCAGGATATAGCACACCTCCTTACGGAAAGCATAAGTCTGTCTTAGGAATGGCTCTCTTTGCATTACGCCACACGGCCACAGAACGATCACTCCAATATCTACCTGTGACTGTTTGGTTTTGCCAAGCGGAGGAAGTCCTGTACCAGCTATTTCACACGTTCCCTTGCCTACGTGTAAGCAATAGATTTTTCTTGTTTGGGGAAGGGGGAAAGCGAGTATTAATGCCATAAATTTATTTTGTGCTGCCTTTTGGCCCCAAGATGGCACTCAAAGGATAAAACAATTCTTTTTTAAAAAAACAACAGGCAGCACAAAAATGCAATTTAAGGTAAATTTAGAAACAGCAAGATCTTTCATCTATTTAAAACTAAAAATCAAAAACCCAAACTCCATCCTACCCCAAAGTTCTACAGAATAAATATATAAGAAATCTCCATACACTGCAGGGGGGGGGTGACCTTTATTGACATCTCATTTAATCTTTATCACGAGTACTTTTTTGACTGACTCAAACGAGTGAAATGACTCGGTGCAAATATCTCCGAGAACAATTTTACACATTAAGAACTAAGAGGAGCCCCATCGGAGCTGCAGAATCTATTCCTCCCTCCCTCCCCCCATCCCATAATGTTGGCATACTGCTTATTAGGCCTGCATTCAGCACAACTCTTTGCTCTCAGTACCTATGGTCACAGTTTCAGCACTTGAGATCTCTGAGCCCATGTTTGCGTCCTTCCAAGAAAATAACAAGTACAGCTAATCCTAATATGGTGGAAGCTAAAAATAACCCCTGAAGTAGGAGAGAAAGAGGCCGTTTTATGGTCTTTTAAGTGCTTAAGCAAAGCAAAGCAAACAGTGAAATAGAACTTGACAATCATTGCACCAAAATTGCTCCAGTTCAGGAGAAGTGGCCAGCAGTTCAAGCATAAAGGAAGGTTGTTCGAAAACCTAAAATACTTTGCTGAAGAAATCCTCTTCTGGACCTGGGAAGAAAAGTGCCCGGGAATTCCAGAACTGGAATAATATTGCAGGAGTATCTGCTTTTTGTATAGCATATGCATCGGAGTTACAGGTATACATTGTATAAATTTAAAATTAAATTTAAAATTTGCCAATCTTAATTATACAGTATGGTTCTTTCCTTCAGATTAGATCAGGGGTCAGCAACCTTTTTCAGCCGTGGGCCAGTCCACCGTCCATGACCATGTGGTGGGCCGGACTATATTTTTTTTTGGGGGGGGGGGGAAGTGAACAAATTCCTATGCCCCACAAATAACCCAGAGATGCATTGTAAATAAAAGCTCACATTCTACTCATGTAAAAACACGCTGATTCCTGGACCGTCTGTGGGCCGGATTGAGAAGGCGAATGGGCTGCATCCGGCCCCCAGGCCTTAGGTTGCCTACCCCTGGATTAGATCTTTTGAAATGTAACCGTGATTATCCTCCTCTAGAAATTGACATCACATTACTTGCGACCTGACAGAGCGTGTCCCTTAAGAGACCAAAGCATTTGGGGGGCCCCTCATGTCGAGATGACACGATGCCCCCGCAAGTGCTTTGATCTCTTAATCACCTTTGAAGGGAAAAGCATGCGCTTAAGAGCCCCTAGGTGTGTCTCCATTACTTAAAAGCAAGGCTTCTTAGGCTGAGGGATGGCCCTCCTGAAGAAAGGAAGCCATTTGGAAAGAAATTTCCGTGTCTCTTCCGTTCCCCTCCGTGCCCACAGGGGAACGTTGGTGGACGTTGACACTCAACCATCCCACAAGGCACAATTTTGCAAGGTGCATTGGGGACATTGTCCTCTAGTCAAGCCACCGAGCCAAGGCCAGAGTCCAAACCTCTCTAGCTTGGTCAAGGAACTGCCTGCTGACTTCTTGGGGGCAATCCTTGGGCCGGGGGTGGGCTGAGGGTGGAGTCAATCAGATTGAGTGGCAGCCCAGTCCAGGGAGCATATCTCTTTCATACTGAGCAAGTGACTTGAGTTCAAATTCTTAGCTCCTCCGCTAACATCTTTAATGGGTGGATTTGGAAGGATGAGGTGGTGATTCTGGTGGTTGTTTTCTTTTAATACGCTCTCATCACAGGGCCTTCTCGGCGGTGGCTCCCTCCCTGTGGAACGCCCTCCCAGGAAATAGACAACTATCGAGGCAACCCTGTTTAGGGAAGTTTTTAATGTTTGATGTTTTATCGTGTTTTTAATATTCTGTTGGGAGCTGTCCAGAGTGACTGGGGAAACCCAGCCAGATAGGTGGGGTTTAAATAAATAAATTATCACCATCACCATCATTATCATTATCGCCATCCTTCACCCACCCCTTGTGAGGCCACAGCTCCTCCAGCAGGTACTAGGATGGTAGGGAGGAACTGATGGCCTTGTATCCAGAGACCAACAAAAACCTGCTGCTTCAGGAAACCAGAAGCCTTAGGAAGATTTTCTGGGTGTGCGGTCAAGGTCCTGGTTACTGGCCAGAATGCAGTTTTGCTGGTTAGACCAACAAAGAAACGGCTGGTTGGGCAACTGTTTGACCCTCTGCAGAATGCAAATAAATCTTTTTGCGTAAGTTGGCCAGCCGGCTTTGCTTTACTGTGATATTCACGAAACATTTCCGCTTTTATAGAAACATAATTGTGCTTTATCTCGTAGGTCACAGGCGAGCCTGTCCAGATTTATTATTTAATTCCACCCCGTACTTCTGCACACCTGTGGCTACCAATCCCATTCTCTTCTTTATCAGCTAGTCCCCCTTTGGGCTCCATTTTGGGTGACACTCACCACCTGACTTCCAATATTCGAAGGTGATGATTAGAGTGATATCTGATTATGTATTTATTTGTGAGTATTCCCCCCACCCCCCACCCGCCTTTCTTAATGTTTAAATTGTTCACGTTTTTTTGCTGGGGGAAGTCAAACTTGTATGAAATCAGGCTGTGTTATTATTTCTTACTTGTTTAGACCCCTTGCTCTCAAAATCCCTGCTTGGCCCCTGTGCCTCGCACAGAAACTGCTGCTTTAAAACCTGTCTTAAAAACAAACAAACACAGCATTAAGGATATGTATGTGTTCCATGAGCTGCTATTTGCAAATACTCTTTCTACATGAGTAAACACAGGGTGTATGTGCCAGGGATGGGCAATGTACACTGTTGTGCCATCTGTGGACATGTATGGAAACTCAGCATTATTTTTATGCAACTCTCTGCATATACTGAATAGGAGTCATCATCATCATCATCATCATTCTCTTCTTCTTTGGCGATCCTTTGTAGCCAAGTAAGATTGTCTTCCATAAACACGGTTTTAGCAGTGAGTCCGTACTTGACTGTGGAGGCCAATTCTGGATCCACACGTCCTTCTACAGTGGGGAC
This sequence comes from Darevskia mixta, assembly GCA_034641385.1. Lineage (NCBI taxonomy): Eukaryota > Metazoa > Chordata > Lepidosauria > Squamata > Lacertidae > Darevskia > Darevskia mixta. Next base: position 24,549,024 of record JAWWNH010000017.1, read on the forward strand.
ATTGGTTTCTGGGCGGGAGTTGATCACGGTGTGGATTTGCCAAGTGTGCCTTCCTCTTAGCACGTTTCTCCCTTGCATCCTGAGTTCGAGTGTCTTCAAAGCCCATGACAGCTTTGGTAAAGGCTGTTCTCCAACTGGAGCGCTCGCAGGCCAGTGTTTCCCAATTGTCGGTGCTTATACTACAATTTTTTAGATTTGCCTTGAGAGAGTCTTTGAACCTCTTTTGTTGACCACCAGCATTACGCTTTCCATTTTTAATTTCAGAATAGAATAGTTGCTTTGGGAGACGATAATCAGGCACCCACACAACATGACCAGTCCAACAAAGTTGATGTTGAAGAATCATTGCTTTGACACTGGTGATCTTTGCTTCTTCCAATACACTGGCATTAGTTCGCCTGTCTTCCCAAGTGATGTTAATAATAATAATAATAATAATAATAATAATAATAATAGTACCCCACCTGTCTGGCTGGGTTTCCCCAGCCACTCTGGGTGGCTTACAGCATATCTAAAAACATAATGAAAACACCCAGCATTAAAAACCTCCCTTTAACAGGGCTGCCTTCAGATGTCTTCTAAAAGTTGTATATAAACTAGCTTTCCCTACACACAAACATACAGGAGAAATGTCACATGATGCAGCCATGCGTGTGTCTTTTTTAAAAGGATCATTGGTGTACAGAGTAACTTTTGTTTATTTTATACGGCTCGCATTAAGATATCTAAGAATGGCTCATGTATTTCATGATTTCAGGTGGCTTAGTATACACTTGCGCACTTAGCTTCCTAAACATTATGAACACAAACTTATTTCTTAAGGGGAAACTGAAAAGGCGCAACAACAGCAAAACCTCAAATCTGAAGAAATGTTAATAAAAAGAGTGGGGCTTGTGAGCCTTTTCAAGAGGTGGCTGCTGCAATAAAGAGGGAGAGAGAGATCTGTGCTGGAAAAGAGTAGAGAAATTAAATGCTCCCCCCCCCCGCCCCAGTCGTGAGCTGATGAACTCATTGGAAGAAGCTCAGCCTATGAAACATTGTGCTCTGTTTTGCTGTATTTATATAAATGCCGAGTACTTTTTCCCTTTAAGGGTTGAAGAATGAGAAAGTTGGGAGGCAGGGATTTTGCAGGCAAATAGCTTGCGTGACGTACGAAGCAGCGATTGCAGGAAATAGAGCGAGGCCGGGTAGCCTTTGAACAGAAGCGTGGATGGACGGAGAGAGAAACTTCAAGTTGATGTAAATGAAGGCTTTGCTCTGAGGTTCTTGTTGTGTTTCTGTGTTTGAGAGTGGGAAGTAGGTTGTAGAGCCACCCTAGGCATAAATATTCTTCCTGCAGATCTGCTGCAGTTTTATTTAGAAGGCTTTGGTGCGAAATGCCTCTCCTGTGTCTCCAGGAAGCTGGGCTGTCCTGACATCTGAGCTGACAGTTTCTCTTTCATCTGAGATATTTTAGACTGCACTGGAAATGGGTCTGCCTGCATAGTTCTCAGTGTGTCGACTCTGCACCGTATAGGAATATAAAATAGGTTGCATGAACAACCGGAGATGAATGTTCTAGGGAGCTGCTCCTCCTTTAGACTGTCTTGTTTTGAAATCCAAATAACTTTGTCTGTTTTTAGCATTTGTAAACCAAGGGAGGTTTTTTGGGGGGAGAAGTAGCCCTTAGGAAGATCTCTGAGATGTATTGAATTCCCTTGCACAACACCGCAGCATATCAAATAGTTGAACTTCACGTGAAAACTATACTGGGGATGTCGTAGAAATATGTAATTCCTTTTAAAGTATTGCTTCATGGTATTAACAGGGTCAACTTGTTTCTTTTTTAAAAATACAGCTTTATGTAAAGCCCATGAGAAATGTATCCACCTGCTTTGTGGTTTAGAATTCTGCTGGCGCAGTCTGAAAAGGAAAATGTGTGCATGCTAAAAATTTAATCAAGAGACATGCAATAGATTTTCCAGTGTGGAACCCTGATTCTGCTGTCTGAGTAGAGGGCTTATAATTTACCAACAACAACAAAAGAAAAGAAACAACCATCTTATGTCGGATGTTATGCTTAATGTGTGTGTTTTCTTCTTTTAGAAAAAGATGAAAATGCTCTGAATGGGGAGGATGACAGAAATCAGAAGGACCCCTATTTTGTGGAAACACCTTATGGTTACCAGCTTGATTTGGATTTTCTCAAGTATGTGGAAGATATACAGAAGGGGAATACTATTAAGAAACTGAACATTCAGAAAAAGCAGAAAGTGACGCCACCTTTTGCAGCCGGCAAAAACGCCTCTGGCCAATACAGCGGATGGACATCAAACGAATCTCTGTCTTCATCCAACAGTGATGAAAACAAACATTCGCTCTTTGCAGCACGAAGCCCTGCAGCCGCTGCCCCGAGACCGTCCTTGTCCTTTGAAGCATCTCCAAGCTTCCTAACTATCCCCGAAAGCAAGCAGCTCCGGCCTCCTTCGCCACAGCTGCCTCGCCACAACCTCCGCGTTACGAAAACTCTCATGGAAACACGGAGAAGGTTGGAGCAGGAGAAGATGGCAATGCAGGCGGTCCCAGGAGAATCCCGGAGGCCGAGGCTTTCCAGTTTTGGAGCCATGGGCTCCACAAGCTCTCTCCCTTCCTTTGTGGGCTCCAGCGGCCACAACCAGACTTCTCAGCAGTTTCAGAACGGATACCAGGGCAATGGAGAATACAACCTTTATCTTGCCTCCTCTCTGGGGAGCTCCATCCGCCACAGCCCCTTGAGCTCAGGGATATCGACACCCGTGACTAATGTCAGCCCAGTGCACCTGCAACACATCAGGGAGCAAATGGCCATTGCCCTCAAGCGCCTCAAGGAGCTTGAGGAGCAAGTGAAGACGATTCCTGTGCTCCAGGTTAAGATCTCCGTGTTGCAGGAGGAGAAAAGGCAGATGGTGGAGAAGCTCAAAAGCCAAAGGGTGGTCAACCAGAATGACGCAGGCCATTTCAGAAAGAGATCTTATAGCGCAGGAAATGCGGAGCAGTGGAAGCCCCTCTCTCCCGCCAGAGGGGGTGGCGAACTCTATATAGACTGTGAGGAAGACATGGGGAGTGTGGAACATAGCTCAGAGAGGGTGGAAGAGTTCAGGCAGTTGACTGCTGAAATGCAAGCCTTGGAGAAGAAGATCCAGGACAGCAGCTACGACGTTCCATCTAACCTGCGAGCGAACCGAGCAAGCACAACGAAAGAGAGCAGATCAGTTGCTGTGGGCACAGAGGAGAACGTGAACGACGTGGTTGTGTACAACAGAGCTTTGATAAAGTGCAGGGATGTAGCCGTAGGAACAGAGCGGAAGACTAAAGATTCTAGCGTCGGGGTGACGGAGGGGATGCTTGGCCTGTCTACAGAGGCTGAGAGGGAGCTAGAGCTCCAGCACCAGACCATCGAAGCCCTCAAAGATAAAATCTACCGGCTGGAAGTTCAGCTGAGGGAAACGACTCACGACAGAGAGATGACCAAATTAAAGCATGAGCTCCAGGCAGCTGGATCCAGGAAGAAAATGGACAAGGCGCTGATGGCGCAGCCCCTTGTCTTCAGCAGAGCGGTGGAAGCAGTCGTGCAAACAAAAGACCAAATGGTGGGAGGTCACGTGGATGTGGTTGATTCATGTGTGGGGAGCCATCTGCAGATGAGCAGCATTGGAGTATTGTGCAAGCCTCAATCGCACAGTTCAGCTGCGGGCCCAGATGTGCCTATGAATTGGTGGATTGTGAAGGAGAGAAAAGAGATGTGTGATCGGTGCACTGGGAGCCCTCTTGAGATGTGCGACAAATGTGTGGGCACCGAAAGGTCCGTCTGCGAAACCGGGGTCAATACGGAGGAATCCGTGGACAGATTAAGCCTGCGCAAGACGGAACTGAAAATCAAGGAAGTTCGGTCCATCGGCTGCGGAGACTGTCCCGTCCAAGCGGTCTGCCCAGCAAGCAAGGCCGTTTCCCGCAGCACCAACACGGAGCCTGGTTGCAAGGCAGATACTGGAGTCATGGCGGTGCCTCGTACGGCAACCCAGGGAACCAACACAGTGTTAGAACAAACTGACCAGTTCACCAACACGGACGTAACTCTCTTGACAGATTCCGGCACCAACACTTTCCTGAGCGCTTGCGATAAACAGACAAACACTGTGGTTGTCGAGATGAGGACAGTCGCTATCGGAGATGGACGGGTCAAGGATGTAAATACGGTGGCTAAAACACGTTCCATTGGCGTGGGGACGCTGCTTTCTAGCACGGCTAGCTTGGACAAGCCCTCCCTAGCAAAGACCAAAGACTGTGGCGTGGGGCAGATCAGTATTAACGAGAACTATCTAGTGGGCCTGAAGATGAGAAATATTGCCTGTGGTCCTTCTCCGGTGTCTGCTGCACCGCCCAGCACGAGAAGCATTGGTGTTGGGGAGGACTCTGTTTCTGAATGGGGGAACCTCGGGCTGGAGAGCCCATTCTCTCAGCCTGAGATGAAGACCGGCTTGGATCACTACATCGAACGGGTCCAGAAGCTCGTTCAAGAGCAGCAGATGCTTCTTGCTGAAAACTACGCTGAGTTGGCCGATGCCTTTGGAGAGCCCCACTCACAAATCGGCTCTATTAATTCTCAGCTCATCAGCACTCTGTCCTCCATCAACAGCGTCATGAAGTATGCAAGCACCGAGGAACTGCGCAACTTGGATATATCGAAGCAGTGCGCGGACAGAACTTCGGCAACAGGTACGCTGGAACGGGCTTTCTCGTTTGCTTAAAGGTTGCTGGTGTCTTAAAAGGAGCAGCATGAGTCGCTCTTACAAAACTGCTTATGTCATGACTTGCCTTTCCAGGACTGAAATGATTGGGAAGGAGATGCCAGTCTTAGATTGCAGTGAAGAGATAAAAGCGGTGTCAGTGCTTGAATACCTAAAATGCCTAAAAATACCCAGTGACTGGATAATCGTCTGTCCTGTTTCCTGGGAATTTAACCTTTATATAGTTTAAGATCTTAAGAGCTCAGACCCTTCTTAGTGGCAGGAAGTGATTCTAAAATTACGGCCAGAGGTATTTTATAAAGTAGAACAGCTATTACCACAGTTGTCTCATTTCTGTGAACATTTTACAGACTAGAGAAATTTGCTTCCACTGCCTTTATGCTTTTGATTTGTCATAACTAATTCTGTTTCTCAGTGTTGCTTACCTACAGATAAATGCAGATCTGTCATTATACTGCTTCCCCTGTCCTCTGTACTATGGATACATGTCCTAGGGATAACAAAATAAAAAAATTCCTTCCAGTAGCACCTTAGAGACCAACTAAGTTTGTTATTGGTATGAGCTTTCGTGTGCATGCACACTTCTTCAGATACCATGCACACGAAAGCTCATACCAATAACAAACTTAGTTGGTCTCTAAGGTGCTACTGGAAGGCTTTTTTTTTATTTTGTTTCGATTATGGCAGACCAACATGGCTACCTACCTGTAACTTGTCCTAGGGATGTTGGGCATTACATACACAATCTGTGTGACCTGTAATTATTAGTGTCGTAATGGGAAGTGTCCAGATTTTGTACTTGTGGGTTAAACCACAGAGCCTAGGGCTTGCCGATCAGAAGGTCGGCGGTTCGAATCCCTGCGACGGGGTGAGCTCCCATTGCTCTGTCCCAGCTCCTGCCAACCTAGCAGTTCAAAAGCACGTCAAAGTGCAAGTAGATAAATAGGTACCGCTCCGGTGGGAAGGTAAACGGCATTTCCGTGCACTGCTCTGGTTCACCAGAAGCGGCTTGGTCATGCTGGCCACATGACCCGGAAGCTGTACGCCGGCTCCCTCGGCCAGTAAAGCGAGATGAGCACCGCAACCCCAGAGTCGGCCACGACTGGACCTAATGGTCAGGGGTCCCTTTACCTTTATGGTGGTCTGGTCTTTTTTAAGTGATCCCCTGGTCTTAGTTCTCAGTAAGGCCTCACAGCTTCGGGCTGCAGGTAGAGGCTCACTTGGCTCAAATGCCCTTCCATTCAGAAAATCTCCATCGCAGACACAATCTTCTCTTTGTCCAGTTTGCAGGAATCTTTTTTTTTTTTTTTTTTGCAAAAATTAAAGTTTGAAGTGACTGTTTATGATAGATGTAGGTTTCCCACTTTAGAGAGAACTAGGTCCTAGACACTTGCATAAAAATAAGCCTTTATTTTAGCAGAAGCTAAACCTGCTGGGTGTTAGCCAACAAAGTTATACTCCAGGTAGATCCATTGAAATTAATGAACATGAGTGACACGAGGCTCATTGCTCTCGCTGGATCTACTCTTGAGTATAATTTAATTTAATTAATTTAATTTATGGTATAGTTTAATTTGCTGACTTTTCCCACTGCTTTTGATTTTAGAAGCCCTTTATCGATTTACAAAAGGGATATGATCATTTTACTTAGGCAAAGTAACTTTTAAAATTGCTGTGGGAAGTCACACCAGTTTCCACTATTTGTTTTAGTCAAGCGTGTCGTATAGTAGCTTAATTGAGAGCTACATCGCTACTTTTTTTTTAAAATAAAATATTTTCCGCACAGACCTCAAGCTTAAAATATTTAGAGGCCTTAAAATGACTGGCGGCCCAGCCTCTTAATGCATAAGTAATAGTAGTTCCATGTGTCAGACCAACTCGCATGCAGCCTTTGAGAGCTGGCCTTGTTTTGCAACAACAGTCCTGTATCTTTCAAAACCTTCTTGGAAACTGCCACAATGGAAACATCTTGTTAAATGTTTGCAGTTGTTTAATGTGTGTATAGGAGTTGTACCAGGATAATAATAAGAAAAACAACATCATCACAGTTTCCCAGAAGGAAAAGCACATTTTGAAAGATGCTGGATTTTACTGGGCCATTTCTTGGGGGTTGAGGGAGAAGGAAAGGCAGGGGCAGATTCCAGCTTCTCCCAGCTGCCTACAGCATCTTCCAGGAAGAGCTCTTAAAACTTGGAATTTGTATCCTTCCACACTTCATTGGATGGGTTTTGCTGTCATGAATCAGTCAGCTTTCAAAGCTTAGCTTTTAATGGTGTTCCACAAAGACTCCACAGTTATTGGAAGAAACGAGAAATAATTTATTCTCAATATGCTGAAGGGCCATTGTCTCTCCTTTTTTTTTAAAAAAAAATAATGCTATATTTTATGTCTCGCTTTGTAAGCACTCTGAGTCACGGCTAATAAATGCTTTAAATAAAATAAATGAATACTCCACCCCCTATTTTGGCAACTACCTTGCTGCAGAACGTCCAAGAGCATCTTTTTCTCTGGAAGACAGAGGTGTGAGATATAGAAGTAAGCAGCTTCATTTCCAGATGTTAGATTTACCCCATGGGAGGGAGTGTTTATTATTAACTTTTTGCTCGTGGCCATTGAACAGCAGCGCCTTTTTAGACAAGTAAAAACTGATGTCCTTGAATTCTGAAAAGAAAAGCAAGATGGTAATTTTGGAAAATTAAATAAGTCCAGTGAAATATCTTCAAATGTTATCCGTTCAAATTGTTTTAAGTTCAAGAGCTGAAAAAATGGGGGAATGGTGTGAGCATGTCTCCCACCAATGGGGGGGGGGAGGAGCCCCTACATCAGCTGGTCTTCAGCTGGTTCCCTCCCTGTGAGAAGCGAAGTTACAGGGCCTTCTCAGTAGTGGCACCTTCCCTGTGGAACACCCTCCCTTCAGAGGCCAAGGAGATAAAGAATTACACAACGTTTAGAAGACATCTGAAGGCAACCCTGTATTGGGAACTTTTTAATGTTTGACATTTTATTATTTTTAATATTTTGTGGGAAGCCGCCCAGAATGGCTGGGGAAACCCAGCCAGATGGGCAGGGTAGAAATAATAAAATTATTATTATTATTACTACTACTACTGCCACAGCCTCAGTGACTAGGATGCAAGGGATCCAGTGAAATGTGAGCATGTTTAAGAAGTTGGTCTCAATGTAGAAGAGGCCAAGCGAGCGCAAACAGGAGCAAACAGTCTGTTGTGCATTGCGGATATTTGAGGCATTTCCATATATAACAAAATACTAGAAATTGAGTACAGTGGTCCCTTGGTTCTCAAACTTAATCCATTCCGTAAGTCCGTTCAAAAACCAAAGCGTTCCAAAACCAAGGCATGCTTTCCCATAGAAAGTCATGCAAAATGGATTAATCTATTCCAGACTTTTAAAAACAACCCCCAAAACAGCAATTTAACATGAATTTTACTATTTAACGAGACCATTGATCCATAAAATGAAAGCGATAATGTACTGCAGTCACACAATCAATCAGTAGCTGAACTGGGTTCCACACAGTCACAAAAACAAAACAAAAAAGGAGCCGCAAAAACAAAAACGCAAGATAAATAGCAAAAACAGACAGACCTCAGCGTAACACTCAAAACATAACACTCAAAACGAAAGCATTACACTCAAAACGGAGCACATTCAGCTTCCGAAAAACGTTCACAAACTGGAATGCTTACTTCCGGGTTTGCAGTGTTTGGGTTCCAAGTTGTTTGAGTAACAAGGTGTTTGAGAACCAAGAGACCACTGTATAACAGAAACATTAAGCTGGATGCTTTCATGGTTCAGTAATCCACTCCTTTCTTTGCTAACAGCAGACAATTTGTTGCACGTTCCTCGTGGCCACCCTGGGAGTTCCCATTTAGTCTCAAGCTCCCAAGTGTTGAAAGTGGGTCAGGAGATGGGGACAATAAGCAAGGAGAAGACCACCCTCGTGGGAGCAGGACCGGACCGGACAGCCTCGCCGTCCCAAGACAGCACCATGTCTCCAATTAATCTTACAGATGACCAGCTGGCCTCTGGGCTTTATGGTAATTTATTTATTATTGCTTTGTTGCTTTGTTGTTATTTGTGCTGTTGTTAGTTTGTAAAGAAACTTATCTGGCCATTATGGCTTCTTCGTGCACCACTCTCAAGTGGAAACATCATTAATTCAAGCAGGAGAAATGTAATTTAGAATAAAATTATACCCTTGCTCCATGCTCATCTGGTTAGAGCATGGTGCTGATAATGCCAAGGTTGCAGGCTTGATCCAAGTATGGGGCAGCTGCATATTCCACAAAGTCCCTTACTACTTTCCTCCCTTACTATAGAGGAGGGAGAAAGGTTGTTTTCTGCTGCTCCAGAGAAGCGGACACGGAGCAATGGATTCAAACTACAAGAAAGAAGATTCCACCTAAACATTAGGAAGAACTTCCTGACAGTAAGAGCTGTTCGACAGTGGAATTTGCTGCCAAGGAGTGTGGTGGAGTCTCCTTCTTTGGAGGTCTTTAAGCAGAGGCTTGACAGCCACCTGTCAGGAATGCTTTGATGGTGTTTCCTGCTTGGCAGGGGGTTGGACTGGATGGCCCTTGGGGTCTCTTCCAACTCTACGATTCTATGATTCTATGACTACTCTACGATTCTATGATTGTTGCAAAATCTATATATATCTCAGCAACCCAAATATAATGACACCCTGTCTCTTACAACACGAAGGAATTGTATACAGCCGTACCTTGGATCTCGAACGGCTTAGTTGCTGAATGTTTCGGCTCCCGAACGATGGAAAACTGGAAGTGAGTGTTCCAGTTTCCGAACGTTTTTGGGGAAGCCGAACGTCCAACATTTCAGCTTCCCAAAAACGTTCAGAAACTGGAACACTCACTTCCAGTTTTCCATCGATCGGGAGCCGAAACGTCCAATGGCGCTTCCGATTGGCTGCAGGAGCTTCCTGCAGCCAATCAGAAGCCGTGCTTTGGTTTCCAAACGTTTTGGAAGTCGAACGGACTTCCGGAACGGACTTCCAAGGTACGGCTGTATTTCAAAGTAAGCTCTAAAAACACTTTTGAATCCCCTTTTACATGTTTGCCATCAGGCTTATACAAACAGTTCAGAAAAAATGTTTTAGGTAATAACTAGCTAGTGATCTGTTTCAATTTTTGTCTGGTTTTTGTTGTATTATAATTGTTTCAAACTACTTTGCTTTTTTAATTTAATCTTATTTTTTGGTGAAATTGCAGTATACAGATAATTTTTATAAATAAACAATCCAAAGGCTGGGAGAGGAGGCAGCTGGGCATGGGGAAGAGGGGTCAGGGGAGAGCTAATGTCCAGTGCATTATTCATTGGGACACAACTTTATGCGCTTATAACCACACCAGTACATCTTAAATCTATAGGTGAACCAGAGCAGCTTGGCCTTAAGATCTGAAACACACATAGGGATGTGAAACCTTTACTGAAGTGTGTTCTTCTCTCTCTCTCTCTCTCTCTCTCTCTCTCTCTCTCTCTCTCTCTCACTCTCTCACTCTCTCTCTCTCTCTCTCCCAGTATGTGCAAATGAGGGCATGTTGAAGTCCATCATGAAGAAAAAGGATGGGAAAAAGGAAGAGAATGGGAAGAAGAACCTGCAGTTTGTTGGTATTAATGGAGGGTAAGGAGTTCCAGGTCTGAAATAAGCTGCTTCCTTTTCAAAGTCATAAAAACAGAACTGACTACGGTCGTACCTCGGAGGTCGAACGCCTTGCGACTGAAACGATTTGGCTCCCGAATGTCGCCAACCCAGATGTGAGTGTTCTGGTTTGCAAAACATTCTTTGGAACCTGAACGTCCAGTGCGGGTTCCGCAGCTTCCTGCAGCCAATCGGAAGCGAGGCCTTGGTTTCCGAACATTTTGGAAATTGAATGGACTTCTGGAATGAATTCCGTTCGACTTCTGAGGTGCGACTGTAATGCCCATTCTTTTGGTTATAAAAAAAAGGAGACTTCACAATATGACAACCTAAGGACTACCTTTCCGTGCAATAGTTCTGCTTTGTTTTGTGGGTTCAATGTGTTTCTCTGCTGTGTACAGTTTCCGCTGCATGCAAATCCCCATAGCAACGTGCTTCTTTCCACAACTAGCTTTTTATGATGTCGGGAATGAGAGCTGCCTAGAATGTGGCCTGCACTTTGCTCCTTTCCCCCACTGCGGCATTCGTGCCCCTGACCCTATGGCCAGGAAGAAGAATATCCTGCTCCTTTTTAGCAATTCCACACCATTTCGTGAGTCTTCTTTTTCCTTTTAAAAATAAAATAAAACAATGCAGCTCTTTCCAGGCTTCGTGCTTCTCCTCTTCAGGGGAGAGAAGTGGAGCCTGGATCTTCCATTGTGTATTTTAAGACATCAAAAAATATTATATTCTCTTGCAGCAAAGCTTCTCCTCTAATGTATTAAGTGGACAACATAATATTGTGCTACTGATAATGGATCACAGCTAGTGCAAGTAAACACACTCTCAAAAAGCCGTAGTGATATTAAACCAGATGTGCCTTTCCAATGCATGCAAACCTAATGATGTGACGGGAGAGAAAATTCATTTCACAGCCTTACACTAATAATAATAATAATAATAATAATAATAATAATAATAATAATAATAATATTTATTATTTATACCCCGCCCATCTGGCTGGGTTTCCCCAGCCACTCTGGGCGGCTTCCAACAGAATATTAAAATACAATAATCTCTTAAACATTAAAAGCTTCCCTAAACAGGGCTGCCTTCAGATGTCTTCTAAAAGTCTGGTAGTAGTTTTTCTCTTTGACATCTGGTGGGAGGGCGTTCCACAGGGCGGGTGCCACTACCGAGAAGGCCCTCTGCCTGGTTCCCTGTAACTTGGCTTCTCGCAGTGAGGGAACTGCCAGAAGACCCTCAGCGCTGGATCTCAGTGTCCGGGCAGAATGATGCGGGTGGAGACACTCCTTCAGGTATACAGGACCGAGGCTGTTTAGGACTTTAAAGGTCAACACCAACACTTTCAATTGTGCTCGGAAACGTACTGGGAGCCAATGTAGGTCTTTCAAGACTGGTGTTATGTGGTCTTGGCGGCCGCTCCCAGTCACCAGTCTAGCTGCCGCATTCTGGATTAAAGTCTGCCACCCAGTGAGTACCCATTCAGGGACCTCATATTTGGGCTGGTCACTTCCTGGGCTGCAGGGTTCTCATTGGCTAGCGCCTTTTACACTAAATGCCCATGAATTATCCAGTTTTATGGTCTTTCAGATTAACTGAACGCAGCTGTCAATTTGCCATGTATCTAGTAGACTTGCCCCCTTTCAGCGTGTCTTCCTTTTCATAAAAACAAATTGGATTTTCTGCAACGTTTCCGCCTTCTGACGAGACCAATTCGCAAGAACAGTTGGAAATGGCATTGTATACAAAACAGCTATTGATGCTGAAATGTTGTGATCTTCATAGGGTCACACGGTATTTGCATGAACCAGTCAGGTTTTTAGAAAGTTAGATTTGTTGTCATACTGTAGTTTAGTTAGCATTGACTAACGTCTGTTTGCCCCTACCATTCTGGTGCTGGACTTCTCCTCTGCTAGACAGTGCTTTGCTACAAATCTTAACTTTTGAACCCTTTGGAGAGAAGTCACCAGACTTTTCTGGACATAGTTTATTCCTCCTCCATAAATGTAATCTGTGAACAACTGGACTCTCGCAGCTACTTAAGTGAAATGAAATAAAGCAACATTTTTAATAAGCTGCTTATTAAATGAAAGGAATTTATACACAGCATTGATAGACAACAGAATTTTGTCATGTAGGTATGAAACAACCTCGAGTGATGATTCTAGTTCAGAAGAGAGTTCGTCATCTGAGTCCGATGATGAGTGTGTCGGGAACGAATATGCTCAGATTGAAGAGAATGGGAGTCTGCTTGCGGTGGAAGGACAGCAGGAGATAAACACCGGAGATGTTAAGTCTGCCAGGGTGGAAGAAATGGTGGAGGCTCAAGAGACTGAGATGGAGAAAGTGGAAATCCGTGAGAGGTACCGTTGCCGTTTATGCATTCTAAAATGCTGTATGTTTAGGGAAACTAGACCCCAATTCTGACCATTGATAGTTGTCTACAGCCCTAAGCTTTGGGGGCCAAATTGAACATAATACTTATTTTCATAATCCAGAAGCTAATTCCTGCTTTGTGCATTGCTTAATATTCAGAGCATCAGTTGCTGGAATCTCCTCGTATATTTCTGAGGACCCCAAATTTCCAAAGCATTATTTTCAAGTTGCTGTATCTGGACTTTCTACCAGGTGTACCTCTCTTATTTCCCCCTCCCCATAAGACCTGTTCCCCAGTACAATAAAAAGAAAGAATGAAACAGGGCTATCTCAAGCCCCCTTGTAAGTCCTTCCAAATTTTTATAGACCTGTTAAATGCATTTAAAGGTAGATAGCCGTGTTGGTCTGTCATAGTCAAAACAAAACAAAATAAAATAAAAAATTCCTTCCAGTAGCACCTTAGAGACCAACTAAGTTTGTTCTTGGTATCTGAAGAAGTGTGCATGCACACGAAAGCTCATACCAAGAACAAACTTAGTTGGTCTCTAAGGTGCTACTGGAAGGAATTTTTTTTTTTTTTATTTTGTTTTGACTGTTAAATGCATGTAATTTTTAAGGATATTTAATCTACATGGTCATTGGACAAAGGGCAGACAGGAGAACTACACAGCTGCCTCCGTCCAAACCTGTGTTCAGAGCCGCAAGATTCTTCCTCTTCTAACGCTGCCTCATTGGGTTCCTGTGTAATTCCTCCTCCTGAAGTCTGGATATGTCTACTAATCTTTCTAGACTGAGAAATATGCTGAGTGTGGTCTATTAAACCCAAACTATATGAATGTTAAGTTGCTGTCCCACAATTTGTTTGCACCTCTAATAAATAGGATTCAAACACAAGCTATGCTTTGCATTGTAGGCAGTACTGTATGTATTTTTTATTATTTCTTACATAATGAATATACTAAAGCGAGAAATATGGTTTGCAAATGAGAGCCAAAATGAAAAGCCCCTTGAGTTTGGGGGGGGGGCAGGGAATTGCTAACATGTAGAGTTAGCAGTGTGTCAAGAGACTTAAATAAATGACAGAAACGGTAGCACAATAATGGCGGAAATCAAACGTGGAAGCTCCTCATTGATATTTCAGTAGCCATCAAACAATGCATATTTATTTAGTGATGAGTGCCGTTTAATCAGATGCCACTCAATAATGTTTCCATCATTACTATTAATTAAACATCCACCGCTTTATTAGATGGCATAATCCAAATGTATTGCACAGTTTAGAATCATAAGGCTGGAAATAATAGCTGATTGCTCCAGTATAATTGGCAATCCTGTCCTTGCAAAGGGTGACACAAACACCCTTTGCAAATTAGTCTCTGGCACGATTGTACATTGATGACCTGAATGACTTCAAGTGTAGCTTGCCAGAAGTGCTTGCAATGTAACATATATGTCATGGCGTGACCGTGGCTCTAGGGTAGAGCAGCTGTTTTCCATTCAGAAGGTCGCAGGTTCAATCCCTGGCGTCTTCAAGTAGGGCTGTCTCAGTTCCTGGAGAGCTGTTGCCAGTCAGCGCAGACAACATTGAGCTAGATGAACTAAAGGTCTGACTCAGTACAGTGGTACCTCGGTTCTCAAACCTAATCTGTTCCGGGAGTCCATTCGACTCCCAAAACCTTTCAAAAACCAAGGTGCGGCTTCCAATTGGCTGCAGGAGCTTCCTGCACTCAGGTGGAAACTGCGTTGGACATTTGGCTTCCGAAAAACGCTCTCAAACCGGAACACTGACTTCCGTGTTTGCGGCGTTTGGGAGCCGATTTGTTTGGCAACTAAGCCGTTCAGGAACCAAGGTTCCAATGTAGAAGGCAGCTTCCCATGTTCTTAAGTAACATACATTGGAGCAGGCCATCCATAGGTTCAGGCAGCCAGATTTCTTGTTGCATTGGAGGGGTCTTCACACGCATTGCACAATAGCTCCTGTATCTACCTGCTTGACTTCAGTCCTCTAAACGGTGACGCTGCATAAGGGCTTTCAAGTACGCAGGCCTTGGACCCAACTGCTGATTCTACACAGCCTTTACCAGTGCTTTTTTTCTGGGGAGACGCAGGGGGGCGCATGCCCCTAAACATTTTGTGAACCTAAGTTTGGCCTTATCGAGGGGCAGTATTTCAGTATGAGTAGGAAAATGAGAGTACATTTTTTTAAAGAAAAAAGCACTAGCCTTTAGACTAATTGGAGGGGCTTTAAGAGGGTGGGGAGATCTTTTAGGCATTGATCTTTGAGGATATTTCTTCAGAAGTTCAGAATAAAATGCATAAGGCATCTTACCACTTTCCTTGATATAAAACCAGTTCATGCCACTGTTCTTCTTTCTCAGAGTAGCTCCACTGTCTTCTGCTGCCCTAAAAAATTCCAAATTGCAGCGGTTGATAAAGAGCATCCTACTTTTTCACCCCCCCTGCCCCAAACACGAATGCCAGAAGGTGTGTCGTCTAAACATAACCTCTCTTTTTTCCCCTCCTTCAGATATGAATTGAGTGAAAAGATGCTGTCTGCCTGCCATCTTCTTAAAGGCAGCGTCGATGATCCAAAGGCTATGCTCAGCAAAGAGATCGTAAGTCCAGGGCCATGGGGAAATCGTATATGCTCTCATCAGTTGCCACCTTAAAATCTGAGTTGCCTAAGAGAAATGGTTAGCTACTTGTTTCATAGAGCTGTCTACATTGGCTCCCAGTTCGTTTCCGAGCACAATTCAAAGTCTTGGTGCTGACCTTTAAAGCCCTAAACGGCCTCGGTCCTGTATACCTGAAGGAGCGTCTCCACCCCCATCGTTCAGCCCGGACACTGAGGTCCAGCGCCGAGGGCCTTCTGGCGGTTCCCTCACTGCGAGAAGCAAAGCTACAGGGAACCAGGCAGAGGGCCTTCTTTGTAGTGGCGCCTGCCCTGTGGAACGCCCTCCCAGCAGAGGTCAAAGAGATATGCAACTATCTGACTTTCAGAAAATACCTCAAGGCAGCCCTGTTTAGGGAAGTTTTTAACTTGTGATATTTTAATGCATTTTAATATCCATTGGAGGCCGCCCAGAGTGGCTGGGGGGACCCGGCCAGATGGGCGGGGTACAAATAATAAATTTATTATTATTATTATTATTATTATTATTATTATTATTATTATTATTATTATTATTATTATTATTACTATATGCCAAAACATCACTGCCAGATAGAAAGAATTAGAAATAGAAATACTTTATTGTCACTGTACCACATGTTTACAGTGTGATTAAACCAGTGATGGCTAACCTTGACACTCCAGATGTTTTGGGACTACAACTCCCATCATCCCTGACCACTGATCCTGTTAGCTAGGGATGATGGGAGTTGTAGTTCCAAAACATCTGGGGTGTCAAGGTTAGCCATCACTGGATTAAACAGTGAGATCCTGCTCAGATGAAGCAAAAAATGGCAAGGCTCATAAAAGGGAAATTTCCCTGGAAATAGCAGCTTGCATTTCCTGCTTCCTGCAGCAAGGCTATCTGTGTAGACCTGCTGAAGCTCCTGTGAGCACTGGGGGACCATGGTAGAATGAAGGTAGCCCCGTTGGTGTGCTCAGATGATCAGACGTGCCGAACCCCAAGCATTCCTTCCCTTCAATAAGAGGGATGGAGGCTTGTATCCAATTTCAGTCCCATCCAAAAAGTCTTCAGCCCACTTACCTTCCCAAACCCCACTGTGCCGCTCTTTAAGGCAGCTATTAATAGAAGGAAAGCATTTTAAAAAGGTTTGTTTTAAAGCCCCACGAGGCAGAAGTACCATTCACTTAGTCATGCTTCTGATCTTGGCAGCCCTAACATGTTTGGGAAAAAGTACACAGGATAGGAAGTTAGCATTCCTCTTGATTATGAAAGTAGAAAGCTTGTGTTCCAGTGTGGAATGTACTCCAGCTCTAGCCAAACACAGGAAGAAATTCTTTCCCTCTCTCCATTTTTGAAGTTGGGCTGAAGGATGCCACACAGACGAGCCGATCAAAGCCGAGGGGCCAAGACTTGCCCTTCAGCCTCAGGTGTCCCCAAATAACCTGCATTGTCTCTGAGCTCTCCAGGAAGCTTTCCTTCACACTGTTGATGGCAGGGGTTGGCAAAAAAAATTAGCTGCCCGCCAGTCCACTCTCCCTCAGACCTTGTGGTGGGCCGGAGAAGCGGCACGGGGGGGGGGGGCTGGAAGAAGAGGCGAGGGGGGCAAGGAGTCCTCTGCCCCACCCCCCAGCCGCTGCGCTTACCTTCCCAGCCACTGCTGCTGCTTCTCGTGGGTAGGCAGAGCGAGCTCATCTGCTCCGCTCTCTGGTCCACAGGAGCAACGCGGCGGCAGCGGAGGGAAGATGAGCGGCGCGAAAGGGCTGGCTCCGGAGAGGGGCTGCTTAAAATGGCGCTCAGCCAGCTCAGCCCAGCCCCCTCCCTCCTCTAGGCAGGGCAGGGAGAAGCCAGGAGGAGGGAGGGAGGGAGGAGGTGCCGCCACAGTGTGTGTGAGGGAGGGAGGGGAAATGGCGCAGCCCAAATGAGCAGAATCCCCACGTTGATCCACGGACAGTCCACAGGCCGGATCCTGAAGGCAATTGGGCCTGATCCGTCCTGCGGACCTTCATTTACCAACCCCTGGTTTATGGCATCATTTTAATGAAAAACTACATTGAGTGTATACATACAGATGTATGCAAATGCCACCTTTGAGATAATTAGTATTTCTAATTGGAAATACTAGTGGAATTTGCTGCCAAGGAGTGTGGTGGAGTCTCCTTCTTTGGAGGTCTTTAAGCAGAGGCTTGACAGCCACCTGTCAAGAATGCTTTGATGGTGTTCCTGCTTGGCAGGGGGTCTCTTCCAACTCTAGGATTCTATGATTCTGGAGTGCTCAATTTATGTCAGTCCTGACTCAAGAGCCAGATTTTCTGAGTTAAAGGACATGCCAGTCACACACCTGCCCTGCCGGCTACCTTTCTCCTGTATCACACAGTATTGCATTGCACACTAGAGTTTGTGCTCCATCCTATGTTAAAAGTACGGCTTCTGTCCGTGGGCACCAGATTCTTCTGAAGCAGTTGAGCACTCCCTAGAGACGTTTGGCATGTGGCTGTCTATTGCCCTGGTCCTGCTTTTAGCACCAATAAAAGCAATGCAGTGTTAAAAAAAGAAAAGCAAGCCCAATTAATAGTTTCAAAGATGCAGAAGCAATGTCTTTCAGCCACCCGACCCCTGGGCAAATGGGGCCGTTCTCAAATGATGCATAAATGTTAATGATCCAGGGGAGATGAATCTCACTAGGAGGGTTCTCTTTTCCTGGCAAGAGAGGAGGAGGCTCCTTGCATGCATTCTCGGTCTGACATGCTTTCTCGCCCATGTGCACATGCACTATTTGGTCAACCACCAACACACCCTCTTTATCCTCCAAATGTCCATGAACATACTTATTTCAAAATTGTTGCAGGAGGCAGGTAAAAGTCAAGCCCTGTTAAAGAAGACGCTGACACTTTGTGCTTTTTTGTGTGTTTTGTGTGGCTAAAATACTACAGAAGCCAGAAAATGAGTCCTAATACAGTCGTACCTCTGGTTACGAACGCTTCAGGTTGCATTCGACACGGGATACGAATGCGCCAAACTTGGAAGTAACGGAATGGGTTACTTTTGGGTTCAGCGGTTTGCGCATGCGCAGACACGTCAAATGATGTCATGCTCATGGGCAAAAGCGCCAAATCGCGTCACGCACATGCGCAGATGCGGCGCTTCAGGTTGTGCACGTCACGGGTTGCAGACGGGGCTCCGGAACAGATCCTGTTCGCAACCAGAGGTACCACTGTAATAGTAATAAAATAATAATAATAATAATGTGGAGGCCTAGGAATTTTTGCCAACTTTTGATTTAAAGGAGAAGGCTACTTTTCCTATAATTTCAGTACTGGACAGAAACCGCTTGCAAATAAAGGCACCCCTTTGAAAAACTTTTTTGTGTGTTTGTCTTTGGCAGAGATTTTGTTTAAACAACATCCAGCACGAGTGGTTTCGTGTGTCCAGCCAAAAGTCGGCTGTTCCTGCAATGGTTGGGGACTACATAGCTGCTTTCCTGGAGGTTTCTCCTGCCGTCCTCAGATATATCATCAACATGGCAGACGGCAATGGCAACACAGCTCTCCATTACAGCGTCTCCCACTCCAACTTTGAAATTGTGAAGCTGCTTTTAGATGCAAGTAAGTTGGCCTGGGACATGGTGGTGCAACACAACACCAGCATTTACTATTTCTATAATTTGTGCAACCAGCGTGGTGTAGTGGTTAAGAGCGGTAGACTTCTAATCTGGTGAACTGGATTCACGTCTCCGCTCCTCCACATGCAGCTGCTGGGTGACCTTGGGCTAGTCCCACTTCTCTGAAGTCTCTCAGCCCCACTCACCTCACAGAGGGTTTGTTGTGGGGGAGGAACGGAAAGGAGATTGTGAGCCGCTTTGAGACCCCTTTGGGCAGTGATAAAGCGGGATATCAAATCCAAACTCTTCTTCTATAATTTGTGCAACCACTCCTTAAGCACCAACTGATCTCCAGCATCTTAATTCCCAGCAAGCAGCTGCAGATAGCCACTTCCTGCAGTCACCTGCCCCTTCCTTCCAGTCCAGACCTAGGTTACTAGAGCTCTCATTAGTGGATGAATGTTGCTTCAATAAGCGCTGTAATTGACAACCGCCTTTCATCATTCTGCATGCAATGAAATGAGCTTTTAATGATATGGACAGCTCAGACCCTTCTGTTACCAGGTTGCCTTACAAGACAACTTGCCAGAACTGGATGCTGAACACCTGGGTCTTAATTGGGAAGTTCTGGGATCAAAGGTTTTTACAACACTCTTTGAGGGATAGTTTCCCATATTTGAACCTGTGGAGTCCTGGACCAAGAGGCCTATTGAATTAAATTGGGATTGCTTTAATATATAGCGTATGCTTATTTTGTAACCTTCAGGTTAATTAGATTTTTATTTTTAACTATTTGCATTTGAATGTTTCCATTTAAATGTTTATTGAAAACTGCACCTTTTTAAGAATATTCTCTGCAGTGGAAACTGACTTAAAACTGTAGTTTACAGTTCTCTACAAATAATTATTGGCTTAATCAGCTGCTATGACTTCAGAGAATGCGTGCTTTTTGCTTCCATGTCCATTCTTGTCCCAATGTCACATGTGAATATTTATCTTGGAAACAGCAGCCAATAAATTTGAAGTTTGTGTAACTAGTCCTCTTATAGAAATATGTCCGATCCGTCTGTCCACATTTTTTTTTTAATTCGAATGAGCACATCTAAAACTTACTGCATAGCAAGTTAGGAGGCCCTGCAGAACTCCTTTGAGAGACTCTTGGGCCAAGATAATAAACTGGTGTGCTAGGCCTGAACAAAAGCAGTAGCTTCCTTGGCGCTAGGAATTCACTTCCTCACTTTTGGCAGTTCCTCAGGGGACCTGAATGCATTGGATCCCACACAAGCGCTGTGCAGTGAAGAAAGCCATTTAACTGGCAAGTCATGCCTGAAAGCTTTGGAAATGTAAAAAGTGTTACTTAATGGCTATACAGCGGTGTAAAGTTGCGGGGGGAACAGGGCAGACACTTTTATATACTTCGGCCCCTATTTCACTGTTTTGTGTGATGTTTCCTGTCATAAATCCGAAGCTCTATCACTGCATACCTGAAACCCTGGCAGAAGCTGGTACTGTCTGCCTGCAGTTCTGTTCATAGAATTTTTGAACAATTGCCTTCAAGAGAACTGCCTTAGCAGTTGCATGAAATGTGGCTTTGTGGGAGCCCCCACCCTCTCCTATAATGCATACAATAACGAGAGTTGTTTGCTTTCCTTGGCTCAAGAAACCAGCCTTGCCTCCTTTGGAAGTCCTTCTGAATCATCTTCATTATGTAAGCAATTGCTGAACTTCCGAAAGCGCTGCTCTAGTAACAGGCGATTCAGTCCTTTTGCAGAGTTGCGTCCAACTTTCTCAAGAGACGGTCTCTTCTTCTCCTCTGCAGATGTCTGCAATGTAAATCACCAGAACAAGGCCGGCTATACCCCCATTATGCTGGCTGCTCTTGCAGCTGTGGACGCCGAGAAAGAAATGAGAATTGTGGAAGAGCTCTTTGCCTGTGGAGATGTCAATGCGAAGGCAAGCCAGGTTGGTGTCATCGCTGGGTTCACCCTTCATTGCGCAGCGATAGATGTTCAGGCTCCATCCGCCTCTTAGTGTCTCTTTCCACGTCGCTTCACTAGATCACTTAAAACAAACTACCGCTTCTTATTTTTGCTTTGCTACCCCATGTAAATTGCAATTTCCTGGCATATTTTGCTGGCCAGGCCAGCAAATTTTGCTGAGAGCCAGTGTGGTGTAGTGGTTAAGAGCGGTAGACTCATAATCTGGGGAACCAGGTTCGCGTCTCCGCTCCTCCACATGCAGCTGCTGGCTGACCTTGGGCTAGTCACACTTCTTTGAAGTCTCTCAGCCCCACTCACCTCACAGAGTGTTTGTTGTGGGGGAGGAAGGGAAAGGAGAATGTGAGCCGCTTTGAGACTCCTTTGGGGAGTGATAAAGCGGGATATCAAATCCAAACTCTTTTTCTAGAGTCTGCCTGCCTACCTGGGCAACAGATTTCTGCTCCCACAGTAGGACTTTCCTCTCCTCCCTCTTGTAGCCCTGGAGCAGATTTTGGTAGGTGCAAAGGGGGGGGGGCTGCAAGGGGAAGGGGAAATCCCAATTGTGGGAGTGGGAGTCCACTGGTGCAATGTTGCTTGCTGCCCATTATAATCCATTACTAGTAAATTCTGTGAGTAATGCAAAATGCCAGATCCCAACCAGACCCTCTTTTGATCTATGTATTTGCATTTTTAATAGGATTTTGGTAAAAGGTGCAAGCATTAAATGCAAATTACTACCCCCCACCCACAAACATAGTAAATTACTGCATGCTTGTGTGTTGTGCTTCACATTTTTGTGTTTTTACTATTCAAGTTGAGCCTACATGGATGTTTTTAATATCTGCAATTGCATTAACTGTTTTTATATGTGCAATAGTTTTATATGAGTTTTAATTGTATTGTGAAGTCGCTTTGAGTTGCCTCATAAGACGCAGGTCCAAATAAATAAATAATTCACACACACAGTCAACATCTTCCCTTAGACCTATTACAACAACTTAGAATGAAGAGAGGTGTAATATCATCTGCAGTGGGGCGAAGCCAGCTTTCAATCAGTTTGCGCATATAAAAACAGTTAAAACAATTACACATCTAATACAGATACCAACTGGGATAAAAAATCTTCCCTTGCTGAAATGCTCCCCAGAGTGACTGGGGCAACCCAGTCAAGTGGGTGGGGTACAAATAATAATAATAATAATAATAATAATAATAATAATAATAATAATGTTATTAATAGAGATGGTAATATTGTAATAAGAGAGAGTTCTGGAGAGGACATGCTGCCACACTTAAAGGCCTGGTGCTAACTGTACAGAACAGACCTCCTGGTGAGACGGCAGCTGCAGGAGGATTTGCTAGGTATAGATGCATAGACATCAGTTTTCTGTTTTGTAGGATAATGGACAGCAGTGCCGGATTTACGTATACGCTAAACAAGCTCTAGCTTAGGGTCCCATTCTCTTAGGGGCCCCCAAAAGAATTAAAGGGGAAAAACTGGATGTACATTTCCAAAATATAAGATAAAAAACAAATAAAATAAAACCTACATACAGCAACAGTGTTTTGTGTTGTGTAGGCTGCTATGATGTAAGTAATGGGCCCTGCCTGCTAGATTGCTCCCTAAAATATCACTGGTTTGCTCCTTTCTATATATAGGGTGCCTACATTCTGCATGGACTGCATGGCCACATGGCTTTAGATACCCATGAGGTCCATAAATTACCATATAGCATATATTCAACACAAAGAACAGCGACCATTTGTTGTTGACAAAGGGCCCCATTACCTTCAGTAGCTGAGGACCTCATCAAACCTAAATCCGGCCCTGATGGACAGAGTTTGATCTTGGTGTGCTCCAGGGAATGTGTCATCATTTTTGTTCTCCTGCATGCAGGCTGGCCAAACTGCTCTCATGCTTGCTGTGAGCCATGGGCGAATAGATATGGTGAAAGCTCTGCTGGCTTGTGGTGCAGATGTCAACATCCAGGATGACGAGGGCTCCACGGCTTTGATGTGCGCTAGCGAACATGGACACGTGGAAATAGTCAAACTTCTGCTGGCTCAGCCGGGATGCAACGGCACGCTAGAGGATAATGTGAGTTGCCTCCCAAGGCCTGCCGTGGAGGGGGAGGAGGGTGGTGGCAGGAGGAGGAGCCACCGGCCATTGAAGCCACACCGCCGCCACGTTCAGCTCCACCCCAACTCCTCCCAACACCCTGAAGTCAACCCCCTCCATCGCCTTCGCACGCTGGCAATTGCAACCATTATATCTTGAAGTCTTTATAAGGCAATATAGCACCCTGTAGTTCTGACAACTGGGGGAGTTGTTGTTGTTTGTTTTTGTGTCAAGATTACACATGTAGGAAAGTCGTAAGGAGAAACCTGCCCTCTGGGAGTGTCTGAAATTTAAGAATGTGGTTAACTTAACTGGAACTATCACAGCCAGTTCTAAGATTTGATAAACATTTTATCACCCCATTTCTCTTTCTCTTAGCAATATAATTGCTCAGCTTCCTAAAATGGTCAACAAAGTACTTGGTGTTCTTGTAATAATCCTGCCCCCTCGTTGAGAAGACCCCCTGACAATTGCATTGCCTCACAAAACAGAAACACAAATCTTGCCAATTATAATAAATATTTTTGAAACTTACTCTATATGGTTTTGGCTGGCTGAATGACAGGACTTGCAATTTTGCTATCTTTCAACATTCAAAGGCTGTTGCACTTTTAAGAAAGTTCTAGATGGACATGTGTGCATTATCTCTCTCTCTCTTTTTTAAGGATGGCAGTACGGCACTTTCAATAGCCCTCGAGGCTGGGCACAAGGATATAGCTGTTCTTCTCTATGCTCACGCGAACTTTTCCAAAACACAGTCCCCGGTGAGTTACTTGGTTACATTCCACACACAATTCTTTGGTTTATGTGGTCAGGGTTGGCAAGAGGATTCTTGGGTCTTCACCCAAGTCAGTGCTGACTCTCAAAGTTTAGAAACCTAACCAGTAGGGATCTTGCTATGTCTCTCCACTTTAGCCTTCTGCTTGGTGTCGCTGGAGCTGCTACTCTTCATTTCAGTTTTTTTCCTTTTTCTTGTGATGGTTGGAATTTATCTGCCATGGTTGCTGGAACAAGATGCAATGACCTGCATATTTATTAAAAGATACACTGGTGAGATAGGTGTGCCCCATTGCAGGTATTAATATATTGTGCAGTTTGACGCAACTGGAAGCATAAGAACTGACTCCTTTTGGAAGAAATCATTGTCCAGGCTCATTAGATATTATTCCAACTTTTACTTGCAGAACCTTCTTCAAAACATAACAAAAACTTCAAATGATACATCCAAAATATCCATACAGTGTCTTGTTCTGTCCAGCACGGGCTCAGCATCTTAGAAAATGTTAAATTATCCAAAAAGACCTAGAAGCAGAGGTCTGTCTCTCCCCGCAGCCTGCATCCTGCCTTAGGCTGTTTATATGCAGAGCTTCATTTATATCCTCACTCCACAGAGTTTGAGAGAAAGAAAGAAAAAGGCCACCACTCTTACAAGATGGCGAATTTGCAACTCAACACCTTTGTCACCTGATCAAATATTACATTCAGTTTAGAGCTAGCAGAAAACAACAGTTAGCTAATTATCAACCCAGGAACCACTTAGAAGGCCAATGTTGCCAATACACATTTAGCCATTTTCCATTTTAAACCTTCATTCATACTCAGACATTTTCCCATTTCTGAGTGAATTAAACCAATTATGCTTCACATGCCCACACCCACCTCCAGTGTTGGATAGTCTTGTCTCCAGGGTGGAGGTTGTGTCACTTTCCCGATCCAGGGTACTCCTACTCCCTTTTTTGCTATAAAAATCCACCACTGTTCCTATATCTTGCTGTTTTTCTTTCTATCTGCTATGATGGCTGCAACCGAAAAACGATGCCCTGTGGCCACTGTCTCATGAAAGCCATGTTCTTTCACTGCTTCATGTGGGAATGTTCAGGGAGGCAGGAGAGCATACATTGTTTATTAATATCCTTCCTGACTTGCGCTAGCAAGTTCTTTTACTTAGCACAGTTTACATTCCCCTTATATAACGCACAGCGGATAGCTGGTTGCAGGCTTGTGTAAGCCTCTCACTATTACGTTCCTGGTAAGTCCCCTTATATCCCTCTTAAAAGAATAAACACACCACAATCTTGTGTAAAGTATATAAAAGAAGTTTACTCACACATTCAGTTCACAGATGGATCCCTGAAGGCAGACTTAGTTACAAAGTATATGCATGTGGATCTATCCCATATGGGGATAATTCCAGTGTCCTCTGTTGGCTGAAAGCATCTCTAGCTAAAAAACTGCTCCAATGATGGAGGAAGTCAAAGAGAGTGCTGTGTGCCTTGTCCTTTTTGTTACCTGGACAGGTAAGGTCATGCCCACCTCTAGTCACATGCAAAGGAAGTGTTTCCCAGCCCAGGAGGAAACAGGAAGTTTTTGACTGGCTGGACCAAACATCCCCTTGCATGTCCACTCTAGGAAAACAAGGAATGTGGCACTTGACTGCTACTTATGTATCACATCCCACACTTCAGAACTGTACTGAAGTTGGTGGAGCCTCATACCTAAGGGACCGCCTCTCCTGGGATGCCCCGTGTAGGACCTTAAGGTCCTCAAATAATAACATTTTGGAGGTCCCGAGCCACAAGGATGCTAGGCTGGCCTCAACTAGGGCCAGGGCCTTCTCAGTACTGGCCCCGACTTGGTGGAACAGTCTGTCACAAGAGACCAGGGCCCTGTGGGATTTGGCATCTTTCCGCAGGGCCTGCAAGACGGAGCTGTTCCGCCTGGCCTTTCAGTTTAACCCTGATGTTTCATTCCTTTATGGTTTGATTGGTGGGCTACTTAAAAAGGAGGCTGCATTTTAAACTTTAAATCGCATTTTAACCTGCATTTTAATTGATTGTTTTGTATGTTTTGTTGTGATTTTATTGGTGTTAGCCACTCTGAGCCCAGTCTTGGCTGGGAAGGGCGGGGTATAAATAAAAATTTATTATTATTATTATTATTATTATTATTATTATTATTATTATTATTATTATTATTATCTTTGAGTCAATAAAAGTATCCAGGGTCAGTGGCTTTCTAGGGCCACCTTAATTATTTCCCATCTTTAACAGCCTTCTCCTTTTTCTTTCCTAGGGCACCCCGAGGCTTGGACGGAAGCCATCTCCTGGTCCCACCATAGAGGCACATTTGATTGCTAATGCACATGTAAACTCTCATGTCACCTCTCCCAAGCTGCTAGCGGTTACTGTTTTACAGTGACAGATATTGAATGTAATCGTCTTGTGCCTGAGCTCACCAGCAAACCGAAAGCAAATGCCTGGAGCTAAAGATAGAGAAGTGTCAACAGGAAGAAGAGTCAGCACAGCACCTTTCCTAACAATGTTACTTAGGATCCGTGTGCAGAATGTGACCGTGGTCATGCATGTGTGCCTGCTTGCCACATGGACTGGGCAGACTTCCCCACGCCAGTGCAGGATCTTACAGGTTTACAGGGAAGTATCTGATGACAGGGCAAGTTTTGTGGACACAAAGGACTATTGCCGTAGCTACCGTACTTTCCCGTGTATAAGACGAGCTTTTTTTAATTCAAAAAGTATGTTCAAAATTTGCGGGCATCTTCTACACGGATAGTGTATTGGGGCGACATATGACAGGTTGCTCAACAAAAGCTCAACAACTTTGGGCCACCCGCCCCCCCCAAAAAAGGTCAAGAACTCTGGTCAATTTCCCCCCATTTTCTTAATTAGGAGTCCCCCAAAATAGGGGGCACCTTATACACAGGTGTGTGTATGTTATACATGGAAAAATACGGTATTTTCATGCAGCCTTTGTGTGGCATCTGTAGCCCTTTGAGTCTTCCTAGTGCTCACATTTTCAGCCTCTAGGAAATGGTATGATGTCTTTGCTGCAGAATATATCTCCTGTTACCTTGCGTACAGTTTTTTAAGCTATCTGTTCAGTTATGACTATACCCCCCCCTTAATGCACCTCTGGACAAATCTTGTTAGCTTTTTTTAAGGTATGTTCTTTACAGATATTTATATTTGCTAATGTTGGAATTTTTGGCAAGAACTCTTTTATTATAAATGTCATTCCAAAACGGTTTGAGTGTGTTAATGCTTATTTTTTAAAAAGTGGCAATTGATTATGTTGTCAGCTCTTTGGAATCTCAGCTGGTGGGTGATGGCTTGACAGTGGAAGATGGGTCTGAAACTTGCTAAATAAACTGTTGCTGCCGATTTGTATAGCTTTTATATCAAATATTGTCAGTATTTTTGACACTTTTTATTCCATTGTAATTAAAATATTACATTACACAGTTGTTAACTAGATTTTATTAACTGTTATATACACGGTCCCTGAGATATATTGGAAGATACGTTCATCTCTAACGAAATCAAAGGTAGTTCTGGGCACGTACGGTATATATGGAATGCTATTTCTCTGTCATGTTCACTTCAGTCATATGCATTTTAATGTTTGAAGTGCCTTAGACTCTTGCCATATTTTCAAATAAAATTTCCTTATGCTATTTTATTCCTGACTTTTGTTGTTTTATGGAATTGGAAAAGCAATGATTTTTACCCTCCCTTTGCTTTTCATGTGTTTTAATAGCACACTAACCTTTTGAGAGCTGGAAACTTGAATCGCGAGGGAACCTGAATGAAATAAAACTTATATTCCAAGAAGTTTATTGAAGACGTAGCGTTGATCTTCTGGAAAGAACTGGGCTTATTGAACACCTAATTAAAAATAAAAGTTTGACTTTGCACTATCTTGAATTAATGCTAAGGTGCTTTTAGCAGCCTGAACATATTTTCACTTACTCCATTCTGTTTTCACAGTTCTGTGAAAATTACCAGTAAAAGGGGGGCAGGAAACACACCAGAAATGGTACTCAAAAGTGATGGCTGTTTTTGTATGATTTAGCAGTGCCACTGAAGATAAAACCTAAAATACTGAAGCAAATAAGTAAATATCTGTCAACTAAGGGGTAATGAAAAATAAATAGTCATAAAATGATGATATCCAGCTTAGCCATTTTGCTTGTAATAGAACTGGCCGCTACACTTTTATCCAAAACTTTTCTAGGCAGATATAATAAGTACCATGATTTGGTTGTTTAAAAAGACAATGGCAAAAGGCCTAACCTGAAATGAAATACTCAGCAGCAGTTTTTAAAAATACAAGACACAGGATACCAAGCCTACGGTTATGTCAGCAGAACAAGAGAGCCCTGGGGAGAGTATAAAACAGCCCAAAATACTGCCAGGCATATTTGTAAGCTGGCTGCCGTGTGACACTCCGGGTGCTGCTTATGCCTTCCCGGATTTCTGGTTTGTTAAAACATTCCTGAACATTGACGGTAGGAGATGCTGCTACTGGGAAAAGCTACAAGAGTTGTCGAAAACAAAAAATGCGAGCAGCACATAGACCTGCCTTCTGCGGTAGAAAAACTTCCGTGTAACATTTTATACAAAATAGAAAAGAGTGGATTCCCAACTAAGTAGCAAAGAGGAGAGGAGAGACTTGATCACAGAAATCTTACAGGCATTAAGCCATGGGTTGGCGAACTACGGCCCGGGAGCCAGATCCGGCCCAATTGCCTTCTGGATCCGGCCCGCGGATGGTCCAGGAATCACCGCATGGATCGGCGTGGGGATTCTGATCGGGCTGCACCATTTCCCCCCACACACATACACCGTGGTGCCTCTTACCTCCCTCCTCCTGGCTTCTCCCCGCCCTGCCTAGAGGAGGAAAGGGGCTGGGCTTTGTTGAGCTGAGCGCCATTTTAAGCAGCCCCTCTCCGGAGCCAGCCCTTTCACGCCGCTTATCGTCCCGCCACCACTAGCCCCTGCCACTTACAAGGCACAGGTAAGCAGCCACCCGGGCTTGTCTGGTGCTGTGGAGGGGGGAGTTGGTGGGGGGGATTTATTCCCCCCCCCAAGGTCTGAGGGACAGTGGACCAGCCCCCTGCGGAAAAAGTTTGCTGACCCCTACATTAAGCTATCAAAGCAATTCTGTAATCTTATTGAGTGTTTACAAGAGAAGGCAGAGCAAAGGCTTGCAGCTAAGCAAATATCGACAAACAAGAATCCCAGAGAAATTCCTTTGTCCAGGAAAGCGCCAAGCAAGTTTTCTCGGGATGCGGTGAGGATCATTTTACCCCTGGGAACCTGCGGCCCTCCAGACATTGTGGGAGCCAACTCTCATCGGCCCCAGCTAACATGGCCAACGGTCAGAGGAGAAGGAGTTTGGATTTGATATCCCGCTTTTTCACTACCCGAAGGAGTCTCAAAGCGGCTCACATTCTCCTTTCCCTTCCTCCCCCATAACAAACACTCTGTGAGGTGAGTGGGGCTGAGAGACTTCAGAGAAGTGTGACTAGCCCAAGGTCACCCAGCAGCTGCATGGGGAGGAGAGGAGACGCGAACCCCGTTCACCAGATTACGAGTCCACTGCTCTTAACCACTACACAGAGATTGTGGGAGTCACAGCTCAGCGACAGCTGGAGGGCATCAAACCCAGTTAGCGGGTGTAGCTGGTTGCCGACAAGTGATGGGCGTGACCCCATAATTGGGAATGTGAGGAAGTGGTAAGATTCTTCCCATCATTTTGGCACGGCAATAGAGTGCTGTTGTGTGCACACTATGGTAGCTATTCTACGGTAAAAGACTCGCTGTATCCACCCCACACTTGGAGTAATGGTGTGTTAAGGGAAGAAGAATGTCAAGCAAGCCCCTCGAAGCCAGTTCAGATTCCTTGAAGGTGTAGCTTTCCTGATTCCCCTCGAGCTAAACAGGTGCATGGGCACTCAAGAGTATCTGGAACAGAAACCAGCTTTCTATTTTCTGTTTTACTGGGAAGAGTAGTTTTATTTAGAATAGGTTTGTGGCCAGAACCCACATAGCTGAGCTTCCTGCCATAAGGAAATTGCTAATCATATGGTGGCCTGTTTGCTTATTTAGCGTGGCAGCAATTTTCAAGCCCACTGGCAATATAAAAAGCAGAGTTATTGCAGATTATAAGGCAGAGACCTTACTTGACCACAGGCCTGCCTTCGTCATCAGATGTAGGAGATACAGCCCACTTGTTGAACTCCCGTAACAAGGTTTGCCAGATAACTCTTCTAAAACTGAGGGGCACACCCCAGTGTTGCGGTCAGAAAAATAGTAGGACTCAATTAAAATATAAGCTATCTGACAATCTGATCTGGAGCAGCTCACATGCATGTGCGCATATACCAAAGATTTCTCCCCGGCCACACACATCCCCTCTGATTTTGAAATTCAGGACAACTCTCAGGTCTGGCTGCAATTTGGGTGGTTTCTCTGGAAGCTCATGCAGCACTGGCATCATTAAGAGGACCTGAAGCCCAGGTGGGGGGGGGCACAGATCTCCAGTCCCCCCCCCCCGCCCCTCAATTCTATTTTTACTTTGGGCTGTGGTCACAACAGCCCCCTTGAGACCTGGTCTGAATAGAGACATTGGATTCTTATCTCATTATACATGACAATGCAAGCTGGACTCTCCTCTTGGATATTTTTAGCCCCTTTTAAATTTTTAGACCGCTATATTCATTCTGCGTTTTAATCTCCTTTAGCTTTGTAAAGCACTTTTCAGATTTTAAATGCTGGTCTATGACCGTAATAAAGATTTGATTGATACATGACAAAGCTGTTTTTTGCCATCTCACCCCTTGCTTTTTCCTGCAGTCGTCAACAGGTTTACCTCACCTATCAGCCAATCACCCATTCCCACCACCCTTCTGAGTAATACCCCTCCCCCACCCTCTACTGCTACTGGAAGGATTTTTTTAATTTTTAATTTTGTTTCGACTGCCGTTCTTAAGGCTGCCTTCCAAAAGAGGACTTTCAGGAGCTTTCTGTGTATAAAATTTCAGAGAGGCAGTGGTGGGGCATAATTCTCTTGGTTATCACAGCAGCAGTCAGGTGTGGGTGGGTGGGTGTGTATTAATTGACCAGTTGGTACAGGCCCCAAAAATCTCATGGTATCCAAATATCAGAGTGGAAGACCATGAGAGGATTCAGTAGTTTTTCCATTTCCTTACAATATTTTAATGACAAATTGTGTGTGTATAATTTTACATCTAAAAACCGGGGTGGGGTGGGGCATCACCCTCACATTATTTTAAGGTGCCTGTATGCATTGCAATGCCCAGGACTGTGAGACTTCGGACACTGACAAACTTAGGAAGATATTTATCAGTTGCTATTTTTATTGACAGGATCTGTTGATGATTTGAGCATGTTTATGATAGGTTATTTAACTGTTTTTATGCTGTTAGCAGCCCCGAATTTCCTCCTGTGAAAAAGGGTGGAATGGTCAAATGATGACTCTATAAATCTTGATTTCCTAGCAGTGTCACTCAGTGGACAGAAGAGCCGGCTAGATTCCCAGCTTCAAGTCATTGCACAATTACGAGGTTAACCTTGTGCAGGACAGCGCATCTGCCTAGCCTACTTCGCAGGGTTGTTGTGAGAAGATCTGTAGAGAAGAGATGGTGGCGTTCTATATATCCTGAAAAGTGTTGTGGAAAGTGTATATTCACACACACTATATGAATATATATCTCAAACCTAGCTGGAAATTTATCGAGCCACCGAGGGTTTTATGCCACCCGTCTCTCCTGAATGGCACAGTGGTGAATTTGAGAAAATAGTCCCAGGTTATGCACAGTGTATTGCTAAAAGATTTCCCAAAAGGTTATCCCTGAACTTGTATTACTGGAAAACAGGAATGTTCTGGCATCACGGGCTGTTCAGCATCTCTTAGCTACAATTTAATAAAATAAGAAAAGAGGGAAGATCCTGCCATCAAACCCATCATATCCAGCAGCCTTTTCTCACGGCAGCCAACCAGGTCCCTGTGGGAAACTCACAAGCAGGGATTGTTCTGTCTATTTATACCTATTAATGTCCTGCAGCAGCAGCAACAGCCATTTCCCCAAGGAGAAGGGAGACTCCTGCTGGCAGGATCTATCAAAAACAGGGTATTAATGATGCATATGGAAAGCAAAGCATCATTAATATGAGCGTATTTCACTTGTAGCCACATTGTTGGCTAGAGTGCATTACCTGTGAATTGCAACACTGTGTGTGTGTGTGTGTGTGTGTGTGTGTGTGTGTGTGTGTGTGTGTGTAAAGGTACCCCTGACTGTTAGGTTCAGACGTGTCCGACTCTGGGGTTGCGGCGCTCATCTCACTTTACTGGCCGAGGGAGCCGGCGTACAGCTTCCAGGTCATGTGGCCAGCATGACTAAGCTGCTTCTGGCGAACCAGAGCAGCACACAGAAACGCCGTTTACCTTCCCTCCGGAGCGGTACCTATTTATCTACTTGCACTTTGATGTGCTTTCGAACTGCTAGGTGGGCAGGAGCAGGGACCGAGCAACGGGAGCTTATCCCGTCACGGGGATTCGAACTGCCGACCTTCTGATCGGCAAGTCCACAGCGCCACCCGTATGTATGAGGTAACCAATGTCCATCTTTCTTCTTGGAGGACAATGGTATGAAAAGCACCAAACTAGGTCCTGCCATCGTCACGTTTGACTTTTAGACACCTCTTTTTATCCCGACAGGCCTTTACAGCTGTTTAATTTGTATTAATTATTGTCTGCATTCTTTAAAAACGAATTTTATATGTTAACATTGCAAACCACCCCACTCTTTTATGATACGGCGATACAGAAATGCTCCTATTATAATTATAAATATTTGTGCCTAGTTGCACTTTGGGCCTCTCGCAGCATTGGTTTCAGAAACCAAGTTCAAGGTGAGATATCTGGCAGTGGCACCACCTTAGTCTGGCTGCTCCCCTCCCTGTGTGATCAGCAAGACGAGAAAGGACCCAGCCTTCCCCTTCTCCCAGGCCTTTGGCTAATTAAACGACCTCTGTGGGGTAGTGTTTTTGTTATTAGGCTATATATTTTTTGTGTTTTTATATTGCAAACCGCCCTGTGATCCAAGGATGAAGGACGGTATAGACCAGGCATCCCCAGACTGCGGCCCTCCAGATGTTTTGGCCTACAACTCCCTAGCTAACAGGACCAGTGGTCAGGGATGATGGGAATTGTAGTCCAAAACATCTGGAGGGCCGAAGTTTGGGGATGCCTGGTATAGACATTTAACGAATGATAAAAAAACAAACAACAAACTGAAGTCTTTCTTCTTGGGTATCCTCTGAAAGTCTTTTAGAGTCACCTTCATGCGATTAGATGTTAGTGGGCAAGAGATCTCTGACACAGACTTAGTTACAAATATGTACATGTGGATCTACCCCATATGGGGGAATAATCCCAGTGCTTCTGCTAGCTAAGAAGCTAGCAGAGCAGTCCCAGCTAAAAACTGGACAAACGAAGAAGGAAGTCAAAAAGAAGGAAGGGTGCTGCGTGACTCATCCTTTTGTTACCTGGACAGGTAAGGTCACGTCCACCTTTAGTCACATGCAAGAGGATGCTCCAGCCAGGAGGAACAGGAGGTTTCGACTGGCTGGACCAAACATTCCCTGGCATGTCTTCTCTAGCATTACAAGGAATGTTGTACTTGACTGCCTCTCATGGATCACATCCCATAGAAGGTACTTTCTCAACGCAGCAGCAGGGAAGGCTGCAGCCTCCAGCCCAGCCCTGGGCCACATGCAAGAAAGGATTTTGCCCCCTTCAGTGCAATTGCAAGCTAAACCCCTCCCGGTGGTAATATTCATTGCCAGGTGCCCCAGCGGGGCAGTTGCTTTTGGATAAATCCAGTGCTGCTCTTTCCTTCCGACAATTCTCTGCAGAACCATGCACACATGCATGACCGCAAGCAAGGGAATTCAGCAGGACAAGCAGGGGAAATAAAAATGTGCCCCCCTCCCCACTTCCAGAAAGGAGACTGGCTGTTGCAGGCACAGCCAAGAATATACCCTAATTAGATGGATCACATATTTTAAAAACGCAGAGAGCGAGGCATTTGCTTAATCACTGGAAACCATCTTCTTAATCCTGACCTTGTGTCGCCACGGTGGAAAACCGGCTGTATCTAATAAGGAATTAAATATCATAAATAAAAAAGGTAGCAATTAATTGAGTAGCCTTTTTTTGATATAAGGAGACTCTGGCTTCCTTTGTCACACTCTGCCGGTTTATCAAATCGGGCTCCATTACGGTTGTCTTCCCTCTCAATTGATGGTGGCAGTCTAATCAGAAGGCCTTCTCTGTACCCGGGCTGGCCCATGATAAAAGAGGACAAACATATAGAGCGCATATAGGATTCTATCCGTCTTGTATTGTGAATTACAAATGTTCAGGATGTCAGTTTAATGAGTCATGCAGCGGCCCTCAATGTTCTAAGTCACTGGTCCAATTAATTTTTTTACTGCATCTAAAATGAATTGGGAGATCACTGTGGAGTAATACAGCGGTTTCTTCTGCCTGGCCTCAACATCTCTTTTATAAATGAGGCTCAGCCAAGCTTTGGAAACATGTTACAATTAGCCAACTTGATTAACTAAGTAATTATTTGACAGAGGATTCAAAATGTGTCTACTTTGAATTCCAAGTGGCAATGAAAGAACAGACAGGTATAAAAGACACTCGAAGCATCCCTTTTCTTTATGATTAATTGGCTTGATGGGCTTGTTATTAAAATAATGAGTTAAAGGACATAATTAACTAAAACCCACTTCATTGCTTGATAGGCCTACCGGAAATT
The DNA here is from genome assembly GCA_034641385.1 of Darevskia mixta. Lineage (NCBI taxonomy): Eukaryota > Metazoa > Chordata > Lepidosauria > Squamata > Lacertidae > Darevskia > Darevskia mixta. Next base: position 24,583,834 of record JAWWNH010000017.1, read on the forward strand.
TATTCAAAGCATCTGATTATTGCAGGCAATCCATCTTTTATTGTTTGAAATATAGCAAGGTGTGTAACAAGAAAGAGAGAAAAGGCTGGTCATGGGGTGGTATTCAAATAAGTTTTATTCAGAGTAGCCCCATTGATGTTGACCATGAAATTGACCAATTAAAGCATGACTACCTAAGGTCCATTAATTTCAGTGGGTCTACTCGGAAGGTGATGGACTCTACAAAGGAGGTTTTTAAGCAAGAGGATGGGTGGCCATTTGTCACCGATGCTTTAGTGGGGATCCCTGCATTGCAGGGGGTTGGACTAGATGGCCCTTGGGGTCCCTTCAAACTCTACAGCTCTCCGATTCTTTGCATACCGCCCCATGCAATCACCACACTACTCCTCTGTGTGAAATGTGCCACTGTTAAGCACAAGCAAATATTACAAAGCAAAAAGATAAAAGATCAGTTCATTTGGCTGACACAGAGATTGCAAGGTCCTATTTATATGATCAGTTTATGTTAAGTATATTATTTTGAACTATTCTATACCGAGCCTGAAAGGCTGCAGTTGCAACCATTTATTGTGCTTCAATATTCTCTTAAGGCAGGAATGCTGAGCTGGTGCCCCTCCAAATGTTGCTGAACTACAAATGCTGTCAGCCCCTTCCAGCATGGCTGTCCAGAGCATGTCGGTCAGTAAATGACACACAGCTCAGAGTTTGAGTTAACTCTTTATTAGCAAAAACTTAATATGCACAGACTTGGCTGAGCATCAGATCCAATGAGCACAGCAGCATATTCCCAGTGGGTCTTACTGAAAGTCCCTGCCTCCCCACAGCCCTCTAAGTCCTCTCCAGGGCGTTTCCCAAGCAGACAGAGACTATGCCTACCTGCCACCTGTTGCTGCTCCACCCATTTCAGCCCTCTTCTGGTTCTGGGAGCCAGGGCTGGAGAGGAGCTTGTTGCAGCAGGAGGGGGAGACACCTTTCTCTTCACCAGCCTGACTCAACTCTCCCGCTTGGCTTCCCACTCTCCTGCTTCGGCTTCTGCCTCCAATTCTGGCCTCCTCTCTGCCACACTCTCCCAGCTTATAAGCCTTGTCCCGTGTTCAGCTTCTGACGTCTCCTGTTCTCCATCTGACCTTTCGCCATGCTCCCACCCCTGGGCTCTGAGCCTTCTTCCCTTGGCGGTTCCCCGGCCAGTGCCTCCCACCGTTCCTCTGCATCCAACCAGGGATCAATGGTGGAAGCTGTGGTTGCAACAACAGTTGGAGGGCCATAGACCCTGCCCTAAGGTGTAAACTGGCTAGGTCTTGAATCAAAGGGGTTCCTGGAACCTTTATAGTGGAGTGGAAGGGTAAACTTTGGCGAGTGCCATTTTCCTCCCATCTCCATTATTACCGTGTTTAGTGACCGATGTCCTGCTTGGTAGAAATCTGCTTGCTACACTGAATAAGCTTCCTTATATGCAAGCAACATCTACCCTCTTTTCACAGAAGCCCATTAGATCTGGATTCTAGCCCATTAGATTTCCCCCACAGGAGTTGGGGAGCTGGGTATGTTTAGCCTGGAGAAGAGAAGGTTAAGGGGTGATATGATAGCCATGTTCAAATATATAAAAGGATGTCATATAGAGGAGGGAGAAAGGTTGTTTTCTGCTGCTCCAGAGAAGCGGACACGGAGCAATGGATTCAAACTACAAGAAAGAAGATTCCACCTAAACATTAGGAAGAACTTCCTGACAGTAAGAGCTGTTCGACAGTGGAATTTGCTGCCAAGGAGTGTGGTGGAGTCTCCTTCTTTGGAGGTCTTTAAGCAGAGGCTTGACAGCCACCTGTCAGGAATGCTTTGATGGTGTTCCTGCTTGGCAGGGGGTTGGACTGGATGGCCCTTGTGGTCTCTTCCAACTCTATGATTCTATGATTCTACTGTTGACCATCTTTGCTGCCCTCTCTATAACATATTTCATAGTGACTATATTCTTTTTAAAGTGCAGCACCTAGTACTATGTCCAGCAGAAACAATGGCTACATTAAAGGTAAAGGGACCCCTGACCATTAGGTCCAGCCGTGACCGACTCTGGGGTTGCGGCGCTCATCTCGCATTATTGGCCGAGGGAGTCGGCGTACAGCTTCCGGGTCATGTGGCCAGCAGGACAAAGCCGCTTCTGGCGAACCAGAGCATCGCACGGAAACGCCGTTTACTTTCATGCCGGAGTGGTACCTATTTATCTACTTGCACTTTTTGGCATGCTTTCAAACTGCTAGGTTGGCAGGAGCTGGGACCGAGCAACGGGAGCTCACCCCGTCATGGGGATTTGAACCGCCGGCCCTCTGATCAGCAAGCCCAAGAGGCTCAGTGGTTTAGACCAGAGCGCCACCCTGTAATGGCTATATTAAGGCACCCTAAAATTGCATTAGTCTTTTCTGCCACCACAACCAACTGCTGATTTTATGCAAATAAGACACAGAGACAGGCAGATACGTTTGTTTGTTTTTTACCCCATTATCACTTTTGAAGCAATCCAAAAACTTGCAGAATCTATTTTTCCGAAGTCCAACGTGGAACGGCATGCAAACAACAACCCTTTATATCATACCTAGGCCTCTTCAGGCGCCGCCACAATGCTGTGGGTTGGATTCAATCACACGCCAGCAAATTAAGGCCAACAATCAAGAGGTTTTTGTGCTCTTACACAGCAAGCCTGCTTGCAAAACAATGACAACACAATCCAGTATTTGTGTGGTAAGGAAACTCTCAGGAAAACAGAATGGGAAATTTGGGGTAACAGTTGTTTGATGCAATGCTGTAGAGAGTGTCCCTACAAACAGATCAGACTAAATGCTAAATTAGCAGCCAATCTCCTATAATATCCTCACAGACTTGGTGCAAACAAATCAGGGTGCCTGGAAGTGACCTTACTTTGATTCTCAGGTGTCTCCCCAACTTTTGATTCCCATTTTGAGTAAGGATCTGGTTTTTTTTTTACACAGAACATTTAATTGCATTTTGCATTTGCTGTTATGTATGTAACAATGCCACAGTGGCACACCTTATGCAATGCTGAAATGCTAACGTTTTTTAAATTCCTTTATCATACACACCGTTTTCTAGCGTGGGGGGATACAACTTCCTCAGAAGGTAGATCCTATAACAAGAAGTGACAAGGAGCAATTGATAATGTACATCTTTAATAACCGCCATCTCTTCCCTGGAACAGGAAGGTGTGCGTCCCTCAGATAATTTGAATTAAAGACCCACATACCTAGGAATTATTATTCAAATTAAAAATGGTTGTTTCTTGCATTCCACGCTACATTAACCATATTCACAAGATGTTCTTCTTTTGGGGAGGGGGAAGCTAAGAGTCCAAAAGACATTATTCCTTTCTGAACATTTATTTCACTGGGCAGAGAATGTAGCTGATTCATAAGCTGAAGACAGGCAATAGTTGTTTTCCCCTAGAGAATTAAAAGGCAATGGGAAAAAGGGGTCGCCGCTCCGTCATTCCAATTCTATCTCTGGTAACTGGGCTTTGGTATTTTATCAAAAACCTACGCCTTGACCAAAAGCAACAATAGAGATCATAGCAAGGGTGGTGAGACTATGGCACTCCAGATACTGGTGGATTATTTGCTGCCCTTCTGGGGATGTCGTGTGACCAGCTGTGCTGCCACTAACTGCCCGGCTCGCCTGGCCCTTCGATGAGTGGTTTGGAGCATAGCTGTCAACCCTCCCTTTTTTGCGGGAAACTCCCTTATTCCAATGCCGTTTCCCGCTGCTATCCCGGATTGTTGATATCCCTTAAATTCCCTGGATTTCCAAGGAAGCAGCTCCTCTCCCTCCCTGCCGGCCAGGGAGGCTCCTCAGCTGCGTTGCTCGGCTGCCAATAAGGAGTCTGAGACCGACTGGGGGCGGAGCTTGCATGCCTTGTGCAGCCAGACCCTCACGCCCAACCAGACAGACAGCCTGCCTGCCGTCTATGCGCTCGCTCTTTCGCTCACCCGTTCGCACGCAGCCTCTGGAGCGCAGGGTGGCGAGGCTACTTGGTGTCATTGCACCGCCCTCGCGGCATCCCTTATTTTCAAATCCGAAAGTTTGAAAAAATCCCTTATTTTCAAATCTGAAAGTTGACAGCTATGGTTTGGAGCTGGGTGGGCAGGCAAGTCTGGCTTCCGGCCACAGTGGCTGCCCACCATCTTAATTTACCCCAATGAAAAGCCCCCAGCCTACAGATTTTGTAAAGCTATAGGCCCCCCTGGGACTTTGCATTCTAGACCAATTAAGATGGTGGCTTTCCACTGCAGGTGGGTCTTGCCTGCCATTCCAAAGGTGTGGGGACAAGAGGTGTGGTGAATGCAGCCATAGCAACACTGGCAACAGAAAAATGCAGTGCAGATCATGCATGGGGGGGCGGGGGCGGCTGGAGAGTTTGTGTCACTAGCAGCAAGGATCCCTTTATTCTTCCTGGTGCCCTGAACATGGCCAGTGCGCATGGCCAGTTATGGGAGTTGTAGCCCTGCAACAACTGGAGGCCTACTGGTGCATCACCCCTGGACTAATATTTTCTCTCTTGAGAAAAACTCCTTAAAATGATTGTTATCATGGTTTGGATCTTTAGATCAAGCAATGGTTGCACAGTGCCATTTAAGCCACAAAATATATAAAAAAAATAACCACTTTCCAGTCTACAACCAGACTAAACACAGACACTGGCACCAGAGCCTGCAATAAACCCAGATGCCAACTTTGCTGCCACATACACCCGGACAACACCGTTACTGGCCCCAACAACATCAAACATACCATCTCAGGACTATTTAATTGCTCATCATCTAACATTGTGTATGCCATCAAATGCCAACAGTGCCCTTCAGCTCTCTATATTGGACAAACAGGCCAAACCCTACGCCAAAGGATAAATGGACATAAATCTGACATCAGGAACCACAAGACAGAGAAACCAGTAAGAGAGCACTTCAATCTCCCAGGACACTCTATACAAGATCTCAAAGTAGCTGTCTTATTGCAAAGGAATTTCAGAAATAGACTGGAAAGAGAAGTTGCTGAATTGCAACTCATTACCAAGCTTAAAACCATGGAGAGACCTGGTCTGAACAAAGACATTGGATTCTTATCTCATTATACATGACAAAGCTTTTTTAACCTTCTCACCCCTTGCTTTTTCCTGTAAGACTAATTGCAGCCGTTAACAGTCGTCAACAGATTTACCACAGCTATCAACCTTTCACCCATTTCCACCACCCCTCTGAGTAATACCCCTCCCCACCCTCTCACTATATACAAGGGTCTGGTGACTTCTGTTTCAGTGTATCTGAAGAAGTGTGCATGCACACGAAAGCTCATACCAAGAACAAACTTAGTTGGTCTCTAAGGTGCTACTGGAAGGAATTTTTTTATTTTATTTTGTTTTGACTATGACAGACCAACACGGCTATCTACCTTTAACTAACACTTTCCAGTCTGTTTTACTGTTATCACCTCAACAAAGGAAAACGTGACATAGAAAATGTTTTCATCCACCATTCTTTCCCGGGTGCGGAGGGGCAGCTCGGCTCTGCAAAAGCGGGCATGGTGAGGTCCCGATCCGACCACCCTCGCACCACACTGCAGCCTCCTGTGGTTGAAAAAGGCATGTTTCCTTTAAGTTCCATCGAGTTACTTCCAGATAAGCATGTCTAAAGTAGCTCAACTCTGGAACAGACGTGCAAAGATACCGTCGGTTGGTGCCTGCAAAATTAGAGGGTTTTCAGGGGCGGAAAATGAGTTGATGAGCTCTCCCCACCCCAGAAGAAAAAGTAGCAATGCAATGCTCTCCCTTCCACGAGACTGAGCTTGCATGCTGCTGCAAAGGGTTTTGCAGCCAAAGAGCAGAGGCGCATGCTTGCTTTTGCAGCAAAGTGCAAAGGGTCCACGTTGTGCATCAGAAATGTGCAAAGAAGGCTTGCACGCACCAGTTGCAATCCTGCACGGGCAGCTCCTTCGGAGTATAAGAAAGTGCACGCTCCTGGAAGCAACGGGAAGCTGTTGTTGTTGTCCCCCTGCAAATTTTGCAGGCGTGGGATGCTAAAAGGTCGAAAGCCCCCGTCCCCTCCCATGCCAGAGTCCCGGTCTGCCCATGGCCGAGTGCGTGCACTCTGACCCTCTGGCAGGAGCACGGGCACCTTGTACCCTGCAGGCTCCGGGAGGCGCGGGCTGGGCCTTGCACATGGCAGCCCCGGGAGCAGGTGGGGGGCGGAGCTGGCGCCGTCGGGTGTCCGCTTCCCTCCTTTGCAAGGAGCGCGTCCTTGGCGAAACTTCTGCTCCTTGCGCAAAGCGGCTCTGCAAGGAAGGTTGCGCGCTCGAGAGCAGCCGCTGGGCATCAGGGGCGCCTCGAGGGCCTCGACGCCTCTCTTTAAAACTGGGCATACAGATTAACTGGTCCTGGAGACATAATCCCCGCCGCCGCTGCAGAAAAACAGTAGCAATTGAACCCCGCACGGTCAAATCCCTCGTCCCCAGAGAGAGAGAGAGGAGAAAATGCCCAACGATTCCTCCTTCAACAAGCCGTCGGCCTCGTCGGAGCATCCCGGCCAGGGGGGTAAGGTGGGCACCTTCGGGAAATCCTCTGGCCTGACGGCCGCAGGAGCCACCAGCAATGCCGGGGGGGCGGCCCAGAGTCCGGCTGGCGCGGCCGCCCCGTCGGGGAAGAAGTCCCCCCGGCTGCCCAAGTGCGCGCGGTGCAGGAACCACGGCTACTCTTCGCCCCTGAAAGGGCACAAGCGCTTTTGCATGTGGAGGGACTGTCAGTGCAAGAAGTGCAGCCTGATCGCCGAGAGGCAGCGGGTGATGGCCGCCCAGGTGAGCAGAAACCTCCTGGGGGGGACGCGATGCGGGGAGACCCCGTTCCCGCCCCATAAGGACCGGTGCCCGGGCCGCTTGCGCGCAGCTCCGGCTTGCAATGCAGCAGGTGGAGTCCCAGGGAAGTGATCTTAGTCCTTTGCATTTGGAAAGACACTCAGGTCCATCCGTGCTCCTTCTTCTCAGGAGTAAGGCCCACGGATATCACTGGGCCTTTCTGCCTGGTAAGGATTTGCAACTCCAAATACATAACTTTTTTCCCTGGATTTTTCAGACACTTTAGGGTGTGTGTCATGATTTCTAAAATTAAGGATCCAGTGATAGATCATCTAATGGAAAGGCTGCAATGGTACGCTGGTTTTCCTGGGAGCAAGCCATACTCAACACAGCCAAGCTTACTTCTGAGTAAGGTGGTGCTAAAAAGCCCACCATTCATTGCCAGATTTGAAGCTACCTTGATAATATCTGACAATGCATCACATCACGTTATATTAATAGAAAAAATTATGTTACAGTTGCTAAAACAACAAATGTGTTTTGGAGTTTGCTTATTTGTTTGTTAAAATAATATCCATCTTGCGATTTCTCTCTGTCGTCTCAGAGTCTTTCTTCCCCACCCATGTATATCAGGATTTTGAGCTTGTATTTTGAAGACCGTTATCCACGAAGAACTTATGAATAACGGCTCCATCTTATTTTGCTATATCTAATGATGGGGGGAAATATTAGAATCCGGTGTATGTGATGTAAAAGTAGAGGAGAGGAAAGGGTCGGATGTTGTTAAGGGAAATCTCTAAACTAAAAAAATCACATTGGATCTTGGGAAGATTTGTCGTTAGCATTCTAGAAAGGTCTATGGCTACACTAAAAAGTGCACATAGAAGATGTTGCGCAAAGGGTAGTTCATGTCCTGCAATTCTATATCCATTTACCTGGAAGAAGCTCCTGCTGAGGCCAGTGGGATTTTATTCTTAGTAGGCATGTGTAGGAAGGGGGAAACTTCATCTTCCATGATGAAGACAATTGAAAGACAGGAAAACTCTCAATTTTAAGCTGTTTCTATTCAGCAGACATTTCAAGATTCGGGATTCTTGCAAGTAGGTTGGCTTTAATGGTTATATTTGAGCAAAAATATTTTAATTTCTTTCTCTGGCCTTGTGTCATTAACTCATTTAGAATACTTCAGGAATGAAAAGGGAGGGGGAAAGGCAAAACAGCCCAAGGTGCTGAGTTGCAAATCAGTGTGTAAACACCACTCAAATCAATACATTGTTGACTTGTTCTTTCTCTTCCCATTATAAAGCTGTTCTCCCTCCATTTAAAATGCTATGTAATAACTAGACCTGATGCAAAATCGGTTGGAAAAGATCTGCTACAAATGTTTTCAAAGTTCCCAGTTTTAGAGCGTTTTGAAAGTTTCAGCCACCAGTCCTTAGATAACAAGTAGCCGACATTCAAATCACAGTTAAACTAAGATATTTTATCTTAGTTTAGTGTTTCCCATTATCCTAAATAATAGGCATCATCTCTCTCTTAATAGTTATTAATACATTTAAAATATACCAGTGATTATACACACAATATTAAACCAGATCTCAGAATAGAGATGTAGGGATAGCCATCTTTTTCGGTAATAATACATTCGGCTTTACTTTATTTCTAAACTGGTTTGCGCTAGGACCTTAGTATGGCTTATATTACTGTGATTTCTCTCTGCTCACTTGTTAAGGAGAAAAACAGAGACTGTCCCCTATTTCCTTGCCTTGGGTAACGTATTCTGCCTTTTTAAAAAGCCACTCTTCCCAACATTTAATTCTGCTCCAAACTCATCCAGGCCATTTCTTTCAAGCATTCCAGAGGAAACACTGCTTGATTGTAAAAGAAAACACACCAAAAAAACTCAAATCAGTTTACAAAGAGAAAAACGACAAAATTATGTGTAAAACGATCTTGAGAGAGATTAAAAATAATCAATTCACGTTATTTAGTAATATAACTTTTTAACCTCAGCCCTAAAGCATGCCCCCCACTGGATTAGGTCCTTTATTAAAGAAACCTCTACTGTTATTTTTTCCCTGCAGCCACGCAGATATCTGAGCAGAATCAGAGAACTCTGGATTTCAATAGTGCTTCTGACCTTTTATTAGAGTGAATTTGAGTTTCTCCACCCGCCCGCCCCAGGGCCTGAATTTGCCATAATTCCAGGTGCAATCCAGAATTCACTGAAGCAAAGGAAATCTTTTCCTTGTTGTCTTTGGCCAGGAGTCCTGAATTTACCTAAGCTGATGGCGGTGATGTTACTTGTACCCTGCTCATCTGACCGGGTTGCCCCAGCCCCTCTGGGCAGCTTCCAACATATATAAAAACATAATAAAACATTAAAAAAAAAACAACCTTCCCTATGTGAACTTCCAGTTTATATGCAACTTTCTGCATGCATGTGGACAAATATAAATGAGGAAAGGGGTGTTTATGTGTGTTGCAGCCTCCTTTTGTGCTGACACATGCAAAGGGTTTAAAACGCCATTCCGGTTCTGCTTTGCTGCTGTCTTCGTTCTTTCAATCTGGAGAGGAAACAGCGTTTCCCCCCTTCTCTTCCCCAGGTTGCCCTGCGAAGGCAGCAAGCTCAGGAAGAGGAGCTGGGCATCAGCCACCCCATCCCGTTGCCCAGCGCCACGGAGATGTACGTGAAGAAAGAGACCAACGCCAGCGGGGGCCCCTCCTGCCTCTTGTTGGAGAGTGCCAGCCCACCACTGCCCACCACGTCAGCTTCCGCCGTGCCAACCTCGTCCACAGGTAAGCGCTGTGCCAAAGGACCCGGCCCTCACCCTGTAAGGTGGCAGTATTTAGAGGCTCTTGGAAGCCATCACCATTTTTATCCGTCTAGCTTTTCATTCAGGAGAATAGGCATGTGCTTCCTCACCCCAGGTGAGATCGTTTGTCCATCTACCCAGGGCCGGATTTAGGTTTGATGAGGCCCTCAGCTCCTGAAGGTAATGGGGCCCTTTCTATGTCCAGCTGTCCTTTGTCAACAACAAATGGTCGTCATTTTTTGTGTTGAATGTATGCTATATGGTCATTTATGGACCTAATAGGTATCTAAAGCCATTTGCACATGTTTGCATGCAGAATGTAGGCACCCTATATATAGAAAGGAGCAAAACAGTGATATTTGAGGGAGCAGGCTAGCAGGCGGGGCTCATGACTTACATCATAGGAGCCTACACAACACAAAACACGGTTGCTGCATGTAGGTTTTATTTTATTTGTTTTTTATCTTATATTTTGGAAATGTATATCCAGTGTTTTTTTTCCTTTAAATTTTTTTGGGGCTCCCCAAGAGAGTGGGGCCCTAAGATACAGCTTGTTTAGCTTATACAGTACGTAAATCCAGCACTGCATCTACCCCGGTATTACAGACACTGGCCGGCAGCCGCTCTCCGTGTTCCCAGCAGAGAGAGATCTTTTCCTGCTAGCTGACCATTTTTTAGCCACAGATGCCAGGGATCTGGGATCTTTCTGCATGCGCAGCGTGTGCTCTGCTTATGCGCTGCATCCCATATCCAGCGAAGCCATTTGCATTGTGTTTGTGTGTTTGTTTGGTTTGTGAGAGAGTGTGACGTGTCCACCTCGTATACAGTATTTCTCCCGCAGGAGAATGCTTCCTCTTGTTATTAGACAGCAACAACGTTGTTTGGGGGGAGAGGGGATAAATACGGTGTGGTCTCCACAATCCAGACCACCAGGACATAGCTGACTTCCCACAGCAAGTATGAAGGTATGTGCTTGCCACACACACACGGGGCAGCACTACTCACTCTGATTTTGTGTTGCCCCGTGCCGTCCGTGTTGTGTTGTGGCATGTTCCCAGGCAGCCATTTTGTGCCTGGAGCGATGCTTGCACAGCGATGTTTGCAAAATGCGTAACATGCCAGCTGCTCCAAAAAAGGTTTGGGAGGCTTATGGGGACCACGCTGCAAGGTCTGTGTCATGCTCTCTACTCTTGCTACACAGATATTGGGGGGCAGCTGCACATTATGCTTCAGGCGGGTATCTTTTGAAAGGTAAAGGGTAAAGGGACCCCTGACCATTAGGTCCAGTCGTGACCGACTCTGGAGTTGCGGCGCTCATCTCGCTTCATTGGCCGTACAGCTTCTGGGTCATGTGGCCAGCATGACAAAGCCGCTTTTGGTGAACCAGAGCAGCGCACGGAAACGCCGTTTACCTTCCCGCCAGAGCGGTTCCTATTTATCTACTTGCACTTTGACGTGCTTTCGAACTGCTAGGTTGGCAGGAGCAGGGACCGAGCAACGGGAGCTCACCCCGTCGCGGGGATTCGAACCGCTGACCTTCTGGTTGTGCAGCTCGAATATGTGGAGTTTTCCTTGGCAGTAGGCTCCGCTGGGTTCAAGGGAGCCTCGCTTCCAGAGAAATGCGCTTAGGCAGCCTGAGAATATTGTGGGATTTGATGGGAAGGGCACAGTCAGCATCTAATTATTCACTGCGGCCTAACGAAGATGAACACCCTCAATTCTTGCTCGGTAGGTCTGTTGATGTCCAGGGGGGTCAGAATTCCTTTCTTACATTTGCAGAGTAGCAGCGGGTTCAATTTCACACACACACACACACACACACACACACACACACCCCACCTTCCTTCCTTGCCGCCCTGAGGTCTAGCAGTTTTTCTTGCAAACTTCATCACACCGAACATGGTTTACAGGGAGAGGAATAGGATGTGAAGGAGCCACACAAATCATACAAGGTACCGGGGGAAAAAGTCTTTTTCTCGCTGTATCCATTTTATTGGCAGGTCAGAAATATTACAGCGCATTGAGAGGCCAGAGACAATTTTTCAAGCCTCTGGTGACATGCTGTTCTTCAAAAAAAAAAGCAAAAAGCAGGCCGCGGAGTCACAGTGCTTTACTGGCAAGCACATACCTCATCGTCGTCATGGTAACGCTGGTTATTTTAAAAGGAGTTTGTCCGAGTTGGGGGAAAGAATAGCGAAAAGCTGCAGTAGGGCCTGAACTTTAGGTCGGGGGGGGGGGACAGCACTCTGGAATTGTGTATCCCTGTTGTCCGAAAACTTGCTCCCAAGCAGTTGTGCTGAGAATTGCAGCCTTAACGTATAGGGAGTTTATGATGGTCAAGCGCCAAATTAGGGCTACCACCTGCATGAATACAGAGTAAAGGGTAAAGGAACCCCTGACCATTTGGTCCAGTCGTGTCCGACTCTGGGGTTGCGGTGCTCATCTCGCTTTATTGGCCAAGGGAGCCGGCGTACAGCTTCCAGGTCATGTGGCCAGGATGACTAAGCCGCTTCTGGCGAACCAGAGCAGCACACGGAAACGCCGTTTACCTTCCCGTCAGAGCGGTACCTATTTATCTACTTGCACTTTGCTGTGCTTTCGAACTGCTAGGTTGGCAGGAGCAGGGACCGAGCAATGGGAGCTCACCCCGTCAAGGGGATTCGAACCGCCGACCTTCTGATCAGCAAGCCCTAGGCTCTGTGGTTTAGACCACAGCGCCACCCGCGTCTTATGAATTGAGGGTAAATCCATTTAAACAAGTATGGATTAATATCCATGTTGAATGATGGGGATGGGATGCCCATGGGAGCCTCTAACCCACTTTCCTAGCTAATGCTAGAGGAAAATTTGAAGCAAGCGTTTTTGCAGTGGGGTAGCTGGCTGGACCTCAGGGTCATATTAGACGTGTGTGGCATTAATTTGTCACCTGGAAGAAGTGAGCAGGTGGGTCCTTTTTAAAGAGCAGAAGTAGTTGAACGGAGATACTGGATTGAGACGAGGTGTGTGGGTGGCGGGGAGTTAATCTTCTTCTTTGGCAATCCCTCGTAGCTGAGTGAGATTGTCTTCCATGAACGTGGTTTTAACAGTGAGTTTGTAAGTGACTGGGGCCAATTCTGGATTCTCTCGTGGCCTACAAGAGAATTAATAAATCACACGCGAAAGGTTTATACGTTCAAACACATCCAAAGCCTTCATTTCCAAGTACGCTTTTTAAATTCGCTTGAATATACCGTGTTTCCCCTATTTTAAGACACCGTCTTATAATTTTTTCCCCTCAAGAAAACGCACTATGGCTTATTTTGAGGGGATGTCTTCTTTTTATTACGTAAGCCCAGCCCAGCCTTTTCCTTGGCGCCCTCCAGAACTGCGCCTATCACTATGGCTTATTTTCAGGGTACGGCTTATATTTCGCAAATGCGAAAAAATCCTGCTATGGCTTATTTTATGACTACGTCTTAAAATAGGGGAAACGGTATAATTGCATTAGTTGGATCTATTTTTATCAATTAGCTGTATAATCTTACATTTCTAGAAACGAAGACTTTTCCATAGGAAAATACAGCAGAGGAGAATTCCTCCTTCCCCATCCCTGGTACAAACCTGGGCGTTGTAAGAATCGTACCCAAGTCCCTGTCCCATGGGTGCTCCGATGTCCACAGACAGCTTCCGGAGCAAACAGGTTCTGTATTAACATTGGACATTTAAAGGGCACGTGGTTCTAGTCCTCATGGAACTTGGTTGCCCCAGATATGCACATGGGGAATTGGTGGGTTGAAAATCAAACTTATAACGTGACTATTAAGATGTCATTGAGAAGACTTGTCGCTCAGCCCTTTTCTTTCTTTCCATATTGACTCTGAACATGTGGTCTCCTGTGGATGTTTGGAAGTGGTATGTGTTGTCCCAGATCCTTGAAAACACTCATTCCCACCTGGAATACTGTGTCCAATTCTGGGCACCACAGTTCAAGAAGGATACTGGCAAGCTGGAACGTGTCCAGAGGAGGGCAACCAAAATGGTCAAAGGCCTGGAAACGATGCCTTATGAGGAACGGCTTAGGGAGCTGGGTATGTTTAGCCTGGAGAAGAGAAGGTTCAGGGGTGATAGGATAGCCATGTTCAAATATATAAAAGGATGTCATATAGAGGAGGGAGAAAGGTTGTTTTCTGCTGCTCCAGAGAAGCGGACACGGAGCAATGGATTCAAACTACAAGAAAGAAGATTCCACCTAAACATTAGGAAGAACTTCCTGACAGTAAGAGCTGTTTGACAGTGGAATTTGCTGCCAAGGAGTGTGGTGGAGTCTCCTTCTTTGGAGGTCTTTAAGCAGAGGCTTGACAGCCACCTGTCAGGAATGCTTTGATGGTGTTTCCTGCTTGGCAGGGGGTTGGACTGGATGGCCCTTGTGGTCTCTTCCAACTCTATGGAATTCTATGATTCATTCCAGAGTTCCTGGCTAAGTAGAACAAAGAGAGTGTGCTAGACCTGAGCCTTAAAGCCACAGTACGGTTTGTTCATGGTATACTTTGTAGAAAATACCGGTAAATAACAAAAACAGAGTCTTGCCCAGTCTCTCTCCAGTTTTCTTGAAATCATACTTTGGAATCCAGCCCTGAGGTTTTTTTTTTGGAATATCTTATTATGAAAGGTGGGCATAGATAAATCTGAGCAGATCAAGAGACGGGTGACAAAAATGATGTACGGCTTGTAGAAAAAGAGACTGCGGGTTGATATAACAGTCTATAAATATTTGAGAGGTAATAATAGGGACGAGGGGGAGGGATTATTTACAGTGTTTGAGGCAATAACAAAGAGCAGTGGCTTGAAACTAAAAAAAAACTAAAAGTACAAGGAAAATAGTTTAATTAAAAGACACTTCCTTTTCTAACTAGAAATGCAATTAGGCAGTTGAATGGCCTGCATGGGGGGAAAGGGAAGTTCTTCAAGCATCATTGCTGGAGGGATTTAAGATAATGGCCTGGGGTGGTGCTGAAGACAACGCTTTAGACTTGCAGAGGTTAGATATTTCTGCTCCCCACCGCGGCTAAAGGTAGCTGGTGAGCCATATTCAACTTTGCTGTGCAATAGACCCAACTGGGCTGTGTCCAAATGAGGGCGAAAGGATGGTTGGAGGGTCTGGAAGGAAAGCAGGAGCTGTGGTTCCTTGCTCTGGAGAAGAGAAGATGAAGACGATAGCAATCTTATGTACATTAAGGGTTGTCAGAGAAGATGGAGCAGGCATGTTATCCATTGCTGCAGGGGGCAGAACGAGCAGGGAAGCCAATTTCATTTAAACATGGGGGGGGGGGACACACCAGCCTAATGGTATGAGCTGTTCATCCACGTAGAATCATAGAATCATAGAGTTGGAAGAGACCACAATGGCCATCCAGTCCAACCCCCTGCCAAGCAGGAAACAGCATCCAGTGGAACAGACTGCCTATGAAGATGATGGAGATACTCAAGGCTAGATGACCACCTATAAGAGATGCTGTGGTTGCATCCTGTATGGCTCTTCTTTGGCAATCCCTCGTAGCCTAGTGAGATTGTCTCCCATAAACACAGTTTTAACAATGGGTGACTGTGGGGGCCAATTCTGGATCCACACATCCTTCCACAGTGGGGACATTGGTTTCCGGGCGGGAGTTGATCACGGTGAGGGTTTGCCAAGCGTGCCTTCCTCTTAGCACATTTCTCCCTTGCGTCCTGAGTTCGAGTGTCTTCAAAACCCATGACACCTGTGGTAAAGGCTGTTCTCCAACTGGAGCGCTCGCAGGCCAGTGTTTCCCAATTGTTGGTGTTTATACTACACTTTTTAAAGATTTGCCTTGAAACAAGTCTTTAAACCTCCTTTGTGGACCACCAGCATTATGCTTTCCATTTTTTAGTTTGGAATAGAGTAGTTGCTTTGGAAGACGATCATCAGGCATCCGCACAGCATGACCAGTCCAACAAAGTTGATGTTGACGAATCATGGCTTCAACACTGGTGATCTTTGCTTCTTCCACTACACTGGCATTAGTTCGCCTGTCTTCCCAAGTGATGTGTAAAATTTTTCGGAGAACCCGTTGATGGAATCTTTTGAGGAGTTGGAGATGGTGTGTATACTATTTGTTCCAAACGTTCTGTATTTGTAAGCAATCCTTTGCAACGGGGAAGACTTGGAACGACCTTAGGGCTGTGGCGCACTTTGCACATGTCACGTGTCTGAAGCACATTCCCTCCTCCACACAGGTAGTTTGCAAGGGTTTGTTAAGAGTGCTGGGAACGTTATCTCTATGGATTCCTTGAAGAGAAAGACGCGTTGTAATTGCATGGTGCGCACACAGCCACTGACAATGCCAAAGCTAGCTGGAGGTTTTTGTGATTGTACCGTCCGAACGCAATCCTTTTTCAGCAACGCTTGGGTGTAAGAGGCTGGTGGCTCAGGGCTTTCCAAACATGGTTCTCCAGCTAATTTTTTTTTGGACTACAGTTCCCATCATCCCTGACCACTGGTCCTGCTAGCCAGGAATGATGGGAGTAGTAGTCCAAAAACAGCTGGAAACCCGAGTTTGGAAACCCCTGGAGTACTTTGCAGAGCTAAAGGCAATCCCTTATTTGGCCTCTCAGGGCTGGAGTCTGTGCACATTTTCCCATTGAACATAGAGGGGCTTACTTCTGAGTAGACATGCATAGGATCCCATGGCATGCCAGAGAAGCGATAAAGGCAACAAGGGCAAAGAAGAGTTTTTTCACCAGTTGCTGACAAGTTTAAGTTTTGGCCCTCTGCACACTGTAGAACAGACGAGGTAACTACGAGGAGTAAGAGCTAGCAGCTGTTAATAGTGCCCAATATTTTAATTGGGCCTGAGAATTTTTTAATTGATTACATTGAGCTGATTAGTAGTGAATGTTGCCTCACTCATTGGCACCATTCTCAGAGTGCCAGGATCGGCATAATAATAATAGTAGTAGTAATAATAATAATAATAATAATAATAATAAACAATAATAATAATTTATTATTTCTACCCTGCCCATATCACCAGGGACCACTTTGCAAAAAACAAAACAAAAAAAACTGATTCTGTTTTAAGTTGGTCGTGATTAATTCTGAGGGAAAGCATAGAGAGATAAATGTATTTCTAGGACAGAGCATAAGTTTGATTGCTGATCACATTTTAAACTGTATCTTTTGTTTTTAGTGTCACTTACAAATGAAAAGTCTTTGCATTTGTAACTTGGGTCTCCCATTTGTGTTTTCCGTGTCTTTGCATCAGTTTCTGCTTTTTCTCAGTGATGGCTCTGAGCTACAAAGCTCCCCGCTTGCCCCGTCCGCCTTATTTCAGCTTTGAGCGGGATGTTCCCTGCCTTGCTGTTTTCTGCTTCTTAGAAACCACCTGGGCTCCTTTCATCATGTTGCTCCTAATGAAGTGGCCTCTTGTGAGTTCCTATCAGTTGCCGCCTCCCTTAGTTTATTTTTAGTGTGAGCTATAATGATTTTATCCTGGTCGTATTTTCTCCAAGGCCTTTGCTTGCAGATACTTGAACAGCTCATCCTCCCCTCTCAATATTGCCTTTGATATTCCCTTAATGAAATTTGTTCTATTCTGATTGTAACCATGCTGGTTTCGTTTCTCCCCCTGAAGGTTTTTTGGTTGTTGTTTTTTTGCTTTGGGATTGGAAGACGCATTATTGCTGGGCTTTTCTGCTGCCTTAGCTACAAATCTTAATTTCCAGAATATCCAAATGGTCTTGCACTCGTAGTCTACTGGACGACAACAACACCCTTAGGGTTCAGTTTACGTGTAGCTCTATTATTTATCTTCCCCACCATGTACCACATCATGTAACACATGCTGTTGTTGTTGTTTAGTCATTCAGTCGTGTCCGACTCTTCGTGACCCCATGGACCACAGCACGCCAGGCACTTCTGTCTTCCACTGCCTATCTATCTATCTGCCTGTTGTTGTTGTTTAGTCGTTTAGTCGTGTCCGACTCTTCGTGGCCCCATGGACCAGAGCATGTCAGGCACTCCTGTCTTCCACTGCCTATCTATCTATCTATCTATCTATCTATCTATCTATCTATCTATCTATCTGCCTGTTGTTGTTGTTTAGTCGTGTCCAACTCTTCGTGACCCCCTGGACCAGAGCACGCCAGGCACTCCTGTCTTCCACTGCCTCCCGCAGTTTGGTCAGACTCATGTTGGTAGCTTCAAGAACACCATCCAACCATCTCGTCCTCTGTCATCCCCTTCTCCTTGTGCCCTCCATCTCCCCCAAAATCAGGGTCTTTTCCAGGGAGTCTTCTCTTCTCATGAGGGGGCCAAAGTATTAGAGCCTCAGCTTCAGGATCTGTCCTTCCAGTGAGCACTCCGGGCTGATTTCCTTCAGAATGGATAGGTTTGATCTTCTTGCAGTCCATGGGACTCTCAAGAGTCTCCTCCAGCACCAGAATTCAAAAGCATCCATTCTTCGGCGATCAGCCTTCTTGATGGTCCAGCTTTCTTTAACTCCATGGACAAAGACAACACATGCTAGTCCCCATATATTTTACTTTTGGGACAGGTTTTGATTTTGAGTGGGAAACTGGCTAGAAAGGAGAAGGCCCCACTGGTTCTTCTCGCCGCCAGATGACGGAACTAGGCATAACGTTTAGTTTTGGCATTGCATGGGCCAAACATCAAGGTTTTCCTGTTGCTGCAGCAATGGCAGAACTAGGTCAAAAAGTGCCCTATCCCATTTCAGGCAGGTAGAACAGAACAACTGCCAAGATACGGACATATATTGGATTTGGAAACCCTTCTGGTTTCATGCATATCTCCTTTCCCCAGCCCTAGATTTTCATTGGAACCATTGCAGGGAGATTGGGGGAGAACTGGGTCTGCCCAGTGGGGCCAATCATCCCCACCGCATGTGGACCAAGTCTGACAGACAGACAAGACTTGCCATCAACCTGAGATAACAATGACACCAGGTTTGCTTTTGTATTCATATCCCACCTTTTCCCTCCAGGGAGCTCATGGTGGCATGCAAGATTCCCCCACTCCTCGATTTAATCCCAACAACCCTTTGAGGTCGGTTAGTAAAGAGCTAAGGGCACCAGGTTGGGTTTACGAGAGCCATGTGGAAACTGCTTTTAAATTCCCTGATGTGCCAAAGAGAAGGGGGGCCCTAATCTGCGGTGCCTAATTGCTCGGTAATTAACGTTGTACCGTGATCGCTAATGGGAGAACTCTGACACCTTGATATAATTAGTACAAGCGATGATCTAAGGGGAAGCAGCTCATTTCTGGAGATGGTGACTACAGTAGGCGGAGGTGCCAACTTAGCGCTGCTGGGCGGGGGGGAAAGGCTCTTCGCTTTTTCACTCTATTAGAAACACAACTGAGCGTTGTTCCCGGCAAAAGGGATAAACCTTGAGAAAGACTTGAGCTGAAGCCATTGACGTCTTTCTAGATAAAGCCAGTGCCTGCCCACAGACGCCTCTCTTCTCTCTTGCCAATAGGCCTGGCCTGATAATAGTCACAGAAACAGCACTGCTATGGCCTGAATAGCACATATTTTCTTGGTCAGTGGTTGCTTTGTTTGGTTTGGCTGTGACCAGGTTGGTCGTGGAGAGAAGAGACCAGGATGGAGCAAGAACTAGCAAGTGCAAAAGTGCTTTTTAAAATAGGGACCTGGCCCAGGAAGGGGGTGCCAAGCCCTTTTTATTCCATTTAAGGAAAAGGCAAAGGACCCCTGGACGGTTAAGTCCAGTCGAATTTGACTATTGGGTGCGCCACCCATCGCTGCTTCAGGCCGAGGGAGCCGGCGTTTGTCCTCAGACAGCTTTCCAGGTCATGTGGCCAGCAGGACTAAACTGCTTCTGGCACAACAGAACACCGTGATGGAAACCAGAGCATATGAAAATGCCGTTTACCTTCCCGCCGGAGTGGTACCTATTTATCTACTTGCACTGGTATGCTTTCAAACTGCTAGGTTGGCAGGAGCTGGGACAGGGCAATGGGAGCTCACTCCGTCACGGGGATTCGAACCGCCGACCTTCTGATCGGCAAGCCCATGAGGCTCATTGGTTTAGACCCCAGTGCCACCCGCATCCCGGTATATATTCCATGCATATACCTGTATACTGTAAGCCAAGACACTATATAAAACCAGCAGCCTCTTACTTTGCTACCTATGGGATAGTGAACATTTATTTTATTTTATTTCTCCACTAATGGAATTTTTGTCTTACGGCAACACCATGTCTTCATGTATTCATATTAGGCTACTAAGATTGAACAAGGAATATCTTCTTCTGCATACGCTTGCAGAATTGCAGATTTTTAACGTGGGACGTGTCTGGCGTGGATAATGTTAAGGTGCAGCCCAGCCCGAATTGAGCTTGGCAGGGAAGATATATTTTGATCGCCTTGCAGCTGACTTGCTAGCTGGACTGCGAGGTGTTTTGTGGGTGGGAGAGAGATTTGGATCCTTTGCCCATGTGTCATTCTGTGTGCAATTGGAACATTTGGAAAGTCCCTGGTCTTTAGCCTGAGATGTGACAAAAACACACATTGGACCAGTAGCACAAATGCGGACGTTCGACACGAACGATTCTGGAAGGTGTGTTGCCCCGCCCCGAACATTTGGCAGTGGGTACAAGTAACATTTCTGACTCCTGAGCAATGCAGCACACCAGAGTGGGCCCCCCAGGATAAATCACACGCTTAAACAATTTACTGCCCACTTTTGTATGGACGGAGAGTAAGAGCTCTTAAAGGTCAAAAATGCTTCCTTGATAACATAATGCAGTGAGCTGTAACTGCATCAAATCCTGGGGGTTGTAGAGCAGCCCAGGAGAAATAATTATGCCTGGTAATGGGTAATTACAGATAATGGCTCTTTTTAGGGGTGGAAAAACACACACACACACACAGCCTTGTCTGGAATGAATATTGCGTAGTACATTAACTTTATGGTAAGCTACAAGTTCAGCACTGAAACAGCACAAGTCGCAAGGAGAATTGGGTTTATTTTGTTTTGTTTAAAGGCAGGGCTTATTGGTGGTGGGGAGACACAAGTAGAACGGCTTCTGCGGCCCCTCCTTTCTCCCCACGCCATTCGGAAACGCAGCCTTGATTTCGCCTCCGGAAAATGCTGGCAGCGAGGGGCTCAGCAACAAGAATTGCCCTGTCATGAGAGGTCTGGTGGGAGAAACACACATTGTTCCACCGGTTCCTGATTATGACTTTAGGGAGTTGTTTCACACCAGCCTCAAGTCAAGGCTCTTGTCTGACCTCAGAGGCAGCCGGTTGCTGCAGCCTCAAGTACAGGCAGGTCTGTTAGGGAGGGAGGGAGGATGCTTGAAAGCCGGGGGGGAGGGCGGCGGGGGTCATGCTGGGAAATGGTTGAGTCAAGATCAGTTGTCTTGGTCAGATTGCCGCTTTTTCTCTTTCTTTTTTTGCAACTTTACCAAACAGTCTTCGTGTTGGCAATACTGGATTCAAAGGCTTCCATCTCAGCAGGGGTGTAGCAAGGGGAGCGAGGGGGCGGGCCGCCCCGGGTTCCACCCCAGAGGGGGGTGACACTTTAAAAAAAAATATTTTTTTTAAATTGTTTTTAAAAATTTTTTTTTAATCTTAACTTCATTGAAAAAAAGAGATAATAGACACACACACACAACCCCCACACCTCACAAAGTGGCACCATCAGAGGGGGGTGACACTTTTTAATATTTTTTATTTTTTATCATTTTTTTATTATTTTTTATTTATTTTAACTTTATTGGAAAAAAAGAGATAATAGACACACACACACAACCCCCCACACCTCACAAAGTGGCACCATCAGAGGGGGGTGACACTTTATAATTTTTTTAATTTTTTTAAAATTTTTATTATTATTTTTAATTATTTTTTAATTTTAACTTTATTGGAAAAAAGAGATAATAGACACACACACAAAACCCCCACACCTCGCAAAGTGGCACCATCAGAGGGGGGTGACACTTTTTAATTTTTTTTTTTAAAAAAAAATTAAAGTGGTGGGGGGGGGGGGTGACCAAAAAAATTCCGCCCCGGGTACCACCTGGGCTTGCTACGCCTCTGCATCTCAGATCTGGGATCCTGTGAATTTCCATGCAAACAGTGCCTTAACATTGCCATCCAAATGTCCAGGAGACCAGCAGGATCAGGCACTCAGTGCCCCTGTCCAGCTTGGCATAGAATCGTAGAGTTGGAAAGGGACCCCAAGGGTCATCTAGTCCAACCCCCAGCAATGCAGGAATCTCAACTAAAGCATCCATGATAGACGGCCATCCAACCTCTGCTGGAAAACCTCCAAGGAAGGAGGGTCCACCAAATCCCGAGGGAATCTGTTCTACTGTCGAACAGTTATCACCCTTAGAAAGTGTTTATCCGGAATCTCCTTCCTTGTAACTTGAAGCCATGGGTTCGAGTCTTACCTCCTAGAGCAGGAGAAAACAAGCTTGCCCCATCTTCCATGGGGCAGCCCTTGAGGTGTTTGAAGATGGCTGTCCCATCTCCTCCCAGTCTCCTTGTGTTTGCAATGGTGGCTAGCAGGGTGGATTTGATTTAAATCAAACTGATTTAAATCACAATTTAAATCACAATTTAAATCACTAGTCAGTAAGGCTCAGGGTGGATAAAAATCAACAATTTTTAAAAAATAAAATAAAATAAACCAGATTTTTAAAATTTAAATCAGATTTTTTTATTTAAATCAGATTTTTTTATTTAAATCAGATTTTTTTATTTTTTTATTTTAAAAAATCATTGATTTTTATCCACCCTGAGCCTTACTGACTAGTGATTTAAATCGTGATTTAAATCAGTTTGATTTAAATCAAATCCACCCTGGTGGCTAGCCAGCTAGGTAGTCCATTTGGTTGATTAATCTGATTTAGGGATTTCACACAAACAGGCGCCATGACCTGGCGTGAACTCCAGGCCCCGTAGCATACACAGCCGCGATCCGTGTGGGACATCGAGAAAAAACACCATTGCCCTCAGAACCTGATAACCTATTTAGGGTGGTGCTGTGGTCTAAACCACAGAGCCTAGGGCTTGCCGGTCAGAAGGTCGGCGGTTCGAATCCCCGCGACGGGGTGAGCTCCTGTTGCTCGGTCCCAGCTCCTGCCAACCTAGCAGTTCGAAAGCACGTCAAGTGCAAGTAGATAAATAGGTACTGCTCCGGCGGGAAGGTAAACAGCGTTTCCGTGCGCTGCTCTGGTTCGCCAGAAGCGGCTTAGTCCTGCTGGCCACATGACCCGGAAGCTGTACGCCGGCTCCCTCGGCCAGTAAAGCGAGATGAGCGTCGCAACCCCAGAGTCGGACACGACTGAACCTAACGGTCAGGGGTCCCTTTACCTTTAAGGTCTCCAGCATCTCCTTTGCTGCCCTGGCCACAACTATTTTGACTTCAGACAATGCTTACGAAAGCCCGTGAGTTAACTATATCCTCACGTCATTGAGCTATGTGTTGTTAGTTGGTTTTGGATGTTTGGCACTAATTGCAAACACCTCCCCTTCATTCCCTCAAATTCCTGTTTTGGACTTGACTTGTAATCCGTCTGCTAAGTGAGAGGCAGGGCGGTTCTGAATGCCAGTTTCTGGAGGCTGCTCCACTGGTTTCCTTATTTTATAGCTGACCCCACAGCTAGACTTTCTCTAGAAATATACACTCTTCTCTGAAACGAATTATTGCTAACTGCCGTAAGTTAATATGCCATACGGCCGAAGGCTTTTGTAGAACATGGAGGATCAATAAGGAGGCATTGATCTGGAATGAAAGAGAGATCTGCATTTCACATGTAGGAATGCAGTGGGGAAGGTAGCAGATGTTCTGCCTAAGGATGTTAAAACAGGGAGAACTGAGTCACAGTGTTAACAGATTCTTCCCCCAACAGCTGAAATCTTAATTATTATTTTTTACTTTATTGATAAAATCAACAACACCAAAGACAGGCATAGGCAAACTCAGCCCTCCAGATGTTTTGGGACTACAACTCCCATCATCCCTAGCTAACAGTGGTCATGATGGGGATGATGGGAGTTGTAGTCTGAAAACATCTTAAGAGCTCCCTTCTCTTTCTGTACAAATTTCATCGCCCAGAACCCCTGCATTTTAAAGCTACATATAAATACATTAAATGAAGAAATTAAAGCTTCACTCCGATCTCAGAAGCTTTAATCTCTTTCAGGTTTTCTCCACACCTGTGACATCTAGAAACTGGTTTGTTTTCAGATGTGTTAACCATTCAGTATATTTCTATGTTGCCCGGGATCATTATTAAAACCATACCAAGCCAACAGCAGGAAACAGACCCCATTTCGAATCGGCAACGCCGATTAATGTCCCCAACTCCCCAGGTGAAGAAATGAGTCCTCATGTATCGGCAGCCTGGTGGGAGGGAGTTCCGCTGGCAAGGCACCACCACAGAAAAGGCCCTGTCTGAGTTCACTGAGTTCAACAGCTTCTCTTGAGAGCTCAGGGCCTGGGATCTCTAGCATATGTATTTAACTCAAGTATTTTGCGAAGCAACAACTTTTAATCCCTGTTTGTTGTGTTGCAATTTATGCGTTTCCGTATTTATCCCTCTCTGGTCTATTTCTTTCCCAAACAGAGAGTTATCCAGCTTTTTTCTGGAAAGGAAGAAGATTTAGCTTGCTCATAATTTATGTTGCCTTGCTATGCACTTTTCAAGCCCTTCGCTAGCCTTGAAATACTACGCCGTCCTCATGCTGCATATAGTATCGTGATTTATGGCAAGCGAATTAGCCACAAGTTGCCTGGAGTGATTTGTTTATTGATTGCATAAGGCCTTTAATTTCAACTGTGGCATTTTTGTTGAAATATTTAATACATTGCAGTATTGACGTTTTAGGAGTTAATGCATTACTAATATGGTGCTGCAGTTTTGCCTCAGAGAGGAGACAAAAATAAGCTCCTCTCTCCATGTTTTCTCAACGTCCTTTCATCAAATTATATTAGAGTTTGGTGACGCGATGCCTGAACATAGGCAAAAAGAGATCAAACCCAACACAGAATTGCAAAGCAACAACAACCAGCAACCTGGGATGTGCAATACTAAAGAAATAGAAAATGACTTATAATCCCAGCACCTCACTGAACGTGTTCATATAATGCATTTATAACTGGATCGGGAAACCTTTCTTCTCTTGAAGGCAGTGTTAGAAACTTGGGCTATATAAGCTAGGTGCCAAATGGCTCCTTAAACCAGGGTTACAGTCGCCAAAGGGACACGGATGGCTCTGTGGTCTAAACCACAGAGCCTAGGGCTTGCCGATCAGAAGGTCAGCGGTTCGAATCCCTGCGATGGGGTGAGCTCCCGTTGCTCTGTCCCAGCTCCTGCCCACCTAGCAGTTCGAAAGCATACCAGTGCAAGTAGATAAATAGGTACCGCTGCAGCGGGAAGGTAAACGGCGTTTCCATGCGCTGCTCTGGTTCGCCAGAAGCGGTTTAGTCATGCTGGCCACATGACCCGGAAGCTGTAATCTGGCCCCTTGGCCAATAAAGCGAGATGAGTGCTGCAACCCCAGAGTTGTCCACGACTGGACCTAACGGTCAGGGGTCCCTTTACCTTTACCTATACAGTCACTAAAATGGAATGCCTAGTTGCCATTTTGGGGACTAGACTGCTCAAAAGTCGTATTTTTCCATAGGACTTTTTTGGTTCCTGAAATTCATTCTGGTTGTGCAGATAAAATACCACGAATAGAATTCTACAGGATGTGTTGCTCGTGTGTGAAAACAGGCAAGACCCAAGGATCCCCAGGCATGCGCTTCCAGGCGGTGGAGACGTCAGCCGCCATCTTGGCACCCGGGCATCTTCACTTGGTCGCCAGCGGCTGATGGCCTGGTGCAAAAGGTGGCTGGCAAATTTCAAACGCTGGTTGAAGGCCATGATCATATCTGCCAGGGGTCATATTCTGGCAGTTGGTGTGGCCAGTCCCTTCCCTCGCCTCTTTCTCTCTTCCCACTGGGCTACTGGGGACGGACATGTAACTCTTGCCAGAGGTCTGAACGGATTGTTTTGGAGAGAGCTTTGCCTCGCTCCCTGCAAGATTTCCCCACCGGCACGAAGCCCCTCAGGTGTATTTGCCCTAGCTGGTAGGTTTTATGTGAACTGGTATTTGTAAACTTGAATCAGAACTAATATTAAGGCTGCTTGCTGTTTTTTTGTACGTTGCATGATTCTTTAAGGTATTGGGGTTAGTTTTCTATGCCTGTAAACCCAGAGGAAGTGAACTGTCCACCCAAAGTGCTAATTTCTAGGACTGATGTGTGAGACTTGTTGTTTTCCCCTAGTGCATTTTCCCTTGTTTGGATCAGATGCTGCCAGTCTTTGGAATTCCAGCTGAAATCAACAGATGAATGTAACCCATCTATATATACAAAAGCGAACTTCCTTACTGTGAACGATTAGGGTAGGAAAATACACAGTTTTGAAAAGAGGGGGCAGCAGTATTTCCCATTACATGGCAGCAGGGTTTTTCACCAGTGATGCTCATTGAGTGACAAGGAACCAGCCACCGTGTCTCAGCCTGGCCTGCCTCCCAGGGGTGTTGTGAGGATAAAGCAGGTCTATTGTTGTTGTTGTTGTTGTTGTTGTTGTTGTTAAATTTATATAACGCCTTATAACTGCAGGTCTCAGGGTGGTACACAAGACAAAATCACAATATAAAAACACAAAATACAGAATCAAACTAAAAACGAAAACAACCCAATAACCACCCCCACAACACATCTAAAAAGGATGTCACATAAGTGTGCCGCCTTGAGCTCTTTGCGGTGGAGGCAGGATAAGACCGCAACAATAATAAATAATACTGAGGAGTGAAGAATGATTGCCAGTGACCATGTTTCTATTGTGTGGGAAGACCTTCCTTCCTTCTTTCCTTCCTTCCTTCCTTCCTTCCTTCCTTCCTTCCTTCCTTCCTTCCTTCCTTCCTTCCTTCCCTCCCTCCCTCCCTCCCTCCCTCCCTCCTTCCTTCCTTCCTTCCTTCCTTCCTTCCTTCCTTCCTTCCTTCCTTCTCCCTTAGGCTTCCTTCCTTCCTTCTCCCTTAGGCTTCCTTCCTTCCTTCCTTCCTTCCTTCCTTCCTTCCTTCCTTCCCTCCCTCCCTCCCTCCCTCCCTCCCTCCCTCCCTCCCTCCTTCCTTCCCACCTTCCTTCCTCCCTCCCTCCCTCCCTCCCTCCCTCTCTCTCTCCTTCCTTCCCACCTTCCTCCCTCCCTCCCTCCCTCCCTCCCTCCCTCCCTCCCTCCCTCCTTCCTTCCTTCCTTCATTCTTTCCTTTCTGTGACATCTGAAGTGGCATGGAGCAGGCTGGTTTCATGGCATCCCTCTGGTTCCGCCCTGTCTTTTGAGTCGACCTTCCCTCCCATCTGCTCCTGCCAAGCCTTCCGCTCTGCAAATCTGAGATGTGCTTAAGAGATCCGAAGTGGTCTTTTGCCAGCTGCCCCTGCTGTTTCCTCACCGCTGTCTCCCCCCCCCCCCTTGTTCTTTGCAGAGGGACGGATGCTGATCCAGGACCTTCCTTCCCTAGCCAGCAGAGGTCACCTGGAGAGCGCCTCTGACTTAGTGGTGGACTCCACTTACTACAGCAGCTTCTACCAGCCCTCCCTGTATCCTTACTACAACAACCTCTACAACTACTCCCAGTACCAGATGGCTGTGGCCAGCGAAGCCACCCCTGGAGACATGGGGGGCCCACTGGTGGGCTCCCCTGTTAAAAACAGCCTCCGGAGCCTCCCAGCGACCTATATGTCAAGCCAGTCAGGAAACCAGTGGCAGGTATTGTATGGATTGCTTACGCCAGAGCGCTGCGTGCTAAACCCCACGGCCTTGTTTGGAGAGCGCCAAGATTGCTTTGTTAAGTTAATTTTTGGAGTCAGCAACCAAGGGGGAATCTTTCAGGAGCACAAAATCAGGGGGTGCAGTTGCGGTGCATGATATGGGAAGCAGACTGGACCCATTACACAAAGTAGCTCGCTTCCTGAGATAGCCGGGCAGTTATTCCACCCTGAGGAGCATTCCTCCAGCGAGCTTCAGGACGGAGTGGGGATTCGAACCCTGATCTCCCAGGTCCTGGTCACCCTGGCTTCCTAGAGGACTTCTGCCATGGGGCAGCTCTACAAATTAAGTAGGCAAATAAATATGGGGAAAGCAAAATACCACCTAGAGAAAGATCCGAAATATTGCCCTTGAAGCTTGGGTTTGTTTTATTGTGGATTGTTTTATGTGATGTTTTGATGTGTTGCAAACCACTTTGAGGCTTTTTCTTTAAAATTCAAAGCAGTGTAGTTATGAAAATAATGATGATGATGATGATGATGATGATGTTGATGTAAAGGTGAAGGACCCCTGGACCCCTCGGTTTATAGGGATTCAGATCTCTCTGATAAGCATCCAGGGTGACTTTGTATCTCAGGATCCATTTGCTATTTGTTGTCGTTTTTTTAGTTTACAAATAAATGAAGATTTGTTCAAGGTGTCATTTAAAGAAAACACAACATGCCCCATATGCTCAGGGAAGAGGATTCACACGTAAACAATTACTACAAAGTGGTCTATAAATATCTACGATATTCGTTACAATATAAAATAGTTAATGTGCATCTAACTCAAACCCATAAATAAGTAAGTAGCAGACAGACAGGGAGAGAGGAGATAATTTGTTTTTTAAAAAAGTGTCACATTATGTCAAAGTATTAAGTCAGCAGTGATATAATATTTATTAGCCTTGGTAGCTGTTGTCATACGCCTTTCACCAAAGGCAATGGGCACTCGCCCTGTTTGTAGGGAAAGTTGTTTTCTTCTTGGCTTATGGTCTACTAACTTTTCCTGTGGTTACAGGGTAGGCAACGTAAGGCCTGGGGGCCGCATGCGGCCCATCCACCTTCTAAATCCGGCCCGCAGACGATCCGGGAATCAGCATGTTTTTACATGAGTAGAATGTGTCCTTTTATTTAAAATGCATCTCTGGGTTATTTGTGGAGCATAGGAATTCATTCATTCCCCCCCCCAAAAAAAATATAGTCCGGCCCCCCACAAGGTCTGAGGGACAGTGGACTGGCCCCCTGCTGAAAAAGGTTGCTGATCCCTGGGTGTTCTTGCCCAGTTTCCAAAAACCAAGTGGTAGGCTTAGAAATACATCTCTTTCCAATACTTTCTGCCCATTCAGCTGCTGTCAAAAATAGGTGTTGTGGGATAACCTCTGTGTACAGGTGTGTACGGGTGGCGCTGTGGGTTAAACCACAGAGCCTAGGGCTTGCCGATCAGAAGGTCGGCGGTTCAAATCCCCACGACGGGGTGAGCTCCCGTTGCTTGATCCCTGCTCCTGCCAACCTAGCAGTTTGAAAGCACGTCAAAGTGCAAGTAGATAAAGAGGTCCTGCTCCGGCGGGAAGGTAAATGGCGTTTCCGTGCGCTGCTCTGGTTCGCCAGAAGCGACTTAGTCCTGCTGGCCACATGACCTGGAAGCTGTACGCGGTCAGGGGTCCCTTTACCTTTACAGGAATGCAGCCTTAGAGAAAACACACACCTTTAAAACACATTCAACACATATTTAAAGCACAGAGCTAAATTTCCCAGCACCCCAAACAAACTACATTTCCCAGAATCCTTAAAGGGGGACGGACGGACCATATGCTTTCAATGTGTGATGTGAATCTTCACGCAGTTCTGCAGTCAGGAATCCTTTAAGTAAGCTTTAAAAGGCTTACCCAAATAGGCATTCTGGACCCTTCTGGTGAAAGTTTATCCTTGAGGTTCAACTGTCAGGCCTCCCCTGCAAATGACCTTTATTATTGTAGAAGCTTTAATAAGTTTCTCTTCTAGCCAAGGACAGCGGGGAAAGAAAAGGGAGGCCGAAAGGTTCTGACATTAAACCTTGAATTACTAGCTGGCTATGAATTAGGACCCAGAAGCTTTATGTTTTAAATGTAACATGATTATATATATATATATATATATATATATATATATATATATATATATATATATATATATATACACACACACACACACACACACACACACACACAGACACACACAGAGGTATATAAATCATCATGTTCCCTTTTGGGTAGCTCTATTTCAATTTCCTTCCTGCGGCAGTGATTAGGGAGAAAATGCAAAACAACTGCCACGGAAAGCGAAAATGAAAAATTAATTGGCTGTACCGAGAGATATATTACATTGTTAATTACAAGAGGTGTTGAGCTTGTTGACCTAAACAACTTGTGTGTGAAGGATTTTTAAAAAAAAACACCACCAGCATCCTTTTAAGCGCTTTGGAGTGTGGTCTCTGAAAGTAATACAGTAATAATAATAATAATAATAATAATAATAATAATAATAATAATAATAATAATAATAATAATAATAATAATAATTTATTATTTGTACCCCGCCCATCTGGCCGGGTCCCCTCCCCAGCGAAGAAAATGCTACCCTCATTAGAGTCCTCCGAGGGGAGTCTCCAAAAATGTCTCCATCCTCTGTCCACAATGAGGGCTGCAATGGATGGAAAGGGATATTTGCGTGACCAAAGGGGGTGTCTCCCTTTCTCGGAGCTACTCTGGAGACCTCTTTACCAGATTTGTGGAAATCTAGACGGGGACTTATGGGCGCTGTGGGTTAAACCACTGAGCCTCTTGGGCTTGCTGATCGGAAGGTTGGTGGTTCGAATACCCATGATGGGGTGAGCTCCCGTTGTTCAGTCCCAGCTCCTGCCCACCTAGCAGTTCGAAAGCACGTCAAAGTGCAAGTAGATAAATAGGTACCGCTCCGGCGGGAAGGTAAACGGCATGTTTCTCAAAGTGGGCGATCCAACCTCGGGGGAGGGGCTCTTTGGAATGATTCAGGCGGGTGGTGGTCGTCTTGTGGGAATGTTTGGGAACGTGGATGATGATTTATAATTTAATATATCTCATCCTAACTTGCGCTTGCAAGTTCAACTAGCAGAGTAACATTCCCTTTTAAAATACACAGAGCGGAAGTTGCTTTGATTTGCTAAAATCAACTTAATCTAGTTTCCTGGTTTGTCACTATATATTTCCCCTTTGTCCCTCTTCAAATAAGACACAGCACACGTCTTCTAGAAAAAGATATGAAACGTTTACTCATGGACATTCAATTGAAGATCCCAAGATCCCAAATGAAGGGAGAGAAGTCCATTAGGCCCCAGTTGGCTGGAAGCCAACTGAGCATCCTTCCTAAGATGTTACTTTCATGAGGTAGTAGATCCAAGAGAGAGAGAATGGCTGCTGACCTGTGGGTTTTGCTCTAACCTGCCCAGGTAAAGCCACTACTCACTTCTAGCTTGCAAAAGGAAGTTACCTCAGTCCAGGTGACCAGGAAGTTGTGGCTGGAGGACTGAGACACCTTCTAGCATTGTTGTACTTGACTGCTCTAGTGTTTACATCCCACACGTCTCAGGTGCAATTGGGGGGCATCAAATAAAATAAGGGTGGTCAGAAGCATAAAGAAAAGAAGATTTAAGACAATTTTTCTGTTGTGTAACGCTTATTGATGTAACATCATAATCACCATCACTTTATTGTATGCCGCCTTTCCACAGTTAAAACAATGCTCAAGGCGGCTTCCAATATGTGAAGATTTACATAATTACAAATATAGCAAAGTAGTCACAAAAGTAAATAAAAACACATTTAAAACTACATAACCAAACTGAACCATTTCCACATAAAAATAAAGAAAATAACATAGAGTTAACGTTGTAGTGATTGCTTTCTTTTCCAAATAAACACACAAAATGCAAGTTATAACTAATGCATTGGTCAAGTCCACCCACAGGTCTTCAGAAGGTATATTTCCAGGGGGAGCAATGAGTAATTATTATTTTTTAACGGGGGGGGGGGCGGGTAGGCAGAAAAGTTTGGGAAGCTCTGATGTATAGCAAATTAAGTAAGAGAAAACAGGTGGGGTCAGTGTCTTGCTAGGAATATGCAGATGGCTCCTCCCTCTAGCACCAGCAGGAAGTCCTGATCCTTGGCTTCCCATTATTTTGTGGTGAACTGGGAATTGCCGTTTCGCCCACATACCAAACACAGTCTGAAGCCAAGGCGCGTTTTCACTGTCCCCTCGGTCGTTTGAGTAGAACCACCCGCGAACCCTGGTTTGGACACCCGTTGCAAAGCCGAGGATCGTGGCTCGCTGCTCCCTGCTCTTTCCAAGGGGAGGAGTGGAGTTGGAAGGATCACCCAGGGTCAGCCGCTAACCATGGTTCCCTGCGAAATACAAACCTGGCCCATGTTGTCCTGAAAGGGGCTCACACATACCGTATTTTTCCGTGTATAACACACCCCCATGTATAAAGACTATTTGGGGGGGACTCCTAATTTAGAAAATGGGGGGAGATTGCCCGGAGTTGTTGCACAGCTCTTTCCCACTAGCTGTTCACGTCCTTAGTGTCAAAGATGTTTCTATTTGTCCATGTACCCGGGGACAATCTCCAGCTCGTGGCAGCAACCAATCCCACATCCCCCAAGTGCACTATCCATGTATAAGACGCCCCAGATTTTTTTAACCTACTTTTTTAAAGAAAAAAAGGTAGCCTTACACATGGAAAAGTACGGTGATTTTTATTTTTATGAAGTGTGCGTTTGTGTGAATAAAGGGGACAGCAGAGAGTGATGGAGGGCTAATTTGCCATATTGAGTGCGAAACAGATTTTGCTTTTTAACCACCCTTGACCAGTCTAGGGGAAAAAGGTCTGTCCAAATTTAAGAAACTGAGCCCGGTATTCAGCTATTGCAGGATTCTGTCACGAATCTGAAAATGCTCCAAGGTTTTGCCATGCCAACAGCGTAGCCCTACATTGTATTTATAAGCTATAGCCTTCAAAATACAGATTTATGCTAAAAGTAACCTAATGTTTCTGACAGCTCAAGTGTGACATGAAATATAATCCAATATTTCTTGGGGAAGCTAATCTCGGCTGTTTATTTTCCAATAGTGCTGATAGGGCCATATCTCTTGATGTCACGGCAGTTGAGATTCTGATGGTAACATATTGTTTGTGGGTCAATGCTTTTGTCTTAAACAGTAGGTTGGAACAGAATAGCAAAGGTTAATTAAGTTTGTCTATCACGGGGGGACAGATATAGATGGCGCTTGCGTTTTTTCCACCCTGGAATTCAAGGGAGATGGTGTGTGTGGGGGGTCACCATTTATTTATTTCCCCCCTCGCAATGGAAAGGTCTCAGAATTAAAATTTGGTGGCTCCACGCAGTTCTTAGCAGTAATAATTTAACATGGTAACACAGGAAATTCCAACTCTTGAAGCTCTGAGTGACCCATGGCTTCCATGGACTCTGGGGTGCCAAATTTATTTAATTTTATTTCTTTTGCTTGGTGGGGGGGCGCATTTACCCTTGACCAGCCATTCAGGGGCTGGATGCCGGTGGTGGCCACTCCATATCCTTGTCCAAGCACACACATCATAGAATTTTAGAATTGTAGAGTTGGAAGGGACCCCTCGGCGATCATCTAGTCCAGCCCCCTTCGGCGCAGGAATAGGCAGGGATGGAACCTGCAACCTTGTCAATCCAATGACTCTTTGCATATCTCATTGGGGTCCTGGACTAGGTGGACAGGTTGAAACTTCTCTGTCCACCTCCACACTGTGTCTCCGTAATTTTCTAGTTTTGACCAAATCCGTGAAGTCTTGCGAGGGGGGGGAGTGGGATTTGTGGAGAGGGGTCTATCGGTCTGCAGCCTGGGTGTTAGCTACCCCAAGGTAACCTATGAGAAAGGGGCACTGATTTGGGGTGTGGGAAAACTGCCACGCATCAACTGCACCTGGCCGTGATAATCCTGTGGACTCAGTTAATGAAGAGTTGGGATTTTTCCAGACGCAGCAAAGGAGATGCCAGCCTTGCAAACCTGCCCTACGATGATAGAATGAGTCCACTCCCAGCATCAGGTGCATCATAATAATAATAATAATTATTATTTATTTATTTATTTATTTATTTATTTATTTATTTATACCCCCGCCCATCTGGCTGGGTTTCCCCAGCCACTCTGGGTGGGCTCCCAACAGAATATTAATAATATAAATAAAAAAGAGATAAGATAACAAACAATAAAAAACTTCCCTAAACAGGGCTGCCTTCAGATGTCTTCTAAAAGTCAGATAGTTGTTTATTTCCTTGACATCTGATGGGAGGGCGTTCCACAGGATGTGGTGCCACCACCAAGAAGGCCCTCTGCCTGGTTCCCTGTAACTTCACTTCTCGTAGGGAGGGAACCGCCAGAAGGCCCTCGGAGATGGACCTCAACGATGAGGGTGGAGACGCTCCTTCAGGTTTACTGGGCTGAGGCCGTTTAGAGCTTGAAAGGTCAGCACCAACACTTTGAATTGTGCTCAGAAAACA
This sequence comes from Darevskia mixta, assembly GCA_034641385.1. NCBI lineage: Eukaryota > Metazoa > Chordata > Lepidosauria > Squamata > Lacertidae > Darevskia > Darevskia mixta. The sequence continues at coordinate 24,617,908 of JAWWNH010000017.1, forward strand.
TACTTGGAGTCAATGTAGGTCTTTCAGGACTGGTGTTATATGGTCTCCACTCCCAGTCCCCAGTCTAGCTGCCGCATTCTGGATTAGTTGTAGTTCCCCGGGTCACCTTCAAGGTAGCCCCATGAGCGCATTGCAGTAGTCCAAGTGGGAGATAACCAGAGCATGCACCACTCTGGCGAGACAGTCTGCGGGCAGGGAGGGTCTCAGCCTGCGTACCAGATGGAGCTGGTAGACAGCCGCCCTGGACACAGAATTGACCTGCGCCTCCATGGACAGCTGTGAGTCCAAAAATGACTCTCAGGCTGCGCACCCTGGTCCTTCAGGGGCACAATTACCCCATTCAGGACCAGGGAGCCCTGAGCAACAGATACACTTCCTTTGAGAGGGCAAAGAACATGCGGCAAGACTAAGGCACACCTATGCTGTGTGTGCGCACATGTTACAATGCCCCTGAGGGCGCGCAACAAGTCCAGATTTCCATTGGTCTCAGGTCCATCCTGGCTGTGGAACATGAACCTTGTAGAAGAAGCGCATAACAAGGGACATTGGGAAGATTTGCATCAGCGCACAGTTTCTCATTCTGAAAAGAGTCACAGTTACTCCTTCCCTGCTCAGATCTTTTTGCCCTCTTCCCTCACTACCAGAATCAATGGTGTATTTTTTACCCCCCCCCCCCCGGTGGCACATGAGGGCAAGGATGTCCAGTGTGTTTTGGAGCTAAAAGACGCGACCCCCGTCCTCTTCATTGGGCAAATGATCTTCCAGGTCCCCATTGTAATGCAGTGCTAAGGTCAAGCATTTTTATGTCTCTCCGGTTCTTTACTGTTACTATAAAACAGGGTAGCTAAGCTCTATAAAAAGGAAACCTTGTGGCTCAGATTTACTGTGTTATATATTCTAAACAGTTTAATAAAACAAAGCCAAAAGCTTTCTAGATTTCCTCCAGTGGTTAATCCAACGCATATTGTTTGCAGAGCCTAGCCTCCGTCTGTCGGTCGTACCGTGGTTCACAGACTTGGTGCGGGTAATAAGATTATAAAACATGTCTCTTGCTAGCCAGCGACCACATACTAATAATAATAGTTGTAATAATTCATTGGGTCCTGGGATTTTAGGTGGGTTTTTTTTTTTTAAGGAATGGGTGAGATGAGAGGAAAACAAGAAGGCTTGAAAGGAAACAGGTCATTGCCCACATCCTCTGGAGAAGGAAAACAAACCGGATCTCCTTTCAGCACCAGCGGCTAGTGGGGGTCATTTAATAGATGCTAAAATTATATTGTCCTTGTCCAGTGATTATTTTTAGGGGATGCATGGTGGGGGGAAAGTAAAGAGAGATCATGGCATGGAGGGCAGGCTTGAAAAACCAACCTGTGCAGAGAAGAGTTATTGTGTAATGTGGAAGCATCACAACAGAGGACAGGCTGTGTACATACATGGAGGGGGGGTGAACTAAAAGGGTTGGGACTCAATTGCTTGCCTTCAAAGAGCTCAGTGGGTTCTAGTTGTTCTTCAGCTGGTGTCCTTAGTCTTTGCTTTTCCATTTGTGTGGACTGTGCACATAGACTGGCATGGACAGGCCCAGCAGCTCGATCCAAAGGCCTCAGTTTGCTTCCAGCCTTTTTCACTCACCAGTGTGGGATGTGATCCATGAGAGGCAGTCAAGTCCAACATTCCTTGTAATGCTAGAGAAGACATGCCAGGGAATGTTTGGTCCAGCCAGTCGAAACTTCCTGTTCCTCCTGGCTGGAGCATCTTTCCTTTTGGATGTGATGGAAGGTGGGCGTGACCTCACCTGTCCAGGTAACAAAAGGATGAGTCACGAAGCACACTTTCCTTCTTTTTGACTTCCTTCCTCGTTTGACCAGCTTCTAGCTTAGGACTGCTCTGCTAGCTCTCAGCTAGCAAAAGAACTGGGATCATTCCCCCATATGGGGTAGATCCACATGTACATATTATTAACTAAGTCTGCCTTCAGGAATCCAACTGTGAACTGATGTAAGTAAACTTCTTTTACTGACTTTGAATAAGATTGTGGCATCTTTATTCTTTTAAGAGGGATTCAAGGGAACTTACCAGGAACATACAATTTAATCTGAGACAGAGTGAATTGTATAATAGTGAGAAGCTCACACGAGCCTGCAACCAGCCATCTGCTGTGCATGTAAAAGGGATTGTAACTGCTAAGTAAAGGAACTTGCTAGCACAAGTTAGGAAGGATATTAGTAAACAATATATCCTCTCCTGCCACCCTGAACATTCCCACAACCAGAAGCTCTTTGTGGTGCTGTGACAACCAACCTGCTTTCTTGCCCCGTGGCCTGAACAGAATACCTTGATGTACACAGCCCCTTTTCTGTTGCCCCACAAGTAGTTCTGGTCAAGCAAGCATTGCACAATTCAGAATCACTACTACCAAAGCTTGCACAACCTTTGAGCAGTAATAATGCTGACATTTGACCACAGTAGACAGGGGAACGTAATCAGTGCTTGGAATCAACTGCTTCGTTTTTAACCAAGTTTTCTGAATTAGTTAAAAAAAATCTCTCCGCTTCAAAGTAGTTCCCGTAAATGGTAAGTGAATGGAAGATGAATTTAGTTCGTTTTGGGGTAGAAGTTAAAACAATTTCTGGTTCATCTCTCCATGTGTTTCTTAAGCTTCAGAATCTTTGGGCCTCTAAGCCTAAAGATCGTAATGGTTGGGGGAAATAAAGTAAAACAATTCACATTCTTCTGTGTGTATGTTTTGATCTTTTCTTAGTCTTCTTAAGTATGTTTCATAAAGCAGCTTGTAACAATTCTGAATATTGGAAATAAATTATCAAGGATCATTTGGATCAGGCATAGGCAAACTCGGCCCTCCAGCTGTTTTGGGGCTACAACTCCCATCATCCCTAGCTAACAGGACCAGTGGTCAGGGATGATGGGAGTTTGTAGTCCCCCAAACATCTGGAGGGCCGAGTTTGCCTATGCCTGATTTGGATGAGCTTCAACTGAACCGTGAACTGAAGGTGAATCGAACTGGTTCATTCCATAGAAGGACGACCGTGAACTGGAATTAGTTCCCTTTTGGGACATCTGGAACTTGCACTAGTTCCTTTCCAAGCTCTGGGGGAAACAGCATCTCTTTCTAGCCTGAAAACCCTTTCAGAAAATTAGAACACCAACCCTGACAGTGACTTTTTGCAGGGAGCAAATTGAGTTTTCCGGGCACAAGGGATTCTCAGACTGACAGTTTCCATTACAAATTCAGTGCAAGAAAAATACAGCGTTCCGCCTGGTGATCAAAGGATTATGTTGGGGGGGGGGCATTAAAAGTAACTCCGTTTTTGTTCTCCTGCTTCTGATTGGCTTAACAGGCATATTTTCTTCTTGTTTTTCTCTAACCAGGTGAAAAGCCCAGATAACCGCCATGGTGTGAGTTCCCAGTACAGAATGCATTCTTACTATCCTTCCAGCTCCTACCTGGGGCAGAGCGTTGGGGCTCCTGCCTGTGTCCCCCAGATTTTCACCTTTGAGGAGAGCCCCTCTTTCTCTGAAACGAAAGCAAATGGTAAGCAGATCCAGTAATCCACCAGATCTAATGGGGGGGGGGGCTGTGGTCCAACAACAAGCAAGAGCAACCTGTACGCTGCCGTGGTATTTCCCCTTCCTACTAACCTGTTAAAGTCCTCTTCTAATCGGGTATTTTTTAAAACAAGACGGGGGTGTGGGCTTTTAAAAGTACATTTATGCCTCCCCAAATGTGGTCTTGAGTCTAGGTGGAGGAGAAGTGTGCCGTGCGTGTTAGTAAACTGCAGAAAATGCCCTGTTTTCAATCATTATTGACCACTCGTTCAAACGATATTCCACATACTGATATTGTTCCCTAAGTTCACTCATCAATCAGCGGCGGACAAGCCGGGAGATGTAATTTACTGAGCTCCAGCCGTGTTTTCCAAGCTCTGACGGAGTGTTTTTCCATAGCTGGGAGACCTGCCGGCATGAGAAGCTCAGGTACAATTATGAAGGGTGTGAATAAAAAGACGGGGCCCACTTTTTTGATGGTCCTCCTAATAGCCCTTGCTCTTTGCCAACCCATGGATCATTTCAAACAAACGCTGCGCATTTTCAGTCCGGAGCCAGACAAATCTCTTGGGTGCCGTCCGTGCGCGCTCTGCTCCCTAAAACAACACCAACGCAATGCGTTCCCGTTCAGGTGGAAGAGCGTGGACCGCCGAACCCCTTTAACCAAATGGAAAGAGTTCGAAATACGCACCGCCTCTCCCCCCCGCCCTCAAACTGTCACAACGCCTCTTGCTTGTCTGCAAGGAGGATGAGAAGTATTTTAACATGTGCAGAAACTAGCCTCTGTCTCTGCCCACCACAGCAATGTAGGCCTCAGATCGTTGCCCAGAAGGGAGGGCATCCCTCAAAGTAACGCTCCCCACTCTTGAGACGGATTAAGGGACATAGGGAGCCGCTTTATTCCGAGTCGGACCATTGGTCCATGCAGCGCAGTGTCGTCTACTCTGACTGGCAGCGGCCTTCCAAGGACATTCCAGGCACCACCTGAAGCAGTTGGGGATCAAAATGGGGACTTTGCGCATACGAAGCAAATTGCTCTGCCCCAGATCTGTAGCTCTCATCATCATCATCATATGATAATAATTTGTTATTTATGCCCCACCCATCTGCCTGGGTTTCTCCAGCCACTCTGGGCAGCTCCCAACAGAATATTAATAATATAAATAAAAAAGAGATAAGATATCAAACAATAAAAACTTCCCTATACAGGGCTGCCTTCAGATGTTTTCTAAAAGTCAGATAGTTTGTTATCTCCTTGACATCTGGTGGGAGGGCGTTTCACAGAGTGGGCGCCACCACCGAGAAGGCCCTCTGCCTGGTTCCCTGTAACCTCACTTCTCGCAGGGAGGGAACCACCAGAAGGCCCTCGGAGCTGGGCCTCAGGGTCCAGGAAGAACGATGGGGGTGGAGACGCTCCTTCGGTGAGTCGTCTGACTCACGGCACGTTCTCTCCTAAAAAGTGAACTTGCCTAGCTAACTTGACTCCAGCGGGTGCAGAATTCTGATCCTTGGGTGCATTGATATGAACATCACCATGATTAATGACGTTCGGGTGGAAATAAGAGCTAAGTTGCACCCGGAGGCAGCTCAGGGCAGTGAGGAGCACCTCTGCTGTTCCTTCATCTATGTGTGGGGAAATTCCTGAAGAGGACTTGATCCTTCACTTTCGTTTTTCTTTTGCTGATGGCCAAACCTGTCCCATTTCCCAAACCTTGTGCCTGACTTGGGAGGGACAGTAGGAAATAGCTCTCCGTGGTACTGATCGCACCCTTGTGTTTTATTTTTCTGCTTCTCTTGATCTTTCTATATAGCAGTGCATTTGCCCTGCCCACTTAGATGTGTTTGTCGGAACGGCATGGGGCAGAAATACTGACCCACAAACTGAAAAAGCAGCCGGTGTTCCAGCAAAACTACTTCTGAGCCCCAGCTGTTCCTCAAGTGTTGTGGCCACGGTGGTGGTTATTAGGCAGCGAGATTTCTTATCTGACAGAGGGAGACGAGAGGGAGGCATGTCCTTTAAACCACAGCTAATAACCAAAGTGCACGGCGTTTTCTTCATAATTCACAAAGTCTGTTACTTGCCTCCGAATCCTGAGGTGTAACTTTCGTTTTATGGCGGCTTCGCCAGTTCATATATTAGCACCGTTAGACCTACCGTTTCATTAATGTTGTTCTGCTGAGTTAACTGCCTGTTTATGCTCTCTCTGTGTGTGTTTGCGCTGATAGGGAGGAGATAGAAGCCGCCCTCTGATTTATATTTTTCTTTTGTGAATAGCGGGAAGTTTGGGAGAAGCTTCTGACTTTCTTTTTACACGCAAGGTTATATACTTGCACCTTCCAAGGAAACGATGCTTTCTAATTACAGGACGATGGTGGCTCAGTCCTGAGTGGGGAATCTGGGGGTCCCATAGCCATGCCAGCGGTCTTTCCACCTATGGCTTCTTAGAGACGGGAGGCAAATAAAGACTTCAGAAACAAATGGTTTGGGAAATAATCTTAAAGGCTTAAATCAGAGGTCTCCAAACTAAGGCCCGCGGGCCGGATACGGCCTGAGGGACTCATTTATCCGGATGCACGGCGACCCACTTCTGGGTCGGAGGAGCACCGGAAATAGCTTGTGCATATGCGCAAGCGTTATGTCCGATGCACATCCGGGTCGGAGGAGGCCCGTGCACATGCGCACAAGCTATTTCTGGTGCTCCTCCGACCTAGAAGTGCACCAGAAATAGCATGGGCGCACGCTCCCCCACCTTCCGACCCGCTGCGCAATCGGCGCTGGAGACACCGGCCCGAGGCGCAGTAAGTTTGCTGACCCCTGGCTTAAATCCTGAAAATACCTCTTTGTGTAAGGCAGTCCCCCGCCCCCCTCAGGTCAATTTCCAGTTGGCTCAGCCAGTTCTTTCCCCCTCTCCCAAATACAAGTGCCATCAGTGGTGATGGAAAGTCTTGCAGTGAGACTGCCATTACATGATAAAATCTGGTTCTGGGGATGACCCTTAATTTAGGGAACCTAACCAAACTTCCTTCCTTCCTTCCTTCCTTCCTTCCTTCCTTCCTTCCTTCCTTCCTTCCTTCCTTCCTGTTTAAACCAATTCATGACCCAAGAACCTGTACATTGACCACTAATAGTGAAGCATATGTTGTAGATATTTTTCCACATTTATTATGCTATTTTTGTGATATACAAATGACATGAGAAAACGTGGTATACTTGTTTGTAAAAAAATTATTCTTGTTTATAAAACCCAATAAAGGGAAGAAAAGAAAAGAAAACTTAGGGAAACATGATTCCTAGTGCATCTGATGTCCTCATTAGGACATCAAGAGCCCTGACATTTCCCATGATTTCAGACCCCTTCGTTACAAGTAAATGTGCTTCTTACAAGACTCTCCTGTCACTGATGTTGCTGTAAGTTTGCGTGGAAAGGGGCAGGAGTGGCAAAGGAGACGAGATGATCAGTTTGAAGTGCACCCAGAATCAGACCAGCGGCCAGTGAAGTTGGTACATTACCTGCCCTGTGACAATAGGATGACGGAAAGGATATGAGCCTTGATAATGAATAAATAAAAAGAGGAATTTAAAAAATAAAAATTGCAGATTTAAGAAGGAAACGGGGGAAAGATGCATTGCAATTAAAAAAGAAAGAGGTGATCAAAATAATACTAACAATACTAATAGTAACAAGAGACCACAGTCAGTTCATATTGCAAACACAGTGACCACCAATACATGAATCCTAGATTAAACTTATGACTTGAGTTGAGCTCCCTGCAGACTGGGGGCAAGCAAGTGTTGTCCCCATCTTCAGAAACAGGGAAAAAGGAAACCCAGGTAACCACTGACCGGTGAGCTTGACATCAATACCAGGGAAGGTCCTAGAACAGATAATTCAACGGTCGGTCTGTGAGCACTTGGCGAATGATTACCAAGACCCAACATGGGTTTCTCAAAATAAGTCCTGCCAGACCAATCTCATTTCTTTTTATGATGGAATTGCAAACTTGGTGGATCAGGGGAATGCTGTGGACATAGTGTATCTTGATTTCAGTAAGGCTTCTGACAAAGTCCCCCATGATATTCTCATGTGGAAGCTGGTGAAATGTGGGTTGAACAAGGTACCTACTTAGAATCAGCAACTCTTCATGGCCTGGGAATGTGATGATCAGGGAATCAAGCTCATTGATGTGGGGTCTCTAGGTGCTTGCAGTCATATCTGAGACCCCAGTCATGCTCCTGCTTTTCTCAGCATGCAATAGTGGTGACACAGAAGCTCCAGATTATCTAGGAAGGTCCTCCCCCCCCCCTTTACTGTTAACTCAGTCCAGCATCTCTGTTAACCCAAAGGGATACACAAAAGAGGAAGGTCTAAAAAGCCCTTGGATGTCTTGCATGTCTGGATGGAAGTGTTTTTGACTCAAGACAACAAAGCTGAATTGCCGTTAAGTCTTCGATAGGGGTTCTAAGGAGAACTAATGTGCATAGTGGCAATTGAAGTAGTTTGAGGCAGCTGTGCAATTTGTGCAGACAGTCTTAAGACTGATGTACAAAATCAGCGGGTGGCGCTGTGGTCTAAACCACTGAACCTCTTGGGCGTGCCGATCTGAAGGTCTGCGGTTCGAATCCCTGCAATGGGGTGAGCTCCCGTCACTCGGTCCCTGCTCCTGCCAACCTAGCAGTTCGAAAGCACGTCCAAGTGAAAGTAGATCAATAGGTACCGCTCCGGCGGGAAGGTAAACGGCGTTTCCGTGCGCTGCTCTGGTTCGCCAGAAGAGGCTTAGTCATACTGGTCACATGACCTGGAAGCTGTACACCAGCTCTCGGCCAATAAAGCGAGATGAGCTCCACAACCCCAGAGTTGTCCGCGACTGGACCTAACTGTCAGGGGTCCCTTTACCTTTTACAAAACCACTTAGCCCAGCCTTAGTTGCTCTTAACACATTTTAAACTCTGTTGTACCTGTAGACTAGCTGAGTAAAAAAGCAGCGAAAAGACGATGGAAGTGTCTGTTGGGAAGGTACCTTGGAGATGGCATTTCTTAAGGTTGCTCCCGTTGCCACCCTGCTTAATGCCAGGGTTCTGGTAACCAGCGAGTTTATTTCCCAGTGCTTAGCTCCTCGGAGGCAGAGCTTAGGCCAAGAACAAGTTGAATAACCTTCAGGAAAGCTGCGCTGTCCTTCTGTCGGCCGCTGTCTTTGAAAATTGCCTGCAGAGTTAGTGAGCAGGAACAGTTAAGATTTACAAACAATGATGAAGCTTGTCATGCATCTTTCACCATCCATCATCTGGGTGCCGTGGCTGGGCGGTGAAGTGTTCTTCATAAAAACCAGCTCAGTGTGAAATACACCTCGCTGCAATGTTTACTGCTCTGAAACTCGTCAGAAGCCCTTTATAGTAAATCCAGATTGCGAGGTGACATTACAGTATATCATTGCACACCACGGCGGGGTTTACACTAGGAATGAGTGCAGTTCACACCAGATGAGATGTCGAAATTGAGTTATGTAGGAATTTGGCTGTTATATGAGGATAGCTTTTGTTTTCTCAAGACCAAAAAGTTAGCTTAATATATATTTAGGTAATATATAATGCGCTTTAGTTTCCATATGTACATAGAAGCCGGAGGGCCAGTACACCCTTGTCCTTGCTCCTATGTAGTGTATCTGTAAGCAGGCATGTGCCTAAGGCCTGGTGCACATGTATCTCTTCTATGTATCTGTATATTCGCATGCATTTTCTTTGGTGCTACGCTGTATGTTGTGTATTATGTGCTTATTGGCTTTTCATTAGGTGTGCAATTAAATATCCTCTGAAAAGCTACCTGGGGAATCAGCTTCCTAAGATCAAAACTGCAGCTGCCCCCCCCCCCCCAGTGCATAACCTAACATAACTTCATGCCTGGCCAGTCTCTGCTGGTACAATCTCATCTATAAAGAAATGGTTTTTTCCAGTGCAGCAAATCTTGGGATTCAGTCATTTTACTTCAAACACAAGTGGTGTTTTTTTTAGTTCCATTGTTCCCACCCAAACAAAAGCTTTCAGTTGTGTTTGAATGACTTGCCTTTTTTAATAGTCTCAGTTTTCTATTGAACAGGTGGTTAAAATCAAATTGGCAAGTCACAGTCCATGATTTGCGCTTCCTCCCTCCCCCCCTCTCTCTCCCCCCTTCCGCATAAAGTATAGAAGTCAGGAAAGCTAGATTTTGGACCCTGTCCCAAACTCACCCTCATTATTTAATTAAGTATGTCCTGTCCCCAGTTTATATGGAAGTAGACCTGGCTCACAATTTCCAAATGTGGGAATGGCTTTGCATTGTGAATTCCTAGAGGGCTCTCTTCCCAGGCTGCTAAGGAGTGGTTTTTAAAACAAGCCTGAGAAAGAAGACCAAGGTGTCAACAGTGGGGGGCATTTCCTCCAGAGACCCTGCCTGCGGTGGGGGCGGGGGGGGGGAGTTGCTGCTGGACTCTAGGATTCCCAACTCAGGTTCCAGGGAGACAGCCAAAGAAGACAGGAGACTGGGAGGTGGGAAGGAAGTTGGAGGGGGGCAGGGGGCAGATGGAGCAGGGCGAGCCCTAGGGGGGAGACCCATAATTGCCCCCCTTGGGAGCTTGTGGGCTCACTCTTCTCCCTGCGGGTGCAGGGGGCCTCATACTTGCCACTGCTGCCATCGCTGAGCTCCCTTCCATGGTGAGAAGGACCACCAGGTGGCTCTGTTGACCTGCCTGGTGGGACTGTGGCAGGTGGAAGCAAGGAGGAGGCTTGCTGCTCCCACCACCACCTGCCAGGCAGGTGCGTGAGCAGAGAGGGGTGGGGAAGTTGTAGAGGAACAGTAGGAATTTTGGGGGGAGCAGGGTGTATCTCCATGGACCTTCAGTCAAACCGTAGCTCTCGGCAGATGCTTAACAAAGCTGATAGCTGCTGCTGGGCCTCAAATGAGGGACTCTTGCTAGGCAATGACCCTGTGTAGCTTCCACTCTTTCTCTAGCCTGCCTAACTGCCGCTGATAGATAAGGAGAGCTGCTGGCATGCAGGTACCAGCACAGGTGAGCCTGTCTAGGGATCCAGGTTGGGTGCAAAATGGCACTGAGTCCAGGTCTTCCATCGCTATCTTTTTTTTTTCATTCATCTGACCCCTTTACATACATTCATCAATGATTTCATCACAGGGTCCAATTTTTAAAAATTTTTTTTAAAGCAGTCAATAAGACCAACAAACAAAGCAAACCACAGATAAAAGTGCCCACAAGAATCGGAGAGTTTTAAATAGCGTGTTTTAAGTCCCCGATTAATTTTAATGGCCATCACCTAAAAAGCTGATGGCAAGAATGCGTCCCTAGAGAGGGCGTTCCATAGCTGCGTAAAAGCCCTCTTGTGGGAACAAGTCTCCCTTCTGGTGAAGGGCATCAGCCTGTTGGCTTAGACGTGTTGGCTTTCCCGTGTGCAGACGCTGGGGGACAAGAGCGTCCCCAGGCCAGAAGTGCATTGGCACCCAAGAGATGAAAGTTGAAAGTTGGCTTAAATGAACGTTCCAAGCCAAAGGGTCATGGCCTTAGATTACTGCAATGTGATATACGTAGGGCTGCCTCTGAAGGTGGTTTGGAAACCTCAGCTGGTGCAGAATTCAGAGGCCAGGTTGCTCACAGTCTGAGCATATTGCACAAATCCTGGTCCAACTGCACTGGCTACCGATTAGTTTCCGGGCCCAATTCAAAGTGCTGGTTTTGACCTATAAAGCCTTAAACGGCTCAGGACCGCAAGACCTCCAGGACCGCCTCTTCCCATATGAACCTACCTGGACCCTGAGATCATCTTCTGAGGCCCTCCTTTGTGTGCCTCCTCCTTGAGAGGTCCGGAGGGTGGCAACACCGGAACAGGGCCTTCTCTGCATTGGCTCCCCATCTGTGGAATGCTCTCCCCAGGGAAGTTCGCCTACTGCCTTCATTATAACACCTTTAGGCGCCAGGCAAAAACGTCCCCTTTTAACCAGGCCTTTGGCTGACTTACTCAACCTTCTATACTCTTTAAAATGTGGCTCTTTGGGGAGGGGAGGGTATTGGATTATTGTTTTTATTTTTATTTTATATATTGTGACCTTTTTTGTGAACCGCCCTGAGACCTCCGGGGTTAGGGTGGTATAATAATAATAACAATAACAATAACAATAATAATAATAATAATAATAATAGGCAGTGAGGGGGGAGGTTCTGTATTATGCAGAGGGTCCCTGGGAGCAGAGTCTGGGATTGGCCCTCCAGATGCATTTCCATTTCCTCGGCTCCCCTAGAGTACGACAGAGAGAAACACAGTCAAGGAAATGGCTTTTAAAATACACATTCCGCATCCCAGAGTCATTGCCTACCTATGGATACTTGCTGTTTGGCTATGTTTGGGTGTGGTTTTTCTGTATAGGACTATTCTGTATAGACCTTCAGGCCAGTCGGCCTGCATTTATCCCTCGTGGCAACCCTGGGGAGATTGGGGGGCCCAGTGTGGAAATGTCCATTTGAGGAAATGTCCTGTTGCTCTTCTCTTGCAATTCAGGGTTCTAAGCTCCACTGAGAAGGAGGCTGCTTTGGGGCACTGGATGCGACACACACATACAAAAATAGGTTTTTCAAACAGAGGCAAACTGGATTTAGCTGAGAAAGGGAAGAGCGTCTGGTTTGCAGAGCAGATTGTGGCTTCTGCTCCTCCTGCCCACCAAGGAGAATATCACTTGATGGTAATAAAGAGCCTTCAAGGGATAGAGCAAACGGGAAGGGATTGTAAAATAGCGCAGGAGGAAATTCCCCCAGGAAAGAGGTAAGATGAGGAAGCCGGCCTCACAAATAAGTAGAACCTCCGGCGGCAGGTTCTAGCGACCGACCAGCGGCTTGCAGCATCCCGGAGTTGTCAATCACGCCGTAATGTTTCCAGAAGCGAAAAGTCAATGCGTTGTTGTTTAATTTGACATGACTCTTGAGCTGTGGGAAAGCGTAATCGCTGCAGGGGACAGTTAAGTAACTGTGCTCCATGTCAGCCTGTCTCGCTCCGACTGCCGCGCACTAAACGCTTTGCTGATGAGCGATAGATTTGGTTAAATACCAGGATAATTGCTGGCTATAGCACCCAGCACTCTCGTAATGCCTTGTAGTACATCAGTTGTGGCTCCCTTTCCGCCTCAGGCTGCTGGAGGCTTATTCACTAAAGAGGGCACTTATGTTCAATTACAATGTTCTCTTTCCCCCTTGTTGTTTTCCCCCTGAAGAAGCCATTGTTGCTGAGCCAAATGAGCTCTAATAAATTATATTTCTTCTCCCCGTAGACCTGTTGAAGGAGATCAGGCATGCAAATGCCAAAGCTGCTATTTCCCAAAGCTTGTAAGTAATTTTTGTGTGCATGTCGGCTTCACGTACCAGCAATATGCTCGTATTACTGAGACAAAGGTTTTCATTTTAAAGACCTGCACACTGCAGCGGGCCTTCAGACTAACTTGCCTAGCTGGTATAAAGCCAAACGCTTAATTCCTCATGCTGTAAGAATGAATTCTATTCATTTTCTTCCCTTTTTTTTCTTTTTAGCAAGCCAGTGACATTTTTAGGAAAAGGTATAACCGTGCCATGTATGTGAATAGCCTCATATATTTATAATGACACCGTCATCTCAGAATTTCTTTTACAGTTCATAATGGCCTCTTGGAGCTGAACTGGCTCAATTTATTTCTGTTGAAATAACTGCTCATGTTAGCTGTGCTCTGATTTTACCAAATGTGATTTTGCATTTTGAGGTGGGGCTTAGGCCTCAACTCATGCGCAGGACTGCGCGAAAACCAGGTATCGCCCAGCCCTACTGATGTGTGCTGAATAAAGGTAAAGGTAAAGGGACCCCTGACCATTAGGTCCAGTCGTGACCGACTCTGGGGTTGTGGCGCTCATCTCGCTTTATTGGCCAAGGGAGCCGGCGTACAGCTTCCGGGTCATGTGGCTAGCATGACTAAGCCGCTTCTGGCAAACCAGAGCAGTGCACGGAAACACTGTTTTCTCTTCCCGCCGGAGCGGTACCTATTGCACTTCGTGCTTTCGAACTGCTAGGTTGGCAGGAGCAGGGACCGAACAACGGGAGCTCACCCCGTCATGGGGATTCAAACCGCCGACCTGATCAGCAAGCCCTAGGCTCTGTGGTTTAACCCACAGCGCCACCCATGTCCCGGCACGTGACATAACAAATGTCAAATCTTGAAAAGCCAAACTACTGCTGTTGACACATCTGGATTTGTAGGCAAGGAACGCTAGGTGAATCTCCTGCTTGCTTTTTCCCAACATGTCAACCTCCCCCCTTCCCCCCCTTCCCCAATTTTAAACAAGGGAAACAGGAAAGGTACTTGTTTCAAGTAATAGCTTTCAGGAGATCTGTTGTCCAGGGCGGAGAGAATTTAGTTTTCCTTAGCTAATTTTTGTCTGCTCCATCACGTAACAGCAAGCTTTTCAGCAAACTGCAAATACTGGCATGTACTGGGGAAGGATGATATGAGCTCTGATAGGGCAGGTGGAACGGAGCCATCCATTCATCCGTCTCTCTTGTGCGCTAAATGCCAAGAATGAAATCCACTTCGAAAGTACACAGTGAATCAGTCGAGTGGCAGGCATTTGAGATAATCCTAATGGTTTTTTAACATTGTTGGTGAGAAGGGGAGATCAGCAGCGGCCAGAGATTCTGTTGTGAAATAATAGGCGTATTCAAGGCGGAACTAGGTGTTCCGATAAGCATGGCGCTACGGATGGAAATGGCAGCTCACTATACAGTGGTTTTTGCGAAGTGTAGGGAAACAATGAGCCTTGTCTCATTGTTGGTTTGCCCATTGTCACCAGGGTATGGATAGGTTTCAGCACGCAGTATAGACAGGGGAGAAAACTCAATATTGGCTGCCATTTTGGATGGCGCTAATGTCTTTAAACTTTCCCACCCTTCATGGCAGAGGTGTCTGTGCAGGGTGTGGTGTGTGAAATTTTTGTTCTTCTGCTTTTCATACTATATAGAGAAGGTATGTCCCTGCAAATATGTATTTACAGTGTTCCAAAGTACTGTGACCTGTTGAAATAAAAAAATGCCTACGTATTTTCTACCATATGACAGGGTAAGAAGAAAATATATATATAATTTATCCCAATATTCAGAATGCTGTAATCAGATGGTCATTCGGAACATTTGGGGTCTGTGATCCATCAATGTGCTAAATAAATATTTCACTGGGATCACCGTAATGTAGGGTATAGTCAGCAGAGGAGAACCCAGTTTGTGGGTTCTCCGAACTTCTGCCCTACATTCCTGAAGCCCACTGGTGCCCTATTACGGCAGTCCCTTCTCCCTTGCCTCTGCCCCTAATTACAAAATCTGTATCCTACAAAGATAAGCAAAAATAATAAAAGAAAACCTAAATTTAAAAAGAAAACTATATTTATTTGTGCTAAACCAAAGTATTGACATGGTTTCCTGTTAAATTATCAAATGTTGGTTATTATTAGTGCACTAGTGCCCTTGAATATACAATAATATTCCTTGAGTTGGCCTTAGAGTGGATGTAATGAACACTCACACCTTCATTTGTGGGTGCCCTTTGTGGGACGGTGCGCAGCACCTTTGCGTTCTCAGGTGGCGGTTTGAGGCCTTGGGCGGAATCCTTTAGTCTATCTTCCCAAAATGGTAATGTAATTTCGAGTTACGAACGTGGCAAACCTGGAAGTGTATACTTCCGGTTTTTGCTGCATGCTCAGAAGTGCTTTATCGCGCCGTGCGCAGAAGCAGCGTCTCCGGATACCGACTTTTCAGGGTCAGTACGGACCCCCGGGACAAATTAAGTTCGTATCCAGAGGGTCCACTGTACCTTCCATTTCCCATCCCAGCCTGACCTTTTGCCATCAAAACAGACAGAATAGATTCACGCACTCCTTCGTTTCATTGAGAAATCAACCGGATCCGCTTCTATTAATCAACAAGCCCTTCCTCAAATAGGTAACGCTCCGGGGAGAATGCGATGGACTCCCTTTGGCTTTTACATATTTGCACTTCCAAATTGCACCTACTCTGGCTTCCATCCGCTCCCTACGTATCTGCATTCAGGAAACCAGCCTTAATCTATGTCCTCACCGCTAAGCTTTTCATTTGGAAAAGCCTTCGCCACATTTATAGACCATCTTTTGGGCCGCCAGCCTATACTTGTCTACTTGAAAGTAAGCCCCATTGATGGCAGTGGCGGCAGTTACTCCTAGATAAGTGGCAATAGGATTGCAGCCTTAATGTAGAAACGAGCCTTCGGATCCCGATTCCAAGCGAGTCTGCAGAATGGATGGGCGTTCTATTTCCTTCCCTGAATAAGAAGGTGAAAGAGCTTTAATAAATGGTCTGTAACACTTGAGAGCTTAAATCTTTAAAAAATTGCTTCTTATTAAGAGTCTAATGGTTTTTAAATGTAAACACAAAGAACATTTGCCTTCCAAGCATGACTATCCTAGTGGTTTCTCACATCACTAGAAGCGTATTACGCTTTCCAGGCCATTGACTTACAGAAGATCACTCAAGTCGAGGCGGCTCTTGGTATGGCATCTCAGTTCATGGGTGACTTTTATTT
This sequence comes from Darevskia mixta, assembly GCA_034641385.1. Taxonomy (NCBI): domain Eukaryota; kingdom Metazoa; phylum Chordata; class Lepidosauria; order Squamata; family Lacertidae; genus Darevskia; species Darevskia mixta. The sequence continues at coordinate 24,634,074 of JAWWNH010000017.1, forward strand.
TGGAGGTTATGTGTTTTTCCTTTTGTTTTGTTTTTGCATTTTGGCCAAAATGTAACCAATATCATACAAGGAAGGAAGGAAAAAATTCGTAAGTTCCAAACTAAATACTAATTATTAGCTGCTAAGTTGCATGTGCCCAGGTAAACATGCAAATATTTGTTTTGTAGTAAGACACAGACAACAGTACAAGGCTTGGCACATTCCTGGGAGATCAGTATTCATAACTCAGTCCACCAGCTGTGGACTAAACCAGGTGGATTAGTGGGGCAATGCCTGATTTCCTTATTTTTCCATGAAACGAGAAAACAATAATGACCACTTTGAGTTGGGAGAAATGAGAAGAAGAAGAAGAAGAAGAAGAAGAAGAAGAAGAAGAAGAAGAAGAAGAAGAGGGCACCACAGTTCAAGAAGGATAATGACAAGCTGGAACGTGTCCAGAGGAGGGCAACCAAAATGGTCAAAGGCCTGGAAACGATGCCTTATGAGGAACGGCTTAGGGAGCGGGGTATGTTTAGCCTGGAGAAGAGAAGGTTCAGGGGTGATATGATGTTGTTGTTGTTCAGTCGTTCAGTCGTGTCCGACTCTTCGTGACCCCATGGACCAGAGCACGCCAGGCACGCCTATCCTTCACTGCCTCTCGCAGTTTGGCCAAACTCATGTTAGTAGCTTCGAGAACACTGTCCAACCAGGTGATATGATAGCCATGTTCAAATATATAAAAGGATGTCATATAGAGGAGGGAGAAAGGTTGTTTTCTGCTGCTCCAGAGAAGCAGACACTGAGCAATGGATTCAAACTACAAGAAAGAAGATTCCACCTAAACATTAGAAAGAACTTCCTGGCAGTAAGAGCTGTTCGACAGTGGGATTTGCTGCCAAGGAGTGTGGTGGAGTCTCCTTCTTTGGAGGTCTTTAAGCAGAGGCTTGACAGCCACCTGTCAGGAATGCTCTGATGGTGTTTCCTGCTTGGCAGGGGGTTGGACTGGATGGCCCTTGGGGTCTCTTCCAACTCTAGGATTCTAGGAGGAGGAAGAGGAGGAGTTTGGATTTGATATCCCGCTTTATCACTACCCGAAGGAGTCTCAAAGCGGCTCACATTCTCCTTTCCCTTCCTCCCCCCACAACAAACACTCTGTGAGGTGAGTGGGGCTGAGAGACTTCAGAGAAGTGTGACTAGCCCAAGGTCACCCAGCAGCTGCATGTGGAGGAGCGGGGAAGCGAACCCGGTACACCAGATTATGAGTCCACCGCTCTTAACCACTACACCACACTGGCTCTCCAATGAGATGGAACCAAACTATGTGTTGTGGCCGGGCTGCCTTTTGGGTTGTTTTGAGGCAGAGCCCTGCTCCACGCCTCAGCTGCTTGTGCTTCCAATTCCTAAATCCCTTACTGCTTCCATCAATTTTCCAGTTGTCACAAAGGTGAGGAACAAAGGACATCTCTGAACAAGCTGCGCCCTATCATTAGGCGACCAGAAGCAAAGGAGGGCAGGGCTTCTGTACCTTAGTAGCTGAGTGGAAGGGGCAGTTTGTCTTCGTGTGTGTGTGTGTCCCTTTTCCTGTTTGGACTTCAACTGGGACAACTTTTTCCCTGTGCTTGAGCTCATCCTTGGGGGCATGTGTGTAAAAGAGCTCCCATAATCCCTTGCCATCGGCCATGTTGGCTGGAAATGATGAAAGTTGGAGTCTAGCAAGGTCTGGAGGGCCATGTCTACATCCCCTCTTTAGGGTTTCTGAATGGTGTAAAATCTGAAGAGTCGGTTCAGTGGCGACTGATGAGGCCAGAGGTTGGGGTCTGGAAACCACAGGTCTTGCCATTGGCAGGAGTAATGGATTGACCATCCTGGCGCATTTGTACCATCCCAGTCTTGCCTCTCCCGGCAGAGGCATGGGCAACAGGAGCTCAGGTGAGCACCTTAAAAAGATGGCACATGTCTCTTCTACCGGCTGCTTTTGGGCTCAGCAAATAAATTTGAGATTTCTCTCCATAGTTATCTAAATTGAAGAAAGGGGGGGATCTCCCAATTGAGGCCCCTCCAGGGCTCAAAGCCTTGGGAGGGTTGGAGTTGTTTTCTCATTGGAGGCAGAACAGAAACATTGAGTTTGGAATCTCTCATTTGGAACAGTTTCCTCGCCTTGTTTCCACTTGACCGTTGCCACTGAAACCGGCGGACATCGCAGGGGCTTGCTCTGAGAATGAAAACAGCTTTCAACGCTTAGAAAATATTATATCTACAATGGGAATTTTGCCTGCTTTTCCGATCGTTGCCGGGTGGAGTTTCAACGGGTTGCAGTGCCTGGAAATGGGATTTGGGTCATTACCCCCATTCCTTACAAGTCCATCCCTGATTCTGCCAGGTTGACCACATCTTTTTAAGCAACTTGGTGCAATCTGGCTGCTGCCAATCAATGGCGTCAACGGGAGGTGAATTGTTCTGCATTGCCTTTTTAAAGGGTCTTAGCTCAGCATTTCCCCCACTAAACGATAAGCATTCAGATTGGAATAAGTCCTGGTGGTTAAGGCATTAAGGGCTCAGACAGCCTCTCCTGTGATTTAGCTTTTTCCAAAGGACTCGCGGTGCACTTGTCTTCCGATGCATTTTGCTAATTACACCATAGATTTCCCCATTGATGAATAAGTGCTGAATTAACACAGGAGCTTTAATGTTTCGCTTTCCCTATTATTGTTGTACAAGGAGCCGTGCGGCAGATGCGGCAGTTAGTTACACAAACATTAGTCTTAACGATTGGCCATTTGGATTTGGTGACAAACGGCAGCCTGGTGGAAATCTGAGCCTCAAACCAATCAGGAAGTTAATGAGGAGAGAAATTGCCACGGCCGCTTCCCCTTAATTACATCCACGCCAGGCGCGAAGGGAGTGCCGTTGCCTGGATCTTGACTCATCAAAGGTGAGCAAGGTCAGAGACCCCTTTGCTTTGCTTTTTGTATCTAGTGGAGGTGGGAATGTTGCCAGTATTTCTCGCACTGTATTAGTTTTCAAATTCTTTCCATATTTCATACCAATCTGTTTTCATTTTTCCGGAGACTGGACACTTGTGGTTTCGTTCCTGCATGCTTTTCTTTTTCCTTGCCCTTTGCTTGACAGCAGATCTACACCAGTTTGGGTCTGCTTCGTCATATGTCATCACAGCAGCAAGATTCCTGTTTGATAATAGCAATAATTTTATTATTGATACCCCGCCCACCTGGCTGGGTTTCCCCAGCCACTCAGGGCGGCTTCCAGCACATATAAAAACCATAATAAAACGTCAAACATTAAAACCTTCCCGGCACAGGGCTGCCTTCAGATGTCTTCTAAAAGTTGCGTAGTTCCTCCTCTCCTTGACATCTGGTGGGAGGGTGTTCCACACTGCCCCAGCACAGAACATTTTCCTGCCTGAAGCAGAGCCCAAATGGCACCCACTCCCCAGGGAAAACACTTGGAAAAAAGTCTTGCTGCAGCATTCATACACTTAATTCCTGCTCCCTCTCCTTTCCCTGACCATTGCACGCCCCTTCTCATGGTGCCGCCTGAAGCACATTGCTCCACGTGGCAGGGCCGGCCCCAGACTCCTCGGTTTCTTTCCCCTACACCCTTTCCATGTCAGGATGGCAACCACTGACACACGTCAATGTCTCCACGCATTTCCTTGGTCATTCCAACCATGACGGGAGTGGCAGAAATCTGCAAATGGATGGTGGTGGAGAAACTATTATTAGTGGTGCTCAACACATCATGGCGAGGGTCATGCTGTTTATTAATGTGTATCCCATCTTTTAATCCTGGTGCAGAGAGAAAAGAGCCCTTTCTGATTCCTCTGCACTTTCAGAAGATTTGGGAGAGAAGTGGATCTTCCTCTCTCGCTTTGTGCTAAAGTTTGGAGAAGGCGAAAAGGATAGTAGACTTCTGACATGGCACAAAGCGGGAAACCAGTGAGGCCAGCCCATGGGGACAATGGAGCATTGCTCCACTAACTTCACCCTGTCCTCAACCAGCCCCCACCAGCATCCCTTCTTACTTACAACCAGTTTGGGGAGGTGGTGGTTCTGCCTGTCATTGGCTCTGGCTCCATCTACTGTTTGTCTCCCTGTCTTCTGCCCTTTCTTCTTCTTCTTCTTCTTCTTCTTCTTCTTCTTCTTCTTCTTCTTCTGCGATCCCTCATGGCCGAGTAAGATTGTCTTCCATGAGCACAGTTTTAACAATGAGTCCAGAAGTGACTGTGGAGGCCAATTCTGAAGCCACACGTCCTTCCACAGTGGGGACATTGGTTTCCGGGGGGGGGGGGGGAGTTGATCACGGTGTGGATTTGCCAAGCATGCCATCCTCTTAGCACATTCCTCCCTTGCGTCCTGAGTTTGAGTGTCTTCAAAGCCCATGACACCTGTGGTAAAGGCTGTTCTCCAACTGGAGCGCTTGCAGGCCAGTGTTTCCCAGTTGTTGGTTTTTATACTAAGACGCCTGTGCATGAATTTGTTTTATGTGTGTAGATCGGTGCACGCTGACCAACACACAGTCTTTGCAGTAAGGCTCTGTTCCGATGGCATGAGTAGTCATGATGACCGGTAGATTCTTATCTGCTGCAGCCTTCATCCGCCTTCACAGCCATTGTGAATATCATCCGCTTGTTATCATCCGCCTGTTCTGCTGTTGAGGACTTCTTGGGTCATTCTTTGTCCTTCCCTTTGACCTTACCGCCTTGGGTGACCCAGCCCCTAATGGGCTATAACCACCACCGCCCTGCAGTTTCTCTGTGCAAGGCAGTGGATTCAAGGGGCAGGAGTAGAGTTTCCGCTTCTTGTGCATTGCTAGCCTTCTCCAAGCTTGCTGCAACTGACTGGAAACTCAGGGAAGGAGGGATTGCCCTTAACAATTGCAACTGAGAACTTAACAGGCAGTGTTAGAAACTCAGATATCTAAGCTAAGTAGCCAAATGGCACCTTAAAGCTAACGCTGTGATTATCTGATCTCAACTACTTCGTTGGACTGTAGTTTGCTTCCTGTAAAAATAAGGATAAAGTGCCATCTCTAGTCCTCATGGTGTCTCGTCTAGTCCCCCACTACCCGTTTGCTGTGCTGTGAATGTTTTTGAGACGCTGACACAGGGGTCGGCAACCTAAGTCCCATGGGCCACAAGCGGCCCATGGACCCCCGCTGCTCGCTCGGTCGGCTCCCATGTGCCGCGCTAAACTGGCGCGGAGCAGAGCGGTGACCACCTTGCACGACGCTGGCCAGCTTCTCATTGGCCTGTTCCTTCTCATTGGCTCAGTTCCTGCAGCCAATGGGAAGCTGCGCACGCCTCCTCCACGCCGGAAGGAGCGCCGGAAATAGCCCACCGTGGCGTTTGCGAGACTGTGAACCACCCCAAGCCACAAAAACTTTGCCAACCCCTGCACTAACATGTGCGCCACAATATGCTGCCTCTAGAAATCTGCTCCTGTCTGAACCAGCCCAGTTACGGTCCGTCCCCCACCTTCAGAGTATCACTGGTTAGCAGCCACAGGATGGGGCGGGGGCTTATCTGTGGTGGCACCCCAATTCTGGAATACCTTGAGATGTTTGCCCTAGAGCCTCATCTGCTTAAGTACATTTATTTCCTGCTTTTCGACAAGCGCAGGAGTAGTCAGTGTGTTTGTGCTGCAGATTACTTTGGACTGCGGTTGCTATCGACTCCTGACTATTGGCCTTGTCTACCCCCTCCCCCCCAAAACCCTATTTAAAATCAAAATGGAACAAGCATTTCCATGATTCCAGGAGTTTTGATGCCTGTTAATGTTTTCCATCGGGCAGTTGGTGTCAGTTGGCGGAGAGGAGGAGAGCAGCTGGATCAGGCCCTGCCGCTTTCTCGGCCTCGCTGCTTCCCTCACCTTCTTCTTTCTCCGCAGTTAGCCTCAGTTACCACCTGCCGGAAAACTTTTAATTGTGTTTGGATACCGATTTTATTATTGTCCCTGAAGTTTACTGCTCTAAGGTGATGCTGGTTTTATTATCCTTCTGCCGCTTACGAGAAGTTGTTCAAGTGTTTCTGCCTTCTTCTCTTGGATAGCTTATGTCAATGTTACCTTTTATGTAACATGCCTTCTAAATTTTTGGCCATGTTTTATTTTGCTAAAACCAGCAGGGTAGGAATAAATCGGAATAAATAAATAAACATAATTGAACATTTTTTCCTCATTCCGTTTATACGGCTGGGAAGAACCTCTTTAATTGAATCACGCTTTATATACACTCAAATACATCTTGTTCCTAGAAGCTGAATTGAGGCTGGGTTGGGGTTTTTTTAATGCTTTGCACAATGCACAACTTACTCATTGTCCCCATGCCTTCTTAAGGAGAGGTCTGGGCAGTTGTTGTTGTTGTTGTTTATTAAATTGGTATACTGCCCTATATCCACAGGTCTCAGTTGCTAAGTGAGAGTCAACTTGTTTATTTTCTGGTGGAAATTTTGTGATTATAATAGGTCAGGGGTCAGCAACCTTTTTCAGCTGTGGGCTGGTCCACTGTCCCTCAGACCATGTGGGGGGCCGGACTATATTTTGAAGAAAAAAATGAATGGATTCCTATGCCCCACAAATAACCCAGAGATGCCAGAGTGGTGCATGCTCTGGTTATCTCCCGCTTGGACTACTGCAATGCGCACCTTTGAAGGTGACCCGGAAACTGCAATTAATCCAAAATGCGGCAGCTAGACTGGTGACTGGGAGTGGCCGCTGGGACCACATAACACCGGTCCTAAGAGAACTACATTGGCTCCCAGTACATTTCCGAGCACAGTTCAAAGTGTTGGTGCTGACCTTGAAAGCCCTAAACGGCCTCGGTCCAGTATACCTGAAGGAGCGTCTCCACCCCCACGGCTCAGCCCGGACACTGAGATCCAGCGCCGAGGGCCTTCTGGCGGTTCCCTCACTACGAGAAGCCAAGTTACAGGGAACCAGGCAGAGGGCCTTCTCGGTAGTGGCGCCCGCCCTGTGGAATGCCCTCCCAGCAGAGGTCAAAGAGATAAACAACTATCTGACATTCAGAAAATACCTGAAGGCAGCCCTATTTAGGGAAGTTTTTAACCTGTGATATTTTAATGTATTTTAATATCTGTTGGAGGCCACCCAGAGTGGCTGGGGGGACCCGGCCAGATGGGCGGGGTACAAATAATAAAATTATTATTATTATTATTTTAAATAAAAGTGCACATTCTACTCATGTAAAAACACGCTGATTCCCGGACCGTCCACGGGCCGGATTGAGAGGTGATTGGGCCACATCCGGCCCATGGGCCTTAGGCTGCCTACCCCTGTAATAGGTACAGGGCAAGCAGAAACCTTTGTTCAGCCTTCGGATGCCATGCTGGGAAAGGCTTCATCTTCCTATCATGCAACAGTTAAAGTCATAGGAGCGCTGCTGGCAGCAGAAAGGTGGCGACCCTGACCAGGGGCAGACGTTGGAATTTCAACAATGCACAAATGTGGTGCCCCCGCCTCTCACCCTCGACGCCCTCCAGGCTCAGTGCCCAGAGCGATGGAACCGGTCGCACAGTTGCCTCTGCCCTGATCCTATTCATCGTTGTCTGTGGATAAGTGGGATAAGGCGGGGTGAAGTGACCAAGGTGGTGGACTGGGAAACGGCGCATGTATGGCAGGGTGGCGTTGGATACCACTCCATAATTTCACAGGGATGATTAAGGAAGAAGGGAGGGAGGCTTCTTCTAGACACGTTTTCATTTATTCATTTATTCTATAGAATGGTTCGCTTTAAACAGCAAGTGTGCATGCACACGAAAGCTCACCCTGTTTCTCCTAAAATAAGACGTAGCCATAAAATAAGACGTAGCAGGATTTCTATGCATTTGTGAAATATAAGCCATACCCCGAAAATAAGCCATACCCCGAAAATAAGACATAGTGACGCGGCGCCTCTCCCTTAAGACGGCCTGGATAGGCGTGGCTATGCAGCGTACCAGCGGAGCAGTTAAAATAAGACATCCCCCGAAAATAAGCCATACTGTGTGTTTTTTTAGGGGGGGAAATATAAGACGGTGTCTTATTTTAGGAGAAACACGGTCATACCAATAACAAACTTAGTTGGTCTCTAAGGTGCTACTGGAAGGATTTTTTTTATTTTGTTTCAACAACAACAGAGCGGGGTACCCAAAAAGGTGTTGTTTTGTATAGCCCTGAAATTTTTAGGTTCCCCCCCATTAAAAATTGTACCTCATCCAGTCGCACTGCAAACAGGATTCCAGACAGTAATTAATGTTATGAGCTGCCCTGAGATCTACATAAATGAATAAAAAATAATAATGGATAGATTAGTCTAGAACAGGGATGTCCAACTGGTCGATCTCCGGGAGGTTTGGGTTGATCGTGGGCTCTTTTTCCTTTGGGGGGCGAAAAAGAGGATCCGGCCTCGGCCCGTCCTCCATTCGCGCATGATCACTTGAACGGAAGACATTACTCACTGTGAGGCTCTTTGTTTCCTGATCAACCTTTTGGTGAGCGACTTGCTCCTTTTCCCCTTAAAGCAAGCTTTACATTTTTGACCTGCCTCTCTAAAAAGCATTTTTGACCTGAATCCCCCAAAAAGGTCAACAACTTTGACTTTCCTCCCTTAAAAAAGCTCCACAACTTTGACCTGAACTCCCCCCAAAAGGGGTAGATCACTGCCAGTTTGTTTTTTCCTTGTGAGTAGATCGCAGTCTCTTGGGAGTTGGACATCCCTGGTCTAGAAGGCAAAAGGTTGTGCATTCACTTCCACTTGTTGGTGTGTTGATCACGCAACCCTGTAGGCTAACAGCAAACTAATTCTCTTTTGAGCGTGGACCATGGACTCGCTGAAGCATCACCATCCCTGCACATCGAAGAGGTGGAAACAGGCTTAGAGGAACCTCAAGGTTCGCAGAGAACCCAAATGTCCTCTCCGAAATGTCCCACTGAGGACTGAGCATGCTCAGTAGCCACAAAGCCTTGGCTGACGGTTGCAGGAGAGGAAATGGGAAACTAGAAGGGGGACACGGGAGCAGCCCTCTCCACTGCAACAGGTTGTGGCTGGTTCCAGTTGTCGAACCTGTTTTCCATGTGGATTTTGTAGCTCATTCCAAGCACGGACTCCCAATATCGAGCTGCAGCTTCCTTGTCCGCATGCCTGACTTAGTCCAGGGACTAAACATCGGCTTCTTGCAAACATTTCAGAAGGTTGTCGCGTCGCCGCTGAAGAAGGTGGACACTTAGGTTCCTAGTTAGTTACTGCTTGTCTATACTGACTGTCCAGACCTGGGACTGGTGCTATTCAGAACTTCTTTTACTGGTTCTGCAGGAGTCCAGGGAGAAATGACAGTTGTGTATGAGTGCATGACAATTGGTTGTAGCCCCATTTCTTTTGAATCATTTGTCTACAAGAGACATTTGAATGAGGAGCCATTACAGAGCCTCTGGCCTTCCAGGCATGCTCAGTGGCAATTGAGGCTCCTGTAGCTTTCCGTATGCTGTTGGATTCCATCAGCCCCCGCCAGCATGGCCAACGGTCAGGGATGATGGGATGCGTTGCCTGATTACATCTAGTCTACGCTAAAATGTCTGTTCCTGTTTGGGTGAGGGGGGTGTGTGGGAATGTTCAGAGTGGCAGGAGAGGATATATTGTTTACTAACATCATTCCTAACTTCTGCTAGCAAGTTCCTTTACTTAGCAGAGTTTACATTCCCCTTTTACATTCACAGCAGATAGCTGGTTGCAGGCTCGTGTGAGCTTCTCACTGTTATACAGTTCAATCTGTCTCAGATTGAATTGTATAGTTCCTGGTAAGTTCCCTTGAATCCCTCTTAAAAGAATAAAGACGCCACAATCTTATTCAAAGTCAATGAAAGAAGTTTACTCACATCAGTTCACAGTTGGATCCCTGAAGGCAGACTTAGTTACAAATATGTACATGTGGATCTACCCCATATGGGGGAATGATCCCAGTGCTTTTGCTAGCTGAGAAGCTAGCAGAGCAGTCCTAGCTAGAAGCTGGTCAACCAAAGAAGGAAGTCAAAAAGAGGAAAGTGCTGTGTGACTCATCCTTTTGTTACCTGGACAAGTAAGGTCACGCCCACCTTCCATCACATCCAAAAGGAAGGATGCTCCAGCCAGGAGGAACAGGAAGTTTCGACTGGCTGGACCAAACATTCCCTCGCATGTCTTCTCTAGCATTACAATGAATGTTGTACTTGACTGCCTCTGATGGATCACATCCCGCAGGATGAGCCTGGCAGCAGTCACTCGCAGACATGTGCATGTGACGACAGATAAGACGCATGGATGGGAACCCACCTGGGAAAGGAAGGCGGCTCATCACTTCGTGCCTTTGGGTGTATTCGTGTAGACCGTCACTGATCTAGATCACTTAACTATGTGTTCCCTTTTCTCTCCCTCCCCGTTCCCCTTTATTCGTTGCCTCCTCAGTTTTTTCACCACCCAGTAGTCAAGATTCTGGCTTGGTTTCCCTTTCCAGCAGCTCTCCCATCAGCAACGAAAGCACCAAAGCTGTGTTGGAGTGCGAGTCGACCTCCGATTCTGGGACCTTCACTGTTCATTCTGTCATGGAAGACGGTGAATGAGCAGCCCTGAAGAACCTCCTCCTTGGCTGTCTTCTTGTTGAGATGTGTTGGGTTTGTGACGATTGATGCCGATGTAACCGTTGAGAAAACGTTGAGTTTATTCCCTTTGTATTGTTCCGCACGATGTGATTTGCAGCCTCTTAGTTCAAGGACTAAGTCTTTCCCATTAGGGGGACCCTGGGAGTCCCTTGGGGTTAAGCCTAGTATAAAAAGATAATACTTTGCAGATAAAATGTGATCAAAGTTAAGTGAATGGCTAAGCTACTTATATAAGCAAGATTTCTACAGCGCACAAGAATTAGTTCTTTAACAAAGACAAGATAAAATCGTTAAAAGGGCTTTCGGTATGATGAAGATTTTAAGAAATTGGCATAAAGGTTGATAATTCTCTTATCACAAAATAATTCTTTCACCTTTTATTTTTTTAATGACAGTAAAACAGAACGTGCGAGTGAGATTAATGTTCTAGGATTTACAAACCCCTTCATAAATGCTGCTTTTTATCTATTTGTAGCTTGCAAAAGTGGGGGGGGGGGGAGTTTAAGTAAGAATACCTTCATGGTTGGGTGTTTTATGGAAGATGCTAGATTTTGGCTAGGCATTTATTCTGCTAACAGCATAAAATTTACACAAATTTAGTACTTTCTAGGTTAACCTGTTTGCTACAATCTTGGCTTAAAGCGTTTAAAAGTTACTACAGATTTTCAGTATTTGTTAAAAAATTGCTTAGCATGTACTTTTTCTTGGGTTACAGAAGCCAAGCTGAAATGAAACTAGTCTTAAAAAAATTCATTGTTCTCTGTAGTTGCAGTGGTACCTGAAATAAAAACGTTATTGATGACCAAATTTTCTTGTGTATAGTTGGCAAGCTGTATTAAACAGGAAAAAAAGAAATTACTTGTATTTTCTTCACTCTGTGCTTTGAAAACATCTATTTGATTTCACCCCCATCTGTTGTAATCAATAACCTGACCATCTTGTTTTTTATTAAATGCACTTACTCTTAATTTCATCCACCAGTGGTTTTAGAGAGAATAATGTCGAGTTACCTATATGGGTTTGACATTATAAATCACTTCTCGGGGTTGGATTGTATAGCGGTATCGATTGATCCTGATATATCACAGAAATTTACTGTCACTTCTGTTTTCAATTAAAGATACAATCAGTCAGATAATGACTTAATTGGATTTTACAGAAGATTGAGTTTTATTGCCCAGTGCTTTACGAGTTTAGTTAAGGAAGATCATTTTATCACACTTGTCAGCCCAGCAGCCACTGCAGTCGGTGCCCTTCTGCCGCAGCTCGCTGCTGTTGCCATTGTGACAGAAGAACAGTGGGAGCAGAGGGCAGGTAAAGGAAAATATCAGGTTGGAGATGCTGCTGGGCTGTGTCGTAAAAGAGGCCGCTGCTGCTGCTGCTGCTGCAGCCGGGAGATGGAATCCGCAGCACCTCCAACGCCCGCCCACCCTGTGTTGTGATTTCTAAATAGTTGTTGAGATATAATGCCATCATTATTGGGAAAGCTCGCAGCTTGCCCCTGCCACCCAGCATAGGTAGCAAGACAAAGGATATTTTGAAAATGTGTGTGTCTACAGTCATGGCCGTACCCGGGGGGGGGGGGCAGGGGGGCAGCTGCCCCCCCCCCAGAAGGCAGCTTAGAAGCAAAAATGATCAGCGTCCATTCAAAGCAAACCTGAACGACCATGGCTTGCCCCCCCCCCCCAGTTTTGATCCTGGGTACGCCCCTGTCTTCAGTGTGACTCTGACATTTTGCCGCTCTAATGTCAGTGAGCAATAGGAATGGGAATTTAACCGCACAGACACAGTCCCCGCACAATACTGGCCAGGATGAGCTCTTTATATTTGCAGTGCTTCCCATGTTTAACTGAGATTGTGTGTTGGATCCTTCATTTGCTTCAAAGGCTTCCTGCTTAAGTCTTGGGAGGGTGGTCTTTTTTGCGGTGGGGGGTGGGAAATTTGTGTGTGTGTGTGTGCACGCGCGCTCACATGCAACATAGCTTCACTTGCAAGCAGATCTGTGTGGACCTTTCCAAATAATATATCTTTGTTTCTTGAGGCTGTTTTGGTGTTTCTCCCCAATCACAAAAGAGAATCTGCGGTATATTGAAGGAAGAAGCTGAGTGAGGTTTTTTGCAGTAAGCAAAACACCAGGTTTTATATAAATTCCAGACTCACATCAGCATGAAAATGTGTCCAATTTAGGCCACAAAAACATTTCCCCTTAATCCATTCTGTTAAAATAGTCCTTTACGTATGTTACCACAGCTTCTCATCTGCAATCCATACAAGTAGAAAGATTTGGTTGAATCTGTTCCTATTTTTATAAACTACGTTATTACCCATTCTGTTTCTCTGGGGCTAAAGGCAAACTGCCTTCACATCATTTAACCTAGCCATTGCCAGCAAAGGAGGTAATTAGACTCCCATTGCACAAATGGAGAACTGAGGCTAACAGCTATTGCCATTCAAGGCAACTTATTTAATACATTTATATGACGCTTAATCACTAGCCTTTCGAAGCAGTGTAGATAAAAATAAGCCATGCAGAGGATAAAACAATAAAAATCCATCATAAAACCAAACACTACCCTAAAGTACCTGCTAGAATAAGCATATCTAAGTGAGTGGGTTTATTTTGTAAATGTATATACTGATTTTCTGTGGAAAGCAGGGTATGGTAAAAACAGCATTTAAAGAAGGGAAGGAAGGAAGTTGAGTAAGAGATGACACTATCTAAATCTTAAATCTAAATGTGATACACCTCACCTCATGTAAACGGGTGAGAGCGCACTCAGACTAATATCAGCACTGACCAACGTTAGCAGCTGTGCAAAGCAAGCCATGTATACGTGGACAATAATGTGTTGTGGAACAGTCTGGGTACAGTGGTACCTTGCTTCTCAAAACTTAAATCTGTTCCAGAAGTCCGTTCCAAAACCAAAGCGTTCCAAAACCAAGGTGCACTTTCCCATAGAAAGTAAGGCAAAATGGATTAATCCGTCCCAGACTTTTAAAAGCAACCCCAGAAACAGCAATTTAACATGGATTTTGCTATCTAACGAGACCACTGATCCATAAAATGAAAGCAATAAATGATGTACTGCAGTCACACAATCAATCAGTAGCTGAGCTGGGTTCCACACAGTCACAAAAACAAAACAAAAAGGGAGCCGCAAAAACGCAAAATAAATAGCAAGAACAGACCTCAGCGTAACACTCAGAACGGAAGTGTGGCACTCAAAATGGAGCACGTCCGGCTTCCAAAAAAAGTTCGCAAACTGGAACACTTATTTCCAAGATTGCAGTGTTTGGGTTCCAAGTTGTTTGAGTACCAAGGCGTTTGAGAACCAAGGTACCACTGTATTAGGAAAAGAAAAGAAAAGCCTCAGTGATCTAACTCCTTGAGGAGAGTGTTACACTGATCCTGGATCTGAACTTCTGTTGTGTTTACACGGTACACTTCTGCTTAATCCGCTGCTGGTTTTAAAACAAGGACACAGGAGCATTGCACCAAGAAGGCGCTTTTGGGATCTCCTTTCCACACGCTCTTAAGCAGTTGAGTCCAGAGTTATCCCCTCTCTTTCCTGGTCGGGCTGGCTCTGTAACCGCAGCAGAGCTGGAATAAATTTTGCCATCGGTGCAACTCCATGCTTCGGAGCAAGACATAATAAGCGGCTGGATTTCTTTCGGTTGTGCCGTGAAACACGATGCTCCAAGCAACTGCTGGCAACCACTGTTAGTTGTGGCTTATCCAAATTAACTAGTGCTGCATGGGCCAACATGTGGTTTAAACCCTTACCTGAATTAATCATTTTCACATGGAAAATAATAACGCCGGAGAAGAACCGTACAAAGTTGTGGATTACAGCTCTAAAATAGTCGCAAGGCAAGAGGTAGCACAGCTGTGTTTATTCGCAGACGCTGCTCCTTTATACCACTCCTGTTTCATTCATTTGTATCTCGGACCATTTTCATATCTATGAGAGCCACACGGACTGTTCATGCCATGTGTGATTATTGCCAGTACATAGAGGTTCTCGGCAAAACAAGTTTTAGGTTCAACAGAAAGAGGGCCAGTTTTAAAGAGACGGGTATACACATCAGGCCTGCGTGTAGGTACCGGTAATTAACTCTAGGTTACTTGGGGGGGGGGTCACTTAAAAGATGGGGTGTCTTTGTCCCCCTGCCCCACTCCTCAGGTGAGTTATCCAGCCACATCTACATCCAGCTGCTGTTCCCCTAGAAAGGAAGATACAGCCCACCAGAAGAATGGGTTATTATATCAAGATGGGAAAAGGCAGTATTATTTTTAAAATCACAACCAAAATTAGACAATCCAAACTTGAATCTGCAACAATGGCTGTGCAATCCTATACATGTCTTCTCAGAAGTGAGTTCAATGGAACTTCCAGGTCTGCAGCCTTGAAAAATTCAAAATTCTTCATTTTTGGAGTATATTAAAGGTTAATTTTGCCCTCCATTATCTTGCACTTGGGACACAAAAGTTTTATGGTCATCTTAAAATGCTTGGACTGAACATTGCCACTGGTGTCTATGAAAAATTGGTCGTATTCCTCTATTGTTACATTTCAAATGCCCCTTTTTTCCTGCTCCACATTTTTATAGAATGAAAAATAATTTGTCCGATTGTGTTAGAAGAGGCAGCTCCTTCTCTTTTCAGGGGTGGCAGAGTGTGTTTGTTAATTACATGCAGCCACTTTTCACTAGCGCCAGATTCTGGCATCGGTGTCAGTTGATTCTCTTTGCATTTACTTAGAAGTTGGTCTGAGATTTAAATGGAACTTTCCCCTAAGTAGCTGTTCAGTTATGATCAGCTTAAGTTTAAAAAAAATGAAAATTGTGCATATTTTGAAAGGGCAAACATGATTCCAAAACACAAATGCTGATTTGCACCAGTCATGCAGGAAAAAATTCAGGTGGAGAAGAATCTTGTTAGTAAAACTTTGCTGTGAGTTCCCTTGCAAACAGGGATCTTCAGCCGGCTATATCTTGTCAAGGGGCTAACTTGCTCAAGTGTCTAAACAAAATAAAAAATAAAAAAAATTCCTTCCAGTAGCACCTTAGAGACCAACTAAGTTTGTTCTTGGTATGAGCTTTTGTGTGCATGCACACTTCTTCAGATACACTGAAACAGAAGTCACCAGACCCTTATATATAGTGAGAGGGTGGGAGTGTCTATTAGAGCATTCTTCTGCGTTGCAAAAACTCGCCTCCCCACCGCTAATGTTTTAAGTTTCCCTACACCGATACAAACAAACGGGCGACATTTATGAAGTGGCCTTAGGCTGCCCCTGCGCATGTACAGAGTGCTGCGTAGCCACGGCCCCAGACACCTGGGTCCAGGGCAGGCAATGCCCCCACCCTGTTGACACGTGGCTTATGCAGTAGCCTTCAAAGGACGCCTCCTTTACTGGCCGGGCTGATCTGCAGCCGACGCGCAAGAGAGGAGGGACCGGTGCGTTTCGGTTGGGTTGCATCTTCCGCCCAAATCTCTTGCGCTTACGCTTAGCAGCGGGTCCGGAAACGGGCCTGCAACGCCTGCGCTTCTTGCGCCAAGTTCCTCGCGCCCTCCGACCGGTTTTGCCGGTTTCCCCTCGGTGCGCCCAGAGCAGGGAGGCTGCAGAGCTGCGCGTCTCCTCTTCGGGAGAAACCTTTCTCCCGGGGCTCTCCAATTAGCTCCCTTGCACGCTTTGCAGAAGGCAATGGAGGGGCGAGCGGGGAGGGGCGCGCGCACCAAAGGCCAGCTCAACCCCGAGCCTTTGGGAAACTGAAACTTCTCCCAGTCTCAGGTTCCAGGGGAACTCTCCCCACCCCACCCCTCTCCCGCTTTTATGCAGAAGTTCCCTGGCCGCCGCCTCCTGCTGCTGCGTCTCCGAATTCAGCGCCATCTTCCCACGTCGGGGCTCGCCAGTCCTGAACTTGTCATTGATTTCTTAGCGCCAATACGTCTTGCAAGTGACGGGGGAGGTGAGGAGGGCTGAGATCCTTCTCTCTCTCTCTCTCTCCATCCCACTGCCCTCCCTTCCGGGCCTCTAGAGCTCTATATATTTCCCATTCTTCCACCCCCTCCTCCCGGGCAAATATATGGCTTCATATGACCGATCAAGCCCAAAACCTCTCCTCATCAGTCATATCCCACGGCCTGTTTATAAAAGTATAACGAGACACACAAATACTGCTCGCAGCAGACTGTCTCTTTAGCACAGTGATGGCTAACCTTGACACTCCAGATGTTTTGGGACTACAACTCCCATCATCCCTGACCACTGATCCTGTTAGCTAGGGATGATGGGAGTTGTAGTCCCAAAACATCTGGAGTGCCAAGGTTAGCCATCACTGCTTTAGCAGGTTGGTCCAAAAAGGTTGGAGTGGAGGAACCTGGAAAGGGGGGGGGGATGCAATGAGTTCCCCAGGAAAAGCGCCTGAAGGAGGATGGGGGGGCTGGGTGGAGAGGGAGCCGGTTCCGCGCGGAAAGTTGGGGGGGGGGGAGCCAAAGGAACGGGTCCTCCTCCTTTCTGGTCCTGCCACCACGGGTGTTTTTCGTGCCCTCTTGAAACTGTAAGCACCTTGAGTACATTCTCAAGCAAACAAACAAACAAACAAACAAACAAACAAACACAAACGCACACAAACAAACAAACAAATACCAACGGATTTTAACGCGCGCGCGCGCGCGGGGGGGTGTTGTTAACCAATGTTTCGTTTTGAAGTCCGGTTAAAAAAAATCAAAAAAAATGGTGACTGTCAGAACAGTTTATCTCTCGGGCTGGATTCCGCGCAGCCTTCTCCAAATCTTGATTTCCTTGCACCTCTGCGGCTGAAATCCTGTGTGCTCAGAGTACGGCCCTATTGGACACAGCGAAAATGTTGTTCTAAACCACCCCATTCCCCCCCCCCAAAAAAGGCAGTTGGACCGGGCTAATGGCCCTCATCCTATAAACACGCCGAGACTTCCTCCGATTCGCCTCTTTTGAGATCCTAATACGGAGTTGTAACCTGTTTAAAAAGCAATAAGCAACAATGCAAATATTTAACAAAAAGAAAAGGGAAGTCCTGCTTTTTGTAGAAACTGATCCAGCCTTGTATTTTTTGCATGCTAGAAACAAGTAATTTCCCTGTATATTAAAGCGGGCGTGGGCTGCCAGTTAACCTGAACAAGAAACGTGTCACCAAATATTTATGAATGGCTGGTGAGCAGTGACCTTTATTAATTCTATTCATTTTCCGAAGGTTTCCACGGCTGTTTACTATGCAGCTGGGGCTCATTCTTTCTCCAGATTATATAAACTCGGCTGTGTGAATTTTTTCCCCCATACAAAAAAACCAAAATAAAAATAAACGCAGCCTTTGCAGTTCAATGCATGGCTCATTTCCAGCTCAGAGGGGGTCCGATCCCGCCGAAGCCTTGCTCGAGTCCGGGGGTACTTCTTGCTTTGTGCCCCGAAAGTCAAACGCCCCCCAGGAACGGGCAAGCTGCGGGGCAGCCATTTCCAGCTCAGGACATTCTTCCCCCAGATGTCCAGACCGGACTAACTCGCAGCCCTTTCCAAACTTTGCAGGGAGAGAAGCATTTGCTCCATTTCTTCCAGCCCAGTCTTTGAAAAACCACAACTGCAGCTTGAGAAACGGCCAATTGATTTCCTCTAGTCAGAACTGTGTGATAGCCACACTCTGCTATAAACCGGTTCCATGACAAAACTAGAACGTTCTGGCGTCGCCTGGAACGATTTAATAGTCCCAATCCTAACGTCCTTATACTGAGGAGTAAGTTTCCAGGGAAGTGAATGCTCTGCCAAATAAACGGGGCAGATAATGCTCAAATCGCACCGACAATGACCCGTATATTTGCTTGGAAATAAACCCCGCGGTTGTAAGTGGGACTTGTATTCCTAAAGTGTCTGATGTCAGAGAACATACGCAATATCAGGTTAGTTACCGGGACAACTGAAACCCGGGTATGCTTATTCCGAATTTGGTGGGGTTCAGTCAAAGTTATCAGTCAAAATGCCTAGGCTTTTCCTGAACGCTGCGTTTACTTCTCTCCAGCGCACCCACCGTCCTGGGTTTGTTTGTTGTTGTTGTTGTTATTGTTATTATTATTATTATTATTATTATTATTATTATTATTATTATTATTATTATGCACCCTATAAAGTTGACGGTAGAATCGAAATGTTTGGTGGTGGTGACAAGCGAACTCCGAATACATGCTCCGCCGTGTACTGTCGGAACGCAAAGATGCTCGCTTGCTGATGTGGCCTTTCAAAGACTACAGAGCACCTGCCCCGTTCCTCGGAAGTAAAACGCGCCTCCCCTGTGGGGTCAGGTTGCAGCGTAGCATCCTGCGGGCTCTGCGCCCCACCGACTTCTCAGAGCCTGAGGATGCGTCGCACGTTGCGCATGGGGCTCTGAGAGTTCTGTAGTCCGTGAGACTTTAGTCAGTGGGGCTTGTTGCGGCCAAGGGTGTGTTTGACTGCATAGCGCTCTCACCAGTGAAGGACCTCTTCTGAAAACACTTATAGGTCCTTTCTCGCCTTCGAAGCGCGTCAGTTCCTTGGCTCGGCTTGGTGGAGACACCGCCGCTTCCTTAAGTGGTGTAGCGGGAAACTCCGGAGCTCAGACGCTTTCCAACAAAAATGAACTTTTGACCAAGGCAGCTGCTATGGCTTCAATAACCGCCCCGAGACCTTCCATTAGTCACGCAACAAAGAAACTTGGGGATCGGGCGCAATAAACAGTGGCAGCGTATTAGCCAGGCGTGCTGAATGTAACCGGCCTCTTCCTCTGCTGAGCTAATTTGGTGGGTTTCTCTCCTAGGAAAGTTGATGGAACTGGCACGCGGACAGTTGGGCAAGTGGCACCACGGAGTAGACGCCACCCTCCCCTCCCCGGCTGCCCTGCCCAGCTCCCCACCCCACCCACCCCCAGGGTCGTGTGCTTCTGAGGTTTCCTACATCCTCTAAATAATCGCCACGCAACAATATCTCCATGAGATGTGAAGCCAGCCCCAAACGCCCTCGTTCCCCTTCGGAACAAGCCGTCGATTATGCCTAGAGGAGATCAGCTAGAGCAGGCAAAGATCGGGAGGGGATCTCGGGCGGATTCCGGCGCCCTTTCCCCTCGCCTCGGCTTGGTGGCAGCTCTTTCCCATCCATCCCTCAGCGGAGGACCCCTGGGCTGGCCAAATCTCTCTTTCCCCGAGACGTGATTGGGACCATATGTTGGGCGCATTCATCTCCTTTCAAGCTATTCTTCGGGGCGCTAACTGCGAACACGTTTTCGCCGCCTTGAAATTTCCTCCTCTCTCCTTCTGATTTTCTCCCCCCCAATTAAAAGCTTAACAGCCCTGGAAACGGAGTTCATGTGGTGAAGTTTACCGCGGGCCCCGCTTCTGAAAAGCTTTCTGCTGGGATCCCATTATGTGCTTGACTAAACCTTTTCTGCGCGCAGCAATGGGACTCGCTCTCGTCAGGTGTTGGGTTACAATAGACTCTCAGGCAGGGGACGTCGGAGCAACATAAATACGAACCTGGCCCTGTGGGGGAGATGTTGTCAAATACGAGGGGCTGGGAGGGAGGGAGAGGGGGGGGACCCCGACGCCATTCCCACCCGAAGGGGACAGCCAGGCATCCAACGGCCCGAGGGCCGTGAGCCGGACCCAAATGAAAGGGCGCCCCTCCTCCCCGCGCCTCACTGCGTAACATGCCTTTGAAGCCCCCTCGGGAGCTAAGGTAGGGGAAAGGCCAGGCCGGCTCTCCAGGGGCCGCCAGATCGCCTCCCTCCCTCCTTCTCACGGCGTCGGGGGGGGGGGGGCGCCTGTCTTGCCGGAGAAAGATCCGTTCGCTTCCCAACAAGAGCTCCGTCGAAAGGAGCGCGGTGCGGGTCGCCAGCGCGCAGGAGCCAGAGATGCGTTTCATTTGTCCATCCATTCGCTCCCCCCGTTCCCTGTCTCTCAGCCACACTGCTTCTCTTTATTACACTCGCAAGAAATATTTCTTTCTTTGCTAAATTGATTCCTTTCCCTTCTCTTCTTGTCTTAAAGAAGCCCGATATATAATGAGGAACTTTTGCTGCAGTATTGTATTTTTTTTAATTTTTTTAAAAAATAAATTCCCTGGACGCCCGTTGTGATTTGTGGAGGACGATGCTCCTGCCTATATCTTTCCACAGTAATTTTTAAAAACACGATTTAGAGCGCTTCTCAAGCCACTTATCGACGCATTTGCAGGCGTTATTTTTGAGTTATTGAACTTAAATTGATCTCCCCGTTCCGTGGGATTTTAAGTCTTCCCCCTTCTCGCTCAACCAGGCCGCGGGCACCTGCTTGGGCCACGGTGAGAACAGGTTCCCGGCCAGGTGGGTCTAGGGGCCTGATCCTGCCTTGTTTCCTGCTTGGACTGTGAATCGTTTGCGCGGCCTGTCACCTGCACAAAATAGATCCCCCGGCACCGGCCTTTACCAGACCTTGTTAACTTTCCTAATGGTGGCATTTCGAAATAAAAGTTTTTAAATTAAACGGGGTTGGCGCTTGGAAATTAAGGGACAAAGAGCTCCCTACTCTAACGCCCCCACTCTGTTCTGGAGGTGTTTGGTGGAAGAATAACACAACCATTCGCTGAATAAATTACAAAGGCTGATATTCGGAGGCAGCCGGAACGCGGAGCAAAACCAAACAAACCGGCAGCCAACAAACAGGATAAAGAGACCGGGAGCGTTTGCTCTTCTCTTCTGTTTGGTAAGAAAACAGACTGGTGTATTTACCTGAACAAATCAAGCGTTTCCATAATAGCGCAATTAATATATTATATAGTCCTGCGGAATTATAATATATATATATATATTATATATATATATATATATATATATAATATAGTCCTGCGGAATTATTTCTATAACCTTGTCACGTGCGCGTGGTCACTGTAATTTAGATTTTTGTAGAATCCCACAGCCTTTCTAGCGCGCGTTTTGAGAAATTGACTATTAACCAGTTGTTGTTGTTTTTATTAAAAATAAATGAGCGTTATGAAATTTTATTTTGGACAGGATGTATTTTGTTAAAGACACGGGCGCTGGTCCGTCGAGCATTTAAAAATACACTGGTACCTCGGGTTAAGTACTTAATTCGTTCCGGAGGTCCGTTCTTAACCTGAATGCACCACTTAGCTAATGGGACCTCCTGCTGCCGCTGCGCCGCCAGAGCACGATTTCTGTTCTTAGCGGAGTTCTTAACCTGAAGCGTACTTAACCCGAGGTACCACTGTAAGCTCTTTTAACCTGCAGGTCACATTGGAGTCGGCAGGATTGTGCCAGAGTGGCTGGTTTAAGGATGCAGTGCGTAAGATACAAGAATCCTGCACCGGGATGTTGGGTCCCCGCTCCTCCTCAAGGAAGCATTGTTTCCTGCCATATACTCCTTATTCGTGACATTTCCACACCCCCCATCAGATAATATCGTGCCAATTTAAAGCATCCCTCTCCTGCTTCCTTTCCGATGGAGGGGAGGGACCGGTCTGGGCCTAAGGCCCCCCTCCCAAGAGGCACTTGGACATTTGTAGCAAGGCGGTTACTGGTGAAAGACAGACAAGGGTTAAGCCTCGAAGCTGCCCTCCGGCTTTAGGCGGCTCCTAACCAATCCCTAGTCCCTCAAAGTTTGAGAGGAGGGGGCGGAACGGAGCCAATCGCTTCCCAGCAACTCATCCGCGCGAGCATCCGCGCGAGGCTTGCCGGGGGGCGCCGCTTATTTCCTAGCCGGGATCCTCTGGGTACAGACGGGCGCGCCAGACGCGTCAGCCTGCAATCTTGCGGGCAGATCGCGCTGCCAAGAGCGCGCCGGTCAAAGCGGCTTCCAGAGATCGCGTTGGATTGGGGAGCTGCTTTTGGGCTGCATCCGGTGCTTGGCTCGCGCGCGAAGGGGCGAGAGACAGAGAACTGGCGTTGGGGAAAGCTCAAGGCAGCTGCCATCTCCGCTCCGCTTAGTTGCTGAGCCAGCCAACAGATCCCATTGCGCGCAGGCGGTGGAAGGGAAAAGGCGCCTTGAACCTCGCCCAGCAACCTCCCGCGCGCTCTTCCCCGCCGCCCACCTCGCGCTCTCCGTCTCCTCTCGAGAAAGGAAGGGCCGCTTCCCGGAGGGCAGAGCAGGGGGCGCCGCGGCTTGACAGGAAGGAGGGGCGCCGCTGATCTCTGCGCCGGCGGAGGGAAGGAGCTGCAAGGGGCCGAGTGGTTGGCTGGTCGAGGAGAGCAAGAAGCGCAGCCGCGGAGGAGGAGGAGCGTCGCGGGAGAGGCGGGCAAGCCCGGAGCCCGTCTGCCAGCGGTACTCCAGCTCCGCCTGGAAGGCGCGCACAGGCAAGACCCTTGGGCGTGAGGATGCGGCGGGCGAGCGGCGGGCGGAGGCCGTAGCGGCCGCTTTGGGACTGCCGTCGAGGCTGCGCTCCCCGGCTTGCGAACACCCGCCCGCCTTCCCGCCGCCGTGCCCGCGGGCCTGGGCCCTGTCCGTGCGCCATGAACGGCTACGGCTCGCCCTACTTGTACATGGGCGGCCCGGTGGCGCCTCCGGCTCGGGCGCCCCTGCAGCGGACGCCCAAGTGCGCGCGCTGCCGCAACCACGGCGTGCTGTCGTGGCTGAAGGGCCACAAGCGCTACTGCCGCTTCAAGGACTGCACGTGCGAGAAGTGCATCCTCATCATCGAGCGGCAGCGCGTCATGGCCGCGCAAGTGGCGCTGCGCAGGCAGCAGGCCAACGAGAGCCTCGAGAGCCTCATCCCCGACGCTCTGCGCGCGCTGCCCGCCGCCGCCGCGCCCGGCTCGGCTGGGGCCACGACCACGGGACACCCCGGAGCAGCTGCAGGAGCCGCTGCAGCCGCCGTCGCCCCCTCGGAGGGACCCCCAGGCACACCGCATCGCCCGCCGATGGAGCTGGCCGCCGCAGCCCTCCGCTGGGCTTCCGAGCAGCCCGCCGCCGCCCAGCCGCCGCAACTGTCCAAAGCAGGTAAGTGCGGGTGCGGGTGCGGGGGCAAGGCGCCCAGAGACAAGCAGCAGGGCGAGGGGCTTCAACTGCTGCCGTGGATTATAAGGGGTTCATCGGCTTCGGGGGCGCAGGCGGCCCAACCACATCTCAGCCCCGGAAATCGGGGAGGCGGCGGGCCCCGGAATATACTCGAAGGAAGCAGGCAGTTCCCGCAGACAGTGAACAGTGGGGAGGGCGGAGGCAGCCGTCGTAACTTCGCCGACGTGAAAAACAAATCCGGTTGAAATCTAGTGGAGACTTAGTTGCAAGTCGCTCTCCGGCTTAAACTGTAGGCCTGCGGCGTCGGGGTCCGACTAAACTAAAGGCTAAAGGGGGCTTGTAATGAATCAGGAGATTTCCGCGCGCCCAAGACCGATCTGGGAAACTCCGGGCCGTGGGAAACTTCGCGGGGGTGGGGTGGAGGAGTGAGGAGGTTTATCTCTGGTGTGCGGCGGCCTCTTTTTCCTGCCGTCTGTAAGGAAAGGGGAAGAGCAAAGCGGGGCGGGGAAACGGTCTCCATTGGGAAGTGGGAGCTGCGCTGGGAAGGAAACGCTTCTTCTCCCGCCTCCTACTTGGCAACTAGAATCGCCTGCCTTTGGCCCCCCGACGGCTTTCCTTGGCGGGGCGGCGTTGCCCGGGGAGCGAGGGAGACTCTGAGCTTGCCAAGAGTGCTTGCCTGCTGTCACACATCCAAGACGCGCGGTGAGGACAGGCAGAGGCTGGGCAGGCCCTTCTCTTCCCAACCGGGACCGGATTTTGGGGTGGAAAGCTGCGGTGCGCGAGGCCGAGGTCAGGAGGGGAAGGGACGCGGCTTGGCTCTTCCTCGGTCTCTGCCTCGCTAGCGGCACCCGTGGACGCCCCTCTTTCGCAAGGGCGCCAGTTCTTTTCTGGACAACAACGAGTAAGCTGAGAGGAGGAGACCACCCCCGAAGGCATGTCTGAGAGCTTATCTTAAGGAAAGAGGCGATGTCCTCACGCAGTACAACAATGCGCGTGTTTACTCAGAAGTAAGCGCTGCTGGGTCCAGTGATGCTTCCTCCCTGGTCACCAAGCGTAGGGCGCCTCAGCCCCCTTGCCGTCGAGGGGCACTGAAGGAGCCGGACAGCGCCTCCGCTGCGATTCTTCCTCCTCCTCCGCCCATGAATAAAAGGTGTGCTCAGGTCTCCTCCACCTGCCTCGCCAGGATCCCGGGGGCATTTGGAACCTGATATTTCAGAATATTTCGATTCCCCCCGCGATGTTGTATGGTTTGTAACAGATCCGCGGTACAGATGAGGTGTCCCTATCCGTCCAGGGTGAACTCTAAACTCCCCGACTGGGGAGTAAGTCTCGGTGAGCTCTGTGGGGCTTCGAATAACAACTCGTGGGATCTGCTCGATCCTGTCGCGATCTTGACTGCTTCGCCCTGTGAAGCCGAATCCCGGGGGGCCTACCCCAAGGTGGCGCGACTGGAGTCAAGGATCCAGGGGATCCATAAATACGGAGCCATGGATCTAGCCACCTTCTAGCCCAGGGAGCCCGTCCACTTTGCTGGTCATCGGCGGCCAAGCAGCTGCTGTTTGCGGGTTCGTTTAAAAAATAAATAAAACCAGCCCGACCCCCTCTCGGTCCAGTCTGCTTCTTCCCAGTGCCTAACAGTAGTTCCCAATTGGTGGTCCGTGAACCCCGGGGAGTCCGCATGGGTACCCAGGGGCCCCATGGAGCGAGTCACGTAATAAAAACTACCATAGAAAGATCACGCTTTTCAAAAGTAGGGACTCCATGGCTTGGCTTTGGAAAAACAGGCGGAGCGCAGCACTTAGCTAATCGGTAGCGACTGGCAAGGAGATGCTGTTTGGAGTGGCCAGGAGGAGACTGCAATTTACATTCCTGTCGAGCCAGGGAATTTAATAGTTGGAAGAAGTGGGGGAAATATCAAAGACCGTAACCAGAGATCCAGTTACAGGTAGATAGCCGTGTTGGTCTGTCATAGTCAAAACAAAATAAATAAATTCCTTCCAGTAGCACCTTAGAGACCAACTAAGTTTGTTCTTGGTATGAGCTTTCGTGTGCATGCACACTTCTTCAGATACACCGAAGAATTATCTGAAGAAGTGTGCATGCACACGAAAGCTCATACCAAGAACAAACTTAGTTGGTCTCTAAGGTGCTATTGGAAGGATTTTTTTTTATTTTGTCGTAACCAGAGAGACTGAGCTGTGAAATGCGGGTTAGCGCCTCAATGCCATTATTTTTAGCGTGAGAAACGGACGCTTATCTTGTTTGGCTGTAGCGACCTGAGCTGCTATGCTCTACTCTGGAGGAAGAACAGCCCGTGCAATGTTAACAGGTTCTGCCCTTAAAACGGATCCTGAGTAACAAAGGCCCCTGGGACCTCGCCTTGCCCTCTTGTAAGGACCGTCGAGCTTTCTGAGTGGTCGTATTCAGGATTGCACGGTACTTAAGCCGGCGTCGTGGCGTCCCTGAGCCTGTGCAGCCGCTGGGAAGTTCAATGTTGGTCAGATTCAGCGCGCCGAACTGCACCAAGCCTCGGACAGTAAGCAGCAGGGACTTACTGCCCGATCCTATCCACATTTACTTGGTGAGTAGGCCTTTCTCCCTGGCAAGCATGCATAGGATCGCAGGGCAAGCTTTGTTGCAGATGATAGTGCAAAGACCTGGGGAGATGTGCGCTTAGAATCAAAATGTTTGTCTGCTCTGTTTATGGATAGCAGCCCGAGAAGGCTTTTAAAACAGCCACCGCCAGGTTTTTCTGCTGCAGAAACTTGGTGGAAACAGGAAAGATTCAGGCCAGGAAAGATTCAGACCTGTGTCAAATCGGCGAGGAGACTGCGACGAACAGAGAGTCCCTAAAAATATACAACATCCTGGTGAAATTGGAGACCCGTCGGCGCTCAGGGTCCGGCTGATTCGGCTGCAGCAGCAGCAGTCCTGCGGCGCTGCAATAAAGGCTGTAACGAGCTAATAAGGGTAGCAGGGAAAATCCCCTCAGGACCTCACAGCTCCCTGGGAGAGGATTTATGGGGTTTATCTGCCATCTCGGCAGCTGTTTCTGCGCGGAACCTGCGCCATCACCTCTGCGGCCCATTCTAGGAAATTCAGAGAGACTCACAAGCCGCGCTGGTCCCGCCAGTTCCATCAGGAAACGACTCTCGCCCTGTTTTCCTTTTGTCAAATGTGATTTTGTTGTGCGCGCGCGGGTGGGTGGAGAGAGCCGGCTCCCCGCAAGATCGAGGCGCCTCTCGCGACTTTTATCAGGTTTCAAAGTGCTCTGCTAGCTTGCAGGGGACTTAGAAGAAATAACCTTTGCTGCTTAATTGGAAAATGAAAGAGGAGGCGGGGAAACAAGGCGGGGGAGAGAGTGTATGTACCCCGGAGTATATTCCTTGTAGACAGTTCCTTCCTCTGTCTCCAAGCTCACACTCACCTTCATTATTATAAATTAAACTTTTAACCCTGCTAATCTTTATTTCTTTAAATAACTTTATCTGGTGCATTTCCAGGGCAGCTAACAGCTCACCATCACCCCCCAACCAATGCAACATTCATAACAAAACAATTATAATTATTTTAAATAACCAAACATTTAAAACTTCGCAGAGTCCGGATTACAAAACAAGGCTAATAAAAAGCTCGCTTAAGCAGAATCGTCTTCCCTCGACAAGTGGGAACACAGCGAGTCTCTCCCGTAGCAAAGAGGCCCACACGAAAAAGGCCCTCTCGGGTATCCAGACGTTTAAGGCTTTGAGAGCATAACCAGTTCCGAAGAGCGCCAGGAAGGGTTGGGAGCGCTTCTGAAATAGGCTTAATATGCGCTCAGCATCGTGTTCTGCTGGCTATCATACCTGCTGCATTCTGGGGCCGACTGGAATTGTTGTAAAACTGTCAATTTAGTTTAGTTTAAAATAGGTAACTAAACTCTTCCCTCTCTTAGCCCATCAAAGAATTAGTAGGCTGCCAATGTGCGTTTAATTATTTTTTATGTGATAAGGGGAAGGGAGTTAAAAAATAAAAATTGTATCGACAGTATCCTCTACTCGAGAGAGACCTATTAAACTTGGTGGGCCTGACTTCCGAGTAAACATGCAGAGGAACGGGCTCTGAGCTCCAGGCGCGGGGATTTAAAATATAAGCGTGATGATTCCACATGAAGATCCATGGGTGGCATCTAACGCTAGTCTTGCTCAGAGAAGACCCCCTAAAGACAATGGACTTCTCCGGAGTTCCGTTGCACTTGGAAGCAAAGGCTTGAGGCGCGCCGCCGGATCTTGCCCTGCACTTTGGATGCCCCTCGTTTAAGCCAACTTATTTCTCGATCCCCAACGACGCCCGATGAGTGGGAAACGAGCGCTTGTTGACTTCAAGAAGTGGGCCTGATCCGGAACTGGCTTCGAGGTGGCGGATCTCGGGGCCTCCCCGCCTCACCTTAGGCCTGGCGACCTTAAACATAGTCGTTCCTCGGTTTCCAAGTCTCTTTTGAAATGAAGCGAGGTTACTTTCGCGTAACAACAGTTCAGGAGTACGCTGCGTCAAGGTTAGACGCTGGTGAGTGCGTGAGCGGAGTTAGCACACGGAATGCTGGTTTTTGTACAATTGCCGTGGCCCTTTCGTGGCGGATTGTGTCAGGAAACTTTTTGGGAATTTTCCTTCTGTATTGGTGAAATCCCATTAAACCTGGCGGCGACTTTTTCTCCGAAAGGAGAGACTCGCAGATGCGTTTGACTATCGAGCTCACCAGCCCCTTGGGAACGAGCCCCTTTCCTCGAATGAGCGCGGAAGGGGCTGCGGACGCAGCCAGCAGCCGGCACGGTCTCCCAGCTCGACCCCTCCATCGAAGGCTTTCCGCCCGGACCTTGGGTACCTGAGCGCATTTCGGCCTCTGGAAAGCGTGGCTGGGATGCGACACATACAAGGAAAAGTGTGGCGTTTCCCCTCTCCACCCCATACAAACACCTTGGTCTTTTTAGACGAGGTAGCTTCTGTGCGTAGGAGAGGGAGAGGCTGCAGAACTCAAACCCAGCCCTGGAGCCGTCGGCCTTGCTCCGAGGGGGCCTGGGATGCGGCGCTGCGTAAAGGCGCTTCGGAAGGAACACTTGAATTAGAAACGGCGAGGAGGGAGAGGGGAAAGTTTGTACCCAGGGTCCTTATTATTCTGGGCAGAGGTGGGGATGATTCATGTAGGCCCAGCGTCTCCACGAAAGTTTCCAGACCTGCAGGGCATTTAGATATTTCGGGGCCAAAGAAAATACTGTAACACACGGCGAGACCTCAACTGTCGGATTTGGGGGGGGGGGGAGGGAGGGGCGCGCGACATTGTCCTCTTCAGTTTTCACTTATATACGCGATGCACTGGGAAGAAGTTGGGGATTATTATTTTTTTTAATTTCCGAAAATCCGAATGAATGTTGTTTTCGCGTAACTCTGGATAGGATTGCAGCCTTGCGAGCCCAGCACATCGCTTTCCACACTGCAGTTCAACATGGTTCTTTGGAATGAATAGTCACCATTCCCTATGGCTCCAGAATAAATATTCCCACCTGATTCCCGCCCCACTTTTGGAAATGCGCGCTACTCAATAAGCATGAATTTAAAGGTTTGTGTGGTGCTTAGAATAATTGTATTGATTTGTAATAGCCTGGTGACAATTTGTTAAAAATTATGGAAAATCAATTTTAAAAATTGGCATAAAAATAATAGAATTGTAGAGTTGGAAGGGAATCCGAGGGTCATCTAGTCGAACCCCCTAAAATGCAGAAACTTTTTGCTCAAAGGGCTCGAACCCAGGACCCTGAGATTTGTGGGATTTTTACAGTGCAGTCAAACCAACGATGCATGTTTGCTACATAGGCGCATGAAAGGAGCTGAAGCTCAGAGTCCTGTAAATTTCCTCTGAGAAACACTTCCACAAGTGCCCTGTAAGGGGAAGGCGTGGGTTCACTCCAGCTTAACATGTTTAGGATTGCTCTCCATAAGGCTGCAATTATCCGGCCCCAGTTTGCTTGGGACGAAGATTTAAATGGGATTTCCCACTGAGAAATTGTCAATTGTCAACAACATAGCCCACAAGCAGCTAAGGTGTGGGGAGAATGAAATAGCCAGACGTGTAGATAGAAAGGAAACTTGCTATCTGCATACTTCTGCCTGCATACTTCGCCTGTGTGCAAAGTTCTGGAGTACAAATCTACACGTACATAACTCAGACACATGGCTGTTTTAAATATTTTCTTCTCTATTATATGTGGTTAGCAGTTCCTGCCTCTAAGTCCTCCGCTGAGTATTTTAGGGCCCATGATACATTGATTCCCTTCTTTCTGCGAGGGGACCCACAATTCTCCCCCACCCTCCAGTATTTCACTGCTGACTTTAAATAAAAATTTAATAAAAGAAGAAGAAGAAAAGAACAGTTTAATTGAAGGGGGTTGATTTGTGCTTGCACAGACGTGTCAATGTAGTGACTCTCCCTGAAAAAACAAAACAAAATAAAATAAATCCTTCCAGTAGCACCTTAGAGACCAACTAAGTTTGTTCTTGGTATGAGCTTTCGTGTGCATGCACACTTCTTCAGATTCTTCGTGCATGCACACGAAAGCTCATACCAAGAACAAACTTAGTTGGTCTCTAAGGTGCTACTGGAAGGATTTATTTTATTTTATTTTGTTTTGACTATGACAGACCAACATGGCTATCTACCTCTCCCTGAAAAGGGAGAGGTAACTTTAAACATTTAAATTCAATCCAAAAGTCTTAGAAGAGGGAGAGCGATTCCAGAGATTGCCTGCATCCTTCGGCAGATATGTGTTTACTGTTTTTTCCTGTTTTTTTTCCAGCGTGAATGAATGGAAATATAATACTTAAAATATTTTTACGTGTTCTGAGGTTATATATTTGTTATATTCTTGTCCCTAACATCCATCTGAAGATTCTAAACAATGTAATAAATCCTTTATTTTGGGGTGGTAGAGGCTTTATGTTGTCATGGTTTGGTTTATAAAACAAAACATCACCTGCAGCATCCCTTGTTCTGTGGGCTTAAAGAGAAGGAGCGAAATTCAGAAGAAAGTTGTGATCTTGCAAGTGACCTTGTTTTCAGTGCCTTGCTTTTACCAAAAAGTGTCAGTGCTGTAATTAGAATTACTATTGGATTTTTATTTTATTTTATTTTACAAATAAGCCAATTTTGTCCTGCGTAAGTTCCTTGAAACTGAAGAACTGTGAAATCAACAGCTGGGCAAGTCCTTCATTGGAACCAACCAAAATATCATAAAAGTGTGGCAAGCCTTCAAATTCTTCAGCAATCTTCATCAGGCAAGATGCTAACACAAAGCAGGGAGGCGGGGAGGAGTGTATGTGTGCAAAAATTAAGCAGATGTTGCAGCCATGAGGTCAGCTTCTGGACTCATTTCCCTTATGGGCCGCTTGAAGACTGAATACCGGTAAATCTCTTCTTTTCCTCCTGGAAGTTTCAGGATATCTGAGCAAGTGCCCACCCCCACCCCCCACCCACAGGTACTACAGATAACAGGTTATTAGACATTCAGGATTCTGGGATAAAGAAGCAATGACTACCACCTTCCTCCAACAGATCGCAGGGCAGAATTCATAACATGTAATGCTGACATGTGCTTAAATGAAAGCTGGTCCCTTAACTAGGCTTATATCTTACTTAAACAGTATGGATAGCATCTCTCTCTGGGGGAAAAATATAATTGCTTTGATGAGTTATCATTATAAACTCCGCAGCTGAGAGAAAACCTTAGTCATTTTTCTTTTTTTTTTAGTCCCAACAAAATCAGTTGGCAGTTTGGTTGCTCATGGTAAAATGACTGGGGAATTTTTCCAAATAAAAGCAGCACTTTAATCCCTATGCTAATGTAACCTTCCTCTTCTTCTGCTTAAGTGATTTGGTGGGTTTCTCCCAGAGAAAAGTTTATTTATTTGCGGTGCAGAGGACTGGCAACTAGTGTCTCATGAGATGACATCATGCTGTGGGAAAAGTGGGGGTGTTTTGTCCCTGCCTGCCCCACTACCCCTCGGTGTAGGACTATAGCCAGTGGCGGACCTTGGCATCTCATATGCCAGTGGCGCCATGTGCAGTGCCAAAATCCGGCACCCCTGCCTCTCGTCTTCTGCAGCACCCCAGAAGCTTTGCACCTGGTGCAACCAAACCGGCCGTGCTCCCTTAGATCCAACTTTGCTATAACTCCCATAACCCTTGGCCATTGGCCATGCTGTCTGGGACTGATGGAAGGTGGTCCACCTGCCTGTGCAGGGCCACAGGTCCCCCAGCCCTGCATTCGTGAGTCCCTAAGCATCCTCTGAGATTAGTTTCTTGCTTTCCAGGCAACACAACCCTGGAGGGCTTCATTGGCCTCTGCTTCACTTTGGAAATGTGGAATGTGATACATAAGTAGCAGTTAATTACGACATTCCTTGTTTTCCTAGAGTGGACATGCAGGGGAATGTTTGGTCCAGCCAGTCAAAAGCATCCTGTTTCCTCCTGGCTGGGACATACTTCTTTTGCATGTGACTAGAGGTGAGAGTGGCCTTACCTGTCCAGGTAACAAAAGTAGAGGGCACGCTGCACTCTCTCCCTTTTTGACTTCCTCTGTTGTTGGAGCAGCTTTTTAGCTAGATATGCCAAAAACCCCAGGACACTGGGATTATCCCCATATGGGATAGAGCCACATGTATATACTTTGTAACTAAGTCTGCCTTCTGGGATCCAACTGTGAACAGAATGTGAGTAAACTACTTTTATAGACTTTGTGGTGTGTTTATTCTTTTAAGATGGATAAAAGGAGACTTACCAGGAACATGCAATTCAATACTGAATTGTATGATAGTGAGAGGCTTACACAAGCCTGCAACAATTCAAAGTGTTGGTGCTGACCTTTAAAGCCCTAAACGGCCTCGGTCCAGTATACGTGAAGGAGCGTCTCCACCCCCATCGCTCTGCCCGGACACTGAGGTCCAGTGCCGAGGGCCTTCTGGCGTTTCCCTCACTACGAGAAGCCAAGTTGCAGGGAACCAGGCAGAGGGCCTTCTTGGTGGTGGCACCCGCCCTGTGGAATGCCCTCCCACCAGATGTCAAAGAGGAAAACAACTACCAGACTTTTAGAAGACATCTGAAGGCAGCCCTGTTTAGGGAGGCTTTTAATGTTTCATAGATTATTGCATTTTAATGTTCTGTTGGAAGCTGCCCAGAGTGGCTGGGGAAACCCAGCCAGATGGGCGGGGTATAAATAATAATAAATAAATAAATAAATAAATAATAATAATAATAATTATTAATAAATAATAAATAATAAATAATAAATAATAATAAATAATAAATAATAAATAAATAATAATAATAATAATTATTATTATTAACCAGCTACCTGCTGTGCATATAAAAAGGGGAATGTAAGCTCTGCTCAGCAAAGGAACTTGCTAGCGCAAGTTAGGAAGGATATTAATAAACAATATATCCTCTCCTTCCTCCCTGAACATTCCCACAGGGAAAAGTACTGCTGACGTCCAGAGGCAGTTTGGCATTTCCAGCTGGTTTGGGAGGGACATGGCCTGCGAACAGAAGCTCCTCTGAGCTGCAAGAAGCTTATAAATCTGATGGATAGAAGCACGATTGACTCTCACTCCCTGCCTCCCTGATAAATGAAGTTCCCAGTTTAAAAGATTACAGTAATCATGGGAGGACAGTGTAAATCGAATCTGATAGCAATAACTTTTGGGGAAGGTCAGGCTCAAGTGAAATGTTACCAGGCAGCAGGCATTTTGTTTGCAAAATACAATCAAAGAGCATTGATGAGAAATTCTTCCCTGCCAGCTAGTCAGCACTTTCTGCTTAACGGCTTGGAGGGGAGGGGGAAATCTTCATCCATCAAATGTCCTGGAGGACTCCCTCCGACTAGATTGTTGCTTCTGGAAAAGAGGGGCAGCAGCTCTGGAGGTCTGCCTCTCTGAAGACACACAGATTCAGAACCATCAAACTATTACGTGACTTTGGCACGTGGCGTCAAATCTGCAAAGGCTGTTTTATGGGTGAGTGTGAATATATCCATATTCTAAACTACAGTAGGAAGCTGCATAGAAGGTGAGCCCTTGAACAGTGGAAAGCAACAACGAAGGCTGCAAATTGTTTACCAGAAAAGCGACAGCCAATACAAACAAATGAATCAATTCATTTGGGATAAGTTCAGCTATTTATTCAGCCAGAAATCATTTGAGCTTCCTTGGCAGATCCAGGAGTAAGCACAATGTCAAAGAACTGTCACTCCAACGAGAAACAACAATTTGAGGCTGACATGTGTAAAATGTTAAAAGAAACAAAGTGGTCAAGTGCAATGTTTTAAAATAAAAAGTGATAGTGGAAATCAGTAGACGCCTTTGCTTTTTCTGTTGCTCATAAATAACTCTGTTTCCACAACATTTTATTGTAAGGGTCTAATCTGTCCAAGTTATTATCAACATTATTTTAGCTAAAGGAGATGCTCCACTACTTTTGAGGAAACTGCTTGTGGACTTGACTCTGAACTTGCCTCAAGTCCAATAACAAATGTTCTATATTTCAAATGTTCAGCTTTAGAAAATGCAAAACTGAAGTGTGTCAGAACAGCCATTAGAGGCCTGTGTGGAATCCTGGGTGCAAAGCAGTTTCATTTCATAAAAAACAAAATATATTTTAATCAGCGTGACCTCTAAGCAAAGTTAGACTCTGGATGACTTCTAGTTTCAATGAAGAATTAACTAGGATACAGTTTGCTATATGCAAAGCAACATAAAAATGAATAATAGAGCAATAAATAATAACTAAACATTAAGTCCTTCAGCTGGAACTGCTGTTCAGAGAGTTAAGGTATATAGATTTAACAGGTAGAAGACAGAATAGAATCATATATGAATGCAAATATTTTCAGTCACTATGTAAGTTCCCAACTTGACCCGTAAGAACTTCCTTGATTTCCATGTAAAGAATGGCAAAAATGCCCGTTCCCTTCTAGGCATGTGTCTGAGTGGTTTTGCATTTGCCCTGCGCTAAGTTGGAACAAATGGCAATCAAGTTTTCTGAGAATTGTCCTTTGTTCCGATTTACACACGGGACACACGGAACTGTGGAATACACCTATTGTTTCTTTTACATATATTTTTCAATGAATGACCCATGTATGAAAGTGTTTTATGCAACATGGAAACTTGCAGAGTGCATTCTGAATACTGACTGGCTCTCATAAAAACTGTTATTTTACCAACTTGTAAATTTTGTTGTAACCTTAACTGTGTGTGTGTGTGTGTGTGTGTGTGTGAGAGAGAGAGAGAGAGAGAGAGAGAGAAGGACCGCTGCACCTTTAATAGCTGTGTGCAGGTGAGTTAGCTAAGCCAGGTGAGTTAGGGGTTTCCGCTGCATGCAAAGATAGACTTTGGCTGTTTGAGTGGATGAGATGAAGAGGGGGTCCAACGGTCAAGAAGGCGGTTTCTGCACATTCTGTAGAGGGAAAGGGAGCCCATCTAGGAGAAGGAAAACTCTGGTCCTAAACCTCTGCTGCCTTGTGGGACATCTTCAGGAGAACAAAAGGCTGAGGAGTGAACCCTACACAAATCCCTAAGACAGTTGGATGGCGCCTTGTACGCCTCCTTCCGGCAACTCCTGCAGCCAAGCTAGTGCCCAATGTCTTGCTCTGCTTTCCTTTGGACCCCATCAGCGAGGCTAAGAGGGGGTGGTCTTGTTATCTGGGCAGCCCAGAACCTCCATGCGCACTGCCCAGGCTTGCACCCAAGGGAGGTCACTTCAGTGTTGCTAACACAGCGGTTTGACTTCACCCCCGGAGGTGGACTCCATTGTTTCTCAAAACGGGGGATTTCAGCAGGTTTCACTCAGAGTGCAGGCTGCTGCAATATCCTCTTCTGCACAGCTTGGGAGGTACAGAAGCTGTGTCCCCCCCCTCCCTATATTGTGGGTGTGGCTTTTCTGGCCATGTACCCAGCAGCGGAGGAAGCGGCTCGGGCGCCTGGGGCAGCGTACCCAGGGGCGGGGCACTCCGTGGGGCCTCCAGAGTCTGCCTGCCTCCTCCCACTCAGCCGGCCTACAGCTGGGGGGGGGGGAAGAGGCAGGGGGCAGACCATTTGGGCAGTGCAGAGCCTGTGTGCGCCCAAGCCACCACGTCTGTCCCAGGAGAGACGCATGGCTCGGGCATGCTGCAGGCCCTGCGGTGAGTACCGCCCGGCATTTTGACACCCCCTCAGTGGTGACACCCGGGACGGACCACACCCACCGCACCCCCTTCCTCCCCCCCTGCATGTACCACAAATATATGGGTGAAGTTGAACAGAGCAGAAAACAAAATGGAGTCAAAGAGATGGTTAACTGTGATGAGGTTAAGAAATGCGACAGTTTAAAACTGAGATGAACGGCATGGACGTTTTCCATATTCTTAGACTCCTGATCAGTGGCCTGATTTTTCAAATATCTCTTCCAATGCGGCTGACAAGGGAGTACTTCATTCTGACATGATCTTGAGCCGCAAATCACTCTTGCAGTTGGGTACATCTCAGCCCTTTGATTCTATGAAAGGGTTGCAATAATTGTTATAGGGAGACACAGAGACAGACAGAATAGCTTTGTTATGTGCATCTCCAGTGCTTTTTCCCCTGGGGGTATGCATACCCCTAAACATGTTGTGAATCTTTGTACTTTTGTCCATTTACTGTATTTATTTCCCCCGATTTGAACTATAAAATGGTGATTTTCTTGAGTCAAAATGAGAGTACCCCTAAACATTTTTTCTGTTTAGAAAAAAGCACTGTCCAATCCATCTCTGATTTGCTGTGTTCATAACAGCCCTCAAGGTAGCAGATATGGGGAAGGAGCCAGAGTAGATGAACCGGCAGTCTGACTTTATTATCAAACGCCTCCTTTAATACTTACTGGAACTTCCCCTTCCTTTTAAGAGCTGCTCCTGGCATAACAAACCTGCCCTCTCTTTTACAGACATGACCGAAGATCGACTGGGGGATGCCAGTGGAGTGGACAGTGCCGAGACCTATAGTGACAAAGAAGCCGACCAAAGGAGCACCCCAGACCTGACGAAAGCCAAGAGCGGTTTCGCTCCGGAGAGCCCAGAGATTGTGTCCGTGGATGAAGGAGGCTACGCCATCCAGAAAAACAGCGGCAGCGCCGACAGCAGGCCTGAGAGCCCCAAGTACCAGCCAGAGCCAAACCACCTCCTGATCGAAGGTCCGTCAGGGACAATTTCTCTGCCTTTTGGCTTGAAAGCCAACCGGCCCCCCCTTGAGGTGTTAAAAAAGATATTTCCCAACCAGAAGCCAACCGTGCTTGAATTAATCTTGAAGGGCTGTGGGGGTGACCTGGTGAGTGCGGTTGAGGTTCTTCTGTCCAGCAGGTCCTCCATAGCTGGGGGGGACCGAACTTCTGCAGAATCGGAAGGTCTGGTTTTGCCTTCAAATGGACACCTCTTTGAACACACGTTGGGTTCCTATCCCATTTCCTCCTCCAAGTGGTCAGTAGGGTCTGCCTTCAGAGTTCCAGACACGCTGAGGTTTTCTGCTGACGCTGGTAATGTTGTGCCCAATCCGTTGGCCGTCCCCTTACAGCACCCGTTCCCACAGCCACCTCGGTACCCACTGATGCTGAGGAATACTTTGGCAAGAAACCAATCCAGCCCGTTTCTGCCCAACGATGTCACTTTGTGGAACACCATGACGCTGCAGCAGCAGTACCAGCTGAGGTCTCAGTATGTCAGCCCTTTCTCCACCAATACCACCAGCGTCTTCCGAAGTTCTCCAGTGCTTCCTACGCGGCCGTCAGAAGACCCTAGGATCTCCATCCCTGACGATGGATGCCCAATTGTCTCCAAGCAGCCTATTTATACAGAAGACGACTATGATGAAAGATCGGACTCCTCAGACTCTAGAATACTAAACACATCCTCTTAGAATGACAATTTACAACGGTATTTAGCAATGTGGCAGAACTACTGGGTATCAAGAGGAAGGAATGACGGCCCTTGTAACTGTATTATATAAAAAAAGCGATTTTGCTTGTTACTATCCTTTAGCAATAAAGACATAACTTATTTTATTTCTTGCACTTCACTGGAAAATGCCAAATAGCTACCACTTCATGGCTTTAGTGCTGAATGTTTATTGCAGAAAAGGGGGGGGGGAAGATTAATTTTAAGCCTAGATGTGAGAAACCAGGGATTGCAGAACATTTTAGAGTGGAGCAAATAAGTCTTGCCTTGCAGACAGTTGGGAATGTTGATATTGTACTTGAATGCAGTGTTCAAAAAGAGGACTCCTCAGGACATAAGATATCAAAAGCAAATAATTCATTGGCAAATGGACTTAAGGACCTTGTTGACTTTATGACAATAACTATCCTGGTTTTAAAACTGAGAGTCATGAAAGACTGGCGAAGAGTGTGCCGCTCCCGTGCAATGGAAGTGTGCACACTTTTTGGAGACACCTTAAACACGATTCACACGGCTAGATAGAAACCTGTATAATGTCAATGGAAAGTCAAACACAGCTGTGAGTTGCATGAAAATGTCTTGTGAGAAATGAACTCATGATTAACATTTGTTGGGGTATGTAGCATGCTAAGGATTCTGGGGCGGGGGGGGGAATAAACTTGGATGATGATCTCGATTTTTTTTTTAAATGTCATTTATATTTGGGAGAGAGACTGCACGTGTGGACAGCATATAAATGAGCCTGGTTTTATTGACAGACCATTCTGAGCTGAAGTTTCAGCCTGCTGAACTGTAAACTGGGTGCCTACATCAACTGTTAGGGTCCAATGAGAAGAGATGTGGAGACAAAGGACTGGGGTTTAGCTGAGTATGGTAGAGAATTCACAATGTCAGCACTATCTATGTTTGCACTGCTGCAGTTTAATATTTTGGCGCCCTTTAATACCAGTAAGTTTATGTAGTTACAAAATGCAGGGTTTCTAAGGTCAGTTTCATACATCTGCCTGAATTGTTAAAAACCCCTCGTGCCGTTATTTTATTATCTAATTTTCTTGTGGGCTCTGCTTGTCTGAAATTACCTCCCTTTAGTGCATCAGATAAAGCCTTGCCAAACTGACCAGACAAGGCCAGAGGGGGCCTTCTGTGTAACCACCAGCCCAAACTACAGATGATGCTACCCAGCTGCAATGTGGGGAGAAAGGAGGGCTTGCGGGTATGGGGAAGGAGCCAGCCTCTCCCTTCTTTTATTTTGCTGCTGTGATGTCTTGGACCTTTACACATCGTTCTCCTATAAGTACTTTATAGAGTAGGGGGCGGTAGTAGCCTATCTTTGACTGCCATATGACGCAGGGCAACCGGGAGCAGTAGATAGTTGGGGCTGCCTTGGTCAGGAGATCTTGTGTTTCCTGGGGGCAACGGGCAGGTTACTTCAGGTGACCGTTGATACCGATACCATGGGCAAGATCAACTTTGAGACTGATCCAGCTAGGCAATTCTCATGTACATAATGGGGATATCTCAAATGGCCTATTAATCTGGCTTCTTGTCGGAGGGGACTCCAACTTTTGAAATGTGACATGTCCTTCCTCAATATAAGGTGGTTTGGGCACAGTCAGGGGACTGTATCCTTAGAACCATACGATATTCAGCATTTGAGTCTGGGGGCCAGAGAACCAACCCCAACTGTTTTCCATGGCATCTTTGCTTCTTGGAACCTTCTGATGATAGCAACTTTCTCAGGACTAAAGAGTTGACTTAAATTCAAGTGAAACCAAGCAAGCATACAGCGTAGCAAGGTCAGGTGGTACCCAGTGTGGAATATTTCTTGTCACCCCCCCTGCCTGCCTGCCTCCTTCAGCCGGGAGCGGGGGCAAAGGCACGCACGCCACCCCAGATGTCACCCCCCCTCAGGATGACACCCGGGCGAGCCACACCCGCTGCACCCACCTTGCCTCGCCTCTGCAAGCATATACAAATTCAAGAGCTGTCCCTTGTTCCATACCTAGGGGCAGATCTGATTTTTGCAAGATTTTCTTTTTTTTTGTACTTGAAGAACACAATCCTTTTAAAACAACAACAACACCCACCTTGCTTTGTTGTCATTCAGCCCTGTTGCCAGAACACTGCAGGGCACTTTTGCTGCGCTGTTTCGCTGGTGCAGTTGCAACTGTGAAGCACCAACATGCCTTGGCTGGTGGCTGTTGCGGCAGATGAGCTTCCGGCGGCAGATGCTTGCTGCGTCAGGATGGCGGGCCTTTGCTGCAAGGGACTAACACGGACCTAACCTGTGGGAAGTGTTCCTCTGAGATGCAGCAGTGCTGCTGTAAAGAGCACATCCTCTGGGTTGCAATGCTTGCTGGTTCCCAGCCATGACTGGGATATTCCTGGGGGGAAAGTTCAGTGTCTCTCACTACTGCCTGCTGCAGCACAGTAACGGACCAAGCTCTAAGGCTATATAAACCTTCCTACTGTCATAAGGGGAAATTCCCCATTCATCTGCTTAGGTTCATCCTCATGAGCATGGCAGCAGCTGAAATGTTGATATTGTGCAATGGAACCTACTTAAAGGAACTTTTTATTTCTGAAGAATTTTAAACCAATCTCCGCATGAAATTCTCCCACCACAAAAAAAACCAAAACATGATGTGTGAATGGTAATAAAATAAATGTGAATATGCATAAAATAAACAGAAAAGAATATGAGCACAGGAAATAAAATTACGGTCCTACCTGCAAATAAAGCTTGTTATTAGACCTATGATAAATAAGGCCTGGCCTGGTGAATGCTTTTGTTAATTAAAATACAATGCTAAGTAAGGGGCTGAGATAAGGTTATAACATATGTAAATATTTTTTGGGGGTTTTGCCACTGATAACCAATAACCCGGACATACTTGGTGACTGGACCCCAGATAAGCAGGAAGACCCCTGGTATTTTCTGCTTATACTACTTTTTATACCATATGAGATACCTCGAAACCAGCACATGACTTATAGTTTGGCTTAGTCAGCTTATATTTTGCCTTATCAACAAAGTGTGGCTTTGACTCATAAAATATTCCATTTCAGAAGACTTCAACAGACAGTGAGGAAAACAGTAAACACAGATTAATCCCTAGAATAAAAAACGTCCTTCCTATTAGTCTATACAAATCTCACACACATGCCGGCAAGTGCTTGCACCTCGCCTTCTCTGGAACTAAACCTACAAGCACTGCCTCCAACTCTTTCAGGTGCTGAAATGAGGAACAACCATAGCCATTTGGGGCAGGAAAGCAGCACAGGACCCTGAATCTGGGATGGGAAGCATCCAAAGTGGCCAAAAACACACTGGTTTCAGCACAGGTTTTTTTGCTCCTAAAATGTGTTCATCGTAAGGTATAGTTTGGCACTCAGAGTCCCCCATCTATGCGTTTCAGCTACTCCCTGCCATTTGCCTCATGCATGAGAGCTGCACAGACAGCTGGTGAGAATGAAAGTGCCCTTTCAGTGTGGTGTAGTGGTTAAGAGCGGTAGCCTCGTAATCCGGTGAACCGGGTCCACTTCCCCGCTCCTCCACATGCAGCTGCTGGGTGACCTTGGGCTAGTCACACTTCTCTGAAGTCTCTCAGCCCCACTCACCTCACAGAGTGTTTGTTGTGGGGGAGGAAGGGAAAGGAGAATGTGAGCCGCTTTGAGACTCCTTCGGGTAGTGATAAAGCGGGATATCAAATCCAAACTCCTCCTCCTCCTCCTCCTCCACTACTTCTTCTTCTTCTTCTTCTTCTTCTTCTTCTTCTTCTTCTTCTTCTTCTTCTTCTTCTTCTTCCCCGTTGTTTTTTAGCTGAGATGCCCAATGCTGTGGGAGGCAGGATTGAAAGAGACTTTTGCCTCTTTCTCAGGGCCTGTCAGTAGTAGGCAGAACCTTGACTCAACTTTAGAGAACCCCCTGGTTAAAAATTAGCTTGGGGAAGCGACCTTGCTCAGTGATAAAGTGAAGACTGTCTTGGGTTCAGTGCCCCTGGCATCTCTAGTTTAAGAAGGACCAGGTAGAACAGGCATAGGCAAACTCGGCCCTCCAGATGTCTTGGGACTACAACTCCCATCATCCCTAGCTAACAGGACCAGCGGTCAAGGATGATGGGAACTGTGGTCTCAAAACATCTGGAGGGCCGAGTTTGCCTATGCTTGAGGTAGAAGGAGTTAAGAGGGACTTGATGCTTGAGACGCTGAGAGCAACTCAGAGGAGGCAACCCCAAGCTAGATGGACAAATAGTTTGACTGGAAAGAGCAACTTCCCAAATTCCTAGCTCTCCTTCTTCCAGGACCTGCCACTTGGTGGGTCTGGCTTTCATATCTGA
The DNA here is from genome assembly GCA_034641385.1 of Darevskia mixta. Classification (NCBI taxonomy): domain Eukaryota; kingdom Metazoa; phylum Chordata; class Lepidosauria; order Squamata; family Lacertidae; genus Darevskia; species Darevskia mixta. Next base: position 24,676,036 of record JAWWNH010000017.1, read on the forward strand.
CCACAAGCCTCAGAGCAAGTCCTCCCCGGGGCACCTCCAGAACATCTGTTGCATTCATGGTAAACACGTTCGGTTTGCATTCGTCTCGACATTTCTGAAAAATGAGTTTGATTCCTCCCATCCCATTACACTGTTTCAGTGATTCATACTTTATATGCCTTTGCTTGGCAGACGTGAGAGGAGAAATAAGATGGATGCTAAATTTATATGTTAATTTTAATACTGAAGCCATCCCGTGTTTGAAAAATAAGATCAATTCTTCAATTTCATTTCTTATGGGGTGCTGGAGACTGTCATTACGGGGAAATAAAATTATTTCTGAATGCAAGCTACCCCAAACTCCAATTCTAGTGGACACATAACTCCCTCAAATATTATTCACTCCCCTTTCTTATAATGTACTTACTTGATATGGCATGTTAACATTATCCCAGGACTCTTGGCCATTGGGAAATATTGTGATTGGCACCTTGACCTTTATACGGGCAAGTTACTTATTTGTTTGTCTGGCTTTGGAAGGTGTTTGCTGTGCTGAGACTTGGGAAGGACCATGACTTGACATCTGCTTGAAGGATGGCGGGTCAGAGGCAACGCGACAGTCCCTGCCAACGGTATGATAAGTGAATGTCAATTGTTTCCATAACGACTATGGAGGCTAGAAGCTATATCCCAAAACCGACTTGCTTATTGCTTGGCCCTGAAAGTTTTATGACTTGATCTTGAGTTGTGAGTGCTTGGAGAGGGACTTTTCCCCAGCAACCAGTCCAATGTTTCTCAAATGTGCAGATGACTGATGGCCAAGCATGGCTTAAGGTTACAGCATCCCGTTAATGCAACGTTCCAATCTGAAGAAGAAGAAGAAGAAGAAGAAGAAGAAGAAGAAGAAGAGGAAGGAGGAGGAGGAGGAGTTGTTTGGACTTGATATCCCGCCTTTCACTCCCCTTGAGTCTCCAAGCGGCTCACGTTCTCCTTTCCCTTCCTCCCCCACAACAAACACTCTGTGAGGTGAGTGGGGCTGAGAGACTTCAGAGAAGTGTGACTGGTCACCCAGCAGCTGCATGTGGAGGAGCGGGGAAGCGAACCCGGTTCACCAGATTACGAGCCCACCGCTCTTAACCACTACACCATGCTGGCTCTCTGAAGCCACATTAAGTCAAGATGGTCCCCAAGTTTAAAGGTAAAAAAGTAAAGGACCCCTGGACGGTTAAGTCCAGTCAAAGGCAACTATAGTGTTGTGTCGCTCATCTCGCTTTTCAGGCCAAGGGAGCCGGTGTTTGTCCACAGACTGTGGGAATGTTTTGGAACGTGGATGGAGATTTATAATTTAATATATCTCATCCTAACTTGTGCTAACAAGTTCAACTAGCAGAGTAACATTCCCTTTTAAAATACACACAGCGGAAGTTGCTTTGATTCGCTAGAATCAACTTAATCTAGTTTCCTGGTTTGTCACTATATTTCCCCTTTGTCCCTCTTCAAATAAGACACAACACACGTCTTCTATAAAAAGATATAAAATGTTTACTCACATGTATCCAGCTCAAGACAAATCCCAAAGAAGGCAGGCTTATTCTTAGTAAAGATATTTACAATTGGAATCTCCCCATGTGGGAGAGAAGTCCAGGCCCCAGTTGGCTGGAAGCCAACTGAGCATCCTCCTCACAGTTCGTGTGAGAGAGTGGAATGGAATGGAATGGCCGCTGGCCTGTGAGGTTCTTTGTTCATACCTTCCCAGGTGAAGCCACTCCCACATCTAGTTGCAAGAGGAAATTGCCTCAATCCATGTGACCAGGAAGTTGTGGCTGGAGGACTGAGGCAATCTCCACTGTCTGCTCTAGCATTGTTGTACTTGACTGCTCTAGTGTTTACATCCCACAAAGACAGCTTTTCTGGGTCATGTGGCCAGCAGGACTAAACCGCTTCTGGTGCAACGGGACACCATGACGGAAACCAGAGCGCACAAAAACACCGTTTACCTTCCCGCCACTGCGATACTTATTTATCTACTTGCACTGTTATGCTTTTGAACTTCTAGGTTGGCAGAAGCTGAGGCAGAGCAATGGGAGCCAACCTTCTGGTCAGCAGACCCAAGAGACTCCGTGGTTGAGACCACAGCGCCACCTGTGTCCCCAAGTTTAGCAACAGGTTGAACATGTGGCCTGAGGGATACCAGCTTTTGTGTCATCATCCTGCCCTGCAAGGCTGGCTCAAGACAATTTGCCCCCTGAGGCAAAGGATAGGATGCCGCCCTTGCGTGGACGGGCAGGTGAAGATTACTTCAAAACTGGCGATGGCACAGCCTCCTCCTTTGCACCTCAGAGCAGCAGGTGAGCATGGTGGATGCAAGGCAGGATGCACGGCACACACAGCACTCAGAGGGAACATTAGGGAGGCTCAGGAGCTATAGCCAAGGAAGCCATTAGCCCTTCTCCCCATCAGCCACCTGAGGCAGCTGCCTAACCCTGGCCAATGGTAAAGCACTGATACGGACTGAGCTCTGCTCCAAGGAAGATGCTGCCAGGTGGGACAGTCACACCAGCAAGGCACTGATCCTTACACTGATAGGCCAGAGAGGATCCAGAGGTACTAGCTGAGCCTCCCACCATTCAGGGATAGGGAACTACCCAGGTATATCTACAGTGGTCCCTTGGTTCTCAAACTCCATCCATTCCAGAAGTCCGTTCCAAAACCAAAGCGTTCCAAAACCAAGGCGCCCTTTCCCATAGAAAGTAATGCAAAACGGATTAATCCCTTCCAGACTTTTAAAAACAACCCCTAAAACAGCAATTTAACATGAATTTTACTATCGAACGAGACCATTGATCCATAAAATGAAAGCAATAATCAAGGTAAATGTAAAGGTAAAGGGACCCCTGACCATTAGGTCCAGTCGTGTCCGACTCTGGGGTTGTGGCGCTCATCTCGCATAACTGGCTGAGGGAGCCGGCGTACAGCTTCCGGGTCATGTGGCCAGCAGGACTAAGCCACTTCTGGCAACCCAGAGCAGCGCACGGAAACACTGTTTACCTTCCCACTGGAGCGGTACCTACAGTATTTATCTACTTGCACTTTGACGTGCTTTCGAACTGCTAGGTGGGCAGGAGCATGGACCAAGCAATGGGAGCTCACCCCGTCGCGGGGATTCGAACCGCCGACCTTCTGATCAGCAAGCCCTAGGCTCTGTGGTTTAACCCACAGTGCCACCTAAATCCCTAATAATCAAGGTACTGTACTATAAAATAAATAAGACAGTATTGTAGATGATAAAAATTTAAATTACTTTTTTTTCTTACCTGCACTGATGATAGTCATTGTTTGGATGGGGGGCTTTTATCCATTTCCGCAGTCACACAGTCGGTCAGTCAATCAATCAGTAGCTGAACTGGGTTCCACACAGTCACAAAAACTAATTTATCGAAAAAGCCTCAAAAACAAAAACACAAAATAAATAGCAAAAACAAAAGCGCCAAACTTAATCCATTCCGGAAGTCCATTTGACTTCCGAAATGTTTAAAAACCAAGGCGCAGCTTCTGATTGGTGCAGGCGCCCCGGAAACAATAGCCGACAGCTGCACCAGATGTTCAGCTTCCCAAAAAAATGTTTGAAAACTGGAACAGTTACTTCCAGGTTTTTGGAGTTTGAGAACCAAAGCGTTTGAAAACCAAGGCGTTTGAGAACCAAGGTACCACTGTATTTGGAGCAGCCGAGTGAGGACTGTGAATGCCATGAGCTCTGGGGAGCTGGCAAAGCATCAAGGCAAGTTATGCCATGTTCCTGGTGGCAGCTGTTTGTGTTATGCCACACCAGCACATATCAGCAATTTTTTTTACAGGTGCCCCCAGTTGAAATAGACTATATACCAGCGTTTTACTGGTGCCCTCAAAATCTGCAATGTGCCCATTGATCCAAAGATGTTGGCAACCGCTGCATTAGGGGATGTGTGTGCAGGAACGACAACATTCAGGAAGGATCACAACATGTGTGGTCTTGAGTGCAGAAGGAAACCTGCCTCTAGGCAGTTGGCGGGTGATAAATATTCTTAGGATGTATGAAGCGTGGATAGATGAAAGTGTCTCTGAGCAGCTGCAGAATTCCTTTCCTTCACCCTACAGAGAGTCCTCAAAAAGGACAGATTAGAGCAACACTCGGTGCTATTTTCAGACAGAGGTTTCATTTTTCATAAGACCATAAGAGCAGCTTGCTGGATCAGGCCAATGGAGCATCCTGTTCTCACAGTGACCAACCAGATGCTTATTATGGGAAACTCGCAAGCAGAACATGAGCACAAGAGAAACATTCTCCCCTCCTGTGGTTTCCAGCAACTGGTATTTTTCCAGCAGTTTGGCCCTGATTATAAGGAGTTCAACATTACTTATTCCTGATAATGAGTTCTGGATATCGTGGTTGCTCGAAACCTTGCTTCACAATTTGTATTCTTTCACAATACTAAAGTGAAACTTACATGCTCCCAAACATGCTCTTTTGGACACTGAAAATTACAGTCCCGGTAAGAAATAATGTGTGCTTGAGAATGCTGGGTAAAAATGCTGGCTACAGAATCCCCATCCAAAATCTGGCATAGAAAGAATACTTTGCTACGTCCCTGGTGAAGTTTAAAAAGAGTACTGAACCCAAATGAATGCAACATAGGTAAAGGTAAAGGGACCCCTGACCATTAGGTCCAGTCGTGACCAACTCTGGGATTGCGGTGCTCATCTCGCATTATTGGCCGAGGGAGCCGGCGTACAGCTTCCAGGTCATGTGGCCAGCATGACTAAGCCGCTTCTGGCAAACCAGAGCAGCGCACGGAAATGCCATTTACCTTCCTGCTGCAGCGGTACCTATTTATCTACTTGCACTTTGACGTGCTTTCGAACTGCTAGGTTGGCAGGAGCAGGGGCCGAGCAACGGGAGCTCACCCCGCCGCGGGGATTCGAACCGCCGACCTTCTGATCAGCAAGCCCTAGGCTCTGTGGTTTAACCCACAGCGCCACCCGCGTCTATGCAACATATGCAATATAGACCTAACATAAATCCCAGCTTGGGTACATTAAATTGACTTGATTTGGGCAAGCTGAAAAACCTTTGGCAAAAAGCTACAATCATCTGGAAGTGGAAAAACATTTTGTTCTTTTAGGACAGAGAAGGAAACTACCAGAGCTGCTACACTTTCTATGAATAATCTTGAGACAATGGCTCCATCTAGTGATCACACAATAATGGCAGCAGTTTTTGCAACTATTTAATGAGAGCAGCTGAAGTCACAGAGGAATAAGGGTATGTTACTGGGGAAGATATAGCTTCAAAAACACTTCAGATACAGTATGAGAGCTTTACTTTTTAAGTGCAGATGTTTTCCCCCTGCCTACGCCACTAATATCCCCTAAGCTTAGAGTGTAGATCACAAATGGATTGCTAGAAACATCCCTTGAATAAATAGCCAGTGGAAAGAATTCAGAAACTCCCCGACTCAGCAACAAGGCAGTTTACGTATTCCTGAGATTCTTTCCCCCCCAGAACAAAATAATGTGGGACTTCTACACTGTGAAAGTGGATAAGGCAGTGATTTGAATGTGCACATCGCATTGCAATTCTCGATGAGGCCCAACCAAAAGTTTAATCTGTGGCTAATACACAGGGTGGTTTTTTAAAAATAAAATAATAAAAGATTCTCTCTTTAGTTCCTGTTGGAAATGAAGGGGATATACAGGTACATAGGATTCTTTGGAGCCTCCTATCCAGGCATTGACCACACTCAGATGAGTTTAGTTTCAGCAAGGTTCAGAATAATAGAGTTGTAGAGTTGGAAGGGACCCCAAGGGTCATCCAGTCGAACCCCCCCTGCAACGCAGGAATCTCAGCTAGATCACACATAACAGGTTGCCATCCAACATCTGCTTAAAAACCTTCAGGAAGAAGAGTCCACAAGGCAGTGGGGAGAACCCCCTTATGCAAAGATGTGCTAACAGCCCCCTGGACCTACCTAGTCAGCCCTCCCCACCCAACTTGCATGAACAAGCCAGGAAGGTCAACAGAGCAAGGGGTGGGATGGACAGACAGAAGCATCTTGTCCACAGGCTCAGATCTCTATACCCGGAATGGATCCCACAGGATTGAAATAAGACCATGAGAGGGACATCTCCTCCAGAGACTATGGAGGAAGCAATCTCATGCACAGTGGAGCTTCTCTCCTCTCTTGCCCTTGTGGGCCCCCAAAACTGGTTCATGGAGGTTGGGAGAACCCCAGAACAGGATGCAGGGAGATCTAGAAATCTAAAAGTCCCATCTAGAAATGCTGGCCTGATGGAATGATTGCCTTAATGTGACATGGAATTTCTCCCTATATTAGCAGCAAAAAAAATAGTGGTCTTATCACAGCAAGCCTTTGATGGTTCCAATGCTTTGTGAGCAGAATATGTTAGGCTGCCATCCTAACCCCCCTTACCTGGCAGAAGGCAGCACAGGGAATTCCACTGAGCACCTGCGGCATAATGGCACAGCTAAGCTCCCTTCCCCTTCCTCTGATGCCACTCTCTTTTCCAGTATCTTTGGGTTTGGAATAATAAATGAGGAGGGAAGAATTTCTAACTCCATCTAGTGGAAGAAACATGTAGAATGCAGCTGAGATCATCTCCTTGCTTTGCTTATATATATAAGGTGGGGGGGGGGGAGGTAAAGGACCCCAGTTAAGTCCAGTCAAAGGCGACTATGGGGTTGCAGCACTCATCTCACTTTCAGGCCGAGGGAGCTGGCGTTTGTCCACAGACAGCTTTCCAGGTCATGTGGCCAGAAGAACAAAACCGCTTCTGGCGCAATGGAAAACCATGACGGAAACCAGAGCGCACAGAAATGCCATTTACCTTCCCGCCGCAGTGGTACCTATTTATCGACTTGCACTGGTGTGCTTTCGAATTGCTAGGTTGGCAGAAGCTGGGACAGAGCAATGGGAGCTCACTCTGTTGCGGGCATTCGAACCGCCGACCTTCTGATCAGCAAGCCCAAGAGACTCACTGGTTTAGACCACAGCACCACCCGCTCCCCAAGCTTTTATATATAAGCTTGTAACCGTATGGTTTCCAGAATTGCCTTAAATGTCAATACCTCAAGCTGAGGTTTTAGGATATTTTATTTGTACATCCCTGGAAGGATGCCCAGAGAATTCCTCATCCTTTTTGTTTTGCTCTTATATTACTTCACAGAATCACAGAATCATAGAGTTGGAAGAGACCACAAGGGCCATCCAGTCCAACCCCCTGCCAAGCAGGAAACACCATCAAAGCATTCCTGACAGGTGGCTGTCAAGCCTCTGCTTAAAGACCTCCAAAGAAGGAGACTCCACCACACTCCTTGGCAGCAAATTCCATTGTCGAACAGCTCTTACTGTCAAGAAATTCTTCCTAATGTTTAGGTGGAATCTTCTTTCTTGTAGTTTGAATCCATTGCTCCGTGTCCGCTTCTCTGGAGCAGCAGAAAACAACCTTTCTCCCTCCTCTATATGACATCCTTTTATATATTTGAACATGGCTATCATATCACCCCTTAACCGTCTCTTCTCCAGGCTAAACATACCCAGCTCCCTAAGCCGTTCCTCATAAGGCATCGTTTCCAGGCCTTTGACCATTTTGGTTGCCCTCCTCTGGACACGTTCCAGCTTGTCAATATCCTTCTTGAACTGTGGTGCCCAGAACTGGACACAGTATTCCAGGTGAGGTCTGACCAGAGCGGAATACAGTGGTACTATTACTTCCCTTGATCTAGATGCTATACTCCTATTGATGCAGCCCAGAATTGCATTGGCTTTTTTAGCTGCTGCATCACACTGTTGACTCATGTCAAGTTTGTGGTCTACCAAGACTCCTAGATCCTTTTCACTTGTACTGCTCTCAAGCCAGGTATCACCCATCCTGTATTTGTGCCTTTCATTTTTTTTGCCCAAGTGTAGTACTTTACATTTCTCCCTGTTAAAATTCATCCTGTTTGCCTTGGCCCAGTTCTCTAATCTGTTAAGGTCATTTTGAAGTGTGATCCTGTCCTCTGGGGTATTAGCCACCCCTCCCAATTTGGTGTCATCTGCAAACTTGATCAGGATGCCCTCAAGCCCATCATCCAAGTCATTGATAAAGATGTTGAATAAGACTGGGCCCAAGACAGAACCCTGTGGCACCCCACTAGTCACTTCTCTCCAGGATGAAGAGGAGCCATTGATGAGCACCCTTTGGGTTCGGTCAGTCAGCCAGTTACAAATCCACTGAATGGTAGCATTGTCTAGCCCGCATTTTACCAGCTTCTTTACAAGAATATCATGGGGCACCTTGTCAAAGGCCTTGCTGAAATCAAGATAGGCTACATCCACAGTGTTCCCTTCGTCTACCAGGCTTGTAATTCTGTCAAAAAATGAGATCAGATTAGTCTGACATGACTTATTTTTCAGAAACCCATGCTGACTTTTAGTGATCACAGCGTTCCTTTCTAGGTGCTCACAGACCGTTTGCTTAATGATCTGCTCTAGAATCTTTCCTGGTATTGATGTCAGGCTGACTGGGCGGTAATTGTTTGGGTCCTCTCTTTTCCCCTTTTTGAAAATAGGGACAACATTTGCCCTCCTCCAGTCTGCTGGGACTTCACCTGTTTTCCAGGAATTCTCAAAGATTACTGCCAGTGGTTCTGAAATCACCTCTGCCAGTTCTTTTAATACTCTGGGATGTAGTTCATCTGGCCCTGGAGACTTGAATACATCTAAACTAGCCAAGTGTTCTTGTACTACCTCCTTACTTATTCTGGGCTGTGTTTCCCCTGCTGAATCATCTGCTCCATATTCTTCAGGTCGGGCATTGTTTTCTTTTTTGGAGAAGACTGAGGCAAAGAAGGTATTGAGGAGTTCTGCCCTTTCTGCGTCCCCTGTTCGCATTTCACCATCTTCTCCTCTAAGTGACCCCACTGTTTCCTTGTTCTTCCTTTTGCTACGGACATACCCATAAAAACTCTTTTTATTGCTTTTAACCTCTCTAGCAAGCCTGAGTTCATTCTGTGCTTTAGCTTTTCTGACTTTGTCTCTACATGTGCTGGCTATTTGTTTGAATTCCTCTCTGGTGGTTTCCCCCTTTTTCCATTTCTTGTACATATCCCTTTTAAATCTTAACTCAGTTAAAAGTTCTTTAGATAGCCACCCTGGCTTCTTTAGGCAACTTCCATGTTTTCGTCGCATTGGTACTGCTTGAAGTTGTGCTTTTAATATCTCCCTTTTAACAAACTCCCATCCATCATGAACTCCCATCCCTTTTAGTATTACTGACCATGGGATCACATCCAGCATTTCCCTAAGTTTTCTGAAGTCGGCTTTCTTAAAGTCTAGAATTTGAGTCTTAGTATGCTTGGTTGCTCCTTTCTGATGTATAATAAACTCCAGAAGAGCATGATCACTCCCACCTAATGATCCTGCCACTTCTACCCCACTAACCAGGTCATCACTATTGGTTAGGACCAGATCTAAAATGGCTGATCCTCTTGTTGCTTCTACCACTTTCTGGACAATGAAGTTGTCTGCAAGGCCAGTGAGGAATCTGTTCGACCTTATGCTCTTGGCTGAGTTTGACATCCAACAAATATCAGGATAGTTGAAATCCCCCATTACTACTATCTCATTTCCTTTTGAATGCTTGGTCATCTGTTCCAGGAAGGCATCATCTATGTCCTCAGTTTGGCTCGGGGATCTATAGTAAACTCCCACAATGAGATCACTGTTATTTTTCTCTCCCTTAATTTTGACCCAGATACTCTCAATTTGGCTTTGAAGTTTTAAATCATGGATCTCTTCACAGGTATACACATCCCTGACATATAATGCCACTCCTCCTCCTTTCCTGTTTGGTCTATTTCCCTGAAATAGATTGTATCCCTCTATTACTACATTCCAATCATGAGACTCATCCCACCAGGTTTCAGTGATGCCTATTATGTCGTATTTAGTTTGCTGTATCAAGAGCTCAAGTTCATCTTGTTTATTTCCCATGCTCTGTGCATTTGTATACAGACATTGAAAACCATTGATCATTCCCCCTAGTCTCCTACTTAAGGATTTTTTCCTCCCACCACTAGGTCTGTGTGCTGTTTGCTCCATTTGGTCCTTGACTTTTGGATGATCATCTTCAGCATTTGATAGACTCCTACCTTCAGGACCACTGTCTCCCTCCCCCACATAAGTCAGTTTAAAGCCCTCCTGATGAGGTTTTTGAGATTGTTGGCAAAAACATTCCTCCCAACCCTTGTGAGGTGCAGCCCATCACTTGCCAGAAGTCCATCTTCAAGAAACTGCAGGCCGTGATCTAAGAATCCAAACCGTTCCTGCCGGCACCATTTGCGAAGCCAGTTGTTCACTTCTCCTATTTTCCCCTCTCTTCCTGGGCCACGGCGTTCAACTGGGAGGACAGATGAGATGACAATTTGTGCATTTAATTGCTTCAGCTTCCTGCCCAGAGCCTCATAATCACTTTTGATCTTCTGGAGGCTATGGCTTGAGCTAAGCTATTCAAGATTAACTTTTTTTAAAAAAAATAAATGAAAAGGTTTGCATAGTCAGGAAGCAAAGGAGTTCCTATTTTGAGCATGTTCCCTTTCAAATGTCTGGATTGTTAATATCAGATTTTTATTGAGTCCTCCCTCAGCTTTTTGCCTAGTGAATTGGGGAATAATCAAGAAGGAGCAAAAAAACCAGCCAAAATCACTAGCATATTTCTTTCCTCTCGCTCCGAGGGTTGCCAGTTGGCCAGTTTGAAAGCCCCAAACACTTTGGCCTTCTCTTGTGCCTTTGACAGAACTGCAAAATGCAAGGAGCACTGCTGAAACTTTTCACGGCATAGGACTAAACATCTAGGGGAAGAACAGGGTAGAATTTCATGTGCAAAAGGTCTGAGATTCAATTTCCACATTAGGGGGTGGTGGTCTCCTATTTGTGACATTGCAGCCTACCAGGAGGGAGACAGGAAGGGACAAGGATAGATCATCCAGATTGGAACCCCCAGTGTGCCAACACATCACCAACCCCCCCCACCCCCAGTAAGTGGCAGTAATACCACTGGTGGAAGCTGGGTGCTCAGCGCTGCCCATCCCTGCTGGCTAGCTGGTGAGGGGCGAGACTCCGTCAGGCAAGGCCTCTTTCCACCTGCCTTGCCCCCCCCCCCCAATCTCTGCTTCTCATTTTGCATTATGTTATGTTGTGCACTGTGGCTTGCTGTTGTTTTATTGACTGGAGTTTAGAAATTACTTATTGTAACTGTTAAGAGTGGATTCCTGTTTAATCTTGAAATGCTGATATTTAATATAATTCTATATTATTTTAATGAATGTTGAATGTTATTTTATTTGCATATTGTATATTGTATTTTGGATATTGTCTTATTTACATGATGTTAGCCACTCTGAGCCTGGCTTTGGCCGGGAAGGGCGGGATACAAATAAATTTTGTTGTTGTTGTTGTTGTTGTTGTTGTTGTTGTGCCATAAGACTCTGTTTTTAACATGCTGCAGAACGGGGTCAGAAGTAGTGGCATGGACTCTACTGCTTCTGAGTACAGATGGGGGTGTGTGCCACTTTTGAATCTCCCCTTCCCTCAACGGGAGCATACTGTGCCATTGCCCTTCAGCTTGAGCCTTTGGGCATGGTGCTCTGGAGGACTGGCGTGTGCGCGCTCCACCTTCTTCTCTGAACGTTCCAGGGTTTTTTCCATCAGGAGTCAACCCAGAGGGCCCTTCAAGGGGGATTCTCAGCATGGGATTCAGGGGCCCCCACCTGCTCCCCAAGATCCTTGACCTGGCTCGTCCTCTGAGGACTCCGTGTCTGGTGCCAGGCCAAGGGTAGGCAGGCATGGCACCATCAAGGAAGTGCAGGGATTGAAAACACTGCTCTAGGTCAGGGCTCAGCAAACTTTTTCAGCAGGGGGCCGGTCCACTGTCCCTCAGACCTTGTGGGGGGCTGGACTATATTTTTTTGGGGGGGGGATGAACGAATTCCTATGCCCCACAAATAACCCAGAGATGCATTTTAAATAAAAGGACACATTCTACTCATGTAAAACACGCTGATTCCTGGACCGTCCGTGGGCCGGATTGAGAAGGTGATTGGGCCAGATCTGGCCCCCGGGCCTTAGTTTGCCTACCCATGCTCGAGTCTAGGTGAATCAATGTTGCTCAGGAATGTAGCAAGAAAGCAAGCCATCATTACTTTAAGTAGCTTGAAGATCTTTATATTGAAATATACCAGCTTCTTTTTGAAGTGGTGCAGTCCATCCTTGCCAACTCCACATTCCACTTGTTTGTTTTGCTGCCCATGTAGATAAGACCTCAGTTTCCTCCAGTCCAGTCAGCAAATAGGTCCCACAGACATCTGATGTCAGCAATAGGCCTTCAGCTTGTGCCTTCAGAACATGCCACTGTAAACAGAGGAGAGCTCTGAAAGGTAATGGAAACCTGGACACTTGAGGTCACTGTTGCTCTGTGGAAATAACCCTGGAGCATTGGTCTGACCCTGAGTGGAGAAGTTGAGCCTTCCACTGTACCTCTTCATCTTGAATTCTTTTTCTGCTGAGACCCCATCCTAGCTTGAGGAGATACCCCAGGCTGCCGTTTATCACAATCACTTGCTGATCCATCATTTCTGTAGCAATAACAAATGCGTCCCCCATGAAATGCACACGGGATCACATCTGGTTTTGCCTAGGCGTTATTTATGACAGCTCAGATGTTGACTTGGTGCAACAGCCAAGGGAGCTGGATGGGCCACATGGTGGGTAATCTACTGCAGGTTCTGTCAGTGGATACGCCTTTAAAAGCCGTTTCCTTTGAATGATCACAGGTAGCCTGTCTCTTTGAATCATGGCCATGAGAGTCGGTGTCCGTTCTTTGCCATGCAGCGCTGCCACAGTGATGGCATCAATCAGGGCCGTCTTACCCATAGGCCCTAGGGGTGCAGGGCATCCGGGCGCTGGGCTCTCAGTGGCACCAGGCCGAGAGTCTGGGGCCCGAGAGTTGAGTCCAGGGAAGAGCCCGCCCGTCGGTCAGAGCTCCACAGTGGGCTCTTCTGCTGCGGGAGGCTCTGTGCCGTGAGTTTGGGGGTGGCTGATGCAGCGAGATGCTGAGGTGGCCGGCCAGTGTGGTGTAGTGGTTAAGAGCGGTAGACTCGTAATCTGGTGAACCGGGTTCGCGTCTCCGCTCCTCCACATGCAGCTGCTGGATGACCTTGGGCTAGTCCCACTTCTCGGAAGTCTCTCAGCCCCACTCACCTCACAGAGTGTTTGTTGTGGGGCAGGAAGGTAAAGGAGAATGTGAGCCGCTTTGAGACTCCTTTGGGTAGTGATAAAGTGGAATATCAAATCCAAACTCTTCTTCTTCTTCTCCTGCGCACCTGGGACTGGGCAACCGGGGGGGGGGGGGCGGGACGCCAGGCGGATCTTTGCACCCCAGCACCGCATATGCTTAAGACAGCCCTGGCATCAATAGTTCTCTCTAGGCTTTCAAGAACCTAAATCTTGCGGGAGATACTGTACTTTTCCGTCTTTTACCGTACTTATCCCACCCCCATGGATAAGAAGCTCCCTACTTTGGGGGACTCAAATTTCAGAAATTGGGGGGAGATGGCACAGAGTTGTTCAGCTTTCTTTGCGGAGAGTTCCCCAAGTTGTTGAGCTTTTTTGGGGGGGATTACACAGAGTTGTTGAGCATTTTTTGGCATCACAAAATCCTCTTCCCGCCTGTCCCCTCACCGGCAGAAGATGCCAATCACCCGCCCAATTACCGCAGCGTCAGCCAATCAACACCACCCATTGACGCAGCAAAAAAAAAACAACCCCAAGCAAAATAGCCGCTAACAGCCGCAGCAGCAACCAATCAAACTTCCACCCTATTCGCTCCCCATGTATAAGACAGCCCCAAATTTTTAGCATGATTTTTCAAGAAAAAGATACAGTCTTTATACACAGAAAAGTACGGTACTTTTTGTTGACTTTTCTGTCCTTCATCATGGCAACAAAAGGAATGCTCAACATATTTTTTCATGAGTCTGCACATCTTTGACAAGGACAACGAGAGCCACCAGCAGCTGCAAAAGAGATGCTGGGAATACAGGAAGGACCATTTTGATGGCCAGCAAAATTAAGGGCCTTTTCTTAGGCGAAATCTGGACATCCATGCTAGGGCAAACCTTCATCAACCCAACCAAAATGTCTTAAAGTAGTGTGAAAGCTTTCAAGTTCTCCAAAATTGGCTTCTTTTGATCTTCATCAATCTGCACCTTTGTTAATATAAAAATTGCCTAGTTCCCCCCCCCCCGAATGTTTTGCCCAAGGATAGAGGCGGGCCTGGCTAGCAGCTGATTTTTGTATTCCCAGAGATGGGGAATTGGATGGACATATCATAGTTGCCATCTCGTGCCGAAGATTGTGCGTGCCCACAACAAAGGGCTTCAACTTTGCCCATTGACTTTTTTGGAGGGGCACCCCCTCCAAATATATTATTGTGACTGCCAAAACACCCACAGCCCCCTGGAGTTTGCTCCAGTGGGACATAGTATGCTTCTTCTTCCCAAAAGGGCCCCACGGCACCCTCAAATTTTCACGGCCTCATTTGAATGCCTGCTACCTCCTTCCACATCCCGTCCTAAGACACTTACAAGATACAAACTCACGGCTTCACCACCAGCCAACTTTTTATCTTGCTCCCCAGCCACCCCCACTTCTGTTCACCATCTGGACTGAAAAGGAGTTCTGAAAACCTGCCTGTGCTATTTTGTGACACTCTGATCCACCTAATAAAAGCCCTAATATGGATCTGGGAATTTTTCTTCCAAAAGCACAAACACCAATAATTTTCACACTTCCTTGTGCACCAAGTTTTCTGCAAGGTTATGGAATTGAAAACAGTAGCTAAAATAGCAAGGATCAGATATCGCTGGGAAGCCTTCCCCCGAAACTGAACTTCCAATTTGACTGCCTTAACTGTTTTCTAACTGTTTTATTGCATTTTTCAATGAAGGGTCTTTTAATGCCCCAATGGATATATTCCTGTTCATTTTAATTATGTATTGATTTCACAGTTGTAAACTGCTTTAAAGCATATAAGCAGTTTATAAAGTAAGTATGGAAGTAAGTAAGTAGATAAATAAAGTGATAGGGGGGAAAAACTCAACCTGAATAATTTCTTCCTTTCCGCCCCTTGGTGAAGTCACAGGAGCAAGGTCAATGAAAGAAGCTGGAAATCCTAGGAAAAGTTGCATGTTTCTTTGGAGGGGGTGGGGGCTCCTGTTCCTTTAATCATTGCCCTCCGCAAATATGTCAACAACAGAGACCCAACGAGAAGTAATAAATAAAGCAAGGCAAAGCCAGTTTGTGCTTACAAAGAACTTAGTCCAACGCTCCCCTCCCGAAACGTTATGATGGGAACTGGCCAGCGGTCTTTTGTACCTTTCTTTCAAAGGCATCTGTTTTCCTCGTCTGCTGCACATCCCTTAAACCTTTGTGCCAAAGTGTTCAGTGGTTGCAGGAGTGGCCTTCTCCGCAGGACATCTCAGGAGGGAACAGGGAATATTTCCTTCTTGGAAAGTGATACATTTGCAAGTAAACACACCCTTCAGGTCTCTGGGTGTAGCGAATGGAGTGCTAAACACCCAGGGCTGTTTCAAGTCTTGCAAACTACACGTGTTGGCAATCCATCAAGCTCCAGCTACTAATTAACATAGCAGGGACTGCAGTCCTGGGCTGGGAAGCCACTTTCTTCAGCTGGCCTGGCCCTTGAGATCAACATCTCTCCTGAAGTGACAAAAGGACACACCTTCTCCACCTTTGTCCACACTCCGAAACCCTTCGGTTACTTGCTTGCTGGGCCTGCAATCAGCCTCTGTCCCTAATGGATGTCCCAAAAACACAGCCCTGCAAAGTGCCATGGAAAGGGAAAGAATCAGAAGATCCTCTCACCTGAACCCATGCTGCCAAGGCAACTGTCGCCTTCTCCCCAGACCAACGTACAGAATCCAGATCACTGAGTGCTGCAAACAGACACTGTCAAGCGGTACCTTTGGAGTAAACTGCTCCAATTCATCCTTCACACATTAGATTTGTATAGCACAGCTGCATATGAAAAACTCCTGGCAAAAGCATTCTCCAGGGAATTTTAAATGTTAATTCAGTCTTTCCAAAGCACTCAAGGTAAGGGAAATCTATGATGGATCTCCCAATTTTTCATCATCATCATCATCATATTATTATTATTATTCCATTTAATGCCAGAATAGGCTTCTTTGCAGTTTAATAGAATAAAAACCAACTATACAAGCATTAAAAAACCAACATCCATAATTAAAATATGCAATGAAACAATCCCAACACAGTAATTAGAACTCAGGTAGAGAGATCGAGGGAGTGTGTGTGTGTGTGTGTGTGCGTGCAAAAGGCGCACCTTCAAAAGTCAGCAGAATGCCATTACAGAGGCAGCTTCTCCTATTTCAGCATTCTGTACCATTGGTGCCACCAGGGAAAAGGCCCCGCCACATCATCATAAGCCAATGACCATCAGGCCATTGACAGGACTAGCCAAGTCTTTAGTGGGAGCTCTAAATTAGATTGGACCATTAGCACTGAGCAGAGGCAGGGCTTTTAAAAAACAATTTCTTCCATCAACCAACCCCCCCAAGCGCCTATTACCTTTATAATGCAAAACATACTGGAAGGAAAGTCAGCTCCAGACCCTTTTTAATTGAATTGTTTTATGAATTGATCTGCTATAAGCAACTCCAAGCACTTATGTAGGAAAGAGAGGAGAGAAAAGTTTTGAATGAATGAATATTCTGTTTCACTTCACTGAGGCTAGTGTGTCTTCCACAGTCTGCACAAAGGCTTTGCATCCTTTATCTCATTCATCCTGCGTTCCTGAGGAAGCACGTTGAGCAAACTCAGCAGAGTACTCACGGCAGAGTAACTTTAAAAAGCCATATGCTAAAAATGGCTTGGCTGGAAATTTATTGCACCAGAGACTTGCCAAACTACTTAAGACATTTGTGGAGATTATAGGGAACTACATTTATTGCTGACTTGACATATTGCCTGGCTCAGCGCTCAAAAACTGGAGTTCTAATACTCACATGGAGAGCAGACTGGCCCTAAGCAAGAGGCTGGCAGGGAATCAGCGGAAGATGTTAAATGTGAGCAAATAAAAGATCAGCATTGTTGATGAGACCATGGGATGCTGTCAGCTATCAGAGCAGAGCTGCATGTCCAGAGGGATCATGCGTTGCAGCTCTTGCATGGGTATTCCATTTCAGATTGTGGGTGGGGGAAATCACAGCTCTTAATAATAACAATAACAATAACAATAACAATAATAAGAATAAGAATAAGAATCATCATCATCATCATCTATGAACAAACATCTATGAATAAAGAAAGTAGCATGTGTGGGAATGCTGTAGATACTAGGAGAGGCTATATTGATTTAATAGTATCCTTCCTAACTCACGCTTGTGAGTCAGCAGCAGAGTGCATTCCCCAATATATAGCAGGAAGCTAGTTGGTAGATTCGTTTGAATCTCTTTACTTAAGCAATCCAATCTGGCATATATTCCTGGTGAGACCCCTTTTATCCCTCTTAAAAAGAACAAAGATACAACAGTCTTCTTTTAAAAGTAATAAGAAGTTTACTCACATTCAGTTCACAGTTGGATCCCTGAAGGCAGGCTTTAGCTTAAAGTTACAGAAGAGGGTTTGAGTTCATCGCATATGGGAATGAGAGCCAGCAGACAGCAAAATACATCAGTATCAGGAGAGCATGGCATCAAGAGGAAGAAGGGGGAGATGGCTGCTTGACCAGCCCCTCTTATGGGGTCTCCCAGGGTCACGCCCACCTACCTGGTCACACGCAGGGGGTGGAAGCTCCAGAACAGGTGTGACAGGAAGTCCTCCTGGCTGGAGTAACACCCCCCTGCATGTCCACTCTGGGCAAACAGGAAGTGTTGTACTTGACATCCCACAGCATGTCAGAGAGAAGGCTAGGCCAGAACTCTTGTCTCTGACATGCCCATTTTCGATATTCATTTTCCTGTGATTAGCTTTGAATACAGAGAAACTTTCCTGCAAACCTCCTTGCAAAGCGGAGATGGGGTTCAGCGTTCGTAGCAACGCTGGGCATCAAAATCTTGTATTCTGAGGCTCCACATGTCCATGCTCTCTTCTGCATTCGGGAAGATTCACAGACAGTCCGGCTCACACCCTTCTTTGGTCCCACTAACTAAGCCTACTTTCGGTGGAACAGGTGTAGTCACTCAACACCGTCATCATTTGATAAAGTACTTACTATTTCTTGGTATTACCCAGAAAATTAATGTCCATTCAGCTTTTCCATACTTCATTCTTTAAAAGGATAAGAAATCCATGGAGGGAAAGATCTACTGATTGCACCTTTTGGACCTTCCAATGTACAGCAGGGATGGGGAGTCTGTGGTCCTCCAGAAGGGGAAAGACTCTCAGAACTCAACCAGCATGACCAGGCATGATAGGCACTGGTGTCCAAAGGATCACCATGCTTGGTATATGGAGAGACACCGCCCCCCTCCAAATATCGGATGAACCACAGGAGAAGCTTCCAGAGATATCAAGTTGACTGCTGTGTTAGAAAAAGAATGCTGGGCATTCTGATTCTGCAAAGTTTTAGGTGGATCCTGAAGGCACTGAGTGAACGAGATGACATTCTAATGACTAAAGTAACCAGCTGCCTTTTGTGGATAATCTTGGGGTAGTCTCTCACTCTCAGACTAACCTACCTCACAGGGTTGAATTGAATTGAATAAATCTTTATTTGCATCAGCCATCGGCCATAGCAAATAACAGGGTTGTTGTGAATATAAAATGGGGAGGAAGAGAACTACAGTAGGTACGTCACCTCAAGCTCCTGGGTGGAAAGGTGGGATATAAATGTTTAATAATAATGATAATGATAATAATAATAATAATAATAATAATTTATTAGATTTATATACTGCCCTTTGACATAAGATCTAAGGACAGTTCACAGACTTAAATACAGGATAAAAGCAAGTAAATAATTAAAACAAAAGAGCAAATCAATAACCTCCTCTTCCCAGAAACACATTTAAAGGCTGTAGAATATTAATCAGTCAAAGGCCTGGTTGAAGAGGAACATTTTCACCTGGCATCTAAAATATATATAATGAAGGCACCAGGCGAACCTCCCTGGGGAGAGCATTCCACAGACGGGGAGCCACTACAGGAAAGGCCCATTCTCGTGTTGCCACCCTCCGGACCTCTCGAGGAGGAGGCGCATGAAGGAGGGCCTCAGATTTTGATCTCAGGGTCTGGGAAGTTTCAGATGGGAAGAGGCAATCCTTGAGGTATTGCAGTCCTGAGCCCTTTAAGGCTTTATAGGTCAAAACCAGCACTTTGAATTGGGCCCGGAAACTAATTGGTAGCCAGTGCAGTTGGACCACATTGTGTTGTCAAAGTGAGCAACCTGGCTGCTGAATTCTGCACCAGATGAAGCTTCCGAATTGAACGAAGAAATGAATGGGTGAATCAATGAATACAGTAAATACCAATGCATATGAGAGAGGGACGGAGGGAGGGAAAGAGGGAGTGCTGCTTTTCAGTTTGGATGACCTGCTGTAATGTGAGGAAGCCCAACGAGGCTCCCTATTCATCCAGACCCGCGTGATGCTCCCACCTGGCACGGGAAGGAAAGGAACCCCATCACGAGAGAGAAGCAAGAAGCAGCCGTCGAAGGGACGCCCTGGGTTCAAGGAACTGGGAAAGGTTTGTTTCAGATTAACTGGCAACATCTCTGCCAAAACAAGCGGCGGCGGCGGGGGGGGGGGAGACGTCGGCGTTTGGCAATGTAATCTCCTTCCCACAGCGAGAAGAGAGGACACGATCAAAGCATTCTTCCTCTGGAAACTGCACCCGGGGTTGCCGTTTAGTTAACCTCGCTAATAAATTTTCCAGGGAAGGGGAAGGCGGCTGGGGGTGGGGCGGGGGGGGAGGGGAGGCCAGCTGAAGATGGGGACAGCAGCAGCAGCAGCGGCTCCTGCACCTGCAGCCCTGCCAATCTTGCCACATGTTAAATCAATGTGCAGCAGGTCATCTCTGCGCCACTCTTTACAGGCCAGGACAATAACACGCCGGGGTCAACGTTTTTTAAGTGGTGTTTTCCCACTGGGCCTTTTTAAAAGGGATGCAACTCTTTTATCTTCGAGGAGCCCCCCCCTCTTTCCCAAACACACTATATAACCATTTGCTGCTGCTTTGCTTAGAAGCGATGGCCTCTCATGCTCCTCCTTTGAGCCAACGAAAGCTGGCCTTCGTTTCTCCCGGCAAGGTCAGAGGTTCAAGCAGATCCCTGGGATTCCATAGGGCCAACGTTATCGATGGGGTTTCAAATTGGGGGAGAGGGAGGCTACAACCTCCAGGCTCTCCCGCAGTACCTCAGTGACTCCCCCTCCCCACATGAACCAACCTGGACCTCGGGTTCTTCATGCAAGGTCTTTCTCAAATCCATGTGCAGTCACGAAACTCACTGGGTGATCGTGGGTGGAGCCACAGCCTATCCTACCTCACAGGGTTGTTGTGAGGATGAAGCAGGGAGGAATAGAACCATGGAGGCCACCTAGGCATAGCTGTCAACCCTCCCTTTTTTTGTGGGAAACTCCCTTATTCCAACGCCGTTTCCCGCTGCTATCCCGGATTGTTGATATCCCTTAAATTTCCCGGATTTCCAAGGAAGCAGCTCCTCTCCCTCCCTGCCGGCCAGGGAGGCTCCTCAGCTGCGTTGCTCGGCTGCCAATAAGGAGTCTGAGACCGACTGGGGGCGGAGCTTGCATGCCTTGTGCAGCCAGACCCTCACGCCCAACCAGACAGACATCCTGCCTGCCATCTACGCGCTCGCTCTTTCGCTCACCCGTTTGCACGCAGCCTCTGGAGCGCAGGGTGGCGAGGCTACTTGGTGCCATTGCAACGCCCTCGCGGCATCCCTTATTTTCAAATCCGAAAGTTTTTTAAAATCCCTTATTTTCAAATCCGAAAGTTGACAGCTATGCACCTAGGAGCTCCTTGGATGAAAGGTGGGATACAAATGCAACAAATAAATAAACCAAGGCAGACAACAGGAGTCAGAAAGTGATTTGTAACACCTTATGAAGATGGAAACAAAACAATAAACTGAATAATGGTCAGATCACCCTGTCTAAGCCCAGGTCAGCCCTGGATGAAGCTGCCAAATGTTCTTTCCCAAGTTTTGGCCTGAGGTGCCCTAATCTGGCGGAAGCTAAGTAGGTCTTCGTCCTTTTCCCCCAGGTCTCTCCTTGTCTTGTTTTTCTTCTTTTTTAATGAGTTTCTTCTTTTTTAGACTAGGTAGCTGTCTTATCTTAGTATATTATAAAAAGATACTTCATAATGGGCTTGCACTTTTGTATATCTATGAATAAGTATCAATAAATAAGTTAAAAATAAAATAAAACGGTGCAGGAATGGAAGAATAGTCCAGACCTGAAGGAGTGTCTCCATCTCCATCGTTCAGCCAGGACACTGAGGTCCAGCGCCGAGGGCCTTCTGGCGGTTCCCTTACTGCAAGGAGTGAAGTTACAGGGAACCAGGCAGAGGGCCTTCTCGGTGGTGGCACCTGCCCTGTGGAACGCCCTCCCATCAGATGTCAAGGAAATTAACAACTACCTGACTTTTAGAAGACATCTGAAGGCAGCCCTGTTTAGGGAAGTATTTAAGGATGGATGTTTTTATTATGTTTTTAGATATACTGTGAGCTGCCCAGAGTGGCTGGGAAAACCCAGCCGGATGGATGGGGTATAAATACAGTAATAAAATTATTATTATATATATGTGGACAATGGAGTCTGAATCTTTTGACCTCAGACTCAACAACTAGCTACCTCTCTGTAGAGATGCAGTAGCAGAAGCTGCATGTAAGAGAGCAAGAGGGAGAGATGGCGACATTTTATATGAGTTACGCCCATCTCTACCTGGTTGCACCCAGGGGGAAGTGGCTCCCACAGGTTTGACAGGAAGCCCATTCTAGCAAACAGGAAATGTTGGACTTGACTGCTCCTTCTGGATACCCCACATTCTAGTCAGGCAAAAACACTTGAGGATGGTGTCATGCAGGGGGAGTGAGGTGTGGGGGTCTGGGGAAAGTCACAAAGACTGGATAGAGATCTGGAAGGGCCTCATCCAGTTCCTGGGCCTGTGCTTTCCCACCCTGATGTCGGGGGTATTGTGGGAAACTTGTTGTTGTTGTTTAGTCGTGTCCGACTCTTCATGACCCCATAGACCAGAGCACGCCAGGCACTCCTGTCTTCCACTGCCTCCCGCAGTTTGGTCAGACTCATGTTGGTAGCTTCGAGAACACTGTCCAACCATCTCGTCCTCTGTCGTCCCCTTCTCCTTGTGCCCTCCATCCAGAGGCGTAGCGTGGGGGGTGCTAGGGGTGCCAGTCGCACCGGGCGCAACATCTGGGGGGGCGCCGCTCCGGCTTCAGCCCCGCGCGGCACCCGCTGCCATCCCAGCTAAGCGCGCTCTCCTCTGCCCTCGGCGTCCCTGCGAGTCTGGGGAGAGGCAGGCAGCCCCAGCCGCAAAGACCCGGCGGGCGAAGCGAGGTGGAAGGAAGGAAGGAGGGGACGGTGGGAAGGAAGGAGGGAGAACCGACGCCGACGCCTAGGCTGCTGAGATCCGCCGGGGGTGGATCTCCAGAAGAGCGGGAGAAATTGCAGGCTGCCGAGGCACTGGCGTCGGGGAGGGAATCACTTCCCCGCTCTCGGAGCGCCAAGCGGGGAGGTCTGCAAAGGTGCTCCTACTGCTCCCTATTGGAGAGCGCAGGGGAAACAGGGGCGCGCAGAGTCGGGACGCAGCAGCCGGCGCTTTTCGGGCTAAATTGCGCTCGCCAGCCAGCCGGCGTGCTCGCTTTGCACCACGTGCCTAACAACCAACAGAAGGGGCAGAGAAGAAGGGAAGGCGGCCCGCTCAAATCAAGGTGAGCAGGCCAAGCTGCGGCGCCTGTTGCCAAAGCCAGGGCGTGACCCCGGAACACAGGCCGAGTAAGATGGGATGAGAAGCTCGGGAGCGGGCGCAGAATCACAAGTTTCCATCGCCATCAGTGCCGGCTTTACGTTTAAGCTAAAGATATAGCTTAGGGCCCCACTCTCTTGGCCCCCCCCCCAAAAAAAAAATGAAAGAAAAAAACACCTGGATGTACATTTCCAAAATATAAGATAAAAAACAAATAAAATAAAACCTACATACAGCAACAGTGTTTAGTGTTGTGTAGGCTCCTATGATGTAAGTAATGGGCCCCGCCTGCTAGCCTGCTCCCTAAAATATCACTGGTAATTATTTCACTATTAACATACTTCTTAATTGTATTTCACCATTAATAGGCCTATACTTCTTCTTAATTGTATTTCAGTTCAACAATTACTTTGATAGAATACATATTTTTTATGTGCAAATTGCATCAGATAGGTATTAGGTCCATAAATTACCATATAGCATATATTCAACACAAAAAAAGTGACAATTTGTTGTTGACAAAGTGCAGCTGGGCATATAAAGGGCCCCATTACCTTCAGTAGCTTCTAACTTTGCGCCCCCTAACCCGTGGATTTTAGCACTCGAGTCTCTTCCACTAGATTAGTTAAAGAAACCCTTACCCCCTAAGCACATGTATTGTTTGTTATGAAAATACTGATGTAATTAAAGTAAAATGCATCTAAATACAAGTTAGTTGCATCTAAATACATCAGTATTTTCATAACAAACAATACATGTGCTTAGGGGGTAAGGGTTTCTTTAACTAATCTAGTGGAAGAGACTCGAGTGCTAAAATCCACGGGTTAGGGGGCGCAAATTACTTGTCTTGCCCCGGGTGCTGACAACCCACGCTACGCCACTGCCTCCATCTTTCCCAACATCAGGGTCTTTTCCAGGGAGTCTTCTCTTCTCCAAAGTCTTGGAGCCTCAGCTTCAGGATCTGTCCTTCCAGTGAGCACTCAGGGCTGATTTCCTTCAGGATGGGTGGGTTTGATCTTCTTGCAGTCCATGGGACTCTCCAGAGTCTCCTCCAGCACCATAATTCAAAAGCATCAATTCTTCGGCGATCAACCTTCTTTATGGTCCAGCTCTCATTTCCATACATCACTACTGGGAAAACCATAGCTTTAACTATATGGAAACTTAAATTGTGCTTATACCCAGCTGCCGGGTGTGGCGCTCTGAGCTGAGGGAAGCAACAAATTTAATACAACAGTCCCAGGGCAAGGACCACTGGCAGCTGCCCCCCATCAATAAAAATAAATAGCTAACTGAGGTTCTGCCCCCCCTAACAAAAGGCCTGCCCCCTAACAAAAATCCTGGCTATGCCCCTGTCCGTGGGGAGCTGTACCAGCTCCCCAAGGCTGCCAGATACAGAATGCTGATTCCAGCCAACTGTGGGCTTGCTATCCGACAGCCACACCCTGAACTTGGCTTAACAGTCATTTCCTCTCTCCTGCTCTCCAGGTAAGTTTGTGGGCGGGGCTTGCTGCAGCCCTGGAGTTTAAAGAGCCAGGCGGAAAGAGGCATATTTTGCTACCGGTAAGTGGATGAGTTCAAGGTGGAATTTGCCTGCCTTTCACTCCATCCGTACAGGAAACTGACCGTGCAGTTTCATTTATCGCTTGCATATCAATATTTACATCCAAGTAAATTGATATAAAACGTTAATATCTGTAATCTGTAGGAATCTTCAAGCACAAGGTTGAGCAACATGGGCGTATCCAGGATTTTTTTTGGGGGGGCGTGCAGGCAGGCTTGATGTTGGGGAGGCAGAATCCAGTTATCTGCGACACAATTGGTCAGTTAGTTAAGTATTTTTATTTATTTACTTGATTTAGGGGGGCAGCTGCCCCCTGCTCTCCCACGCCAATGTTGAGCAAGGATTCGCCCACCTCGAGGCTCTTAGACCCCGTTTATATGCCTGTGGCAGAATCAAGTGGTGACGTTTTTCCGGGACTATTTCGCTTCAGGCTGAAGGTGCAAATATAAACCGATGTCTTTTGGCAGGCTTTTTCACCGAAAACCCTCAGGTGTTTCACGGGAAAGGAGTTTGGGTAGCCATCTGCCCTGAAAGCTGGTTCGTATAAGCGGGATCCAGCACTCTGCAGCCCAGTTTTTACCCCTGGATTCCGTCCCACGTCTGAACAGGGCTTTGCGTGTCAGGCTTGCTAACTGCGTTGGGACTCCGTGGAACCGATAGCGCTGCGCTCACAGCAGGCCTCCTTCAGGATCGCAAGGGATCCTTCCCTCTTTCTCCGGAGGACTGGCCCAGAGGGGTGAGGGGCAAACCAGGGGTTGGTAACCGAGTGGCAAAAGTAAATCCGGAGTGGGATTTATTCCCTGCTAGTAGAAATTAGGGGTGCGGAAACGATTTTGAAAGATAGTTTCCAGTGGACGCTGAGTCGGTTTCACAGCTGCGGTTGGCAACGGTTTCCCCTCTTATTCAGGATCAAAAACACCCCTCCCCTTTCTTTCTCTTTTTGCTCCTGGAGCATTTGACCCTGCGAGTCTAAAACACACGTTCACACACACGCGCGCGCGCTCACAGACATTGGCTACCCCGGACGCGTCCCGCTGATTTCCCCAGAAAGGATTGCAGCAGTTGCTCTGTCGGGATCTCCGTAAATTCCAGTTTCTGACCGGTTGATGGATTTGAAATAACTTGGCTCTCTCTACAGACTCAGGAGGAAACAGGGTGGATATTGTGGAGGTGGCGTGAACGCGCTTAAAGCCTTCCAGGACTTACTAGAGATGTGTGAGGGATTTTCTACTGAGCGTAAGTCCCAAGCCCTTCTTCGGCCTGACGAGGACTTCTGCGTAACTCGAAAGCTAGCTGCTTTCAGGCATTTTAAAGACGGACCGGCGGATCGGATCGGTAGCCCGAGCGGATCCCGCAGCCTCCCACCCACCCTCATGCTTTATCCGGAAAGGAAACTGCCCAGATCTCCTCATCCGTGGCGGCTGTTGCTGCTTCCTCGGATCCTGCCTCCCTCGGGGCGAGGCGTTTATAGTACACAAACGCCCACGGACGGGAATTGTTTTCACTCTAGATAACAAGCATTTAAAGTCAATCGCAGTCGAGGATCGCTCACCTTTTTATTGTGTTTGTTTTGTATTTATGGAACAACGTTGGGAGTCCCCCTCCCCCCAGTCCTGCTCACTTCTGTCTTGCAAACTCGTTTTGGGTTATACCTGTACAGATTCCTCCACCCGTGTCTCTTGTTGTTCCTTAAATCGTTTACGAAACCAGTGGGGGCGAGAGACGGTTTGGGAAAAGGATAGAAGAATTAGAAAGAGCTTTGGGGGGAAAGATGACGCTCCTCTCCCCGCCGCAGCCTCGACCTTTCTTGCGCCGAAACAGCGAGATCCAAAGGAGCGGCATCCTGACCATGGGCGCATCTTGTCAGCCTGGCTCACAGGCGCGCAGTCTCTCCAGGCAAAGCCTGAGGGTATTTACTAGGGAGGAGGGAGACCCACGAGGAACCAAGCGCGCTTCCTTCCAAGTGTGGAAAACCCACATGTTCGGAAAGGTGGATGGGCGGATGCCCCTTCTAGTAGACAGGATCAGGGGCAACGCATCCTCCTTCTGCAAGAGGGGGTAGGGTGGCTGTGACATCATTCCCCCCGAGCCGACGTCACACCTGCAGATAGGCGAGAATGGCCGCTGTGCGCTCTGCGTCCCAGAGGGAGACTTTCCCTGTAATAATAATTCACCCGTATCAATCTGAATGTGCCCCCCCCCCGTTCCTCTAGTGAAATTTCTACCCGGTCCTTCTTTCTCATGTTACGTTTGTTATTGCTTTCCATGACATTTTGCCATTGCTATCCGGACTTTATTTTTTCTGAGATGGCCACTAGGCAAAGAGATGATCCCAAAGGGGAGTCATTTCTTTTAGCCAGTAAATTCAGGGACTTATTGTGGCAGCCTGCTTGCCTCCTTGCTTTCCTGGCTGAAGTTTTTATGCCCACGAGACACACTTGCGAATATCTCTCTAGGATCGGCCGCGCTTTCAGCAGCCATTGTCTGGTTTCAATCCTATGCATCTTTACTGGTGGAATAATCTCCGTGGGATTTGCCTCTGAATAGCCATGCTCTGGGTTGGGCTGCAGGGAACTCTTTTCACACGTGATGCTGAACCCCCCCCTTTTTTTTGCCTCATTGTTGTGTGGCGAATATGACCGGCGCTGCTTGAAAGCGGAAGAGAGCCATTTAACAATCGGAAGGATGGTGCGGTCAGATTGGCATTCCTAGTTCCATCACTGGGGGGAAAATATTCTTGGTAATCCTGCTTTGGCGTAGGGGCAGATACCGCTGTAAATAAAATATCGGTAGCACGGTCTGTGAAAAACTCTTTCCATTGCAATCACTTAGAGAAAAATCACTTCCAATTCATTTCCACCAGAAAAACAGCAGCAACTGGAGAATGTCCGTGTCTTTCAGGGACCAGGAGTGTTTGCAATGATTTTAATTTTTTTACACTCATTCCTTATTTGAGAACTATCGTTAGTCTTAATTTGGACCAGTTCTGTGAACACAAACACACAGCTAATACTGATTTATTAAATAAACCGTTGTCTCGGCCAAAGGATGAAGGCAATGAGCGTCCAGGGTGATGGATTGCCCGCTTTCCATAAGGTTTTTAAAGATCGACTTTCACTGGTCATACCTAGAACAGATTGTGACAAAAAATATATCCGCGTTTTATAAGGGGTGGGTGGGTTTAAACACACCTTGTCTTTCTGTTGATACTGTTAACAGAAAAGGGGGGGGGAGTATATGTAAAACTCTACAGGCACATAAATATTCACACCCTGGGACAACCTGTGCTATTAAAATGCTAACCGGAGAGCATTTGTTCCCTAAACTAGAAAGTTTAGTCAAGCGACGAAGATTAGGCAGTTTTCCTGGCGTTTGTTTGTATGTATATATGACCCTGCAAAAGATATAGATATATAAATAGTATAAACATAAGTTATGTGTTTTGTGTATAAAGCTGTCTCTGAACATAGGTCATGATTTTGCTGATAGAAAACATTATTCTATTTTGTTATAAAACCGTTGTATATATAATTTGTACCGACAACTAGTGGCGATGTTGATTTAATCTAAATACTCCATTTGACGCAAACTCTTTCTTTGTTTTCATAATTTCAGAATAAACAAGGCCTTTTTCTTTCAGGTGTTTCTTCCACTTGTGGGAAATAAATTACGTTCGAAAAGAAAAATTAACGCACCAGGAAGAGTTACAGTCTTCATTTTCTAAAGGAAAATGAAAACCAAAACCAAACTAAGAAGAAAATGAAAACAGAACAAACATTTCATTTTTATTTTCACCGTAGGAAATCTTGGGTTGGATCCAGACTAATAGCGCCACCATATGCACACTTACCTGGGAGTAAGTCCAGTTTAATACAACAAGATTTACTTCTGAGTAAGCTTGCATGGGATCGCAGGAGCCAACTCCTAGCGACCGAGGTCTCTTCAGCCCCCCCTAAGATATTTTTTGGGGGGGCGAGCCCCCCTCCCCAGTTGATGGGCATTGTCATTCAAATAGTGCGCGCGCGTCTTGTCTTGTGATCGATTATGCGGGGCAGGGCTTGCCCCACCCCAATATTTCATTCAAGTTGGCACCCCTGCACAGAATTTCACTGTCCCTTAACTGCTCTTAGTTCCCACTGAGACCAGTGCAACTTGGATCGGGACGAACTTGTTCGCCGGATTTAACTGGCAGCAATCCCGATCAAACCCACTGTTGTCGTTGGGGGTTTTTTTGTTTTCTTTGAAGCGAAAATTAAATGGGAACGTCGGGAATATAATATTATTTGTTCAGGCGCCTGGATTTTTTTTTTAATTATATATATAAATTAATCGTTAGCATCTGAGAAGGAAAATCCTCATTAGCTGCAGAGATTGTAAACTGGTTTCGGATTCCTGAGATTTCTTTTTATTCTTACGACCTCAGAGCTGCAGTCAGGGATTCTCCCTGCGGCTTTTATAGTTCTGGAAGATATTCGTGCCTGTCCTCCTCCCTTCTTTTTGGCCTCTAAAAAGAACGCTCGCCTCCTCAATCCTGCATCTCAAGCTTCCATGCGTGTGTGATATGATATGATATGATATGATATGATATGATATATGATATTCCAGACCTGGGTCGCAAACAGAGTCTTTCACGCACAACTCCTTGGCTGCTGGTAGTAAATAAAAGGTGACCCTGCAAAGAGGGGAAAAGAAAACTGCTGCAGGCGAGCTGGAAAAAAACAGCAGGAAGGGCGGGCAGCTGAGGAGGAGGAGGGGCTATTTGAATTCCCGGACAGCCAATCAGGGAGCGCACGGCCTGACAAACCACCAATGGGGTGTCCGGGCGTCCTGGGCGCTGGGACGGATAATACCGGGCAGCAGGAGAGGCGCGCGCACAGCCAGCGCAGAGGGCCTGGGAGCAGCTGCGCGCATCGCGGCTCGTGGCCAGGAGAGCCTGGCGGACCCGTCCCCGGGCCTCATCCCCCCTCTTCCTCCGCGGGGAGATCGGGCGCCCCTTCTCAGCCGGTTCCTGAGATCGCAGCTGCAGAGACTTGTCCGGCGCGCAGGCTGCCCGGAGGGATGAAGCTGGCGGCGTTTTGACGAGACTTGCCTCTCCGCGCGCGCCCAAGACAGCTCAGCACAGGCGGAACTGGGTGCCGTGGCCGGGACGCGTCGCTTGGGTGAGTGGGCGCTTGGCAAGGGGGAGCCGCGCGGCTGGAGCGCAGGGAGCCAGACAGCCAGAGTTTCCCTAGGCGAGTGGCTACTCGCTCTCGTGGCTGGTTCTTAATATTTTGACGGTAACAACGCTCAGCAGCGGCCTCTTCTCTCTAGCTCGCTCTGCCTCTTCCTGGCGCACCAGTGGAAATTTGCTCTTCTGGAACCGCTTGTCGTGGCGCGGTGTATTGGGGAGGTGGCGAAAGGAATAAAAGAGAGCGCGCGTCCTCCTTAATCGGGAATAAGTTTTCCTTGCTAGACGCAGCGACAGCCCACCCACCCTAATTAGATTTTTGGAAATAAGGCCCGGTGAGTTGACTCGGATTTAACAAAAATCCAAGTCTGTTTTCTTTTGGTTTTGGGATCTGCACGCATGCAAGGCTGCAGCCCAAAACACACCGGGAAGTGTCACTTTTGTATAAATGAGTTTCGAGCGTGTCAAAGGCCACAGGAGGTGAGGATATTTTGTAGCATCCTGAGATGGCCATTTTCCACCTGCGCAGCGCTGAGTGGAAGAAGCCACTGTCCTTTCATGCTGGAAAATAGAAGGGTGCAGATTCCTTCAGCGATTGCTGGTGTTTGGGGGGAATCTATCCTGCCTTAATTTGGAAAAAAATGTCTCCCCAAACCTGCAAGGTTCTCCGTGTTTGGACAGCAAGACCAAAACACATGATAAATTCCTGGCCAACGCAGTTCTGTACCGTGAAATATACTCTGACAAGGAGCACAGTTTTATGCTCGTGTACGCTGGGCAAAGTAAACGTTTCAGTGATTTGTAGATCGGTGCGCTCCTTTTCCAGCTAGCATTCCTTCTCGCATACCATACTCTGCGACAGTGTGAGTTTACCTTCGGTGGCGTTGACGGATGCCAACGAATAGTTACTGAATAAAATGGGAATGGGACTAGAGGGGAAAGGTACCGGTACCCACCAATCTACAAATCACCGATTTGCATTCATTTATTTTAATTGCATTTATATCCAGCCAACGTGGCGCACTAGGAAATCCAGTAAATCAACGGGATTTTCAGAATTAACAAGTTGTGCTTAGCGTGGCAGCTGGAGTCCCCAGCAGTCTCCAAGCTCAAATCAGGACACCAGTGTGTGCCTTTCGGAGGAACTGCACGTGGGACGGCTGCTACTTTCCCAAAGTTTCATCCTTGAAAAGGCAGCGGAAGATGGTTTTTATTCCAAGTAGACTGGCCTCTAACAAGGGAAACATTACATGAAATTAAATTCTTTTCAGGGTTTTAAAGAGTGGCAGGATGATCATCTTGACTTCAACAGGAGTGATATATAATATACACAGTGTAACACGCACACACATCAAAAACTTCCAACGTCCTATTTTGCAGGGTCTTTCGACAAAGCACGGTGTTAACAAAAACGGTGCTTGCCAAGTAAAATCCCACAATCGAGTCCTGCTTTTAATCCTATTAGGCGTGTGCAGTGGCGAAAAAAGGCTGATGGCCTGTAGTTTAATACCCAGGCAGCCTTCACATGCCCCCACACTGGCCCAAACTGCTTTGGGACACGTGCCTACGAAGCACCCGCGCCGCCAGGCTGCCGGCCTGTTCCCCAAGGACGTGGAAGGGGCCGGCAGGGACGCCCACCTCTCCGGGCTCCTAACCGGGCAGGAAGAATCCCCGGAGAAGTACAGTAAACCGATCCCTGGAGAAGCGAACACATCGCCTGTGTTCATGGGCCTTTTGTTGGGGTGAGGGGTGGGGGACAGCTTGTTACAGCTTGTTACCCTTTCTGCTCTGTGCGCGTGCGTGCGTGCGCTAAGCTTATGTAAGGCCTTTGGACAAAAGTGTCCTCTGCCACAGGTGAGAGGCATCCCGTCAGTTTCTCTTTCGAAGCGCTGTCTCGTCCAGGTGGGCTTGTGGCGAGAGGGAGAGCCCGCTCGGGCCTTTGGGGACAGAGCAAGGGGGCAGCCAGCAAGGAGACTTCTGGTGGGCTTCGTGTTGCGGCGCCCAAGCGAGCCGTTTCTCCCTCTTGCCCCAAAGGCGCGCAAGGAGCAGGCGCCACCTCGGTCTCTTTCCCGACACCCGAGATCTCCCCGCTGGGGCAGGAGGAGCGAGTCCCCTTCACGTGCTGGCGGGGGTGCCCGCCGTGGGACCCCAGAAGCACGCACGTCGGGCCAGAAATCCCGCTCGGTCTCCGAGCCAGAATTTTGCGTGGTGGGAAAATACTTCTTCCAGTGAGGAAATGTGTTGAGCGCTCAGCTCTGGGCGATGGCGAGACCGAGTGGAGAGAGAGCTGGATCGCGTATTTGGGCGCGTGAGAGAAAGAGCGCGCAGGTTAGGAGGCCAGAAAAACCCTCTCGGGTCTTTTTCCGAACCACACACTTACTCGAAAGTAAACCCCTCCGAATTTCGGCGAGACTTGACAGTGTCTCTTAGGCTAGCGGGCTAGGGGGCGACGGAGGGCCGCGCGCGCAAATGCGACTCTCCTTCTTGCGCGCCTAACCCAAAGATCGATCCATCTATCGATCTGTCTATCTCTGCCTTGCAGTGAGCGAGCTGGAGGAGCAGGCGGGAGCCGCGCGGCGCGAGCCATGGCTGAGGGGACGCCAGTTCCCCGCAGCGGAGACGTCTGGGAAATCGACGTGGAGAGCCTGGAAGACGCGGACGGGTTGGAGCCGCCGCCGCCGCCGCCGCCTGGCCCTCGACTGGAGGTTGTTGAAGACGACGACGCTGACGAAGAAGAGGAGGAAGAAGAGGAGGATGGCGACGAAGAGGACGACGACGACGAAGGAGCGGGCGGGCGCGTTCTTCTGCCGCCGCCGCCTCCGCCGCCTCGCGCGCAGCCGCCTGTCGAGGCGGCGGTTTCCGGGGAGCCGCCTGCGCGCAAGCTGAGCCGGACGCCCAAGTGCGCGCGCTGCCGCAACCACGGCGTGGTGTCGTGCCTCAAGGGCCACAAGCGCTTCTGCCGCTGGCGGGACTGCCAGTGCGCCAACTGCCTGCTGGTGGTGGAGAGGCAGCGCGTCATGGCCGCGCAAGTGGCGCTGCGCCGGCAGCAGGCCACCGAGGTGAGCGGCCCTATGTCCCGCTGCTTTTCTGCTTTGCAAAGGCGGCGGGAGAGCTCCGCAAATACCCCCTTCTCCCCCCGTTGGTTTCTCTCTCCTATAAAGGCAACCAGAGGGGATGCCTCCCTTTCAGGGCGATGCAAACTGCGAGGCGTCCTAAGCGCTATTGCGAGCTGCGATCTAAACGGCCTTTGCTCAGAATTAATTCCATTTCCTGCCGTGGATCTTCGCCCTTCTCGAAAGCAAGGAAATTTCGCTTCCAAGCCAACCGGGCGGGCGAGGGTTGTGTGTTTGGCATTTAATCGGCAGTGAACCGGTGGTGGCTCGCTCTGGCCTTAAGGTGGCAGGACCGGGGTCTACTTAATGCGCATCTGGGTCCCACATCCACCAGGTCTGTCCGGCCTGGCTGATTCTACTTCACTCCGGGGACTAGGACTTGAGCGACCAGCCCTCCTTGCTGCCATGCATATCTGCCTTGCCTGCTAGGATTTTCCAGCCTTCAGAGATGATTCGATTAAAGGCGCGATAGGCACAATTCCTTTGCCAAGCGAATCCAGACGGTAGAATCTGGGTTTGTTGCCAAACGAATCCAGACTGTAAAATCCATTTTACAGTCGACATTTCCCCGGTTAACATTGTTTTTAGCTTGTTCCTCAGGAACTTGAGCACTTTTCTTAAAACACCCTCCTATACGCAGAGTATCTCAATCAAATGTAGAGTCCCTTTTATTTTCGATCTAGCGGCGTTAATCTCTGTCAGATCTTTGTCATTCACTGTTTAACAAAATGAAGTCTGTCATGAGATATATATATATATATTGGAAGTCATTAATCATGCACAATTAGCGCCCCCCATTTAAATTGTCAAGAATGCAGTATTCATTTTTCCTTGCCCCTCTGGTCTATTCTCGAACATCCTGAATTTGAACACATTCAACATTTCCCAGCCAAATTCAGCTGTCATTAATGTTATTTCAGTTGCAGAGCTAAACACACTAAATTTTTTCCTGTCAGCAGCTGATATTTAAGGTTGCAATCCCATTCATATTTATTAAGCAGTAGCTGCACTTGGGCACTTCTGAGTATGCAGGGAAAAGAGAATATGCTACTTGCATGACCCTGGCTAGATAATTTGTCCTTGCTCTTCTTCAGAAGCTGAGTGCTAAGCTATGCTTAGAGTCATAGCTTGACACCTGGGCCCTAAACACTTGGACTTGAAAGTCCCTTCTTTCTAAATAATGTGTTTAGAGCCTGCATAAATGTTGATGAATACTTATACAATTCAGGGCCAGTTATTCTCATGACTATTATTATTATTATTATTATTAATGAACCCTAATTTATGAATTTGGAAAAGTTCTTTTCTTATTCTTTCATATCACAATTTTAAAAAGAGCACGACAGGGATTCATTTGGGGAGTAAGAAATAATCTGGGGAGCTGGTGATTTTAAAACTTCATTTCCCCCCTTTTTACTAGGATAAGAAGGGGCTGACAGGGAAACAGGCCAACTTTGAGCGCAAGGCAGTCTACCAGAGGCAAGTCCGGACACCCAGTTTGCTGGCAAAAAGCATCTTAGAAGGTAATATTCTTCAGCACTTTGAGCTATTCAGTTTTTAAATATCTTGGCTATTGTTACTGAAATGTTCGTCCTTTGCATTTCCCTGTATTAATTTGAATATAGAAGATTTCAGGAAGCTAGACAAAGGAACCCAATTGTGACAGCTAACTCAACACAGTCAGATGTGCTTAAGTCCATTGATTTTAGCGCGCTCAAGCAGAAGAGATTCTGTGTGGGATCATGGCCATGCATGTAAAAAACCCCAAAACACCCAATAGATGCTGCTTGTATGGCAATTTGTTGATGACTGCATCAGGAGCACAGAAGGAATTGGAATCAGTCGACGACAATATTCATAAATGCATTATATTCTGCTGGAAAGAATCATGTAGGTCACTTAATGGTTGGTTGAGGATCTAAGCAAATGTTAACACTAACATGGAAATGCAGAAAATACTGAGGGGAAAAACAATGGAGATAATTTAAAAGGAAACAAATACTTGGCACAAGCAACTTCTAATTAACACCAATGATGACTCAGTCAGCTAATCTCCAACCCCCACGAAGCCATCTCTGTCAAATATGTCATGCATTTTAATTGTCTGCCACTTTCTGCTTGGATTTTAATCTGTTGATTGTCTGATTAGGGAAAATATTTTGAGAATTTGAATGTAAGAGATCCTTTGCTTTTGAAAAAAACAAACAAACCAACCAATAATTTATCTGGGGAAACTG
Source organism: Darevskia mixta (assembly GCA_034641385.1). Classification (NCBI taxonomy): domain Eukaryota; kingdom Metazoa; phylum Chordata; class Lepidosauria; order Squamata; family Lacertidae; genus Darevskia; species Darevskia mixta. The sequence goes on from JAWWNH010000017.1 coordinate 24,711,177, forward strand.
TATCTTCAACAAAGGTTCCAAAGTTTCAAATATAAACAAAAGCTAGTATAATATCAAGATTAATACACTATGACAATATTTGAAGTTTTGTTTTTCCTCTAATAGAAAAATGGTTAGTTATATTTAATGATTTCAAAACAATCTTGGCTATTGGGAAACTAGCCCATCAGTTCATACAGTATCGGCGGCTTGTGGGGGTGCCCCGCCGCTGCTGCTTTTTGTGCAGCGGCTCGCAATATCGCAGTGATGGAGTGCGCACGCGTGGCATTTCACGCATGCGCACTCCGCCTTGACCAGCGCCACTGCTTCCGTGGCGGCCTTGCGAGCCGTTGCACGAAAAGCAGTGGCAGCGGGGCATCCCCACGAGCTGCCGAGAAGAGCGGCCTTGCTCCGCGGCTTGCTCGGGTCCCGCGGGTGGGGCGGGGCTGGCACAAGTGTCATCCCCCCTCCCCTGGAACCTGGGGCGGGCTGTCCCCTGCCCCTCTTGCGACGCCACTGCCAGCAGTGTCTGTGGGCGAGCGGAATGGACTTCTGCTCATGGAATGGGACTTTACCTTCCTCCCCTCCCCTCTGTAGCCCCTGAACTCCCCCAATCTGCTCCAGAGGTTGGAGGACTTTGTGGAGCTGATTTTGGGGATTCTGGAAGAGAGCAGAGGAAGTCCTGCTGTATGAGTGGAAGAATATTAATCTAATGTTGGATGGTTGGGGAAGTAAAGGTCATTAGACTTAGTTTGCGCTTCCAGATTAGAATACCATCCTAGGTCTGTATAGATTCTTTTTATCTGCCTCCAATGTTTTTCTTTTTGGCTCAGTTTTCACTCACTCTCTCACATGCTGTCTCCCCAAGAGAAAAATCTTTCTTGCATCCCTTTCCCTTATTTGTCTTAACTTTCTTTCTCTTCTCTTCTAGTTCTCCTTGGACTTTTTTCTACCATCTCTGTGCACATAGTGATTCACCTTTAGAAAATAGAAATGCACCAGCTATTAGGTATAGATATCTTTGGTGATGATATTATAAGCCACTCAACAAAGAAACAGAAACAATATAATGACACGGGAATGTAAAGAACCTCTCTTAATGTGTGTGTGTGAGAGAGGTTAGCAGCGTGGCTTTGGGCATGGCAAAAATTGGTGTGGGTGATGACAAAACCATGCGCTGCTTGCACTTTCAATTTCTGCACCTCCTATATAATATCAGAAGAACAGCATGCATCTCTTCCTCCCTCGTGAGTTGCATGAACTTCTGGCTTGAAGACAGCTCATGCATGTTGCAGATTCAAAGAACATGTCACCCCTCAAAGAATTCTGGGCACTGTAGATTGTAAAGAGTTGCTTGGAATTGTAACTCTGAATTATTTGATGGAATGAATGTCCTTTGAGTATGCTTTTAAGGTATAGCGTGCATCTGCAGCTTATTGTGGAGGAAGGTTAACAAGTTTTGCTTTGGATGCTACTCAGGAAGCATGTCAAGAAGGGTCAGTCACTGACATCGACTCATAATTATGAAGCCACCTATTGATAAGGATAGCAGTAAATTGTCATGAATGTTTCAAAGTGCTGTACACACCGCAACAAAACTTTAGTGAGAACTGAGGGCACCAATGACCAAGCAACAAATACTTGGCTCCTTCAACATGTTTTTTTTTTTTTTTTTGTAACTCTTTTAACATCCTACTCGACCCTTTGATAAAAAGAACACTTTTTTGGGATAAACAGCCGACTCCATCTTTGTTTCTGTTTCCCTCTCTCTCCAGGTTACCGTCCTATTCCAGCAGATCCCTACCTTGGAGGGAATTCATCCTTGCCACCTCCTGTGAGTGACAGGATGAGGAAGAGGCGGGCTTTTGCTGATAAAGAACTGGAGAACATCATGCTTGAGAGGGAGTTCAAAGAAAGAGAAATGATGGAAGCTACCCAGGCGGCGGCCTTTTTCCTGCCTAACCGCATGGTGCATGGGACTGAATACAACACGTACAAAACTGCCTTTAGCCCTAACCACGTTGAAGCTCCCAGTAAAGAGTTTTGCGGCTTCCTGCCCACTTGCCTGGATCTAACGATGCAATATTCGGGTTCAGGGAACATGGAACTGATTTCGTCCAACGTCAGCGTCGCCACTACGTACCGGCAGTATCCTTTGCCCTCCAGGTTCCTGGTGTGGCCAAAGTGCGGCCCCCTGAACGATGCTCTTCTCTACCAGCAGTGTCTGCTCAATGCTACCGCCGTCCAGTCCCTCAAACCTGGGGCGATTTGGGACCCCAAGGCTTTGCAAAGTCAGGACTGTCCGAGCTCGGAGCATGATTTGATGTCGTCCAAGAGCGAGCCCTCATTCCTGCTTCCTCATGTTAGAGAAATCCAGCCGCCTCAAAATGAACTCCAAAATCTCCCTCAGGTGACTTGTGACAGGTCAGCCTTCTCGCCTCCTAAGAGGACTTTCTCTCAGATCTCTGACAAGGACACTCTGGCCCCCCAGGAACACTCGCTCTGTAAGATCAGCAAAGAAAGCAGAAAGCAGCACCCGTCACCCCCCGGCAAGTATAGTCCTTTCCATTCGCTCTTCCAGCAGACGCTCCACAGCAAATCGGGGCCGGAGTTAAAAGCAACGTTGGACGAGGCATCCAAGAAATACAGAGAGTCTACCATCAAAGAAAACCAAAAATACAAACTCGCCATTGACAAATATGCAAAAGACTTGTTGGGGACCAAACAAGCCATGACCAAATTGTCAACCAATGAACCCCTGTCATTTTCGGTCGAATCGATTCTGAAACGGCCATCGTCGATGGTCACCAATGTGTCTCAATAGAGAGGGAGACTACTGTGATAGCCAACCGACTGAAGCTAGTGTGTTTGCACTTAAGGTTACAATCCTAATCATATGTACAAGGAAGTCCCTTTTCAAATGAGTTGAACTTATTCCTGTATAAACATGTTTGGGATTTGGATGCAAGATACTTGATACTCAAGTCCAGGAACAAATTTGGAAGAAGTTCCACTGATTTTTGTCAGCCTTTATTTCCAAGTAAGGGAGCTCAGGATTATAACTTTTGTTCTATGGATCTCAGCTGACTTCAGTACGGTTAATATATTCTAAGTGCAGGTGCCCTTTCTTAAGCAATTTTTGGGTTGGCTGCTCCCCCAGTTTTTAATGTGAAGATTACTGCCATGCCCGTTCGCAATGTTGAGCCGTTGCTGTATCTCACCAAAATTTTGTATAAAAAAGAATTTTAGATGTAAAAGTTGATTTTAAAATGTACATAAATATGCATGTTTTTCATATGGAAACAAATATATTTAATTGTTTTGCAGCGAAAACTGTGTGTGTTGTGTGTTTCCTAGTTCCCTTTTCCCTCCCCAAAATCACAAGTATTTATGGCCACTGTTTCCCTGTGTGGAAAAAGCAAAGGCTTGGGTCACAATCCAAAGGCATGAAAACAGGAGTTGGGCTTTTTATATTTTGCTTCATTCCAGAATCCTAGGTGTAACCTGATATTTGCAATCCCCTAAAAGAGAATCAGGATTTGTTTACACCAGAGTATACTGGGTGTTTCTAGTTTTTTTGCATCCCCATTTAATCTGCATAGTCCACATGATCCTTCCCTCAACACTAATTTCAGTGCTTCCCCTCTGTAAATATGGGTTTACTCAATACAGGGGTAATGAATAATAATAATAATAATAATAATAATAATAATAATAATAATAATTTTATTAAGACCCCTCCCATACGGCTGGCTTTTCCCTGTCACTTCCCCAGGGGTAATACAATAAATTGGGGAAAACTTGCCATCGTTTGACCCTATGTATGTCAAGACATTTCACACTCCATCCCTCCAACTCTGCCCATGCAAGATCGGTAGTTAGACAATGTATTTATTTTTGCACACCCAGTGAAGAAACATTTCCTGTTTCTGAGGGCCAAAGCCTGGGAATTATATAAGCCTTCCTGCCTCCTGGACATGGGCTGCTTCAGCACTGGGTTCGAATGATGGACATCCTTTTGGTTGCTAACCAGAGTGCAGTTTAGAACCCCCCCCCCCGAATATCTGCCTCTGTGATTTATGCAGCTCTGTAGGAGACTCTACACAAGAGATAACTTTGCTCCATTCCTAGAAACTTCCCTGGTTCAGAATCTGCATTCTGTACTTTCAAATGAGAAGATCGTGAGATCACACTCAAATTGCTTTGTTACACTGTGTGTGCTTGACTGATATTCTAGTGCGCAAAATATCTTTATCTGTGGAAGGATATTTTTCAGCACACTTTGGATTCTTTTGGCACGTAATTTAACACTAAATCATGTGAGTGGTATGATAATTACATTTGAACAGTATATCTCTCTAAAGAACAGCTGTCGTTAAAATAATGTGTATAGAACAGAGGATTTGAAATTAAAGTGGGACATCCCACATATTCTACAATCCTATACGCCAGGGACGTCCAACTCCCAATAGACTGCGATCTACTCACAGTATAAAAAAAACTGGCCGTGATCTACCCATTGTCGTTGGATGGATCAAAGTGGTTGAGCTTTTTTTTAGGAAGCAAATGAATGAAGGAAACTGAATATATGAATGAATGGAACGGAATGAGCATTGTGAGATACACAGAACCTAATAAAAAATTGATTATATAAAACACAGTTGAGGGTCCTGAATCCACAGTCCAATAGGGGAACTTAATCTGATGGTCCACTTTTTTGGCTAGGAAAAAAGCTTTTCTTAGGAAACCAAAGTTGTTGAGCTTTTTTGGGGGGAAGGAGGTCTCTGGATCGACCAGGATCTACCAGGAACACCCCATGATCTACCAGTAGAACACCCCATGATCTACCAGTAGATTGTGATCTACCTGTTGGACATGCCTGCTATACGCAGTTACCTGGGAGTAAAAGCTGCATACACACCATACATTGAAAACACATGACTTTCCCCCAAAGAATCATGGGATCTGTAGTTAAGGGCGCTAGGGATTATAGCTGTGTGAGGGGTGAACTGCAGTTCCCAGGATTCTTTGTGGAAAGCCCCCCCCTTCTGAGTAGATATGCATAGGTGAGTACTACTGATGTGAAGATTGCATGGACGCAATATTTCAGTAGGACTAAATTATGCAGAGTACAGTAGGAAAAGAACCTCTACATTTTGTAGTTTTTGTATATTGTATATTTGTAGGTTTATAATTTGCATGCACAACGACATACGTCTTAAGGTGTGTGCTTGTAAAGAAGTTAAACTCAAACCATTGGGCATGCTAATCTTCCACAGAGGACGCTCTTGATTGTCTCCAATAATATTTTTGTACAAAAGGAAATGCAAATTCTGGGCCAATTGACTGAACCTCTTTTCAGATTACCGGTATCTCCTCCCCTCCAAGAAAACGATTGAAAGCTGAATTATACTTCTAGCTCCTAAGCAGCACTATGACCCTAGAGAAAGAAATGGACCAGGGTATTCATATTTATACGTGAATGGTCCCAAATGAGTCAGGACTTGGCTCCTTGACTGGCTATTTTCTTGTTGATTTATTGCTCTGGGTTTTGTGCATATACTCTCTTGAAAGATACATACCATGGGGATGTGGTGCATCTATGCGAAACATATGTTCCAAACCTTGTCCAGGGTGCAGTCATTCAAATAATCATTTTCTGTTGTACCTGCACAAGATGTTTTCTGCGAAATAGACATATCAATTTTCCAAATGAAGGGTTTGCCTAGCATATCACCCTGGTTGTCTGGCAACATGATGTAGATGGTCTAGCGCTGATTTTACTTCTTGGGCGTGGAAAAAACTCTGTCCTGAAACCTTCATTTTCCAGTTTGAATCATAGTAGAATGGAGAGGTGTGACAAACATTTTCTAGGAGTCCTGTTGATGCGTCTCGCTCAGAATTGCGGAGCAAACCCCTGCAGTTGCTGTCTCGTCCCGGATTAAAGAAAATAAGATCTAGGAAAAACAGAACAGTTTAGTCTGGAAAAGGGGGTGGGAACCAAGCAAGTGATTGTTCCACAATTAACTGAGTGGGTAGAAACACAGTAGCACTCTGATGGAAGACTTGTTCAGATGGAAACCACTTTGATGACCGGCTTAGGGCTGTAGTGCTAACTTTTCAAATGGGGTGTTCATTGCTTCTTGGTATATTCTCAATGGCAAGGCAAGCCAGGGTGGTTTGGGTCACGATCCCATGTTGAGTTGAAGTGCGTTGTTAGCAAGGTGCCTTGAGGAATATCTGGAGCCCTCAAAACCTCTGGGTTGCTTTGTGGATGTGAAACGTCCTGTCAGAATGTGCAGAATTCCTGAAGAAGTTCTGGGCCTCAAAGCCACTTTTGACTGCTGTGAAATGACATGCCTCCTGCTATTCTCTCCTCCCGTGTGTCCTTTTTCTTTTAACCACATTTATTCAAAAGTTACAACACAGCTTCGTCCACTGCCATCATATCACAGAATGATCACTCCAATCCCCCATCCCTCGTCACTGTCAAGTTGGCTCACCAAATACGGTACTCTCAATAGGAACCCAACAACTGAGCTGGTTTATGAGACATTTTCAGTCAATATATCCCCTCCACGGACACCTCTGTGATGATGATGATGGCATAAAAATACCCTGTTCTTCTTCAGTGAAAGAGAGAAATGAGTCAAATGTATCATTTTTGGAGGTGTCTTTGATTATTTGTCAATGGTATGTGAAGCATTCTGATAGAGCAATGCTCCAGATGTTATTAACCCAAGCCTCTGTTGGTATATTAGAGGTATTCTTCCATCACTGAGCAATAACAAATAAAAATAAAAATAAAAATAAAAATAAAAATAAAAATAAAAATAAAAATAAAAATAAAAATAAAAATAAAAATAAAAATAAAAATAAAAATAAAAATAAAAATAAAATTTTATTTATACCCTGCCCTTCCTGATTTAAAAACCGGGCTCAGGGCGGCTAACAACAAATATAAAACACTGATTAAAAATGACTTTAACCCCCCCCAGCTTAAAAACAGCATAAAATACAACATAAATGAACTAGTCTAGCTGCTGTGAATAGGAAGGAAATTAATTCTTTAGATTTAAGGGTAGAATTTGGGGCCCAATCTAGTTATGAAATGCCAAATTCCAAATTAGGAGGGATATGTTTTTTAGTGATTTTGGAGTCAGATACAAAAGCTTTTCCCTGAAAGGTGTGGACCATGGTACACTCCCACCAAACATGACAACAGAACCTCCTTCTCCACAGCATTTCCAACAAATGAGCTTAAATAATGTCTCTTAATCTGAGGGCAGAACAGTGTTAGCATTCACAGGCCGTAATGCAAACAAGAAAGTATGGCTTGTCCAGCGGCGGAGCAAGCCGATTGGGGGCCTGGGGTGGTGTGCGTGCCCTGCGCCCAGAGGTGGGGCCAGCCACCCACGGGGTGGGGCGAGCTGGGGCAGGACGTTCCTCAGGGCCTCCGAGGAGTCTGCCTGCCTCCTCCCACTCAGGCGCCCTACAGCTGAGGGGGAGGCGGCGGGCAGACAGTTTGGGGGCAGCGCGGGGCCTGTGGGCGCCCAAGCCACCGCGTCACTCCCAGGAGAGACGTGTGTCTCTGGCATGCTGCAGGCCCCACGGTGAGTGCCACCTGCCATTTTGTCACCCCCCTCAGTGGTGACACCCGGGGCGGCCTGGCCTCACCTTCCCTTCCTCTGCCCCAGGGCTTGTCCAATGGACCTTTTTCTTCCAGGTCCCAGAACAGCAGTCCCTCCCTTCTTTTAAGCATCACATCACAATATATAGCTGAGATTTCCCATTAGATTTTGCAGGTGGGTGGGGGGGGAGCATACTCTTTTTGAAGCCCACAGGGAGAGAGGAGAACAACTATGTGTGTGAGAAAGATAAGAAATATTATTTTTGTGGGAAAACCAGCAGCGTGCCCTGCCCTGCTGTGACTGCTTTTGTTCAGATGAGAAAATGTCGGTGTGTGTGTGTGTGTGTGTGTGCGCATTGTGTGTCGCTGGGCAGGTAACTGTGCAGACAAGGTGATGTTCTTAGACCCCAGAAGGTCTGTCCCAATGAAGCAGTATAGTCCGATGGCTGCAATCAAAGCTTGAACAAAAACGGCATTTGATTTGATCAACATTTCCTCCCAGCACATACCTTGCTGAGGCAGCAGCAACAACGAAACAATTGCCTCCTGGCAACGGGTGCTGCTTCTCCCCTCTCCCACCTTGGTGACCCCCCAGGTTCTCCGGAAACCGTTCAGATCTTTCATGTGGCTTAAAAAATTTCCAGCTCCTAATTCCGTTCTTTCCTTAAAGCATTTTGCGAGTGCATTTATTGCTCGTGAAAAAGGAAGATTAATAGCTTGAGTCAGGCATAATGCAGGAAAGCACCAGATAGGTTTCCTCGCGCGGCTCTGCCGGAGCAGCTGCCGCCCCCTCTGGCTTCAGCCTTGGGCCTCTCTGCCTGGAGGGGCTGATCCTGCTCTCCGGCTGCCGCCAAGGGCATCCAACTGTGTGATAGTTTGGACATGTGGAGTCCTGGAGAAGGAAGACGAAGGCCTGCCAACCTCGCGCATTGAAAAGCTGTGACTCAGAGCAACCCCCTACCACCACGGAATGATCCTGGGGTTTCAAACAAACCCATCCCTTTCCACAACGCCTTTCTTCTGCTTTGCTCTTTTCGCAGCCTCCGAGTCAAGCTCTCAAGCTTTTGCTGATCGGAAAATGCATTGTCCCAACCAAATGATTTGCTTTACTGTGTGTATACTGTAAGCAGTGCCGGATTTACGTATAAGCTAAACAAGCTCTAGCTTAGGGTCCCACTCTCTTGAGGGACCCCCAAAAATTACAGGGAAAAATGGATGTACTTTTCCAAAATATAAGATAAAAAACAAATAAAATAAAACCTACATACAGCAATCGTGTTTTGTGTTGTGTAGGCTCCTATGATGTAAGTCACGGGCTCCGCCTGCTAGCCTGCTCCCTCAAATATCCCTGGTTTGCTCCTTTCTATATATAGGGTGCCTACATTCTGCATGGACTGGTTGCATGACAACATGTGCAAATGGCTTTAGATACCTATTAGGTTCATAAATTACCATATAGCATATATTCAACACATAAAAACAGCTACAATTTGTTGTTGACAAAGGACACCTGGACATATGAAGGGCCCCATTACCTTCAGTTGCTTATCAAACCTAAATCTGGCCCTGACTGTAAGGCTGCAAACACATCATACATTTGAAGCACATTCAGAGGATATGATGTCCCCCAAAGTATCCTGGAAACTGTAGCCTCACCCCTCACAGAGCTACCATTCACAGCACCCATAACAAATTACAGTTCCCAGGATTTTCTAAAGGACATCATGTGCTTCAAAGGTATGATGTGTTAGGGTGGACTGTCTCGCCAGAGTGGTGCATGCCCTGGTTATCTCCCGCTTGGACTACTGCAATGCGCTCTATGTGGGGCTACCTTTGAAGGTGACCTGGAAACTGCAACTAATCTAGAATGCTGCAGCTAGACCGGGGACTGGGAGCGGCCACTGAGACCACATAACACCGGTCCTGAAAGACCTTCATTGGCTCCCAGTATGTTTCCGAGCACAATTCGAAGTGTTGGTGCTGACCTTGAAAGCCCTAAACGGCCTCAGCCCAGTAGACCTGAAGGAGCGTCTCCCCCCCCATTGTCCATCCCAGACACTGAGGTCCAGCTCCGAGGGCCTTCTGGCGGTTCCCTCCCTGCGAGACGTGCAGTTATAGGGAACCAGGCAGATCCTAGCAGCCTTACTCCAATGAAGCTCTAAAATGCCATTTTGATCTTGGACTTCCGAAAAGCCATGCTTGGCAGAAAGAGAAGCCATCTTCTCAACTCCTTCTTGTGTTAGATTTCTTTCTTTCCACATTTCCAAATAGTGACCAGTTTATTTCACAAGGTGCGAAAGATAAAGGAGTCAGAAGCCAGCATGAAGTGGGAGGAACTGGAGCAGTGTGATGCAAAGGTCTTACATCCTTTCTGCAGTAGCAATACCTTGGATCTTTCCCAATTCCAATCCTGGTCCAAATACCTGAAGATATTCTACATTCTGCAACATTTGGAAGCACTTTTCCAACATCAATCTCAATTTCTTCCACTATTTTCAATAATGGGCCGCAGGGAAAGACCCGGGGTGGGGGAATTTCCCCCCTGATTTCTTTTTCCTGGTTGTGTTCCAAGATTTCACTCTTTTACTTTCAACTCTGTCCTTCCTTCTGATCAACAAGTTTATTTCATTTTAAAGTGCTCTATAGCCAGCGATCCATATCACTTCCTGTGAGCTCCACAGAACCAGCATGTTTTTAATTCTCCCTTATGCTACATGCGTATGGTTATTGCTGCTTATATGAGAAGTGGATTCTTCTACATCTGAAAAGCATCGCTGCCTGAACTAGAAAAGTATAGGGCCAGAAACAGTTCTCAGAATTTAGAACAGAGTCCCTCTGTAGAGGCATGGTTAAGTCATTAAACCATCTAAAATCACAGCTTTTATTTGCTGAAGTTATATTAACATAACTAGTTAGAATATATAAATGCTTTTTGCGTGTGATGGAACCCAGTGGCAGGGAGTTCCAGGACCTCTTTCTTTGCTGCTCACACACAGAACCTAGGGCTTGCCAATCAAAAGGTCGGCGGTTCGAATCCCCATGATGGGGTGAGCTCCCGTTGCTCGGTCCCAGCTCCTGCCCAACTAGCAGTTCGAAAGCACGTCAAAGTGCAAGTCGATAAATAGGTACCGCTCCAGCGGGAAGGTAAACGGCGTTTCCATGCACTGCTATGGTTCGCCAGAAGCGGCTTTGTCATGCTGGCCACATGACCCGGAAGCTGTACGCCGGCTCCCTCGGCCAGTAAAGTGAGATGAGCGCCGCAACCCCAGAGTCGTCAGCGACTGGACCTAATGGTCAGGGGTCCCTTTACCTTTACTGGCAACTCTTTTTTTTTTTTTTGCACGTATTTATGTATGTAGAAGTTCTGGGTGAAATCCAGTTGTGGACTTCCACTTGCACAACAGTATCCCCCCTTCCTCTGCTCCCCCTTGAACTCCCTCCATCCAGGGGTCTTCCAAAATCTGCTCCAGAGGGTTAGGCTGCTTTCCTAAGCAGATTGGGGTAGGTGAGGGGGTTCAGGGCAAAGGAGAGGAAGGGGAAGCCTCACGGTGTGAGCAGAAATGCAATGTTGGATGCCTTCCCCCCCCCCCCCAATTCACTGGAATTAAGTTGCGCGTCATGTCTAGAATCATTGTTTCACCAAAATTTGTTATCACGAGTACCAGTCTTAAGGCACCTTTGCATTTACCATAGTGGTCGTTGGCTGTCATTTGACCCCCACATCTCTTTCCTCACACCACAACCCTGAACTGTGGAAGCAACCTTCATGAATTGAAATGGCAGAGATGTAAGAATGTGCTAAGTCATTTTACTAAATGCAGCAGTACTTAAATGTACTTAAGACTTTTTAATTTTTTTTAAAAAAAGTTAGTTGTGTTGTTAACAACATCCATCTATAACTATTATTCATCGAATCATAGAATTGTAGAGCTGCGAGGGACCCTGAGGGTCATCTAGTCCAGCCCCCTGTGATGCAGAAATCTTATACCCAACGTGGGGCTCAAACCTACAACCCTGAGAGGAGGAGTCTGATGCTCTACCGCCTGAGCTATCCCAGCTCAGACATCTACCCTTTTTAGCCCTAGGGCAGTGATGGCTAACCTTGACACTCCAGATGTTTTGGGACTACAACTCCCATCATCCCTGACCACTGGTCCTGTTAGCTAGGGATGATGGGAGTTGTAGTTCCAAAACATCTGGAGTGTCAAGGTTAGCCATCACTGCCCTAGGGGCTCCTGGGTCAAATCCCTCCCAGCCAAATCCAAGACTGATTGGATTGTGTCCAATACCCTTAAACGTCTAGCTCTGTTAAAGAAATATTGCCCCTGAACGAACATTTACACTTGTTTATTTTGATATAACAGATTTGCTGGGATAAAAATATCCGTGATAGGATTATTACGAGGAAAGCCTGTTGTAGGATGTAACAACCTCTCAGGATGGGCTCCTTTTATAAACGCACATGCCTGGGTTTGAAACGCGGATCCTGAGGTAGTTGTATGGTACATCTGTTCTCCTGACTTTTTAACCATGGAGTGCTAGTTTATTGCTGAGCTTAAGGATAAAAGAAGCAAGAAATGAAAGTTTCTTTGGAGGGGGGAGTTTCCTTCCTTCTAAGTACATTCAGATGTTTGCCTCCAAATCCTAAGCCAGGCTTTGTTTCTAGCTTATTTCACCTTCCGGATGTGATTCAGGCTTCTTCTTTTTCTATTCAGAATATACATATATATCACGAAGAATGGTGGCAATAGCACAGAAAAGGTCAAAGAGTACACATAATGATTAAAGAAACATCCCTCGGAAAGATTTTTGGTATCTTCTTTCTGAATACAATACCAATGCTTAATGCAATGTGAAATATGACCTATACCGTGATTGCTTTGGAGATGCCCCTGTCAGGTTGTTTCAGGTCTTTTGTTTTGGTTTGCGATTTTAAGTGGTGCTCCTTCCCTCTCCCTCCCTCCCTCCCTTACTCCCTTCCCTCCCTCCCTCCCTCCCTTGCTCTCTCTCTCTCTCTCTCTCTCTCTCTCTCTCTCTCTCTCTCTGCGGCAAGAAACATCACGGGCACAGAGCCACTTAACCATGGGATGCCTGATTCCCTGGTCACGAAGGCAAATATCTCCAGGGGTTTAATTATTACTTTAATATGAGCAGGTGGCGCAGAGTCCTGAAAGTCCAGAATCCAAAAAGTAGCTTGTATAGTGTCCCATTACAAACAGCAAGCTCTCAAAGGAAAACATGAGCCCTAACCCCTGGATTGAATGTGTGGAGAGGTGGGAAAGGGGGGGGGGTTGAGTGTGTGAATGAGCAGCCTTCTGTTCCTCTCCCAGGTCTCTGCACCAAAGCCAGCACCAGGGCCGGATTTAGGTTTGATGAGGCCCTCAGCTCCTGAAGGTAACAGGGCCCTTCATATGTCTAGCTGTCCTTTGTCAACAACAAATTGTCGCTGTTGTTTGTGTTGAGTATATGCTATATGGTAATTTATGGACCTCATAGGTATCTCAAGCCATTTGCGCATGTTGCCATGCAACCGGTCCATGCAGAATGTAGGCACCCTATATATAGAAAGGAGCAAACCAGGGATATTTGAGGGAGCAGGCTAGCAGGCGGGACCCATGACTTACATCACAGGAGCCTACTCAACACAAAACACTGTTGCTGGATGTAGGTTTTATTTCATTTGTTTCTTATCTTATATTTTGGAAATGTACATCCAGTTGTTTTTCCCTTTAATTTTTTTGGGGGCCCCCAAGAGAGTGGAAATTGGAAACCCTCGATGAGCTATAACAATTTATCCAGTCATCTGTTAATAGATATCAATTGAACTGACCTAGAAATATACAATGGAAGACATATATATGAGCATTTGCCCCCCCCCCCCGGCCCTGCTCTGTCATTTCCCATCAGATCTGGTGATGTCCTGGTGTGCCAGCCTTCTTGGCTGTCCAGCCAAGGAGCCCATCTCTGCTGCCATTTGCCACCCTTCTTTGATGACCTTCTGAATTGCCTACGAAGTGCTGTTTGCCTCCCCTTTCCATCTTCTACAACCTTTCTCTCAATCCTGAAAAACCAGAGGGACTGGGTGAAGTGTCAAACATCATTCACCGTGAATAGCTGAATCCTTTTCTGGAACAATCAAAGGGCTGAGTCTTCATTCAGTTGTTGGGCAAGGATAAAATGGAGCAAGGGGAAGTTGGAAACAGTGTGATCAGGAAGTCACAGGGGATATATCACCACTATTTATGTGAAGGATGGTTTATTTATCTAAAAGCAAGATTGCTTTGGCTTAAGTTGCATTGCACATCCTCCTAGGCAATAGGATGAAAAGGACACAGGGTGTGCCTAGACGTCAGTTTTCTGCATTTCTGGTTGTGCAATTCACCCCTAACCAAAAGTGTGAGAAGCAACGCGCAGAAGAAAAAGGGTTCAAAAGTTGTTTGGGTTATATGAAAGACTTCCTGGGCAAAATTGCACTTGGACTGGGCCACTTGTGACTGCCAACAGGACTACAGTGGTACCTCTGGTTGTGAACGGGATCCGTTCCGGAGCCCTGTTCGCAACCTGAAAGGTCCGCAACCTGAAGTGCGTATCTGTGCATGTGCGCGGTGCAATTCAGTGCTTCTGCACATGCGCAAAGCATGATTTAGCACTTCTGCACATGCGTGAAGTGCCGAATCCAGAAGTAACCCGGTACTTCTGGGTTTAGCACGTTTGTAACCCGTGCCGAACACAACCCGCAGCGAACACAACCCAAGGTATGACTGTATTGTAGCCAAAATGGGGCTGCTGAGAAAAAAAGAGTATTGGGATACTTGGCAGAACCCTGAGGCCTGCAGAAGTTCAACCATCTCTAGGGGAAAATGCATATAGGGACCCCTTCCCCTGAACACCCCAGTGAAGTCACTCCATCATTCAAAAGTGCCCTCCCCTTACAAATGGCAATATAGTGTAATAACACAATGTAACTTTGTGTTAAAGATATACAGTAGTACCTCGGTTCTCAAACTTAATCCGTTCTGGGAGTCCGTTTGCCTCCCAAAATCGTTTGAAAACCAAGGCGTGGCTTCTGATTGGCTGCAGGAGCTTTTTTAACCGCGTCGTACGTCTGGCTTCCCAAAAACGTTCGCAAACCAGAACACTTGCTTCCGGGTTTGCGGTGTTCGGGAGCCGATTTGTTCGGGAGCCAAGCCGTTTGACAACCAAGGTCCCACTGTATATCAGAAGCACCTCACAAACTTCTCACCATTGACAAAACAAAAATATAAATGGAAAGGCAACTGACCTCTCTTCCCTAGCAGTGTGCGAGCGCATGCGCACATACGAAGAGGAAGAGGATGTGATTCTCAGAGGCGCAAGAGTGGGCCTGCGGCATCCAGAGAGCCAGATGAAGCTGAGGGCCACATGACATTGGGTGAGGGCCACATCGAGGCCCTCCCATCCGCATATGGTGCATTTACTGGTTCTAACGGAACAAAAATTCTAAAATGATCAGTTTGAAGATCTGGAGAGCAATAATGAACAAACCATTCATGACCTTTACGTTTGGCATTACACTGGGAATTCAAACTTAGCAGCTGTCTTCAGGCATTTCCCTCTCAAGTAAGCCTGTGGGGAGTGGGGGGCAGGCACAGGGCGAGGGTTGCCTGGACAGCAGCATCCCAGTCTCTTAAGATTCAGGGCTCAGACCGGAGTCCTAGCGGGGGCTTGTGGTGATGTCATGACAGCAGCAGGCCCTGCATACCTCTGATGAAACTAGGGACACCCTGTTGGGTATAGAGGTCACCAAGCCACCCCACCAATAAATTCACACATGAGACATAATTTTTGTTTGGGTTTTTGGCATAGTTTTGGCCACAACTTTTTATTCAAATACAAAACACGTGAGTGGTTGCGTAGGCATTGGTTCACCTGTCCAGTCGGGACAGAGCTGACCTACAGTCAGCGCAGACTAGCTGTCCAGCGGGACAGAGCTGACACCGCGTCAGCGGGGGGGAAACCCGTCTGGGGAAGAGTTGAATGGAGGCTGGGGCTGCCGAGTCCTCCCCCTTCCCCAGCGGTCCCAGGGGCTCAAGCACGGCCCTGCAACCCACTGGGTTCGGACAAGCATATTTTGAGCAGCTGGATTCCTTTACGGAATTCCCACGCACCATGATCACTTTTGGAGGGCAACCGCGCTCCAATTAACCAACACAACCAATGCCTAACCGCCAACCTTACAAGTTGTGACTAGTTGCTATATAGTAGGCGAAAACCAAATGGCACAGCCAATCAGCCAAATGGAAAAATTCCTACTAGGCCCCTGTCTCAAAGCAGACGGCCCCATGACAGGCACAGCAAAGTGACAGGCCTATACGAGGGAGGGATGGGCGGGAGATCCGAAGCTAACAGCAAGAGGGAAGGGTCGCACACACGTGCAGACCTATATATACGGACGCTGGGTTGTCCATCAAAATAGCAACATGTGCTTTCCCCCAGCAACAGCACTGGTCACTGCTGGCTGTGGCCAGCTAGCCAAACCCACAGGGAGTGGCTTATTCTGCCCCTATCGCAACTTGAGCTCTCTTGCATGGAGAACTCACTTTCCATGCCCTCCAACATTTCTCTGATGAAAATTGGGACGTCCTAAGGAAAAGTGGGACTTTCCGGGATCAAAGCAGAAACTGGGATGGCTTCTGTCAATCTGGGACTGTCCCTGGAAAACAGAGACACTTGGAGGGTCTGGTGACGGAGGTTAATTGGGAGAGGGGAGCAGAGGAGGTCAGGTCCCCTGCCCCAGAGTGTCTATGCTGTAGTTTGCAGTCAGGTCCTGCTGGGCTGAAGCTTGCAAGCCGCACAGTCTTCTCGATTTTTATTTTTTCTTAAAGGCACTCTCGCTCACCTGGAGAGTGAAGCCCTCCACCTGCCTTCAGGTCAGACCTGGAGCCCTGTATGAAAAAGTAGAAGTTAGACTGGCTATTTATAATTTATTATAATTTATTATTTATTTATTATTATTTAGAAAATGCCTGAAGACATTTCAGGGAAGTTTTTAATCTGTGACATGTGTATGTATTTTAATGTTTGTTGGAAGCCGCCCAGAGTGGCTGGGGAGACCTGGCCCGATGGGCGGGGTATAAATAATAAATTATTATTATTATTATTATTATTATTATTATTATTATTATTATTATTAAGCACTTGAAATTGGCAGTAGCAGATGCTGTGGGTGTCTATAAAAAAAATACTCGCCAGCTGTACAGTGATTCCCACTGTATAGTATTATGAAAAAAAAAATAAAGCCAACGGAAAATGACAGAAATGATACTTAGAGCTCTATCCATTATTTTTATTTTTGCCTTTATTTCTTTTATGCACATGACTTTTGTTGCTGCAGAAATTTGCGGTCTTGTGGGAGTTAACACAGTACTTTTCCCCAGGAAGCTAAATCAAAACCAATGTTTGCTTGGTTAACAAGCTAGTTAATCAAAAGCTTGCATACAGATGTTGGACCAATAAAAAAAAAGATATCGCTTTTCTCATGTTGGATCTCTGCATTTTGTAGAGGAATTGGATGGAGAGGCTTTATTCTGATCCACCCAGTTTTGGAAAGTGCAGCTGACGTTTCCAGCAGATCTTTGAGGAATGCGGCTGGCCTGCCATGCAGCTGCGAGGCTGGCTTGGATAGCTCTGCCCCCTTCAGTTTGTTGCAAAGTGGAATTATTTACATCTGTGCACCAGCTCTCAATGGTTAAGGGGACCCTCATACGGATTGTTCTGAGCTATGCACAGTACCCACTAGGAGGCATCTGTGATTTTAAAGCCAGATCTCACATTCTGGGACTCTGAAGATTGTTGTCTGCATAAAATTGACTTATATTCAGTCAAGCTTTCCTTCCAACAGGCAAACAGCTGAATATTTTGCTTTGCATGAAACACGCTTTGCACAACAGAAACAATAGCTACATACAGCTGAAACTTGGACTGTATAGAAGGGATATAACTAGAACCAAGAATAATCTGCACAAGGCATGACCAGGTAAATTATAATTTAAATCAGTTTATGAAATCAGCCAGGTCTTCTGCCCCTTTTCTGTTCCCCTAACGCAAAATAAAGGAAATAAAATAAAATGAAAACTTCATTTAATTCTAAACTTTAAAACTTTGGGCATACTAATAATTCAGAGAATGCTGGGCTACTTGAGAAAACGACTGTGGTGTGATCTTAACACAGGACATTGCTTTATAGCAGTGATGGCCAAACTTGGCCCTCCAGCTGTTTTGGGACTACAACTCCCATCATCCCTGGGAATTGTAGTCCCAAAACAGCTGGAGGGCCAAGTTTGGCTCTCACGGCTTTGCAGCAAGTCAGACCATTGTTCTATCTAGCACAGTCCTGTCTGCACCAAGCAGCAGTGCAGAAATCTCTAGGGTTTCTGTCAAGAGTCTTTTCCCAGCCTGGGACCAAACCTGGGACTGTTTGCCTGCAATGCATAAGGCCCACCAATGAGCTACAGCCATTCCTCCTCCTCCTCCTCCTTAAAATAATTTTTATTGAATTTTACATTATTATTATTTTATCACAATTACATCATAACAAATAATAACAAATTGATTCCCCCGCTTTCCCCCCCACCCCCATGACTTCCCTCAACTTCCCCTTCTGGTTTTTTTTTTACATATGAACTTGTCCTGCTTACAATAGTATACTTCAATATTATATCCTTAAATTGAATGTTATATTCTTATCATTTGAATCTCATCTTTATAGCTTCTATGTTTATATTATTAATTGTAAGTGTTTATGTCAGATTCGCTTAACGGTTGCTCATGAGTAAAGACCAAGTCCTTCTTGTCTTTCAACTATTTTATTGTGCAAATTATGTACAGTGGGGAGCTAACCCTAAACACGACTGTCTAGTCGCTAGCGGAATCCGGAAGTGCCCCCCTCCTGTTGCGGCGCCAACACCAGAGTCTCGGCACTCTAAATTGCCGCCTTCTCCTTCTGCGTAATGCTGGCGCCGGAAATGGCGTCTCTCCCTCCGAGTGGGTCTGCTGAGTGGTGTTAGGTCTCTCTGCATCTTCCTGGAGACCTCTCCCCACCTGGCTCCTTCCCAGTAACTGCTCCTCCCCCCCCCCCCGAGGAGGGGCTGGTAGACTCGCTCTGAGACGAATCCATCGACAACAGAGGCTGAGGCTGTCTGTAGCCACTCAGTGCCGGACTTTCAGGGGTGGGCACATCCCTGACAGTTTACTCAAACCCTGCTAGTGAGTCCATTGCTTTACATAGATTCCGTAGATACACCACAAATGGTTCCCAACCTTCTTTAAAGTCTCTGTTGTCTTTGTCTCTGAGTCTTTCAGTCAGCTTCGCCATTTCAGCATCTTTCATCAGTTTTTCTTGCCCTTGTTCTTTAGATGGTATTTCATCGCTTTTCCATCTTTGGGCTAGTAAAATCCCAGCCACTGTTGCAGCATACATGAACAGTTTTTTCTTCTCTCCGCCCCCTTTAATAAAATTTGTATTATTTTCAATTAATTCACATTACATGTCAATTGCCACACACCTTCCACATTGTGCATAACATGAATATATTATTCCTGCAAATTCCCCACCTCTAACCCTGCAACCACCTCCCCATTTACCCAAATACCCGTGTGACTTCCTTCACCCACATGCGTGATATCCAACTTGTTATTTAATAAAAACCTCTAACATTGTGTTCATTTTTGTTCATTACAATAGTCATTCATCTATTTAAAAAAGAAAAAAGAAAAAGAAATGTCCAAAACTTTGGTTAAAGATTATAATATACCATAATAGGAAATCTGGGTGGAATCTTGAACATATCTAACATTTTAGGATTGTAGTTCCTTTTGTCTTTGTTTCCTTTTTAAATGCAGGTTGCGATCATATAATCTTTGTATGAGTAACATAGCAAAATTGAGCACACATTAATTTAGTATTTTTTTTTAAAGCCTTCACTGCCTCCCTGTATTGCTGGCTGCTTTTAACAATTTTTAAAAAATTCCTATTGTAAGAAAATTTGCCGTTTTCACCGTAAATCCCCAGAATCTATTTCGGGTCGCTCCAGGCCATCGGGTGGCCGTATTTGTGGGTCCCTCCCTCGATCCTTTTGGGATTTTTGGTGCAGTTCAGATTTTATACATAACCAATGAACGATCTGTGAAGTCTGGGCATTGTATTTCCATTCAAAGCATTGTCATACTGTAGAGATAGTTCCAAGGGATGTCTTGGAACCAGGGCAGATGAGATGGAAAGAGATATTTTTCACTTACTTATAGACTGGACTGCTGCATACCAGAAAGTCCTCCCAATGTTTTATTAAACAAAACACAATGAAAGATCACAGCAGGCCAATAGTTTGCCCATATGGGATTCTCTCAACCAGGAAATGTCAGTTCTGAAACTGTAGCCCCAATGAGGCGAATGGTGGCAGCGCTTATTGAGTTGCAGGGATGTGGCAGCCCTGGTGTAGCAAGAAGAAAAGGATGTTCACTGAAAAGGTAATTATAGGGTGAGATTTTATAAATAAACACATGGGGAAAGAGCAGCTGCTTTTCTTTGAGTGTTTCCAACATACTCACACCCATGTGTGCCCATTTCTTAAAACAATTAAGAAGCAATAAAAATTGCAGCCAGAACATTCTGCATGGTATTGTCACAATAAAGTGGATAAATCATCTATGGCAGGGATTCCCAGTTCTTCCCAAGCCCAATAAAGCAATTCTTGTAATCCTCAAACTCTCCACAGGCTGCCTTGATGAAGTATCAGCTGTAGAAATCCAGCCCTGATGATAGATTTAATGGCTAGGAGTGCCACTGGATAATAGGATGCTCTCATAGCACATGCCCTGGGAGGGAGGGGATATAGGAATGTGGGGTGTGATACATAAGTAGCAGTCAAAGTACCACATTCCTTAGGGACGCAGGTGGCGCTGTGGGTTAAACCACAGAGCCTAGGGCTTGCTGATCAGAAGGTTGGCAGTTCGAATCCCCGGGACAGGGTGAGCTCCCGTTGCTCGGTCCCTGCTCCTGCCAACCTAGCAGTTCAAAAGCACGTCAAAGTGCAAGTAGATAAATGGGTACAGCTCCAGTGGGAAGGTAAACGGCTTTTCCGTGCACTGCTCTGGTTCGCCAGAAGTGGCTTTGTCATGCTGGCCACATGACCTGGAAGCTGTACGCCGGCTCCCTTGGCCAGTAAAGCGAGATGAGCTCCACAACCCCAGAGTCGTCCACAACTGGACCTAATGGTCAGGGGTCCCTTTACCTTTACCTTTTTCTTCCAAGGAGCTCGAGGCCGAGAGTGCTGTCCCTAGAGATGGAGCTGGTGTCAACAGTTCTCTTGCAGCCGCTCTCGGAGAAACCGAGACCATCAAACCAATCCATTCCTTTGGCTGAGATCCTAAAGTGGCCTGCCTTTGCCTGGCTTCTCCTCTGTTCTGCAGGGTGGGAAGTTAGGGCAGAGGGTCGCCTCGTCTCCTGCATCCTTTTTGTTAAGAATGAAAAAAGAGTTTGCTGGATCAGGCCAGTGGCCCACGTCGTCTGGAATCCTGCTCTCGCAGGGGCCAACCAGATGCCTGTGAGAAGCCGGCAGACAGGACCTAAGCTCTGTCCATCTGCAATTCCCAGCCACTGGGATTCAGAGTCATGCTGTGTCTGACAACGAAGGTCAAACTTAGAAAAAGAGCTTTTTTGCCCCATAGGGAACAATGGGATAGAAATTAAGGTGGGTGTTGGAGAATCCTTTGGATCTTCCCCATCTCTGCCCAGCACGCTCTTTTTCCAGCTGATACTGGGAGGGCCAGGGGTGTGGAATTGCTGTGGCAGTCGAGAAGGGGGTTCCTTCATCAGATCTCCCTCCCCCCAAGTTGGGACTTTCTCTCCTCCATGGGAGAGGAAAATCTGATGCATCCGATGGCCTCTGGGATAGCCTCTCCGGGCCCACAGGACTGCAAGGCTCAAACACTTTATGAGCACTTCTGTCAAAGGCGGAAGAGCCCATTTTGTCTAGAAGCTGAACAAGCGAAATTGAGAGAAGACCGTGCGGACCACTTGCAGGTGCTGAGCGATACAGCAGAGTGACACCCGTTCTACATGGTTGCAGAATCTTATCCCAAACACTTCCATCATAAAAGATAGTGCATCATAACTGGCCCTGAACTGGGTCTCCACCCTGCAGCTGGCCCTATTGTTCCCCTCCGGAGACCTGGAGAACACTTGTTCCATTTGTCCAATGGCAGAGATAGTCACGAGCGTCAAAGTGGTCAGACCTTTTATGGAAGAATATATGTGCTCCAAAGCATAAACAGTATTTTTGTTTCACAAAGTCTTGAAACAGAATTGTTTTCATATGATTCATCATGCTGAAAAATGTGTGTGAAGGTTTCAGTATATTTTACCGACTAGCCGATAGCTCAAGCATTTCACGGTACATTTCAGCTGATGAAAAATAGTAACAAAACAGGAAATACCTTTTAAACATCTTTTTCAAAACCCGGGACTTGTTCACCCCTTAAAGGAGATAAAATTGGAGCACATAAAGTCTTTTACTGGCATCCATATGTCACTTGTGAAAAGCATTAAGCTATGCTAATTCTTATTACATTGCTCCCTTGTTGTCTGCAAACTGTTCTCGCTTCCCCAGAGAGCATTTGCAGAAGACAGCTCGGCTTGCTTTATGACAACTGAAGTGTACTAAAACTTGTTCACAGATTCACTTTGATCCAAAGAAGCGAGAGGGAATTTGCATTTGCAGAGCCATTCCCTCACCAGGCAGATTATTACTGGGAGCATGAAGTGGGTGGCTGGGACATGGCCTGGGGCATATAGGCCATTTCTGGGTGCCTGTTATCTTTTGCTTATACTTCTTCCCTTTTGTCCCTTCTCCCCCAAAGTTTCCCACATTACCTCAATTTCTAGATTGCAGAGGTGAACCTTTGCCAGCTAAGCAGAAATAAGAAGGATAAATGTTTGAATAAACATGTTTAATAAGTTCCAGTATTGTATGCCAGAGGAGAAAATAAAAACAGAGTGCATTACTGTTATTACTTGCTTCAGATCCATTCTCTACGATAAATTCATGGTCTGTTTATTTTCCTCTCTTGACTTTCCATCTTCCATGTGACAGCCCTTCAGATATTTGAAGATGGCCATCATATCTCCTTTCAGTCTCCTCTCTCAGGCTAAACACACCTAGCTCCTTCAACCGTTCCTCATCAGGCTTGTTATCCAGACCCTTGATCATCTTGGTCTCCCTCCTCTGCACACCTTCCAGCTTGTCAACATCCTTCTTAAATTGTGGTGCCCAGAACTGGACACAGTATTCCAGGTGGGGTCTGACCAAGGCAGAAGAGAGGGGTAGTATTAATTCCCTTGATCTGGACACTAGACTTCTGTTGATTCTAGAATAGCATTAGCTATTTTTGCTGCTGCATCACACTGCTGACACATGCTGAGCTTGTGGTCCACCAAGACCCCTAGATCCTTTTCACATGTATTAAGCCAGGTGTCCCCCATCCTATATTTGTGTGCCTGGTTCTTCCTGCCTAAGTGCAGACCCTTACATTTGTCCCTATTGAAATTCATTTTGTTAGCTTGTGTCCAGTTCTCCAATTTGTTAAGGTCATTTTGAATTCTGTCTTCTGCGGCATTAGCAACCCCTCACAGTTTGATACCACCTGCAGATTTGATGAGCTTCCTCTCTATTCCTTCATCCATGTCTTTATAAAGGCATGGAACAAAAACGGGCCCAGGACAGAACCCTGCGGCACCCCACTAGTCACTTTTTTCCAGGGTGACAACGAACCATTAATGAGAACTCTTTGGGTTCGGTCACTCAATCAGCTACAAATCCGCCTAACAGCTACCTCGTTCAACCTACATTTTACCAGTCTCCTTGCGAGAATATCATGGGGGACTTTGTCCAAAGCCTTACTGAAATCAAGATACACAGCATTCCCCTGATCCACCAAGCTAGTAACTCCATCAAAAATGCAATGAGATTCATTGGGCATGACTTGTTTTTGAGAAACCCATGCTGGGTCTTGGTACTCACAGCATCCTTTTCTAAGTGCTCACAGACCGACTGTTGAATTATCTGTTCTAGGACCTTTCCTGGTATTGATGTCAAGCTGTTGGTAGTTTACCTGGGTCTTCCTCCCCACCCTTTGAAAATGGGGACAACATTTGCCCACCTCCAGGGTCCTCACCTGTTTTCCAAGATTTCTCAAAGATCATAGGCAAAGGCTCTGGAATTACATCCACAAGCTCCTTTCGTACCCTTGGATGCAGCTCATCAGGCCCTGGAGATTTGAATTCATTTAAAGTGGCTAGGGGTTCCCTTATTACCTCTTTTCCTATCTTGGGCTGCAGCTCCCTCCTTACACCATTTATTTTGTTATCACCAGGCTGGGCGTGTTGCTGGAATGGGAAAAGTTTTGATTGGCACCAAAAACAATACCGTGAAGGCACCTGCTAATATCAATGGGCAGGGAGTTCCAAAGTAGACGTGCTGCCACACTAAAATATCCATTTCTTGGAAGTGCAGAATGGACCTGTAACTGAGCCAGTTCTGCGGATCTCAGTGGCTGAAGTGATAATTCAGTTAAACTGATCCCAAGCTGTTGAGGGATTCAAACATTTAACCACATTCCTGCCCTTAAGTCCAACATGAAAGTTGCTCAGAGTACGGGTGCAATCTCTGGAAGCGATAATGGAGTCCACATTCTCCTCCACCCCACCCCATGATATCTCCTGCTCTTTCTCAAGGTCCTCAGGTAACACAATAAGCCCTGGCCAATGTGAGAGACACTCTGTGACTTCTTTCCATGTCCCTATTCACAAGGCCGCTGTTGAAGGGCTGGAAAGGAATTTCCCTGCATTGAGACTTCCGCTCTGGCGCGGCACTGAGCGGCTGGGTTTCTTCTCCGCTCTGCGGAGAGACCGGCTGTTTCGGGGCTGGAGGTCCCGTTTCCTGCGAAAACGGACCTCCGAAGAAACCTCAAGCGGTGAAGCTTGAGGACGTGGATCCGGCCGCGCTCGGACGGTCTCCTCGATCCTTCGGAGCCCCTAATAAGGGTCTCCGGAGTGGAAAGGGTGGTACACCAGAGCGCATCGGAAGACCGGCTTTCCCGATACAGCGAAGCAGCAGATTGCCGGGCAGTGAGGAGCGCCAGATCCTTCCAAAAAGAAGATTTAAAGCAATAGAACTGTGAGTAGATAATTTCGGACTTAATTGGATTGTCTAATTGGAACACAGAGAGAGGTTAAAAAGGAAGTCAGCCTCTCTCCGCCGCGTAATAAGAGCACAGAGAACAAGCGGCTGTAAATAGTGACACTTGACGTTTGACTTTTTAAAAGACTTCAGCCTGGAGCTTAAATTGCCAGCTAATGCTGCAACATTGTGAACTAAAATTTGGATATTAACGACTAGAGGATTTAAATGTTGCCGTGCACCCTCTGGATTAAGGAACTCCGGGCCAGCACGGCAGACTGCATTCTCTAGTAACAAAGGAGCTTGAACTTTTGATACTTTCGTTTCCGATGCAGACGCTTTGATCTTTTACAAGGCTACCAAACCAAAGTAACCTTCTTGAAGGGGCCACAATAGACTTAGTGCAACAAACTAATCTCCTGGTTTAATTCTGGCTAAAGTTACAATTGTGAAAAGTAACTTATTTGACTTAAAAAATGGCTGCTAGTTTCTCCTGCTCCGGACAGGGGAGGGAATTGTGTTAGACTGTTATCTCTTGCTTTTGGCTCTCAAAACAACAGCTGCTCTGCGGCTGTGAGAACTGTTGGCTGCCTGTCTCCCATCAATAATCGCCGCTGGGTACTTTATCTTAAAGGAAGTGACCTTGAGAGTGAATAGTTGAATAGCTATGCCGGTAAAAAGAAAGGACTCACAGGCGGAAGATAAAGTACCAAGGAGAGACTCAGTGGCTGAGGGTTCGAATACAGAGCTACTTCTTGCGGCATTAGAAGAATTTAAAAAGGATGTAAGACAGCAAATATCAGAAGTAAGCAAAAAGGTTGACCAAAATACAGAAGCACTTCAAAACATTGGAGTTTTGAAGGCAGAAATTGAACATACTAAACAGCAGGTGTCCAAGGTGGAAACAAGAGTGCAAAATTTGGAAGAGAGCAGAGCAGCAGACCAGGCCGGCCAGAGAGATGTACAGGCGTCTATTGCTTTTCTGCAGATGAAGCAGAGAGAGATGAACATTAAAATTAGAGACCTTCCAGAATTAGAACAGGGGGACCTGAGAGACTACCTGGCTGAAGAATTTGCAAGACATTGGAATCTACAGACAGAAGAAATTAAAGCCTTGATAATCAGGGCCTATCGCTTCGGACCAAGAGATAAAAAGAATACCAAGTCAATAAATGACTGTCTGATTGAACTCCATAATAAAGAGGAGAGAGACTACATATTAGGCCTTCATTACCAAAATAACTTGGTGATACAAAACCAACAAGTGGTCTTATTTAAAGATATTCCGAAGTACTTCCTGGATCTGCGGTCCAACTACACTGACTTAATAAGAGCGTTGAGGATTAAAAAAGTGAACTTCAGGTGGGAGTTCCCACAGGGCCTCTCCTTTACCTATAAGGATAAGAAGGTCAGAATTAAATCTCTTCAGGACAAAAGGAAATTTCTTGAAAAACACGACGCGGATTTTGGTTTGATACCAACACCGGATTTGCCACCAGGCGGAGGACCAGGCTTTAACCATCCCCTAGGAGCAGGAGGAGGAGCAGCAGAGTAAAGCAAGATGGCCCTTAAACTACTGACGCTTAATGTAAGAGGGTTGAACATTAAACCTAAGAGAAACCGTGTGTTCCACAACTTGATTAAGCAGAACCTGGATTTGATATGCCTACAAGAAACACACGTTACAAGATTACATCGAAGAGTTCTGCAAAACAAAAAGTTGGGCCAAGAATTCATTTCATCAGCTAAAGTTAAGAAAAGAGGAGTTGTAATTTATGCCAAGGAGAAATATGATCCAAAATTACTTTTTAAGGACCAGGAGGGAAGGTTTGTTGCTATTCAAATAACTGTGCAAGGCGAAAAACTTTTGATTTTGGGAATTTATGCACCGAATGACAGCAAATCGGATTTCTACAAGGAGCTCCATGACAAATTGCTGGATTACATGGATTATAAAATGGTGGCTTTAGGTGATTTCAACGCTGTGGCCTCCACTTTGATGGACAGATCACAAAGAGTAAAATTCACAAATGATGGGAGGCTACCAAAGACTTTTTTTGAAATGTCAGAAAATTTGGACTGGATAGACGGATGGAGAATAAAACACCCAACAGACACTGAAGCCACATTCCAATCAGAGGCAATGGGTGCTTGGAGCAGAATCGATATGATATGGGTATCAAGGGAGTTGTCTCCCAGGATACTCAAAGCTGAAATACATCCAAGAACCTGCTCTGACCATAATGCAGTACAGCTGGATTTAAGGCTGACAACACAGGGTTCCCCTCGGTGGAGAATGGATGATTCGCTGCTCAGGAACGGGAAGATATGTGAGAAGGCCCATAAGACCCTGAAAGACTTTTTCGAGTTAAATTTGAACACGACAGTGGAGAAAAGGGTCGTATGGGACGCAAGTAAGGCCGTGATGAGAGGTTTCCTGATTCAGCAAAAGGCAATAAGAAAGAAGATACAGAATGAGAAAAAGGAAGTTATACTACAGCAACTTAAGGAAAAGGAAAAGAAGCTGAGGATAACGCCCAAGAACATACAATTGCAGAAAGAAATCAAATATCTACAGGCGGAATTTTCTCAGCTTACCAACCAAGAGATAGAGTGGAAGGTTAAAATGATGAACCAAAGATCTTTTGAATCTGCAAACAAATGTGGCAAGTTGCTGGCGTGGCAACTGAAGAGGAGACAGAAACAAAACACAATAACCAGCTTGATAATTGATGGAAGAACCGTGGAGAACCCTGTGGAGATCAGAAAAAATTTCCAGAAATTCTACAAAAAGCTGTACAAAGAAAATAACCACAACCAAAATTTGATCGAGCAGTTCTTAAAAGAAAACGGTTTGCATAAAATCCCAGAAGAAAGAAAGGCCCTACTTAATCATCTCATAACAAGATCTGAAATAGAATCAGCGATAGGACAGATGAAATTAGGAAAGGCACCCGGACCGGATGGACTTTCTGCAAAATACTACAAGGAATTAAAGGACTGGCTAATACAGCCTCTGATGGAGGTTTGCAATGAAATCTTGAAGGGAAGCAAGGCACCCGAATCTTGGAAGGACGCATATATAACTTTAATACCTAAACAAGATATCGATACTACTCAGATGAAAAATTATAGACCAATCTCCCTCCTTAATGTGGATTACAAAATTTTTGCAAATATAATGGCCAGTAGATTGAAGAAAGTATTAATGGAGATTATTCACAAAGACCAAGCTGGTTTTTTACCAGAAAGACATTTAAATGGAAATATAAGGAACATTGTGGATATTCTAGAAAAGTTGGAACCAGAAAGAAATTCGAAAGTAATTTTAATGTTTATCGATGCGGAAAAGGCCTTTGACAATGTTTCTTGGAGTTTTATGAAGAAAAACTTTGAAAAAATGGAGGTGGGAGGGGGTTTCTTGAATGGTTTAGAAGCAATATATACTGAACAAAGAGCTAAGATAATAGTGAATAACGTAGTATCAGAAGAAATTTGGATTGAAAAAGGAACAAGACAAGGGTGCCCACTATCCCCATTATTGTTTATAACGGTCCTGGAAGTCCTTCTGAACATGCTTAGAAAAGACAATGAGGTTAAGGGTGTGAGAGTAGGAGCCAAGGAATATAAACTTAAAGCCTTTGCAGATGATTTGGTGTTGACCCTAGAGGAACCTGAATCCAGTGCAATTAGGGCACTGGACATTATACAAGACTTTGGACAGGTAGCCGGTTTTAAATTGAATAAAGCCAAGACTAAAGTCTTAGGGAAAAACCTGACGCAGGAAGAAAAAGAGAGTATCCAGGCGAAAACAGGACTTACATTTGCCAAGAAAGTTAAATATCTAGGTGTGAATATGACCACAAAAAACTTGAATTTATATAAAAACAATTATGAAAAAGTATGGTCTGAAATTAAGAGAGATTTGGAAATCTGGACTAGATTGAAATTGTCCCTGTTGGGCCGAATTGCTGTGATTAAGATGAATGTATTGCCTAAGTTACTTTTTCTCTTTCAGGCATTGCCAATAGTGGATAGAATGGAGCCTTTCCAAAGCTGGCAGAAGGTTATTTCTAAATTTGTATGGCAGGGAAAAAAACCCAGAATTAAATTTAAGATTTTAACAGATGATAAGAAAAGAGGGGGCTTTTCCCTGCCGGAATTGAGTATATATTTTGAAGCTGCAGCCTTCTGCTGGCTGAAGGAATGGTTCCTTTTAGAAAATACTGATGTGTTAGACCTGGAAGGTTGTGATAATGTATTTGGATGGCATGCATATTTATGGTATGAAAAAGTCAAGGTCCACAGGGGCTTTAAACAACATTTGGTTAAGAAAGCATTGTTTAGAGTGTGGATGAAATATAAAGATTTGTTAGAAAAGAAGACACCTAGATGGATATCACCATTAGAAGCAAAGGCTGACAAAAAACCTTTTTCGAGAGGAAATTGGCCTAGATACATGGATATCCTTGTGCAAGAAGGAGAAAGTGTCAGGTTGAAACCCTATGAACAAATGAGAGATAAAGTTACGAACTGGCTGCAGTACCATCAGATTAATGAACTTTTTAAAATGGATAAAAAACTTGGTTTTCAGTTGGAAAAGTCGAAATTGGAAACGGAACTGTTAGAGCCAAAAACCCAAAATTTATCCAGAATGTACCAATTGCTGCTTGAATGGCATACACAGGACGAGTTGGTTAAATCGGCAATGATAGAGTGGGCCAGAGATGTAGGACATAATATTATGATGGCTGACTGGGAGAGATTATGGCGAAAAGATATTAACTTTACTGCATGTACTTTGTTGAAAGAGAACATAATGAAAATGATATACAGATGGTATTTAACTCCAGTCAAGCTAGCAAAAATCTATCACTTGCATGACAATAAATGTTGGAAGTGTGGAAAGGCAGATGGAACTTTTTATCATATGTGGTGGACCTGCCCGAGCACGAGTGCCTTCTGGGAGACAATCTATAATGAAATTAAAAAGGTGTTGAAAAACACATTTACTAAGAAACCAGAGGCATTCCTGCTTGGAATGGTAAACCACGAAATACCTAGGGTAGACCACACTTTCTTCATGTATGCCACTACAGCAGCTAGAATCTTGATTGCCAAATACTGGAAAACGAATGACTTACCAAAGCTAGAGGAATGGCAGATGAAAATGATGGACTATATGGAACTTGCCGAGCTGACCTCGAGACTCCGAGACCAGAGGGAAGAGGCGACAGAACAAGAATGGAAGAAATTTAAGATGTACATTAATAAGTGTTGCAAAATTAGTAATTAGAAAAAGCTGAAGTTAGTTGTTATTGTTATAGCTGAGTATAAGATAAGAGTTGTCGGAAATTATATTGTTAAACATAGTTTAAGATTGAATATAAGTTTAAGATAAGGAGTTAAGTAATCAAGAATAAGATTTGAAGTATTAGAGCCAATTATTGATAAAAGAAAGATAATGATAAGTACCTGTGAATATATATGAGGAATAAGAAACGCGGTGGAGGGAGGCGGGGGAAGTCCACCCAACAAGTTAAGGAACAAGATATGAATTAGAACGTATTTTGTTTTGTATTTTTATTTGTTAGTTAGTTTTATGTGTGATTGGTGTGTTTTATGTTTGTATTTTTATGTTGAAAAATCTAATAAAAATTATTTAAAAAAAAAAAAAAAAGGAATTTCCCTGCATTGGCAGGTTTCGCATTTCCCGTAGCAAAGCATCTGTGCTGGTCCCGTGAGTTACCCGAGAGGCGAGGTCCAAGTCCGGTCAGTGGTCAGAGGTGCAACGAAAGGCAGTCCGTAATAATTGAAGCTGGGTGCAAGGCAGGGAGGCAGGCGAAGTCAGGAACAGGTAGGCAAGCAGGGAACCAGGGCGGGTCAGGAGCTCAGGCAGGAAAAGCAGGACAGGTTTCAAGCAGGAACACTGGCAGGAACTGGTCACCAACAATGTTGCTCTTCAACTTGGGGCTGGGGCTGGTCGGCTTTTATCTGCCCCGAGGCAGAGGGCGGCTCCGATCCTCAGGTGACTCGCCTCTCCTGGCTTGGAGGCAAGCACTCCTCCTGCGGGAACTCAGTTCCCTTCGCCTCTCTGCCCTGAGCCTCTGCAGCTCAGGAGAGGCTGGAGGGTTACCGGACCCAGAGGCAACCTCCGCTTCCCCTGACGGGGCTGGGAGTGGAGCACCTGCAGGCAATGGGTCCTCCATCCCATCAGGAGCCAGAGCAGACTCAGCAGATGCCTGCACCTGAGGATCCAGCACAGGTGAGGACCCTTCAGACTCAGGCCCTAGCCCCGGCTCTGCTGATTCTGGAGGTGGGGAACCCTGTGCAGGCTGGGATCCCTCAGGTTCAAAATCTGAGTCTGAATCCCAGGCCATCACAGCATCACAACTTTGGCGGTTTCAGGCCTTGGGTGGAATCCTTTAGTCTATCTTCCTAAATGGATGTGTGTGTGTGTGTGTGAGTGAGGCGGTGACCCAAGCCCCCTTTGTGGCGGCGATACCAGGGTTCCCCGTTAAAGGGGTTTTGGGGGGAGGCATTGGCCATACGCCGAGAGGTTGACATTGCTCTCCCCCTCCAGCGGCGGCGAATGGGGGGTGGGCTCTCTGCTTGAACATATGTTCTCCAGAGCCAGCCCAATTCCCACACATTCTGGATAACCCTGAAGTCTCCCAGATCCCTGACTGGGGACTGAGAAGGATAAACGGCCAATGCCTGAGCCAAGGTCTCCCTACATCTGAATATTAATAAAGTTGTGGCCAATGTGAGAGACACTCTGTGACTTCTTTCCATGTCCCCATTCATTATTTGATTCCATTTATGAATCGCTTCCTATGAAACATGCGAAAGCAATTTAACAATAAAAACACCATGAATAAACACACTCTCGAAACCCCCATTGAGTAGGAAAAAAGCCATTCTAAATCCAACACAGATACACACCGGGATAAAAACCTCCACTTGTTGAAAAAGGAAAGTCTTCCAGAGGCGCCAACAAGACAATAGAGGTGACGCCTGTCTGATGTGGCACGGAGGGTGTTCCAGAGGGCAGGTGCTGCCTCCCTAAAGCCCGATTCTGACATCCTATGGATGGACCTCCTGATGAGATTCATCGCCCTTCCCTGAAATGTCACCCAAGTAACATAATAAGGGACAAGAGCTGTACGCACCTTGATTCAAAAGGCCTGATTCACCCTGAGTAAGTGATTAGCAGGAGGAGGTCACATCACTCTGTTGCTGAGTTTGCCTAATGCACAGCCGTAAATTGCTTCTGTGCCCACTTGCGACATACAGTGACAAGCTCCGACGTCCAGCTTTTCAAAAAAGGGGGGGGGACTCACTTTGAAAGAGAGCCCCAAATAAGCCCAAAAGTAAAATATGTATCATAAAGCCAGGTGATGGATTAACATAGTCCATGAGGGATTTAAATTGTCATCCGTGCTAATAAACCATCAGTCAAGAAAGATTAGCCCGGCATTGTAAAGATTCTCATCCAAGGAAAGCATTTAGAAGCAGAGAGTGTGCTGTCTAATTTCATATCAACACGCCATGCCATAAAGGCAAGCAAACAGAGAGAGAACCCCCATATAAACAGCCTAATTGTTGGTGTGCAAGCGGAGATACAAAAAGGGAGGCTTTTAAGATGTCAATGCGTCCAGCTAAATCAACTTGTCTTTTGTCAACCTGAGTAAAATTATATATATATATACTGCAGCATGGTCTCCAAGATAAATATGACATTCACTCAGTAGGAAGAGAAATTTCACCTTTTCACCAGCTTAATCCACATATGTTTTAGGGATATTCGATACTTTTACTCATGTGTTTCATACCAATTCCTTCACAAATGTTTTGTCAGTTAAGTGGTTAGACCCCTAAAGGTATTAGACTTTGGCAGCTCACGAAGTTCATGACTGAAGCTGGCTTCATCGTAAGTCTAGCCTGTGCATTCTGGAAACGAGTGGGCATCCCCCCAAGATTGACTTTGCACAAACCCCCGTGAATTGTCGCGCAGAAGCAGCTTGGGCTGGATTGGCCCTCCGTGCTGTTACCCTATGCGCAGCTGTAGGCGCACGTGAGCATATTCACATGGGGAACTTTCCTGTATTAGTCATAGAACAGGCAGGAGTAGCATGGCAGGAACAAACTTTGCAGCAATATCTCGTGATCCCGGCAAGACTCGTAATTGAGCTGCTCTGTGCTCAAAATCCAGTGTCTTCATAGTTCTTGGATGTACAACATGGCCTGACTCTGATGTGCACACATTGCAATACATTAGTATTATATCAGTTTCAAAAGGAATGTCTCACCAAACACATTACATTCCCAAGGTGCACCTCCTTGGACTTATTCAAATTCAACCACGTTTTGGAAGCTTGGAATATAAGAGAGTTTTCTTTTAGCTAGGCTAGTGCACCATGCCTGATGCTCAATCAGAACAGGGCTAGATTGCAACTCAGCCTGAGCATGCTTTTCAGTTGTATGGATTGTGCGCATGCCGATGTGCCCTATTGAGAGCCAGTGTGGTGTGGCGATTAAGAGCGGTAGACTCGTAATCTGGGGAACCAGGTTCGCGTCTCCGCTCCTCTACCTGCAGCTGCTGGGTGACCTTGGGCTAGTCCCACTTCTCTGAAGTCTCTCAGCCCCACTCACCTCACAGAGTGCTTGTTGTGGGGGAGGAAGGGAAAGGAGAATGTGAGCCGCTTTGAGACTCCTTCAGGTAGTGATAAACAGGATAGCAAATCCAAACTCTTCTTCTTCTTCTTCTTCTTCTTCTTCTTCTTCTTCTTCTTCTTCTTCTTCTTCTTCTTCTTCTTCTTCTTCTCAAAGCCCATGTGGAGAGAACACTTAACTGGGCTTCTTGTGCAGAAAGACCACTGAGAGGTTTGATTTCAACCAAGTGGTATATACATGTTGTTGTGAAATAAAACACATGGCCTTAAACAGAGGTTGCCCCGAGATTGGGGGAGCCCGGGACGTGTTGCGGGCAATGTCACATGAATGATGCACGTTGCATGCGTGTGACATTGCATGAACGATGTTGCATCATCTGGAGAAGCCTGAGCGCTCAGCTGCAACCTGCGACGTGCATGACGAGGGCCCTGCCCCTTAGGGGGTGGAGACATGTTGGTCCCCTGGAATTGGCACACCTGGCCTTAAAGGAAGACTGGAATCACAGAGTTGTAAAGTTGGAAGGGAATTGCACTCTTGTGCACTTATTAGGGGTCTGAGTTCCACCAGGCCAGAGGAGACGAACCACTAATTTTGACCTTGGGATGACCCTCCTAGGTCAGAATTGTGGTTTGCTGGAGAAAGCTGGCACGGAGAGCCGTAACAGTTGATGCTCTTTCCATTCTATGCGCAGAGAATGTCAGACTTTGTGGCTGTCACCCTAGCATGCTATTCACCTTTCACCAACACGGGATTGGCTTTTTCGAATGTGTATATTAAATAGCACAGCACTGAAAGCAGGTTGTTGTCATAATTCAAGCCTCTTATTTTTCTGCACAGCTGCTGACATTCTTTTCAACTCGGCTCTCTCCCGCCCTCCCCATCTCAACTCACCTGTGTAAACACCAGGATACATTTTTCTTCTGGATTTTCTTTGCACATTAAGAAGGCAGAAACAGCCTGCTTCTTCCTCAGGGTAAAGGAGATAGCTACCTTTTCTTCACGGTGCCACAGCTAGAGAGAGGGAGCCACAGGGCTGATATTCTCTCTCTCTCTCTCTCTCTCTCTCTCTCTCTCTCTCTCTCTCTCTCTCTCTGCAAATTGCAGAATGATGATTTTCACAGGGATCCTTGAAGGCTGTTCAGTGCTTGATGGATGCTGATGCAGATTATGGAAAGCACAGCGATTCTGGTGCTCAGTGCCTGTTGCTCCATCTGTCCCCAGTCATTCTTGGGAAAGAGAGGAGGGCTGGGAGGGATGGGGGGGGGAATGACGACCAGTGGATCCTAAACAAAGGTAATAAAAGGAAGGGAAAGGAAGCCATTGGTAGGCTCCACTTTGGAAAAAGACTGTGCATGCGTATTGTTCAATAAGCAATGTATTGCACACTATGAAACGGAAGAAGAAATAATAGAAAATGTTTCTTCATGTGAAACATATGAAGAATTTGGGGCATTCAAGATTGGGATCAGAAGCCGGGATTGTGGCTTCTGTCCATTTGGAATGTCCTGGTTAAACCGGGACACTTGACACTTAAATCGGGGTCTGACATGGCAGTCTAATCTGCAGTTAGTTCCGAGGCTTCCGGTTCCGGCGCCGGAGGGAGAAGTCGGGGGGAACATCGCTCTGATGTTCCCTGTCCGAAAAAGGGGTGAAAGGGGTGTCTGGGACAGCGCCCCAGCCCCCAAAACTCCCGGGAAGGGCGTCCCGGGACCGGTTGGTCTGGCAGTGGCTCGTTAACGGCTCTCCTGCTCCCGAGGAGACCCTAATAAGGGTCTCCGGGAAGCGGGCGGGGGGAGCCGGAGCCCATCGGATCTGATGACATCTATCCCCCTGACGGGCGCAGCTGCCGTGACTTCTCCTGTTCGTGCGCTGGGATTCCTCAACAAATTAGTGATTTGGACTCGGAGATCGTGAGTAAATTGAACGTTTTGGACCAATTTGAGAGCAAAGTATAGGGCTTAAAATGGAGGCCAGCCCTATCGTTGTTGAAGATTTAGAGATGGGAAATGGCAGCCGAGGCAAAAGTGAAAGTGGCGTTTGATCAAAGTTTAGTCTCAGCGCAACCAGCCCCTCTCTTCCCTCATGCCGGAGGAATCTGGCGAAGATCGCTATTTTGTAACTACAACTGTCGCAGTGAAGTAAACAACTGAAAGATTGTATCTTTATTTGACAAAATGACAGGCATTTCAAAGGCAGAGCTACAAGTTAACCTATTTCTACAAAGATTGCAAGAATTTAGTGATGCCTTTGATGCTGCCTCGGAAAGACTGGAGAGACGTTTGGACCAACTCATACCGGATGAACTGTTGCCAGAAGGTTTTCACGCTGATGTGTGTGAGAACCAGAATGAGGATTTAGTTATGGAACACAGTTTTCGCACCCAGCCGCGCATCAGTAATGGGTCTTCTGGAAGCAGGACTGTTTATAGGAAGACAAGGAAAAATAAGAATCTTAAGAGAAGGAATGCCAGCAAGAAAAAGAAAGAACTTAAGAGATGGAATGTCAGCAAGAATGTCAGCAAGAAAAAGAGCTCGCAACAAGCACAGCAAGTAAATATGGCTTTCCTGGATTGTGACGCAGGACGAAGGCGAAGGAAGAAAAGAAGATTGCAGCAAATCACTTGGAAAGAAGCTCTGATGGACTACATGAACTGGACATTGGTGAAACAGCGAGTGGGTGTGGGTTGAGATGTTGTTATTGTTTTTTTGGACTGATTTAATGGTTTGGAGACAAAAGTATGTGCTTTAATTTCTGGTATGAAAGGAAAAACGGACACCAGATTCTGGGGTGTGGGGGGAGAGGGGGAAATTAAGTTTAAAAATTAGGATGTAAGGCCAAGGGTAAAACCAAGGTTTGTAAGGAGGATTAAGAGAAAGTTATAATCTAAGGTATTTTGAAGTTAAGAGGAAATTGTAAAGAAGCAGATATATTCAAGTTAAGTTAAAAAATAGATGATAAATGTATTAAGACCAAGATAAGAACCCGTGAGCCAAGTATTATTTAAGAATTCAGCAGGGAGGGGCTGTGGAAGTCATTTGATAATAGTTAGAAATGTAGAGGCCTGGTCTGGAAGGAGATCAGGCCCAAGCAAAGTGAGGGTTGTGTTTAGATGGTTAAATGATCATTGTTTTTTAAAAAAATACCTCCGTGAGAGGGAGGGAAGGTATGTACTGCTTCCTAAGGTGGGAGATGGGAGGCAAAGGAAATTTAATCGGACTGTTATGTGCTTGTAAAATTTGGAAAATTAAATAAATATAAATTTAAAAAAAAAAAATAATCTGCAGTTAGTTCCATGGATTAAGCAAAGAATCTGCATGTTACAAACAAAATTGTTTGTAAAATTGAAAATTTCATAAAAAATATTTAAAGAAGAGCTAATAACCTGCATCTTTAATATGGAAGATTTTACGGGTCTGTAGCTTTAACACAGTGTTAGGTAACCTTTGGTGTGTGGGCTTGATTTGGCTCACTTGGCCTCCTCATCTTGTTTATAGCACTCTTTCAGCCTCAAGCAATAATGGCCCTACCCCAGTCTTGCTCATCTGAAAAATGTTTCAGGGTGAAAAAAGGTTTGTTAGGGTTGCCAGCCTAAAAAGTCATGCAGAGGAATGTTCTGAAGTTTATTCAAGATGCCCTGCATTGTGTGTGTGTGTCTGTCTTGCAGCATATTCCTCTGTCGCTACCTATTTTGGGGTCATGATGAAGTTGCTGTTTTGCTGAAAGTGCAAGAGTTACAGATCCTGTAACTGGCATTTGGGGTGTTGGCTTAGCGTTGCTCCGCAGTAATTGATTTACAGCTGCGGCTACGAAACCACATGGAGCACCTTATGAGGATAAATATGAGTAACTGCACCTGTACTTCTCGAAGCAAGGCTCCCAAAAATCTCCACTCAGCATAATCCTTCTCTCCGTTTGGAGCTGAAATGAATAAATCACAAGCCGGCTTCATGGAAGGAATTTTTATTGTTTCAGGGGGAAATCGGCATTTTTCATACACTCGTTCCCCATCATTTAGAGGAGCAGGGGATTTTGCTCAGGCTGTTTAAGCTGCTTACTCCCGAGTGGCCCCACTGAAGTCAGTAAAGATTTTCCAGGTTGTGGTTTTATATTTCGCTTGTCTTCTGTCCCAGATACCAGCTTGCAACCCAGACACACCAGACCAGGGGTCAGCAAACTTTTTCCGCAGGGGGCCGGTCCACTGTCCCTCAGACCTTGTGGGGGGCCGGATTGTATTTTGAAGAAAAAAATGAACGAATTCCTATGTCCCACAAATAACCCAGAGATGCATTTTAAATAAAAGGACACATTCTACTCCCTAAAACCACGCTGATTCCCAGACCGTCCACAGGCCGGATTTAGAAGGTGATTGGGCTGAATCCGGCCCCCGGGTCTTAATTTGCCTACCCATGCACTAGAAGTTCCTCCTTTCCATTGAAGCTAATGGTAGTTGTACAAGTCCCATGGAAACCAGTGAGGTTTCAGTTAGTTCTTGGCAGATTTCAGGAAGAACCCAGGTCTGAACACAAGGCCAGGGTCTCCCAAACCTGCGTCTCCACCTGTTTTTGGACTATAATTCCCATCATCCCTGACTACTTTGACTTTCCCTAGCTCTTAAAATGAACAACAACAACAACAAAAAAATTCCTTCCAGTAGCACCTTAGAGACCAACTAAGTTTGTTCTTGGTATGAGCTTTTGTGTGCATTCTTTCTTCTTAAAATGAAGACCTTTTAAATGTCTCATATATTGCCTTTTATTTCTGTATGCAGTTTGATTTCTTCTCCATAGGCCCGAGCGGTTTTATATTTGGCCTTCTTGTTTGTTTCCTTTATTGCTCTTTGCATATTGGTTTATGCAAATGCTGCCTCTGTGGATGAGGGGATTAGAAATGGTTTAAGCAAATGAGGAACAAACAAATAACGATCCCCATAAACTCAGGGAGAATGGAGTCTTGCAGGTATCCTCAGCGTTAAGCAAAACCAGTAGCTCCCGATAGGGCAAATTACGATTATGGCTATGTCTTTTTCAGGAGAAATTTGTGTATTGGTTTTACATTAGATATATGACAGTTGGGTTGCCATCATTTAACATGAGAGGGATCCTGTGCCTTTCACACACACACACACACACACACACACACACACACACACACACACACACACACACACTATAAACAAGCAAACCTTTCCCAAGCACTGAATCTGAACACAAGAGCCCTGGCAGAAAAAAAGTTGGCTGGTGTGCAACTGACCTTCACAACTTGTAATGCAGGGGTAGAATAACTATTGGCACACCCTATTGCCCCTGCTTTGCTGTTTCTTCACAACTGATTAGAGATGGGCAAGTCTGGCCATTTTTGTTTTTTTCCATTTTTAATGTTTCCACTCTTCAAGTTGAGGTCTCTACATTTTTGCATCATTTCACATTTTAAAAGTAATGAAAATTCACCATCATTTTAGTGCAAATTTCTCCTAATATACACATTTCCTTTTTTGTGCTTACTATACATTTTTTTTTGCAAAGCAGCCCCCCCAATAATACACATATGCATTTTTATTCACACTACCCCAGTGACTTTGCACATGAAACACAGTGGGGGAACTGCAGTGCAAAATTCAGAGAAGTCTGATGGCAAAGGATTTATCTCTTTACGTTCTCAAATATGGTCTTGCAAAGTGCAAATTAGGTAAATTCACCTTAGAATCAAAGTTCTCGTCCATCCCTAGTGCTGTTCTTTGGTCTCCATGGACATATTAGCCCCTGTGGGTCCAGCTGATGATTAGTTATGGTTGTTAAGCTTCGCTGCTGATTTCGGTAACCAAGCTGCTGCTAAAGGGTAGGGAATCATCATCATGATCCACAACAACAATTCTAGGATTCTAAGAGTGAGGTTGGAGTACTGTTTGCTGACCAGTCCTGGAACAGGTACCAATAAGAGCTGGTTCTAAACGTTTTGATTTCCAGGAGTGCCCAATAGGAAGAAGCAACAGCTTTCCACTGAAATAATAATTTAAAAAACACACTTTAGAACCATCTTTATGTATGCAACTACGGCGGATAGAATTTTAGTAGCAAAAACCTGGAAATGTGACTCAATTCCTACAAAGCTTGACTGGCAGGTGAAGATGATGGAAGATGTGGAACCTGCGAAAATGACTGGGAGGATAAGAGGAAACTCAAACCAGAAAGTGTGTAAAGAATGGATAACATTTCAAGAATATCTAAAACAATATTGTGAAAATGCAAATCTCCTGACAGGTCTAGATTGAATCTTGAATATTAAGGAAAACTATAAATGTAAAAAAAAAATTCTGGATATGTAACAGATATAACAGGAAATGCGTAAAGGTTAAGAATATGTAGAAAGCACAATGAGGCGAATCGGAAGTCAAAAGTGTGTGCGATGTTAGACGATGTGTTGTTAGTTAATGTTTAGTTGTCACTGAGGTATTGTCTTTGTGTTGTTATATGTAAATCGTTTTGCGATAAAGTTAAAAAAAAATGGAAGAAGGAACAGCTATCTCTGCAGAATTCACTGTGACCTTGGTTGTTGTCGTTATCATCATCATCAATTACCAGGGCAGGTTAAAACCATTTAAGATACAGTTTTAAACAGTTTAAACAAGAGCAGCGTTTGGCACAGAGTCCTTTCCTGTCACCCTGTCCCTAATTTAAGAGGTACAGCCTGTTCAGAGGCCCAACCTCCCACATTAGACCAGTAGGAGCCTTAGCAAATAATTGAATTAGACAGGTAACCATCAAAATCGTATAAATCCCCCAAACGTGCTTGCTTGTTACTTGTAATTAACAGAGAGGTTTCTCTAACAGAAGTGGCTGGTGGCTTGCCAGTCCTTGCTGCCCCAGAGGTTCCTTGAAAGAGCTCTCCTTTTCACCGTGATCTCAGAGAAAAGGTTTCCATCATAATTACATGGGATTTGGCTGGACGATCTATGGCATCAGCTACTTACTTCCTACAGATCTTACAGCTATTCATGTATAGACATGGGGAAAAATGGAAATGTTAATTTTATTTACTATTTTAATATCTAACCCCTGCCCCGACAGTCCCTGTGAAGTAGCTTAGGATGAAATGGCAACTGGCATTGGAACTGTAAGTTCATGGCCGAGGAGGAATTTTAGCCAAAGTCTCTCTGGTCTAAATCCAACACCCTAACCACATTTAAGGACATACATCATAACCAGACTTTTGCATCTAACCGAGTGCTGGTCTACATTAAGAATGGGGAATCTCCAAATTAGGCGCAAAAGGTCATTTCCCCAAAACCATGCCCACCGGCAGGTTGCCAATGTGCCAATGTGATGGCAGATGTGGGGCACATAGAGATAAGGATGCAGGTGGCGCTGTGGTCTAAACCACTAAGCCTCTTGGGCTCGCCAATCAGAAGGTCAGTGGTTCGAATCCCCACGACGGAGTGAGCTCCCGTTGTTCGGTCCAAGCTCCTGCCAACCTAGCAGTTCGAAAGCACGTCAAAGTGCAAGTAGATAAATAGGTACTGCCGCGGTGGGAAGGTAAACAGCATTTCTGTGCACTCTGGCTTCCGTCACGGTGTCCCATTGTGCCAGAAGCGGCTTAGTCCTGCTGGCCACATGACCCGGAAAGCTGTCTGTGGACAATTGCCGGCTCTCTCGGCCTGAAAATGAGATGAGCGTTGCAACCCCATCGTTGCCTTTGACTGGACTTAACTTTCCTTTACCTTTACCTTTACCTTTTACATAGAGATGTAACTCGATTGGCGGCTTGTGCACCTGAACTCTGCAGAAAGCAGGAGCAAACTCCTTGCTCATCAGCTGATGGATGGAGAGTTCCATCTGGCCTGGTTTGGATATGCGAGAGGGTTTCCTGTAGGGAACTCTCTTGGGCACCAAACCCGGTGGGGAAGCAGGAGTGAACTCCTCACATACCGGTATCAGTTGATGTGCGGAGAGTTCAATCCTGCTCGCTCGCTCGCTCACTCCTCCATCTCTTGGCCAACTTGGGTGGGTGGGTGGTCCCACCAAAATGTCTCCCTGCCCCAGTCTACAGTGACTGGCAGCAGCTCTTCTGGATTCCCCACAGGGCAGGGGCCTTTCTCAGTCTTACCTGGGGATTAAACCTGGGACCTGGTGCATGCCCCCCAGATGCTGTGCCACTGAACTATGGCTTGTCTCCCTAAATCACTCCATTATATAATCAAGATCTCTTTCCATCTCATCAGGCCTGGCTCCAGGGCACCATTCGAGTTATCTTAGGTGAGAGGATTCATGTCTTGGAACATCATAATTCTGTGCTTGAATACTGCAAAATCTTGACTGCAAAATCTAGCCCTTTGGTAGAAGCTAGAACCTCAGCAACCCTCCACTAAAGAGGTGAGCTGTGAAATTATATCTATGTGTCAAATGCACCTCCATGCAATGAAGCCTATCCAGGCAGCGTATCCCAGAGCAATCCTTTCCCACAAACTTTCAGTGAACCTTGGAAAATATTGGCCATTCTACATGCTGCAGTAGATGGATGTGATCTCCATTAATCTTTTGCATGATGAATAATACCGGTGATTTAAAGCACACGTTGCTTCCCTTTGCTTCGTTTCCAGTAGCAGTTTGCAGAACGTAACGGCCACCACTGTTGCAAGCCTGCAGCGTTGCTTTCTCCTTGCGCAAAATAAATCAAGACATCTCACTTGAACTTTCCTCAACCTGCCCTCCTGTTCCAAGGTTTAATTGGTGGAGAGTCAGAGGAACAACACTCTGAGCCTCTGAATCACTCTGTTTATGCACTTGTATTTGCATGGCTGACGATTTGTTTGGATTGTTACTCTACTGCCATAGTCACATTTTCAGAACAGAACAGTTTATGCTAAAATGTTGTGACCGGGCCCTCTTTCGTATACAAGGAAATAGAAACTTCGTGGGGAGTACAAGAGCAAATACCGGTACCAGTAGTTGAAGGGTCAAAATATATGAGAAAATCTAGCTGGAATGGGGTGGCTGAGTGGGTCCAGGTTGTTGTGAATGCATCATTGTGGGGTAGGGTGGTGCCTCCCTCTGTTAAAGGGATGCAGGTGGCGCTGTGGTCTAAACCCCTGAGCCTCTTGGGCTTGCTGATCAGAAGGTCGGCAGTTCAAATCCGCCCAACAGAGTGAGCTCCTGTTGCTCTGTCTCAGCTCCTGCCAACCTAGCAGTTCGAAAACATGCCAGTGCAAGTAGATAAATAGGTACTGCTGTGGCGGCAAGGTAAACGGTGTTTCCGTGTGCTCTGGTTTCCGTCATGGTGTCCCGTTGCACCAGAAGGGGTTTAGTCCTGCTGGCCACATCACCCGGAAAGCTGTATGTGGTCAAACGCTGGTTCCCTTGGTCTGAAGTGAGATGAGTGCCGCAACCCCATAGTCGCCTTTGACTAGACTTAACTGTCCAGG
Organism: Darevskia mixta; assembly: GCA_034641385.1. Taxonomy (NCBI): domain Eukaryota; kingdom Metazoa; phylum Chordata; class Lepidosauria; order Squamata; family Lacertidae; genus Darevskia; species Darevskia mixta. Next base: position 24,754,090 of record JAWWNH010000017.1, read on the forward strand.
GGACCTTTACCTTTTTTTTTTTTACCTAAAAAGGCGATGGGGTCCCCACTCCTTAAAAAACCTACCCTGGACCCAATAATGTGTAATAACTACCAGCTGTCTTCCTTGTTAATTTATTCCAGAATTTGTATCCCGCTTAATGTCCAACATGTTAGATTTCTGACAAAGATACAACCATATATTTTAGATTAATGCTTCTATCCTCAGAAGGAAGTCCCACAGATTTTGACGGACTTAACTTCTAAGTATGCATTTTTAGGCTTGCAGTTTTGTTTCAATTTCAGTTTATGATCAGTTTTGTTTGTTTCCTTCAAGCAACTGCAGGGATCCAGTGGGGAGCTACTCGCAAGCCTATGCACACTTAACTGGGAGTAAGTCCCATTGAAGATTATAGAACTTACTTCTGAGTAGGCATGTATCATAGGGTTGCACTCTGAGGATGCAGTTCCAAGCATACCTATTGGGGAGTATACCTCATGGAAAATAGGACTTCTGCATAAACATGCCTAGGATTGAGCTGTTAACCATGTTTACTGCAATTTCACAGAGATACATGGTAAATGCTGGAAAATAGGAACAAAGAGCCTATTATAATGGCCGATGTGGGACTGAACATAATGCACAGCATTCATGTTGCATAACTCTATAAAATGTGTTACTTTTGACTGGTTTGAAGTCATTGGCTTATATTTCAATCCACAACAGTCATCCACCCGATTCTCAAACACCACACACGCCTAATGCGCTTAGAGGCACTGAAGGAAATGCTTTGGTGATGCGTGGATTTTTACAACAGTTTGTTTTAAATGCCACACAAGGAAGTGTACATATTGATGGTCTTTTTAAAAACTCCTCCAATTTACAGTACACAGTTCATGTTTTCATAAAAACGCTTCCTGGTCACTACTGTAATGGGCACATGTCACTCGTGATAAGAAGTCTGCGTAGGAACGTTTCGGGAAAATGCTTGTAACTTTTTAAGCGAAGGCTCTCCTTCCTCCATGCTTTTCTTTATTCTCTTATATGCACTGTGTTCATTCATATTGTATTATTGTTCTATATCGTCTACATAAAATATTTGCAAGATTTTTTAATTTCCCACTTTCAAATTCCAGGTAAAAGAAATTCTGTCACTGAAACACAAGAGGGTTGTATTATTCACACTACAAAATATTGGTACTTAGGTATATAAGGCATGGCTACAATTCTATGTGCACCATTACAGGGGTGGAAATTCCACGGAATTCAGTGGGATATTCCTGAATAAACATGCACAGGATGTTATACCTGTGAGGACATATTTATACCAGACACCACCAACCCAGTCCAATAGATGTATGTTTGCTTGTTTTTCCTGCAGCATCACACTGTTGACTCATTTTAAGCTTGTGATGTGCAAAGATTCCTAGATCCTTTTCACACTTGCTGCTGGTAAGTCAGGTTTCCCCCATCCTATATTTGTGCATATATATTGCCATATTGGTTGCCGTATTTCATAAAGTGAACATCCAGACACACAAAAGTTGTTGAGCTTTTTTGGCGAAATCTAAATAAAATAAAATAAAATAAAATAAAATAAATGAGGAATTTTGAGCTATTTTAAATGAACTTTTCCAAAATCTACACTTACCGACATGGGCTGCCATATGCCCAAACTTTCCTGGACATTTCGGTGATTTTCACCCAGACGCTGCTGTGTCCGGGGAATTCTGGACGTATAGCAACCCTGGATTGTGTTGGCAAAGCAAAGCAAAAGGCTAGGAAGCTATGATGACCCACTTTCCCTTCCTTCCCTGAAATTGCGTAGAGAGTGCTGAAGAATTGAGGTTACCATAACTATCAGCTGTTGCTGGGTTAAAAAGAACAACACCAGCCCCCTTTCCAAGATAAACGGGATAAGAAAAGTTACACACTTGGATGTATTTACTGCTAATGGAGAACATGTTCATGTCTGATGTGTATATTAAAAGCATTGTTAAGGGACAGTTCATCCTTATGTGCATATTACTCCTTGGTTGCTAATGAAGTCTGTTTTGGATTCCCTCTAGCAATGTAGTTGTAAAGTGTTTTGCAGAGCAGAAATCGCGGGGCTCTTCGCAGCCAAAGTCCAGGACTTTGCCATTTCACTGATGCCAATGGGAGAGATGTCAGCGTGTGCTTAGATGGGCTCTTTTTGTTTCAGCAAAATGAAAACTCGCTCGTAAAAACTGGATTTTGGAATGGAAAAGAGAAACTGGACTTGAGTCACTTTTCTCAGGTTTCGTTTTGTTTAAAGAGATTTTCGCCTGAAGCCAATCATTCCTCACAAGCTGAGATATTTATCCTGGATAGTTAGGTTTAGCAGTATACATAAATGTAAAAATTTGGTCCGTATTTAGGGATGGATATTGGAAATGTGTCTCAATGCTATCTATTCAATTGTGATGTTAACACAGCACTAAATGAGAAATGAACCTCCTTTTTACATTTTTTTAAAAAAGATATAAAGTACTTCCAACACCTAGAAGCAACATTTATTTATTGGTGTTAGAAATTTCTAAGCTGCATTGTCAAATTTCAGAAGAGAATACCAAATCAGACTGGGGCAAAGAATGTCTCCAGGCAGGCCTCAGATTTGGGTCTCAGCCCCCCATGTTTTAACCTCCAGTAATGGGGGGGGGGTCTTGGAGCAATTTCTCCCTTGAAGATATTCCTTGAAGAAATTTCACTTAATGGCCACATGTGCCAGTTAAGTTAACACTAGTGGCAGAAATAAATTCTTCCATATATCACAATAACGTTGGCTGTAAAAAAAATTGGATCTTATGATCAGATTTTATTCTTTTTCAATTTAATTTAATTTTACATGCCTGAAATGAAATTTGGCTTCATGACACGTATATGAAATTTGGACCGATACCGAGAAGATCAGCATGACCTCATGCTAATGACCTCCACATTTTTGCAGCAATTTGTGATTTAAAAAATATCCTCTAAAAATGCAACAGTATTTTACTGCAAATTTCTCATGAACACATTTTTGTATGCAGTTTTCATTGACCTACACAATTTTTTATTTTCCACTATACAGTGCATGTGTATATGCTATTCTTACTTCTATATTCACTTTTATACATATTTTCCCTTAATACAAGGATGTTTGTAAACCTTGTTTGGCTAAAGAATTGCATTGCGAAATTTGTATAATTGCAAATTTCAAATGATAGCTTTGTTTCGTTTCACGGATTGTGAAAATTTGCTGAATTTGGCTTTAAATGAAAACTGAACCAAATTTCTCCCCATCCCTACCCCTGTGCAAGGATGACACACAAACTCTCAGTTCTACCTCGAAAGACTCCCACCTGGGAAACCAGTGATCTGACTGGTTTCCTATCGACTGTGCCTATATTTAACCAAGTGGCCCGTGTCATATTTTTAATTCAGCGAAGTGGATTTTATGTACACTTGACAGTCTAAACTAACAAACTGGATCTGGATATGAACAGAGTGCTAATTCTTCCTTGCAATGCTGGACTTGTTCCTGCTTGTGGACTCTCTCTGAGCAAGTAGTGTAAGCTGAAGCCAGAGTGTAAATGCAGCTGCTCCATGACAATTGATCCTCGATTCCCCGCTCCCGAGACAGGTTTTGATGCCATCCATCATCCATCGCTTTCTCTTCTGCGGAATAAGAAGTGGCAACTTTCCTTGCCAAGCTCATATATACAGTGGTACCTTGGTTCTCAAACGGCTTGGTACTCAAACAACTTGGAACCCGAACGCTGCATACCCGGAAGTTAGTGTTCCGGTTTGCGAACTTTTTCCAGAAGTTGAACGTGCTCCGTTTTGAGTATTACACTTCCGATTTGAGTACCGCACTTCCATTTTTTTGTTTTTGTTTTTGTGATTGTGTGGAACCCAGTTCAGCTACTAATTGATTGATTGATTGATTGTGTGTGTGTGACTGCAGTACATTGATTATTGCTTTCATTTGATGGATCAATGGTCTCATTAGATAGTAAAATTCATGTTAAACTGCTGTTTTAGGGGTTGTTTTTAAAAGTCTGGAACGGATTAATCCACTTTGCATTACTTTCTATGTGAAAGCGGGTCTTGGTTTTGGAACACTTTGGTTTTGGAACGGACTTCCGGAACAGATTAAGTTTGAGAACCAAGGTACCACTGTATGTATGTCATGGCAATTCCTTATTGCAGCTCAAGGCTTATTGTTTGCAATTTTGGCTTTCCTCTGTTTAGAGCTCTCCAGCTTCAAAAGTATCGGGATCCCAGCTGGTTTCCTAGGGAGCTGCCACCAGGTGAGGCTATTGCTAGAAGCAGAATCAAATCCTCTTGTGTCTTGGTGACAATATGTTGTTGCTGAGTCATTCCCACCAAAACAGAAGGTCTCCAGGTAGGTAAGGAGATTCCTTTTATTAGCCCAACCACTGTTTTGTGATCTGCACACAACCTTTGATCTTCATGGATTTTTCTTCACTGCTGTTCAATACCCCCCCTTCCAAAAAAACAAAACAACTAGACTGAAACTTGAAAGCCATCAGATTCTCAACAATAAAAGCCTGGTGGTTGGGGCACACAGTTAACACTGTGTTTCTTTCAGTGGTGCTTTGCATTTAAAAACATGCTATTACCATCTGTAGAATGCTGTGTGGGTCTCATAAAAATGTCTCTCATTACAGTGCCAGCCACTTTCTTTGAAAGATTGGCAGTGCAAAATGTATCTCTAGATACTGTAGCTGGAAGGACCAGGGATGTTATGAAAAAGACAAACACAGTGAATAATAGCTGTGAATGCAGAAGATTTTGCTTCACTCAAATGCTTTACTGCCTCTGGACAAACTAACCTTCCTAAGCAAATCTTAAACATAACCTGTGGGTTCATGTTACACCTGAAAGGAAAAATAAACTCGGGGAAATTTAAGAAACAGAATACACTGGCTGCTAATGAAAACTGTTTCATCACAGTCAAGGCAGTTCAAACAGGTTAACAAAAGCTTTCCATTTAACTCACCAGCGATGACAACCAGGAGAAAGCGAGCAAGCAGTTGTCTTGTCCTCTCACGAGGACCACACCTTTGGAGGAAAACTTGTCAGCTAGAAAGCCAGTCATTGTTTCTTTGGATTGGGCTGGGCTGTCTCAGGGGTGACAGGGATTAGCAGATCAAATGGGGCATCAGCCTCACTCCCTGGAGCTTAGAAGGAGGCAATGAACAACTCACATCTCAGAATATAGACTTGCCAGATGTCAGGGGCTCCAGATAGCCTGTGAGTGTAACCATTTTGCTCTACAATGATACAAACAAAGGATTGGAGACTTCTGCCGGCATGGATGTCCTAAGTGGCCTGATATCTCCTGATTCATTGAAAAGTGCACTCATCCGTGTGTGTGTATTAATTTCACCTCTGAATCATTTTAGCCCTGCTTGCAAAAACAAGAGGTTTCTAGTGAGTGACATGCATCTTAGCAAGATGTGGCCTTGTATCCATGTCCCAAAAGTGCTTTGGCATAACCGCAGTTTAAGATGCATCCGATTCTTTCCCTTCTCCCTCCGACACATCTCACTAGATTCCTTGTTAAATGGGAGGATTGAATTTCATTAGGATTCTCAGCCTACCATGACCTTTTTAAACGGAGCATCATAAAAAGCGCAGCAAGAACCCGATACCATGCAGCAACTTATGTGGGGCCAGCAGGTGACATCGCCTGGTCGTTGTGTTGATCAGGAGCCTATCTTTGTTCTGAATTGAAAACAGCAACACCGCAGAGACGCAAGCCGCCTTTTGTGGAATTGGAACCAAGGCAAGCAGGCCTCGGGTGCTCCCCCTGAAACCCCAATGCAACTTCCTGTCCTGTTGAAATACTCTACACTGAAGCAATCGTGGTCTTAACCTGCACCTTGTAAAGGCTGCTCTTTAGACCCAATCCCAAAAGCTTAGCATGTGAACAAAACAGTATTATTAAGGAGATCTGAATTAGAAGACATCTGAAGGCAGCCCTGTATAGGGAAGTTTTTAATGTCTGATGTCGTATTGTGCTTTAATTTGTTGGAAGCTGCCCAGAGTGGCAAACCAGTCAGACCCCGAGTTCACGACGAAAGTGGCCAAATATTGCGCAGCAGCTATAAAACTTAGAGAACAAGCGCTGTCACTGATACGAGCAAGATCCTAATGGCGATCTTTAATTATAACCATGAGCCCGGCTTTCAATATACACACGGTATATGCTGCAGCATACCTAAATATATATGTATCACCCTGGTTGGAAAATTTTAATGTTTTTTTGTATTAATGTTTTATCAGTTGGTCTTTGACTGTTAAATAAAGAATTAATCAATCAAACCAGTCAGATGGGTGGCCTATACATAATAAGTTGTTGTTGTTGTTGTTGTTAATGCCTCGGTCATTTACATGATCAAGAGAAGAGTTCCCAATGTCTGAACGTGTTAAGCAGAAATATCACAATAATCGGATGGTGTTAGAAATATTTATGGATTGGTGTAGACACCGGACTGGATTCTGTTTAAATAAAAACAGCTGACATCTTCTGAACGACATTTTCATGAATTCGTTCCGTCCTCAATCCTCCTGCTGCTGGATCCGGTACTAGCTTTACTTGAGACTGAAGGGGAAACAGGTCCCAGCCCATTTATGGTCCGAAAGCCTTCTTGAGTTGCAAGACTAAACCATCCCCAGTGGTATACGATATCACATTCATCACCGTGATCTACAACACATGAAATATAGCAGAAACGATGTGCCTCTTGCCCGTCATCTTCCGCAGGTGATCCGTGGTCTCAGCATGCCATTTCATAGGCAACCTGAATCTCCTGCCACAAGAACAAGGCGGAATCAAATTCTCTGCAAAGCCCACTGAGGCCTTGCAAGAGACCCAAATGTGACCCTCCAGTTCAAAGAACATTGACTGAACTAGACTACAGTTACCGACAAACACATTATTAACGGCCGGCCATCAAATGCTTTTGATTAAGGAGAGAAATCTTCCTACAGTATAGCAGGATATTTCCCCCTCCCTGCCAGCTGTTATGGCGATGTGTTCTGCAAAAAGCGAATGCTGCTTTTAAAAAGATGAATTGTGTCTGTGTTAGATTTTATCCTTTTCTGGGCATTTGTTTAAAAGGAGCTGAGAGAGGATGTTACCACATGCAGTTGCTATGACTATCAGAGAAATCATTACTTGTTCACTGTATCTCGTTAGTGCGAAATGCTGCAACGATTCACACTTTGATTGAACGGATCCTTAATTCATATCTGCTGGATACAATCGCATCCGACGTTTGTATAAATAACGCTGCAAAAACCCTGCATAATACAGCTATATTGTTGCAGTGAACGCCTACAAATCCTTTAGCTCAAAAAAAGGAGAGGGTTTCTCTCTCTTGGGAAGAAGGCTACTACCTGACACAGCAAAGAGACAGCAGGTGAGATTGGAATTCGGTTAAAATCACTGCGATTGATCTCAGCGGTGTCATGATTACTTTCAAAATAACTATTGGCCAAATCACACAAACCAATGGATAAAGTTAACCGTGGTGGTGAAGAGGATCTGTGCTGAGTTGAGCAAGTGGTCATACCCAGCTCCCATCCACCTTGCCTCAAGGTCAGAGGCAGTATCCTGGGGAGGGACAGTAGGAGGGGGCCATTGCCTAGACTCTCTGGAGGCACCTATCTGGCTGCTCTGAGAAGCAGGGTGCTGGACTAAATAGATGGGCCTTTGGTCTGATCCACCTGGGCTGTTCTTTTCTTTTTTTCTGCTACCCAATCAAACCACTTCCAGTGGCAGTGCACTGAGCTGGGATGGAGTGAAGCAGTCACACAACTTGCTCACAGTGTCCTCACCAAATCCACGATCTTGGTTATGTGAAATTAGTTATTTGCAGAAGCCCGGAGCTAAAAAAAACACCACACATTTTAAAATACCAGGAATCATACTGAAGACGAATGCATTTTTTAAAAATATTGGGTGGGTTTGATTGCATCATGATTTACTGACCAATGAGCAGGAACGGGGGAGAAATTTGATCTTTTTCGCATTGAAAGGTGAACTTAATCCACACTTCTGTGAACTGAAGCACGGTCACTCTTCAAATGGCACATTCTCCAGATTCCGCAGTGTTATTCTGCAACTACACAATGTAAGCACTTGTGGAGAGGACCGGAGTGAAGACTCCTGCAGGCAGTCTGCTCCATTGCCCAGCCCCCAGATTGGCCAGAATTTGAACTGGGTTTGGTGGGAATCCAGCTGGCTCGGCATCAGCCGGGGGGAGAGGAGACAACAGCCAGGCCAACGATGCTGTGGCTTTGAGAGGACTGGGGAAGCTCCGTGCCGGGTCACAATCGCCACCCGCCCTCGTACCGGGTAAGCGGCCATTCTGCTACCATGCAATGTTTAGGAAAAGGCACATACTGGTCAGGTGCTAGATCATCACCTCATTGTGGTGAGTGGGCTTGCACATTCCTATGACCCTTGTGAGCGAAGCCGTTGGGAGTCTCATACTCCCAGCAGGGTCACCTGACCCAAGGCGGTAAGGTCAAAGGGGAGGAGCTAGACAAAAAATGATCCAAGAAGTCCTCAATGGCAGAACAGGCAGATGATAACAAGCGGTATGTTACAACAGCTGTGAAGACGGATGAAGGCTGCAGTAGGTAAGAATCTACCAGTCGTCGTTATAGCCATACCATCGGAATAGAGCCTTGCTGTGAAGACTGTGCGTTGGTCAGCGTGCACTGAGCTACACACATAAAACAAATTCACGCACAGGTGTCTTCCAAAGAAAAAAAGCAAAAAGCAAAAAACATGGAACTCAATATATTAATGGAAATAATTAGTGAGATTAGTGGAAAATATATTGACTCTAACCTAGCCATTCAGGAACAGGTAATGTTCAGCCACAAATGCAATAACACATATGGAGTTTTTAAATGCCTAAGGAGGAAACATTTTAAAAAGAAGCTGGGAGTTTACCAATTATGTTGTGTCTCCTGTGAAGCTCATTTCCCCTTCTGCCTGCCCCTTTCCTTTCTTGTAAGAACACATGCTCCCACCTCATTCTTGTCTGTCAATTAGCAGAGGTTCTGCTCACTGTCTTGATCCAAACTGTATCAAAACATAGGCGGAATCCTTCTCATTGATCTCAGGATCCACCGTGCACAATTGAGCTGTGCACGATTAAGAGATGTCCGAATGCATCCGGTCAAATGGCTTTCCCAAATATATAGTGGATATTGCACTTTAAGCCTTCAATCCTATGCCCACCTACCTGAAAGTAAGAGGTCCTGAACTCCATGGGTCTACGCCTGAGTAGACTAGTATAGGTTTGCACTGTAAGTATAATAACTACAGAGCCAAGTAAACCAACTGAGCAGCCCAGAGGATCATTTCTATAATAAATTCTGCCAATGCTTCAGAAAAACTATCCCTGGTCTCAGCCATGGATTTCTCATCAGGGCCCAACAAAGCCAGAGCAATGGGTTAAGTAGAGCTCTCAAGGGGCCACTTGACATCTGCTTACACTGGTGACTTTTTGATCTTGTTTGTTTTACCTTTCTGCGGAGGAACGGGCTCGCTACTGAACACACCATGTGGGTATTATTCCAAAATAGACATGGCAAGAGGGGAAAGGGGCTTTGAGGAGGGGGGAGGGCAGAGGAAAACATATCCTTGATGACAGATCAAATGAAGGTAAAAAGGAGAAGGGAATTGCATGCTCTACAATGATGATAATGGGAGCGGAAAGAAAAACATTGGTGGCTCTCGTGTAAAAAAACACCTTGCCCGAAAGAGCAGCCATGGCAGAGACACACTGGTATTACGTAAGCAAAGACTGCACAGGAGTCTCAATGACTGAGGACACAATCATGATAGCCCACCTGGTGAAACTGCACCACTGGCTGTCCCCTCCAACTTCCTATAAAAAGAAAGTTAAGAAACAAAATATAGCGGCTGAATGTTAGTAGATGAGGATGTCATGGCGAACAGAATATGAAATAGAGGTGGTCCACAGCCAGGGTGGGGGGTGGGGGGTGGGGCAGGAATCAGAACCCTGGCCCTGGGTGCACCCTAATTCTGAGGTTGTAGGTCTGTTTTCTTATTGTCAAGAGTTTAGGACCTTCTCAGGAATAAAAGTGTGCCCAGAAACTGTACGACACTGGAAATCACCAGATTCTTCTTTTCTACCACCCTGGTTCCACAGGAGTTCACAGCTTGGACCTCTAGAGAGATATTCACCTACTTAGCTCAGGTATCTATAGTTGAGCATGAACCTGACCTTATTTGTGAGAAGCAAAATGAGGGTGGAACATTTTTATGGGGAATGAACACTTGCCTTTGGTGCTTCTTATGGCAGCTGCTGTCTGCTGTCCATGATGTTTTCTCCAAATTCCTTAGCTGTAATGGGAAGTGAGTTTTGCTCCCCAAAGTTCCCAGGGAATTTCCCCTCTTTTTCACCCCTGGAATCATTCCAAAATTTGAGAACCTTTACCAATGCATGATTTCCATTTGTTTCCATCCTTTTATGACCACCGTTGGCTCATTTATTGTTTTGGAAGTGCAATCTTATTTAGCGTATACTATTGTCACCACCACCACCACCATCAATTATTATTTATACCCTGCCCATCTGGCTGGGTTTCCCCAGCCACTCTGCATAGTTTGTTTTGATGTTGTCTTGACCTTATTTCTTACTCTGTATTGAAACCAATTTCCCGATTTGTTGTTTTCTGCTTAACCGTCACACTGATTAATGTTGAAACAACAGCAATAACAATATCACTTATCACTGTCTCTTCTGCCAATACAAATTAGCAGAGGAAATCCAAACCTATCATGATTTATACAGGAATATATGTGATCTCCCCGCAAGCATTCTCTCTCCTCCAATGGAGCTTTGATATATGCTGTTATTTTAAGATGGGGCCAGACTTTCCATTGAGCCATGGAACAGCTAGTAGATCACTGGGTGGAAAAATCAGTGAGTGTGTAGCAAAAGTAACAAAAGGTTTTTTGGCTTAGAGAAGGTACATGGTAGGTGGACCTTAAATGAATACAAAATTCCAGATTTAGGACCTCCACAGAATGCAACACGAGGCAGTTTTTTCTGAGAAGCAACAATCATGTGAAGCTGCTTGAAGATAACCATTGTGGGAAACAAGCTTTCTGATCCTAAGCCACCTATCATTAAAGATGTATTCCTATGTCCTGTTTTTATCCATATAAGCGTGCATCAAGTTTATTCCTGATGAACTATGTGTTTTGCAATGTGTGAATGGCCTTGTGTTAGGAAACTACTATGGGAATTAGTTCTCAGTCAGGATCAAACCAAACCAAAACACTGGTGTGGCCATCAAAATACTCATCTTTTGCTACAACTGTGGATGTGTTTGTATACCGTTAGACCTGTAACTTGGGACTTGTCTCCAATGGATTGCTCCCCAGAGAACAGTCTTCAGTTAAAGGGGCCACATGGTCAACTCTTCAAGAAGCCACAAGCCAGATATCTCACCCAATATGAACATAGAAATGACTCTGGAGTTTTATAACTGGAACCCACTCTGGTTTTGTGATGCCTTAAAAGCTAGTCTCACGTATTTTATGAGCCAAAATCCATTTACAGTGAGAGTGACCCCCTGTGACCACCCGTTTAAATAAGCACCTCCTGTACTTATTTCCTACAGTGGGAATCGAGTTCCATACATATGATGTAAGCGGGGCTTGAAGAAGACTTTCGCCGACATGCTGATCAGAAATCATTTACAACCAAAAGCATAGATGACAGCCATATGCACAGGGCTCTTTTTATTTTATATGCAAGGGCTGGGATTGCAGACCCCAAGTGGGGGTACCTTCTGATCTGAAGATCCAATTGAAAACAGGTGTCCTCCACACCACACGGATATATAGATATCCTTTCATTTCAACAGGACAAATTTGGAGATAACTTGCCCAGCTCTACCCTTCCCCCCTTCTCCTCTTCCGCTTCCCTGGAAAAAGGGGTGTACTGAGATATTTTGATCTTGCTTCCCCTCTTCAGTACAAGGAAATGTGAAAAAGACTGAGGATTCATCAAAATGTCAAATCCTCCTTGACTGGCTGGCAAAGAAGTCTCCGTTATGCACTGCAGTCCCTTACATGTCTGCTCAGAGGTTTGTCCCATTGAGTTCAATGGGGTTTACTCCCAGGTAAGTGTGCACTGAATGGCAGTTTAAATGACCTTCATCCACAAGAGAATGTCTATCATGGTGACTTGCCTTACCTAACTCCTGTTTAGCAAATAAACTAAATGTACTGTTCATGTTTGCAATAAATACCTGATTAGGCATTTGATCAAAAAAGATGACAGCTGGGTAACGTAAGGTCGGCTTTAGTTTCCTTATTGTTTGTTGTCACCAAGTGCATCCCAATTGTTTCTAACTCAAAGCTTTGCTAAGTGGCTGTTTTCAAATGGTGCAATGGGGAACACAGCTGTATTTCATTTGCGGGTCACCCTGGCAAAAGCTGCAATATGAACCAAGCTTGATGTGTTGACTCATGAGCCAATTTGGGTGTAGATGTTACAGTGTGTTTGTGTGCAGCTGGAATTGTTTCCATCACACACACAACTCTGTTGCGGATAAATGCACCCCAGCCCCTTCCTCACCAGGAAGAGGGAAAGAACCTTAGTTGCTTATATACATAAAAGTTACAAGATGGTTAAACATTGACTGGAAACGCTCTGCGGCCCGCGGCACAAACTGTACCAAGATCACAGGATAACTTAACCCGGGATATTCAAGGAGGGAATATTTTCTTAATGCCAACAGTTTTGATATAGAAGTAGCATCTCCTTAGGCTGAAGAAAGGTGAAATATCATAAGAGGCTTGGCTCAGAGGACTCACTCCCAGTGAGGGCTCCAAGTGAGACTCTCCAGACCAGAATATTAGTTCATCGTTTTTGCTCCATCTTCCTGCACCTTGTTTTAGATTCTGTCATAAGCAGGTAAAAAGGTAAAGGACCCCTGGATGGTTAGGGTCAGTCAAAGGCAACTATGGGGTTGTGGCACTCATCTCGCTTTCAGGCCGAGGGAGCCGGTGTTTGTCCAGACAGCTTTCTGGGTCATGTGGCCAGCAGGACTAAAGCGCTTCTGGCACAGCAGAACACCGTGATGGAAAACAGAGCACATTTACCTTCCCGCCAGAGTGGTACCTATTTATCTACTTGCACTGGCGTGCTTTTGAACTGCTAGGTTGGCAGGAGCAGGGACAGAGCCATGGGAGCTCACTCTGTCGTGGGGATTCGAACCCCCGACCTTCCAATCTGCAAGCCGAAGAGGCTCAGTGGTTTACACCACAGCGCCACCTGCATCACAAGCAGCTGATGGTGGGATATGTTGTTAGTATTCCCAAGCCAGACGTTGGAAACAGAGGACGAGGTGGAAGTCGTGTAGGGAAGGAGAAGGTGCAAACAAGGGAAGAAATGGGACGGGCAGCCAACAGACAGCTCTGTTGTGAAGGTGGGCTTGCAATATGGCCAATGAACATGCTGTGAGGCCTCCTTCCATCATGTCTGCCTGCAGCTTCAGAATATGAGGCTGACATGAGCACTTCCATTGATCCGCTTTGAGCTGTGGAAAAGCAATTCCTCAACATTTCATCCCCCACCCTCACCAAAAGAAGGTGCCCCAACTGTCATGTTGACTCAATCCGATCTTGGATAAATCACCAGGACGTGTGATTCCATCCTAAAGTAGTTGTGTGAACTGAATATGGTATGACATCACACGTTTCTGAGTATATTGCATTTTGATGCAATTTGTGACCGCGAGTTCACCTAAGTTCTGCACCTATGTTGTTGCAGTTGTTATTATTATATCTGTGTATTTATTTCAATTTATGAATCACTTCTCATGAATTTACAGCTAAAACAATTGCATGTATAAACACAATTTAGACAGAAAACCCCCAATTATAAATATAAAAACAGTTTAAAACAACAACAAATTCCATTCAAATCCAGACTTAGACAACAATTTGGATAAAGATTTCAGAAAGCTTGTTGAAAAAGGAACATCTTTAGCAGGCATCAAAAAGGCAACAGAGAAGATATTCAATGGGAGGGAGTCCCAAAAGTTTTCTTCTGAGTAAACATACTCAGGATCAGCCTGCTCAGGTATTCATGAGATTCTAGGCACAACTTTCAGAGACAGAAAAATGTGTCAAAATTTCTCATTTTATTTCAGCATGAATCCATGCCCCCTTCTGTCGAAGACGCCACTGACAGGCCATACATGTAATTTATATTTCCTATCAAGATGCTTCGCTGAATTAGAAACATTTGGAGCGCATCCTTGCGCAGCCGGTGGAAAAGCTAATTCTTTTTAAGTGCTTGGAGGAGTGTGGCTGGCTAAGGCAGCAAAGTCTAACTTTCTTATTTTCATTTTATTCCAATGGCCGTTGATTAGGCAACCCTACCACAAACCCTCACAACAACAGCTTCTGTTGCAGGGACAGAAGAGCTGCTTATGGAAGAGACAGAAAGCTGTTTCATAGATTGATTTGCAAGGTGTGCTGCTGATAGAGGAAACAGCAGAAAATACTCCCCCCCCCCCTTGCAACACTAAGAAAAGGGGCAAAGTTGGAGAGGGTGCTGGGTGGTTCAACGGAAAGAGTCATGGACTTCATTGGGTTATATCCAGTGATAGCCATACTCAGAGTAGACCTCCAGGGAAGGGGAACTTTAGGCCCTCCAGACCTTTTTGTCTGGCCCTTGTGATATGTGGCCTCAGGTGGTTGCTCAGAGAGTTTTGCAGTCCCCAGGCTCCGAAAGCTTCTTTAGCCCATCATAAACAGCCACAAACAAAAGATTGTAAGACATATTTTGCAAAGCATGCTTCAACAGTTCATTCTAGATTTAATTTTGTGAAAGCGTCAAGGTATCAACCTGCATAAAACTAGTCTCTGCATTCGACATTCTGGTGTGAGGGTCGGGGGAATTAGTCCGAGATTTCAAGCAGAGAAAACAAGGCGAATGATTGAGATATCAGCCGACACAAACTAATCCAAATCTTCTGTGGGTTCTGTTATTGAGTTGCTTATTCTAACAACAGAACAAGATGGCTGTTTTGACTGGCTTCACCACCAGCTGATATGCGAACATATCCCTGTTTCTCCATCATTCTGGGCAGTGAGAGTTTTTGTTCAGTGCTACAAACTCCGTGATTTGTGAAGCAAGACGAATTGGTTCCTGGAAATTTCCAGCATGGATGAGGAGTAGGTGCGAAAGCCTGGCAGGTTCCAAATGATTTAGCGGGGGCAGTAATGTCTGAAAGTGCAAGAAGGAGTGTTGCTAACTTAATCCATATGATGGCTTCTCCCAAAATGTAGGTTAGGACAGAGAGATATGCGTGAAACAGACATTAGTCATTGTCTACAAGTGAGATCTACCCCAGAGATTTACCAGCAAGCGCTGCCCTGCTGTGCTTGGGCATTTGTACAATAGATTAGTACATCTTGAAGGAATGAAGACTAAAGAAGATCGTCTATTTGCAGATGTAGCCAGTTTAGGACAATCCATAACAAATTGTGTTTGGGTCGTACAAGGGAATTAAGGTTAGCTTGCTCCTCCATGGTCTTCCTAGATTACTACTCTACTACTGTAGATAAGGGTTGAAATGAATTGTCACACAATCAACCCTTTCCATATGAGCGACGCCTGGAAGAGAGAGAGAGAGAAATATGTATAGCGGACAACAATATGGACAAAGATGGGCAACTGGTTCAGTCGCAGAGTCCCTTTTCAGATTTATATATCATCAACTGGAAAGCTACATGCAATTTTTATGCTTAACTTAATGTGATAACAATGGTTCAGATGTTGCACCTCCACTATGAAATGTTCATGCTTAAATATGCATAATGCCATGAAGCTCACTCATCAATCTACAGCAAATCAATATGCCAAAATATTTAAATAAGGCCCATGGTGCAGGGGTGTCAAACTCAAATTCATCGGGGGCCGCATCAGCAGTTTGGTCACCCTCAAAGGGCCGGTGACCCTCAAAGGGCCGCCCTCCCCCTCTCCACTGTGTGGAAAAAATATTTTTTCTGGTTTTCCTCCTCTAAAAGGCTGGGAGGGAGGGAGGGAAGAGAGAGAGAAGGAAGGAAGGAAAGAAGGAAAGAAAGAAAGAAGGGGTGAGAAAGAGAGATGGATGGATGGATGGATGGATGGATGGATGGAAGGAAGGAAGGAAAGAAAGAAAGAAAGAAAGAAAGAAAAATAAAGGGTGAGAGAGAGAGAGAGAGAGAGAAGGAAGGAAGGGAGGGAGGGAGGGAGGGAGGGAGGAAGAAGGAAAGAAGGAAGGAAGGAAAGAAGGAAGGAAGGAAAGAAAGGAAGGAATGAGAGAGGGGGGAAGGAAGGAAAGGGTGAGAGAGGGGGGAAGGAAGGGGTGAGAGAGAGTGAAAGAAA
The DNA here is from genome assembly GCA_034641385.1 of Darevskia mixta. Taxonomy (NCBI): domain Eukaryota; kingdom Metazoa; phylum Chordata; class Lepidosauria; order Squamata; family Lacertidae; genus Darevskia; species Darevskia mixta. The sequence continues at coordinate 24,770,541 of JAWWNH010000017.1, forward strand.
GAGGGAGAGGGAAGGAAGGAAGGGGTGAAAGAGAGAGAGAGGAGAGAGGGGAGGGAGGAAGGAGGGAGGGAGGGGTAAAAGGGAATGAGACAGAGAGAGAGAGAAGGAAGGAAGGAAGGAGTGAAAGAGAGAGAGGAGAGAGGGAAGATGCTGCTTGCTTCTCCACCCCCCCACCCGAAAAAGAAGGCTTTTGCGAGGGGGGGCGGCTGGGAGGAGCAAGAAATGTCTCCTCCGCTGTAGCAGAGGGCATGTTGCTTGCTTCTCCACCCCCCCACCCGCAAAAGAAGGCTTTTGCGAGGGGGGGGGGCGGCCGGGAGGAGCAAGAAACGTCTCCTCCGCTGTAGCAGAGGGCATGTTGCTTGCTTCTCCACCCCCCCACCCGCAAAAGAAGGCTTTTGCGAGGGGGGGGGCGGCCGGGAGGAGCAAGAAACGTCTCCGCTGTAGCGGAGGAGATGCTGCTCATTCTCCCCCCCTCCACCGCTGCCTGCTGTTCGCAGGGATTGGCGCAGCGCGGGGTGGTGGTGGGATCGGCAGGCTGGTGCGGGGGGCTTCCCCGACGCGGCAGAAAGCCGCGCGGGGCACCCCCGAGGCGGCAAAAAGCCGCGCTGGGCCAAAACGGCCCGAAAATCAAAAGCCTTGCCGGGATCACCCGGCAAGGAAAAAATGGTGCGGGGGGCTTCCCCGACGCGGCAGAAAGCCGCGCGGGGCACCCCCGAGGCGGCAAAAAGCCGCGCTGGGCCAAAACGGCCCGAAAATCAAAAGCCTTGCCGGGATCACCCGGCAAGGAAAAAATGGTGCGGGGGGCTTCCCCGACGCGGCAGAAAGCCGCGCGGGGCACCCCCGAGGCGGCAAAAAGCCGCGCTGGGCCAAAACAGCCCAGGAAAAAAAAAACTCTGCTCCCTTCCTCTCGCGCGCGCTGACCTTCGCCGCCCACCGCCAATCGGCGCACGCTCACGGGCCACATGACGAGGTCTCGCGGGCCGCATTTGGCCCGCGGGCCTTGTCCTTGACACCTGTGTGCTAGGTACTGCTCCCTAAATATTATAAGACGAAGTTGCCATTCCAAAAAGTATTTTCAAGGAACTAAGAAATCACTAATATATTTAGGGGTGCAATTCTAAGTGAGTAAGCCCTATGGAACCCAGAACAGTTTACTTCCGAGTAACACATTTAGGATTGCATATCCTGTGAAGGACATGGGACACAGGAGAACAAGCATCTCTAGATAACTTCTGAACGTCTGGTCTCTCCTCCAGCTCAGAGAGAACAAGGCATGTGCATTCAAGGCCCAGCGATGCTCACTGCATGGGTTGGCAAGCGCCAAGTGGTTTGTCATGGGCTGGGTGCCACCCACCCACCTGCTTTTGAAGCGGCCATCACAAAAACAGAAGTTTTATTCTGTTTTTAATGTTCAGTTGAAAGCCGCCCAGAGTGTCTGGGGAAACTCAGCCAGATGGTAGAAATAATCAATTATTATTATTATTATTATTATTATTATTATTGCTGATGGTTGTATGAAGAGGTCTAAAATTAGTGACTGAAGAGGGAACATGTGTTCATTTTTAAACTAGTATACAGTGGACCATCTACTTACGGATTTAATTCATTTCAGGGGTTCGTGCGCACCCCGAAAAATCCATAACTAGAGGTGCCGCTTCTGCACACGTGCGCGGTGTGATAGAGTGCTTCTGCACATGCGCGAGCGGTGAAACACGGAAGTATGCCGCTTTCGCAATCCGAAGATTACGTATCTGTATGTAACCCAAGGGTCCACTGTACTACCCTCTCGGACACCTCCGATGGTTAGAGCATGGTGTTGATAATGCCAAGGTAATAATAATAATAATAATAATAATAATAATAATAATAATAATAATAATAATAATCTATTATTTCTACCCCGCTCATCTGGCTGGGTTTCCCCAGACACTCTGGGTGGCTCCCAACAGAATATAAAAACATGACAAAACCTCAAACTTCCCTAAACAGGGCTGCCTTCAGATGTCTTCTAAAAAGTCAGATAGTTGTTTGTTTCCTTGACATCTGATGGGAGGGTGTTCCACACGGCAGGCGCCACCACCGAGAAGGCCCTCTGCCTGATTCCCTGTAACCTCACTTCTCGCAGTGAAGGAACCACCAGAAGGCCCTCAGAGCTGGACCTCAGTGTCCGGGATGGACGATGGGGGTGGAGAGGCTCCTTCAGGTCTACTGGGCCAAGGCTGCAGGTTCGATCCCTGCATTTCAAAGGGTTGGACTAGATGTCCCTCAGGGTCCCTTCCAACCCCACAGTTGTATGATTCTGTAGCCACAAGGCTGTTTCTTTAATCCTTTAATCACCATAAGGTGAGCATGCCTTATGGAATAATATTCCGCAGAGCAGGCAGCCCTTGAAACCAGCAGGACATTTTCCATCCTAAGCCAACAGGTGAATAAGATCAAATCACAGCTAATGGGTTCCACCTTAGCTTTGGCTGACTCCTGATTGCTTTTTATCTGCCCCCCCCCTTCCGAAATCCACATTCTGGAGCAAGTGAATATAGTTTCTTGCGTGTGGTTAGCATCTGAGGCCACAATGTGTACACAGCCTTGAAAGATATATTTTTATAGGTAAGCACCTCATAAAATATTTTTTTCTGAAGACATTTATCAAGAGACTTTGAAAAACTGTGTGGGAGAAGGAGGGGGCGAGCCAACATGTGCTTTTTAGCTGCCAAAAAAATGCCAGTAGCAGTCGTGGCGGCGGCTGCCTTCTTGCGAGGGGTGAAGCTTTGCACACTACAACAGGGAATCGAAAGATTTATTCTCAGCCGTATATATGACTCTCTCTGGCACTATTCGGGAAAGGTGATTATTGCTTCGCCGTGAGAGAATATTTTAGATTAAATGTGCAGTAATAATCACCCCGGCGCTGGTTCTCTCCCCCCCCCCACACACAAAGTACATGATACGTTATTCCAATAAAATGTTTCATTCTATTTATTATTACTATCCATTGGTTCTCCAGTGATTCATTTTGTACTATCACCTCTTTCTGTCTGGCTCTAAACTGACATAACTTATCAATACAGAAAATGCAGGGTAATGGAAAGTTTCATCATTTAGTGCTTTGCAGGATTTAACATTATTGCCTTTGTCTTGACATGAAGCAAATTTTAGAACCACTTAACAGGTGGCAAACAATTTTGCAAGAGGCTTCCTTCTGCAGATCCATTGATGACAAAGTTGTCACTATAGCCTAGCGATGGGCAAATCTGTCACTTTTGGTCTCTCTCCCTTCCTCATTCTTATCCTGTATTAAGATTGGTTCTCCAGATTTCCACAACAGTTTGCTTTAAAAAAGCCAAAACAGCCATCATTAAAAATCATCAGCATTTGTGTGTGAATTTTCTTCTAATATGCCCATTGTGGTATGCAATTTCCCCTAATACACACATTTTTTCAAAGCAATTTTCTCTTTAATCCAAAGTAGTTTTGTATGTTAGTTTCACTAATATATCTGTTTATGTATGAACACTTTACCCTCGTATACGCATTTTTGTACATGTTATTTGGCAGCATCGTAAAATTCAGAAAAGTGCAAAAGTCACAAATCACAACTGACACCGTCCAGCCCAAACTGAGCAAGTCCCGTGTGTTTCAAATGGAGAGATTTAACATCTTCTTAATCCTCCAATTGAAATCCATGTGATTTAAAAGTGCTTAACTTTGCTCTGTTTGTTAAAAACGTTTAACCCTCCCGAACAAATTAGCGACAGTGAAAAAGGAAGGCTGGCAACATTTCTTAAATTACCGTAGAAGTCAATACAAAGTAGCACCTAGTGGGTCAAGTTAGAGGCAATAGGCAAATCCGCTCCTTTGTACCGGTGTGTTTATGTGACTCTCGGAGTTAATCAGAATCTTTCATCACTTGGATGTGCTCAGAATGTGGGTCCTCAGCAAAACAGGACCAGGATTAGGGGGAATGTGTGCGTAACGTTCAGTTACCGTAGCATGTGGCGTGCAGAATGTTTACTTAAACCCAAGAAACAGATATTTTGCCACATGCTTAGCCTCCTTTTTGCCATCTAAAAAAAAAGAAGAAGTCTCCTTTATTACTTTCAGGTTTCACAGATGTCTGGTCATTGTGAAGTATGTTCCACATGGCCATTTCCCACAGAGCCTCATAAAGCAGAGCTTCCTCAGCCCTGAATTGTACCAATACAGATAACAACAACAACAACAACAACAACAACAACAACAACAACAACAACAACAATTTATTACTTATACCCCACCCATCTGGATGGGTCTCCCCAGCCACTCTGGGCGGCTTCCAACGAAAGATTAAAAATACATTAAAACACCAGTCATTAAAAACTTCCCTAAACAGGGCTGCCTTCAATAATAATTCAATGATAGCAACAACAACAACAACAACAACAACAATTTTTGGGCTACAAAGAAGAGAAAGCCTGGGTTGTATTGGAGGAAGAGAAGACTTTCAAGGCTTTTGCCAGCCCGGGCAAATGCCCTGCTCTTTGGCATCTGGGCTAAGCGAGCCAAGGAAGCAGCAGAGCAGGATGTGGCAAAGAAGAAATAAATTCCTTGTTCAGAGCACCTCAATAAAGGATAGATTTGGAACTAAAATAATAATAATAATAATAATAATAATAATAATAATAATAATAATAATACCCTGCCCATCTGACTAGGTTGCCCCAGCCACACTAAAAGTTCAATTTCTTGCTAATTTCTTTCATTAAAATCGAATGCATCCTTTGCTTTTGCTGGATTATACCCAAAGCTGGAATATTTTGGGGGTGTTTGTGTGTGGATGTTGCAGTTTGGTATCGCTTTGCGTTGAGCCACCGCTACGTCTGTTGTCAGCATGAAAACCAAGCTGACCCACAGAGAGAAAGAAAAGAAAATCAAGTCCAGGAGGACCCCCTCATTTCCCCCCTGCTCAGGTGCATCTTCTTTGCCCCTGTGAGCCCAGTGGGGAGCTGGCAGGAAAGACTCCGCAGCCACAGAGACAGGCTGTGCAGAACCAGGGGCTGAGCCTAATTGCAAGCAGAACCTGCCCACCTTTGGGGGGAATGAGTGATGGCCCGCTGGCATGTGACCTGGCTTGGCCATCTCCCCGTGCTGTCCAGGCTGCCGCGAGGAGATAACGTAACGTCTAGAGCGATGGGAAACTCTTTGGTACAGATGGTACAGAGCAGCCTCGTAAAATGAGTCACTCTGAATCTTCGCAGAAATCTCCGCTATAAAAATGATAATGGAAAAAGCAAAAGAAAACCTCCGAAAGGTCTTAAAGGCAATTTGTTCCAGCTTGGCTCTTCCATTTCCATTTTTCTTTTTTTTTTAAAAAGGACGTGTTCTTTCATGACAGAAAGGCAAAATCTGCTTCTCCTTTTCAAGTTTTTGACAGCTGTTAAGGTGTTTCAAATGAAGGTCGCTGTCTATTAAGGGCTGCTGGGGAGTTGTACAGTAGGCAAAAGGGGGCAAAATTATTATATCAAAATGTTTCCTTGGAACAGAGGGATGCCGGAAATGGTTCTGTATCCACAGCTTTCCTCCCTATAAAAATACATCATTTTTAAAATCAGAGTTAGAATCAAGCAAAATAAGTAAATGCTTCTCAATGCCACTGATGACAATGGTGGGTTATGAAGTGGTTAATAATAATAATAATAATTAATAATTTATTATTTATACCCTGCCCATCTGGCTGGGCTTCCCCAGTCACTCTGGGCGGCTTCCAACAAAATATTAAAATACAATAATCCAGCAAACAGTACAAACTTCCCTAAACATATATCCCTCTGGAATCTCTGAGAAATATACAAAATGCTGAATATTGGCTAGTTGTGATCCTGGTGATTTTTTCCACCAAAGACGTACGGATGGAAGGTGATGCGAAACACCCCTGACCTGACCACTTTGGAAACCACCAACTGTAACATTTCGCCCAAGAATACATGTGCTAATACCTATAACTTGCAGCTTAAATTAAAGCAGACGTCTGAGGAATTCAGGTCCCTTCCGTAGGCTCTGACTAACTCTGAATGTCCTTCGCGCACAGGAATCCAAGCAAGAATTACAGGAAGAATCTCACGATCGCCACCAGACATTTGTCCATCACGTTCTTAAGGCATCCGGGGCATTTGATATGGTTAGCCACACAGACCTCAGGACCTGGTTCACCAGTGGCTTTCCAGATGAATCTCTAACAACATAGAGGCATGGCTGCTGCAAGCACTCCTGCTGCTCTTAAGACCATATTCCTTGCCAGACATTGGATGAAAGAGCGGTCCCTCTTTTCTTCCGTTCTTTTCAGTCAGTGGTTCATCAAGCACTGCAGACACTTTCAAGTCCGTCTCCATGGTCAAATATGGAAAGAGAGGGTACAGAATTTGGGTCGGCAACTGCTTGTCAAAGCCTGGAAGGAAAGCAAGCAACAAGCGGTAGAACAGCAACTTAATCCTCACTTCCTAATGTCATCTGCTGCTCCTTTCCTCACGTTTGTTTTAGCTCCAGGTGACAAACTGGAAAAAACAGATGCAAAAGAGAGGAGAGCTTCTAAACACCTAAGACCCGGAAACTGCAACTAATCCAGAATGCGGCAACTAGACTGGTGACTGGGAGCGGCCACTGAGACCACATAACACCTGTCCTGAAAGACCTGCATTGGCTCCCAGGACGTTTCTGAGCACAATTCAAAGTGTTGGTGCTGACCTTGAAAGCCCTAAACCATGGGTAGGCAAACTAAGGCCCGGGGGCCGGATGCGGTCCAATCGCCTTCCAAATCCGGCCTGCGGATGGTCCGGGAATCAGCATGTTTTTACCTGAGTAGAATGTGTGCTTTTATTTAAAATGCATCTCTGGGTTATTTGTGGGGCATAGGAATTCATGCACCCCCCCCAAAAAATATAGTCCAGCCCCCACAAGGATTGAGGGACGGTGGACCGGCCCCTTGCTGACAAAGTTTGCTGACCCCTGCCCTAAATGGCCTCAGTCCTGTATCCCTGAAAGAGCACCTCCACCCCCATCGTTCAGCCTGGACATTGAGGTCCAGCTCCGAGGGCCTTCTGATGGTTCCCTCACCGCAAGAAGCAAAGTTACAGGGAACCAGGCAGAGGGCCTTCTCGGTGGTGGCGCCCGCCCTGTGGAACGCCCTCCCTGTTTATTTATCAAAGGAAATAAACAACTATCTGACTTTTAGAAGACATCTGAAGGCAGCCCTGATTAGGGAAGTTTTTAATGTTTGATGTTTTATTGCGCTTTTAATTCTGTTGGGAGCCGCAGAGGTTGGATGGCCATCTGTCCTGGGTGCTTTAGCTGAGATTCCCGCATTTCAGGGGGTTGGACTTGGTGACACTTGGGGTCCCTTCCAACTCTACTATGATCCTGTGATTCTATGAATATATGCTAGCTGGAGAAACTGCTGTGGGCACCACACACACTGTAATAGACAGCATGCTGCGACCTTTTCTGCTGGCTACTCATTTCAGTGGGAGGGAGGGTGAGGGGAGGAGGTGTGCCCATGGGCGCCACATTGGGGGTACCTGTCCTAATCAAATCTGAAAAAAGAAGCACAAACGCATGAAATTGCACATAACATTAGTCATGAAATGGGTGTGTGAATCTGAAAGCAATGTGGCATGGTAGAATCTCAATTTAAATCCTTAGCCAATCTAAGCATCTTCATTTAAAAAAGGATGAAGCAGCAGGTGACAGCGTCTGAGCATAGCTGTCAAGTTTTACCTTTTCTCACGAGGAAGCCTATTCGACATAATGGAATTTCCCTTAAAATAAGGGAGAACTTGACAGCTATGCGTCTGAGAAGCTGGAGATCTGTTGCCAATTGGACAAAGACTGAGTTAGATGAACAAGGAATCTGAGTTTTAAATAAGCAGCTCCTGGTGCCCTCTGTGGCATTTATAATTTTGCTCTGTTCCCAGATGAGACGAGTGCAATCTGTACACCTTAAGCAAATTTTCCAGTCTGTACCTTGAGCTACATTCTGTTGAATAAAAGCAGCCTTTTAAAAGATAAAGCCTTTAATAAGATATTAGACATAACGCAACAGCTGTCTAAACAAATGACCCCCATCTCCAGCTACCATCGGGTTTGTGCAACACCTAGCAGTTTTTAGGCGCTTGGATGACCAGATGAAGAACGAAAGCCATGTGGCACTTGCCCATCTAATGCCATGCCCAAATGCAGATATTTAAGCCCACTGGGAGAAGGCAGCGCCTGAAGGCAGCGCAGACTGAGTCCAGGTGCTGCAAAGCCTAGAACTGCCTGCAGGACATCGTGCCACAAACCAGCACTGCTGGAAAAGGCAGTAATTCACAAGGACACGGAGAACAGGATTTCCCTCAAAATTTCCTATGGCCACCGAACAGAATCGAGCCGTATTTTCTTGCCTATGTAAACAAATTTGCCTTAAAATAAGGCCGGAGGAATGCGATAAAATAAAATTCAATTTGGAGCGAAAGATTTGGTGATAAAGTATTCCCAGTAATAATATTTAAAGAAGGATTATGTTATTCTATACCTTTAATAATTCCCCCTCCTGCAAAATAAACAAAGGCTCTGTGTTCACCTGGCACTGGGCGCTGTTCCCTCCGAAAGACGGGGGCTGATACATGATGAGGATTTGTTGAGTGTTTCTTAATAAATACATCTCACAGAGCAGTTCGGGAAGCCAAAGGATCTTGGCATCCCTTCTGCAATTGGGTAACCTTATCTGGCGACTAAGCTGCCGAAGGTCGAGGGGCTGGGCCAGCTTCATTTAAGTCAATGGGTTTCCTCAAGGCTCCAAAATTTCCCCCTGTCATCACAGGAATCACTGAAGTGCATATAGGCTGCTGAGGGTGGTCTGGGAGCAGGAGAACCTTCTGTGACTTCTCTGCCATGCGAGGTTGGCGCAAGACAGGGCTGCTAATGTTCTGCTGCCTTCTGCTGCTTCTCCCTGCCTTGCTCTTTCCTCAGCGTTGAGCCTTGTAGGAGAGGCGGCCTTGTGGAAAGTGCCTGGGCAGCTAGACATTCTTTAAATTATAGAATCATAGAGTTGGGAGGGACCCATCTAGTCCAACCCCCTGCAATGCAGGAATCTCAGCTGAAGCATCCCTGACAGATGGCCATCCCCAACCTCTGCTTAAAAACCTCCAAGGAAGGAGAGTCCACCACCTCTCGTGTTCCACTGCCAAACAGCTCTTGCTGTCAGAAGGTTCTTCTTGATGTTTAGTCGGAATCTCCTCTCTTGTAACTAGAATCCACTGACTCAGCTCCTAGCATCCAGAGCAGCAGAAAACAAGCTTGTTGCCTCTTCCATGTGACAGCCCTTCAGATATTATTATTATTATTATTATTATTATTAATAATAATAATAATAATAATAATAATAATAATAATAATTTATTATTTATACCCCGCCCATCTGGCTGGGTTTCCCCAGCCACTCTGGGCGGCTTTCAACAGAACATTAAAATACAATAATCTATTTGAAGATGGCTATCATCTCTCTTCTCAGTCTCTTCTCCAGGCTAAACATACCCAATTCCCTCGACCATTCCTCATCAGGCTTGATTTCCAGACCCTTGATCTTCTTGGTCTCCCTCCTCTGCACACCTTCCAGCTTGTCAACACCCATCTTAAACTGTGGTGCCCAGAATTGGACACAGTATTCCAGGTGTGGTCTGACCAAGGCAGAATAGAGTGGGATTATTTCTTCCCTTGACGTGGACACTAGACTTCTTTTGATGCAGCCCAGAAGAGCATTTGCTCTTTTTGCTGCTGCATCACACGGCTGGCTCATATTCAGCTGTGGTCTGCTAAGACCCCGAGATTCTTTTCACATGTACTACTAACAAGCCTAGTAAATAATGGTTTGAAGCAAGTTTAAATGAGGAAAAGGCAGCGAGAAACTCGTGTAGGGTGAGGAAAGTGAGCTGTGACCCAGGGGTGCCAACTTGATAGTGGATGCCCATTGTCAAAACATGGACATGTGACATCACACGCACTATGTGCAGACTTGTGTGTCTGCATTGCGGTGGGCAATGGCTCCTCTTCCTCCTCCTCTCCACTGCCAGCGAGGCACCCTTTTCCACAAGGAGGGGCTCAGACTTGGAGGCAGAGAGACTTTGCCTCTGCGACCGAGCCCCCCACCCCTTGGAAAAGGGTGCCTCTTTCGCTGGCTGCGGAGGGCAGAGCTGAACTGCTTCTCTCTCAGAGGCAGCACTGCTGCCGCCTGCTGGCTTGTCTCATTGACTTTGTGGGTGCCCGGCCCACACCATTACATTATTGTGGGTGCCCAAGCACCCACAGCCCCCTGGAGTTGGCTCCTAGGTCACCACCCCTGGCTCCCCTGCCTGAGACAATGGTCTCATTTTGCCTAATAGGTAGACTAGTCATTACAGAGGTGCATTTATGGCAGCACGACCGATTCGCCCAAACTGCGTGCAGAGCCAGCCAGAACTTTGCAACAATGAGGAACAAGTGAAGGTGAGAGGCGGGGAGGCACCAAATTTTGATCTTGCACAGGGAGCCGCTGAAATTTTAAAGCCCAAATTCTGCCACTGGGCGTTACCTGGTGGGCTGGAATTGACAAGACTCTGCTGGGGTGGGAGACCAGCTAGAATGGACCCCCCCACCCCAAGAGCCTGTTAAATTCACTGGGATTTCAATCTGTTTTCGGAGACTTTCCAGTTTAGCTGATCAAACCTTCTTATTCCTTGCTAGCCAAACAGGCTGCCTCAATAAATAATTGTGTTTGTTGGTTGGATGTATGTAAATCTCTGCTAAATTATAACACGTTACTGAAAGACAACATATCACATTCCAGTGGATGTTTAAATAACCTACCATGTGTCAGGCGGCAACAAAAACCCCTTTATTTGTGAAGGACATCCTAAGGATTAGAGATGGTTTGAAACAGCTGGAGGTTTCAGGTGCAAAGGCCAGTGAGGACTCTTTCAAGTTTCAAAAGACGGAGCCTTTAAATGCAAGAGTCTGTTGTGACCTTTAGAAGACATCTTGGGTTATCGGTCAGACATCGTTCTCTTTCTGATGACCCCCAAACTAATTTTGAGCTGTCCATGGATTGATATATACATATTATTTTGCTTTAGTCTTGGGAAACATTTGGGAAGGTACCAAAGAATAGTTATCTGTAGGAAAACAGGCTGAAAGTGGCCGCCCAGGTATGGCAGAAGGACAACAGTTTCCATTTGTCGAAAAGGCGAAGGTCAACAATTTGCACACCATTTGGGTGTGGCCCCATGCACTGTTGCACAGAGCAAGTTCCAGTGAATTTGATCCAAGCGGCATGTTATATCCAAACACTTGTACAGCGGTCCCTTGGTTCTCAAACGCCTTGGTACTCAAACAACTTGGAACCCAAACACTGCAAACTTGGAAGTAAGTGTTCCACTTTGCAAACTTTTTTCGGAAGCCGAACGTGCTCCGTTTTGAGTGCCACACTTCCGTTTTGAGTGTTACACTGGGGTCTGTCTGCTTTTGCTATTTATTTTGCGTTTTTGTTTTTGCAGCTCTTTTTGTTTTTGTTTTTGTGATTGTGTGGAACCCAGTTCAGCTACGGATGGATTGATTGTGTGACTGCAGTACATTGTTTACTGCTTTCATTTTATGGATCAATGGTCTCGTTAGATAGTAAAATTCATGTTAAATTGCTGTTTTAGGGGTTGTTTTTACAAGTCTGGAACGGATTCATCCGTTTTGCATTACTTCCTATGGGAAAGCGCGCCTTGGTTTTGGAATGCTTTGGTTTTGGAACAGACTTCCGGAACAGATAAAATTTGAGAACCAAGGTACCACTGTACTGTGATAGGCTTAATTTATCATATGGGGACACTCCTTCCACTGAACCACGCAGCCCTTTTCCAACTGTTCTCCCATTCCAAATAATCTCCAAGGGGCTTCCCCCTGTAAGCTTTTAGGTGCTTCCTTGTGAGAGTTATTATTCTACCCCATTCATTTCAATGCAAAAAGGGGGGGGGGATTATTTAACATGACATCTGTGGCAGCGTTTGAATGACTTTTGCGGTATGATAGATAATTAGGAGATTTCATAATTTTGATGAAATTTAACGAAAGGAAACAGAAATATACAGTGCGCTAGATTGATCAGGTGATAGACACATGGTGGGGGGACGGGAAGTCGATACAAATCTAAGAAGAATGTATCGTGATGTAAAGTAATAAGTCTTATTTTTTATTTTTACTTTTTTGTCTTTATGGATAATTCTTCTGTATGTTTTTTTGTTTTGTTTTAATAAAGCATTAAAAAAAGAGAGAATTTGACAACTGGACAATGTAAATGGATTATTCCATGGCCCCTTTTAGTCAATGGATTGAAAACATGAGAACACTCACAATTTATAGAATTTGTATGGACAAATACAACGATAATAATAACATTCGTATACCTACATACTAGATAAACATATATGGAATTGTAGTTGTTTGCATATTTAGTGATGTAACACACCTTTTCATTTCTTTATTCACTTTTTATTTCTGCTTTATTTTGTTCAGGAGAAGAATATTTTCAATTTAAAATTAATTAAATAAAATAATTATCCAACATCCTTAGTTAAAGCTGTTACTTGTTTTATTACTCCATCCCAAAACTCAGCATTGTTCTTTAAAAATCACTTACTGTAGCTATCAATCATCTATGTGAGGAAGAACAAGTTTTCATTGTTCCTGAGAAGACTGCAAGAAAATGAAAGAAGAGAAGATTGTGTTATTTCTTCTCTCAGGTAAACCTGCTTTTAACTGCAGGAGTTTTTCTCTTCATTCATAGATACCAGTAGCATAGATTTTAGACCTTAACTAATGTCACCGGATCATTATGAGTATTGGCAATTTCTTACAATAAAGTAATTAGGAGATGCATGTCTTCATCTTTCCTGATTACTTTATGGTTTTTGGAACTCTGTTTCTTTGAAAATCACAATATGCTTTGATTATTCACATCGCTCAGGCCAGATCTTGTCTCCTGGGAAGAACGGCTTCTACTCTTGTTACCGAGATGCCATTGCATGCGCTGTTCTTTATAAGGTGCACTTAATGGATAGCACTTTAAATATGAGCTATAAAAGTTTCATTTTGGGGGATGCTGGGGAGAGGAAAATCGGAAACCAAATCCCAAATCTCTCCTTGCCGTGTAATAAAATCCACTCTCTCCGGGTCTGTGTAAACAATTTTGTGTTAAAATGGAGAGGCCCAAGAAATGTAGTCTTGTGATAAAAGCATGCAATTCAGTTTGATGCTGAACATTTGGTGACGAAACGATTTTCAGGAATAGCACTAAAAAAAGGGCTGGCACCATTTTCACTCCTCTCCTGCCCCTTGCAGCCCTCGGCACCCTCCAAAATCTGCAGCAGAGGGTCTCTCTATCCTTGTGGGTGGGCGATGGAAGGAAGGGGAATGCTTTCTGCAAACACTGTCCATTCTGCTGGTTTAAGCTAAGCTGAAAGTTGGGGTGGAGGAACCCGGTCAGTTGAGGTTTCTCTCAATTTCTCATTTCCCCCAAAGAGTGGCTGGGGAAACCCAGCCAGATGGGTGGGGTATGTATGTATGTATGTATGTATGTATGTATGTATGTATGTATGAATAAATGAATGAATGAATGAATGAATGAACAAATAAATAAATAAATAAATAAATAAATAAATATTATAAACTGAATCCCTCAATGGGGCTTGTGTGCATTTCTGAATGAGACTCTGTCCCTTTGTTCCATAATGAGTTAAATGGTTCTGAGAAGTGACTTGCTCATATGATACCCTCCAACATTTCTCCAATGAAAATAGGGTCACCTAATACTACTACTACTACTACTAATTTTTTTATTTATACCCCACATATCTGACTGGGTTGCCCCAGCCACTCTGGGCATTTTCTAACATATATAAAAACATAAGAAAGCATTCAACACTAATAAAAATTCCCTATACAGGGTTGCCTTCCAATGGCTTGAGGGTCGGATAACTCCATCCTCTCCAACATTTCTCCGATTAAAATAGAGACGTACTAAGGAAAAGTGGGACCTTCCAGGATCGAATCAGAAACTGAGACGGCTTCTGTAAATCTGGGACTGTCCCTGGAAAATAGGGGCACTTGGCGGCTCTGTCATTGCAGGATTTGGATGCTAGAGTTCAGAAACTTTGAAAGAATGGCATAAGTGGCAAGCATAAAACTGGAAATTTAATGACTACATCAGTTTAGATAATACTTTTAACAAAACATCTTAGAACCACATGCAGTTCACATTCCTCTCCCCTGTCCCTCATAAATATTTCTCAATGAAAATGTTCCTTCTGCTCTTCTTAGAAATGTTAATGGTTTGAAATAAACACACATCATTTTTTTAAAAAAAATACTAAAAATAATCAGAGAGGGCCACAAGCTATTGTTCCCGGCATGTAGTCCATATATCACTTTAACTGTGCAGTGTATAACCTTCCTTTAATCATCCCTCCTGAAAACATGTGGGATACTCATCTTTCCCTAATCCTTGTCTATAGCATTTCCAAAGTACTTTACAAGCTTGGAGTAACTGACTTTAATGCCTCGCAGCAGCTGAGCTGGTAGCACACATGATATCTCGAATGTAACAATCAAAGAAGCATGCAAGATTCTGGTATTTCCGTTGGGTAACTTGCAGATGTGCAGGAGCCAGGTCCAAAACTGAAATGTCAATTGTGAAAGGGGCAGGCGGGGAGGCTGGGGGCGGGGCGGAAAGAGTTTTAAAAGCAAATAATGTTTCATTGCCCTGTGTCAACACCCTTCTAATGTGAGGGGACACCGCCTGAACGGGAACGGAGCTGGTTTTAAATATCGGTTACCTGACCCCGACAGTAATTTCTTTTATTGTATGTGCGCCCATGAATAACGTTGCCTGGGATTTATGTAATGCTGTATATTGTGTTATTAAGCCACAGCATGTGGAATCCTTCAGGTGCTAAGCTTTGATGTCCCTGCCCTTCGGGGTACAATTTTCCCCCTCCCATGTTCATTGGAAGCGATGCTCTTGATTTAAAGTAATCCTCTTATTGGAAAGTTGAAAAGAGGAGGAAGAGAGCTTCAGGGTGAACCTGGAACTTTTCTCTTTCTGTCGGCCCCACTTCAGATTCTCCTCCTCCTCCTCCTCCTCCTCCTCCTCCTCTTCCAAATCCCACTTTTCTGATTCTTTTTAGCTCGATGGAATTCAAGAACCACTCCAAAAAGCAAAAGTATAGCTCCCTGCAACATTTTATGGCGTGGAATGTCGTTTATGGCCTTGGAAATGTTAGAATTTACTGACAAGAGGGCTGTGGGCTTACTTTAAAACGATTGAAGAGTGTAAAAAAAAAAACACGCACAAAGGCAACTTTCCATTTCCTCCGACTATTAACCAAAAGCAAAACCAGGAGACAGGAAAATGGGGGAAAGGAGGTCAGGGAAAGCGAGGAGAGGCAGACAAATGTCTTTTCGCAAAAACGTGAATATTTCGTTAGCAGCTTATACTGATCGCAGACTCATATGACGTACGATAACCCCCAAGGCCCTGCTAGATAAAATAATATAACAGCCTAACAAGTACGTCTCACTGCCAGTATCTTAGCAGGACCATTTTCGACTTGATTTCTTTGGCCATTTGGTAGATCTCCACACGGGGTCCATTGTAAGCTGAATTATTTGAGGTCCTTTCCTGTAAATTAAATGCAAATTTGTGCTGTGAGTTTTTAGATCACTGGCCCAACCAAACGTGCAATTCACAACATACCTCAGTACATTCAAATATCATGTCATCTTTAAAATGCGTAACTTTTAATTCAGTTAAAGGTAGATAGCCGTGTTGGTCTGTCATAGTCAAAACAAAATAAAATAAAAAAAATCCTTCCAGTAGCACCTTAGAGACCAACTAAGTTTGTTCTTGGTATGAGCTTTCGTGAGCATGAAGAAGTGTGCATGCACACGAAAGCTCATACCAAGAACAAACTTAGTTGGTCTCTAAGGTGCTACTGGAAGGAATTTTTTTATTTTATTTTGTTTTAATTCAGTGTGATAGATTCCAGAGAAAAGATGCAGCTTCATGAACAGCAAAAGGGGTGGTGCTGGTTTGTTTGGGGGGTCCCTGTCGCAGTGCCTCCCTCCCCCGATCTAATTCTAAGATGAAGTTTGAAAGTACAAACTCAGGCAGATACTGATCTGGAATTAAAAATGGCCACAACTTTATTGATTACTTGATTATTGGGATGCAGGTGGCACTGTGGTCTAAACCACTGAGCCTCTTGGGCTTGTCGATCAGAAGGTCGGCAGTTCGAATCTGCAGTACAGAGTGAGCTCCCGTTGCTCTGTACCAGCTCCTGCCAACCTAGCAGTCTGAAAGCACACCAGTGTGAGTAAATAAATAGGTACCGCTGTGGCGGGAAGGTAAACGGCGTTTCCTTGTGATCTGGTTTCCGCCACGGTGTCCGTTGTGCCAGAAGCGGTTTAGTCCTGCTGGCCACATGACCCAGAAAGCTGTCTGCGGACAAATGCTGGCTCTCTTGGCCTGAAAGCGGAGATGAGTGCTGCACCCCATAGTTGCCTTTGACCAGACTTAACAGTCTAGGGTTCCTTTAGCTTTATCTGATTACTTGATTGATTACTTACTATTAATAATAATTTTATTATTAGACCCCGCCCATCTGGCTGGGTTTTCCCAGCCACTCCGGGCAGCTTGCAGCATATATAAAACATAGTAAAACATCAAGCACTAAAAACTTCCAGGGCTGCCTTCAGATGTCTTCTAAAAGTTATGCAGTTCTTGATCTCCTTGACATCTGAAGGGAGGGCATTCCACAGGGAGTAACGGATTGATTACTTAAAATGGCCACAACTTTATTGATTACTTTGGCTCAGGCATTGGGTGTCTATCCATTCCAGCCTCCTGCCAGTGGTCTGGAACTGCCGAGGATTATGGCCTCCCCAAGACGTCAGTCTACTGAGGTGGCCACCCTAAGGCTGCTGTTGGAAGCCCTATGGCCTGTTGGCCTCATGCTGGCGTCTGGACGGGGACATCCATCAATACCCCTTTAACGGGTACCCTGAAAATATCGCTGGTTCAGTACTGCACCACTTCACCCATCACTCAAGGACTAGGATTCTGCTCAATGCTTAACTGCCTCAAGTTGTGACCATTTGCTATGGGGAAGGCAAAACTTGTCCATTTGTCTACAGGCAAATTCCTTCCTGGGCTCTGAATATGGCAACCATTAGCAACCATAGCAAGCTGAGGAGGTACAAGAAAGCAAATGGTTTAGCTCTGTGCCGGAACTCACCAAGAACACCTTCCTCATTCTCTTAGAATGGCAATGGCGCCACCCGAGAGGTGCTGGAAGTGAGTTCTAGTGAGTTCCAGTGGGATAAAAGCCCTGGCTAAGCTGAATATGACCCAGGAAATAATAATAATAAACCATCATTAATGCAGGGTTCATGATCACAAAGAGACATAAACACATCTAGGCTCTGTTTAGACTTTCAGGGGAACGCATTGAGGACAGTCAAGAGCAGCGAAAGTAGACGTTCATTGAACATCTGCACACACCTAAAGTCCTATTGTAATGCTCACAAAGGTGCTGTGGACATTTCCTGTTCAAATCACCCTTATAAAATCAGGAATGAGTAATATGATATTAATGGAGTGTCACCATCAGAAACGTCCCAGAAACAGCTGATGGAGTCCACACCTCATCCCAGTAGGGGCTCCACTTTTAGGGGGATTGAGGATGACAGAATGCATACCTCATTTAAAGGCATCTGGAACAGCCATCTGGAAAAACAACAACAAAACATATTGCAGGGAATATTGTCTCCTTTCTACCGAGGAGTAGGAGGATCCACTCATCCTCACAAGTGGATTCACTGAAGAAAGGAAGAATGGGCTGGGCATCCCCTCTCCATTCATGCTAGGGTAGAGGTTGATGATCATGGAATCGTCAGAATTGCAGAGTTGGAAGGGACCACAAGGGTCATCTAGTCCAGCCCCCTGAAGTGCAGGAATCTTTTGCCCAAGGTGTGTCTCGAACCCATGACCTTGAGATCAAGAGCCTCATGCTCCACTGACTGAGCTACCAAGGCATGCAACAATGCGATAGATAGCAGTAGATAGCAGACACAATTAAAGTTATGGCGGCAGAGTCATCATTGCCTGTGCAACACACCCCTATTTGTTTTATTAGAAGACATCTGAAGGCAGCCCTGTTTAGGGGAGTTTTTAATGTTTGAAGTTTTATTCTGTTTTTAGTGTTCTGTTGGGAGCCGCCCAGAGTGGCTGGGGAAACCCAGCCAGATGGGCGGGGTATAAATAATGAAATTATTATTATTAAAATTATTATTTATCAGCTATTCTCTGGTCAACAGGTGTGTAAGGGTTTGTAGTGTTTCACTACAGGTGGGCTGCATATGTACTTAGGATTGCAGCCTTGTGGACTGAATCTTGAATAAAATATGAGGGGGACAGGTGAGTCCTGCCCCACATAATCGATCACAAGATATGGTGCCTTGTGACACCATTTAAATGGCAATGCCCATTTAGCGGCCCCTCAAATATTTTATTGGGAGGCACAAAGGGACCTCAGCCCCTAGGAATTGGCTCCATTGCATGTTTATTCAGAAGTAACTCCCACAGAACTCGCAGATTTTCATTATAGTCCAGAAGATCTGGAGGGCACCAAGTTGGGGGATGTAACCCAATGCCATAGTAAGGAATTATCGGGGGGGGGGGAGGATATGCTAGACATTTCATTGTTTTGGTGGTGATTATCCAAACTGGGATGAAGTGGAGAAAAAAAGGTTTGCTGTTGAGTGCACATTTTTATAATATAATGGGAAGGGGGTGAATAGATGGATATGTATTTTATTACATTTATATCCCAGCTTCCTTCTGAGGAACATGGTGCTTTCTCTCCTTTAATGCTCACAACAGAGGATGGAAATTCTAGAAAGAACATCTCAGAGTGAAGTCTCACCCATTGTGTCTCCTCCGCCTCCTTTTTTGCACAGTGGCAGAGAAATCTCAGCCTTCCTTTCCTACCTTCACTGACAGATCTTAATACTTCTTTAAAACCAGGTTAAGGCAATAATTAACCATCTTTCATATGTCAGCTGTTCTGTCTGTTGTTGCGCTAAATAGTTCCTAGACTATTCTTCAGTCAGCGAAGGCGCTACTTCAGCAAGCAATTTTGAGGCAGATAGTCAGATTTTCTGGTCTGATAACAATCTGCTAATGGAATGAGAAAGAAAAAGGATCTGAAAGCAAATATTTTCTTCATCTTCCATAGCCTTGAATTACTGGACAGAGCATTCCTGGGCGTCTCACATTTCCGCACATTACTCAACGAGGTTCTTAAGCGATGCCATTTCTGACATATTGCTTGCTTGCATTTGCAGTGTTTATGCATTTTGCTGCCCGCTGCGGGGTGCAAGAACCTTATCTTATCTTGAGTTTTCTTTCCTGGATATGCTTTTGGATGGGTACAAAGTTCTTGCTCATGGGTAGGCAAACTAAGGCCCAGGGGCCGGATCCGGCCCAATCGCCTTCTCAATCCGGCCCGCGGACGGTCCGGGAATCAGCGTGTTTTTACATGAGTAGAATGTGTCCTTTTATTTAAAATGCATCTCTGGGTTATTTGTGGGGCACAGGAATTCGTTCATTATTTTTTTTCAAAATATAGTCCAGCCCCCCACAAGGTCTGAGGGACAGTGGACCGGCCCCCTGCTGAAAAAGGTTGCTGACCCCTGTTCTTGCTAGACTAGAGAGTAAGGAGAGTTTGGTGCTTCTATTAACAGTGATTATGGGCAGGGAGAAGTATTGCACACAGCCAGTTCCACACAGAAAAGCATAGTTGTACAACTGCAGCACAACGCAACTCAGTTCATTTTGGGTTATCTTCCAGTGGTGTGTTGAATAGAAAAGGAATGCTCGGTCCCAGCTCCTGCCAACCTAGCAGTTTGAAAGCATATCAAAGTGCAAGTAGATCAATAGGTACCACTCTGGCGGGAAGGTAAATCGCGCTTCCGTGCGCTGCCCTGGTTCGCCAGAAGTGGCTTAGTCATGCTGGCCACATGACCAGGAAGCTGTCTGCAGACAAATGCCAGCTCCCTTGGCCTATAGAGCGAGATGAGTGCCGCAACCCCAGAGTCGTCCGCGACTGGACCTAATGGTCAGGGGTCCCCTTTACCCTTGGAACCTAAAGAAGATTGTGATTAAGTGTATCAGATATTAATACCTTTTTGTTTTAATATGGAAATCTTTGATTTTATGTTACATTTTTGTAAGATCAATAAAGCATTTTTAAAACCAAAATAAAAAATGATGACCTCAGCCGATAATGGTGCTGATCTGAGCCGCCTTCCCCTCACGCTGACGGAGAACAGGGCAGCCGATCGCCTTCTTTCCCCCTGGCTCTGAGCTCTTCTCAGTCCACAGAAAAGCAGCAGCAGCAGCCACAGGGGATGATGTGCATCTTCGCTGGCTGCCACTGCTGGCTGCCCCACGGATCACGGCTTGATGCGTCTCCCCCCCCCCCCCATCCAATCCATGCAGTGGAGGTGACTCCGCTCCCCCCCCACCTGTGTGACCTCCAATTTCAGGCATTGTGATATATCAGAATATCGTGGTGTTTAGCTGCTGATGTATCACAATGTTGAGAGCCAGATATCGCCCAGTACTCAAACAACTTGGAACCCAAACACTGCAAACCCAGAAGTACCGGTAAGTGTCTCGGTTTGCAAACTTTTTTGGAAGCCGAACGTGCTCCGTTTTGAGAGTTACGCTTCCGATTTGAGTGCCATGCTTCCATTTTGAGTGTTACGCTGAGGTCTGTCTGTTTTTGCTATTTAGTTTGTGTTTTTGTTTTTGTTCAGCTACTGATTGATTGATTGATTGTGTGACTGCAGTACATTGTTTATTGCTTTCATTTTATGGATCCAAGGTCTTGTTAGATAGTAAAATTCATGTTAAATTGCTGTTTTAGGGGTTGTCTTTAAAAGTCTGGAACGGATTAATCCATTTTGCATTGCTTTCCATGGGAAAGCACGCCTTGGTTTTGGAACGCTTTGGTTTTGGAACGGACTTCCGGAATGGATTAAGTTTGAGAACCAAGGTACCACTGTACCTAAAATCGTATTAGGGGCTACCCGACATTTTGTTCAAAAAATTGCTTTGCAGAAGTAACTTCCATAGAGTTATCAAAATTTTCAAAAGTAGGGGGTCCGTGGCTTGACTTTTGAAAAATAGGGGCTCCTCAGTAATTAGCTAATTGGGAACCACTGCCTTAAGCAATCCCTTCTCCATGCAGTCAGGACTGCAGATAACAACGCATGTCTCAGCTGACAGTATTACATTTCATCTGTTTTCTCTCTGGGTTATTTGTGCAGCATTCTAAGCCCTTCCAGAACAAGCCTGAGGGTGGGAAAATGGGAGCCTCCAACAACTTCTTCGTTTATTAAAGTAAACAGATAGCCATATGAGCAGACAGTTCACAATTCAATGGGGGAAAATCAATACGAAGGGTCTTCTTTTTTAAAAAAGAAAAAATGCATTGAAGTTTATTGTACAAGGTTTGTAATATGTTTAAATACCAAGAGAACACCGGTTGCCAAATAACACCTTAAATATTTCAAATCCGAGCAGTATATTATAAACATTGGCAGTGATTTTCTTTGTAAATAGGTTTAACCTCGAGCCTTCTGTCATTCTGTATTTCTGCACAGGAAATTAACTTTCTATATCCTCTCCGTACGTCGAGGAAAGAGAAAGTTGGAAAACTCCAAGGGATTTCCCCAAAAGCCTCCATATAAATTTTAAAATTAAACAGATGTTACATGATTACCATTAAATCGGAGCCCTGGGTTCCTAAGTTAGAGACGACCTGTGATGTTCTGAACCGAGAGATGAAGCGGATTTTTTTCAATTACGGCAGGTTTCCCAGATCAACCCCCCCACCTCTGGCCGGGATTTCATCGAATCCAGAGGGTCCTTGGGTCTCAGCAAGAGTTTATAAACATTCAAAATAAGTTAATACCCTCCAACTAGTTAGGCAGTAATCATGAATGTAGAAGAGCTGTCACTGCAAGTTTCCTCTGGCAACAAAAACTACAGCAGCAGAAGATGCTCCATGGGCTCCAGGTGACAGTGCCGGATTTACGTATAAGCTAAACAAGCTATAGCTTAGGGCCCCACTCTCTTGCCCCCCCAATTCCTCCCTACTATTAATATACTTCTTCTTAATTGTATTTCAGTTCAACAATTACTTTGATAAAATACATATTTTGTGATGTGCCAATGGCTTGAGATACATATGAGGTCCATAAATTACCATATAGCATCTATTCAAGACAAAAAACAGCGACAATTTGTTGTTGACAAAGGACAGCTGGACATAGAAAGGGCCCCATTGCCTTCAGGAGCTGAGGGCCTCATCAACCCTAAATCTGGCCCTGTCAGGTACACTTACGTCCGGGTTTTCGGAGTTTGAGAACCAAGGCGTTTGAGAACCAAGGTCCCACATCTAAGCCATTCAGAGTTGAGATGAAGGGACACGGGCTGCAGGTGCTTGAGACAAAACCGAAAGAAGAGTAAATCTGACCTAACTCGCACTTGCTTTGCTAAGCCAGCGGGAACTACTCTAAATCAAACCAGCAAAAAATGGTGGGTGTGCATTAAACTTAGATGAAAACACAGAGATCACATGGAAGTACCAAAGAGCAGTGGCATAGCGTGGTGTGGTGGTGGTGGTTGCGCTGGGCACAAAATTGCCAGGGGCGGAAAATTTCAACGCCCGGTGCTATCGCCACACAGCTGCTGGGCTTCATTGAAAAATGACTTCTCCACATGAAGCAGAAAGTGACCTCTCCAGACAACGGCGTGACTCTTGTTTTCTTCTCTCTGCGGCTGCCATCTTGGGTGACACAGACCAGACAGCTGAATTTGCATGCGTCCTCTGTGGCAACTCACGCTATGCCACTGCCAAAGAACACCAGAATGTGAGGAGAGTTCAGCTGGATCTGTCCTGAATCTCCATAGCCCAGCATCCATCTTTCCACAATGACTCAGGAGATCCCTCTGTGGGGCCGAACAATAGGGCAGATAAACAAAAGCTTTCCCCTCAACAACTGGTCTATCGTGGCTTCTGAAAATAGATTTGGTATAGCAATCATAGCTATTAGGTAGATGTACAACGGATCACATATCCAGTATACCTGAAGGAGCGTCTCCACCCCCATCATTCTGCCCGGACACTGAGGTCCAGTGCCGAGGGCCTTCTGGCTGTTCCTTCGCTGCGAGAAGCCAAGTTACAGGGAACCAGGCAGAGGGCCTTCTCGGTAGTGGCACCCGCCCTGTGGAACGCCCTCCCTTCAGATGTCAAAGAGAACAACAACTACCAGACCTTTAGAAGACATCTGAAGGCAGCCCTGTTTAGGGAGGCTTTTAATGTTTAATAGGTTACTGTAATTTAATGTTCTGTTGAAAGCCGCCCAGAGTGGCTGGGGAAACCCAGCCAGATGGGCGGGGTATAAATAAATAAATAAATTATTATTATTATTATTATTATTATTATTATTATTATTATTATTATATCATCCCTTTATTTGTTGAATCCCAATTTAAACCTGCCTGAGCCACTGGTGGTCACCACCACACCTTGCAAGACTCAAAAAGTTCGCTGACACAAATTGGATAATTTCACCCTCAAAAGCCCCATTTCTTTGTATCTTAAAGTAACATTTATGTGCTATCTTCATATTTCAGAAACAGAGTTATTTTGCCTTTCACTTTCAGTTGTTGCCATAGCAGCCTGTGTGCTGTGCGGCAATGAATAAAGAAACGGTGCATTTGTTGCATGAAGACTCAAGATAACGTTTCGTTTCATCATTCCATGCAAAGCTTTCTATTTCTCTTCATTTCTTCCATATGGTTTATATTTGACCTTGGGCAGCTGGAGAGAGTGTATATCTCCTTTTCCCTCGGTGGTGTGATACCTTTCTGTTGCTTCCCTGTTTAATATAGATTTTATCTTAGACAGTTTCCTGTTTAAATGTATCTCTTAATTATTATGGCACAGTTGCGCTGTTGTCTTTGTTTTTAGGTACGTACACAGCACGGTCATCTCTTTTTAAAAAATCCAAGAAATGTTCAGAATATAGGGCAATATCCCAAACCACGCCAGTGGGCACAACAGGATGTTTCTCCCTCCTGTCTCCTGTGCAGCCCCCACCCCTTGACTGTGGAGAGCTCCCCAGCCGTTCAGAACAGCATCAGATCTCAGGGTGGTTCACAGTGTAAAATACAGAATAAAAACAAGTAGATTATTATTATTATTATTATTATTATTATTATTATTATTATTATTATTATTATTATTGAATTTATATATACTGCCCTATATCTGCAGGTCTCAGGGCGGTTCACAGAATAAATATAAAACCACAAAATGCATAATAAAAAATACTGTACGTTTCCGTCTATAAGACGACCCCATGTATAGGACGACCCCTATTTTGGGGGACTCAAATTTTAAAAAATGGGGGGGGGGAGGCCACTTTTTCCTTTTCCTTTTTCTTTTTGCAAAGGATTGCCCAGAATTGTTGAGCTTTTTTGGGGGGTGGATTGCCCAGAATTGTCCCAATCGCCTGCCCAACTGCTGGAGCGTCAGCCAATCAACACCAGCCATTGACGCAACAACCAATGACATGCACAATAGCCGCTGACAGCTGCGGCAGCAACCAGTCAAACGTCCACCCTAGGCACTACCCACGTATAAGGCGACCCCAACTTTTTAGCATGATTTTTACAGAAAAAAAACATGGTCTTATACATGGAAAAGTACGGTAAAAACAACAATGCAATAACTGCCCCCCTCAACCCCCCCAATTTAAAAGGGCATAGGATGTCAATCGGATCAACCAAAGGCCTGGTTAAAAAGGAACGTTTTTGCCTGGCGCCTAAAGGTGTATAATGAAGGCGCTGAGCGAACTTCCCTGGGGAGAGCATCCCACAGACGGGGAGCCAATGCAGAGAAGGCCCCGTTCTCCTGTGGCCACCCTCCGGACCTCTCGAGGAGGGGGCACATGAAGGAGGGTCTCAGAAGTTGATGTCAGGTTCCAGGTAGGTTCAGATGGGCGTACAGAAATTGATTCTAGAAGACATGGTGATAAGCTTTTGGACGGAGAGATCCATCACTTTCGGGTCCCCCTTGAGCGCTTCCAGAGAACGGAGCGTCCTGAGAGATTGCTGTCTTGGAACTTGAAGGCAACTCTGGTGCCCTTACGACTTCTCTCTAGCGTTACTCGGTGCTGGTGGTGGGGGTCGTTTAAGTTTCTCATGCAATTCCTTTTCAATTTCCTGGAAGACAGTAGGCTATTAGGCACCCCCTCAACATTTGGCTGGCGCTCCTAAACTGTGTTTCTGTTTATCAGCTGACATGAAATGCGTTTGCTTCAGACAGATTGCACAGAGCAGCTCCTGGCGAGAACAATGAGGCAAAATAAATGATCCTGGAATAAAACTGACTTTAATAAGATGCTGGGTTGTTAACAAATGGTTTGTTGATATTTCATTGGCTCGAATATATATGTGTGTGTGTGTGTGTGTGTGTGTGTTTGTGTGTGTGTGTGCTAGAAGCTGCAGAAACTGTTAGTTAATTAGATGGAAAATGAAAATAAAACGGGCAGAAGAAAACCTGAGGGGAAAAGATTCTGTGTGTTTAGTCACCCATTAAAAGGGTATCCTTTATGGCGGTTTTGAGTTTTTACACAGACTTTGATGTGTGCTGTGCATTCCTTGAACCAAGTGGTCTTTTCAAGAAGATAAATCAGATACAGTCTGCACACATCTGATTTTATTAAAAGTACCTCACCAGAACCTATCTTTGTTCAAAAAGGATGTAAGTTTAACTTTTCCCCTTTCCTAAAAAAAGAGAATCACCTGATATCAATTAGAATTCCTTTACTGCTAAGCTGATTTATAGTACTGTAATACAGCACTGAAAATATGAAAGCAGAGAAGCAATATTTCAAATTCAGCATAAAATCAACAATAAAAATGTATATTTATAACCTGAAAAGTATGATTTCATCTTGGAGAATTACCAAGCTAATAACAGTAATAAGCAAGATTTTTGGTTGTACCATATTGTATCTATTAAACACTTCAAGGGGATTGGGAATAAATCAAATAACAAGATCATTTCTGGATATCCAAACATATTTTTAAATATTGTAAAAATGTGGACGGCTATCACAACTGGTAATCATTTATTCGTGTTTTTTGAAAGAGGTTTGAATCATGGCCCTCATTGTTACATCTTCCAAAACCTTGGACTGATGCCTGTAGGTCTGAAAAGCAATTTCATTTAATAAATAAAGATTTCATATCCTAAGAAGATAAAAAAACCCCAACCCATACACACAACCGAAAGTATGTAGAATAATATAGACTGTAATCACTACCCAGGAAACCTTGTTTGCTACAGAAAAGATGTTTTAGAGGAAGGTGGATAAAATGTTTTATTGGTAAATGTGGCTTATAGTCCAAAAACCCCCTCTAGACTCTGAAGCGAAGCATGGAAACTCTGAATCAAAACGTGATCCTTTCAAGCTGGGCTGGGCTTTGCAAGGACTTGCATCTTAATAGGACAAAACAGAAACTGTTTGAAGTCAACAAAGTAAAAGCTAAATCGCAGGAACTGCATGTGCAAATACATCCAATGGAAAGATGCACAGACTTGTGTCCTTCCGATTGGTCGGTTTTCTCCAATTTGACTATATTCTGGTTCATTGAATGGACCACTAACTGCGTGGCCTTCTGCATCTCGGAGCCCCCTTTGTGAGAGGGAACCGGGCTGCCCTTTCCTTACAGGACAACCAAATTCTGAGTATTAAGGGGATGGGGGAACGAGCGCTTTCTAGCTTCTCGTCCGAGGAGAACTAAAATGGGAAGACTTTGAGAGAGAGGGAGAGAGAGAGAAATGGGGGAATCCCAGAAATTAGAGGTTAGTTAACCCAGTACAGTGGGACCTCGACTTACGACGATAATGCGTTCCGACGCAATTTTCGTAAGTCGAAAACATTCGTAAGTCGAATCCCCATAGGAATGCATTGAGCGAAAAAAATTCGTAAGTCGAAAATTCGTAAGTTGAAAAAATCCTATTAAAGCGGATGCAACTTCCATTCGTAAGTCGAAAAATTCGGTTGCGGCGCCATTTTGTTTCTCCCGGAAGTCATTTGTAAGTCGAAAAACACATAAGTCGAATCACTCATAAGTCGAGGTCCCACTGTATCTGTTTTCAGGGCCGAATTTAGGTTTGATGAGGTCCTAAGCTATTGAAGATAATGGGGCCCTTTTTATGTCCAGCTGGCCTTTCTCAACAACCAATTGTCGCTGTTTTTTGTGTTGAATATATGCTATATGGTAATTTATGGACCTCATAGGTATCTCAAGCCATTTGCCCATGTTGCCATACAACCGGTCCATGCAGAATGTAGGCACCCTATATATAGAAAGGAGCAAAGCAGTGATATTTGAGGGAGCAGACTAGCAGGTGGGGCCCATGACTTATATCCTAGGAGCCGACACAATACAAAACACTCTTGCTGTATGTAGGTTTTATTTTATTTGTTTTTTATCTTATATTTTGGAAATGTACATCCAGGTTTTTTTCCTTTACATTTTTTTGGGGCCCCCAAGAGAGTGGGGCCCTAAGATATAGCTTGTTTAGCTTTTGCTTATATCTGGCATGACTAAAGCTATATGCATACAGAAGAACAAACCTTGCTTAGAAAGAATCGGCATGGATTCTGCAAACCTTCAGAGTTATTTTGGAATTTTTAGTGCTGTTGAGACCTTGCTCTTCCACAATCAGCCAAAAGTGTGTCTATTGCAGACCCTCCAAGTGTTCCGATTTTCCAAGGGTGTCCCTAATTTAGAGAAGCCACCCGGGTTTCTGATTTGATCCTGGAATGTCCCGCTTTTCCTTAAGATGTCCCTATTTTCATTGGAGAAATGTTGGAGGGTCTGGAGTTATCCGACCCCAGAGCCGTCTGAAGGCAATCCTGTATAGGGGAAGATTTTTTTTAAAAGTTTAATTTTTAAAAAATGTTTTTTATATATGTTGGAAGCTGCCCAGAGTGCTGGGGCAACCCAATAAAATGTGTGGGGTATAAATAGTAAAATTATCATGATGAATGGGACGTTCCTATTTTCATCGGAGAAATGTTGGAGCGTATGCTATTGCAATACTTGCATGTCTTGCTTTATATAGAACTATAAAGGTAAAGGGACCCCTGAATGTTAGGTCCAGTCGCGGACGACTCTGGGGTTGCGGCGCTCATCTCGCTTTATTGGCCGAGAGCCAGTATACCACTTCCAGGTCATGTGGCCAGCATGACTAAGCTGCTTCTGACGAACCAGAGCAGCGCACGGAAACGCCGTTTACCTTCCCGCCGGAGTGGTACCTATTTATCTACTTGCACTTTGACGTGCTTTTGAACTGCTAGGTTGGCAGGAGCAGGGACCGAGCAACAGGAGCTCACCCCGTCGCGGGGATTCGAACCACCAACCTTCCAATCGGCAAGCCCTAGGCTCTGTGGTTTAGACCCGCCATTAAAATAGTGCTAGAAAACTGTGTTAAAGCAATGTTAATTTCCTGTGTGTGTGTGTGTGTGTGTGTGTGTAGGGCTGGGTATGCAAAGTTCCTGCTCTCTCATGCAAGGGCATTCGTAGACCTTCCCTCTGGGATATGATCCTGCCTGCCATTTTGCATAAATGTGTCGCTTCAGCCCCTGCGCTGCACTTTCCCCTTTGTTTGCATTCGCTGCTGATGTTCTCTCCAGATACATCACGATATGCAAAGTAAAGCTAGGTTTATACCATAAACAGAGTAAATTATGCAAATATGCATTGTTTATGCCAGCAGTTTGTGATCTTTAATCTCTCCTAACCTTTCTGGAAAAAGCCTCAATTTGAAACAATAAATTGGGCAGTCATTTCTGGAGAACTGACCAGACTTTGACATCACAATTTACACCACCCATTCATGGTGATAAACAAGAGACCGGCATCTGACTCAGCTAGACTGGTAAAGAAAAAGCGATTTATATGCGTTGTATGTGCGATGTGACATTGTGCCACCAGATGGCGATGTGGAGTACCCCTTTTCTCTACCAGTTTTCCCTGTTTAAATTTACAAGGCTTTAAACTGAAACGCTTCTTTGATGTGTCTAGATCCAGCCTTGGTCCAGCCTGGGACTCTTACTGGCTACAAACACAATGACTTCCCCCTATTCCCTTCCTTGGTTCCATTGTATATCAATGTACTACATGTCCATTATAAAGTTTTAACCATTTGAATTACTTATTGTCAATCCTATATAATAAAGTCCAAGTGTCTCTGCGTCGTGTCCCTGTGTCCGTGGGATTGCGCTACTGCGCATGTGCCCCACGGACACAGGGATTGGAGCGCAGAGACTTCTGGGCCCAGTCAGGAGCCGCTG
Source organism: Darevskia mixta (assembly GCA_034641385.1). NCBI lineage: Eukaryota > Metazoa > Chordata > Lepidosauria > Squamata > Lacertidae > Darevskia > Darevskia mixta. Next base: position 24,800,076 of record JAWWNH010000017.1, read on the forward strand.
CCGCCGCCAACGGGCGAAACATCTCACATTCGCATGCTGGGCCACGCCGGCGCCGCTTCGTCAGCCGGGGCCCAGGGGTAAGGAGGAGTAGTGGGTGCTGTAGCCGCACCACCAGGGATGGAGCGTCGCCCTCGCCCGCAGCCTCTGGTGGACTCGGGCCCGCAGGAGGAGGAAGAGGAGGAGGAAGCGGCGGTTGAGGCCCGTTCCTCGCGCCTGCCTGGCCGTGGCTGTGCAGCGCTCTGGGTAGCCGCCGCCGCCGGGAGGAGGCAAGGGAAAGGGGAGGAGGCAGCGGCGGGAGGAGGAGCCGCCGCCGCCAGTTTCCCTCACAGCTTCTCTCGGACGCGCCGCAGGATGAGGCCCGGCTGCCTTACCTGAAGGCTGATGTCCTAAACCCACTTACCTGAGGGAAATAAGTGCTGTTTTTACAAATGTTTGACCACATATGTTCTAGCGCCCATTAATTTAATGGGCTTAACGTCCACTAGTTCATAATAAAATTACAAGTATTCTCAAAACCCTGCCAATGTATTGACCTGTGTACATTGCTTCTGTATATATGCAATAAAGTCCTTCCATTCTTCCTTAAATTTGTTGTCATCTCTTCCTCTTAATTTCATTGTCAGTTTTGCCATTTCAGCATATTCCGTTAATTTAACTTGCCAATCTTCTTTAGCTGGGACACTTTCTTCTTTCCAATGGTGTGCTAAAAATGTCCGTGCAGCTGTGGTTGCACATAAACAAATTGTTTTGTGATCTTGGCAAGTCCGTTCCTGTGGTCCCTTATAGGAAAGCTTCTGGGTCTTTTTTTTAAACAAAGGTTATTTTAAACGTCTCCTTCATTTCATTATAAATCATTTCTGAATATTTCTTAACAATTTTGCAATCCCATCATATGTGAAAAAAATGTCCCTTCTGTTGCTTTACATTTCCAACACTTGATTTCTTTAGTTTTGTACATTTTTGCTAATTTGACAGGATTTGGGCCTCTGCCATTGGCCCTTGAACTCTGAGTCGTGATTCGCAGCTTGGGAGTTTAGACAGCCAATCACGTTGGGAGGCTTTTGGAATGTATATACAGTGGGACCTCGACTTATGAGCGATTCGACTTACGTGTTTTTCGACTTACGAATGACTTCCGGGAGAAACAAAATGGCCGCCACAACCGAATTTTTCGACTTACGAATGGAAGTCGCGGCCACTTTTAATAGGATTTTTTTGACTTACGAATTTCGACTTACGAATTTTTTTCGCTCAATGCATTCCTATGGGGATTCGACTTACGAATGTTTTCGACTTACGAAAATTGCGTCGGAACGCATTATCGTCGTAAGTCGAGGTCCTACTGTAAGCAGTTGCTTTGCCCCTGTTGTCCAGTGATGTAGTGCAATAAAGGTTCTTGCTGTTAACGCTGTATCTTGCCTTGTGGGAACCCACCTATATTTCACCTGCCCTACTTAGAACCTGCTCCTTTGCTCTGATCTACATCCATGTCCCAGGCTGCCTTCTCCACTTCTGACCTACCTTCTAACAACACAGTCCTGTGTTCTCTTGGGAGTAAATGCCACCGGGTTCTCCAGAGTTCACTGCGATGTGAAGGGGTGCAACAGCAATTACATGTATTCTAATATAAAAATGCAACAGAATAAAATATCCTTTATTTCCACAGTTTATTGCAGAATTGGCGCTTTCCCCGTGGAAATGGTTGCCATAAACTCCATCATTCATAATAGGATTTCTGCACCATCCTTCCTATTGCTGGGAGTGCTTCATCAATAAAATCAACATCAATTTCAGTTGATGACAGAGTTGTGGGTTTTGCTATGTTTGCATTTTATAGCGTGGAGCATCGTATCCAATAGTTTTGCAATCTCTTCCTATCCAAAATCTGAATGCTTAGGGGAACATCTAGTCATCACAAAATTTGAAATTATCCCACATGAATATTCTCTGCATGAATATCTGTCAGCCGATGTTCTCTTTGGCCAATTGCTTTTTAATTCTTTTTAATTCTTCAGGGAGATTGGTTGGCCCCCAATAGCCCAGTGATTTCCACGGCTAAACAGGCTTTTCAAACGGATCTTCTCCATCCTACTAGCATAACACACAATCCTTTATAGCATGCTAGGGATGGGGGAGAAATTTGATTCTTTTCCCATTTAAAGGTAAGCCTACCAAACCTGCATTTTCCAAAATGAAACACAAATGCAAAAATGAAAACAGAGCCATCATTCAAAATTCCGACTTCTTCAAATTTTGCAATGCCATTCTCTAGCCACATAATGCTTACATAAACACATATACCAAAAGCATATATTAGTGAGAATTACATACAGAAATGCTTTATATTAGGGGATACTGCTTTGCAAAATTATGCATATTGAGCAAAATTGCTTTAGATGTGTAAAATAGGAGGGATTCGCATTAAGGTGCTGATGAATTTCATTACGACTTTTTGAAATTTGCAAACTGAAGTGGAAATGTGGAGAACTGAATTTAAGATTGGGGGGATTAGAAACAGAGAGGACTGGCAGATTTGCCCATCGCTATGCAACACACACTAATTTGGTGACAGCAGTCACGGAATTAGAAGACGCCTGCTTCTTGGGAGAAAAGCAATGACAAACCTAGACAGCATCTTAAAAAGCAAAGACATCACCTTGCCAACAAAGGTCCGTATAGTTAAAGCTATGGTTTTCCCAGTAGTGATGTATGGAAGTGAGAGCTGGACCATAAAGAAGGCTGATCGTCGAAGAATTGATGCTTTTGAATTATGGTGCTGGAGGAGACTCTTGAGAGTCCCATGGACTGCAAGAAGATCAAACCTATCCATTCTGAAGGAAATCAGCCCTGAGTGCTCACTGGAAGTACAGATCCTGAAGCTGAGGCTCCAAGACTTTGGCCACCTCATGAGAAGAGAAGACTCCCTGGAAAAGACCCTGATGTTGGGAAAGATTGAGGGCACAAGGAGAAGGGGATGACAGAAGATGAGATGGTTGGACAGTGTTCTCAAAGCTACTAACATGAGTTTGGCCAAACTGCAAGAGGCAGTGAAGGATAGATGTGCCTGGCGTGCTCTGGTCCAGGGGGTCACGAAGAGTCGGACACGACTGAATGACTGAACAACAACAAATGCAACACTGGCTTCAATGCCCACAACCTACAGTACAGAATAAGCCAGCAGTAGCATCTTAGCACAACCATTCCTATTTTTAAAACACTTCCGTTCTGTTTCCATGGAAGGCTTATTCTGTAAAAAGAGAAGTGCAATGGCTCAAGCTCTGCTTCGTCGTTAAACATATGTGCAATCTGGTTGTGCTTTCCTGGAGTGGCAAGAAATGGGGCTTTGCTTTATTCCTAGTTGGTGCTACTGAACAGATCCTGAGCAGAGAAGTGGGTTCCTGGGAACAGAGCCCAGCCAGTCTTAGCTCCAATTAAAGCCCAGCTTACCAAGTTCCCAACTTCCGTAATTTTGTTGCTGTAAACTGCCTTGTGTATCGTAATACAGAAGGCGATATAAAAATTAAAAGTGAAATGGAACCCCTTGGAACGCATTATATAAATGCTAAGCAGCAAGAAGAAGATAATGACGGCACGGAGAGAGGAAATAAAACCCTCTCGCATCCGCCATGTCCTGTTTTTAACTGGTTTGCCTTGTAGCAGCTGAAGCAGCTCCTTTGGGCTGCTCTGGTGGGGGCAAGTTCTACAAATGGATATTTAAAACAACTGGCTGCATCGAAGGGCTGTTGTTTCAACTTTTGCCTGCTTCTGTTTTATTGCCCAGTGGATTTGGGCTCTTGGTTTTCCTCTTTCGAGGCCGACCATCCGCACCAAATGTTTCACATTACTCAGTGTGAAAAGCCTCCTATTCTTTCAGCTTTTTTACAAGTTTATACACCCGTGGAAACCTGATATTTCATATTTCATTCTGCTTTGTGAATGTCATTGTGAGGGATGCTGGTTCACATGCAACGGGGCCTGGGCTGTCTTTGATCAGCCTGACCGCGGCTAATTGTAAATGGAGAACAAATGAAAGAAATATTTATAAATTTCATGGGAATTCAGGCAGGGCCTAAGCCTTTCCTAATGCCTTCATTCACAGTAAATGTTTATTGAATATTTTTAGTCTACTGTGCACTTCAGGATTTGTACAGCCTTAGGTTTAGTTTGTTCTGAGGAGATGCAAAGAATTAGCAAAGCGACCTTTTTTCCATTTCATTTGTGTTTTTCTCCCTTCATTTCTCCTGCCCTCTTTCTTCTGCCCCCATCCCTCTTTCTTCTGCTTTGCAAACGATGTTGTTTGCCGAGAAGAGCTACTCGAGAGTTGTTGGGCTCCAAGGACTGCAGCTGTAAGCGGGGCAAGAGGGGAGGGCAGCGGCGGGGGACGGACCCCACCGTAAAATCTAAAACAAATTCTGAAGTGCAAAGCTGAGTTGGGAAAAATTAAATGAAAACGTTAAAGATTTGTCCAAAATAAAGTCATAAATGCTTTGAGCCAAAGGAAACAGCTGCTGGGTCAGGCAGGCTAAGTCCTGAAAGGCAACACGCCGAAAAGTTTAATATCTCGAAATGCATCAGCCCTTGCCAACATTTAGAACATATGTATTTCTGACCTTAGCTCTTGGGCGGCTGGTTTTCTCACCCTGTACCTGCGTTATCTCCTCCCTGCCCTACTTCTGAACAAGCTGTTTTCCCTCCATAGGAAATATACATGGGGACTCAGCTGCCTAGGCCCCCCGGCCTGACCGTCTCCCCACAAGGACTTCCCAGGCCGCGTTCTGGCTGGAGGGAGTCCAAGGGAGCATCACACTCCTGTGGCCATGCACAGTCCGAGGCTGGATCTAGACACATCCAAAAAACGTTTCAGGAAAACACACTGTAAACCTTACAATGGGGAATCACGTTGCCGAAAGACGAAACTCCACAGCGCCATCTGGTGTCACAACGCATTTAAAATTCTTCTTCTTCTTCTTCTTCTTCTTCTTCTTCTTCTTCTTCTTCTTCTTCTCCTCCTCCTCCTCCTCCTCCTCCTCCTCCTCCTCCTCCTCTAATGTAGCTGAGTCCCAGGTCTATTCTTCTTCTTTCTCTACTTCCGTGATCCCTTGTAGCCGAGTAAGATTGTCATCCATGAACACAGTTTTAACAATGAGTCCGTAAGTGACTGTGGAGGCCAATTCTGGATCCACAATTCTGTGTAACTCACCTGGCTGCAATCATATATCACTTACCTGGGAGTAAGCCCCACTGAATTCAGTGGGACTCACTTCTGAGTAGACCCGTATAAAGTAGACATGGTATAACATATGAGATACAAAGGATGTGTTGGGCTTTATATGACGATTAGGAAAACAAAAGAAAAAATAGGTTGCAAATCACTTTATGGATGTTGCTGAGGTAAAGGAATCAAATGTACCCGTTTTGAAGGTTTAGCTTATTTTTTCGTTGCTGTTTTGTTAAGTTTTTTAAAAGATTGCAACTGTTTTATTGATAATTTGTTAATTATTTTATATGATGTATACTGTAATCGTGATGTGCTATTTATGTTTTATTATGTTATGGTTATTTATGGGTTGTAAGCCGCTTTGATCCCATCACCTCCTGGCAAAAAGAAGGGGAAGAAATGGAGGCAGGGAGAGATGTTACTTTCTTGGGTTCCATGATCACTTCAGCTGGTGACAGCAGTCACGAAATTAGAAGACACCTGCTTCTTGGGAGAAAAGCAATGACAAACCTAGACAGCATCTTAAAAAGCAGAGACATCACCTTGCCGACAAAGGTCCGTATAGTTAAAGCTATGGTTTTCCCAGTAGTGATGTATGGAAGTGAGAGCTGGACCATAAAGAAGGCTGATCGCCGAAGAATTGATGTTTTTGAATTATGGTGCTGGAGGAGACTCTTGAGAGTCCCATGGACTGCAAGAAGATCAAACCTATCCATTCTTAAAGAAATCAGCCCTGAGTGCTCACTAGAAGGACAGATCCTGAAGTTGAGGCTCCAGTACTTTGGCCACCTCATGAGAAGAGAAGACTCCCTAGAAAAAGACCCTGATGTTGGGAAAGATGGAGGGCACAAGGAGAAGGGGACGACAGAGGATGAGATGGTTGGACAGTGTTATCGAAGCGACTGACATGAGTTTGACCAAATTGCGGGAGGCAGTGGAAGACAGGAGAAGAAGAAGAAAAAGAGTTTGGATTTGATATCCTGCCTTTCACTCCCCTTAAGGAGTCTCCAAGCGGCTCACATTCTCCTTTCCCTTCCTCCCCCACAAGAAACACTCTGTGAGGTGAGTGAGGCTGAGAGACTTCAAAGAAGTGTGACTAGCCCAAGGTCACCCAGCAGCTGCATGTGGAGGAGCGGAGATACGAACCCGATTCACCAGGTTACAAGTCTACCGCTCTTAACCACTACACCACACTGGCTCTCAGTGTCAGGAGTGCCTGGTGTGCTCTGGTCCATGGGGTCATGAAGAGTCGGACCTGACTAAACAACTAAAGAACAACAACAAGCCACTTTGAGATTCATTTGAATGAAAAGCGGCATAGAAACACATTCAATCAATCAATCAATCAATCAAAAAGGCATTGGATTTGTTGAACCAGAAACGTGTTCCTGTGGGTAGTTGCCTCTTGTGGCAAAAGGCTCTGAGCCTCTGTTGTCACTTCAAGCCTTCTGCCACAGATAGGCACCAGCCGGCCAAGACTGCAAACATTGTGCCAGGAAATGTTTGAGGAGCTCCAGAGACAACAGCGGGTGCTGCCAACCCCCCCCCCCTGTTCCTCACAAAGAAACCACCAGCACCCAGAGGTGTGCCCAGGCAACCCACCTCTGGATCTGAACCACAGCCAAGCACTTCTTCTGGTCCTCATGTCATCGGCAGCATCTTTCCCAGAGGAAGAGGAAGACTAGTGAGAAGACGGAGATCCTAGATTCGGAAGAAGCCACCGCCAAAGACGATGGAGGAGTTTGGCAAAACAAACTAATGAACTATTCTGGACACACCAGACAATTTCTCCCCCCCCCCTTTCTTTTTTTAAAAAAGACATAGAAATGTTCAGGCATAATCAGCAAACTTTGAGTATTGATTTCCGCATTCGTTCCACTTTTGTAATAATATGTATAAGGTTTTAAAATTGGATAGTTAAGAGTATAAGATTCTGTGGACGTGTATAAGTAAGTTAAAAAATAAATAAATTGGAACCAGGAGGGGGAGTTGGAGGGAAGTCAATTAAGATGTATGGTTCTGATTGTGATGCTTTTTGTTTTTTGTTCTATTGGTTTTTTGTTATCATAAAATTAATAAATTGTATAAGAAAAGAAAAGACTGAGATCCTAATGCGAAAGGATGACTGGGGCAGGGGAAGCACAAATCCCTTTGCTTGCAAAGAGGGTGGTTGGGTTTTTGGGGTAAACTTTCCTTCTGAGTATTCCTAAAAACCCTTGGGATTTTGCATGCTCTCACAGGCAATGCTTGCAAAAGTTGAGTCGGTTTTTAAAAAAGCGAACAGTGGGATGTTTGTCTATCGGGTCCCTACTGCCAAGGCTGTTTATGAAAAGCAGTCCCCTGTGAAATCATACAGAATACCAGCGCAGGTTGAATACAGACGCTGTGGTTTTCAGGGTGTGGAGAGGCACCGCGACAGGATCTGGCCATCACCAAAAGCTCATCTCGCTGATGGTTAATCTCTGGCAGGAACTTTCTTAGTTTTATGTTTGTATATAGATCCTAATTAACGTTCCTGCTGAATTTTAAACAGTTACTGTAAGTGTATTTTTGCAATCAGTATGTTAAACTATTGATTTTTTTAAAAAAAAAACTTACATAACAGCAGTTGCAGCTGTCTAGCTCACAAGCATTTTCTTAAGAAATAAAATAAAAAAGCAATAAAGAAGCATTCACAATGTGGAAAACATGTCTTGGGAGGATGTTTTAATATATATTCTGGCCTGAACGTTCAACAAAGCAGATCTACAGTCCTAAGCCTAAAAGCCTTATTTATTGCAATTGGCAGTTTAAATAAAAATAAAGATTTTTCTGCACTGTTGGAACAGCCAATATGTTACAAAGGTGTGGCTTATGGGACTAGAAATCCAGCAATAGATTTTCTGCTTTACTTGAAAATGTGAAATGATGGAAAACATGTTGGCCTCAGTCCAGTGGAGGAGCCATGAGCTTCTCACATGGATTTCCACTGCACATGTGCTGAAGAGAAGGAGGAACTTCCTGGATCCACATTTGTCTAAAGAGCAAGTCTTCATTTGGCAGCCTATATACAGTGGGACCTTGGTTCTCAAACGCCTTGGTTCCCAAAGAAGTCAAGTGTTATGGTTTTCGAATGTTTTTTGGAAGCCAAACATCCAATGCGGCTGTCGGCTATTGTTTCCGGGTTCTTCATGTATGCTACAACAACAGCTAGGATTTTGCTAGCTCCAAAATGGAAAGATGACAAGACACCAACGGAAGAAGAATGGCAAGCGAAACTTATGGAATGCGCCGAAATGGCGAAGCTTACAGGAAAACTCAGAGGCAAGGACAATAAAGACTTTAAAAAGGATTGGGAATCATTCATGACGTAGGTACAGAAATATTGTAAAGAAGTGGACTCACTAGGAGGGTTTGAGTAAACACAAGAAAGAAAACAAATGTAAAAGTTCAGGAGAAATAATAGAGAAAATAACAAAATGTAAGGTGTAACTTGGAAGATATGGTATAAAAATGATAAGTATATAAGAATATTTAGCCAAAAGACTTTAAAATTAAAGTAAAACAAAATAAGAAGAAGCAAATATTTAAAGAACCAGAATAGGAGGTTGAGGGAAGTCAAGGGAGGGGGAGGGAGGGGGGAGATTCGGATTTACATATTTTTTTCTTGTGTTGAGGATAACTATGTTGGATATAAAATGGTAAAACCTAATAAAAATGTATTTTTTAAAAAAAGAATGAAAAGCACAGGACGCCTTCGTCTCTAACATCTGGCCATCCAAGACTTTGGTTCTAAGCCCGTCAAGAACAGATGATGTGTAGCATAAATAGGCCCCTTGGAAGAAGTCAGACAACATAAGCTGCAAAATAAACTGAAAATTCTCTGCGATGAAAAACATTATAAACTGGTGCCAGGCTGAAATAACCAGTATCAGCTAGCTATTTGGTGTAGGTATAAATAGCCACTTCACACAGTATTTAATTTCAGGTAAGCCAGTTTGTAGGTTTACCATTAGCTAACTTTTCCACTCTTACCTTTTCTCTGACCAGTGTTTCTATTTTTTAAAAAAGTTTGTACCTGTAATTGGTGCTTATTAACTCTTGTTGATGTGCAGCCCAATTCTTAGCCTGCTTATTTACAAGTCGGTCTCAGTTGAATGCAACTCGCTTCCTAACACCTGCAGCCACGCACCACGAGCCTCTGCTTGCCTACTCAGAAGTAAGTCCTGCTGTGCTCAATGAGGGCCTCTCTTGCAAATGCATTTTGGACTGAAGTCTTCTAAAACAAACCTGTGTATCGGGTGGCTCCATGGGGAATGAAAGCCGCCAGTTGCTTTTTTTCAGCCTCCGTCACAGACTCAAAAATAAATGCAATTCTCACTTCTCTTCCCACCTTCTGGTTACTTTGTTGTAGGTAAAATTAGTTCCGCACCTAATTTTTGTGATGCTCAGAGTTTTGAACATCTGCTGTTTCAAAGAGTGTGAAAAGGTCAATGGGGAAAATGAACCCCATCCCTTCAGCTCTTTTGCAAATTTTTACACCTGTTCATAGACATTTCCACCCCTCTTTTTGATGCGTCTTCAGCAGACACACACACACACACACACACACACACATCTATTGCCTGGAGCTGTTTACGTGGTGATGCCCATTAAACCACTCCTTTTAAAAAAAACCTTGCTGGGCACAGAAGCACATAAATACCTAGCTGCAAACACTATTGCAGAATTCTTTTTAAAAAAAACCCTTTGAAGTACTTAAAATACTCTTTTAATGCCCATTGCTAATGTTCATTAAAAGGCTTTGTCGATGCGCATGAACATCTCTCTTAAAAAAAAAACACATACCAGAAATGGAAATTGGCCCTCGACACTTTTAATGCTGCTGATGATTAAAATTAGGAATATCCCTATTTTGGGGGGAGATGAAAATGTTCACAAACTCATCCCTCACCTCCGGCACCCCTGCTTAAGCACATCCCTAGGTAAGCCCAGAGAAAGCGCCCACACCTAAGTTCCATTGAAATCAAGCTAATTTGGAATAACTTGCAGCACAATCCTGGGCGCATCTCCTCTGAAGTAAGTCACATCGAGTTCAATAGGATTTGATCACAATCCTAGACACTCTTACATTGCAGTAAGTGTCATTTAACACAGTGAGCCTTTACTGCAGCGCAGAGCACATATTTTTAGTTCCATGGTTGTGCAATTGTTGCTTGTGTAAACCTCTTATGGATATATATATATATATATATATATATATATATATATATATATATATATATATATAAAGCAGTCAGTCAGTTAGTTAGCTAGTTAGTTAGTTAGTTAGTTAAACAAACAAACAAACAAACAAACATTACCTTTCTTACCTGCCATTTACCATGATGTCCTAGGGTGGGTTACAATAATAATAAAGAAACAATATTAAAAACAGTTAAAACTGATTACAGTCAAGAGAATGTGTTGGGTTCTAAAATACATAGCAGAAGTGTTGGGGGAAAGTATTCTGTATAAGACAGAAACTACTTAATGAAGATGGAAGTTTTACCTGTGTAGGAAGGGATTTTTTTTACAAACTAGGGGTTGCCACAGAGTGTGCTCTCTCCTTGGCTATGACCCCCCCAAACTTCTGGGGGTGGTGGAATTACCATGAGGGTCCCCTCTGGTAATCTTAAAACTTAAGCAAGTCTATAGGCAAACTATGGCCTGGGGGCCGGATCCAGCCCAATTGCCTTCTAAATCCAGCCCGTGGACTGTTTTTACATGAGTAGAATGTGTCCTTTTATTTAAAATGCATCTCTGGGTTATTTATGGGGCATAGGAATTCATTCATTCCCACCCCACATAATATAGTCCGGCCCCCCACAAGGTCTGAGGGACAGTGGACCGGCCCCCTGCTGAAAAAGTTTGCTGACCCCTGGTCTATAGGGAAGGAGGTGGTCTTGCAAGTTGCAGATATTGGGAACCTAAGTTTTATATAAATACATTCACAAGATTGTACTGCTCTGCACCATTTTAGCAGGACTTATGTGTTCCTCACTTTCTCTAGATAAAAGGGTCATTTCCACCCCCCTGCAATTCCCATGGCAATTCCATTGAGCATTGCTACCCAAGATGGGCAGACCAGAGGAATTTTGGGCATGTTTTCTACTGCATATTCAGTTTAGTTTTAAAGTTCTTGCCTGCCAAGTCTTTTCCATAGGAATGGGCTGCAGCTTTTGTTGCTGATGGTGATGACTTCCTTCAGTACCATTGGACTTTAGGATGCCACATCTTGGCTGTGCTTTACCCCAGAAGAAGCGCAGAATACAGTAGCCATAAAAGTTGTTAGTTACCAATTGGGGAAAGAGCTAGCAGTCTGATCCACCTCGCTTGCCTTTGAGTCTGACATTCAGGTGTATGTGTGTGTGTGTGTGTGTGTGTGTGTGTATTAATGCTCGGGTATTAAACCTATAGATAAATAAAATGTAAATACATCACTCCCAGTACCCAGTGTCCAGAGACCAACAGCTTTATGGTGTACCCACAGTAATGCGCTAAATCATGGGGTGATATAGGGTTTGCAGCTGTCATCCTCAGAGTTGTCTGTTTGGTGGTGTGTTTTTTTGGTTTTTTTAGTGTGCAATATTTCAACATATCCAGCGCAGAAATAAAAGACTTTCCCAACCTTTTTCATGGTAAACAAAGATAATATCATTAACCTTGGACAAAGGTGAGGTTCATATTACAAGACTTGTCTGGCGTTTGGCATTCCTAATCACCCCAAATATTATTGTTTTAGCCTTTTTTTGCAAAGCACATTATTGCAGACCTTCAGCTCAGAGAGAGCGCATTGTGCGTTATGCAGCAGGGGAAATTCAGCTAGGCTTGAAGGATAAGTGGCTTTGCAGTCATTGCAAAGCTGCGATGATGCAACAGTCGCTGAATGAGTACGAAAAGAGCTCATCTCAGTGGGCTGAGAGGAAGGAAGTAACGCCATTGGAAGAACCAAAGGTAACTTATGGGGTTTTTACAGCTCCATTAATTAGTGTCTCAGCGCAGACATTTAGAATGTATCCACTGATGCCGTACATCTGTAATTCATATATAAAGTGCTTGTTGTTGCCAGATAAGCCTGAAAGCAACATAATTATGGAGAATCAATTATGGAGAATACAACAAGAATCAGAAAAGATGATTCAGTGTGTTCACACAATAATCCGTTATTGCAGGGAGTGGAAAAGGCGTTTGAAGAAAGACTGGCTGAATTATTATTATTATTATTATTATTATTATTATTATTATTATTATTATCTATTAAATTTGTATACTACCCTTTAGCCATAGATCTCAGAGCGGTTCACAACATAAACATACAAGATAAAAAAAGACAAAATACATAATAAAATCAAGAATCGCCCCCCCATACACACTTTAATATTATTTACTCATCCGAAACATATTTTGGTATTATCCAGGAATCAATTCAGTTTGAGTAAGAAGAAGAAGAGTTTGGATTTGATATCCCGCTTTATCACTACCTGAAGGAGTCTCAACACGGCTGACATTCTCCTTTCCCTTCCTCCCCCACAACAAACACTCTGTGAGGTGAGTGAGGCTGAGAGACTTCAGAGAAGTGTGACTAGCCCAAGGTCACCCAGCAGCTGCATGTGGAGGAGCGGAGATGCGAACACGGTTCACCAGATTACGAGTCTACCGCTCTTAACCACTACACCACACTGGCTGCAGAACGTGACTGGAGTGCCAGGGTAAGGTATCCTATTGGATTTTCCTGTGTCACCTGACTAACTGAAGCTGCAGTCCTTTGGAATAATCCCTTTAAACTTAGTGGGAAGTAAGGCTATCCAGTTATGCTGGATAGTTTTCCAAAGGCATTAAACTGTGGCGGTGTTGGGACTGAAAGGGGGTGATCTATATTGTAAAGGTAAAGGGTAAAGGGACCCCTGACCATTAGGTCCAGTCACAGATGACTCTGGGGTTGTAGTGCTCATCTCGCTTTACTGGCCGAGGGAGCCGGCGTACAGCTTCTGGGTCATGTAGCTAGCATGACTAAGCCACTTCTGGCGAACCAGAGCAGCGCACGGAAAAGCCGTTTACCTTCCTGCCGGAGCGGTACCTATTTATCTATTTGCACTTTGACGTGCTTTCGAACTGCTAGGTGGGCAGGAGCAGGGACCGAGCAACGGGAGCTCACTCTGTCGCAGGGATTCGAACCGCCGACCTTCTGATCGGCAAGCCCTAGGCTCTGTGGTTTAACCCACAGCGCCACCCGCATCCCTTTTATTGTAAAGGTACGTGTGAGACTACAGAACGCCCAGAGCACATTGGGAGGTGTGCTGGAGAGTTGGCTCCTATATGGGTCTGAACCCATATAGTTCGCCTGGTGCCTTCACTATACACCTTTAGGCACCAGGCAAAAAGTTTCTTTTCAACCAGGCCTTTGCCTGACTTGATCATATACCCTTTAAAAAAAATTAAAAAATTAAAATGCTGGCTCTTTTGGGTGTTTTATTTAAAATTGGGTTGTTGGTTTTGTTTTGATTTTATGTATTTGATATTTTATGTGACCCGCCCTGAGACCTTCAGGTATAGGGCGGTATAGAAATTAAATAAATTAAATAATAAATAAATGATCCCAAATGGAGACACTACCTGCACAGGTGGCAAGGGCGGAGCTCAGATCGGGAATGAATTCAGTTGGGTCAAGACCCACCCCTTTGAACGTCTCGTCTGAATCTGAGTTTCATGAACGATGGACACAGGTCGGCCAAAGTGGGATATCTAAAAAAGCCCAAAGCTATTGAATTGTACCCAAACTAGTGTACATCCAGAGGAAGGTTGGTTTCTTTCTCCTTCCCCTCTTCCGCTGCGTCTCCTCAGGCAAGAGTTGGAATATAGGGCAGGAGACTGCAAGGCTGGGAGAATCAAGGAGAATTGGATGGAGCCAACTCTCACTTGCACAAGATGCCTGCGTCTGCTTTTCCCTCCTCCTTTGGTCTCATTCCCCCATCTCAGGCCTTTTGTGAAAGTTCCCCCAACCCTCAGGAGAGTCATTTTTGGGGGCACAGGAGGCTGCGTTTGGGAGGAGGCAGGAGGTTCTCTGAGCCTGAGTGCTTTGATGGGGGCTACTCATTGATTCCAAAGAGAAACAACATGCTTAACTACACTTTGAAATTCCGGCTGGGTAAATTCGTGCGCTGCTCTGGTTCACCAGAAGCGGCTTAGTCACGCTGGCCACATGACCCGGAAGCTGTCTGCGGACAAACGCCCGCTCCCTCGGCCAGTAAAGCGAGATGAGAGCCGCAACCCCAGAGTCGTCCGTCACTGGACCTAACGGTCAGGGGTCCCTTTACCTTTACCTAAATCATACTATGACACCATTTGAATGGAAGGTATACAGCTAGACGAAATATGTTTCTGCTGTGTACAAAACAGGTTGTGGTTTAGGAGGCCCCTAATTACACCAAAGGAGGAACACAGTTTACACTGAATACTGTTTATGTAACTTTCAAAGAAAAACAGTTGTATTATTTAGTATACACAAGTTGGTATTCCTTTTAGCAAACTTCTGTAGACTTTCCCTATATTTGTTTCAGTGTGTTTTTGTGTGTGTGCGTGCACATTTCTGTTTGAAGGGCAGGAAGACTGCCAGTTGTTTTCTATTGAAACTGGAGAAGAGGGAATGTTCTTAAGTTTCTGATCTTGCAAGGTAAAGGATTATTTGTCTAGAGTGTTCCAAGTACCTCATTCACACTTTCTGGAACAAGATGCAAACCGAAGCACAACCATTTTTGGAAAGCCACACTTTTACAAATTTCTCAGTGCTGTTCTCCATCCAAAGTAGTGCGTACAAAAACGTATGTACATAAAAATGCAGTTTTTGTGAAAATACTTTACAAACTAGATACAAAATATATTAAGGAAGACAGCCTTAAAAATATGTGTATATTAGTCAAGCATGTATTTATTAGGAAAAAAATGTGCTGATAAATTTGCATGAGGACTTTAAAAAAATCCACAAACTGATGTGGAAATGTTGAGTACTGAATTTAGGACTGGAAAGATGAGAAACGGAAAGATTCTCCCACCTCTACCTAAGAAACAGGCTGTTGTTTCTCTTCTTCAGACTTTAATACAAGTGAAGGACAGCTCTTCTGCTTCCCAGAAAGCTTGGGAGAGAGGCAGAATCTCCTCTCCTTTGTGCTGAGATCTTGGAGAAGAGAAGAAACCCTGGCAGGGACTCCTTCTCTGTTGAGGAGCAGAAATGAGGGTTTGCAGGAGGTCCCTGCCTTCCTTCTCTGCAAAGGACCAGGGATGCTTATCCTGGCAACACGGGGAACAAAAGTGTCCCCTTTTAACCAGGGCACTCTCGCTGACTTGATTTGCCATGGATGTTCTGAAAATGTTAATCAAATAAATATGGGTCTTGGCTATTCCTCTGATAGGCTATACCTTCTCCTGTCTTGCTGATAAATGACAAAGTGTGCAAATTACCCGTCCCTTCTGCAAGAATAATAGAACCATTTATAATGGCCTAATGCATCAACACTAGACAGAAATAAGAAAAAGGGTTGTCTGCTGAATGACTTGGCTTGGAAGTATTATCCCTTCAGTCACGCAGGTTAACTGGAAGGCCCGGCAGTGTTTACTTAATTGGCAGAGAAAAAGTTATATTTTATCTGTATTGCACTTTTCACATTAATTCCTCTGGCTAGACATGCCTCCCAGTTTCTCTCTAGTGCCATAACGCCCTCAGACAAGGATCTAACTATATTCCCACTGTAACCAACCTGAAACATATGTCTTGTGACAGCCCTTTGACACCCCTAACAAAGTGTGAGCTGGAACATGTTGCAATGGTCAAACAACATGTGTTAGCCACTTGTCATGATGAAATGAGCTCAGAAATGCCATCTTGACATGCAAGTCAATGCCACTTTGAGCTCAATTAAAAGCTGACTTTTCATAAATTGGGAAACAAAAATATTTCCCTTTCTGGATAACCAATCTTCTTCATAGGGGCGGGTGCAATAGTTGTGCTTTCAACCACTGCTTTATCTGCGGCAATTAGCAGGTGGCAATGTGTGTCTTTGTGCCATTAAGAGCTTCGTCAGCGGATTCCTGGTTTCCGTTACAGATACAAGAGTAAAGTCAGGAGACTCTCCCTGAATCTGCCCTGCATCTGGGCAGTTGACCACTGTAGTTGCAACTATCCTTACCATCCAGGTCAGAACAGCTACTGCTCCACCAACATCCTGGAGATTTCTATATGGCACACTTACATTGAACCAACAGCTGCTCCCTGTTTCCAGGAAACCCTTGTGTGCGGTGTAGGGGCTGGACCAGGGTTCCAATCCCCACTCAGCCATGAAGCTCACTGGGTGAACTTGGGCCAGTCATTGTCTCTCAGTCCAATATGCCTCTCAGTGTTGCTGAGGAGGGGGAGAACCATGGATGTCACCTTGAACTCCTTGGAGGAAAGGTGGGATATAAATGCAATAACAAAGAGCAATAAACAAACCCTTGGTGCTCCAGTTCTGTGGTTGGGGGTGGAGATGCTTAGTGATCTCTAACAGAGTGTTCAGAGCATTTTAACAAATGGCAATTCCCCAATTCCTGGGGGTAAGCCATGACAGTTTGGCGTAAAGCCAGTTTGTTCTATTTCTGGGAAATAGTGTGTGTGTTTTATCCACACTGTTTTTTTTTAAAAAAAAATCTGTAGAGACTGAATAATAAAATGCTAATGTTATACAATGGAACGTTCTTATACCCTTTGATTCCTTATGGCTGTGAGGTTTTTTTACTGTCGTTAAAAATAAATTAAAAAATGGCATTGGACACAATGGTGTGGGTGTCACCCCCTACTAACCCTAGGAGCCCCAATGACACCCTTCTAGTCAGGCTGAGCATTGTTAGGGTATTGTTCCGAGCCGATGGGAGCAGAGCTTGTGCCTGATCACTTTTTGTCACATAGTTTTCCTGCCAGTACTAGAAGCTGCTGACTTAACTCTGAGAATTGACATCCCCTCTCATGCTCTGATCTCATGGGACTGTTTTGATATATATATATATATATATATATATATATATATATATATATATATATATTGTGCTTCTGCAAAGCACAGAGTTCTCCCATGCTGAAGATCTCCTCCTTGTGCATGGATAGTGCTGATTTGGCAACAGGATGAGTGAAACTCAAATTAAGATCCCTATTCATATATGTGATATTTAAAAGAAATGGGAGCAGTTTTGTCTGTATTATAGCCTCTACTTTTCAAGTGGTGCTAAAGCGAGACTCCAAGGTGACATTGTTGAGGGCAGCCAAGTCTTCTCCCTCTAAATGAGACCATTGTTACACCTCTGTCATTTTCTTCAAGACGCACACATAGCAGAATTGTCATGAATCATCTTAAGTATCACTATTTCTATTCAAAATAAAAAAAATTCCTTCCAGTAGCACCTTAGAGACCAACTAAGTTTGTTTTTGGTTTGAGCTTTCATGTGCATGGAAAGATACACTGAAACAGAAGTCACCAGACCCTTATATATAGTGAGAGGGTATCAGTGTATCTGAAGAAGTGTGCATGCACACGAAAGCTCATACCAATATGAGGAAGGAATTTATTTATTTTTGTTTCTACTATGGCAGACCAACACGGCCTACCTGTAACTAGAACTATTTCTATACTTAGAAATAAGTAGGGTCAGTACAGCTGTCCTCGTGATTACTGCTGTCGCTCAGAAGAATAAACATAAAAAGCAGCTTTGGATGGAGCTATGCTTTCCAAGTTCTTCTTATGTATAACCATAACATCCTCTCCCTTGAAATTCTCTGAGAAACTAACCTGAAAAGGGATATTTTGGCCCTCATAAAGATATTAAGCCCTCGTAAACCTGCCCACTTCCAGAACTGAATCATAAGTGGCCGTGATTTACATATCAAATGGACTTGTAATAAATTTCCACATAAATTCTTTCCAGCAGCGTGCAAACCCTTTTAGTTCCACACCCATGCGCCTCCTGCAATGTTCCTCCACCTGGCCAGGGTCCTTTTTATGTGGGAACATTAAACTAATTTTACTTGGAATGTGGGATGGTTTCTCAAGATGATGCACCTGATACTAAAAAGCAGTTCACAGGACTTCTTAGGAAGACAGATGCTTCCCCAGAGGCTCCTTCTGCTTTGCATTACTGATTATGGTCTTGTTTCGAGAACCAGCTCGTCTCTGACAACCTTCTGCTTCACATTTGGCATCCCTGTGACATCTTACAAAATGAGTGGAAGGTCAAGAAGTCAACTGGCTTCCTCATATGCTTCTGCCATTACCACTGGTATCAGTGGGACAAAGATGGGGGGGATGCCAGAGGGGAGTGGGTGACGGAGCTGGGGCGCGCACGATGAGCCTGTGCATGAGGATAAAATGCTAGGGTGACAATATGAGGAAAGATCAGTTTTTTTAAATAATAAAAAATCTCCACTGATTTCAGCTTTACAGTGAATTTTCGCCAAACAGAGCAATCCATTGTTTGACGAAGAGCAGATGACAGTGGCCGGTTGCTTCTTCCATTCACGGCTTGTAACTTGATGATGTTCCCCTCTCCAATAAATTGGAGACATGCTTTTTCTTGGCAAAGTCCCCTATAAGCACCGCTAAAGTATCTGCTATTCTCCTCCCAGGCTGGCTCCCAGGGTGTTTCTCCACAGCTTCAGTTGAAGTGCATTAAGGTGCTTTGTCTGTCACCCATCAAGTCCCCCTCTCTCTGTACAGAAGCCTGAAAAGGGGATGTCTGTGAAATGTGAGCCCAAAGGAAGCTGGGCATGAAGCATTTTCCTTAATGAAAGGGATTTTTAAAATTAAAAAAAACCACACACAACAAAAACCCAACACCCAATAAGAATATGGAAGGATTAGGTTCACTGCTTCAAAAGAAAGCCAAACACCACTTAACACCCTTCTCTTAAGGCACTCGAATTCAGCAAGCCCAACCAATTCCATAGCCATCTCCTGGCCGTTCTGAGTGTATCAGGCGAAAGAAAATCTAAGTTATTCCCCTTGCTTATGACCAGGGTGAGGAGGGTCACATGAATGTAGTAGAGAGGAACGGAAAAAGATTGATTATTTTTTCATTTAAATCCCTCATTTCCTCCAAGGAATTCAAGATGGCTGTCCCCCTCCCCCTTTTGTTCTCACAACAACCCTGCAAGGCAGGTTAGGCTGAGAGATGGTTGGCTGGCCCAAGATCACGCAAAGAGCTTCATGTCTAAGTGGAGATGTCTGGGTGCCTCGGTCCTAGTCCAACATCAACCAGGAGGCCACCAACCTTTTTTCAGGCCCATGGACACATTGGGGTTCTTGAGTGAGTCCTGGGGGCACCACCCCTCTGGTCACTTCTCTGCCCCAGAAAGAGAATGTGCATGCAATGTGCACAGACTTGTTTTCTCAAGGGATTTGGGTCACTGCTATATCCAGTCGAATTAATCTGAGCCTCGAAAAACACACTGGGGTCTTCCAACTTCCTCCTCCATCTCTATGGGGGGGGGGAGAGATAAGGCTCTGTGACTCCAAGGGCACAACTGGTGACCCCAGCTCTAATCACAACAACACACTGGCTCTCGCTATATTATAGTGTCCCCCCCTCGGCACTGTCCCTCCCGATGTCTCAAACTGTCCTTAGAGCCCTTCTTGGATCTTGTGAGTTTGCGTTCTGCCCCATGGAGAACTGGAAGCGAGTTATTTCAGGGTGTTGACAAATGCGCTATGTTGCAAATGGCAAAAGCACTTTTGACTGCTCTGAACACCGTGATAAAAACTGGTTGTGCCCATTTGAGTTCGGGATATCTTGTCTCATTGGTGCCATGGTGCCATGAATGCCCTCTCCTCCAATCTCAAGAGTAGCTTTGTAACATTTTTTTAAGAAATGTAATAGACATTTTTTTAAAAAAAATAAGAAAAGGGAATGTATCAACAAATGAATGAACCTCAGTGCTTATTTGCTTTTAAAAAGCCAAGTAGTTTGCCAATAGCACAGAGGAAAGGGAAAAGATGGAGAGTTTGCCCAGCAGCATTCAGTTTCCTGGTTTGCAAATTGTGATAGCGGGAGAGAGGTTGACACACACTGCAGGCGAAGAACCTGCCGTGACTCCTCTGAGCATGACATGGTGTTGCATTCATCAGTTTCCCCATTGACAGCTGTCTAACACAATAAATGGGGTATGAAAGATTTTGCCCTCTCAACCCCAAATAATAATTCAAATCACAATTGCTGGTGTCTTCAAAATCCATGCCGATGGCAGAACGTAAAATATATATGTAAGGAGTGCTTTCACTTTTCAAACGATTGGGTCAGAACTTGGAAGATCAGTGCCTGTGATCTCAAAAGGAAAATTGGGAAAGAAAGGCAAAAGTTAACACGCCTGCCACTCTTAAAACATTTGCACAGGTGTGTCTTCCCCAAACATGCACTTAAGCTAATGGGCTGTTAAGAGCAAAGCAGCCAGAAGAAATCTCATGTAAGCACTGGCATTCTGGTGCAGCGAGTAACTTTATAAAGGATTTGTTCAAATTCACAGCATTGCTTCCTGTGCTAAATTTCCACATTAATTTCTCCTCTGTATGTATTGGTCACACTTCCCGAACTGAAGACTTGAAGTCTGTTATGGATATACTATAACACATAGGGGCTCTATTGTAATCCAGTATGTATTTGTGTTCCACGGCGGAGCATGAAATTAAATAACATATGCATAGCGCACAGAACGAAATCACATTTGCTGACTGTCGTGCTTGCTGAAGGGCCATTTATGCCAAGAATTTCTTTCGTGTTCCTTTGGACTCATTCCCTGCGCACAAAATGATTATAAATAGGGTATCGATATCAGAATTAATGGCCAGCTAGCGGGATTACAATAATGCCCAGACATTGTAGTCAGGACTGAGTCCCACTGTGCTTAGCTATATCGACATGTTACCCATTCCACTGGGGATAAGACCTACTATTAAACTTCCACAGGTGCTAACAAATGGGAAAAGCTGGCAACATGTAGCTCCGGATTAGAATGGCGATAAGCTTAAATATAAGGGACCCAGGTGGCGCTGTGGGTTAAACCACAGAGCCTAGGGCTTGCCGATCAGAAGGTCGGCGGTTCGAATCCCTGCGACGGGGTGAGCTCCCGTTGCTCGGTCCCAGCTCCTGCCAACCTAGCAGTTCGAAAGCACGTCAAAGTGCAAGTAGATCAATAGGTACCGCTGCAGCGGGAAGGTAAATGGCGTTTCCGTGCGCTGCTCTGGTTCACCAGAAGCGGCTTAGTCATGCTGGCCACATGACCCGGAACCTGTACGCCGGCTCCCTCGGCCAATAAAGCGAGATGAGCGCCGCAACCCCAGAGTCGGACACGACTGGACCAAATGGTCAGGGGTCCCTTTACCTTTACCTTAAGCTTAAATATTGGGGCTGTGCTGTTATTTGAATGCTGTTGTTGTCGTTGGCACCTGTCTGTCTCAGGAGACAATGGAGAAGTGCACCTTTGGGGCTGAGGTCAAGCTGTTGGGCAGTTGCAGTGCCTGCTGTGGCTGTGCAGACCAATGCAGGAGAGACATGTTTTGTTGCAGCCGGGGCAGAGGAAGCTGTCTGCTGCTGCTGCTACTGATACATCATGGCATTTCTTCTCTGTGCCCCTCCCAATGGTCATTTCTCCTCTGGGCACTGCGGTTGTCTGCAAGGGATTCCCCACATGGCAGGGTTGATGTTCTTGGCCTCCAGGACACATTTGCAGACACTACAGAGTTGCTATGCCAATTGGCCTGGTGCCGGGAGCCAGCTCCCTGTAGAGCACGTCCTTGGGGTTCCTGCCGTCTTCCATTCTGTGGGCATGACCAAGCCAGTGTGGACGTCGCTGAGACAGGAGTGGGAACCTGCTGAGAATGTGGGCTTGGGAGAGCACAGCTTTGTTTGGAATTCTGTCCTGCCTTGTGATACCCAAAATCCTCCTGACGCACCACACATGGAATGTGTTGAGGCGTCGCTCCTGACGGTTGGAAGTTGCCCACGACTCTCTTTCTTTCTTTCTTTCTTTCTTCCTTTCTTCCTTTCTTCCTTTCTTCCTTTCTTCCTTGCTTCTGTCCTTCCTTCCTTCCTTCCTTCCTTCCTTCCTTTCTCTCTCTCTCTCTCTCTTTCTTTCTTTCTTTCTTTGACAACAATTTATTAATTTCCCTCCAAAAAATAAAAAAAATAAAAACAACAACAATACAAAATCAAAATAATACAAAACAAACTGACTTCCCCCTAGTTCCTTCCTTGGTCCCATTATTTGTCAATGTACAGCATGTCCATTGTTAACTTCTAAAATTCTTCTTAATTATAAGAATTTCTTCTTAAAAATAACTTCTTAAATTACCTATTGTCCATTCATAACAAAATTACAAGTAATCCTAAAACCCTGCTAATGTATTAATCTGTGTACAATGCTTCTGTATATATGCAATAAACACCTTCCATTCTCCCTTAAATTCATTGTTGTCTCTTCCTCTTAGTTTCATTGTCATTTTTGCCATTTCAGCGTATTCCAACGACTCCCTTCCATAAAGCATCGTGCTCAGCACGCAAGCCTTGTAAGCCTTCATCTTGGTTTTGGACGGTAGCATCACATTCACCCAAACCCTTTTGGAGAGGCGAGCCATCGCCATAGCTGCCTTGCCAATACACTTCTCCGGCTCAGCGTCGATGGAGAGATGGCTGGTTATGGTGGAGCCCAGGTAGACAAAAAGGGCAGTGTGGTCACCAACCCTGATGGATGGAGTGCTGCCGACGTCTTGACCGATGTTGATCTTTGTCAGGCTGATGGTAAAGCTGAACTCCCTTCAGGCTTGGGCAAAACAGGATTCCTGGTCGCCACCACCCCACACGATAACAAATCCCGTTCAGTTAATTACATATTGAGAACGTCATTTCCTTCCCTTTTGTGTGCCTTGAATGTCTACTGCTGATCGAATCAATTAAACGGCTTTCCATTCTAGTATTCTGAAAGAGAAAACAATATCAGGCATTTGCAAACAGCTGTGCATAGAATTTGTTGTTTTGCAACCCATCTGTCGTATTTTGTGACTTCCATTTAAACCGGTCCGAAATAGCTTATGGTTATCTTCATAGGAATTCGTAGAAACCATAAAGCCAGAGAACGGGGGAAAGCGGAAAGAGGAGCAGCGCACATGAACCAGGAAGCAGGTGTAGGCCACATGCCCACGTCTTGTTTTTTGTTTTAAAAAACCAGCTACATTGGAAATGAATGTGATGTTGAGGACTCAGAGACCTGGGATGTATGCCCCACCCCCCATAATACATTCATCCCAAGGTGCACTTGGGCATCTGTTTCATATTTAAGCATGTTTTACTAGTAGCTTTAAAGAAAGTCAAGCTGATGAACATCTACATTTAGGAGACCATATGTTAACAAGGGGTTGTTAGGTGACATGAGAGGCTATGGAAAGCATGCTTGCCATATGGATTTCGCCAAAGTTTTTTTGTTTTGTTTTAAACACACACACTTAAATGGGGAAAAAACACCATTAGGAAGTTTTAAATGACGTTTTGTCATTTGGCTGCTCCACAGCCAATAGATAATTCCACAAGAAAGTAAAAATACTTGACTTAAGTACACTTGCCACAATATCATTTGTGCACTGGTACTTACCTATAGAGCCCTAAATGGTTTGGATCAGGAGATTTGAAAGGCTGATGCTAACTGCCCACTGCATTCAACGCAGGAAGTTTTGCTTTGCATTGTATTTTGGCTGAGATGCAAGACAGGACATTTTATATCATGGCACCCAGATTGAGGAGGAGGGCTTCGGTTGGCTCCCTCCCTTTTAAGCTGCAAGCCTTTAAAAAAAGTACCTAGTTTTAAAATCTGAGTCAAAAATGTCTCCTCTTTGCTGACCTTGTTTGGGTCGATTTATTCTGCATTCCATTTACTGTATTTTAATTTGGTTATTCTCTGTTAATTTGAGCAACTCTAAGTTCCCTTTTAGGGGAAAGAAAAGTGAGTGGGGAAGGTAGAAATGATGTTATGGACACAATGCCCATGTAAGGAAACAGGAAAGTCGGAGGGAGATTATCTGTAACCTTTTAAAAAAAACCATCTACCCAACAAAATGAGAGGAGGAGAGGCAACCGGTCTTTCTTCTGCTAGGCTGTTGTGTTTCCATAATGGCTATGGGGAAAGAAACTTCCTTCCTCTGGTGGAAAACCAGTTGGGCTGGAGGAGGAGGGCTGGAGCGATCTGTCCCCTCCACTGGCAGCCTGCTCATTTGCTTGCATGAAATACCTGATTGCCTGTGGCTACTGAGTTGCTAACCTCACAGAGTGGTTTTTGTAATGCGCCCTCCCGGGCGGGGGGGGGGGGGGAGCTTCCTTCAGGATTGGTCCAGAAGCTGCAACTGGTGCAGAATGCAGCAACCAGGTTTTCGAGTGAACTCAGCACCTGGTGACACTGCTTGGCCCTTTTACAGACCTGTAAGATCACTTAGCTAAGGGACGCGGGTGGCTCTGTGGTCTAAACCACAGAGCCTAGAGCTTGCCGATCAGAAGGTCGGCAGTTCGAATCCCCATGACGGGGTGAGCTCCCGTTGCTCGGTCCCTGCTCCTGCCAACCTAGCAGTTCGAAAACATGTCAAAGTGCAAGTAGATAAATAGGTACCGCTCCGGCGGGAAGGTAAACGGCATTTCCGTGCACTGCTCTGATTCGCCAGAAGCGGCTTAGTCATGCTGGCCACATGATCCAGAAGCTGTCCGGGTCAAACTCCCTTGGCCAGTAAAGCGAGATGAGCGCCGCAACCCCAGAGTCGTCCGCGACTGGACCTTACGGTCAGGGGTACCTTTACCTTTACCTTTAAGCTCACTTAGATCTTGTGGGGAAATTCTGCTCATGGCACCACGCCCCACAGAGTATCATTGAGCAGGTCTTTTCTGCTCTTGTCCCTGTGGAATGTCCTGTCCTCTACTATACACGAAGCAGCAGCCATCAGTTGAGGGAAATGTTGTGTAATGTCTGTTTGCTCAGGCTTTCCCTGACCCCTAAGATGGAAACCTGACACTGAGGTCCAGCTCCGAGGACCTTCTGGTGGTTCCCTCACTGCGAGATGTGAGGTTATAGGGAACCAGGCAGAGGGCCTTCTTGGTGGTGGTGCCCGCCCTGTGGAACGCCCTTCCGTCAGATGTCAAGGAGATAAAGAACTATCCGGATGGGTGGGGTAGAAATAAATTCTTCTTCTTCTTCTTCTTCTTCTTCTTCTTCTTCTTCTTCTTCTTCTTCTTCTTCTTCTTCACGGATCCCCCAAATCTTTGTTTTACTTGTTTTTAATATGCTTTTGTACAGGGCTTTTTTCCAGCCTGAACTCAGTTCCAGCCCCTCTCAGGTGGGCGCCATTGCCATTATAAGAGAACAAGGGAGGCGTTCATGGTGAGTTCTGGCACCTCCCCCCCCCCGAAAAATAGCACTGCTTTTGTATCATTTACTGGTTTTAGGTTAAGGTTACCAGACGTCCCCATTTCCTGAGCACAGTCCCCAGATTTACAAATCAGTCCCCTGACAAAATCCATCTATTTAGTAGGAAGTTGAAAAGTATCCCCAGATTCATTGAGAAGAAATCTGGTAACCTTATTTTAGGTTGTACCTTTGTTTTAGTGGCTCTTCGGTTTTAACCACTAGAGGTATTAAGTGGTTTCGGCATAGAACCATAGACATACCGGTACTTCTAAACAAATACCCAGACATTCATCGCAACTTAATATATAGGATCAAATGACATTTTATGCCTGACTTGCCCTCACACCTTTCAGGGACCTCAAAGGACTGTTTTGCTCCAGACCCCAAAGCCCCAGGGCCCGCCATGCTCTCTCCACCACCTCATCCCACCTGAGACACAGGTAGGGGCCGAGTTGGCATCTTCAGGCTTCTCCCACACTTGGCCCCATCCTTTTCACCCACCCATAGTTGCACCCAGCTGTGTCAGATCTGGCAAGGCACTACATGGTGGTGTAGTGCTTAAGAGCGGTAGACTCGTAATCTGGTGAATCGGGTTCGCGTCCCTGCTCCTCCCCATGCAGCTGCTGGGTGACCTTGGGCTAGCCACACTTCTCTGAAGTCTCTCAGCCCCACTCACCTCACAGAGTGTTTGTTGTGGGGGAGGAAGGGAAAGGAGAATGTGAGCCGCTTGGAGACTCCTTCGGGCAGTGATAAAGCGGGATATCAAATCCAAACTCTTCTTCTTCTTCTTCTTCTTCTTCTTCTTCTTCTTCTTCTTCTTCCTAAACTTCTCGGTTATATGCTAATTTTGTTTGTGCAGAGTTCTTTATCTCCGTGGGCATCCTGCAGTCGATATTTTAGTACCTCCTCTGCTGTGCACATGAACTAGACTCCCTCTCAGCCAGAGCTCACTTTGATTCTTGCCTCATGCGATAGCAACACAATTGAACCTGGTTCAATCCCCTTCTGGTAACGCAGGGCCGTCTCTCTCGGCCCATTATGGGATACAGATTCTTCCAAAGAAACCTGGGTGTTTATTCAAGCCGTCTCTAGTTTCGGTGCAGATGCCATAAATCTGCTCAGGTTCGCTCAGCATTGGGCTGAATCTCCCTCCAAAGGGGCTGCAAAGCTTTGGAAGGGGCGGTGATGAAACTGGCCGAAGCCTGATTTTTGTAAATGAAACCCCAAACCAGCCAAGTTTTTCTTGGTTTTGTGTTTCATTGCAAACAACCCTGTTTCTTAGGTAAGTACAGCCGGCAATCATAAACATCAGTAAATATGAAAGGAAAGAAGAGGGACGGCAGACATCATATTTTTCCTCCGGAGCCTGCGAGGGGCTGGAAGGCTGCCTTGCTCCACTGCAATACAGGTTTGCAGACTTTGGCTTGGAAACGGCCCTTTAGCGAAGTTTGATACTGAAAAGTAATCTTCTTCAGGAAATGAGTACCAAAGAACTGTTATACCATGTAATAAGAAAGAAACAATGAAGTTCCCTGGCGAGAAAGTAGTTCTGCGTTGATGGACAACAGTCATTATAAACTGAGCACGGGAATAAAAATGCCTTCAAACTTTTAAAAGGAGTTTCTGTATTTTAAATACAGGCGCATGCATTTCATCCTGGAAGGTTTCCAAACAAACCCTTGACTTTCACGATTGTTTAAGAACTAAGAGTTGCAGACACTCAAAACGAGGAGGAAAATGTGATTTTTTATTGCCAGAGCAGACTATAGAAATATCTCATCTAACGTTTCAGTTTTGAACTATTGGGTGTGGTTTGAAAAAAAATATGTCAGAGGCTGGAGGGCTGTTGAATTTTCTCTTTCCATTGCCTTGCAGAGGAAACGGTTTGTTTTTCAAGAGTTCTTTCTCTCTTGGTTTGCAATATTGGGGCAAGTGTGCTGCTGTGGACAGTGCCACGTATATGGGCCATAGCATACTGTCACTTGGGAATTGTAGTTCCCAGCACCAGCTATGGCAGAGAGGCGCTTGGAAATTCAGCTGTCATTCCCCAAACTAACACACCCAGAAACAAGAGGTGGTTTAAATTTGGATGGGGCAACTTCATGAAGTGTCTTCAAAAACACTCGGTGGTAGAGGATCTCCTCTGTGTGCAAGTTCACCCCCTGGCGTCTCTCTGGGTAGGGCTGGGGGAGACCATTGTCTGAAACTCAAGAGTCCATTGCTGTACTAGATAGACCAATGGCCTGGCAGCATCCTGTGTTCTAGGAAACGAGAGAAAATTAAGGGAAATGGGGAAGATACAAAATAAAAGTTTGCTTGGTTGGGCAATCCGGACATGCAGCTCATTGAAAGAAGCAAGAGTTCCTGCATGGGTACTCTTAAATAACTTCTATGGATGTGCCCCCACACAAGGCAAGCCATTTCAGGGACAAAATTTATTCGTTTTATCTATTTCATTTCATAAAATGTTTAACCCGTTGACAAATAAACCTCAAAGAGATTTACAGAAAGAATACAACATTAAACATGTCATCATTCTACATATGTATCTAAATTTTGACCACACACGCACAAAATCTCTAACTGGAGACTCTCATTTTGGTGTCTAATCCAGAGTAGAATTTTTGGAGCTATACTGTTTGATTAGTAGCGCAGCCATTCATTACAAGCTGGAGAAATTCTTATTCCAAGGAAGAAAATTATGAACTTATGAGAGCTTATTACTATGCTCTCTCTTTCTCTGTGTGTGTTTCCACGTAGGAAACTCCAACAGCCCTATTATGGCATAAGATGAAGAAATATCTGACAAGAGAAATGTATTTATACACATTGGCCCTGATCCATCAAGGAAGATCCAGCCAGCTTGTGGCTTGTGTTGCTCAGTGTTGGCCTTTCCAATGAAGTAGATTTCACATCCCAAGTACCTTTTGTTGGGGTTCACTTTTTGTCCTCCAAATGTCACCCACACACACCCACACACACACACACCATTTCTTGCAGCCAGGGTGCTTCGGAATATGCATGTGTCAGACTGCAGCATTCTAGGTCACACGAGAGGACCACGTGCAAGAGACTCAAGCAATATATAATTTTAGAGCAATATATATTTTTATAATATTAAGGAGCTACAAGAAAGTTCAGTTTCATGTAGCCCTTGCATTCCAAGTAATACCTTGTGGCTGAAAATGTATATCTTACTGACATTATTTTTGCTCATTCCGCATGAATGTTATAAAGCTGCGCTTGGAAAAAGGTCTTGCTGTAAAAGGGGTTATCTCATCAATCAAATGCTTCCCGCGTGTGCATTGAAAATAATAAACTTATGCCACATGTGTGGTTGGTGGAAGGATGAAATAAGACTCTCTATTGTTATGCAGTGGAAATATGTCTAGAGTAAACTTCGTATTCCTTGCTGGCCTGTTGGGTTCGGTGAGGTGGCCAAACAATATTCATCAAATCTCTTGGCTGCAGATGAAGGGCTCTTATTTGGAAATATGATTATATTTATACTGCATCTGATGTGCACCTCTTGAACTTTTGCTGTGAAGTTCATAACTGTTGGTGCAGGTTGGGAATTCAAAACCAGGTTCTTTAGGCAAATGTGGGATACATCTCCTCTGTCCTAAACCTATAAGAGAATCGAATCCTTGAGTTCAAAACGCTTTCGAATTACTTACCATAATTTATGCTAAGAGGCATGAAACTTTTGAAGAAGTTATAAACTATATTATATATGTGTGCAGGGGGATTGGTGGTATTTGGCTACAACTGCTGGGAAATTTGAAAAAAGGACGAATGATTATAGTGGTTGCTTTGATATATACAAAAAAACAAAGCAAGGGATTTTGATGCAGAGTGCAATTCGGCCTCCAATTCCACCTAGAAATGAATGGGGGTTGCATAAGATTATGGATGCTCTCTTGCTTCTACATGCATGCATGGACACGCATGGACACAATATGTGCAAGCACCATGCTCTCTAGCCCAGGCAGACTCCCACCTGCTTCTGCCAAGGCTTTCAAGAGCTACCACCACAGCCAGAGTCTGGCTGCCCATGTGGCAACTTGGGTGGCTGGCACAAATCAATTGGGCCTGATCCTGGCATCAGTTCTAGGCTAGTGCTGTGATCTTCTTCTTTGGCAATTACTCACAGCCAAGTAAGATTGTCTTCCATAAACACGGTTTTAAAAATGAGTCCGTAAGTGACTGTGGAGGCCAATTCTGGATCCACATGTCCTTCCACAGTGGGGATATTGGTTTCCGGGCGGGAGTTGATCACGGTGTGGATTTGCCAAGCATGCCTTCCTCTTAGCACGTTTCTCCCTTGCGTCCTGAGTTCGAGTGTCTTCAAAGCCCATGACACCTGTGGTAAAGGCTGTTCTCCAACTGGAGCGCTCACAGGCCAGTGTTCCCCAATTGTTGGTGCTTATACTACAATTTTTTAGATTTGCCTTGAGAGAGTCTTTGAACCTCTTTTGTTGACCACCAGCATTACGCTTTACATTTTTAATTTTGGAATAGAGTAGTTGCTTTGGAAGACGATAATCAGGCATCCGCCCAACATGACCAGTCCAAAGAAGCTGATGTTGAAGAATCTTTGCTTCAACACTGGTGATTTTCACTTCTTCTAGTACACTGATATTAGTTCGCCTGTCTTCCCAAGTGATGTGTAAAATTTTCCAGAGACACCGTTGATGGAATCTTTTGAGGAGCTGGAGATGGCGTTTATATGTGGTCCATGTTTCACAAGCGTACAGTAAGGTTGGTAGGTCTGTATCAGGTCTGTATCAGGCTCAATGCTCTCTGCTTGAAGCCACCATATCAAACAAGATCTGTTGCCATTACAAAGTTGCAATGGAAAAGTTTGCATAAATGGTATCTGATACCCAGGAAGCTTTCTTTGATATAGCCTAATGCCCTTCTTGTGTGTTGGAGAGGATGAGTTGTGATGGATACATATACTCAGATGTGGTGGGATTATCCCCAGAGACAATTATTTGGAAATAGGTCTGCCAGAAAATGGTCAGTATCTACAACCATGTTGTTAAATATGTACCTATATAGAAATTCAGATCTTCGTCAGAAAGTCATTTGCTTTCAGTCACTCAGGCAGTCGTGGCTCACAATTGGAAGGCATTTTGGGATGAATGCGTTGATCCCCAATTTGGCCATGCACTCTTTTGGAGAAATTGACAATCAATCAGGAAAGAAAGAAAGAAAGAAAGAAAGAAAGAAAGAAAGAAAGAAAGGAGGAAGGAAGGAAGGAAGGAAGGAAGGAAGGAAGGAAGGAAGGAAGGTAGAAAGAGTAATTGGGACAAAAGAAAAAATGATTAATTTGAAACAACATGGAAAGTGTTTATTAGTTAATTAAGTATCAGAGATAATGTTAGTCTCCTACCTCTTATGTTTTCTTGACTATGGACTTTTAAATTTATTTCATTACTTTAAACCCTATAAAAATAACACAAAAGAGAAAGAAATGTTAAACATTATCAATATATATAGTTAATGAACCGTTCCCTTTCTAATATGTTTATACTTACCCATCTGTACTTCCCTGGATGCTTACCGGTATGTACAGTCTTCATATTAATCTGTTTTCTTTTGTATATATATATTTTTTAAAATCATTTTTAGTCCAACAGAACTATGCAACCAACAAAGAACATCACAACATATTGGTTGTCACAATCTCCAACAACAATAAAAGCTATAAATGTTGCAAATGTCCATATTGGCTCAGTTCGGTAAATCTTTCCACAAGCTCAAATGTTTTAACTTGTTTCCTAAACCCAGTAATGATGTATCAGGTCCAACGATGGCAGTGGGATTGGCTTGGGCTACAGCAGATCTGAGACCAGCTCTGCCTCACCAGCCCCTGCCCTTGGAATGCCTCGTTGGCAGGCTTTTCATTGGCCCCTGCTAATGCCGATCCCACCAGCAGACCCCTTGTCCGCCTGTTGGTCAGCTGGTGGGAGGCTGGCTTAGCCAATAGGGCTGAGTGGAGGGACAATTCAACCAACTCATTCCATAAATGCTCTCCAGTAAATCCCCTCTTCAGGTTCCTCTAAAGTAGAAAGGTTGTTTATTTGTTTTAAGAAATAATCTGAGCATTGATTTTGGGGAACAGTTGGTAAACAAATAAATTCAAACGACCTTATAAAGCAAATGAACCGTGCAAAAAATTAAGAGGAATAAAACCACCCAACTAGTGAAAATGTCCAAATTCTGAAATGTCTGAGCAAATGAAATGGTTTTAACTTGGTGCTGAGAAGAGTGCAGCGTCACCTCCCTGAAAAGAGCATTCCCCAATTGGGGAACCACCACAGACAAGGCTCTCTCTTTCTACATAGATGACACATGGATCAGGGAGACCTATCTTGCAGGGTTGTTGCAGTGATTATAGAAAGAGGAGTCTGAGGACATTGTAAAGCGCTATATGAAGGCTAAGTGTGGCTTTTCCATGTGACCAGTGCCCAAACTGGACATGCACACTTCATTTCAGCCCGAATCCCAGCGTCGTTTTCAGATTGTGTTCTGAGAGCTTGAATGCCCATTAATTGTATCTCCAGCTGTTTGTCTATCAAGGGCTCTGTGAAGAGGCAGGACCGTTGGGCTTGTGTTTCCTTGCCAGCCATGGAAGGACGGCAAAACCCAAGCTTGTATCGCCCAGGATTTTTGAGAAATGACATCAGATATGACTGACTGCGGACAGGCAAGTCAAGTGGCTCCTAGGCATTCCCATAGCCTTCGCTAGACAGCTGCAGAATAATTAGCAGCAAGATCAGCTCGGCCCGGAGTGGGAATTGTGTGTATTGCTGTTGTTCTCCTCTCCCGTGCCAAGTAATTTCTTTAGAGAGCTGACATCATACTGATCGTCTTTCTGTATACTTCCCTTTTTATCAGTTTGTTCTCATTTCTTTGGTTACACAGCAAAGCTGCTCTTTCCTCGGATATTTTCCCAATTCAAATGCCTTTTAGAGCAGGCATGTGGCGTCATTCTTCGCGGCAACGTTGCAGGAGGATGTCTCGCAGTAGAAACCTGCAGCGGCACAATAAGTATTTGTCAGAGTCTTGTACGCTTAATATATTTGAAATGATTCACAATGGGAAAAAGAGTTTCCATTGTGAGTGAATGAGAGATCCCACCCACTGCAAAATGCAAATCAGAGGTGCCCTCCCTAGTCAGAGGAGGCCCATGGGGTGTGTGTGGTTTAACTGGCTCTGAGTTTTGTCCTGGGGTTGTCCACACTAGAGTTTATTGTGTGCTTGCAGCTGTTTGCCATTTGATTTGTGTAGACCTCATGATGTTACCCTAAGTACTGGTCATTGTTGTTCAGATGCCTGATTATCGTCTTCCAAAGCAACTACTCTATTCCAGACTTAAAAATGGAAAGTGTAATGCCGGTGGTCAACAAAAGAGGCTTAAAGACTCTCTCAAGGCAAATCTAAAAAAAAATGTAGTATAAACACCAACAACTGGGAAACACTGGCCTGTGAGCGCTCCAGTTGGAGAACAGTCTTTACCACAGGTGTCATGGACTTTGAAGACTCTCGAACTCAAGACAAAAGGGAGAAACACACTAAGCGGAAGGAACGCTTGGCAAATCCACACCGTGATCAACTCCTGCCCAGAAACCTAGGTCCCCACTGTGGAAGGATGTGTGGGTCCAGAATTGGCCCCCCAGTCACTTACCGACTCACTGTTAAGACCGTGTTCATGGAAGACAATCTTACTCGGCTACGAGGGAAAGAAGAAGAAGAGAACGAAGAAGAAGAAGAAGAAGAAGAAGAAGAAGAAGACCCTCAAATAACACAAATTGTGTTGCTTTCCCTCTGATGATTTGGGTTTACTGGCCTGTGGGGACAATCTGATACATTGGGGGAAATTGGTTTCCAAACTGCTCCACTCAGGATCACAGACAATTATTTTGGTGTTTTGGGATGGGTGAACCAATCGTCACTTTCTGCTACTCCCCCTTTCATGCCCAATGCTTCCCCAGCGCTTTCCTCTCTTTTCCAGCTATGCTCATAACCATCTACAATGTGCTCCTAACTGGAGCATAGCTATGGGCACCACAGGGCAGGACAGAGTCTCAAACAAAGATGTGCTCTCCCAACCCCGCATTCCCAGCAGGTTCACACTCCTGACTCAGCGATGTCTGCACTGCCTTGGTCATATCCACAGAACGGAGGATGGCAGGACCCCCAAGGATCTGATCTACGGGGAGCTGGCTTCAGGCACCAACTCTGCGTTACAAAGATGTCTGTAAACAAGACATGAAGACTGGCCACACCAACCCTGCCCTGTAGGAATCCCTTGCAGAAGACCGCAGTGCCTGGAGACATTCAGGTCATGCATCTAGAGCAGTGACTAGAGGAGGAATGATCGTGGGAGGAGCACTGGGAGAAGAAACACCCTGGTGCATCTGCAGCAGCAAAACCAGACACCTTCATCTGCCCCAACTGCAACTAAACATATCTCTCCCACATCTGTCTCTGCATCCACAGCTGTAGTTTGACTTCACCCCCAAAATGCACACTCCTCCATTGCCTCCTGAGACAGACGGATGCCAGCAATAAAATCTATGTATCAAATCTATTTATTTTGACCTCGCAGGTTTGCACAAAACCAGAAAACTGCGCAAGCAAATCCGATTAAAAATGGTGTGCTGAGAATTTACAATGGCCTGATTATCATAGAATCATAGAATCATAGAGCTGGAAGAGACCACAAGGCCATCCAGTCCAACCCCCTGCCAAGCAGGAAACACCATCAAAGCATTATTGACAGATGGCTGTCAAGCCTCTGCTTAAAGACCTCCAAAGAAGGAGACTCCACCACACTCCTTGGCAGCAAATTCCACTGTCGAACAGCTCTTACTGTCAGGAAGTTCTTCCTAATGTTTAGGTGGAATCTTCTTTCTTGTAGTTTGAATCCATTGCTCCGTGTCCGCTTCTCTGGAGCAGCAGAAAACAACCTTTCTCCCTCCTCTATATGACATCCTTTTATATATTTGAACATAGCTATCATATCACCCCTTAACCTTCTCTTCTCCAGGCTAAACATACCCAGCTCCCTAAGCCGTTCCTCATAAGGCATCGTTTCCAGGCCTTTGACCATATGTACTTTTATGCACCTCTTGGACAGGATGTTTTTCTTCTTATGAAGTGCATGCACAGGAAAGCACTACAATCTCCACAGTGGCTTAGCAAGCGAGGCTTCTTCCTAGAGAATAGCCGCTCTGCAAGGGAGCTGCAGGGCTTGCCTAACAACTCTCTGCACCTTTCGCAAACGACAGCTTCTGGGATACTTTGGGGGAAGCTGTGTCTGTTGAAAAGGGTGGCCTAGTGTTTCAAATGCACGGTGTGAATGGGGCCAGCATCTCAAGATTTCTTTCTGTTCCGTCGGCCTCCTTAATCCAGCCCCGTCCTCTGAACACACGGCCTTTGTTGTCCTGGCACGGTGAGGCAGAAAGGTCCCAGACTCCCCACAAATGCCATTGATTGGAGCAATGTAGCCAAGTGTGTTAGGTGACATACACCAGGGCTTTTAACGAGCCATAAAAAGGTCCCGCTTGACATTTTATATTAAGCCCTTGCCCTGAAGAGATGCGGAGCTTTCCCTTTCCCTGCACTTGCTGCTGGTGACAGTGGATGTGTGCTGATGGGGGCCAGGGAGGGGCGAGGTGGGGAGTCCATTAAAGGGAGAAGCCGGGCGGGCAGACACTTTCTGCGCAGGACATCTGAGCGGCATTACGGCAGCTAATCGGGGCTCTGTGGCCCTCTGCTAATGGGTCTGGGCTCTAGGGGCTTGCCTGTGACCTATCCAATGACTTTATCGGAGGCAGATGTCAGGCGACCAGGTTGAAGGCCTGGCAAGTTCCAGCCGCCATGGTGGGAGGGAGAGCAGAGTGCTAGCAGGTTGGCATTCAGGGGCCACCCATTTGGCCACCCGAGGCTAAGAACAAGATGGTGCTGGGTGGTGCCTTCATTGTGCACCTTTAGGGTGCCAGGCAAAAAATTTAACCAGGCCTTTGGTTGACTGGCATCCAATGGCTCTTTAAAATGTGTGGCGGAAGGGGGGGATTCTTGGATTTTTCTGGTATTTGTTTGTTTATGTTGTTGTTGTTGTTGTTTGAATTTATATACCACCCACGTGCTGGTGGACAACCGTAACAATAAATTATCTAGTTACAGGTAGATAGCCGTGTTGGTCTGTCATAGTCAAAACAAAATAAAAAAATTCCTTCCAGTAGCACCTTAGAGACCAACTAAGTTTGTTCTTGGTATGAGCTTTCGGGTGCATGCACACTTCTTCAGATACTTCAGATACCGATTTTTTTTATTTTGAATAAATTATCTATCTATCTATCTATCTATCTATCTATCTATCTATCTATCTATCTATCATCTATCATCTATCTATCTACCACCCCATAGTCACCTTTGACTGGACCTAATTGTCCAGAGGTCCTTTACCTTTTACCTTTATATACCACTCTATACCTGGGGCGGTTCACAGAATAAAATCAAGAAATAAAATCACAAAAGACGTAATAAAAAATAAAAATAAAAACAGCAACCCAATACACCCCCCTAATAATAATAACAATAATAATAATAATAATTCCATGCACAGTAGCTGTCAAATCTTATTCCAACACTGGCAATGAGCAGAGCAGGCTAGCTCATCGGATGCATGGGAAGCCTAGAAAACAGAGCTCTGCTCTCGAATGGAGGGGGAAGGAGATACAGCTCAGTACCTGCTTCCAAAGGCTATTGCTTCAGTCAGCCCAATGGTAGGGCCATCCCTGCTGGCCCTGCAAAGGGATTGTCTTCCCTCAACAACATGTCGCCCAGAGTAAATGCTAGGACTGATGGAACGTTGTCCAGGCAAGCCTAACCTAAGAGTTTTAGTTACACATTTTGGACAGTACTGGCATCACTTCTCATTTGTTTGCAGATCTAGATGACCACCAATGTACTATGAGAAGACTGGAGCGCAATGCTCCGTGCTACAGTACGAAAGAGGGGGCAGCAGCTGCAGGATGCAGGGAATCTGGAACCAGGGAAGAACTTTGGTTCACCTCACGCTTTAATGCAAGGCAACCTACTGCAATGTACACTTTCTGAAGCAATACATGAACTGAAACTGGAAAAAAAACCAAAAATGCATGTATTTGTGAAAATAACATATAAGAATGCCTTATATTAGGGGAATTTGTTTGCAAAAATGTGTATAATTGGCAAAATTGCAGAGACAAATATGTGTATTATGGCAGGTGCACTTTAAAATTCTGGCAATTTTTCCCCTTAAAAAAAAAAAAAGGAATCGCAAATTGTTGCAGAAATGTGGAGAACTGAAATTAAGAATGGGGAGAAAATGAGAAGCCGAGAAACCAAAATTGCTATTCCTCCATCCCTATCTGGAAGTTTTGAGTCTTTCCGTTCCTCTACATCTGTTTAAGGGAATAATGCCAGCCATTTTGTGCTGAGGAGCTTTTTAACCTTAGCGTCACCTTGCCTTCAAAAGAAGAAGGGTGTGAATGTGTTTAAAGTACTTAGTTACCCGTGATATTGTTATCTCCTGCATCTTGAGAACTGGTTTTCTGTTTAGTGTTTATGCACAACTTAAAACAGACAACTGAACTCATAACTTTCAGGTATGTTATTATATTGACTAAATATCTGAAGGGCTATATGATCGGAAAAATTATTGTGTGTGCAAACCAGTTTAAAATGCATGTTTTGCAGTTCCAGTCTGGCTACTCTACATGAGTTACTGTATTTAGTAAACAGAGCTAAACCCTTCTTTATTACATGATCAGTATCTTCACACTGAGCTGGAGTTAAATGCTTCCTTCACGGGGAACGTCATCTCAAGCAGTTGGAATTCCGTGCACACCAAGTTTCAGGTTATAGGAAGTGATGATCCCTCAATTATAACGGCAACCTTGCACTAGAAGGATTTGGGTCGGGGTCAAGGGATAGCAGCACACAAGTCTTTTCTGGATTGAAATGCGTTGAGGTCAGGAAGCAGGAATGAACACAGAAATGAATGCAGGAATGTAGCAACTGTTTTCATTATTCGTTGAACAACTACTAGCTAAATGTGATATGAAACTCTTTTTGCTAGTGTTGACCTTAAACCAACCGTAGCAACACAGACATGGGTGAGAAGCCCACACAGCCTCTTCAATAAAGTTGTGGCCTGTTTTGACCCCAAACTGGTCTCTTATTATTTGGGCTGGGGTATGGGAAGTCGGATGCCTGGTTCTGCAAGCCTGCTCACCCTTTTCATGCGGCACCATCGCGGGACGGAGGAGGCTTCACTGGGGCCCCCATGTGGGAATTCAAACTGGCTGTGCTCTTCCTGATTGGCGGAGGGGGCATGAACCCCCTCTGCCAATCAGGAACCGAATCCTAGCCTGCTCCCTGCTTTGGCGAATGGGGTTGCAGGCTGGGACTTGGGCTGTGCTAGTGGGTGGAGCGGATGGAGCCGAAGGTGGGCTTCCCTCGAATCTGCCCCTTGCCCATTTAAGCAGCCAGCGCCTGGGGCTCAGCCTGTTTGTTCCTTTGCTGGGTTCCCCCCCAACCCACCCTTGGTTTAAGCTGATAGCCAATGACTTTGCTGTGGCTACGGTGGTCGCCGTCCTTCAAGGGGCCGGGTAGGAATTTGCCCACTGGGCTAACTGGCACTGATCCGGTGGCTTTGCCTACCTCATAGCAATTCATCACGACTGGTTGGGCATTGGGGCAATCCTTCATTTTGGATGGAGGGGAGGTTTACTCTCCGTCTGCCCCTCCAAACACTGGGGCATCCCGTTAAAGGGATCCGGGGGGAGTGGCCATGTCCGTGTGCCCTGGGGGGGGCAAGGTCGAAGGCACTCCCCCAGATGGCGGTCCCTGTGGGGGTCACCCTATTGGACGTAACTCTTAGGAGCCCCCTCCTGGCTTGACCACATGTCACTTCCAGCAGGTGGGCAGGAATATTTAGATTGCCCCATGCCCAAGCCAAACCTCTTTCATCTGTATTCAATAAAGTCGTGGCGTGTTTTGACCCCAAGCCAGTTTCATTGGTCTCTTATTATTTGGGTTGGGGTATGAGAAGTCCAATGCCTGGTCCTGCAATATGGGCAGGTGCGTTTGCGAATAAAGGAAGAAAGCATTTTAGCGGGGACACAACCTCCTGTTCTGAGACGGAAGAAAACTCAGAGAATATTGGTGGCATTTTGTAGGGCTCAGCCTATATCGAAGGGTCTTTAGGGTTTGGCTCATCACCTGATGCCAGACATGCATTCTGGTGCTTACAAATGTTGGCAGCTTAAAGAGACTCTTTACATATCATTGAATGATTATTGAAAAGTATTTAGGGCTAGGTTTCTGCTAAGATTTATAAAGCAGCGTTCGCAAATATTCATTATATATGCTAATATCAACGAACAGGATATTCCGGTGTACTTTATATGAACAAGACTTTTGTTGTAGCATTGTCTGTCTTTAGCTGAATTTTTTTGGTTACTTTCTAAATGGTTCTACATCAGTGGTTGATTATGGTCTGCAGATCAAATCAATGGAAAGATAGAGGATGCTGATGTGATCTAATACATTTACTCCAAGGAGGGGAAAACAAATAATTGTAGACACTCCATCACAAACAGAATACACTGAAGATTTAGACTCTGTCCAAGGAACTATAGTAAGAAAATGTCTCATTTTATAAACTGAGCACCTTGCTTCTGTGCTATTCTCAATAAATGGGGAGCAACTGCTCTTTTTCTTCTTTCTGCTGATTTCTACAGTAGTAAAACAGTCTTCTAGCAGGCCCAATTTTCCCATTTACTATATTGGGTTAATATTGGAAAACTAATAAAAATTTATTTGAAATAAAAAAAATCCCATTTACTCTTGAACTTCTTTCTGTATTTTTCATTATGCTCACACAGGAGTCCAAAAACCCTTGCTTGGCTTACAAGCCAGAGTTGCAATTTGTGATCAGCTCCGACTCCTTCCAGCACCCTTGGAAAATCTTTTGTGCGCACCAGGGAACTTGCAGGGCAGAAGGAGGGTTTGCCACTGGATGAATTATTGTATATTTGCTGGAAGCTGCCCGGAGTGGCCAGGGAAACCCAGCCAGATGGGCAGGGTATAAATAAGTTGTTGTTGTTGTTGTTGTTGTTGTTGTTGTTGTTGTTGTTGTTAGGGTCAAGCTCTCACGTTGCTTCTACTTCCTCCAAAGCTCAGCAGCACAAGGCCAGAAATATCTAAGATAGAGGCTTTCATAGCTCTGCAACCAGCAGAAGCGCCTCTGCCAGCACGAAATGCGAAATCTCTCCTCTCCAAAGACTCCAAAGACTGTGAGAGAGAAGATGGATTTTCAATGTGTTGGGTCTGGTTGGACTCAGCCAGAGATATTGCTAATAATAATAATAATAATAATAATAATAATAATAATAATAAATTTTTATTCATATCCCTCCCTTCCCGGTCCAAAAACCGGGCTCAGGGCGGCTAACAACAAATACAAAACAATGATTAAAAACAACTTTTAAAACAGCTAAAAACAGCATAAAAACAATCATCAGTGGGATCACCAGGGCTAACTGGCCAAGTTAGTCTTGCTAGGCCAGTAGGGAGACCAGGGAAGAATTTTAATGTGGGGACCCAGAAGGGTTTCTTCAGAAAAAAGGGAAGGGGAAAAAGGAATAGGGGATCAGGCTAGATTGAAGGCCAGGCGGAAAAACTCTGTCTTACAGGCCCTGCGGAAGGAGATCAGGTCCCGATGGCAGCTGCCCTGTCGAACCTCGGCTCCTTGTATCTTTCCCTCTGCCGCGGCACAAAATAGGTATTGCTTTGAGGGAGACCCACAAATCGAGTAACACAAACAAGACCATTTCCCTGCTTGACCAAAGGAATCTCGAAAAGAATTGTGGGTTGGGAAAGTGCCTTTGGAAGTCTCTCAAATCTGGTGCACGATAGCAATATGCCTTCAGCCCTCACCTGTTTCTGAAAAGAGACAGGGAGTAACTCCCTTTTTGCTACAGCTGGGGCCAATCCCCGTAGAAAATAATGATTTTTTTTTACCCCACAAATTCTTTCTCCAGCTTTGAACGAATAAATGAACTTCCCCCAAAATGGAGGTTGGAATACAAATCATTTTGGGACTTCATATAAATTCAATTGACATTTTTCCCCTGCTCTGTAATGTGAACACACCTCTGCATTTCCTCATCTTGGCGGAGAAATAATGTGCCAAATACCACAAGAAAGGCTGTTCTTCTGGTTCCGCAAACCTGGCTAATAAAAAGAAATAAACTGCGTTGGAAGAAGCACAAGCCCCTCTCCTTAAGCCCACGGGATTTCTCGGCCTTTAGAACTAAACCAAAGGAGGTCAGCCATGTTTCTTCTTGTATCCACACAGAAAATCTTAAAGTTTGCCCATTAGAGGCAATGAACATTAATACAGAAAAGGTTAAAGTATCAAAATGTTCAAAAAGGATATATAATTTAATGGACTTCTGTAATAGAAGGCTCAGAAATTGAATTCGACATGTGGAAGAGATCAGAAACTTATCCACCTAAGTCTGTAGTCCTTCAACGTTATACTGTATATACTGAAATATTATAAAGTTGCCTTCCAGAGAACCAAACTGGGGACGAGGGCAGACACAGTGGCCAGGCTGCAAGGGAAAATATTTCATTGATTCAGAGCCAAAAGGAGAACTTTGGGACTCGTCAGATATTCAAGTTAAGGGGGTGATGTTCAGGAGTTTAATTGATCCGCTCTGCTTTGAAATCCTGAATAGCAAATCCTAAGACAGGCCAAACCCTACGCCAAAGGATAAATGGACATAAATCTGACATCAGGAACCACAAGACAGAGAAACCAGTAGGAGAACACTTCAATCTCCCAGGACACTCTATACAAGATCTCAAAGTAGCTGTCTTATTGCAAAGGAATTTCAGAAATAGACTGGAAAGAGAAGTTGCTGAATTGCAACTCATTACCAAGCTTAAAACCATGGAGAGACCTGGTCTGAACAAAGACATTGGATTCTTATCTCATTATACATGATATAGCTATTTTTAGCCATCTCACCCCTTGCTTTTTCCTGTAAGACTAATTGCAGTCGTTAACAGTCATCAACAGGTTTACCACACCTATCAGCCAATCACCCATTCCCACCACCCTTCTGAGTAATACCCCTCCCACCCTCTCACTATATATAAGGGTCTGGTGACTTCTGATTCAGTGTATCTGAAGAAGTGTGCATGCACACCAAAGCTCAGACCAAGAACAAACTTAGTTGGTCTCTAAGGTGCTACTGGAAGGAATTTTTTTATTTTTTATTTTGTTTTGACTATGGCAGACCAACACGGCTACCTACCTGTAACTAAATCCTAAGTAGTTTGTGGCGCAAGAGGGAAACCTGGCAAGACAGAAGACGGCCAGTGGCGGGCAATTTTTGAATTCAAAATACAGAGAGGCCATCAGAAAAGAGGAGCATCGCCATCTAGCGGTAGGAGGCAAAAAGATGCAGGTGGCGAACCCTTGGGAGGAACGTGACACAGATATGGTCAGGTGGACCAAAGCTCAGAATGAACCCTGGCTTCCAAGAGAGGTTAAACATCGTTGAAAGGTTTATTTGGCTTTGTGTGAACCTAGAGGAAGCAAGTTTTGTGGCCCATGCTCACCTCTAGCATTCAGGCATTATAGAATTCCAGCTGTGTGAGGAGACAAAACAGAGGTGAACATCTGGATCGGTTCCCTCTGGCATGCCATGGCTGAATTTTTGCAGGAAGGAGCCGACTGGCCTTATGTTAGGGATCTGCCTTCTTTAGAAGCTCAAAGGCACCAGGAGAAGTACAGAAGGCCTCTCGTGGAAACGTAGAATCGTAGAGTCAGAAGGGACCTCCGGGGATCATCTGGTCCAACCCCTTGCAATGCAGGAATTTGCAGCTGTCCCATGCGGGGATCAAACCTGCGGCCTTGGTATCATCAGCACCACGCTGTAACCAACGGAGCCACAAGAATTCAGGTTTAAAGAAGACTGGAAAATGTTTACTGAACATATGTGTGAAAATTGTGTTCATTTAAAAACGCTGGTTGCACGAAGATAAATTCGACAGTGTAATTAAGTTTTGATGGATGTAACAATGGATTACCGAATGTATGGTATGCGAAATGAACCATGGAAAGAGAAGAAGGGAAGTCATTGATTTCAGGTTGTTTAAATATTCTGAAATGTAAATTAGAAAATTTAATAAAAATTATATATACCGGGTATATGGAATTTAGGTTCAGCATCCAAAGTGTGGAGGAGGGTGAAACTAGGGTTGCCATATTTCAAAAAGTGAAAATTGGAACATTTCAGCTTTTTTGGGCAAAGTTGTTGAGCTTCTCCTCCTCCTCCTCTTCTTCTTCTTCACCCAAAGTTGTTGAAAAATCTAAAAAAAAATTGAGAATTTTTTTTAGTGATTTCTGCCTGGACACTGTTTCCAACTGCCGTATTCCTGCTATGTCTGGAAAATTCTGGACTGATGGCAACTCTAGCTGACGATGGTGAGAAGGAACACGTGATCAGGGCTATGCATTCCCCTCCTTTATACAGACAAGAAAACCTGCTCAAAATTTACTTTATGGACATTGGAGACATTTAAGGCCAGTCTGTTTTCAAAAAAAGAAACGGTCCCTCTCTCACACATAAGATATGTCTAGCAGACACACAAAATGCGGACTAGTCGACTGACAAATCTGCACATCGTTGTGAACTCTACTTGCCCAACAGGGTGCAGGGTCTCCCATCATCCAGTGTCAGAAAGCAAGGAAACAGCCCACAAGGCCCAACACATCTGCTTTTTTACAATCTGTACATAGAATTCACATCTCAAATATCAAAAGCACTTCCTCAAGACACAGTTATGAGGGAAACCTGGCCGGCCAAAACGTATTTTCTTTCGCTACTTCTCCACTCAAGATCTGAAGGGATTCTAGAAAAGTTTTGGTCTCCGAAACTTGATCTGATCCTCTT
The DNA here is from genome assembly GCA_034641385.1 of Darevskia mixta. NCBI lineage: Eukaryota > Metazoa > Chordata > Lepidosauria > Squamata > Lacertidae > Darevskia > Darevskia mixta. The sequence goes on from JAWWNH010000017.1 coordinate 24,843,796, forward strand.
CAAAGAGCTGATTAGTTAAGTGTTCATTAATTAGTTAGCGTTTTATTGGCATAGGATTTAGTGTTTTTAAAAACCCCAGTTTTGTGGCTGTCCTATCCTCTCCCCCCAGGAACTGAATGAGTTAAAATGTCAAAAGTTGTCTAGAAAATATAACAGTGTTTCCCTGCTTCCCTTTTTTCATCACCACATGTGTATTTTGGAGATATTTATTCATTTTATTTCTATCCCAACTTACTTCCAAGGAGCTCAAGGTGGCAAACATGGTTCGTCCCATTTTTTTATCCTTACAACAACCCTGCGATGTAGGTTAGGCTGAGAGACTGTGACTGGCTAAGGGCTTGGTCACAATTACCTTTTGCCTCGCACTTTCCAGGCACAAGTCTGCACTTTATAGCTCTGTCCTTAGCACTCTTTTGCATGGATAAGCACCGAGTGAGGATTTGAACCCTGGTCTCCCAGGTCCTCGCCCAACACTCTAACCATTCATAGAATACAGTTCACATGGGGATGCTTTTGGGTGGGGGATAAATCTGCCCCTTCCTCCTCCTCCTCCTGTTCTTTCCCCCAGAGTGAGAATGAGATTTTTGCTTTCTCAGCAAGATCTTTGCTTTGTACCATAGCAGCCAACTGAGAGCCAAGCCAGCCTCTGTCTGCAATGCACCGCCATCTTGGGTTATGTCTCTTGGTCACACGAGAATGAAATGGAATATTGGGGAATTGGGACAGAAAGGTGGGAAGTGGCTTTTATACACACAGAGAAAGAAAAAACACCTACCAGCCAAAAATAACAAATTTGAACCTCGTTTCAAGTGAGCTTCTGGATCTCATACAGTTTATATAACACAATTCATTTTTGTTTTCATTTTTTTTTGCTCCATTTCTTTTACCTATTTGCTCTGTTAATCTCTCCTGAACCCTGAGTTCCCTTTTGGTCACACCGTGATAGCATTAGCCATTATTATTTAAGTTTATTCCGGAGGGAAATGTATTGTTAACTAGCTTATAAATTCAGGCCGCTGTTACCCATTATACCGCTTCTGCTCTGAAATAAACACAGCAAGCCGGAGTCGGAAACTGTGAATGTTGAATCTTGCGAAAAACCGAATCACAGCATCTCAAAAACTATTTCTGTCGGAATGGGACTCATCTGCAAAATCTTGTCCACAACCCAGGCCTGCGGTTGAGTCAGAAGTCCTGATGTTTCGCCTCTTCTTCATGAAAGCCCACTGCCACCTGTAGGTCTTGAGAAGCATCCACATTTGAGAACTTGCCAGTGACAAAAGGAAATCCACACCTTAGGAATTCCAGGAGGAAAGTGGAGAAATGAGTGGCTTTGAGGTCCCGATCCAAGAGGATTTGAAGGGAGCAACTGATTCTTAGCTGACCAGTCCTTGAAGAGTTGCTAAAATATAACAAGGTTGTTTAATTGATGGGAAAGAAAGAAACCTGATGAAGTGAAAAGGTTTGCTACAATAAATTGATTTTAGGCAACACAAGACTCCTTCTTGTTTTTGCAACAGATGAGCATGACTACCCGCTCTGGAAGTTGCAAATGAATACGGTTCGGGTTCGATATTTGTGTCTCCCCTCCCCACACAATATCCTTTTTAATGGCTTCTTCTTTGCCCCCCAGATAATGCTAATGACTTCGGTGGTTTCAAAGGATGTTCCTGCCTGGTAGAGACAGCAGCCGACTGAAATCTATCTTTGTTTGCTCGGCTTGTGAAAGCAAAACCTCCCAGGCCGCTCTGCTCTCTTGCTCGAAAGAGATAACAAATGCAAATGGAGTCGTGATGGGCGGCTTCCACCCAGAGTGCGGCAAACAGCGGGAGCTCCGGCCCATATCTGGGAAACCACAACACAAATAATTTGGCTAGAAAGAAAAACAAAGCTGTGAAGGACAGGGACCCACTCTGCTTACTGGTAAAACTGGGATTTCTTAAGAGCTCTGTCAATGTTTGAAAGCAAAGGTTTTCCTCTTTGGGAGGCGATATCTCTTGTACTTGGTTTGAGCACTGTTTGCTATCTGACTGGCGAAGCGATGACAAACCTAGACAGCATCTTAAAAAGCAGAGACATCACCTTGCCGACAAAGGTCCGTGTAGTTAAAGCTATGGTTTTCCCAGTAGTGATGTATGGAAGTGAGAGCTGGACCATAAAGAAGGCTGATCGCCGAAGAATGGATGCTTTTGAATTCTGGTGCTGGAGGAGACTCTTGAGAGTCCCATGGACTGCAAGAAGATCCAACCTATCCATTCTGAAGGAAATCAGCCCTGAGTACTCACTGGAAGGACAGATCCTGAAGCTGAGGCTCCAAGACTTTGGCCACTTCATGAGAAGAGAAGACTCCCTGGAAGAGACCCTGATGTTGGGAAAGATGGAGGGCACATGGAGAAGGGGACAACAGAAGATGAGATGGTTGGACGGTGTTATCGAAGCGACTAACATGAGTTTGACCAAACTGTGGGAGGCAGTGGAAGACAGGAGGGCCTGGCGTGCTCTGGTCCAGGGGGTCATGAAGAGTCAGACACAACTAAACAACTAAACAACAATCTTCATATATATGACTTTTTTCAGTCAGAACTTGCTGGAACTGAGTTCCAGCGCCTCTTGGGTGGCACCTTTGCCATTCTAAGAGAACGAGGGAGGTGTTCATGGTGAGCTCTGGCACCTCTTTTTCTAGAAAAATAGCAATATATATACAGTGCTTCCCCCCCTAAAAATGTTTAGGGGTACTCTCATTTTCCTACTGATATTGAAATACTGCCCCTCAACGAGGCCAAACTTAGATTCACAAAATGTTCAGGGGTATGCGTACCCCTGCGTGCCCCCCAGAACAAAGCACTGTGTGTGTGTGTGTATCCCAGAAAACACAACAAAAGAAAAGCAGTGGCCCCCCACATTTAGCCACTGACCCTCCTTCATTCAGGAGATTGAAAGTGAAATTGGAACCCCAAGCTCTGTTTTCTCTGTCCTAGTAATCCTCTGTCAAGAAGCTGTCAGTCACTCTCCCCTTTCACAAAAAGATCAGCAACTTTAAAAAAAAATAAAGTGTTGACTTGAGAGACAAAACAGCTCTGATATGTACCCTAATGGTTACTTAGAAAGTCTTTTAACACTCAGCAAGACAGCGTCCACTGGGTCAAAAATGGTTGAGAAGGTTGAGCCTCAGAAATGCAAGGTTCCTGGTTCGATACAGCTTGGATTGTTTCTTCTGAAATAAGAAATTTGTATACATGCCCATCAGATGTCAAGGAGATAAAGAATTGCACAACTTTTAGAAGACGTCTGAAGGCAGCCCTGTATCCGGAAGCTTTCCATGTTTGACATTTTATTATTTTTTATGTTTTGGTGGAAGCTGCCCAGAGTGGCTGGGGAAACCCAGCCTGGTGGGCGGGGTATCAATAATAAAATTATTATTATTATTATTATTATTATTATTATTATTATTATTATTAAATTCTTTCCATCAGTTTCAGTTATTACCGATAACCTTTTAATAGGGCGGTGGTATGGAGATAGTATATTGTACAAGTTCAGTTCCGGCCATTTTTTCTTTCGTCTGTAATTACTGTTTTTAAAAAGGGTAAATGTCAGACTGCCCCCACCCCCACCCCCAAGATGCATGTGTACTTCTTAACTGACAAGTACCTGTGTTAAATGATGGGAGCAAAATCCCTGGAGAGGTCAAGGTGCGTTACACACGACTTAAGAGAATTTAGGAAGGCGCCGTCATCTAAAAGTCTGGCGACAAATGCTGGCCAAAGACATGAATTAAGAGAAGAGGAGAAAGAAGGGAGAGTTTGGTGCTGGAGGCGGAAGATGCAAAGGAGACAAATGGCTTGTCAGGCTGAAATCTGCTCATTTTCTTCGTGGGATGAACACGCTCATATGCCTGCTAGTTTGCAACACAATATTTTATTGCCTGGCTTTAAAAAATAAGTACTCTGCTCATGAACCAGAAAGTATTCCATTTTTATTTATTTTTTAGTTTTAAGAAGGGGTTTTCTTTTTTTCTTAACCTTATGCTTTTGGATTCCGTTCCAGAGATTTAGCATAAGCTAAGAGCTTACGGAGGAAGAAAATTTAAAAGGAGTGAATTGCAGAAATACATCTGGCATGAGAGAACTCTCTTCCATGAAGGCAGCTCCAGGAAATAAAAAATTAAGCCCGAAATAGCAGTAGCATCTTATGATGGCTCCCTTGCCTTCCCGACCCCTTTAATTATCTAGTTTTGGAATAGAGGTGAACTGGAATCAGTGTGTGTGTGTGTGTGTGTGTGAGAGAGAGAGAGAGAGAGAGAGAGAGAGAGAGAGAGAGAGAGAGAGAATGGAGGTGGAGGAATGAATTTGAGGACAAAGAACATTTGTTCTGAAATGTTCCCACCCACATGTTTGTAGCTTATGTCCCTGTCCCTGCGATGCGTGGAATGGATGCCGTCTTATAATTTGAGGAGTTTTTAAAAATAGTTTCTTCTTGTACACCAGCTTGAGCTGTCAGCGGAAACGTTGTGTGGGAAGTCCGCTCACCTTTCCCCCGGTGGGCAGCGTTGCGGCCAGACAGCCAGGTCTCAACAGTTCCCCAGTCAAAGGGGCGGAGGGATGCTGCCTCTCCCCGACATCACGCTGTGGCGTTCAGCCAAACTGCGGGACTGGATAGAAAGAGTTAAAGGGATTAGCCAATAACAACCTTAGGGGGCGGAGTTAAGAGGAGTATATAAACCCACCCCCAGGGAGTGTTAGGGGAATTGTTGTTGAGAGCTGGGGTTTTAGAGGCTGGAAAGGGTGGTAGAGAATTGGGAGAAAGAGGGGGCTTTGAAGAGAGTGGGAGTGTTAGGGAGAGGTTAGGAACTGTTAATGGTAGAGCTCACCCCGTCGCAGGGATTCGAACCGCCGACCTTGTGATCAGCAAGCCCTAGGCTCTGTGGTTTAACCCACAGCGCCACCTGGGTCCTGGAACTGTTAGGAACTGTTAATAAATGAGAACAAGCAAAGGAAAAACTATTCATTTGGGAACCATAACCTTAAGTATTGTACTTCAATAAACACAGTTTGTTCTAACATTCTCCTTGACTGAAGTGAGTGAAATAATTACCAGGTATACTGGTTGGTGGCAGCGTGTAATTAACCGTGGTGGGCACAGGTACCAACGGACCGTAAAACGTCTGGGGGTTCTGTGCAGGTGAAGGTAACCGCCACACACGCCAGCCACGCCATCACTGCTGGGGGGCAGCCCCAGGGTACGAATCCTGTCCGAAGTCTGGGCGTGGGCTAGGGCCATGTCACAGCCCCTACAGGGACCCCTGGGGGTGCACCTAAAGTCATAGGGCACCCCCTGTCAGTGGTTTACCCTTCCATGGTCTCTCTGCAGGTGGTCAGGAGTCAAGATACAGCCTGGCTTCACCCCAATGCCTAAGCCAAACCGCTCACCTCTGTAACCAATAAAGTTGCGGCCTATTTGAACCCCTAAACCAAAATACTCCGTGTCAGTGTGTGTTTTTGTTCTCCTGGGAACTTTGTGGCTCGGGTGCCTTGGCACGCAAGAAGCTACTAGACTGCTTGCTTTTTCACGAGTAGCCCAACCAAACATCTGTCAGGATGGGTCATGAATCCTGTGGATGGGAGGTGGGGGAGGCTTGGAGTGAGAATGTGGAACTGGAGGAGCTGGATCCTGGAGAGGAGCCCGGAGAAATGATTTTGAGGATATATGGAGGGATATATAGAATTTCTACTGTTAAAACGGAAAGGGGTCAAGCCGTTGAAAGAGGTTGGATAGTTACAATGGAATGGTCTTGGGGGTGGGGTGCACATTTTTAGGCTTATTTATTTATTATTATTACTCTGTAAAAAAAAAAAAAAAGGATAGATCCATAAGTGAGTTGGCCCTCTTGACTCCACCTCCATCACTGAGGATGCAAAAACATTTGTTTGTTTGTTTGTTTGTTTAAAAAACATTTGCATACCCCTGTCATAAAAATATATCAAAGTGGTTTACAAAACTATAAAACCATGCATTAAAAACCACAAGAAGTTACAAATGAGCATCAATTGACCATTGTGGAAGGATGTACTGTATTCTTAATCACCTGCCTAGGCCTGGTGGAATTAAAAAGGTTATCAGCAGGCATTTTAAAAATTGGTACAGGAGGCTCCTGGTGAATCTCTATTTGCAGCACAGGTGCCCAGGTGTGCCTGACATGGGGGGTGGGGTGTGCCGTCACATGCGCAATGAGCAATTGCACATTGCATGCGTGGCGACGGTCGCATCAGAAGAGGCCGACCAGGTGGGCTGATCCGATGGAGCCGGTCCTTCATCTCTTTCCCAGGAGGCTGGAAAAACGAGAGGATGATGTGCAGGAGGGGGCTGGGCTTGGCAGCCGGTCTCTGCTCTCCCCGGTGGGATGATCATCCCACAGAAGACTTGGATGCCCAACTGGGGCAAAGGCGTTGTGCAAATTTGGTTCATTTCATGTGGATGAAGTACGAAGACCAGATGCCAACAATGTTTCAGAAAGTCGGCTGTGATTTATTTTCCTGTGTGCTCTACATTTCAAAAAACGTTTTCAATAATTTTCTTTCCAAAAATACCTAAAAACGTATTCTGAACCTTCAAGCCAGCGAAAATGGGGTTTGGGAGTGGAGTTTGATTTACAGTATGGCACATTCCTTGCTTGGATCGCCGAAAAGGCAGAAAGTTAAGTAAAAAGCAACTTGAATGGATATCTGGGTGTGAAGTTACATAGAGAGCACTAATCTGTGCTATGAAATAAAGAATTACACACCTGTTTTCCTCCCCCCGCCCTGCGTCCTCTCGCAGAGCTAGACTCGCAGATCACGCTACAATTAAGGCCCCGTGTAAATCACCGAGATAAGGAGCAAAATAGATTCATTGGGTTATAGTCAGGGAAAACGAGATTTCATGCCTTGTCTCAAGTCAAGAGAGCAATCGCATGGGGGTTATGTGAATGATTTCTATTTCTCAAATCTTTACCTACACTTAGCCTTGTGTCATTTCCAAGGCAGCCTGTGTCTGTGGGGGAGGATGGGTGTGTAGATTCATTTAAATGGTGCAGATCTGTTTAAACCATGGATTTATTTGCATGGCGAGCCCACTAGCTCCACCCTATTTCTTAGATAATGAAACACACAGACACTAATTTTTTGGGTTAATGGGATAAATGAGGCCACAACTTTATTGGTTACAGATGTGAGCGGTATTGGCTTAGGCATCGGAACTGAACCGACTATATCAGACTCCTGCCCGTCAGGCAGGTAGTCTCATTAGGGTCAACCACCAGCAGGGTGGTGTACATCAACTGCAAGCTCCCCCAGGGTCACCAATGGGGTTGTGGCATGGCCCTAGCCCCTACTCGGGCTTCGGACAGGATCCACACCCCCGGATCCTTTTAACAGAATACCCTTAAAGAGGAGGGGCAGGTGAAGGCCACAACCTCCCCTCCCATGAACCAGGTTTTACCAATGCCTAACCGCCAAACCTTACAAAGTTGTGACGATTGCTACAAGGCAGGCGAAAACCACATGGCTGGTGCCAATTTGCCAAGTGGGAAAATTCCTGCCTAGCCCCCTCAACAGGTGACCAACCGTAGTTCATAGCAAGGCCAAGATGGCCAACGCATGAAAATAGGGCAGGAGAGCAGGAGATCCAATGCAGGAGGAGAAAAGGAGACTGAGCCCCTGGCCGCGCGGATGTTTAAATCAGGTAAGCCACGCCCCCGGCCATGGGGCGTGATGCGGCCAGGAGTCCCAATGACGTGGGTGGCATTGCCACGCCCCCTGCTGTACACAGGGAGTGCTCATGGCCAGCCTGCAACTCTGTCCTCCTGGGAAGGTGAGCGGTTCTGTACAAACACTTAGCTAAAGGACTCTCATTAGTGGGGTAGGAGAGCTGAAAAAATGCCAAGGTATTTCACATCCCTTTGGGTAGATGAGTCTAAAAAGCCTGGGACAGAAATTTTCATGGCCCTCTGGCGGCTCTGGTGGCTCCTTGACCAAAAGTCATGTATTTCGCATTAACTCTGGAAGTGTAGACTCAATTCTTACCAAACTAAGCCTCCTAGAGCAAAATATACGTCAGGAAGCAAGATGATAACTGGTTCAACAACTTGGAAGATTCCAGGAACCCCAGGGGAAACCCCAAAGCATCAGTGAAGTGGTGCATCTTCAGTCTATGGCCAACCTGAAGTGCTCAGAACACCTGACACAGCTTCCAAGCCACAGAATTTGAAAGAAGATCCCTGCACCTGCGAAGTCCCTGACTCAGTTCACCACTTCTCCTGGGCATCAGCTTGAGAAAGGCCCCATCCGAAGATCTCAGCCTCCAGGCTGGTACATAAAATTGGATATCTGTTGTATATCCATCAAGATTAATGGGTGCTTTTAAGGTGCTCTCCCTCAAGCCAACTGCATTCCGAAACTCAGTTTAAAATTTGTGATGGCCAGCTTTCAAGGAACAAAACAGAAGGAAGGGTAGGCAAGTTTTGTTGCAATTTAGGCATACACTATATACTGTAATGGATGTTCTATCTTAAGCCTCAGGAGCCTTGTGCTAGTTTTATTCAGCTTTGCTTTGGGGATCTCTGTCCTTGCCTAAATCAGAACAGTAGTCCACTAGCTTCTCAAGATTCAGAAGGCCGGTGGAAAGGAAGCTTAGCTGTGCTGGGAGAGAGATGGAAAAGCTGAGAGAGAACAGTTTGCTCCATGCTTGCCTGACACTGCTGATTATCGTCTGCACAGAACAGGCTCTGAAGGAGAAGATGAAATAAGAAGCAAAAAAGGGGACTCATTTAGACTTCCTGAAGTCATTCATCAAGAGCTTAAGAAGCAAAATGTTCCCAAACTTGCGGAGCAGCCTAGTGAAACCGGAGCTGATTTCTTGCTAAATTCCAATATTAGTCACAGTTCTGTGGCTGTCGCTTTTTCTTTTCTTTTCTGGCCTTCCCACTTTCTCATGTCAAAGAAATGTTATTTTGGGGAGGGGGCAGGAGCTGGCACAGACGTTGCCCCCCTCTTCTCCCTTATAGGTGACCAAGGAACCGTGTTGCTGTTGGGGCTGGGGCTGATGTGCTGGAGACAACGAATGAAAGTCCTGCTACAAGCGAAGGAGAACGTTTCAACACCCTCAGCAAGGAAAAAAAGCATTGAAAAATAAAGACATTGTGCTCTGGGTTACCAGCAGGTTGCTTACATAGTCTCACTCGGTCGCATTCAGACAAGTCTGCTTGTATGAGCTTGTTAGCAGGGAGAAACACATCTAATGGTCGTGTCATTTAAAGATGATTAATACTAAGTGGTTCTGGCAGGGTAAACTCTGCTCCCTTTCACATATCCTGGGTATTCGATAGCAGCTGCTTGGATAGAAAGAGGTGTTATCTGGAAATCTGCAGGGTTTTCCATCGGTGAGCGGTACAACCATTTAGCGCGGCTGCAAAAGAACACAGATTACGAGATGATAAGGGTGTCTCTGTTCAGAAGCAAAAGGTCAAACCGATGCATTCTGCAGCTTCCTGGCACAACCCCCAGTTTGTGTGCCCAGATCAAAGGAGCAATTGCCCAAATTCATCATCACTACCATCATTTATTCTATTTCCACAGTGCCCTTCCAAAGATAACGGGGCGGTTCACAACATAGCAATACAAAATGAGAATGTAAGATATAACAATAAAGCAGAAACAAACCAATGACACCCCCCTTCCACAAACACATTTAAAAGGACATAGAATGTTCCACCAACCAAAGACCCAGTTTTGGAGAAACAGAAACTCTTTTGCCTGATGCCTAAAGATTTGTAATGAAGGTGCCAGGCAAGCCTCCCTGGGGAGCCACCATAGAAAAGGCCCCTTCTCATGTTGCTACCCTCCAGAGCTCTTGAGGTGACACTTGAAGAAGGGCCTTCAGGGATGATCCCAGGGTCCAAGGAGGTCCTTGGATGTAAAGGTGCTGATTTCCTTTCTCCTTTCAATTTTCTCATTTTATTTCCATGGAGCTGAGGACACAGTGGAACCAGTCCAGGCAACGGTCTAAAGGTCAGTGCTTGCAAGCATGCAAAGACAGAATGGTATCTGTCTTCACGGACAAGGAAACATTCAAAGGTATGCAAAAGAATAAATGGAAATGAATATCTTTTTAGTGAAAATGCGCCTAAATCAAAAGCAGTTTAGGTACTGCTTTTAACCTGAATGACTCTTCACCCAAAATTCAAATCCTCACTCCGTGCTTAGTTATCTTCCTTCCTTCATAAGCCTTTGCAGAAGATTGCAATATCTTTGTTTTGGGGAAGGCTGAAGCTCAGTGGGAGGGCTGGGAGACAAATAAACATATTGTCCCAAACCAAATAAAAAAATTCCTTCCAGTAGCACCTTAGAGACCAACTAAGTTTGTTCTTGGTCTGAGCTTTCGTGTGCATGCACACTTCTTCAGATGCACTGAAACAGAAGTCACCAGACCCTTATATATAGTGAGAGGGTGGGAGGGGTATTACTCAGAAGGGTGGTAGGAATGGGTGATAGGCTGATAGGTGTGGTAAACCTGCTGAGGACTGTTAACGACTGCAATTGGTCTTACAGGAAAAAGCAAGGGGTGAGATGGCTATACCTGTAAGGAGGATAGTGTGTCCTCCTCAAGAGTAAACCACTCCACAGTCCGTTTGACTAAACTAAGCGTTTATTTCACTGACAAGCTTCACAGTTCCTCATCCTCCTCCGATGAACCAGATCCCTCGAGTAAGGGCTTCCGCTTTTCCCCCCAGCATAAAAGCTTAGCGAAATTCCAGCGCCTCCTTTCACTCCTCCTTTTCCGCTTCTTGACCCTACTGGTCCCAGCGCTGGCCCCTTCCCTTTCACTTTCATCTTCCCTAGATGTTGCCGTCGAGGCTCTCACCAGCTCCTCAACCCCTTGTTCCACCTCTGACTCCATCCTCTCCTCCCCTCCTATTGGTTCCCTCGCCACCTGCTTCTCCGCCGTCAGCACAGGCGGCGACCCCCCTTCACTGCCACCTCTCCAAACCTCCTTCCCTGTTTCTGGTGACAACCTCGGCATTCTCTCCTCCTCTTCCCATGCCCGCAATACCTCCTCCGCCGTGCATGGGTGGCCCATTGCTCCCACTGGCCCCTCCGCCTCCCCTCCTGGCTCGGGCCAGTCCCTGACATCCATCCCCCCTCCCAAGCCCCCCTTCCCCTCCTGAGGCGGCTCGGTGGGTGCCTCCCAAGAATAACCTAGATCCCCTGCTGGGTCCCATTCCCCCACTTCGCTCTCTCCTGCCGTTCCAGGTGAGGACTGGAATCCCAGAAAAACCGTGGTGTCTGCGCTTGATGACGACGATGAGGATGGGAACGCCTCCTCCCAATCCTTTCTGCACCAGGGAGGAGAGGGATAACCCGACCACAATTCATCTGTTGCTGCTTCGACGTCCCCTTCCTCCTCCGACATTCCCCTTGGTGAATGCAGGCTTTCCTGCAACTCGTTTTCAACCCCACTGTTCCCTGCACTCGAGGGTGGGAAACCCCAAAAGTCCCCTTCTTCTGAATCTGTGGGTTGAAAAACCTCTCTCAGTTGCCATCTGTACGGCTTCGGTTTGTGGGGGTACAGCTCGTGGAATTCCCACACTAAGTACTCTTTGGTGACGCTTTCCGCCGGAATCCAAGCGTTCTCCGACGCTGGCTCCCCCTCCCATGCTACTAAATACTGCAACTCTTCCCCTCTCCACCTGGAGTCTAAGATGGCCGTAGCCTCATTGAAGAGCTCCATGTCTACCAGCTGTACTTCCTGCGACCCCTGCTGGTGCCCCTGTTGATACCTGTGTGGTTCTCTGAACTTGGAGAGGAGCGACCTGTGAAACACAGGATGAATTCTCATGGAATCCGGCAGTTGCAGCCGAAACGCCACGGGGTTAATCTGCTCCACTACTTCAAAGGGCCCAATGTTGCGTTGCCTCAGCTTCTTGCACCTTCCTTGCATGGGCAACCCCTCCGTGGACAACCACACTCTGTCTCCCACTTGGATGCATTCCCCCTCCCTGCGGTGTTGGTCAGCTGCCCTCTTGTAAGCACTTTTCGCCCTTTCTAGATTGTCTCTGAGCAATTGGTGCAGTGCGAGCAACTCCTCTGCAAATAGCTCCGCAGCTGGCACGTCCCCCTCATTCCGCTTGCCCTCCCCTGCTGGAAAGGCTCTTGGATGATTGCCGTAGATTGCCTGAAAAGGAGACATACCTGCAGATACCTGTAGAGCATTATTGTACGCAAACTCGGCCAGAGCCAGCCTATCGCTCCAGTCGCTGTGTTGCTGAGAGGCATAACACCGCAAGTACTGTTGCAGAATCGAATTCACACGTTCTGACTGCCCGTTAGATTGAGGATGTCTAGCAGAGGACAAGTTGACCTGTACCTGCAAGATTTGCATGAGCTTACGCCAGAAGCGTGAGGTAAATTGAACTCCACGATCCGAAATTAGCCTTTCTGGCAAGCCATGGTGCTTAAAAACATGCTGTACAAACAGCTTGGCTGTTTCCTCAGCCGACACCACCTTAGGGCAGGCAATGAAATGGGCCATCTTGGTTAGAAGGTCAACTACTATCAGCACGGCAGTTTTTCCTTTGGATGGGGGTAGATCTGTGACAAAGTCTAGGGAGACCGCTTCCCACGGCTTACTGGGAGTGGGAAGAGGTTCCAGCAACCCAGCAGGCTTTTCTCTCTCCCCTTTGGCTCTTTGACACACCTCACACCCCCTGACGTATTCCCTGACCTCCTGCCTGACTCTGGGCCACCAGAACTCCCTTGTGACCAACACCATGGTTTTGAATTGCCCAAAGTGCCCCGCCGTGGGGTTGTCATGGAGCTGTCTGAGAACTCTAGCACGCATCTCCTCCCCAGGAACATACAGTGCCCCTTTGAACAACAGCAGCCCCTCCTTTTCCTCAAACCCTTTCGCCTTGGGATCCCCCTCCCTCAGTTCCTTCAGTTTGCGCAGTGCAAAGTCATCGGCTTGCGTGAGGCGCACAAGCTCTTCCCGACCCCCTAAAGTTGCCCCACACCTCCATTGTTCAGGTTTGAAGATCGCTCTTGCCACCGGAGGCCCCTGTTCCTCCAGGTATTCAGGCTTTCTGGATAGGGCGTCTGCTCTGATGTTCTGATCACCTGGAACATACTGGATGTGAAAGTTGAAGTTCGCAAAGAACTCTGCCCATCGCATTTGTCTCTGGTTGAGGATTCTGGCCGTGCGCCAGTACTCCAGGTTCTTATGGTCCGTGTAAACCTGGATCTGGTGCTGTGCGCCCACTAAAAAGTGACGCCAGTGCTTGAATGCCGCCACCACAGCCAATAGCTCTTTATCCCAAATCGCGTAGTTGGCCTCCGACTTGTTCAGCTGTCTGGAATAGAACGCACACGGCCTCCATTCCTGCGCAGGATCTTGCTGGAGCAGAACCGCTGCTATGGCTCGGTCCGAGGCATCTGTCTCTATCCTGATGGGCTTGGCAGAATTCACATGTAGCAACTGCCCCTCTGAGGCAAAAGCCTCTTTGAGAGTTTCGAAGGCGCGCTGCGCCTCCTCCGTCCACCGGAATTTCTTTTTACCTTTCAAGCAGTCGGTGATTGGAGCAGTCATGTCGGCGAATGCCGGTAGGAACTTGCGATAGAAGTTTGCGAAACCGACGAAACGCTGGACGTCCTTCTTGGTTTTGGGGCTTTTCCAGTGCAGGATTGCCTCTACTTTGTCGGTGTCCATGGCAATGCCCTTGTCCGAAAGACGATAGCCCAAAAAGTCCACCTCTGTTGCATGAAACTGGCACTTTTCCAGCTTTACACACAACTGGTTTTCCTGGAGCCTTCGCAGTACTTCCTTGACGTGTGTCACGTGTTCTTCCGGGTTTTGGGAGTACACCAAGATATCATCAAGGTACACGACTGCGTGTTTGAATAACATGGGCCCCAACACGTGATGCATGAATGCCTGAAAGCACTGGCTGCCTGCCTGTAAACCGAAGGGCATAACTAAATACTCATAAGCTCCAAGGGGTGTATACATGGTGGTTTTCCACTCATCACCCTCCCTGATCCTGATGAGATTGTATGCCCCCCTTAGGTCCAGCTTGGTGAAAATCTTACCCTTGCGTACCGCCGCCAGCAGGTCATCAATCCTGGGCATGGGGTAAGAAATTGGTATTGTGAGCGAATTTAAAATTCTGAAATCACAAATTAAGCGTTTCTCTTGCGTGTTCTTCTTGTCCACCCAGAACACGGGACTGCCCCCTACTGCCTTGCTTTCCCGAATGAAACCTCTGGCCAGGTTCTTATCAATGAAGTCCTTCAAATTCGCCAACTCCTGCTCTGACATAGTGTAGAGCTTACCTGGTGGCAGCTGCGCTCCTGGCAGCAGGTCAATCTGGCAGTCATAGGGGCGGTGGGGGGGCAGCTTGTCGGCCTCTCTTTTGCTAAACACCTGTTGGAAATCTGCATACTCCTTAGGAAGTGATACGTCCCCTGCCTGCAGTGCTGCTGCTGCCGCTGGGCTGTGGGGGTGCATTTGTTGCAAACAGTTCTCCATGCAATATGCTGATCCAAACGTTACAGATCGCTGGCTCCAGCTTATGACAGGATCGTGCTGAGTGAGCCATCCCATGCCTAAAATGATGGGCGGACCTGCCAAAGCAGTGACGTGGAATGCGACTACTTCAGAGTGTCTCCCGATTTGCATTCTCATGGGAGGTGTGCTGTGCGTGACGGCCCCTCCCTTTAGCTCTCTTCCATCTATTGTGGTGACTTGGAGTGGGAAATCCACCTCCAGAAGATGGATTTGGTGCTGCAGAGCAAAGTCCTTATCAAAAAAATCCGTGCTCGCCCCACTGTCAATTAAAGCCGGGATTTGCAAAGCGCAGCCATTGGGCAGCTCCAGAGCGATCTCTAGCACTATTCCTGGCTTCGGTGTGTTGGGGGGGGGGTGAGGGTTGGGGGGGGCGGGACCTTTGGGGATTCGCTGCTCTGAGGACGGTTTACTGTGATTGCGCCTGGCTGCACGTCCCCTTGCCCTGCCGCCAGGCACTTTCGTTTCCCGCCACCGCAGCTTCTTCCCCCCCTTCTCTCTGGAGCGTCCCCGCCATTCCCTGCCAGATTTTCCTTTGTTCACACTGCTTGGCCAGGTGATCGCTCCTCCCACATACGTAACACTTCTTTACAACTCTCCCGCCCTTTGTGTCACTCCCCTTCCCAACCGTTGAACTTGAAAAAGGGCGCGCGCGGGCTCCCCCCAACTCCATGGGCGTTTCCTGTTGGGCTTGTGGCTGAGCGCTCACCGGCCTTTCCGCCGGGGGAGGGGACCGAAAGCTGAACCACCTCCCCTGCTTTCCTTCCCGCCTTGCCTTGTCTCTGCATTCCAGACGCACCCCAATTGCCAAAGCAGCTTGCGTCAGACTATCTAAGTCCTCCAGGGGCCCTGCTTTCGCGAGCGCATCCTGGACTTCGTCCGACAGTCCCACTTTGAACATCGCTAGCAGCGGCGGCGAATTCAGATCCCAATTTAAACGATGGGCAAGGAGCGAAAACTTGGCTTGATACTCTCTGACAGACATGTTCCCTTGCCTCAGCGACAAAAGCTCCCTTGCCTCCAGATCCATAGCGCTTCTCGAGGTGTAAACAATATCCATGCCTTCAAAAAACGCCTTTAAGTCCTGCAAGGCGGGATTCTTGGCTAAAATCAAGGGGCGAATCCAATCCCTAGCGGGTCCCTCAAAATGCGCAATCACAAACCCCACCCGCTCAGCGTCAGTTCTGAATTCTTCTTTGTGTAATTCCAGGGTGTACATCATGTCCGTTTTAAACCCCAAATAGTCCTCTGGTTTGCCATAAAACCTGCTGCCGTGGGAAGGCATTCTCCTTCCTCCCATTGCCCCTCTCCCTGCACCGGCATGCAGCCTCGCCTCCTCGAGCCGAGCTTGAGCCACTTCGTACCTTTGCGCCAGATCTCTAGCTCGCTCTTCCCAGTCGACGTACTGCGCTGCTCCGGCTCCGTCTTCTTGGGAGTTAGACATCTCGGCAGCCTCTCACCCCTTGAGGAGGTTGCGATGACTCGAGGGATGCTGTAAGGAGGATAGTGTGTCCTCCTCAAGAGTAAACCACTCCACAGTCCGTTTGACTAAACTAAGCGTTTATTTCACTGACAAGCTTCACAGTTCCTCATCCTCCTCCGATGAACCAGATCCCTCGAGTAAGGGCTTCCGCTTTTCCCCCCAGCATAAAAGCTTAGCGAAATTCCAGCGCCTCCTTTCACTCCTCCTTTTCCGCTTCTTGACCCTACTGGTCCCAGCGCTGGCCCCTTCCCTTTCACTTTCATCTTCCCTAGATGTTGCCGTCGAGGCTCTCACCAGCTCCTCAACCCCTTGTTCCACCTCTGACTCCATCCTCTCCTCCCCTCCTATTGGTTCCCTCGCCACCTGCTTCTCCGCCGTCAGCACAGGCGGCGACCCCCCTTCACTGCCACCTCTCCAAACCTCCTTCCCTGTTTCTGGTGACAACCTCGGCATTCTCTCCTCCTCTTCCCATGCCCGCAATACCTCCTCCGCCGTGCATGGGTGGCCCATTGCTCCCACTGGCCCCTCCGCCTCCCCTCCTGGCTCGGGCCAGTCCCTGACAATACCCCAGGGCCGGATTTACGTATAAGCTAAACAAACGATAGCTTAGGGCCCCACTCTCTTGGGGGGGGGGCAAAAAATTTAAAGGAAAAAACCTGGATGTACATTTCCAAAATATAAGATAAAAAACAAATAAAACAAAACCTACCTACAGCAACAGTGTTTTGTGTTGTGTAGGCTCCTATGATGTAAGTCATGGGCCCCGCCTGCTCCCTAAAACATCCCTGGTTTGCTCCTTTCTATATATAGGGTGCCTACATTCTGCATGGACCGGTTGCATGGCAACATGCGCAGGTGGCTTGAGATACCTATGAGGTCCATAAATTACCATATAGCATATATCCAACACAAAAAACAGCGACCATTTGTTGTTGACGAAGGACAGCTGGACATAGAAAGGGCCCCGTCACCTTCAGTAGCTTAGGGCCTCATCAAACCTAAATCCAGCCCTGGATGCACCAATCTCTTTAAGATGCTACTTGATAATTCCTGGTATTATGAAGAGGCAATGCGATGACTTGTTTTTTTGGAGGTAAAAGTCTGGCAATTTCAGCTGTTGCTCAGACCCATGGTGGTAGCCAGGCTTGGCTGAAATATCCCCTTTTTATATTCATGTTACAATATCACCTGAGATGTTTCTGCACGTGCAGAGGGAGCCTTCCCGACAATCAATAAGGAACCTTTGGTGGGAAACATGAAAGCATTGATTGCTGCTGAGGCTCCAAAAACCAAAACATGGCTAATAGAGATGCCGTGTTTCAGGCTCACTGAACAAATCTGCCTCTGAATGTGCCCCTTTGCTCTCCACTTGCGTTGCACCGAATTAGTTCTTCCATCTCCACTCCTGTTCAAATGTGAATAAACCACGGAGTAACATACTCCTCGTCCTCATCTCACGACAGAGGCCTGTGAGGAATCCTTTCATTTAGCGTCAGGCAAGGCCCCTGTCAGTTCAGAATGGCCTCACAAGTTGGCCACCTTTGCTCAATTCTATCAGGGTATGCGCACCATTTCCTTCTTGTTGTTGGCGTCCTTCTGGCTCAAGAGACAATGGAGTCCTAACCTCCAGAGCAGGAGAAAGCAAGCTTGCTCCCTCTTCCATGTAACAGCACTTGAGATATTTGAAGATGGCTGTCAACATCTCCTCTCTGCCTCCTCTTTTCCAGGCTGAACATACCCAGCTCCTTCAATTGTTCCTCATCAGGCCTGGTTTCCAGACCCTTGACCATCTTGGCTGCCCTCCTCTGCACACTTTCCTGCTTGTCAACATCCTTCTTAAATTGTGGTGCCCAGAACTGGACACAGTATTCCAGGTGGGGTCTGAAAGGCACCATCCAGCTGTCTCAGGGAATCCACTCTGGATTTGTGCAGGGTTTAATCCTTAGCCTTTTCTTCTCCTGAAGATATTCTGCAAGGCAACAGAGGTTTAGGACTGGGATTTCCTTATTGACTTGCTAGATTTATACATAAATCAGCCTTCTCATATTTATTTGTCTCTCCCAAAGGGCTGTAATCACATGGCAAGTTCCTGCAGGCACAACCCCAAACAGAAAAAGTGTGTGCGCTCAAAGTTCTCCCACAAAGTGTGCTTGCTATGACAAATACCACTTAATCTCCCATCTTACAGTATAATTGCCAGAAACTTTTAAAAATGATGACCTATTATTTGAACAATAATTTTGAGTGAATCGGTGCGCTGGGTTAGCTGTCATCTTTTCACTGCCGGTGCTAAAGTGAAAAGAAAAGAACGACCCCAAGGGGGGGGGGGGAAGGAGGCCGGGACGCCTCGCAGGAGACGAAGGAAGTGATTTTCTGGTGAAGAAAAGCTTTGGGATGGCATAAGAGCAACTGTTAAAAGACGGATTTGCATGGAAATGGAACAAAGCAAGAAGTATCAAGTTAAATTAAATCTCAATGAGGCAATGACAAGTCTACTGGTTGAAACAGCTTAAGCACAAAAACTAAGAAAAGCTCCAGGTGCAGGGATAAAAGAGAAGGGTGTTTTTTTTAAAATCTCTTATGTGAAATTATATATAGAATCTCAAAACACCTCTAAATATCAGCAGTGCCAAACATTGACATAGCAGACTTGTTGGATGCTAAAACTGAGAGATATTAATTGCTATGAAGGATGGGGGGGGGTGAATAAGCAGCAGTTTTGGATCTGCATGGTGTGTGGTACTGCGTAAGGGAGCGATGGTGGTGACAGGGGCTGTTTGAATTTCCTTTGACACTCCAGCCCACAACATTTCTCCCTTCGTATTTGCTGGCAGTTCATACAACGTGGGCGCAGCTTGATGGTTTGTAGAGTTTTACGACAGAAGTCATTGCACTCAGTGTGCTTATTGCACATGAACTCTGCTGGGGTTTCCCCCAGAAATAAACTAGAGCAGTTAAGCATTTGTATGGACTAAGTTAGTTCAATAATTGTAGGTGCCAGGAGAAAGGGCTCTATAGAAGAACATCAGAAGAGTGTGGCTGCAACAGACCAGAAGCATCCAGTCAACCCATAGGCATCCAAGGCGGGTGCGGTGGGTGCAGTGTGCCCCGGGTGCCACCTCCGATGGGGGTGACAAAATGCTGTGTGGCACTCAATGTCTGCGAGAAACGCTTTGGTGTTGGTGTGTGCAGACTTCCCACTGCCAAAACGGCCCGCCTGCCGGCTGTCCTTATTGTAGGGCAGGCAGCAAAAGGCACACGGTCTCCCCAAAAATCCTCAACAACTTTGGGTCTGCAAAAAAGAGCTCAACAAATTTGGCTCCGCAAAAGAAAATGAAATAAAGCCAAACCATTTTTGCAGGCAAGAAATAATAATTTCAATGTGTGTGTGTTGGGGGGGGGGTTGACAAGAAATTTTCTGTACCAGATACCACCTGACCTTGCTAAATCAATGAGTCAACCACCCAGTTCCCACGGGGGGGGGAGGGGAGCAGGAGCTTCTGGGAAGTCAACAAATCCACATCAGGGAGGTAGGTCAGCTTATCGGTTCTGGGTGAAATTCTGGGTGATGGAGCTGGTGTCCCTCAGGGCCCAGGAGGGCCTTTGACCAGCTTGGGTTGGTAAAACAGCTCAGGCTGTTCCTGTCGTAGCTTGGACCCTGCGGTCCTGGCTCTGCGAGTGCGGCTTTCTCCCGATTGAAGTGCAGAGTGTTTGAGGACCGGGACATTCTCAGGGAAAACAAAATGCTTGTTTACAAAGCTATTGTACTACCAACGTTAATGTATGCTTGTGAAACATGGACCACTTATAAAGGCCATTTCCAACTCCTTGAAAGATTCCATCAACGGTGTCTCTGAAAAATTTTACATATCACTTGGGAAGACAGGCGAACTAAGGTCAGTGTACTGGAAGAAGCAAAGATCACCAGTGTTGAAGCCATGATTCTTCAACATCAACTTCGTTGGACTGGTCATGCTGTTCAGATGCCTGATGATTGTCTTCCAAAGCAACTACTCTGTTCCCAACTTTAAAATGGCAAGTGTAATGCTGGTGGTCAACAAAAGACATTCAAAGACTCTCTCAAGGCAAATCTTAAAAAATGTAGTATAAACACTGACAACTGGGAAACACTGGCCTGCAAGCACTTCAATTGGAGAACAGCCTTTACCAAAGGTGTCATGGACTTTGAAGACGCTCTAACTCGGGACGAGAGGGAGAAACGCACTAAGAGGAAGGCATGTTTAGCAAATCCACACCGGGATCAACTCCTGCCTGGAAACCCATGTCCCCACTGTGGAAAGACGTGTGGATCCAGAATTGGCCTCCACAGTCACTTGCGGACTCATTGTTAAAACCGTGTTTATGGAAGACAATCTTACTCGGCTATGAGGGATCGCCGAAGAAGAAGAAACCAAGACTGGACTACTGCAACATGCTCTGTGTGGGGCTTCCCCAGAACTACAGCGGTTGCAGAATACAGAAGTCAGCTTACAGATTTGGGCATCCCATTGACAGCTCTGCTGCAGGAGCTGTACTAGCTGCCAATATGTTACCAGACACAGTTCAAGGTTTCGCTTTTAGCATTCAAAGCCCTAACAATGTTGGACCTGGGCCATCTCATTGCATGTATCCTCCCCTGGCAACTGCTTTCCCCAGAAGGGGCATTGCCCCAGAGATGCGCTTAGTCTGAACGAAAAAGTGGGGCTTTTAGTGTTGCAGCTCCAGCCCTCTGGATTTAGCTGCCTGGATGGATAATAGGTGATGTAAACATGTTACAAATTTAACAATGGACATGCAGTATCTCGACAAAGAATTGAACCAAGGAAGGGATTAGAGGGAAGTCAATCTGTTTTGTATTTGTTTTGTATTGTTTTTTTATTGGAAAATTAACAAACTGTTATTTTAAAAAAGAATACTATGGGACTTAATACTTCAGTTCAGAGGTATTAAGCCCTCTGCTTCAGGCAGCAAAAGGTCTTGGGCTCACCATGCCTTGACTGGGGAGACATTCCTATGTTTGTACACCTTGAAGATAGAAATCAAATTATTATCCTGTGACACAAAATAGTCAGCTTTTCTTTGGATGGCTCCTGAGAGAACCTTCCTCTTTGAAAATGAATCACTGGGTGTGTTGAATCACAGCTTCCCAGACAAAAGTGGTAGGATTTCATTTCTGGCCATTAATTCGATCCTCCTCACTTGAAACGGCAACACGATAACGTCACGTCAACTTGTTTGCCATGGCTTCTACCATAACAGTGTGGCCTGTCTCACTTGGGGGTCTGTCACAAGGGATTCCCCCCCCCTTCCCGCTTGCTACTTATGAAAGCCAAGCCTCCACATTCTTACAAACAACAGAGACTTGATAAGCACACTTCCAACTCCTGCTGCCATCCTGCTCAGCCAGCCGTGCTAATATGGTGGTGCCTGCCCCCCTCCCAAGCCACTCCATGTGTCCAAGGAGTAAGCCTGGAAGCTACACAATAGGCAACAACAGGAAAACTCCAGGCTTGTGGTTGCTGCGTTCAGATGCTGCTCTTGGATTAATCCCATTTTTAAAAATAAAAAGCCCCCTGTTTGTATGAAGCCCAGGCACCGAGATCAAGCTCCGAGAGCCTTCTGGCAGTTCCCTCATTGCAAGAAGTGAGGTTACAGGCACTGGCGGAGGAAGAGATGTGCGGGGGGGGGAGCGCACCGCCCCCGGCAGCACGATCCCGGTGGGGAGCCATTAATGCTGTCCCCCCACCCACGCTGGGCACCACGCCCCCGCAGGTGGCACACCACGCCCCCAGGACGCGCGCCAACCCCGCCCTGCCTGCTTTCTGCCCCCCCCCCCGGTACCAGAGCATGAAGCTCTTCCACTGGTTACAGGGAACCAGGCAGAGGGCCTTCTCGATGGTGGCACCTGCCCTGTGGAACGCCCTCCCATCAGATGTCAAGGAAATGAACAACTACCAGACTTTTAGAAGACATCTGAAGGCAGCCCTGTATCAGGATGTTTTTAATGTTTGATGTATAATTGTGTTTTTAATGTTTTGTTGGGTGCCACCCAGAGCGGCTAGGGCAACCCAGTCAGGTGCATGGCATATAAATATTGTTGTTGTTGTTGTTGTTGTTGTTGTTGTTGTTGTTGTTGTTACTGTTGTTGTTGTTGTTGTTGTTGTTGTTGTTGTTGTTGTTGTTAAATTAGAGATCTGTGGCCCAAATTAAGCCTGAGGTGGCCTGAGAGGCAACCACATTTGAAAGTTTGATACTTGGCCTCATGTGGAAAGCTGAGCAGAGAAATTACCCTTAGCCTGGAATCCCCAATGTGGCACCTGTGGGCACAGAGACACCCTCAGACAGGTCTTTGGTGCCCATGAAGACTCCCTGTCTATTATTATTATTATTATTATTATTATTATTATTATTAATGGAGGCTTCTTTGGTTGGGAAGGTTGCTCTGGGGGAAGGTATCACCTCCTTTTTCAGATGGTGTTTGTTAAAGCCAGTGCTCTGCCGGTTTGGGTGTGGGGTGCTTCTGAGCATTGTCAGTCCCCCCCCCCGTGAAACTAGTATTTTGTGGTGCCCATGGTTGTTTCTCAGGTTTCCTCCCTGGGACCTGAAACACGAGGGACCCATATATGTTACTGAGCTGGGAATGGCAAGAAAAGCTCCTCCAGTCAATAGGCCTCGCTAGCAAGCGTTCTTGCGGCCCCTTCGCTGACATCCAAAGAACATACACATTTTAAGTCGCATTTCATTGTGCTTTCATAATTATTTGAATTGGCTCTTAGTTTCTAAGGGCACAGCTCAGTCCTGCCTTTCCTTTGTGCTTCTGGGAAGTGTTCCACTTTTTAAAAGAAGCATTTTAAACCACTAGATATGCATTTATTCACATCTAAAATAATATTCCACCTTCAATATTTCACCTTGGGATTGGGTTGGAAGGTGATATATTGGCAATATCAGAGGTGTGAGCCAAGGAGTACCTTCTCCCCTGACATATGAGGAGGATGTAGAACCAGGTTTTTTCTCCACAGAGTTTGTTGAAGGACAGAAAAAATGTACTTGTGTTTTCAAGACAGGGGAGACTGTTTTCCAACTTTAAAAAAAACAACCCCAAACAAATAAACCTTCTGTGGGAAAGTTCAGGGAGGCAGGAGAGGATATATTTTTTAATAATATCCTTCCTAACTTGCGCTAGCAAGTTCTATAACTTAGCAGAGTTTTACATTCCCCTTTTAAATGCACAGCAGATAGCTGGTTGCAGGCTTGTGTAAGCCTCTCACTATTAGATTCCTGGTAAGTCCCCTTATATCCCTCCCGAAAGAATAAACCCGCCACAATCTTGTGTAAAGTAAATAAAAGAAGTTTACTGACACATTCAGTTCACAGATGGATCCCTGAAGGCAGACTTAGTTACAAAGTATATGCATGTGGATCTACCCCATATGGGGGGTTAATCCCAGTGACTACAGACTGGCAGTCCCTGCAGTTCACGCGGCGAAAGGAAGATGGGAAAGAGGGAGGAGGGCTGTGTGCCTTGCGCTTTTGTTACCTGCACAGGTAAGGTCGCGCCCACCTCTAGTCACATGCTAAGGGAAGTTTGTCCCAGCCCAGGAGGAAACAGGAAGTTCCAACTGACTGGACCAAACATCCCCTCGCAAGTCCACTCTAGGAAAACAAGGAAGGTTGTACTTGGCTGCTACTTATGTATCACATCCCACACCTTCCGCCTGAGAATTTGCCATGCACTTATTGGCCGCCCCGTTGCACCCGAGGTTGTTAAAGGGTTGTCCTGGTTTTTCCTGCGGGATGGCTGGGACCACGGGGAGAGCTGAAAACCGAGGATGAAGATGCACTTTGCCGTGGCTGCGATTTGTATCCACGTACGGCTGCAACAGCCTGTTGACATTAGACATTTAAAAGACCTGCCAATATATACTCCAGTTCCGTTTGCTCCGGTTTTGAGGTCTCCGAGGAAACCCTGCCCTCCTGATTATTTAAGACATGGATTCTGCTCTGTGGCACTTTTAGTTTCAACCACATCATTTATAACAAAAACAAAGCAAGATACTTCTTTTTCCTTCTTCTTTTTTAACCCAAATGTAAAATTTCCAAAAAGATGCTGAGAAACAAGGCCAAGGATTTCAGGCCGGCAAATCAGCAAAGGAACCAGATAGATTTGACTCAGGGTCTGGGGCTCCGTTCATTTGCGTCCAGCTTGACGTCCTCAGGGGATTCCTGTCATCGGGAGACCCCAGACCCTCAGATTCAGGAGTGTCAGGCTAATGAAGTGGAACCGTTATTTTTCCTTGGAAAAAACAATGGAGAGGGAGGAAAATGAGAAGTGTGACCGCAACTGCGTAACAGAAATATGATTGAGGGATTTGGTGTGGAAGAAAAAAGTTGGTATGAAGATGGAGAATGGGGGCGGGAGGGGGGAGAGCGTTTTGTTTCTGTTTTATGAAATAACACAATTTTCTCGTTTTGAATTTGCTTTTGCTAGGAACAGCTGCTTCCAGGTCAGATATCAATGGCATTTGGAAACCAGCCTAATGAAGTGAGCAGGCAGCTACTATTAGCATTAATTTTATTTTCATGCTCTTGGAGCCCAGCATATAAAGAATCATTGAAGCAGACACAGCGGGGTCTTTTAAAAATATGGTTTCAAGCACCAGCCATAGCATATATATATATATATATATATATATATATATATATATATATATATATATATATATATGCATTTATTATTTTATTTCATCTATGCATATACTGCTTAATACCAACATAGTCTCCAAACAGTTTGCAAAAATAAGAAAAGCAATAGTTTGTCTTCAAGAGAGTGGTTCTGTTTGTGCAAGGACTTCTGCTTGTGCAACAGAACGTCCCCTTATTCCTCTTTCCACCTTCCCAAATTGGATAAAGAGGCTTGGGGACAGATTTGGGGACAGATTTTGGAGAGAAAGGGGAAGATCCATCTTGCAAGCAGGAGTCCTTGCAGGGAGAGGATGACCTCATTGGATTCAACCGTGCAACTGGAAAACTACAATACTGAATAAAAATAATAAAGTCCCCCACAACACCCACAAGCAAACCATTAATAATAATAATAATAATAATGTTTTTATTAAGGTTTTCTTGGGTAGCAATAGAACATGCAGAGTCTCTGTTTTCAAGTCATAGAATCATTCAAACAAATCAGTCCTATTCAGAATGAGGCATTACTGCTAGAGGCAAGATGGGCACATTTTGAAGACGTCTTAAGCGTCCCTACTAACACTTTCACACCTCAGATTTTAAATTCAGTGTGCATCCATCAAAATAAACAAGGCACACCAGTCTGAGATAATAAGCGGCCTTTTGCAGCGCAAGCGAATGTTTGCTCAAAAGTAGGCTCATGGAGTTCGATGGAGTTCGCTCCCAAATAAATGCGCATAGGATCACAGCAGTTTTTAGACAACAGGCTGGCAGCAACCCAGAATTTGTAAAATGTCATATTTTGCATGGCTTTGTCAGACTTGCTGCTGATTGACATTTTATAAAGGATTCATTTGTCTAGACACTTAAATTACCAGAAAATGGTCAGTCTTCCTTCATTTTGTCCGGTTCCATAGCTATTGCATTTAGGTTATGTTACCTGCCAGATTAAATTCCAGTGTATTTTAAAACTTTCTTTTCCTTTTCTTTTTTCAAGCAGCGGCTTTTAGGTAACAAGCAAAACAAATAGCAAAGGCAGCTCTTTTCCTAGAATATTCTTCAGTCACTGCCTGAGCCAAGCACTGAAGGCAGGGCAAAGTAACAAAGTGTGCAGTGCCATCTTGTGGTTTCTAACAAGAATTCTCATTTGCTAACTAAAAGAAGAGAGATGGGTGGACTGGTTTTTGCTTATGCATTTCTACTAATTCGAAATGTTGTTTCGAGTAAACCCCGGACTGGCAGACATGGATATCAATAAGCCCATTTCATAGCAGATTTATCTCAGAAAATACAACCAGCAGGTTATTAAGCAGAGGCTTGACAGCCACCTGTCAGGAATGCTTTGATGGTGTTTCCTGCTTGGCAGGGGGTTGGACTGGATGGCCCTTGTGGTCTCTTCCAACTCTATGATTCTATGATTCTATAAGCAGGTCACAAGAATGCCATCATTTGTGCAATCTCCGTGTACAAGGTCTGAACATAAATGTTCAAGGTCTCATGTACAAGGTCCAAGTGTACGAGGTCTCTGCTCAGCTCTAGTCTGGAAGGGACCTTTTAGGACAGTCTTGGGCTCACAAGAGTTACAAGCCCAGGAAACAGCAAGCAGCTATGCAGCTACGCTTTAGCTGCACACAGTGGCGTAGCATGGGCTGCCAGTGCCCGGGGCTGTTCGGGGAGAGAGGTATTGAAATTTTGCACCCCTAACAATTCTGCACCCATGGTGACCGCCCCAGTGCTATGCCGCTGGCTGCACACTTCAGAGGCTGAGGGGAACTTTGGTTGGGTTTTTTTGGGGGGGGGTAGATGGTTGGCTCAGTGCATACCGTATTACCATGCCATTCAGAGTGGCTGAGGCAACCTAGTCGGATGGGTGTGAGGAGAAGGAGAAGGAGAAGGAGAAGGAGAAGGAGAAGGGGAAGGGGAAGGGGAAGGGGAAGGGGAAGGGGAAGGGGAAGGAGAAGGAGAAGGAGAAGGAGAAGGAGAAGGAGAAGGAATGATGGTGTTAGATATACAAAGGACACATGGCACCTAGCAAACTTACTGCTTTGGTGAAAAATATGCATTGATGACCAACACAATCTAATGAATGCAGTATTGGTTTATGGACTTGCAAGGAGAATGTGTGGATTCTTGCTTTGCTGTGGAGCTCAAATAGAGGATTTGAACAATTCCTTCCTTCCTTCCTTCCTTCCTTCCTTCCTTCCTTCCTTCCTTCCTTCCTTCCTTCCTTCCTTCCTTCCTTCCGTCTGTCTTTCCGAATTCATAATTTCTCAGTCTCAGTACCCCATCCTTAGCATGGGGCTTTCATATAGGTGAGGATGAACATGGAAACGGACCATCGTTTATAAGCTAGGCCTGCATCCCCTGGTACTGACACATGTAGATCTTTTTTGTTTCACTGCTGCTTCTGGTCAAAAGGTGTCAGAGGTTTTTGAAGCACAGAACCCTGCAGAACCTATTTAACCAAGACCGAAAGTTAAATGCCTGAGCATGGGAGGGGGGATGGAAGGCCTTTTTTCCACATCAAACTTGGCACGTAAATGAAGGGAATATGTGTCTCGTTGCTGCAGACCCTGAAGCTGCTGAGCTTGGCTGGAGGAGCTGCCATTTCTCTCGGGTAATGCCTCAAATGCACTTTCTTGCTCCCGTCATGACTCCGTGTCATTCATTATATTGGGCTCCCAGAGCTGGCAGTCTCCAGAAGGCAGGTGTGATTTAGATCCATCGCTTCCTTGCACAGTCTGTGCCAGGAGAAAAAACGTTAACGCTTGTAATGCCAGACGACTGAATCCTTTAAGGAGGGAAATGGCAGCGTTGGAAGAGGAAGCATGTCAATATCTGCTAGATTAAAATAAATACACATGAGCTAATGGCAATCAAGGCAAAAAAGAAAAAAGAAATAAATTGGCCACTACAGGGTCCTCTCATCCCTGAGAAACCTTGAACTCGATGCTTTCTTTCCATTCAAGCAACGCTTCAGATATTATAACCACTTCTGATTTATGAACCAAGTTCACATCCCTCCCAAAGGAGCTCCAGGTGGCAAGTGTGCAAATAGCCTCTCTTGAGTATGCTAAGCTCGACTCCCTCATCAGCATTTTCGTGCAAATTCCTTCTAAAAATGCACATTTTTATTTGCATTTTGCCCTGTAGGAACAATTTTGCAAAGCAATTTTTCTCCCTAACATAATGCATTTCTGCATGTTATCTTCACTAATAGATATGCATGTTTATGCCCACAATCAATCTATCAGCAGCTGAACTGGGTTCCACACAGTCACAAAAACAAAACAAAGAAGCCACAAAAACAAAAACGCAAAATAAATAGCAAAAACAGACAAACCTCAGCGTAACACTCAAAACAGAAGTGTGACACTCAATTCGGAAGCACAACACTCAAAACGGAGCCCGTTCGGATTCCTAAAAAAAGTTCACAAACCGGAACAGTTACTTCCAGGTTTGCAGAGTTTGGGTTCCAAGTTGTTTGAGAACCAAGGCGTTTGAGAACCAAGGGACCACTGTACTTGAATCTGGACCAGCAGACACTGGGGAGAAAGGAAAGGTGACCCCCTCTGTGCCCCGAGGCCTCTGGCTGTCCTCGGCTGGAGACAGAGCGCTGGGCTCAAGAGGCCTCTGACCTGATGCTCTCGAAGGGACTCCCTCCTGACGCTTGCTATTCGTAACTTGATGGTAGTGAAAGCTTCCCGTTCACAAAGAAAGCAGCTTCAGGCTTTGAAAAATATAATCTCTCCACAGAGTGGAAGTAACAAGATTATTACGAAGGGTAGGAGGACACCTTGCTATAAATAATTTTTATTTCCAGATGAATTCTGGAGCACCGTGGCACCAAACAAACCCATCATTACTTTTAGTGCCTGTGCTCAAACATTCGCTCTTTACGACATGTCAGTTTGCCGTTTGGAAACTCCTGCAACGTGAGTTGGAGAAGAGCTGGTGTCATCATGCGCAGGAGCAACGGCGCTGGCAGACAGGAATGTCCATTTCGAACCTAGGGACAAACCAGATATGACATTGCAGCATAGCTACCAACGTTCTAAGTTGTGGATCCGGGACATGAAAGGGTTGGAAGAAACAGGAAGAAGGAGCATCTCTCCTCCGCATGTCTGCAGCGCACCAGGCAGCTGTGGGCACAGCTTGCTTGACCCTTGTCCAGCACTGCCAGGCCACAGCTCCATGCTCGTGTCAGGCCTGAGAAGAGGAGCGGGAGTGGTGACATCGCTGGACGTCTCCTCCGCTGGGCTCCGGCACAACTCCACTCCCAGGAGCGACCCTGGAGAGACTCGGCTGGCTCATTCTCTTCCCAGAGCTTGGTAGCAGTTTTGTAGGGAGAATATGGGGCATTCCCAAACAGAAGTTGGGGATGCTCCTGTGAATCTGGGATGTCCCGGTACAATTGGGGCAGTTGAGGGGTCTGTATCGGAGTGGCTGGGCTTTTCTGTGACAGTTCTCACCTCTTCTTTTGCTACCCACAGCAGTCATTTTGTGTCAGCGTCCAAGGCACTTTCCTCAACAGATGAGTACTGGAACCTCATATTCTACCAAGAAGAGAGAGAAAGCACTGGGAGAGGGCCACATTCTGGGGCAGGGCCAAAGCCAAGACTGGATAGGGAATCCATTTATCTATTTTGTCACTCTTTCCTTCTGCCATCCTCCTTTCTGCCACATCCTTTCCCCCGTCCGGCATCCATTCCCCCATTTTCCCCTTACCATGCATGACAACAATGTGCAGCGCTATTTTTCTAGAAAAAGAGGTGGCAGAGTGAAGCCTCCTTCTCTTAGAACGGCAAATGGTGCCCACTGGAGAGGTGTCAGAACTGATTTCCTGCGAGTTCCGGCTGAAAACACATCCCTGGCCACATGCAGGCCACATGCAGGTTGTCCTCTTCAAATCTATATTAGTGGTTTTTTGGTTCTCACAGGCATCTTTTGGCACAAGCTTGTGCCTGGTGAGGACAATGTGGAGTGTGCTCAGTTTCATGGACAGTAGGAGTACCAAACCTCACAGCTAGCAGACTAGATCTGGCCCACAATGCCCCTTGAGAGCCAGTGTGGTGTAGTGGTTAAGAGCGGCAGACTCCTTAAAAAACCAGAAGCCTTTCTACTTGGAATTGTAAAACAGGAAATCCCAAAAGTTGATACGACTTTCTTTTTGTATGCCACAGCAGCAGCTAGAATTTTGTTAGCAAAAAACTGGAAATCAGAGGAACTACCAACGATAGAAGAATGGCAGATGGAAATGATGGACTATATGGAACTTGCTGAGCTGACCGGGAAAATTCGTGACCAGAGGGAGGAAGCGGTGGAAGAAGATTGGAAGAAATTTAAATTATATTTTAAAAAGTATTGTAAGATTAAAGAGTAGAAGTAAGCTGGAAGACAAACAAGGCTGTAGAAGTAGAAGATAGATATAAGGTTTATGACAGTTGGAATTAATGATAAGGATTTTAGATAAGAATAGATATTAAGGGTAATTAATTAAAAATGTTTTTTAAATGATGTCAAGAAATTACTAAAGATGATACACATGGAACACAGGAAGGGAGGACAGGAGGAAGTCAACCCACAATGAAAAGAAAGGAGGATTAGGTTAAAAGGATGTATGTTTGTTTTTATGTTTATTACTGTTGTTTTCCTTTTTTGTTGATTATTGATGTATGTTGATGTTTGTTTTCATTTGCTAAAAGTTAATTAAAAAAATTTGGGGGGAAAGAGCGGTAGACTCGTAATCTGGTGAACCGGGTTCGCGTCTCCGCTCCTCCACATGTAGCTGCTGGGTGACCTTGGGCTAGTCACCCTTCTCTGAAGTCTCTCAGCCCCACTCACCTCACAGAGTGTTTGTTGTGGGGGAGGAAGGGAAAGGAGAATGTGAGCTGCTTTGAGACTCCTTCGGGTAGTGATAAAGCGGGATCTCAAATCCAAACTTTTCTTCCTTCAAGTGGCTCTCCAGCCCCTGGCAATATTGGGCCCCTCTTCTCTGTCCCCAAAGGCAGGGGCGTAGCAACGGGGGAGCGGGGGGGGTCACCCCGGGTTCCACCCCAAGGGGGGTGATACTTTTTAAAAAAAAAATTTTAAAAAGTTTTTTTTTATTTTTTTAAAAAAATTTTTTTAACTTCATTGAAAAAAGAGATAATAGACACACACACAACCCCCCCCACCTCACAAAGTGGCACCATCAGAGGGGGGTGACACTTTTTAATTTTTTTATTTTTTATTATTATTTTTTATTTTAACTTTATTGGGGAAAAAAGAGATAATAGACACACACACACACACAACCCCCCACACCTCACAAAGTGGCACCATCAGAGGGGGGTGACACTTTTTATTTTTATTTTTTTATTTTTTTACATTTTTATTATTATTTTTTATTATTTTATTATTTTTACTTTATTGAAAAAAAGAGATAATAGACACATGCACACAAAATCCCCACACCTCACAAAGTGGCACCATCAGAGAGGGGTGACACTTTTTTATTTTTATTTTTACATTAATATTATTATTATTTTTATTATTTTTATTTTATTTTAACTTTATTGAAAAAAAAAGAGATAATAGACACACACACACAAAACCCCCACACCTTGCAAAGTGGCACCATCAGAGGGGGGTGACACTTTTTTATTTTTTTTATTTTTTAAAAATTAAAGGGGGGGGTGACAAAAAAAAAGCCGCCCTGGGTACCACCTGGGCTTGCTACGCCTCTGGCCAAAGGCAGCTCCCCTCCCTCTGACACAGCCCCGTGACTAGAAGGCCTTACTGACCAGGAAACAGGTCAATCCAGAGAAGTTTGTTCCTGCTAAATTCCAGGTGGCATCCATATTCATAGACCCACATCAGTCATGACCCACTTATTCCTCAGCTCCCCATTAGGGATGATGGACAATGAGGCTGGGAAACCTCTGTGTTAAATAAGCACAGAGATTTTGTGGCTGGTGCCAGAAGGGAAATTGCGAACCAGCCCTAGATCATGCAAAAAAGAAAAGAAAAATGGAAAAGGCTGAAGGACTTTGGAGAAGCCTTGAAAGAACCAGGAACATCAATCACTGCCAGCGATGTAGAATAAATGGTAAGGCACGGCGATCATAATCAGCGACCTAAGAAGAAGACGTCTGCTAATAATATACCTTAGCCATGAAACAGGCAGCTTGATACAAGGTGATAATTTGAGGAGCCCATGGATGCCAGTCTAAGCACTTGCAAGGACAGGATGATGGAGAGCAAAGGAGCCCAAACTGGTTGGTAAGATTTTGCTGGGATGCCGGGGGGGAAAGCGGCAAGTCGTGTAAAAAGGGCGGGCACTGTTTCTTGCTATGTGATTAAACCTAATTAGAGAGCTAAAGTGAAGTTTTGGACCAATGCAGCTTCCAGCGGTAGGACGTGGGGCAGCTGCCTTGTTTGTTCAGTGTTCAAGCAGAAATATGGCCAGATTTCAGTGAGTTGGACTAAGTGGAGGTTGCGTTGAGACAATACCAAGCCAGCCTCTTGGTAGGGAAGGGGAACATTTGGAATTCCTCAAGTATAAAATACAGAGCTTTGACTACTGAGAAGATGCAGTATCTCCAAATGGTGTGTTGATTTCTTGGAAGAAAATGTGTGGACTGTATACTACCATTAAAACAACAACACCCAACCAGTTGCTAATGCATAAATAAGGGATCTAGGCCCAGGTCACATCTATAGATAGTAAAGGTCACTTAGGAACACTTTTACTCATATAAATAAACAACAACAATGGCTGCCATAGTTCCAGATTTTCCCAGACATTTCCCTGGGATTTCAAAGGCGGAATTGATGTCTGGGGAGAATTTCCGAATCTTAGGCAAGTCAATTGAAAATTTGCATGGTTTTTTTCAATAAAAAAAGCTCAACAACTTTCGGGTTTTCCTTAAAAATGCTCAAAAAATATGGGGGTTTCCTAAAGGAAAAAAGCTCAACCCTACTGTTTGGCATCTCTTTTGAGCTGCTTCCCATCTTTGGACTTGACAGTCTCTTTATATCCCAGTTTTTGCAGGTGCAGGAAAGAGAGTTAGAGTGGCTTCACCCAGTCCTTTGCTTTTCTAAAAAAAATGTTTAGGGGTACTCTCATTTTGACTCATGAAAATCACCATTCTATAGTTCAAATCAGAAAAAATAAATACAGTAAATGGACAAAAGTACAAAGATTCACAAAATGTTTAGGGGTATGCGTACCCCCAGGGGGAAAAGCACTGGCTTGACCCATTGCAAGATCACTGGGTAAGGGCTATAGCTCAGAAGCAGAGCACACATTTTACATGTAAAAGGTCCTGGGATTGAATCAGGGGTGATAAATGTCAGAAGATTCAGGACGGCCAAAGTACCACGTCACGTGGTGTGTGGTAAATCTATGGATTCGATAAATTCAGGGCTTTTTTTCAGTTGGAACTCACCGGCACCTGTCAGGTGGGCACCATTGCCATCCTAAGAGAATGAGGGAAGTGACCATGGTAAGTTCTGGCACCTCTTTTCCTAGAAAAATAGCACTGAATAAATCCATGGAGGAACAGGCGATCAAAGATCAGACACTAGCCGTATCCAGTGCCAGATTTCAGTATAAGCTAAACAAGCTATATCTTAGGGCCCCACTCTCTTGGGGGCCCCAAAAAAAATTAAAGAAAAAAAACCTGGATGCACATTTCCAAAATATAAGATAAAAATCAAATAAAATAAAACCTACATACGGCAACTGTGTTTTGTGTTGTGTAGGCTCCTATGATGGAAGTCATGGGCCCCACCTGCTAGCCTGCTCCCTCAAATATCCCTGGTTTGCTCCTTTCTATATATAGGGTGCCTACATTCTGCATGGACTGGTTGATGGCAACATGTACAAATGGCTTTAGATACCTGTGAGGTCCATAAATTACCATATAGCATATATTCAACCAAAAACAGCGACAATTTGTTGTTGGCAAAGGATAGCTGGACATATAAAGGGCACCATTACCTTCAGGAGCTTAGGGCCTCATCCAACCTAAATCCAGCCCTGGCCATTTCATTTATGTTCTGCCTTTGCTATTAGAGACAGTCTGCCTCTCTCATACTGGGCATCACAGGTGGGGAGAGGCCTTTTCCACTCAAGTTCTCCTTGTGGGCTTCCAGTGGGCATCTGGCTGGTCACTGGGAGAACTGGACAGGCCTCTGGCCGGATGTAGCAGGGCTCTTCTGCCATAGTATCTCTAGACGAAGATGGACAAGACTCCTCGGAGGACCACTAGCACCGCTGTGGACAATACTGAGCTAGATAGACAATTG
Organism: Darevskia mixta; assembly: GCA_034641385.1. NCBI lineage: Eukaryota > Metazoa > Chordata > Lepidosauria > Squamata > Lacertidae > Darevskia > Darevskia mixta. The sequence continues at coordinate 24,877,850 of JAWWNH010000017.1, forward strand.
GACTAACCTGGCGCAAGGCAAGTTCTTATTTCTTTGTTCCTAAACCCTTATGGAAAGAAGACATCTCCCCATACACACATCTTTCGAAATATTAAAATTTTACAAAGTGCGGCAAACTTGGGAGCCGCGTTTGGGTTTTACACACTGAGACATTCTGCACCTTGCTTGTTTTGATTTATGACGAGCGTATAAGATGATCCAATATTTGCCCACTGCCTTTAAATCAGTGGGGTTTTCATTCTAAATGACAACCTTTGCATTTTATTAGTATGGCTTAGTCTTTAATAAGCCTTTACTGTGCCAATATATCACATCCACACTGTTAGAACAAGCTCTTGTACCCGATATAAATTACTCCCTGGCAGTGGCACAACCCAATTTCCCAGAAGACTCGGGGAATGAGGAGGTGCTCTTGTTTCACTGGGAATGTAAAGAAGCCTCTGTTGTTACATGAACAAGGACTGGGGTGGGATGGCCTGTAGGAGGGGGGAATCTACTTGTTTCCTGTACAGCATGTGATATGTGACACAACGTCTGTCCACTCCGGGGTAACATGCCAGCTAATAATAGGACTTCACAACCAGGAATAATAGTGAAATCATCAGTCGCCTGGTGTAGAACTTTCCCAAATAATGGCCAGCAGGATTGACAGACGTTTGGCCAGGTTGAGTCTCTGTGCTACTTGCTAGCTTATTTTTCTTCAACTTAACCAGCCAGCCAGCCAATACTCTGCGTTTCCGCTCCCCTACAAGGAACAAAGTGGAAACAGTTTGCGACAGGAGCAAGCGTTTCCATGTCTCCAAGCCAGGCAAGGCCTCATCTAGCTTATCAAAGCTGAACACAGGTTTTCTCCTTTCCCATCACATTTATTTCAGGTAGCAGCCATACCAAGCCTGTCAAAAGGATCCTAGTTTTAAGGCTTCTCGCTTCTCGCTCTATCCTCAACCTGTTTTGAGAGAAGAATTCTGGAAGATTTTGTTAGGGATTTCAAAACTGTCAGGAGATAACACCTATCAGAGTGAACTCCCTATCAGTGGATAGCACCCAAGATAAGCCGATATCAAGACTTGCATAGGGTCCAAAAGTAGCCCACAAGAAAGTCCTCTAGGTTTCCACCCAGGAATGCCCCTCTGTATTTGCCTCAGTGCCCATCAGTCCCCTACAGATGGAGCACTGAGGAAGAAAATGGCCTGGGCTCTGGAGAACTGAAGAGGAAGAGGAAGAAGAAGAAGAAGAAGAAGAAGAAGAAGAAGAGGAGGAGGAGGAGGAGGAGGAGGAGGAGGAGTTTGGATTTGATACACCACTTTATCACTACCCGAAGGAGTCTCAAAGCGGCTGACATTCTCCTTTCCCTTCCTCCCCCCCCCCCAACAAACACTCTGTGAGGTGAGTGGGGCTGAGAGACTTCAGAGAAGTGTGACTAGCCCAAGGTCACCCAGCAGCTGCATGTGGAGGAGCGGAGACGCGAACCCAGTTCACCAGATTACAAGTCTACCGCTCTTAACCACTACACCATGCTGGCTCTCTGAAATGGAAACCCTTTCCCAAACCTGATCAGCACCTGGTGTGTCCCATCTAGACACATCCCTAAGCACTCCTCCATCACCTCAGTTTCCCCAACACACATACCTGGGCAGAAGCCTTTCAGAGATGCTCAGGGACAAACAAACACAGTACATTTCCAAACTGTTTCCCATCAAGCAACCTGAAACTATTTATTAACAAGAGCATCAGCAATAACAACATATATAAAAAACCAATCTGAAGTCAGACTGGAATATAAATATCCACTTAAAAGCCTTGTTGGAAAAGAAAGTTCTTCCAACAGGTGCTGAAAAGTTAGAAGAGGTGATGCTTTAGAGCAGGCATAGGCAACCTTGGCTCTCCAGCTGTTTTGGGACTACAACTCCCATCACCTCTAGCTAACAGGACCAGTGGTCAGGGATGATGGGAATTGTAGTTCCAAAACATCTGGAGAGCCAAGTTTGCCTATGCCTGCTTTAGAGTGTAGGTGCAATCTCACTAATGCCCCAATTTTGACATTGTTTGGGCTGGACCTCCTGATAGGAGCGTATCTGTAGGAAGCCCTCTCCTGCAGAATGCAGTGACTGGGAGAGGTAGGATGGTTCAAAATGGCGCTGGCAGGAGCACAGAGAGAAGAAACACTTTGTTGCACCTGTAGCAGCAAAACCAAACACCTTCATCTGCTCCAGCTGCAATGAAGCATGTCTCCCGCACATTGGACCTGCAGCGGCAGCGGGCGCTGTGACTCTCCAATGGTTTAACTTTACCCCCGAAGCAGCACTCTTGCAACGTCTCCCGAGACAGATGGATGCCAACAGCAACCGGTTCAAAATGTTAAATTGATTATATTAAATGTTATTAAGGTGAAAGTTGCATTTGTTAATATAGAGGAGGATGAAGGAGAACTAAAGAGACAACAAAAATATAGCAAGATATTGCAAACCTAGATTTTCGCTGTTTCCCTAAGGTGGTAAGCTGAGAAAAATCTTACCTCACAGTGAGAATTTTCAGGGTCTCAGTTTAATCCATTCCTGCTTTCGGTTCTGGTTTATTCCTGAATACAGCACAGTGCCTGTTAGAGAGACTTAAGAGGAAAGGCCTGCAGCTGTGTGCTGGGAAATTATAGCTCCAAGGGAAGTCACTCAGCGGCTCAGATCCCCGCCTGTCATGCTGGAGTCCTTGGTCCTGTCCTTACGGTGGCCTTGCATAAACCCTTGTTATCTCATTTGTGAAATGAGGCAGCAACTCAAGCTTATGCTCTGTATTATGGGAGAACAGCCTTGGTCAAAAGCAAGGTGGAGTGCCTGGGAAGAGGAAGCAAAAATCCCACAGTTAATTTGACTTGGGGACTGTTTCTAATTGAAGCTTCTGGACATAGGCAAGCATCTCCATCACCAGTCATCCATGCCTTCCCAGAAAATATCCCAGTTCTGAGCTCATCCCGCTTATTTATGCTTCAGTGATCTTACAGTGACCCATCCATTTTGTATTTTGTAAATCTTTCAGCATCTATCTATATCTATCTATCTATCTATCATCCTTGTGGGCTTATAGCCAAATAAAGTACATCTTGATCTATCTATCATCTATCTATCTATCAATCATCTATCATCTATCTATCTATCATCTATATCTATCTATCTATCTATATCTATCTATCTATCTATCTATCTATCTATCTATCTATCATCTATCTATCTATCTATCTATCTATCCTCATCTATCTATCATCTATCATCTGTCTGTCTGTCTGTCTGTCTGTTTGTCTATCTATCATCTATCTATCTATCATCAATCTATCATCTATCTCTATCTATCTATCTCTATCTATCTATCTATCTATCTATCTATCATCTATCTATCTATCATCTATCTATCTATCTATCTATCTATATCTATCATCTGTCTGTCTGTCTGTCTATCTATCTATCATCATCATCATCATCATCTATCTATTTGGAAAAGTTAAAAAGTTTTATTTCTATAACACTCTCTCTCATTAAATACACTCTTCAATGCACTCTTCAATGCAAATAGATATGGCGTGTTAAATCGTGTTCTCCTCCAGGAGAGTTTGTGCTTATTTCTTTTGAGTCCTTGCCATTTTTCTCCCCTCTGTCCCAATGCGCTACTGGGACAAACAATGGGAATGACCTTGTCGATGTTCAGGGCTCCGAAGTCCAGGGCCCTTCTGCCTTGCCCTTCCCTGCCCCTTTCACTCAGTTCCCTAGTCCTCCATCGTGTCTAAGGGTCTGGTATGTAATTTAAATGAATCTGGCAACACGCCTTTCTTGCTTTTTTCCTCTTTCAAAAGTAAATGCTCTTAGTACATTATAATTGGCCAAAGTAATTAGGAAACTCTTGTTCTGATCAATATATAGAGTTGTCAGATATTGATTTTTATTTTTATTTTGGCCACTTAATAATCTTATAATCCTGTCAGATAGCTACAAAATTACCTCTTACCTAGTGATGGATGCTTATGTAAATCTATTAAAATGTCTTTGGACTGAAAATTTGTGGAGCACTGCAAGGTGCTTTTATCGGGACATTTTTGCCCGCTTTCTTAAAAGCAAAGGCAAAAGCCTGCAAAGATATATTCTGAAAGAGATAGGAACCGGGAAGTTTATTTCAGACTGCAATACAACAGTTCAGAATCAAATCCGCAGCATTTCAGGCACTATGCACAGTGCGCATCATATTGGGATGTAAAGCCATCAATTATTCTTCTAATATATCCATTTGTTAAGCATAGATTGTTGTTGTTTCTTTTTAACCCAGCAATTTGAATCAACTTGTTGAACTCTTCTCTCTCTCCCGTCTAGGTCAATCCATTACACCCCATTGCCTCAGCCTCTTCTTTGTACAATGTCATTTTAAAGCTCTGTGTGCTACAGGAAAGCAATGATTCCACTTATTACAGCAGCCACCTCGCAGCAGTTAATGCTGGGGCCACGATCCTTGCACTGTGGGGCAGAGCTTATGGGAAGCTGGAGAATCACAAAACATGAGAGGGGAAGAAGGCCTGGGGGGGGGGGGAAGCAGCAGCTCCAAAGCCCCATTGTTCACAGACGCGGCACAGTTTATTGCAGCAACATTCGTGCCTGTTCTGGTTTTGAATAACATTTCCGTCACATGTTAGTCTCTATGAAAATGTAAACAGGTGTGGGAGAGCTAGTGTTACATTTTGGGGAAAGATCTATTCAAATAACATGCCCACGCTTGTCACAGTCGGGTGAAAATAGCTTTGGCTGTAATAAAATGAAAATAATAAGGAAGGCTGGTTCTTCTCCTGAAAGCCAGTCTGGATGTGCTCCTTCCCCAGTTTGGTAGAACTGTATACAGTACGAGAAACCGCAGCTCTCTGAATCAAGGGAACAGAAATGAGGAAGACACATTCCCAAGGGACTAGAGTGCTTCTGTCCTTTCAGGAGCTCAGAAGTTGGGCTGCTGCTCAGGAGTTTTCTCCCATGCTGCTGTGCTCCGAATTTTGTCTTTGTCAGAGCTCTTAAAGGGGCCGCTTTTGAAATGCTTTTGCGTTGGCAACATCATGTTGCCGTTCCAGTTGCAGTGCCTCTCCTCCCCGGCCAAATGCTACCGTATTGGCCCGAATATAAGCCGCACTTTCCCCCCAAATTCTGACCGTGAAAAGTTAAAGTGTGACTTATATTCGCAACTTTATGGTATGCAGCCAGGAGCACGTGGCAAACAGCGCCAGGAGCGCGGCAAAGTGGCGTCCGCCCCGTGCATAGTCCCCCGTCCTCTCCCCCAAGGCCGGGAAGGGAGAACAAGGAAGGCGAAAGGCCACCAGCAACACAGCAAAGTTCCCCCCCCCCAATATGCAGCCAGGAGCAGTGAGGAATGGACCGGCTTATATTCAGGTATTTTTTTCTCACCCCACCCTCTAATTTTAAAGCTGCGGCTTATATTTGGGTTCGGCTTATATTCAGGCCAATATGGTATGTGAGGTGTGACAGTACAGACTCAAGCGGTCAGCGGTCTAGATTACATGTGTAGGTGGAACTTTGGCTCAGGCACTGAGGGCTGGAACCACTTCAGGGTCAATGCCACGGATTATGGCTTCTCCAAGATGTCCATCTAATGAGTTGGCCGGCCAAAGGCTGTTGCTGGAAGACCTAAGGCCCATCTGTCCCATGCTGGCCTCTAGGCAGGGACATCCATTGAGACCCCTTCTGATGAAGTACCCCAAATACACCACGGATACAGTATTGGGTGATGGACCACTTCACCCCACACTTGAAGACTAGGATTCCACCCAATGCCTTAACTGCCTAAAGTTATGAGGGTTTGCTATGAGGAAGGCAAAACCTCCAGACCGGCCAATTTGTCTACAAGCAAATTCCAAAGGGGCCACTTTTGAAATGCTGTTGTATTGGCCACACCTTGTTGTAGGGGCCGCCAGGGGCATAGCAACGGGGGGCGGTCCGCCCCGGGTTCCACCCCAGAGGGGGGTGACACTTTTTTAAAAATAAATAATTTTTTTTAAAAAATTTAACTTCATTGAAAAAAAGAGATAATAGACACACACACAACCCCCACACCTCACAAAGTGGCACCATCAGAGGGGGAGACACTTTTTAATTTTTTTATTTTTTTTTTATTTTCTATCATTTTTTATTATTTTTTATTTTAACTTTATTGGAAAAAAGAGATAATAGACACACACACACACACACACACACACACACACAACCCACCTCACCTCACAAAGTGGCACCATCAAAGAGGGGTGACACTTTTTAATTTTTTTAATTTTTTTTTAATTTTTATTATTATTTTTTATTTTAACTTTATTGAAAAAAAGAGATAATACACACACACACACACACACACACACACACACACACAAACCCCACACCTTGCAAAGTGGCACCATCAGAGGGGGGTGACACTTTTAAAAAAAAAATTATTTTTTTTTAAATTAAAGTGGTGGGGGGTGACAAAAAAAATTCCGCCCCGGGTACCACCTGGGCTTGCTACACCTCTGGGGGCCACGGAGATCTGGAGAGCCCTATCCAGCAGGGCTTCCTTCTGATGCCTGATCACTTGTTTGACGCTAAATTTGCCAGGGCTTCTAGTATAGCACTGAGCAAGCCAGGTGAGTGACCTCACTTTGCAGGTGGCCAAAATGCCTTGACATAGTCATCCAGTCGTAAATGCAAAAGCCTTTGGTTTCAGACATCATTTGCGAACTGTTTCTCTCAAGCAACCCCAGGAATGCAGCCATTGAAGGAAGTCCGGTCATGAGTCCACTTCCTGGTAGAGATTCGTGTTGCATGCGGCCGCTGAGCATTTCCACCCATATTACACACATGCAAATCATTACCTGAAAGCAGAAAGAAACCTTTCGATGTGCTGGGTCAGAACTTAGCCTCTTCCAGCTGCATCACCTGACTTGCCCTGGACCGCGCAGACCCAATTTTTTATGGGCCTGTGACCATCGGAATACAAATGTCATGAACATACATTTTTATCTCGCCCATGTGTGTGAGAAAATGGCATCTCCTTGAGATTCCCTTCCCTTCTGAAATACATTTTCATTCTGAGGTATTACGGTGCTTCTGATAATGGCAGAAAAGATAGTTGCGCACCTTAATGTTCCAAGTGATGTATGTCAAATTGCAGTGAACATTTCAGAAATGGGCTCAGTTATAATTTTTCTCATTCACCGCGAAACGTTTAGGGTGATTAATCTTGTTAAAATGCCAGTGGAATCCTTTATGATCAGGCCATCCATTTAACATTTTTTCAGCCATCCTGATCACAGGAATCATTGCTGATGAGCTGTGGCTACACATTTGCAGAGCTGCGGTTGCATGCTACACTTTCCCATTTTAATATTGCCCTCTGCGATAACCAGGGTGCATCGTATGTAGTCCTTGGCTGGTCCATACGATACGCCACAGCCACCGCACGCTCAACTACAAAACTCAAACCTCTTCCTTCCTTCTTTTCTAACATATTCCCATTTTTAAAACAAAGATTGTGGGCAGTTAAGCTCTTGTACCATTTGCACATATTACATTTCTATACAGTCTTTTGGAGAGTTTTATTTAAACTGTCCTTTGAAAGATGCTTGGAGTCTCCGGTGAAAATGTAGCTGCAGGAGGCAATTTGGAACGGGCAGCAAAAGGGTTGAGCACCCTCTGCTTCTGGGCACCTCAAGCTCCTTATCTTTGTTCCTCATTCTCCTCCCCAAAGATGCTTTTCTATTTCAAAATAGTAAAAATATGTGGGGATTCTCCGATACACAATTACACACATTGTATGGAATTATCTTCCCAGCCAGGGGTGGCAAATCTTTGTCATCCCAAAGAGCACAGTCCCTTGTAGACAGTCTTCTGATGGTCCCTTGCCAGTCGTGGGCACAGCTGGAGGGGAAATGGGTCGAGCCACAGATGTGCCACACAAAAGCCAGAGGTTTCTAGAAAAGACTTACATGCACCCTTCTCTCAAGGGTGGTTTTAGGGCAGCACGGCCGCTTCCCCCTCACTGGGTGCCCAGCAGAGAGGGCACCTGGCAAGCACCTGCCCGGCTGTGGGAAAGAGGAGACAGGGTCCTAGAGTCCTCCCACCTCCTGCCCAAAGCCTAGTTAGTGTTTGCCAAGCTTTGGGAAGGAGGTGGGAGGCCACAAGGACCCCACCAGAGCCCTTGTGCCTCCTTCCCAAAGCCCAGCGTGGCTTGAGGGCTGTGGGAGGGGAGAGAGAGTCCAAATTTTGGCCAAGCTCAGGGTGCCATAGTATCAAAGAAGAAGAAGAAGAAGAAGAAGAAGAAGAGGAGGAGGAGGAGGAGGAGGAGGAGGAGGAGTTTGGATTTGATATCCCGCTTTATCACTACCCAAAGGAGTCTCAAAGCGGCTAACATTCTCCTTTCCCTTCCTGCCCCACAACAAACACTCTGTGAGGTGAGTGGGGCTGAGAGACTTCAGAGAAGGGTGACTAGCCCAAGGTCACCCAGCAGCTGCATGTGGAGGAGCGGAGATGCGAACCCGGTTCCCCAGATTACGAGTCTACCGCTCTTAACCACTACACCACACTGGCTCTCAGTGTCAGCTCCTGCCTCTCCATCCTCTACCCTGGCAAGCAAGAGGGATTAGCACAGTTCAATGACACAGCCTGGCAAAAAGCACTCAGGGAGCCAGTGTGGTGTAGTGGTTAAGAGCGGTTAACAAATCCCAGCAACCTTTAACAGAAAGAAAAGAGTGCGTTTCAAATGTGCTTTAAATCGTGTCCTCCCCCAAAGAGTGCACGTGCTGCGGTGCGACCTGGCAACCAAACCCTGTGTTGTGGGTGGGTTCTATTGGATAGCCACAACACCCTATTGGTAGGTCCCTCGATGCTGGGGTGTAATCAGACCAATGGGACGCTAGCTAAATGGATCGAGGGACCTACATAAGGCCCATGCACATGTCCCTGAGCTTCCTCTTTGGGCCTTGCTATGACCTTGTTATGCCGTCGTGTGTCGCCTGTTGCTGGGACAGGGGCACGGCAGGAATTTTCCCACTTGGCTGATTGGCTGTTGCCATTTGGGTATCGCCTGCCGCCTAGCAAATCGTCACAATTTGTAAGGTTGCAGATAGGTGCAGGTGATAGGGGTGGGAGAACGCTCTGGCTATTCTTATGCGAAGAGTATTCCGTTAAAGGAATCCAGGGACTCGATGGTTTGGTCAACCCTTAGAGGGGGTTGTGCCCGTGCCTGAGTCCAGGGGGACATCTGGGTGGTGGACTAGCCTGACCCCGGCTTTCCGCTGTTCCAGGTATTCACCCTAGGCTGACCTATGCTGGTGCCCTGGGTCAGCGCTGCCTGCCACGGTGCAGGGAGCTAGTCGAACCAGAGCCTATGCAACCACTCACTTGATGTAATCAATAAAGTTGTGGCCTAAATTCTGCCAAAAACCAAACCAAAAATTTGAGTCTTGTCTGAATTTATTTAGGGGGAGGTTAAAGGTCTAAACACGCAAAAGTAGAGAGTGTTCACAGCTTAAGTCTAACCCTCTCTACTACAGCATGGCTTTGCTTGAGTTTTGCATTGTTGTTGAATGCTGTGCCACAGAATTGCTGAGAGAGCAAATGTCCTCCCTTCTGTTAACCTGGGTAAATAAGATGCTAGCGTTAAACTCCCTGCTCCAACTCTGCCTCTTCTAACCCTGCCCAATTATTATAAAGCAGCAGTTGGCTTTTCATGTCTCTCCCTCTGGGTTTCCTTGGTGAAAGATATTGCCGTTTATATCTCCGTTGCCTAATTAAAGGGACAAGCTTGATAACCCTTGAACAAGTAATAACTGGAAACTAATGGCTAGACACATTAAATCCCTGATGGCAGGAACTGCATATACTGCCTCAAAGCTGGCGAGATTTGGGTCATGAAAAGTTGGCAGGGAAGGAGAACGCATAATTAGCACTCGGGTCACACAGGACTGGAATCAAATGCCGAAGTGCAGGCCGTCATCCGGGGCTGACACTGACCCTTCAGACATGTTCTCAATCACTGGGATTTAAACAGGCAGGGACTTGTGGCAGCAAGCGCAGAGAGGCAAAGGCAGACCCAGACACAGTCTTCTTCTTCTTCTTGTTGTTGTTGTTGTTGTGTTGTTGTTGTTGTTATAATTTGTAGACTGCCCTATACCCATGGGTCTCAGGGCAGTTCACAACACAAAGTGCAATGTAAAAAGTGCAAAATGCACAATAGAAATAATCAAAACAGTTAACAATACTAATGTATACAAACTAATAAAAAAATGCATCCTCCAACAAAAGCCCCTAAACAATACTCCAGCCCCAAAAGACAAGTACAGATACAAAATCCAAATTAACACATACCATTTAAAAACAATTTAAAACAACCCCACCCCACCCCAAATACAACAACACCCACCCAAGTTAAAACTCCATCCCTGTTAAAACCAAAATTTTAGTCCAAGGGGGCTGGCCCATGCCCTCGTCCCACCCCCAAAGTGCCACCCCAAAGGGACATTCCTGTTCACACAGATTTCGCTGCACCTGTAATTAAAGCTGCGGAAGTGGCTCCATTGGGGCAACTGGGTCCCTGCTCCACCGGCCTCAGACTGCTCTGCCTTCTGTCCTGCTTACAACCAGCCAAGGAGTGGCTCTGCCTGCCATTGGCTCTAGCGCCACCTACTGTTGGCCTCCCAGCCTTCTGCCCAATGGGCCCCAGCTGCCACTGAATCAGAATTTGCCACTTAGGGTGAAAGCAAATTGATATTGTTAGCAGTTGTCCCAGGGGTTGTCAAGGAGCTGCCAAGTGAGCCCAGGCCAACCACGGGGCAGGGAAGCACTGGAGGCCTGGAACACAATGAGCTTTTTATTAACGGAAAACACCAACACAGCAGAGTCCTCTAGTTCTTCTTAATCCAGCTGAGATGTTGCTGAAACCGACTACTAGCCCGGCCCTTCCCCAGACTGCTCTTCAGTGTCCCACCTCCATGATCCAGCATCTAAGTCGTCTTCTTCTGTGTCCTCCCTGGGGGGCTCTTGGCTCCCACCTCTCTTCCTCATCCAGCCAGCCCCTGACTGTGGTCCAGCACCACCACGAAAGTTGTGAGACCCGCTTCACAGCTTTAGGTATGTACATACCATGGGGTCACTCTTTAGTTCAGCTATCAGCTTCTTCCCAAAGTAGTTCTGACTCCCCCACCCCTTTGAAAAAGGTAAGCTCAAAACATCCTTGAAACAGCTGCAAAATTCCTCCAGGGATTGAAGTGTGTGTGTCAGTGATGGATCGTGTACCAGCTGCTCATTGGTGCCCACAGTTCAGTTCATTTTATTTCGCGGCCATAGGCCCATAATACAAACCATATACAACACAGTGTACGTTTCCACTGCATACAACAGGTTAAAACCAATGAGGCAAAATGTGTAAACAAATTAAACTAAAATAATTCAGTACATATTTATTGGTGCCCACAGTCCGTGGTGCACTGAGTGATTTTAGAATCTGGGCTTAGTGATGCTGCAGGTACCAGGGTGGTAGAGCATCTTTGGATGCCCATGGTCTTTCATTCACTTACTTCCCTGCCCAGGTGGGTTTAGGCATCCTCCTGCACATTCTGCTTGAGGAGAGCCCTGGACCGTTTGCCCGCAAAGTCCTGTCCTGAGTTAGTCCTGTCCTAATTTCAGTTTCTCTTCGTCTCATTTTTCCAGTCTAAAGTTAAGCTCTCCACATTTCCAAATCCATTAATGATTTCTTTTTCAAAAAGTCCTCATGAAAATTAATCAGGGAACATCTCCTAAAATATGCATACCTGTAAGCAATTCTGCTTAATATATACATTTTTGCAAAGCGATGCTTCCTAATATAATACATCTTTAATATTATTTTCACCAAGAGATGCATTTTTATACAGCCTTTACTCCAGTGTACGAATCTATGTACCTATTACTTGGCTGGAGAACAGCATTGCAAAATTCAGAGAAGTGCAAATTTTAAAAGCTGGCTGTGCTTTTTGTATGCATTGTGTCTGACAAATAATAATAATAATAATAATAATAATAATAATAATAATAATAATAATTTATTATTTGTACCCCGCCCATCTGGCTGGGTCTCCCCAGCCACTCTGGGCGGCTTCCAACAAATATTAAAATATATTAAAGTGTTAAGCAGGGAAGTTTGCCTTTAAATGCGAATGGAATTAAATTTCTCCCCCCATCCCTTGTGAGTGCATCCAACACTGTCCACAGGCAGTGAGGCGGACATACTCTGGAAAGCTGCAAAACGGGTCCTTTTAGAGCTTGCCCCAGAAAATAAACAAGAATGTGCAGAATGAAGGCAGCCCTTGCTGTTCTGCAAATACAATCTCCCTCTTTCCATTTTGCTCAGGTAAGCCAACTTCCTTGGAACCAGCCTGAATTACATGAGCTGCAGCTCCATCTCGGTTTCCCCGCGTCTCTCTCTGAGACCATTTTAAGGTATATTAGCTTTAATTGCCACCAGTGTCCCAGTGCTATGCAGATGTGTGTTGCATTAAAGTAAATACAATAAAATGCCTGTTTTGTTTCCTAAGCAGAGCTCTTAAATGAGATCTCTGTGAATTGAAAGGCAGAATGACAAACGGAAATACATCTCCAGATGGCAGTAAAGTTCATTCAGTGTGAGCACCTGAGGCAGAAAATCAAGCTAAGAAAATTGTAACATTAAAAGCGTAGCACATGGCTGCGATTATCGTGCTGAGAGAAATGCAAAATGGCATCATCAGAAGAAAAGGGGAAACCTGGCAGATTATTAAAAGAGCAGAGAAATTTAAAGAGTGATTAAAATAAAATTTACTGAGTGTGTAATAAATACAAGGGAATAAGTAAATAATCATATTTAAAGGTGAGTTTGTTAGTTACAGAATCCATGTAATAAACAAAGCAATAACTTTGAAGCATGGCCAGTTTTTAGAGCAGGAGCTCTGGGTTCCACTGCAAGAGCCTAGTCCCAAAAGTTTCTGAATGGGAGAGGCATGTTAGCAGACTTTGCAGATTGGAATAATTACTTCCAGTTTCTGGAGTTCAACAGTTTTATTCATGCAGGAACTATTTACAGGAAGATTGGAGATGAGAGAGAGAGAGAGAGAGAGAGAGAGAGAGAGAAACAGCAGACATATTGTCAGCTGCTTTTAGGGGTGGAAAGCAAAGCAAAGACTACAAACAAGTGCTGTGTAGGTAAACAGTTTCCTCTTGTGGTTTAAAGTAACACATGCATTAACTACAAACTCAAGAGAAGGAAATGTATTTGCTTTTCTCCAACAAGGCTTCAGCAACAGGGGAGATTTCAATTCTTCACTGATTAATTGCTTATATACAGGTTTTTTTTATTAAAAAATGTTTAGGGGTACTCTCATTTTCCTACACATATTGAAATACTTCCCATCAATGAGGCCAAACTTAGATTCACAAAATGTTCATGGGTACAAGCCCTGCTTATATATGTATTAGGGATGGGGAATATTGCTATTGTGATTATTGTGAGCCACTTTGAGCTCAACATTTGTTGGAAAAGCAGAATGCAAATATTAAAACAAATCAAAATCAAACCTCAGGCTCCAGGGCAACACATAGCCTCTGTTGAAGAAGGTTTCATAACACACAAAGTTAAAGGGACTTGCAAGGTTACTCTATCTTAGACATGCAAAGGAGAGTCCTAGTGGCCTGTCACTGGATAATGACCTCCAAACTCACCACTTTCCTCCAGAAAAGCTCTTTCCATCTTCATTTTGGAATAAGCAATATCTATACTTCTTTTGCTTGCTTGCTTGCTTTCCTTTTGAAACACCCATACAAATGAACTGTCATGTCTTCCAGCAGTTATTTACTTCTTGATTTTTCCTCCTAGCCCCCTACAACTTCTGATTGCCCTCCTTTCACCTTGTTCAGTATTAGCCTCTTTGTAACCTTCTCATAGTAACTGGCAAACAGCCTTATTCTTTGTTTGTCCATCCCAATCCCCTATATTCTCTACCAAGCAGAAGCAAGTCCAATATGAAGGCTGCCTGGTTTCTATTTCCACAATAAACCAGATTCAATTACTTGGCTGCTGGCTCCTCACAGACCCTCCAAGTGTCCCTGTTTTCCAGTCCTGGATTCACAGAAGCTACCATGGTTTCTGATTTGATCCCAGAATGTCCCTCTTATCCTTAAAGGTAAATGTCTCGCATTATTGGCCGAGGGAGCCGGCGTACAGCTTCCGGGTCATGTGGCCAGCATGACAAAGCCGCTTCTGGCGAACCAGAGCAGCGCACGGAAACACCGTTTACCTTCCCACTGCAGTGGTACCTATTTATCTACTTGCACTTTGATGTGCTTTCGAACTGCTAGGTGGGCAGGAGCAGGGACCGAGCAACAGGAGCTCACCCCGTCGCAGGGATTCGAACCACTGACCTTCTGATCAGCGAGCCCTAGGCTCTGTGGTTTAACCCACAGCGCCACCTGGGTCCCCTCTTATCCTTAGGACATCCCTATTTTCAACAGAGAAATGTTGGGGGGTATGGAGTTATTCGACCCCTGAACCAAGGAGATAAGTACCTATACAACTTTAGAAGACATCTGAAGGCAGCCCTCTATAGGGAAGCTTTTTTAAAAAAGAGTTAAATGTGTTGTTGTTTTTTTAAAAAAAACATTTTAATGTTTTTTAAAAACATTTTAATGTTTTTTTATGTTTTTATATGTGTTGGAAGTCACCCAGAGTGGCTGACGCAGCCCAGTCATCATTATTATTATTATTATTATTATTATTATTATTATTATTATTATTGAATAGGACATCCCTATTTTAATCTGAGAAATGTTGGAGGCTGGGTATGGCCTCATTTCACTGCTAATTCCCTATATTAGAAAGGTCCAGTTCTCCAAACAACCCATGTGACTCCTGGCTCAAGGCTCATAAAGTTATTCTTGCTGTACACAAGTAATCAATGATACGGGGGGATGAGGAAATATGGTAAGTGGACTGCTAAATAGAAGAGTACTCAACGTACTGATAATTCCAGCCTTGCTTCTACGCCAAGTATATTTCTTGGGGGGAGGGGGAGGTATGGAAGAGGGAAGCAGTCGGATTATTCCAGGCTATTTGAATTTGACGGACGTTTTGCTGCGGCCCTTTTCCCGTTTGACATAAACTGCACATCTGATGGCTGAAAGGCTCTGCAATCACATTTCCTGGTCATTTCAGAAGGAGTCAAGGGCATTTGCTGTGCGTAGCTCGACAACTCATCAACGGCAAACTCTTACCAGTCCCATCCTGCACCAGAAGAACGGATGGGGACAAAAAAAAAATTGCAAACTGCCCACTAGCAATTGTTGAGCAATAACACATGTACGACCCCCACGTTTTATGCAAAGATTCTGATTTATCTGACAGTTTTACACCCAGAGGGATGATGCACAGTAATTAAAATTAAAAATGTTTTGGCAGCTTAAACAAATGGCTATATAAATTACAAAGTTGTTTTTTAAAGAAAGAAGCCACCGTGTCAAAATAGAGATCTATAGATAAATAAATCAGAACATCAGAGGGTTGTTTTTTGAAAATAACAACAACAATAATAATAATACAAACACGTTTATAGGAAAGCAGCTCTTAAACGCTAGCTTTGGTTTTGTTGAGGGGAGGGGGAATTCAAGGAAAAGGAGGCATTTAGAACCACGGAGAGGCTTCATCACCTCAGTGTGGCATTGTTTGGAAAGTGCAATTTGGCTGAAACCTTGTGCCCTCTTACATCACACACCTCTCATGAGGGTCCTTTGTGCAACCTTTTCTTTGCCACAGATGAAAAAAAGAGAAAATGTAAAGGACCCCTGGGCAGTAAGTCCAGTCAAAGGTGACTATGGGGTTGCGGCACACATCTCTCTTTCAGACTGGCGTTTGTCCGCAGACACCTTTTCTGGGTCATGTGGCCAGCAGGACTAAACCGCTTCTGATGCAACGGAAACACCGTGACAGAAACCAGAGCTCATGGAAACACCGTTTACCTTCCCGCCACAGCAGTTCCTATTTATCTACTTGCACTTCGGGCTTTCGAACTGCTAGGTTGGCAGGAGCAGGGACCGAGCAATGGGAGCTCACTCCGTTGCAGGGATTCGAACCGCCGACCTTCTGATCGGCAAGCCCTAGGCTCAGTGGTTTATACCACAATGCCACCCATCTGGGCCACAGATGCAACACTAGCACAGAAGTAGTCCCAAGGCCCATCAAGTTCAACATACTGCTCTCACAGGGACCAGCCAGATGCCCCCATGAAGTCCACATGCAGGACCTGAATGGGCAAGCACTGACTGGAGAGACAGTTGGCTGGGGAGCCCCAAAAAAATTAAAGGGGAAAAAACCTGGATGTACATTTCCAAAATATAAGATAAAAAACAAATAAAACAAAACCTACATACAGCAACAGTGTTTTGTGTTGTGTAGGCTCCTATGATGTAAGTCATGGGCCCCGCCTGCTAGCCTGCTCCCTCAAATATCCCTGGTTTGCTCCTTTCTATATATAGGGTGCCTACATTCTGCATGGACCGGTTGCATGGCAACATGTGCAAATGGCGTTAGATATCTATTAGATCCATTAATTACCATATAGCATATATTCAACACAAAAAACAGCGACCATTTGTTGTTAACAAAGGACAGTAACAAAGTAAAGGGCCCCATTACCTTCAGGAGCTTAGGGCCTCATCCAACCTAAATCTGGCCTTGACTGGTGGGGGGGGAAGGGACATTCCGGGATCAAATCAGAAGCTGGGGTGGCTTTCATAATTCCTGGACTATCCCTGGAAAATAGGGGGGGGGGTCGCTCCTGTTGTTTAGTCCTAGCTCAGCAGGTAAGAGAAATGTATTCCGGACCCTCAAAGTCTCCTTATTTCCCAGTCCAGGAATTATGAAAGCCACCCCAGCTTCTGATTTGATCCCGGAATGTCCTGCTTTTCCTTAGGGTGTCCCTGTTTTCATTGGAGAAATGTTGGAGGGTGTGACGTTCTGGGAAGGAGCATCTGGCATCTGTGGGGAGATTCTGAGGGCCCAACACTCGGACAGGACCTGCTGCCCCATGGGATAGCACTGTGGGGAATTTAAAACAGCAGCTGAGTGCAACCACCACCAGTAAACCACAGCTAGGGACCTACCAGTGGCGAAGGCAGTGACGAAGCTACCTGCTCTGGCACCGGGAGCGGTGTACATCTGGGGGCATGGCTGGCACGCGTCCCAGGGGGCATGGTGACATCCCAGGGGGCTTGGTGTACCACCTGTGGGGGGCGTGGCACACATCAGGGTGTGTGTGCACGGTAAGCGGTGCACATCCTGGGGCATGCGCGGTGATTGGTGAGCAGCCCAGGGGTGTGCAGTGAGGACTGAGCATCCCGGGGACAGGGGCAGCCGCAATGTCACACACACACCGGACGGCACCTGGGGCGACCCGCCCCCTCCGCCCCCACCTTCGTCCGCCCGTGGTAGAAGGGGACCCATCAGAAGACTCAGCCCTGGAACTGGCCTTCTGGGGCTAGTCAAATCTCAAGTTGACCCACTGAACTCAGCCCTAGACTAGGAAACAGCAGTAAACCTGAAGTGACTCGTTCAACCAAAGTTCAAGCGCATCGGTCAACTGCTTAGCACCGCTCTGTGATTAATCGCAAGCATATTTATTTCAGGGTTTCTTTTTCTCTCAATAAGCAAAAATGATAGGTGTAATAATATGGGCACTGCCAAGTTGGGTGTTACTGGATAACCTCTAATAAGTTTAAAGAACCATTATTTAAAGCACTCTTCAAATTATTTCAAGATTAAATTCCAGACAGGGCATTAAAATGCACAATCTTCCACCTGCATAATGTCGTTGGAGAAATAGCTCTCCCTTCCTTATGAACTGCTTCTGTTTAGTAAAGATATAAAAAATGTGCCCCGTTTTTAATTCTCCAGACAGGCACCGCAGAATGAATGCACATCACAAAGGCAAAAGGAACACGGGCTGTTGTTGCCTTTTAAAAAGCCTGTGCAGAACTTAATCGCAGTATGCTGACACACTTGACATTAATCAGTGTTTATTTAAAAGCAAGTAAAATGATTGAAAGTGTTAAAAGTGTCAAGAGGTAAATTACAGGGAATAGACATATTGAAAAAAATGAAACGATATAAGCCAGAATGTAATAATGTAAATCCAATACACACACACACACACACACACACACACACACACACACACACACCTCAGCCTTGCCTGATTAATATTTCCCGTGGAAGGCTTTCGTGTTTTGAAATATAATCAGATTTGCATGATTCTGCAAGTTGGCTTTTTGATATAAGAAAATAATAAACAAATACATAATTCTAAGAGCATCTAACCTGTAGGACCGTTATGATCAGACTAATCAACCCAGCCCTGACGATGCTGCAACATGGCTTAGCTTTATCTATGTTCATGTCAGAGCAAGTAATTATGATGATGCGGAAGGACTGGGGCTGCAACACATGTCTTATCAGGAGGTGATCCTAATAGATGCCACGTTATCAGAAAATCCCGAACATTATTAGTATATGATAGCACGGTTGGAGCTTCACTTGCAAAATCCAAGAAATACAGAGCTTACCGAAGGCATTACCCTGTGGGCAATAGACAGAGGTGCTCATGTACCAAGTGGTCATTTGCCTCAGTGTGCATATAACCCTGTGGGAAGACCCTTGCCCACCGTGCCCATTCAGATGGCAAAGAGGGTTTTTACCATGCTCAGCAACCATGCTCAGAAATGAAGTGGGGCTTTTATCAACTCCCCGCACCAGAGCTTTCCAAACTGTGTTCTGCGACACATTAGTGCGAGCGCTCCAGTTGGAGAACAGCCTTTACCAAAGGTGTTGTGGGTTTTGAAGACACTCGAACTCAGGACGAAAGGGAGAAATGCACTAAGAGGAAGGCACACTTGGCAAATCCACACCGCGATCAACTCCCGCACGGAAACCAATGTCCCCACTGTGGAAGGACTAGTCACCCTTCTCTGAAGTCTCTCAGCCCCACTCACCTCACAGAGTGTTTGTTGTGGGAGAGGAAGGGAAAGGAGAATGTGAGCTGCTTTGAGACTCCTTCGGGGAGTGATAAAGCGGGATATCAAATCCAAACCCTTCTTCTTCTTCTTCTCCATGCATGCAGTACAGTAGGCTGTGGCCTTGGGAAGAAGGGTTGTTTTTTATTAAACGAGATGGAAGAGTGCTACTTTATGGTTGTGTGGCTCAGAATCCACATCAAGAGGGTCCAATACATCTCATGACAGCGGGGAAGGCTGCGACCAGGTGAGCTGTATACCTGCTCAGCCTGCCCAGATCTGATAATGAGAAACTTCAAGGCCCCAGACTGATGCATCCCCTCCAACATTTCTTCCATGAAAATAAAGGTAAAGGGACCCCTGACCATTAGGTCCAGTCGTGTCCGACTCTGGGGTTGCAGCGCTCATCTTGCTTTATTGGCCGAGAGCCGGCGTACAGCTTCCGGGTCATGTGGCCAGCATGACAAAGCCGCTTCTGGCGAACCAGAGCAGCACACGGAAACGCCGTTTACCTTCCCGCCAGAGCGGTACCTATTGATCTACTTGCACTTTGACGTGCTTTCAGACTGCTAGGTTGGCATGAGCAGGGACTGAGCAACGGGAGCTCACCCCGTCGCGGGGATTCAAACCGCCGACCTTCTGATCAGCAAGCCCTAGGCTCTGTGGTTTAACCCACAGCACCACCTGGGTCCATGAAAATAGGAACGTCCTATTCAATCATCACAATAACTTTATTTATACCCTGCAACATGTATAAAAACATAATAAAACATTTAACATTTAACATTTAAGAAAAACATTTCAGATGTCTCCTAAAGGTTGTCTAGTTACTTGTCTCCTTGGCTCGGGGGTCCATCCCCTCCAACATTTCTCTGATGAAAATAGGGACATCCTAAGGAAAAGCAGGACATTCTGGGATCAAATCAGAAACTGGGATGGCTTCTGTAAGTCCAGGACTGTCCCTGCAAAATGGAGATGCTTGGAGGGTCTGAGGCAGGACACACTGCAGAGGAAGCTGGGTCTAAAATCCAAGACGGATGGATTGCAGCAATGCGGTGCCGACACAGTTTTTGTGTGGTAGGAGAAAAGCGTAGCAACCCACTTTCTAATTGCCATATGGTTTGGAAAGAGCTGGAATTAAGGCAGGGGCAGAGGGGGAGAGGATGGCACGGTCAGCAGCACCTTCAAACGTTTGCATTCTAGGCATTGAGACACAGTAGGCTCTCTCTCTTTTATATCTCCTGCATCTGTTCTGATTATCTCTCTTTCTAAATGTGCGCAATGTTCCGAAGCGTGGCAGCCTGATGGCGGGGAATGAAAGGCACCGTCTAGCAGGCAGGCATTCTGTGCAATCTCATTCATTTAAGTGGAGGCCATCTTTTATTTCTGAATCAGAGATCTGGGGACTGCACCCACACAAAAGAGAGAGATTCTTTTAAAGAATAGTTGTAGCGGGACACTTAGGTTATTTCAGCAAAGTTTGTAGAAATGAGCTACAGACAGAAACAATACTTTTAGCCCTTCAGCAGAAGAAAAACCTGTTCCTGTCTGTGTGGTGGCTTTGAAAACATCTCATGTTCAGTCAGTAGAGCATGGGGCTCTTAATCTCAGGGCCGTGGGTTCAAGCCCCACATTGGGCAAAAGAATCCTGCATTGCAAGACTAGATTCTACGATTCCATGGTTCAGTTTTCTACTCTATATATAATCTATTGGCATATGTTTGCTCATAAGTAAATACAAAAACAAAAACAAAGGAGTCGAATGTTTGGAGAATGCAGCAGAAAAGTGATTTAGCACATTCCTTAGACCATCAACCCATTCATGAATTTGTGACTGATTAACCTCACTCATTTTTGGAAGGCTGTTCCCTTACTTTAAAAAATCCCAGTTTACGGTGCTTACTCACCAGGAAAGTGCATATAGAACTGCCACTGAATTCTTTGTTTTAGTTGTTTGATCTATCAATTCAATTTGTATATTTTTAATGAATAAAACAATACTAAGAAGAAGAAAAATCTGACATTTTTTAAGATTAAGAATGGTCTCAGCGGACATTCTCTTAGAAGAGGCATCCTTCCCTTTGTGAGAAAATGGGCGCTAAAAGTTTTTAAACTGTGCCAGCCCGAAAGGGTTTATCACAAATGCTTGCAGAATGAATTCTAGAAATGCATCTCTTCTTGAGACGTGGAAAAGATTATCTTCTGTCAGGAGCTTCAGCCCATTGAGAACGACTTGATGAGTAAACGAAAGGGGGTGGAAAGGAACGGGTGAGATTTAGGCTATCATATCTTGGTCGAACACTTACAAAAGCCGTTGGGTGCTCTTTTGTGTCTTTGAAATTGGGAGGAATTGCAGAGATTTCCAGTAAATGAGATAATCAATGAATTTGCCAGGAGGTGTTCTACCTCAGCTTGCTTGACCAGGTGAGTCCGGCTTCCTGTAATGGAATCTCTTTTGACATCTCTCCAGGCCACAATTGTAGAATCATAGAATCGCAG
Organism: Darevskia mixta; assembly: GCA_034641385.1. Classification (NCBI taxonomy): domain Eukaryota; kingdom Metazoa; phylum Chordata; class Lepidosauria; order Squamata; family Lacertidae; genus Darevskia; species Darevskia mixta. The sequence continues at coordinate 24,899,413 of JAWWNH010000017.1, forward strand.
AGTTGGAAGGGACCCCAAGGGTCCTCTAGTCCAACCCCCTGAAATGCAAGAATCACAACTAAAGCATCCAGGACAGATGACCATCAAACCTGACATCTCGGGTGCCAGCTATCATAGCAAATGCCAGGTATTTTCAGGGGTGCATCATAACTCATCCCTTTTTGCGGCAGATCTCACTTGTCTAGCTAAAGACTCAACTGGATGCTAAAGCTCTATTCTGAAACCATGAATGGCTCACATAAATCACTGGCTGCAATTCTAAACCCACTTGCTGTGCAAGCCCTCCTCAACACGCAGAAACTTATTTCTGATTTGAAAATTTCAAACATTTGTACTGCAGGTGTAAACAATTTTGCATATTGCAAAGCACCTCTCTAAGTACCTTTCCGATGCTTCAGAACTGGGGGAATGCTTGCTCCTGTCTAGGCTGAATTACTTCTCAGTCTCAACCTCTTAGCTCGCTTTATAAAGATCCCATGAGAAAGCTCTCTTCCTAATCTCTTTCAATAAATTTGGCACCTGGAGACAGTCGGTGTAGCAGCAACTTGGCGTGCAGATTGGCAAGAAATACAGAAAGAATCTCAGCCTCGCCATTTTATGTGACATTCAAACCAGACCATAGAATATTGGGCTCAGCTATATAGCTGCAAATAAAATGTTTTAGGTGTGTTTTAAGTGCAGTATACAATGCGACATTAGATGGTGATGGTGAGCCTTTGGAAAATTCAATGTACAGTGGTACCTTGATTCTCAAACGCCTTGGTACTCAAACACCTTGGTTCCCAAACGCGAAAAACCTGGAAGTAAGTGTTCTGGTTTTCGAACGTTTTTCGGAAGCCAAATGTCTGATGTGGCTGTCAGCTATTGTTTCTGGGGTGCCTGCACCAATCAGAAGCTGCGCCTTGGTTTTTGAGCATTTCGGAAGTCAAACGGACTTCTGGACCGGATTAAGTTTGGCGCTTTTGTTTTTGCTATTTATTTTGCATTTTTGTTTTTGAGGCTTTTCAGTTAATTTCCTTTTGTGACTGTGTGGAACACCCTCCATATTCTCCTGAATATTCTCCTTTCTTTCTTTTTCCAAAACTGAAATCTGCACTGAAAGGGCACAGATATTCCCACATTTAACGCATCCAAACTGCTGTGACGAGGGAACTGGAAGCAGTACGGAAAGAGGACTTCTCCAGAAGTTTCCAACAGTTCTATGAACGTTGTCAACGGTGCATTGTATCAGAGGGGGCCTATTTTGAAGGCCTGTAAGGTATGTATGTTCGAATATTTCTCGCTGTCTGGTTTCTGTGACCAGTCACCGAAATTTCTAGTTACACTTTGTATCTTAGCGGCTGGAATGGAATTTTGGGAGGATGGGGTGTTAATTGTGGTGATTTGAAATCTAAGTACATACTGGTTTGAAACTGATTTTTTAAAAAAAGTTTTAAAACAGTTTTATGGGTTTTGTTTTGCTTTGCTTTTGCATACCACAGATGTATTTGCATTCAACATATAACACAGATATTTCAAATTTGAACATGATATTACCCGGGTTGCTTTCTGCCCTTTCTGTGGTTATTTCTGACTTGAATGAATGAAAAAAGCACAAAACAAAAATTTCCATATGAGTCGAAGCCATCAAAGCGCATGCAAAGTCAGAGGAGGTGATCAGTTACTAAAAGCCACACGGCCACCCCTATTTCAACACACAGAGACACCAGCCACTAACTTTGCAACAGATTAGTCCTGTTTATGTTTTTTAAGGGAAGGTTATAAATAGGGGGTGGGCAGGGCACTGTGTATTTAGCAAATGCGTGCAGATGGGAAGCCAACAGATGGCCCTGCACTTTATTTTGTATGCACAGCCTTACATTTAAATTAAAAATTTCCATAATTAAGACGAAGGTCTGCTGCGACACTAGCTAGTTTGCCTGGGATAGCATCATATATCACAGGTATCATTAGGCAACATTTTCCCAACAAGGTTCATAAACCTATACAAATTTTGCTACTTCCCTAATGTAAGCTCAAAAAGCAAATAAAATATGGCTCACGGAAGCCGGTGGTGGAGGGGAAGATGGAAACGCGATTTATCTCATCAAGACATCTCCTCGTGCCATCTGGTCCTTACCTGTGTGTAACGGAATAATCTGCCACTTGACATTAAAAAGAAGAAGGAACTCCTTTGAATGGATTTGGAATGGTTTTCCAAGATAAATATTGGCCAAGAGGTCACTCCCATCCTATTATACAAATTAGATGGGCTTCGTTGACAACTTTCAAGATGTTATTCCAGAGGCGTAGCAAGATCAGGTGGTGCCCGGTGCGATTTTGTTTTTACACCCCCACACACATTGCAATTTTAGGGGATGTTGCCCAGAGTTGTTGAGCTTTTTTAAAGGGAAGGTTGGCCGCGAAACAGATACGCCCGCAGATCGCACAAATCCGACCATTGATCACATAAAACCGTGTCAGCGCTGCCGGGTGGGGCTGCCATACCCACCAGCCAGGGCTGCGAGCAACGACCACCAGGGGTGCCAGCACCGCCACGCCGATCCACCCAGGGGGATTTTGTCACCTCCCCACGCATGACACCCGGGGCGAACCGTACCCCACCTCCCACACTCCCCTTGTGACGTCCCATGAAGACAGGGAGGGTGTGTACAGAGGGAGGATTTGTGAGACCAGCTCTACCATCAGGCACGGGGAATTGGCATAGACGTCTTGGGCCAGCCTCGCAGAGCTGGATTTTGCAAGGGCTCCCGATGGCCGAGATACGTTTCTGTGCACCCAGAAGGGAACCCAGTCCAGTATTGTGATGGAGCTGATTGATGACTCCTCTCAACAGGGCAGACATGGAGTGTGCAGACTCAGAAGTGTCTCATGTGTCTTTTCCAGGTCATCTGTGCAAAGTGAGCATGGCTGCCATGGGGAGAGCAGACGTCCGCTTCCTTCCTCCTTGCCCCCTCGCCAGCGTCGCTTGCCTTCCCTTTCAGCCAAACCTCACCTGCTCACCTCACAGGCCAGGCTGGGGCAGCTCCACACCCGCTGTGCGACCACTTCCCTCCTCCTTGAACTCTGATGCTACCAAAGACAGCATTGCAGTGTTGGTGTGAGGAGTGCAGTGACAGCAGAACAAGGCGGTTGCTTGGGAGACACCACGTTGACCCACAGCGGCCTGCCAGAAGTGTTGGGAGATGCCGCGGGGACCAGACCAGCCTCCTCCTCCTCTGTCCTTCCTTCTGGAAGTGCCACAGTGGAAGGAGGAAGAGGATTGGGGACATGGGGAACATTGCAAGTTTTCCTTCTTTTGGGGGGTCCCATGCTCTGGTGTGAGACAACTGACTCACTCCACAGCGTGGGACCAAAAAACACCCATCTTTTGGTCCTGCACGACCAGAGCATGGAAACTAAACTGGGGCATTTGGGATTGTGAGCAGAAACAAGGACAACTTTGGTCAATCTGGGGTGTCCCAGTTAAATCAGGGTCTGGCTTAGCCTTTCCCCCTCCTATTGTTTATCTGCTCAAAATCACACACACACACCCCCGCCAAGGATCGCCATATATTTACCCTGTAGATTAGAAAGCATTTTGGAGCAAACGGGGAGCAGGGGTGGGTCAGTGTTTAGCAGGCCCTCCCCCCTCCAAATCACATGGCTCTGGGATATTAGGATGACGAAGAAGAAGAAGAAGAAGAAGAAGAAGAAGAAGAAGAAGAGGAGGAGGAGGAGGAGGAGGAGGAGGAGGAGGAGGAGGAGGAGGAGGAGTGTGGATTTGATATCCCGCTCTATCACTACCCGAAGGAGTCTCAAAGCGTCTGACATTCTCCTTTCCCTTCCTCCCCCACAACAAACACTCTGTGAGGTGAGTGGGGCTGAGAGACTTCAGAGAAGTGTGACTAGCCCAAGGTCACCCAGCAGCTGCAAGTGGAGGAGCGGAGACGCGAACCCGATTCCCCAGATTATGAGTCTACTGCTCTTAACCACTACACCATGCTGGCTAGACTAGACGTGGGCAGCTCTTTTGTAAAGAAACCCTAGATTTAGGCTTTGTCTCACTGCCCGAGAGGCAGGCTAATGGAGGCCTATATTTGCTCCATAAGGCATGATACTCTCTGGTCGTGAGCAACCAGAAGGCACCTTCAGAGTTTTTACACGTTCTTGACATTTAGAGCCGTGTACCTTACAAGAGCTCTCCACTTAAAAAAAGAAAAGGAATCACCTGCCTAGCCCTGGCATCCCCACTGATTGTGCCTCCAGAAACATCTGCTCTGCGCTATGCGCTCTGAATCTTAAAATCCCGAGGAGGAATTCCCAAACATCTCAGCTCACATTGAGATTCTGCCCTGAAGCTCCTTTGCTTCCAGAGCACACACAAAACGAGGCTTGTATGCTTTCACTTAATGCTGCCTATTTTGAGTTAGTTTGGTAATACAGCAACAACTTTTCCCTTTGTGTTTTAAGTGGTCTCTCTTTGATGATGCTCAGCCCACTGGGTTCAACGCACCCAGAATATGGGAGATTCCACTTGGGGTTCATGTTGCATCCTATTGAGCAGTTAGTCATTTCTCACTAGGGCCGTGTCCTTTCAGCTACAAACTGGGCAAGGCAAACTGAAGGCCAAACAGTCAGGAACTTGTAGGAAAATAAGCAATGAAACAAACAAATCAAGGAATGGTGACAATAAAGGCTTCTCCTCACTTCCTCTTGTCCTGCTGCTTACCCCACCCCACCCCCACCCCTGGCAACCCTGAGAAAACCACTCTTTAGAGCTCAATCAGAGCAATCTGGATTACTCCAGATTGACGCTTGCTCTGATTTAGAGCAAAAGAGCAGGTTCTCCCTGGGAAAGGAACGAGGCAAGGGGAGCGCACTCGGATCCGTGCTTTCTAGGCCCAGGATGAGTGGAAGTGTGGGTGAGCCCTCCTTCTCATAATATCTTGCTTTCTTTCCATAAGTATTTGTTGTTGTTCAGTCGTTCAGTCGTGTCCGACTCTTCGTGACCCCATGGACCAGAGCATGCCAGGCACGCCTATCCTTCACTGCTTCTCGCAGTTTGGCCAAATTCACATTGGCTCAAAATAGTACTCAAACCCCCCAATTTTCAGTGGCTCCAACCAGGGACTCCTTTTCACTCTTCGCTGTCAAGGATCCCAACCCCTCACTGGATGACGGACCAAGGGATCTGTGAGAGAGAGAGACATTGTAGCCTTGCGGGTAAAGGTTACGGACAGGGAAAACATAACTTTCAAACAAAAGCCACTGCTTTGGAGAGAGAGAGATTTCCTTGAGAAGAAAGACAGCCTTGGATCCTTGGCGCCTTCTATCCCAATGCAACCACTCTCCCACAACCCCCTGGCAGAGGGTGGTTTCCTTGGGCAGGTGGGCACATGTGGTTGGATCTCCTCGCGCACCACCCTTTCCACCAGAAGCACACACCCCTCAGCCTGAGAAACAGCTATGCGTAAGTCTGAGAGGACAATGTCCACAGATGGGCACCAGGACATGGGAAGAATGTCCTATTTGTGGAAACATGATTCCCTGCCAAACAGCTGAGCAGCAAAATTGGGTGGTGGGGATGGCTTGGTGTCAGGGACTGTGCTAGGAGGGCTGCACTGAGGAGGAACAGTGGGAGCCACTCCCTCCTCCTGACCCTGACCCTGAATCTCCCCAGGAGCAGGAGGAAAGTATAGATTTGGAACAGTGGTTTGCAGAGGGGCATAGTTCAGAAAGCAGAAGCTGGGAAATACCGGATGGGGAACAGCTAGCAGAAGAAACACTAGGAGAGAGAGACTTAACAGATTCACAGTCTCTGGATACTATCTACCCCCCTCCCCCAAAGTCTCAGAGAGCTCAGAAAATGTCAGAACAGGAAGCACAGAGACTACAAACTCAGATTACAAGACTCAGGAGTGGCGTGGATTAATAGGGATGGAGGGGGGAGTGTCCCTTAATTGGGAACCTTGCCATGTCTAGGAGATGTGTTCTTTGTTCTCTCGCTGTGATTATTAAAGAAACTAATTGGTAAGAATTCGTCTCTTTCGTTTGATCTGGTCATTTACGGCCACGGGGGAGGAAGCCGATTCCCTGAAGCCTGACATTTGGGTACGCATGGGGGCCCCCTGCGCTGAATGCCTCCAAGAGACGCATGTCTACAGGTGTTTTAGCTCACTGCGAGGCCCGCAGGGCTGTTCCACAGCACAAATGGCCCCGAGTCATGTGTCCTGCCGTGTTGTGCAACAACCTCAGCATGACACTCCAAAAGGCCCATGTTCCGGCCTGCGCTTTCAAGGCAGTTGGATGCGATTGTAAATCATGGTTCTGCCCAGAGGTTTGTATTTTTTGGTCTTAATTACATCTGTGCAAATCTTCATTTGTTTGCGGATGACTAATGCGTTGTGTGGGCTATTTGCATTCCCAGATGGCCCATTTCCATGGTAAGCAATGTGGAGAGGCAGATAATGGCTCTGGTATTAATACAAATGAACTGAAACAACAACAGCCACAGCAGCTCATCCGCAGTGGGAGCTGCCTGGTTTCTTCAGCAGTCCCTGCAAAAGATTACATTCAGACAAAACGAAGCCCCAGAGTTCCCCACTCCCTGCCAGTGGCAGCCAATGGAAGGACGGCGTGTGAGTTTGAGTAAATTTCACTAGATAAAATCGCTATCAATTGTGGCGGTGATTCAGAGGTTTAATTTGAAATCAATCTGGATTTGAGTTAGTTGGTGTTTCTCTTTCTGGGTATATATCACATGGCATGAGGTAAGGTGTACAAGATATTACAGAGAAGGAACTTAACAAATTACTACTACTACTACTACTACTACTACTACTAATAATAATAATAATAATAATTTTTTATTTGTACCCTGCCCATCTGGCTGGGTCTCCCCAGCCACTCTGGGTGGCCTCCAACAGGTATTAAAATACATCAAAATCACAGGTTAAAAACTTCCCTAAACAGGGCTGCCTTCAGGTGTTTTCTAAATGTCAGGTAGTTATTTATCTCTTTGACATGGGATGGGAGGGTGTTCCACAGGGCGGGCGCCACTACCGAGAAGGCCCTCTGCCTGGTTCCCTGTAGCTTTGCTTCTCGCAGTAAGGGAACCACCAGAAGGCCCTCGGCGCTAGATCTCAGTGTCCGGGCTGAACGGTGGGGGTGGAGAGGCTCCTTCAGGTATACAGGACTGAGGCCGTTTAGGGCTTTAAAGGTCAGCACCAATACTTTGAATTGTGCTCGGAAACGTACTGGGAGCCAATGTAGATCTCTCAGGACCGGTGTTATGTGGTCTCGACAGCTGCTCCCAGTCACCAGTCTAGCTGCCGCATTCTCGATTAATTGTAGTTTCCGGGTCACCTTCAAAGGTAGCCCCACGTAGATAATAATAATAATAATTTCATTATTGATACCCTGCCCACCTGGCTGCGTTGCCACACATACACCAAGGGTGGCATTGAACCTTTTGGGATCATCCCTCAACCTTGTCTCCTTCATTCGTTCCATCTTCTGAAGGACATGCTCTCCACCGTACCACAGCCGGCTGTTGGGGATGTGTGTGTGACTTTCTTTGTACCATAAAATTTTTGGGAGAGAGTCAGTCATTCGATTGGCATGTTGTTGTTTTTATGGCTTGAAAGGCAGATTTACAAGTCTTCTTTGCGTCTGTATTTTATCGCTCAGAAGTAGGAGGCAACGGAATCATAAACATCTCAGTGATTTTGAATAGAATGCAAAAAAAAAAGGAAAAGAAAACGTTGAGGTCCTTATAACAGCTTGTGTTTGCAGAGAGCAACAGAAGGTGTGGGGAAGACAGACAAAGACCTCCTTCATTCGACTGCAGCAGAAATCTACTCCTTGAAAGTTATTCATCATTCTTTGTGAAAAGGAAAGAACAGCATGAGAAAATGCTTGCTTCTCCTGGAATCGGAGGAAGGCTCGACCCTTTCCCCTTCGGAAGGACACAGGGCATCTCACCAAGGCCTGGCCAGCCTTTCCTTGGAAACCTTAGAAGAGGTTTCATAACATTATTATTTTTAAAACAGTCAAAATGTTTATTGTTGATAATATCAACCAGCACTCTGAAAGATTTTTATAATAATAGTAATAATAATAATAATAATAATAATAATAATAATAATTACAAAACAGTACTCAATTTTTTAAAATTGGAAGGCATAGCCAGCCACTGCTGGAACTAGACTTGGAGGGTTTATGTGTCACCTCCAGACTGTCAGTATTTTGAATATACTGGAAATTTAGACTTGCAGGGTTAACGTAAATTAAAGTGCTGTTTCAACCAGGTGAAACAAATTCACTTAAAAACAACACCAACTTCCTGGAGTTAGGAAAGTGGCAGGGAGATGCACAGAAAAATGTGGAATGCACAAATTATTATGGGATGGCATGCGCAACCACTACATTTGAGAACAGACCAGCTTGTACACGGGTGAGCAGGTGGACGAACGCAGCTTCTACTGCTTGGCAATAGATGGGCAGTAACTGGGGTCGGGAGAGGTTGAGATCAGGGGATTTGAGACCTCGGACTTCAGAGCAATGTTTGGCATTTCACCTGTTAGCAAATACGCTAAGCTGGCCCTGCTGCAATGGGCGACTGTGAGAGGCACAGAGGTCTTGTGCCTGGACAAAGCTCTTAGGAACCCGCAAAAGCCAATGATGATGTTACTGGCTCACTCCTTACACACACCTGGGACTTGCAGTGAAAATTTCCAAAGGAGAACAGTTAGGGCCTTTAATGACCCCCAAGTCTTTGTTCTAGTTTTCAGCTCTACTGTGCTGGTCCCTTGGGTTACCCAAAAGGCGAGGTCCAAGTCCGGTCCATGGTCAGAGGTACAACATAAAGGCAGTCCGTAGTCACTGAAGCTGGGTGCAGGGCAGGGAGTCAGGCGAAGTCAGAAACAGGTAGGCAAGCAGGGAACCAGGGTGGGTCAGGAGTTCAGGCAGGAAAGTGGGACAGGTTTCAAGCAGGAACTGGTCAGCAACGATGTTGCTCCTGCAACTTGGGGCTGGGGCTGGCCGGCTTTAATCTGCCCCGAGGCATAGGGCGGCCCCGATCCTCTGGTGACTCGCCTCTCCTGGCTTGGAGGCGAGCACTCCTCCAGCGGGAACTTAGTTCCCTTCACCTCTCTGCCCTGAGCCTCCGCAGCTCAGGGGAGGCTGGAGGGTTACTGGACCCAGAGGCAACCTCAGCTTCTCCTGACGGGGCTGGGAGTGGAGCACCTGCAGGCAATGGGTCCTCCATCCCAGCAGGAGCCAGAGCAGACTCATCAGATGCCTGCACCTGAGGATCCAGCCCAGGTGAGGACCCTTCTGACTCAGGCCCTAGCCCCGGCTCTGTTGGTTCTGGAGGCGGGGAATCCTGTGCAGGCTGGGATCCCTCAGGTTCAGCATCTGAGTCTGACACCCAGGCCATCACATCTACTATAGTTGTCTCAAGGTCACCTATGCGCTTTAGCTGGCTATTAGCTTTCTGCCCCATTCCCCAAAAGATATTTGTTCATTCCTCAGCCGAAGTGCCCTTTAACCTTTCCAAAATTCATCACTCAGTAATAATAAATGCAATCACCTCTCCTGGCATTTGTTTAGGCTTTGAAAGAACAGTATACAAAGGTATATAAGTTATTGATCTCCGATGGCGACGGGGGCTTCTGCAAATCCAAAGCTTTCAGGATTTACAGTCGTTGGCTTTTGTGCAGGATTTGAAATATGTATTCACAACATCCACTACAATCATTCTGAAGAAGCCCATATGTTGTCAACTATTGTGGAAGTGTCATGCCAAACAAAAAATGTTAGTGTGATTTTTTCCCCCTCCTATCTGTTCCAAACCGGTTAATCAATATGCTCATATTCCCACCCATATAAAACAAGAAAAGTGTCATCCATGCTGAGATTGGGCTTCTTGGAGAGGTAACTTTCTGCTCCTCCATGGAATGTGCCAGGCATATTGTTCCAGATTCACCTCTCCAACTGGGGAGTTTTCTAGTAACTCTTACTAGTTTTAAAGGAATGCAGAAAATAGTTTGGAACCGCTTGGGATTCTCTTAAATCAGGGATGGGGAAACTGTGTCATTTCATGTGTTGTTGGACTAAAACTCCCATCATCTTTGATCATTGCCCAAGTTGGCTGGAGCTGATGGGATTTGGGTTCACACACCCCAGAGTTTATTGAGTCTGAAGCTGAAGCCCTATTGGGTAACCTTTCCCCAGTAGGCAGCAAAGTAGACTGAGGAAGATTCACCTTTCCTCTTCAAATTTCAGGCTCAGCGGCTAAATTGTATGTGTGTGAAGCTAAACAAAATAACATCATCCTGGGGCCACACAATGGTTGCACTTCTATCATAATTGGAAGCATTGGAGTGTCTGTCGATTTCATATCTACAAGTAGTTTCCTTCACATTAATTTCTTTTTCTGCAGGAAAATTCCCCTCCAGGTGTATCTTAAGTGCATGGTGACTTGCTTTATGTGCGAAAATTGCAAAATAGGCACACAAAAAAGATCGGTGCAGCAATCCACGCAGCTCGACACACCTGCTCACTCTCTTGGCAGAAGAATCCCTCAAGCGGAGAGGCGGAGCAAGGAGGGCTACGTCAGAGAAGGGAAGCAGAAGGTCTGGAGAGTGGAATGGCCTTCCTTCCTGCATAGATACAGGGAAAGGAAATGCAGCTGTTTTGAAAAGAGACTGTTAAATGTATGCTGTTCCCTCTGGAGTTTCTGTTGTTTCAGAAAACATTTGCTCCGCTCTTTGAGTGCCCAGGCGGAGACCCCCTGGCCCTGAGAGACCATCAGAAGGAATAATGACTCGTGACAATGTGCTATGGAATTAAAATTGGCTACAACTTTATTAAACCTTTCAGATGTAGGAAGACCTTGGCTTAGGCATTGGGCATGTATGTCCCCCAGCCCCCCAGCTGGGGGAATAATAATAATAATAATAATAATAATAATAATAATAATAAATATACATTTTATTTGTACCCCGCCCTCCCTGGCAAAGCCGGGCTCAGGGCGGCTCACACCACCAAAATCACAATAAAACATGAAACATAAAAGAAAAACAATTAATTAAAATACAGATTAAAAGATTTAAAAAGCCGCCTTAATGCAACAGCCCATGAATTTATAACATATAGGGGAGAATCTTATAATACAATGTTCTATTATAACACAAGGGTCAGGCTGAATCAGACTCAAAAGCTAGGCGGAACAGCTCCATCTTGCAGGCCCTGCGGAAAGCTGTCAAATCCCGCAGGGCCCTAGTCTCTTGAGACAGTGCGTTCCACCAAATTGGGGCCGAAACTGAAAAAGCTCTGGCCCTGGTTGTGACCAGTCTAGCCACCTTATGGGTTGGGACCTCCAGCATGTTATTATTTGTGGACCTTAGGGTCCTCCGCGGGGCATACCAGGAGAGGCGGTCCCGTAGGTACGAGGGTCCTAGGCCGCGTAGGGCTTTAAAGGAACTGGGGCTCCTCAGGGTGAATGGGATATCGGAGGGTGCACAGCAAGACACTCGTGTATGCTGGCAGCCCACCCCATATCCCCACAACGCAGAGGAGTTCACTGACCACCTTTCAGTGTATGGCCAGTGACTCCCATATAAAACCCTTTAAGAGGGGACCCTGGAATCGTGCGCCAGGGGGAGGGGTGAGTCGCCACTTCACACCCCCACCCCCATTAAGGGAAGATAGACTAAAGGATTCGGCCCAAGGCCTCAAACCGGCAAACTTGTGGCGAATTGCTACGGGGAAGGCAAGACCTGCCAATGCAAGGAAATTCCTTCCTGGCTCTTCAACAGCAACCATCCAAAGACCGTAGCAGCACCCGCTAACAGGAAGGAAAATGGTTAACCTGCAAAAAGCATTAGACAGAGGGAGAGTTGGGTGGGTGAAACTCTGGAGCCAACCGCATGGTTGCTGCCGGCCCCGCCTCCTATTTTTGCAACTGGCCACGCCTCCCCGAGAAGCTGATTGGCTGAGGTTTGGTGGGAACCTCCAATGACCAGCACAGAAAGGCAGACCAGGTCCTATGGTGGTCCCTCAAAGGGAAGCCACAAAGGAAGGTGTGAGCAGTGGTGTCACAACGGGGGCGGTGGTGGGGGTGGTGCGCTCCCGGTGGCACGTCTGGGGGGGTGACAAGGCGGTGCTCCACCATGGCGGCACAAGCTGCCATCGCGCCTCCGCAGCCGCATGTAGAGGATCCCACCCCTCCCAGCCTCCCTACCTCCCCGGCTCACCATAAGCGGCTCCTGCTTTGCTGCTTTCCAGCAATCCAGGGAGGGGCGGACGGGAGCTACGGCTCCCCCCCCTCCCTCCCTGGTTTGCTGTAAAGCAGCAAAGCGGGAGCCACTTACGGCGAGCCAGGGAGGGAGGGAGGGGGACGGACAGAAGCTGTGGCTCCTAAGAGGGCGCAGCTTTGCCAGCGCCCCGGCAAAGTGGTGTGGGGGGTGACAAAAAAAAAATCTGCACCAGGTACCACCTGGGCTTGTTACGCCTCTGGGTGTGAGCACTCATTCTGTCCCCTGAACATCAAGGGATATTTTGATGGACCTACGAACTCTGATGGGTGGGAAGGTGAATCAGAAAGACAGAGACATCCAGGCAGGAACAAGAAGCAAGGGTTGTGGCTCCGGGGTAGAGAGCTTGCTTTGTATGCCAAGGGTTGCAGGTTCAATCCCCGACATCTCCAGGTCGGCAGAGACCCGTCCGACATTCTAGCATGTCCCTGGAAGTCAACGCAAGACCATCATGAGCTAGACGGCTTCTGATTCAGTATGTGGCACCTTCCTCTATTTCTAAGTGGGCTGCTATCGTTTCCTCTTGAAGACACCGGCATAATCATAATGTAGACTCGCCCATAAGGCCCAGATGAAGGAAATTGCTCAGAGGCAAAGGCCTTTCATGAGCGATCTTACAGCTGTCATCAAAGTGGCTTCCATGGATGTTTTGAAGCTCGAGGTGAAGAGATGGCCAGGTCCAAAAATGGGATGCTAAAGAGCATCTTTTATCTCTGAAGACCCAACACTGGCAGTTTTAAACAGTTTGCAGTCTTATTCCGTAATAGTTTGCTCAGGAATGCCACCCCCTTCTCATAGGATTATTCCCATTAGCCGTTCGTAACATACGAAGAACGGTATCTGTGTTGCCTGCTAGGAATCATTAACCAGGAAAGTGGAGACCGAGCTGCATAAAGGGAGAGAGAAAAGAATCAGGAGGAGGAAATCGTTTCCTGTGTGCCCACAGTTTAGCACAGTAGGTCGGGCAAATGCGCTGCCTTTTGTGGTCCATGGGAGGCCTCCTCCCCATGGATTTGGTGTCCTTCAAATGCCCTCTAGTGGCTGAAGTTCTGCAAGGGAGCCATCCTTGCAACCCAACCCAACCCCAAGCGTAACTGAGCATTTGAGGGAAAGAGCAGAGGATTCTCTGAGAAGCTCACGCCTGCTGAAGGCCCCCTACCTTTCCTCCTGTTATCTGTGATTTATGTAATGTAATGCACAACCGTGAGGCTCTCTGCTCTGCAGAGCAGAACACAAAAGCAGTGGAGAGCTGGCATGCCAATGAAAGCGGAGGTAAAATGGGCACCTGGCTGAGTTTCCCCGAGAGAAGATAGTCTGCTTTAAATGGTCGTTTACAGTCTTTCTTTCTTTTCTCCAATAATAATAATAATAATACATCCCCTGATACTCTGCCTTGCTATTTAAAAAGTACTACGAGAAGCTGCTACGATGAAGATACTAGGTAAAAAAAGTACAGGACCCCTGGACGGTTAAATCCAGTCAAAGGGGACTATGGGGTTGCGACGCTCATCTCGCTTTCAGGCCGAGGGAGCCGGCGTTTGTCCACAGACAGCTTTCCGGCTCATGTGGCCAGCAGGACTAAACCACTTCTGGTGCAACAGGGAGTTTTGAACACTCTCTCAGGTGAGCTCACCTGCGGCCCAGTTGGTTGTCTTTCAGGAACCAGGTGAAGAATACACTTCCTTTGTTTCCTCGGTTTTAAACTTCTCTTCAGATTGCTTTAATGCTGCAACGTTATCGTTCCATCCTTGTTGTTTTCGATTTTATTGTTGCAAGAGCATCTGCCATCCTAGAAAAGTTTAGGTAGAAGGGCAGGATAAAAGCCTATCGCAAATAAATATCCTACGAAAGAAGCTGTGTGAGAAATCTGTCATGCGTGTGGCAGACTCAAAAAAGTTTAAGTGGACTTTACGGAGCTCATTTCTGTTTGAGAAATCAGTCTAAGCTCGTGTCGCCTTCTGGCTTCATTGCTATAGTTAACAGAATATGTTCTCACTATTCTGTGAAATACCATTCAAGTGTTATTCCTATCTACTCCCACCCACTGCAAACAGTCACACATTTTCTTATGTTGTGTTATTACAAAAAGATTTTGCAGTGAATATGCCCTTCAAGAACTTAATTCAGCTGATTAGAGCATCCTAATCACAGGTGTGAAATGCTTTCTCTGGCCTTGGCACACAAAACTCAAATGGGCTTTTTAAAGCTTGTGCAAAAAAAAATGGCCACATTGACCAGACCAGATGATGTCCTCAGAAGGATGGCAGGTACCTGTTTATCTTGCCAGGTAACTTCAGTTAGGCATTCAATGTGCGTTTCTCAGACACAAGTTTATTGAACGAGAGAGAGAGTTTTTTGTTTTTGTTTGTGCTGTTGATTTTTATTTAATATCCTTTTTACTTCCTTTAAATTTACTGAGTGTTATTAACATCTTTGATTGCTGTAATCACCAGCCTCTTAAGAGACAACTGCTGGAATACCTTTCCACTTCTGGGCATCCCATTGGAAAAGCTCTAGAACCAGAGGAGCGAAGCTTGGAGCCTTTCATGGTTGCTGGGCTACAACTCCCATCGAAATCCAACATCTGAGGGCCACAGGTTCCTCCCCCTTGGTTGACAAGAGGGTTTCCCAAACTTGGGTCTCCAGCTGTTTTTGGACTACAATGCCCATAATCCTTAGCTAGTCAGGGATTATGGGAATTGTAGTCCAAAACAAGTGGAGAGCAGGGAGAAGAGCCTAGGTGTGTTAGGCCTAGAGAAAGGGCAGCTTTTAAAAAGTCACAGAGACCATTTCCAATGATGACAGAATACTCCTTCTACCTATGGGGGGGAATTTCCCCATTTTTAAGATACTCTAAATATTCACAATGTGTTGATAGCTCTGCACATTAGTGCGCTTCAAAACGGGAAGCGCTTCTTAGTGGTCCTGTTGTCTGTAAATGGAAGCAGCATGATTTGAGTACCACCAGCTGTCAGTCTGGAAAGGGTGGAAGCACAGCAACTCTCACGGCTGGCACACTGGGTGCGGCTGGGCCTCGTGAGAGCACAGCCAGTCCGGAGCGCACGAAATCCGCACATCAAATTGGAGGGTGATATTTGGCAAAGTGGCCGTGCAGACCATCTCTGAGGCAGCCTCTCAGCCCAGGTCTGCCGAGCAAGTCAGGGTTGGGGAAAGAAAGAGCAGGAAAGGGGTCTGTTCCCTCCTGCACCACACATTGTTCTTCTCCTCATCCTTGAATGCAAAGTACATTGTGCGCTGCACTGAGCGGTAACCACTGTGAATGGTACTGTGAATTAAAATTGTCTCCGCCAGCACCATGCTGCTATCCTTTTGCTGTCTCAGCCTTGACAGGGTTTCTGTGGAGAGACATAATAGACCATCAGAGGAGAGAAAGCCAGAGCGCCAGAGTATTGTGGAGAAGTTGTTTTAATGCGATTCCCCACCCCCACCCCCTTTTGGACAAACCACTTTTGCAGATTGCGCCTCCTCACTAGCATAATGTTTGCTCCAGGTCATTCTGCACAATCACAGCCGCTTCATCCGTTACGTTCAGAACACGTGTGTTTTTATTTGGGCATGGTGGCATAATGCGTGCATGCCACAAAGCGATCCCCTGGCAAAGCATGGCTCACTGACAATAGCAGAGCAGCCTTCAGCAATCTTCTAAGCAAGGATGCTCACAGAGCCACTTAGGCTGCAATCCTAGACACACTCCTCCACTGAATGGAACAGGACTTCCTTCTGAGTAGACATGCACAAGCTCACACAGTTAAACACTGGTAGGTTAAATCTTAGCACCTTGAACCTCCGTTTTATTCAAGCCAACAGCACCGTTAAAGGGCGGGTTCCTCCATGCGTCTGACAACTGATGATAATAATTTATTACCCATCCTTCACCCTAAGGCAGTGATGGCCAAACTTGGCCCTCCAGCTGTTTTTGGACTACAACTCCCATCATCCCTGGCTAACAGGACCAGTGATCAGGGATGATGGGAATTGTAGTCCCAAAACAGCTGGAGGGCCAAGTTTGGCCATCACTGCCCTAAAGTCATCTTCACAGAAATAAGGAGGGTCCTAAAAAATGCCAGGCTAAAGAGGTGCCTCATCACCATTTACTGGAAGCAATGTAAGGAGGGTACGAGATGCCCACTTGAGCCTGTGGTGCCAGAGGAACTAGCGAGAGGGCTCCCTCTATCAGGGGTCTGTAGGGAAGGAGGCAGTCTGCCCAATATTTGGGGTCCTGAGCCATTTAGGGCCAGTGTGGTGTAGTGGTTAAGAGCGGTAGACTCATAATCTGGGGAACCGGGTTCGCGTCTCCGCTCCTCCACATGCAGCTGCTGGGTGACCTTGGGCTAGTCACACTTCTCTGAAGTCTCTCAGCCCCACTCACCTCACAGAGTGTTTGTTGTGGGGGAGGAAGGGAAAGGAGAATGTGAGCTGCTTTGAGACTCCTTCGGGGAGTGATAAAGCAGGATATCAAATCCAAACTCTTCTTCTTTAGGGTTTTTAGCACCAATGTGAGCACCTCGAATTGGACCCAGAAACAAACCAGAAACCAGTTGCATTAGGAACATAGGCTAGGGAACTGGTGGTTTTGAATGTTCCTTAGGTGGCAATTAAACTCTCGAGGACATCTTCCTGTACACGTATTCCATTGATAACCCAATATATGGCAAAATGATTTCCACATACCATTAGTAAAAGCATGTGGATAAATGGACCTTGCCTACTTATGTTCAATAAGCATATTTTTTTTTATGCCTCTACTGCCACTTCTGTACAGCGCTGAAATTAGGTTACTTGTCTTCTTTATGAAGAGCAGGCCATGGAAACAGGAAGCAAGGCAGGTTTTCAATAGCAAAGGAACAATAATGTCAAGGTCACCTTGTTTCCTTTCTGAACCCACTGAATTGGGGTCTACCTCAGTGTAGATTACGACAGAAACGGGGCCTGTTGCTTCTTCATTTCTTCCTGCAGCTATGCCCCACCCCATGGCACCTATAAAATAAGCAGATTGATCAGTTGAGTGACTGGTTGCATTTCCGCCCCCCTCTTCACTGAAACACAGGCCAGGTCCCAAAATTACACATTGCATGCAACCAATCAATCATACCAAAAAATGACGAAAAGCGAAATTTGAATTTTTTTGAAAGTTAACAGGTGCGCAACTCCATCTGTCGCTATTCTTCTAAATCAAGAATGATCTTCAAAAGCCTTGCAAAAATGAAGTCTTTTTGCTTTGTACTGAAGGCTAAACAGCATCGTGCCGGGCTACCCTTTGGGAGGAAGACTGCTCTGCAGCTCAGGGGTCCACCCTGATCCAAGCTATCCCTGCCGCAATCAGCCAAGATTCTGCTTTCCCCTGAACCTCCCAGTTCCCTGAAGGATCGTTGTGCACAGGCTTCTTTCACATGTTCTGCAACAAACAAACACACAAAACAGTCTTTATGCTGGCGCTCTGCATCTCTTTAACCCTTCTGGAGCCTCACGTCGACTATTAAGAGACGACTTCTTACAGCATTTGTTGGAAAACATTCCTATGCCAAGAGGTCAGCTGCACGAACTCAGGTCATGCCAGCCATCCGACATCCCTGGGCTGAAAGCTTATGCACACATGACAAGAACTGCAGTTGCAGAAATGGCTCAGTTGGTTTTCAGCTCCTGAACGATACTCCGGAGTGTGTAGTCACTAAGTAACTGTGCCTTTCCATTTCTTCCCCTTAGAAACAGTCACAGAACACACAAAGAACGAGGGAGTGATAAACGGTGACAACTTACCCCTAAAGGTAAACGCAGCTCATTCGTGAAGAGCCCATGAATACATCAGGGACAAGAACTAGGGCAGTGAAAGTGGAGGGAGCTGGGATGTCCAGGTACCAGATTTCTGCCCACCACCATTTTTCCTTCCTCTCGCCTTAAGTTGTGTTATTCAACAGGACGTTGGTCTGTACCTGAAAGGCTAAAGCTCCAAAACGCAATGTCTGGAGGCATCAGTTGTCACAAAGAATGGCTGCATACCCTCCAACATTTCTCCGATGAAAACAGGAACATCCTATTCCAGTGATGGCTAACCTTGACACCCCAGATGTTTTGGAACTACAACTCCCATCATCCCTAGCTAACAGGATCAGTGGTCAGGGATGATGGGAGTTGTAGTCCCAAAACATCTGGAGTGTCAAGGTTAGCCATCACTGTCCTATTCCATCATCATCATATTTCCGTGTTTCCCCTATTTTAAGACACCGTCTTATTTTTTTTTCCCCTCAAGAAAACGCACTATGGCTTATTTTGAGGGGATGTCTTGTTTTTATTACGTAAGCCCAGCCCAGCCTTTTCCTTGGCGCCCTCCAGAACGGCGCCTATCACTATGGCTTATTTTCGGGGTACGGCTTATATTTCGCAAATGCGAAAAAATCCTGCTATGGCTTATTTTATGACTACGTCTTAAAATAGGGGAAACAGGGTTATTTAAGCCCCACCCATCTGACTGGGTTGCCCCAGCCACTCTGGGCAACTTCCAACAAATATAAAAGCATAATAAAGCATTGAACATTAGAAAACTTCTCTATACAGGGCTGCCTTCAGATGTCTTCTAAAGTTTGTCTAGTTACTTACCTCCTTGGTTCAGGGGTTGCATAAATCCATCCCTGCCAACATTTCTCCAATGAAAATAGGGAGGGCTTTTCCCCCCAGCCAAACTCACTGGAACTTGGTTCCAGCCCCTCTCCGGTGGGCGCCACTGCCATTCGGAGAGAACAGGGGGGGGCGTTCAGGGGGAGTTCTGGCACCTCTTTTTCTAGAGAAATAGCACTGACTCCAACCCCTGCCCTGCCTGGAGTGCAGTTATCAACACACACACACACACACACACACACACACACATGATTTTGTTTTCATTCCTAACACTCCTTGTGAAATAACAGCAATGATAATGAAGCTAATACAAATATGCCTGACAACTGACATTTGTGATGTACGCCCAGGTATGGAGCTACTGTAGCAGAGAGTTGTAAATTTCAGCTGTGTAACCTTAGCCCAGCATTTCATTCCATACAGAACTGTATGTTTTAATTCAGCTTTGGCAAAGAAATGAAAAACAGTGCATCTGTCAGGGAAGAGTACATATTCTGCGACTGTTCTCACAGATTGCTCATTATTTGTGGTGAAACATAGTCCCCGGTTCCTAATTGAAGTATTAATGAAGTGCGGGGCATCCTGTTTTCTGTGTAATTATCCGAAGGCAGGGTGGGCTCCTGCTCTCCCCACCCGCTCCCCTCGCTTGATGGAAGGGCAGAATAGCAGGAATAGCCAGATCGGTATTTGCATAGCATGCCTCTCCCTGACCCGGAGAAAATGTCAGAAGCTTGATGCATTTGGAGGAGAGCAGCAACACTCCCCCCCCCCACCGCTGAGCCTTTTATGACTCATTTTATTTCTAAGGTGAGGAAGAGGGGAGGGGGAGAGAGGGGAGGATGCTCACAACTAATCTCAGGTGTCCTTAATTATTAAATATGCTTATTCGGAAATATTCTATCAGAACTGTGGTGGAAAAAAAGGAGGGGTGGAAGACAGGAAGGATGGGACTCGGTGGAAATGCTGTTCCAATGGACACATTGCACCAAAGGAATGGAGAGTGTGGTGTGTTCACAGAGATTCCTGCTGAAATTACGTGGTTGTGTGTGTCAGTCATGCTGGCTCCAGGTTTCTCTGACAGCAGCTTTCTGTCTCTTCCCAGCTGTCACACAGGCAAAAGGAGTCGGTTGTTTTCATCTTTTCTCCCCTCTTCCCCGCAGATTCCAGGGGCGACTTTCTGCTTTTAAGCTTTCCGGGGGCAGCAGAGTGGCCCTTCAGGTGCATGCGCCTGCCTCACCAAAGCTGCGCCCCAAAAAGGTTACTAAAATGCTTATGAATCCCATCTTCTCTGTCAAAATGGGAACAGATGGAAAGGGGGTGGGGGCAGCTCACATAACCAAAATGTGATGCTGCAAATGCAGGTTGTGGGGATCTTTACGGTGTTAGAAAGAACAGATGGAGTGGTCCTAGGACTGTTTCATAGGTGCACAGCTCACAGCTCAGCCCAGGGTTCCTGCAGCACAACCCAACCAACTCTGGGCAGCTTAGTGATGAGTTAGTGAATTCTGAAGCAGGTCACATGACTGATTCAACACAATGCCGAATTCTGTACGGATACACCCAGCTGCATTTTTTTTTATTTTTAAAGGCAGCTTGGTCACGTGAATCAGCTGTGACTTGCTTCAGATCCATAAGTAGGACAAACTGACCAATCTACACCCAAAATAAAAAAAACAGGTGCAAATCTGACAACAGAAATGGCAGCATCCCAAAACTAGGAAGAGAACGTTTCAGCATTCCAGGTCCGGAAGAGGGCTCACAGAAAGGAGCTTCCGGTGGAGATTCCAGGGCTAAACTGCTGGGATGCATTTTATCACCTATGGCTTGAATCGAGATTACTGTTTTGTTTTTTTAATCACACTGCATGTGTTAATTAGCTCCCAATGCCAGTATTTTTATGTTATCTCCAGCACAGCCTTGTTAATTGGCACCATTACTATTTTGCTTTTTTTGTGTAATTATCACTATCTGTTATTTTTGCATTTTGTTTCCTCTTGACCTCACTTCTTTGCGTTCCCTGCGCCCACAAATGTGTGTGTAGATTTGACTGCCTACTTCAGGTGATAGCCGATATATCTGATGAAGTGGACTCTGTGTGCCCCCCCCCCGGGTCCCTCCTGTCGTCCTTCTCATTGTGCATTCAGGGTGATCTCTGCTTCTAATGGTATTGGGGTACTCCTGAATTCAAGTTTATTTGAACAAGTTTATTTAAACTTTTGGGCACATGGCATAAGTAGCTATCCGTGCGTGTTCCAAGACATTCCATACCAGAAATGTCCCAAGGTTTTCTGATTACCACCTTTGATTCAGGATGACACCACAGCACCATGGCAAGGGGCCAAGCGGATGCTGCTGCTTCATGATGTAGCTTCTCAGCGACTACTTCTGTGTCAGGAGTCCCGGTTCCCATCTTGATAACACAACAAGTGCAGTTAATTTAAAAGGAAGATTTATTGCGTAAACAGAGTTCTCCAGACGGCTCTAATAAGCCGCCAGTCTCATCAATCAAGATGACCCTTCTGAAGAATGCTTCCGGCGGGACCAGAAGCAACTGAACTTTCACTTCTGACATCTTTTGTTTTGTTTCCTATCTCACAGCCCTCCCATTCGCCGAGACCTTGGACTCAGGGGGTCAGCTCCCTTCTCTTCCCCATTCTCTGAGAGGCTGTCTCTTAGCTCTTTCCCGCCTGCTAAACTGCTTCCTTCTCTGTTCACGGCATTCTGCACTTCTCGAGAACATTGGTGGGGAGTTGGCACTAGCTGATGCCCGTCCTGCCTGGCAGTTAACCCTCTCTGTTCCTGGCTGCTTCTTTCAGCTGGTTGCAAACCTTCCCTGGGATTTGGCTGCAAACCTTCCCTGGGGGCTGGCTCATTCATGACATTCTGCATACTTCCTGTTGATGCCATTCCGGTGGAAGGTTTAGGACAGCCTGACAGTGGCATAGCAGAGGTGGGGGCTGTTACCCCAGGCACAAAATTGTGAGGGACGCAAAATGTCAACATGACCCAGGAAGTGACCTCTCCAGACAACGGGACAATTCTTCTTTTCTTATCTCAGCAGCTGCGATCTCCTGGGTGATGCAGATGCTGTTAGGCAGCTGAATGCGCATGCATACCCCATCAGTTTCCCTCCCACCCACCCATCTTTGTGTGGCCCTGGGCACTGGCAACCCATGCTATGTCATTGCTGCTTGAACATCAAAACCATAAAAGTGAAAGGCATGTTGTCAAAGCACAAATAAGTCATGCTGGGGACGGGCGGGTAAAATCTCTGCATGACTGTTCTCTTTTACTGCTTGCTGCTGACTGACTTTGCTTGTGTCAGAAGGGTGAAGGCAGAGGTGTACCAAGGCTTCCTTGCACCCTTGGCCAGGAGATGCATCGTCTGTCCCTTCACCCAGCTGCCCAGAGCAGCAGCCCAGGGAGTGCAGGGATGGGTGAGAGGGCTTCTAACCACTCTGAGTCAGAGTGGAGAGGAGCAATTTTTACCCCCCCCCTGGGCCTGGGCCCTTGGTGGGGGCCAATCTGACCAACCCCTAGGTATTCTCTGGGGTTGGTCAGGTTGGCGCTGGGGTCTGAACCACTGAGCCTCTTGGGCTTGCCGATCGTAAGGTTGGCTGTTCGTATCCCCACGATGGAGTGAGTTCCCATTGCTCTGTCTCAGCTTCTGCCAACCTAGGAGTTCAAAAGCACACCAGTGCAAGTAGATAAGTAGGTACCGCTGCGATGGGGAGGTAAATGGCATTTCTGTGTGCTCTGGTTTCCGTCACGGTGTCCTGTTGTGCCAGAAGCGGTTTAGTCCTGCTGGCCACATGACCCGGAAAGCTGTCTGTGGACAAACACAGTTTGTCTGTGGACAAACTACAGTTCTCAGGCTTCTTGGGGTGGAAGCTCCCCCCCCCCAACATCTGCTTAGAATTTATAGTGTGGAGGTGATGGCAGGATATGTGGGAAGTTCTAAAGTTTGGTTCACATACAGTGGAACCTCAGTTGTCAAACGCAATCTGTTCCGGAACTTCGGAAACGTTCAACTTCTGAAACGTTCGACAACCAAGGCGCAATGGGCGGTTGGCAAACTCAATTGAGAAAATTGAAAAACACGCCTCGGAAGCCGTTTGACTTCCCAGGAGCGTTCGAAAACGGAAGCAGTTACTTCCGGGTTTTCGGTGTTCGAAAACCTAAACGTTCGGCTTCTGAGACGCTCGAAAACCGAGGTTCCACTGTATTTGGGGAAGTAAAAGGAAGACTTGCACCCCTATCACAGAAATTGCATTTGAATGGGCAGAGGGTCCCGAGACTCACAACTAAAATGAGCTGGGAAACCTGCCTGTAGTTTACTATGCCCAATTTCAAAAGAATATGCTGAAAGACACTTGCTTCACGCAAACGCACCCACTTTCCCAAACCCACAGATAACACTAATTGACATAAAATTATTATGGCTTGCATGTAATCTGATCTCAGTGCCGGAAGCAGATGGCAAAAACAGCTTATGGAGGCAGAAGCAGGAAGTGTAACTAGGTGGCCACAGCAGGGGAAACGAAGGAATTTTGGCCGAGCGCCAAGCCAAGCGAGGGACACTGGCTTTATTTGGGAAGTGGAAGAGATGACGAAAGATGATGGACAAAGACGCTAAAGGGAATCAATGGACATAAAATGCCCTGGGGAAGAAATAATATTTAACACCAGAGCATTAAACAGACCCAAGGGGGAAAGAACATCAATATGTTAAACTGTGTCAGACGCCTCAGAGTCTGTCCTAGAAAACAGGCAGCGCTGGATATTTCAAACCGCAAAAATATAAATGCACAGTCAGAAACAAAAATAATAGCCCTTCTGCTGGGGTTAAAGATTAAATTAAAGCCAAATAAAAGCTCAATAGCCAAACTTTGCACTCTTTGTTTTGTGTGTCCCCCCCCCCCCCATTATTCCATCCCTGCCTTTCTTTAGCATGCTCAGAGGAGGCGGCTGCGCATCTCCTTCTGATGCTTCTTTCTGACAATTGGAAGCCATCTACCTGCATGATGGCGACACCTGGCACTGCAAAAGGCATCCCCCCTCCCGAAGGTCCTTTTTGAAATCATTCCGTATTTCCTGCCTTCCTTCCGCCTGTCTGCCGTTAAAGAGTTAAGCAATAGTACAGAAATCACAAAAGACTCTCTGCTTCTTTTCTCTTGCTTTTCTCTCTCTCTCTCTGTCTCTTTTAAAAAACAGCATACATCAAAGTAGAGAACTGACATGTGGTGCCCTGCAGCACTCTCCTGCATGCTTTTAGGTTTGGGAAATTTCATTTTCTACCTTATGATGATTACATGAGAGCGAGTGAAATGCTTGCTTTGAGGTTCATTTCAGACAGGGACGTAATAAATGTTGTGGCTTCCGACTGCAGTGGAACTGGCTCTTCGTAGCCAGGGAAGAAGGGAGGCGGGGAAATGGAGGGATGGGGATGGGACTTGTTTTGTATTCTGGCAACTGGGTGCAGGTGGGGCTGTCGTGTGCAAGGAAAGGGGCGCTTGGTACCTCCACAGATCAGCTCCAGACGTGGCTGGGAGTGTGGTCCCTCCCTCTGAAGTGAAAATGAGTTTTTGGGCCTCCGTCTCTCCTGACTGTCAGTCCACAAAAAACAAAACCCATCATAAATATTTCACTTCAGGTTGACACAGTTTACAGCTTCTCCTGCACAAAGGCCCAGGAGCAAGCCGGCTTGGAGAGTGAATTATCTCTTGCCCCCGAACAAGAAGTCGGCTCCTCCAGGGGGGCCAGGCAAGATGGAGATCATTTTAATCATGCCACACTGTGCAGAATTACATGTTTGTTTTCCTGTCTTTGAGGCCCTGCGCAATTCCCTCAGGACCGCAGCGGAGCTGAAGAGAGCATTTGGCTTTTCCGCAACCGTTGCGAGGCAAGGAGAACGAGCAACTTCTCGGACTCCTGTCTTTTTTCACAGAAGGAAAAAAAACATGGGGGGTGGGAATTCAGAGAGTAAGTGAGCCCCCTGGTACAGCACCAAGGGAAACCTGGTGGAAATCATTTCTGACTTGCATAACAATAGGATACCATGAAGTTTTGCTTGTTTGGGTGAGCAAAGCACATTTCTGCAGAACTAAATTTATTTCACTGAATGAATTCCATCTCTGTCCAGCATATTTAGCATGATGCATATTGCTGCCTGCCACCCCAATCTCCGAGCGGTGTGAGATTCCAGGCGTTTGGAATCCAGGGTCCATGTTTCCTATTGGAAATAAGGCACAACGGAGACTGTCGGTGTCTTTAGGATATATAGTTTATAGACACATATATACGACCTGAGCCTGCAATGGAGGGGCTCCCAGCATTAAGACCCCAAGAAAGTCTTGATTCCCCCCATAGCTACAGCCTTGGATCCCAGCAGAAATCAGCTATGGGTTTCTCTCTGCCTTTCCAGACTGCAGCATTTTCCTCTCGGTCACGCCACAGCAAACTCTGCCCTCCAACTCACCCATATTTCATCTGGCACACTGCCCTCTTTCCTTCGTTCTCTTAATGGCCCATCGCCCAGGCGGTTACCTCACCGGGAAGATAGCCTGGCTTGAATAACTTTTAACACTTGCGAGGTTTAAAGTTGTTGGGCGCCTACAAACTCACAACAGTATCTTCTGCCCTTCTGCCTTCAGCCCAGTAGACCTGAAGGAGCGTCTCCACCCCCATCATTCAGCCCAGACTCTGAGGTCCAGCTCCAAGGGCCTTCTGGCGGTTCCCTCACTGCAAGAAGCGAAGTTACAGGGAACCAGGCAGAGGGCCTTCTCGGTGGTGGTGCCTGCCCTGTGGAACGCCCTCCCTTAAGATGTCAAAGAAATAAACAACTATCTAGCTTTTAGAAGGCATCTGAAGGCAGCCCTGTTTAGGGAAGTTTTTTGTGTCTGATGTTTTATCGTGTTTTTAGTAATCTGTTGGGAGCCGGCCAGAGTGGCTGGGGAAACCCAGCCAGATGGGCGGGGTATAAATAAAAAATGCTGATGATGATGATGTGAAAACACTTTTGCTGTGACACTTTTACCCCACTATACAGCATATATGTGCAGCACAGACTTAAAATAGCTTAACCGTTATACCCTTGTTTTCAAGGACTGCTGGGAAGTATAGCTCCATGGGGAGAGATTTCTAACAGAAATCTACAGTTCCCAGGATGCTTAGCAGAAAGCCATGTGGTCTAGTTCTGCCCTGAGCACAGCACCCTTGCCACCTGTGTTGCCCAAACTGTGTTACACCTGAGGGCATCCCAAAGGGAATGAAGTCAAAGTGCATCGCAGCAAATGATACAAGTTGCTGAGTGGGCAGAATCCGCATTGCCGTTCGACTGATGGGAAAGTTGCCCACTAGAAGCAGGACAGTAGCCACAGGGGTCAAATCCAGGCTTGGTCCATGGGGGCCAACATCTCAGGTCTACAGCACTTAAGACCTTTCAGATACCCAGTCCCTACCAGAGAGGAATGGCAAATTAAGCTGTTGGAGTATGCAGAAATGGCAATCCTGACCAGAAAACTCAGGAACCAAGATGACAAAAACTTCAATAAAGAATGGGGGGAATTCTAGTTTATTTAGGAGAGCACTGTAAGCAGATGAAAGCATTAGCAGGATTTTAATAACACTTGTAATGTAACAATGATCATGGACAATATGGATTATGAAATACTGTGATTTGCAGTTGAAAAGGTTGACAAAAGGACCCCCTGGAGGGGATGGTGGGAAATCTGGACGTTCAGAGAAATCTCTAAACATGGATGTCTTTTGTATGGTTATAAGTTTACACTTGTAAAATCAAGTAAAAAGTATTTCAAAAACAAAAAAAGACCTTTCAGATGCCCCAGCCTGCTTTTGCAGGATGACGGCTGTGTGTGTACACTGCTAATGCCTACATTTGAAAAGTTAGAGGAGGAAAAAAGGATTCAGAAACGTGGCGTTTCTCTTCATTTGCAGGCTTGATGCCATTGATTCATCAGCCACAAATGTATAATCTTCAGATAAGCTATTTCTGTTCTCCCCCAAGCTGGTTAGAGAGTCAACAGTGAAGATTGAGAATTCAGGTGTACTAGTCAAGCCGTGAAACAAAGTCAGCTGCAGGGAGAGGATTTGCCTCCCAGCAAAGGATCCTGCACATGGCTCCTGCATTTTACATGCACTGAACAAACACATCAGAAACAGAGCTCAGCAGCCTCCCAGGGAAGACTCTACGTTCCTTCACTTTATTTATTACAAAGCTCCGCAAAGACACACATTCTTTTTTTAACCTAACAATTTAGCTGGAACTGACTTTAAATGTCGATGATTTACTCTGAGCTTCCTTCCTTTGTGTTATATATGCTAAGAGTCCAGTACCATGCATGCTTCCTCAAATGCTGCAAGCCCAAGTCAGGTCTACTCTGAGTAAAACTTAGTTGAAGACCACCCTGAAACCTTGCATGGCTGGCCATGTATTGCGTGTGTAGGTCACCCAGCCATTCCCACCAATAACTCACACTGGAAACATAAATTTTGGTTTGGGTTTTTGGCATAATTTTGGCCACAACTTTTTATTGAATACAAATCACGTGAGTGGTTGCGCAGGCATTGGTTCACACTGTCCACCGGACAGAGCTGACTCCTAGTCAGCAAGACTATCTGTCCACCGGACAGAGCTGACCACTGGCCAGCGATTGGGGAAACCATTAGCTGGGGAGAACGGAGCCTGGTGAAATCAGCGACTCCCCCTCCCCAGGGGTCCTCAGGGGCTCTTGTGTGGCGCTGCAACCCACAGGGTCTGGACAAGCATGTAGAGCCCCTGGCTTCCTTTAACGGAATTCCCATCGCCATCATCACTTCTTGGAGGGCACTGCCCTACCATACCACAGAACCAATGCCTAACCGCCAACCTTACAAGTTGTGACTAATTGCTGTATAGTAGGCAAAAACCAAGTGGCACGGCCAATCAGCCAATGGAAAAATTCCTACTAGGCCTCTCAATCGGAGACGACCCCATGACAGGCACAGCAAGGTCAAAGCACCAGCCTATACCAGGGAGGGGGGGACGGGAGATCCGAAGCTCCAGACAAAAGTGACCAGATGGATCACGTGCAGATCCATTTAAAGGACGCTGGGCTGTCAATCACTTGCAGCATGCAAATTTGGCCAGTCCTACCTGGTCAATAAACTGCTGTGGCCACAAGCCCTTCCCCCAAACCAAGAGGAATGGCTTCATGCCCACCCCGCAACAAAGGCTCTCTTTGAGAACCCCCTTTTGCCACCCCTCTGACTTCCTGAAAGTGTTTGTGCTCACCCCCCAGCGCTGATTATTTCTTTGAGATGAGACATTTCTCCATTTAGGGGCTGAGCAGTGAATGCTAAAGAAGATTCACTTGCACGAATTAGTTTATTTATTGCTTGTGCTGCGCCAGCATATTTAACACATGAAATGCAATCTTGTTATATTTTCCTCCTGGAAGGGACTGCAGTGCAAAAAGTTTTGTTTAGATGAATACATTTCCGTCATCTTAGCCAGGTTCAGTCGGATGCTTCAAATTAAGTCATCTCCATGGCATAACTGCAGGCTGTGGAACAAAACGAAACAAATGTCTACGGTGGACTATTAACATTTCCAAGCTTCCTTAGTTCTGAGCCTCCCAAAGCCAGAGACATATTCAGGTACACCGAAATGGTTCAGCTCTACGGTATGGAATCGTAGGGCTGGAAAGAACCGGAGGACACAGCCTCCAACATTCCTCAGATGAAAACAAGTACATTTCTCACTCCCCCCCAATTGAGGAGGAGGAGGAGGAGGAGGAGGAGGAGGAGGAGGAGGAGGAGGAGTTTGGATTTGATATCCCGCTTTATCACTACCCGAAGGAGTCTCAAAGCAGCTCACAATCTCCTTTCCCTTCCTCCCCCACAACAAACAGTTTTATGAAATGGTGCCAAAATGCAGTTCTGCACCGTTCTGGAAACCTCAAACTTTCCCAAGGAATCCATGATTCCAGGGAATTGTGCGACTAATTCTGCGTCACCAGTGTGGCTCAGCAAAGGGCCAAAGCTCAGAGGCAGATCGACTGCTTTGAATGCAGAAGGTTACAGATTCAGCCTCTGTCTAAAGCCTCTGAGAGTGGCTGCCATTCAGTGCAGGCAACACTGACTTCAAATGACCAGACCAATGATCTGACTCCACATAAGGCCTCTTCCTATGAGAGCAGTTTCAAATGAAGCTTGTGATATTAATTATTATTATTACTACTACTACTACAACATTAGGACCCTACCTTTCCTCCAAGAAGTTCAAATGGGTTTCAAGGGGGGGATTAAGGGTTAGGGACCTCACACCATCTGCTGAGCTGGGTATTCATTTGAACTGCTGCTCAATAATTATGATACTGGTATGGTCAACCCAGGCAGATGGGCAGCGTATAAATAATATACAGGGCAAGAGGGCTACTTGTGGGTTTCCCAAGGCCTCTAGTTGGCCACTGTTGCAAACAGGATGCCCAAATCTCCATTTGCATCCCTTTCCATAAATCCCTTTCCTTCCCCCCCCTCCCACTTTCTTTCTCACGCCACCCACCCACTTAATTTGTTTGCTGCTTTTTAAAGAACATTGGCAACCTCCATCAAGAAGCACTGCAGGAACCGCAGCATTGCTCAAGCATGTTATTGTGCGTGACACATGCCTCCTAATGACTAGCGATGACTAATGATTTCATTTTATTTTGAGGGTGTCAACTCACTGACTGACGAAAGGGAGAGGAAAGTATACCTGTCTTAGCTCAAACATCTTCGGGGAAAACAGGAGAAAACAGCGTAAAAATTGGGGGCCGTTGCATTCGCTTGCGATGAATACCCAATCTCAAAATAGATTGGGCTGCTGCAGAGAGATTTGGGATTTCCCCAAAGTGAAACAGTTTCCCTCCAAACTGATCTAAGATCAGTTTCCCAAAGCTTCAGGATCAACTTGGAAGAATGAAGCAACAAAGATTCCAGAAAACTTACTTATTTTTCCTCCTTGTAACTTAAACACTTTGGTTCTTTATCCTGAATAACTTTAGGGTAAATAGTAACTTCGGTGATCAGCCTTCTTTTTTTTTTTTTTTTTAATAATCTTTATTTATCTCAACACATTATTACAAAACTTGTCAAACATCATACATTAATATACATCACACATTGCATACGTACATACGATCAGCCTTCTTTATGGTCCAGCTCTCACTTCCGTACATTACTACTGGGAAAACCGTATAATTCAAGCTATGGTTTTCCCAATAGTGATGTACGGAAGTGAGAGCTGGACCATCAAGAAGGCTGATCGCCGAAGAATGGATGCTTTTGAATTCTGGTGCTGGAGGAGACTCTTGAGAGTCCCATGGACTACAAGAAGATCAAACCTATCCATTCTTAAGGAAATCAGCCCTGAGTGCTCACTGGAAGGACAGATCCTGAAGCTGAGGCTCCAAGACTTTGGCCACCTCATGAGAAGAGAAGACTCCCTGGAAAAGACCCTGATGTTGGGAAAGATGGAGGGCACAAGGAAAAGGGGACGACAGAGGAAGAGATGGTTGGACAGTGTTCTCGAAGCTACCAACATGAATCTGACCAAACTGCAGGAGGCAGTGGAAGACAGGAGTGCCTGGTGTGCTCTGGTCCAGGGGGTCACGAAGAGTCGGACACGACTAAACGACTAAACAACAACAACAAATAGTAACTTCCTTGTATCCTCCCTGTGATGTCTTCCTATCACCCATTTCCTAGACCCACAATCCCCTTCATTTTTCCTTTCTCAAGCTTTTCCATTTTGTTGCCGTTCTTCTGGCCCCCGTCAACTGCACAAAATAGCCTAGTTAGTGAGATTATACAGGTTCACCTCTCCTTCTCTGAGGGCTGTTGCCAAGGTTCATAATTACCTGGTTTGGAATATGAACTTGTTTAGCTTGTAATGCTCTGATGTATTACAAATTGAGCGTAATTTCCCCCATAAGTTATTCTCCAGCTCAGAATGTAAAATGAGAGTCTTGCAGGTGCCACCGTCGGCTTCCAGCAGGCCGCAGACCTAAAGCCGGCTGCTTTGCAGCAGCAAGCAGGGAAAAATATTTAATGCTGGCCCCTGACTCTCAATGCACCTCTTGCGAATTGCTGTGAAACAACAGCCCTACTGGGGCCTTTTTGCAATTATATTGGTAGAGGGGCTTTGGGGCTCCCAAGTTGAGTGGTGCGGCATGCATGTAGGGCCCATGAAACCAAACAACAATTCCCATGGGGTGGAGAGGGATGATTCTGCATATGCGTACAGCACCATCAATGTGCACACAGCCAAACAGATGAGCATTTCCCAAATATACTCTAAGAAAGCACCATTTCAAATCAAGTCGAGGGGAGCTTGCCTATCACTCTTTTCCACCCCACCCCCAGGTGTGTGTGCTTTTCCATTTATAGGGAGATCTCTGAGCTCCTTAGACATGTCTGAGTTCTTGTTTGGACTGTGACAATATACAGTGGGAAGCAGAATGGTTGCAGCTCTTGCCGGAGATGAGTGTCAAGGCCATCTCCCCCCGTTACGCAGTCGTCTCTTTTCCTGGCAAATCACCCTCTTTAAGGTGAACGACCATCTAGGCGATTAAGGGGCAAGCATTTCCATATAGATGAATTACATTTAAACCACGTTCTTAGAAGAATGGGGATGCCTTGATGGGAATGATCATGCGCAGTGAAGGGGAGAGGCTAGTTGCATTTCAGCTGCCACTCCAAACATGTTCTACCAGGGACCCTCCTCAGTCCATCAGAGTCGCTGCTTTTTGTGTGTGTGCGACTATATATATCTCTCTCTATATCATCTGTCACACACAAACACACACACGGCACTTTCTTACTTTCCAGATTTCACCCGGGCAGAAAAGAGCCCTTGGAATAATTGCTGCTGTGCCAAAACAGAAATGCTCATTTCCTGTAATTATTCCTCACCTGGGTTGTTCCATTCCATCTCCGGCAAAATGCCCGTCCCCTGGCTGGTTGCTTAAACGGACTTGTACGTATTTTCAGCTGTTTGCAACTGTTGTATAGCCCTGGTTCATCCTCTCCTCTCTATACCACACCACAACTGTGGCATAGCTTTCATTATTTCGCCGCACATCTCCCCTCCCCCCCCCCACCACTGCATGCAATAAATAAATAAATAAATAGCATAAATCATGGAAGCAGTTGGGGAGGTCTATAAAAATATAAGACGATGAATATTTCATCTCCCTCTATTTTATTTCCCTGCCTACTCTGAGTCTCCCCCAAAAGTTGTTAGTTCATTTATGAGATGCCTAGTTTCTCGCATGGGTTTTTTGGCCCACTTTCCCCCAGCTTGTTTCCAGGGTCTGTCATTATATAGGATTGGTTATTTTCAGCTGACTTTCTCCGGTACGAGTTCATCTCCCACCTCAGCATCTCAGGGCCCGATTCTTCCACGTCAGGAAAATCACTTGTTCCTCCTGTCTCAGTTCTGTTTCCGGTTGGCCGAAGGAGAAAGTTGCATGCTTGCAGCGCAAATCTTGGATACTATAAACCAGGAAGCACAATTATTTTCCCTCCTGACCTGGCAGTGAGCGATGCAAATGAATCAGCTAAGAGTTCGATGCACAAATTACAAATTCTGGTTTAGGGTTGTTGTTTTTACTGTAACACAATTTAGACAAGTTAGTACAGGGCTAGCCACCATTGTGTCCTCCAGATATGTTGGACTCTCAACTCCCATCTGCCCCAACCAGCATGCTCAATGGTCAGGGATGTTGGGAATCGGAGCCCAACAACACTTTACATTTGAAAAGCAGAATGATATTTTACTTGGAAATAAAAAATAAATAAATAAATAAATAAATAATACATTATTATTTATACCCTGCCCATCTGGGCACTTTCAACAGAATATTAAAAACACAATAAAACACAATAAAACATTAAAAACTTCCCTAAAACTAATATGATAATTATATCAATGGGAAAACAAATCAGCCTGTTATCTCAAACAGATATGTCGTGCTATCCTATACAAATCTTCCCTGTTTCTCCTAAAATAAGACGTAGCCATAAAATAAGCCGTAGCAGGATTTCTACGCATTTGTGAAATATAAGCCATACTCCGAAAATAAGCCATACCCTGTAAATAAGCCATAGTGACGCAGCCCTTAAGACGGCCTGGATAGGTGTGGCTATGCAGCGTACCGACGCGGAGTGGTTAAAATA
Source organism: Darevskia mixta (assembly GCA_034641385.1). Lineage (NCBI taxonomy): Eukaryota > Metazoa > Chordata > Lepidosauria > Squamata > Lacertidae > Darevskia > Darevskia mixta. Next base: position 24,932,568 of record JAWWNH010000017.1, read on the forward strand.
AGACATCCCCCGAAAATAAGCCATACTGTGTTTTTTTGAGGGGGGGGGAATATAAGACGGTGTCTTATTTTAGGAGAAACACGGTTCTTAGAAGCAACCCCAAAAGAGCTCAATAGAACTTACTCTGGAGTAGTAAGTATGGGATTGTAGCTTTTAGCTATTAATTTAACTAATATTGCTTAGACCTGTTAACTATGCTTCATGTTGAGCTATTTTCATACAATTTGCCATGCTATTGGTTATAACTTGCTGTATGGCGAACCACTCAGGGAAAATATACATGACATACTTCCATAATTTCCAGGAATGATATTCAGGGCATATATGTTGTATTCACTGTGGATATGATGGAGTTAATCCAGTACTTTCTGCTTGAACTGTTATAATTCCCAAAGCATTGCATTATCAAGAAGGTATGTCCTGATATAAAATCCAGTTTGGCAGGGTTCATTTATATAGGGATATTGTGTGTGTGTGTGGAATTGCAATTGTCTCTCCTGTCAAAATTTATGCCTTATGGGTTTTGCTTTGGGTTTTGAAATTTTGGGAGTGCCAAATATACAGAAAGCACCAGACTGTATTACCGGTACTAAAAACCTTGTGAAATTTGTAATGAAGAAAGAGAATGATAAGTAATAGAATCATAGAATTGGGAGGGACCACGAGGCTCATCTAGTCCAGCCCCCTGCGATGCAAGAATCTTTTGTCCAATGTGGGACTTGAACCCACAGCCCTGAGATTAAGAGTCTCAGGCTCTACTGACTGAGCAAGCGAATCAATCCAAGCTGACCTTTTTTTAAAAGAAAGAAAGAAAAAAGCCTAGACAGCTTATTGCATACAAATGTTTAACAAATGCTCCATCAACCTTGCAATAGCAGTCATCATCATCATCATCATCATTATTATTATTTAGTTTTATAAACAAGAATAATGTTATACAAATAAGCATACCGAGTTTTCTCATGTCATTTGTATATCACAAAAATAGCATAATAAATGTGGTAAAATATCTACAACATATGCTTCATTGTTAGTGGTCAATGTATAAGTTCCTGGTTCATCAATTGGTTTAAACAATGAGGATGAACTAAAAGGAGCCCTGCCTTGAAACTAGTCCTAATCATAGCTGTCAACCCTCCTTTTTTTGCGGGAAACTCCCTTATTCCAATGCCGTTTCCCGCTGCTATCCCGGATTGTTGACATCCCTTAAATTTCCCGGATTTCAAAGGAAGCAGCTCCTCTCCCTCCCTGCCGGCCAGGGAGGCTCCTCAGCTGCGTTGCTCGGCTGCCAATAAGGAGTCTGAGACCGACTGGGGGTGGAGCTTGCATGCCTTGTGCAGCCAGACCCTCACGCCCAACCAGACAGACAGCCTGCCTGCCGTCTACGCGCTCGCTCTTTCGCTCACCTGTTCGCGCACAGCCTCTGGAGCGCAGGGTGGCGAGGCTACTTGGTGCCATTGCACCGCCCTCGCGGCATCCCTTATTTTCAAATCTGAAAGTACTGGAAAAACTCTTATTTTCAAATCCGAAAGTTGACAGCTATGGTCCTAATGCCATTTCTCTTCCTCTCATCCCCTTCAGGTTGTATTAGTGATAGTTCAATGTCTAGCTAGAATCGCCAGCCACTCACCCTAACTAAGTTGGGAACAGGTTTTGGAGAGGAACTTTGCCCTTACCTCTTATTGAGGCCCTCCAGATGTTTTGGCCTATAACTCCCATGATCCCTAGCTAACAGGACCAGTGGTCAGGGATGATGGGAATTATAGTCCAAAACATCTGGAGGGCCGAAGTTGGGGGATGCCTGATGTAGCCTCTGGGAGTGAGATGTGATTGAATTAGGGCAGCTCCCAGACAGATGTTTTCTGGGCTCTTTGGAAATTGAGTTTTCTTTGGAAATTGAGACGCCCCCTATTTTGGGGGACTCAAAATTAAGAAAATGGGGGGAGATCGCCAAGAGTTGTTGAGCTTTTTGGGGGGGTGCCGAAAATTGCTCACCTACCACACGGACGCTGACAATCACACACTTTGCCAAAGCCACCAATCAACTGCCCAATCTCCGCCGGCAGCCGCCAATCAAACGCCCAATTGCCGCAACGGCAACCAATCACCAGCAGCCCTTGCCTCAACCAACAATCACCCACCCTATCGCCGCTAAGAATCTCCTGCTCACGGCTGCAACCAATCACCCGTCACACCTCAGCACCACCCATGTATAAGACAAGACCCAATTTTAAACATAATTTTTAAGTAAAAAAAAACCACCTAGTCTTATACACGGAAAAATACGGTACCTTCAACATTGCCAGCCTCTTTTCATTAGGGGAATTCAAATGACGTTGCTACCAAACTGTCATCTTCCAGGGTTTCCTTCATGGCCTTCTCATCTTTGGTGGTGATTCTCTAACTTGAAGGCCAAGCGCAGTGCCAGCCTGCGTAACTTCCTGACACGACACCCAGGTGCGCAGTGTGGCTAGACTCCAATTCCCATCACCCCAAGGCCACACGGCCAACGGTCAGTCGTGACAGGAGCTGACATTCAGCAAAATCTGAAGGGCCACAAATTTCCCTATTCCAACGCTGCGCAGGCCCTTCCCTCATATTCACATTTCCCTTAAAAAAAATTCATTTTGCTAGCTAAAGGTCCAGTAATGGGGCAGTCCTGTTTCACCCCTGTGACGCTGCTTCAGTCCAAGAGGGAAAATGTGTCCCTCCCGCAGGAGGGAAAAAGAAAGAGCCAGAACGAGGACTTTCTTTCTTTCTTTCTTTTCTTTTCTTTCTTTCCTTTCTTTCTTTCTTTATTAGTTTTACAATTCAAACTTACATTCAAATCATAAATTATACGGGATTCTCCAAATTCCCAGACTTCCATCCTCTCCTCCCTGGAGTCCTCTTATAAACATTTTCACTGCATATCATATCTTCCTCCAAATTTTCGTAATACTCTATTTAAATCCATAGTTCTTTTCGCACTGCAAGTTTTATTTCAATCCTGCTAGTGTTTTTAATTGTTTACCCTGTTCTCTCAAATATGTTACAGACTTTCCCCAGTCTTTATTAAAGTTCTTATGACTGATTTTTCCAGTCATTTTAGCCATCTCTGCCTAGTCCGTCAGTTCTGTTGTCCACTCGTCTTCTGTAGGTATCTGATCTTCTTTCCATCTTTGGGCTAGAAGCATCCGGTGAGGACTTTCACCTTAGGAAGAACAGGCCCTCTGCCTGGTTCCCTGTAACCTCGCTTCTCGCAGGGAAGAAGCCACTAGAAGGCCCTCGGAGCTGGACCTCAGTGTCCGGGCAGAACGATGGAGGTGGAGACGCTCCTTCAGGTATAATAAAACATTAAACATTAAAAGTAAACTTCCCTATCCAGAGCTGCCTTCAGATGTCTTCTAAAGGTTGTCTAGTTACTTACCTCCTTGGCTTGGGGTTCACATAACCTCCAAAGAAAAGAGGGACGTCCTAAGGAAAACCGGGACATTCCGGGATCAAATCAGAAACCGGGACGGCTTCTGTAAATCCGGGACTGTCCCTGGAAAACAGGGACATAACTTGCTGCTCTGAAGAGGTATTTCCTGTGATTAATACTTTCTAGGCAATAGTAAACAGTGTGTTACCCTTTTTCTGAGAGTGCTGAAATGCATATTTACTGTACGAATTTCCCAATAACCCCTTAATTCAGGTGACAATTTGACGAAAGTGCATAAAACCATCCAGCATATGGCTACAGGGATTTCATAACTAGCTTCCACCCCCCGGGGAGGAAATAGTTAGATTTTAATGTTTTCTCTGATCTAGTGTGCCCTGGGTAGTACACAAATGGCTAACAACTTTGTAACACGAATGTAAGCAGTTACTGGGAAACGTTTCTTATAGATTACTTTGTCAATGTAAGATTATACCTTACATAAAATAAATACCTTGGCTTCCCTCCAGAAATAGTGGAACGCGGCTGGATTTCAGAATGTGCTCAATCAGCATTCATGCCCAACAATAAATTAGAGCTGAAATAAACCTGGGATTTGTTTTTCTGAGTTTCCGTTTTAAGTACATTTGCTGCAAAAGTAAATCCCGTAGAATTCAGAAGGACTTATGTATTTCTAGGGAAACATGCTTGGGGTTGTTCTTCTTAAGAGGTGGGAGCTGGATTTACCAACAATTCATGAAAATAGTAAAATGCAGGGATTTTCCCCCCAGCCGGAACTCATTGGACCTGAGTTCAGGTGGGCGCCATTGCCATTCTAAGAAAACAAGGGAGACATTCATGGGGAGTTGCTGCTCCTCTTTTTCTCGTAAAATTGCGCTGGTAAAATAGACTAACATGAAAGTAGTGGCTAATAGAACACTACTCAATCTTTCAAACACAAACAGGAGAGATGGTCCAGATTCCAGATTTAGCAGCATATTAGCTTTTTCAGACATTCCACATTATTTCCTTTTCTTCCCAAGCAAATGTAGGTCCGAACAAAATCAAAACAGAAAGGGGCACTTAGTCCTCCTTTTATTTCTTCCACATACTTCAGGAGAGAATCTGCATGCCTGGACTTATATAACTGCTCCACAGTTTGCTCTTATTGGTTTGCTATCTTAATTTTTTTTATTTATTTTTTTTGTCAGAGATGAGCTGCACCAATTCTGTCTCTGCCAGCTGATCTGACCGCCGCTTGCGGTTCCGACCCCACCCCAAATGTCTTAATCACAAGTCATGAATAAACAAATTGCTGGACAAACGCAACCTTTTCAATCTGTTGGCGCTCCTTGGAAATCGGAATCATTTATTTTGCAAACAGAAGAGTTTCCATGAAACTGAGGCCACACCATGCATTTAAGACACCGCGATTCCACTTTAACCGTCATGGTTTCCCCCAAAGAAACCTGGAAATTGTAGCTTGTCACAGGTGCTAAGGGTTGTTAAAAAGGTAAAGGGACCCCTGACCATTAGGTCCAGTCGCGGACGACTCTGGGGTTGCGGCGCTCATCTCGCTTTACTGGCCGAGGGAGCCGGCGTACAGCTTCCGGGTCATGTGGCCAGCAGGACTAAGCCTCTTCTGGCGAACCAGAGCAGCGCACGGAAACGCCGTTTACCTTCCCGCCGGAGCGGTTCCTATTTATCTACTTGCACTTTGACGTTCTTTCGAACTGCTAGGTTGGCAGGAGCAGGGACCGAACAACGGGAGCTCACCCCTTCGTGGGGATTCAAACCGCCAACCTTCTGATCGGCAAGCCCTAGGCTCTGTGGTTTAACCCACAGCGCCACCTGGGTCCCGCTGAGGGTTGTTAGGAGACCCCTATTCCTCTCACAGAGGGGCATCTTTGGAAACTGCTAGGATGTTCCCCACAATCAAACATTGTAAAAATGTTATGAAATAAATACAGTAAATAAAGTGCTCAAGGTGCTGTGAATTGTGGGGGGAACCCTTTTCCCCTCGCAGGTCTACATTTCCCAGAGTTCCCTGGGAAGAGGTAGTGATTGTTAAATCACTCCGGTGAGAAGGGGAGCTCTGTGAGGGAAATAGGGGTCTCCCAACCGCTCTCAGTACCACCCCTAATAAACCACAATTTCCAGGATCTGTGGGAGACCTGACTTCTTAAAGTGGTACGATACTGCTTTGAATGTTTCATACAAATGTGATCTGAGGCAGCTCCATCAATTAGAACCTTTCTTTTGGAACAATTTTATTTTCAGCCAGTTGATGGCAGTGTTTTCTAGCCCCAATTTAATAGGTTTCCTCGGGGGAAATGCCATAGGAGACTAGGTCAGAACTTGTACGGTCTACTTATATCAAAGCATAGGCATTGCTGAATGCACTTATTTGATCCCTACTTCTGTCTTTGTAAAACGTTGATCAGTTAATGCTAGTCTCTCCGGCTTCACTAGAAAGGCAGGATGTCTGTCAATATAGAGCCAGAATGACGCCGTTTTTGCAGACACCACTTTTATTCATTCTTCGAGACGAGGTGGGGAGGAAATAGGAAAACTGGGACTTTCAAGGATCAAATCAGACACTGGGATGCCTTCTGTAATTCTGGGACCGTCCCTGGAAAATCGGGACACCTGGAGGGCATGCAAATGGGGCAGGGGGAGTATCTCAAATGTGTCCTGACTTGGCTCTTTCTCCCCACAGTGGGATAGCCTTGGTTAACTATGTGCTGACAGACTAACGACAATATATGGCAAAAAGGCCGCACCGGGTTGCCCTTAGAGGACACAGACATTTTTTCCTCCAAAGCGGAACAGTTTTAGAAACGGCTTGTGCCTCATTAGGCCGCCTCTGTCTCTGCAAACGAGAAATTTGCTTTAATGGCATTGTTTTGAATTGCTGAGGGAAGAATCTCTCAACCGCAAGGTGCCCTACTGCTGAACTCAGCCAAAAGGCTGCTAATAACTCCAGCAGATGTTTCAGCTTTTTAGGCCAGGAGAGTCCTCCCTTCCCTTTTCAGAGAATCGTTTGCCAGCGTGACACAAATCCAGGAACTCACGGCTGCGAAAGCAGAAAGAGGGATCAGCAGCCAATGGCTGGCAGCAGATGGCAGGACAACAACAGTTCCTCAGAAATATTGTTTGTGCTCAAGGGATTCATGTTTTAGGTGCGAAAACAATATAAAAAAGGGGGGGGAGAGAAAGCGCCATTCTCTCAAGGTATGCTTTTAATACCTACAATGTGGATTATGTGGTATCCTTGAACGAGAAGCATTCATGCAGAATGTCACTCCTTTCAAATCCCGCTTCAAGCCGTTTCCAAACCCTCCAACATTTTGTTACCTTCAGCATCTCTCTCTAAATGCATCATATTCTACAGATACTTCTATCCATGCAAGAATTCCCTTGGTGAATGGCACTGAGAGATGGAGAGCTGGCCGCATGTCAGCCCCACAGAAATCAATTCATTTCCGTGGGACATAAGCGCACCTCCATTTTTCACGATTATTATCCACCCCCCTTTGAAACTCGAGTTACTTGCGAGGCTGGATTGCCGGGTAAGATGAATTCTCATTATCAATGTAGTTTGGCAAAGTAAAATTTGCTTTTACCAGCTGAACAAGTAGGAGGCTGATAGCAAAAATTGCTGTCCTGAAGTACTATTTTCTTTCCATTGTTCCGCAATTGGTTATTCACTCGTCTGATGCAGAACGGGCTCCGCTAGATTCCCGGTATAATGCTGCTGTTCTCTTTCATCCCTCCATGGTTCTGAGTGGTCTGACCTCCACAGCTCTGCAATAGAAGAAGTTTTATAAATGTACATTATAAATACTATGGTATGGTTGTTCTGTGTCTACAGTACCCCGGAAGCCTTGACTTTACAGCACCTGAATAGCTTTCTGCCGTCATCTTTATATTGCCATGAACCTGAAATCTTAAATTACATCTATGTATGGAGCTTTTCCTAAAGAGAAGTGCATAAAAATCTATAATAAGAGTGCCCCCGCCCCCTTGGAGGAGAGAGCTTAAAAGACCCTTGAATGAGCGAGAAATGCCCCGGGTGTCACATTTACTGTGCCCACGGCAGAAGCTCAGACAACAGCGAAGTTCTAATGAAGTTGAAACACTTCTAAGACTAGGAGGATGAGATCTCAGAAGTCTATAAGCAACTTTCCTCTGCAGTTTCTCTTTCTGATGCTCCTTCTCTCCGTCTTTCTGTTCTTCTTTCAAACACATATGATTTCTATCCCCTGCCCCCCGCTGTGGTTAGGGCAGCTCACTCTCGCCAGAGATCTCTACAGATTGCTTGCAGAGCATTTTTGAAATAAGGCTGAACGCCTCACGTTGTCCGCCCCTAATCCATGATACAGTACCAGATTTTTCACCCCCAAAAACCCCCCTACCTAGTATGATACAAGAGGAAAGCCAAGTAAGAGAACTGAGTGTCAGGATATGTCCTGCACACGAGTAGAACCTTGGCAGAGACACATGCCCGACTGGTATGTTCCCTCCCTCCTGGGCGATCATTCGGGATCATTCGGGAGCTTCAAAAGCATTCCTCAGCCTGAACATCACAGCGACTGATGCCAGAAGACATCAGCACACTTAGGGATCCGCAGAGGTTTGCGCAGTTGCATAACAGAACTCAGCAACTCAGCATTTAGGCTAATCTACTTTATTTACATATAAACACACACGGAGCACTTCAACATGGCTCCCTCTCTCTCTAGCATCAGGCAGCAAAGAGAAAGAATAAAGACAATAGTCCCACTTCAGGGAACACAGTAAGACAAACATCCTGTCTACGTCACATCCCGTTCCTGTGGCATCAAAACACACACCGTCATGTGATAGACAACAATCCCATGACTGCACACATAGAATGAATCTCCAACACTGAGGCCCCCATCTCCTGCTTAATGGCCCAACTTGGAAGACCAAGTTGGTTTTGCTTGAGACCTGGCCTGACTTGAGCCGTAATAACATTCCCGCCAAGTGTCCCAATTTTCCGGGATGGTCCCAAAATGCAAAAGCCATCGCAGTTTCTGATTTGACCCCAGAATGTCCCTATTCCTGACAGTAAGAGCTGTTCGACAGTGGAATTTGCTGCCAAGGAGTGTGGTGGAGTCTCCTTCTTTGGAGGTCTTTAAGCAGAGGCTTGACAGCCACCTGCCAGGAATGCTTTGATGGTGTTTCCTGCTTGGCAGGGGGTTGGACTGGATGGCCCTTGGGGTCTCTTCCAACTCTATGATTCTATGATTCTACGTGAGCACACATACACACAGAGAGAGAGCCCCCCACTGCCATGACTTAAGATTTTACATTCATTAGTTTTGATCACTTCATGATAGCTTGAGCAAGATAATTAGAATAATGAAGTCTTGCTTGGTCTCCTATGGGTTGGCCCTTTCAAGGCAAGTGCAAAACGAGATATTATAGGAAGAATGAAAAACCAGGATTTGTATTTTATCCGCCAGATTCACCCAGAGGACGCTACGGAATGTAACGTTCCCTTCCGTCTTTGTGCTTGCTGGTATATTTATCTTGAATGTCAAGCCCTTCTGAAAGGGGTAATTATCGATGGTTAGACCTGGAGAGCATGATGGGTCTTAATAGTGCCATCTAAATACTCTGTCTCAGCTTTCATATTATAAACAGACTCAGACTACAATTATAAAGTGGGGAGCTGAATTGTTGTTAATGCACAAAATATGACCTTGGTTCCGACGAGCTATTTTTCTTCTTAGGAACATATAAAAGGATTCATTCCTAGAGATGCATTATTTTCCAAAGAAATAAACAACAACGGCCTACTTCTCCCCTTGTATAATCGCAAGCTAATTTCTATTTAACTCTCTACAATAGTTGGCAAGGCAAACAAAGAAGAAGGGAGCAGGAGTTACAAATTATAAGCTGAACCACCACGGTCAGTTTAGTTTTGAACATTCATCCATAAATCTCCAACATGGAGAGGGCTGGAAAACACATACAAAATTATATATTACATATGTCCGGAACTCTATATGAGACTCCGTCAAGGGTGAATTCCACAGACAAAGTATTTATGCCTGCTAAGAAACAAGGATACAGACACAGATGTCCTTCTGAGACCTTCAGTAAATGCTGGCCAACTTCACATTGTGTAAGACATCCAAGCAACACAGTTGGATAAAAGATCCTTCTTTTAATTGCAGGCAGAACCAAGTCTCTCGATTTTACTGATCACCAAGAACTAGGGTCTCCCTGCTGTCTACTTTGCCACCTATTTAGAAATGGGTAGCATTCAGGACCATAAAGAAGGCTGATCGCCGAAGAATTGATGCTTTTGAATTATGGTGCTGGAGGAGACTCTTGAGAGTCCCATGGACTGCAAGAAGATCAAACCTATCCATTCTTAAGGAAATCAGCCCTGAGTGCTCACTAGGACAGATCCTGAAGTTGAGGCTCCAGTACTTTGGCCACCTCATGAGAAGATAAGACTCCCTAGAAAAGACCCTGATGTTGGGAAAGGTTGAGGGCACAAGGAGAAGGGGACGACAGAAGAGGAGATGGGTGGACAGTGTTCTCGAAGCTACTAACATGAGTTTGGCCAAACTGCGAGAGACAGTGAAGGATAGGCATGCCCTGGTCCATGGGGTCACAAAGAGTCGGACACGACTGAACGACTGAACAACAGCAGCATTCAGGTGCACCTATTAGACCGACAAAACTTTGTCCTGGGCAGGGCTGTTGATCTGCAACGTGGGAGAGGAGCTGCTCATCTAGTTACCAGGCTCCAAGTATCCGAGTTCCCATTTTGAACCACAGACTCCATCTTGGAAGAGAAGTGCAACTGGGTCTGGAAGGTGGAAGAGGGAGTGATTCTCCCTCTTCCCTGCCCCCCCCCCCCGCTTGAATGCAGCATTTTTCAAAGAGTGGACTGTGACCCACCAGTGGACCTTGGGGTGTTTTCAGGTGGGTCTCCATACTGCAGCCCCTCCCATTCAGTTCCTGCCCCACCTGCTAGCCATGCTAGAGCATTTTGGTTGGGCCAATGCAGGACCATCAACTTTTTGAGCAAAGTTGTCTTGGAGAGAAAGAAATTTGGTGGTAAGGTAAAGGACCCCTGAACGGTTATTTCCAGTCAAAGGCGACTATGGGGTGCATAGCACATCTCCACTTTCAGGCTGAGGGAGCTGGTGTTCGTCCACAGACAGCTTTCCGGGTTGTGTGGCCAACATGACTAAACTGCTTCTGACGCAACGGGACACCGTGACGGAAACCAGAGAGCACGGAAACACCATTTACCTTCCTGCTGCAGCGGTACCTAGTTATCTACTTGCACTTTTCGGGGTGCTTTCGAACTGCTAGGTTGGCAGGAGCTGGGACAGACCAACGGGAGCTCACCCTGTCATGGGGATTCGAAGCGCATGGGGATTCGAAGAGCACAGCGAAGGGAAGGAAGGGAGATGTCTCTCCTCTGAGGGGCTGCTGAGGGAAATCAGAAAGTGGTAGAAAAGGTTAAGATTTACTAATAGCTGTGAAGAAGCTTTGTTTATCTGAGTTAAGTTTCAATGGGCGCTGGTTAATTTGTACTGGAGTGTGGGAAGTTTTCTGTCTGGTCCACTTCACCTTCCCTTGGGATTTAGCTGACCACCGTGTGGAAGAGCCAGTGTGGAAGAGAGAGTTAACTGAAGTTGGCGGCTTGATGTTCGCGGATTCAGCCAGGAGAAGATGATGACAGAGGAAGAGGGTGAGGGAAGAAGGAAGATGTGAGAGGCAAGTGGAGGGGCTGGGAGGCTGCAGACTTCACTGAATCTCTTGGTGAAGGGACCAGGGAAGACCCTGCCTGCAGTGCTGCGGGAGAGGAGAGAGATGCAGCCGGGACTCCTGGGCTGTGTCCACATTACCTGTGAGGTCATTTCTTCTTTTTCTCAATTTGGATTGAAGCCGCTTTGTGGAGGGGCGAAGATCAAAAGGTGCAGCTTTTTGCAAGAAGGAAAGTGCGGGTTAATACTTGCTTTGACACAGCGTCATCTAACCTCCCCACAAACAAATCAGGACGCAGGAGTGTTAAATAGCCCATGTTGTTTAATCTCCCTTAAAACAAATCAAGATGAGTGCTCCATAAACATATACTCTGGAAGCATGTGGTGCAGCTGCAATGGAGTGCAGAAAGAGTTAGGTCTAATTCACCGCTTGGCACTGTTTGGCTTGGAAAGGGCCTTCAGCGTTTTTTCCTTGGGGTGCTAGACTTCTTCCACAAGGGATGGGACGTGCCAGAAATACAATTGTTAATGTTAAAGAAAGGGCAATTATGATTTAATTTGAGAGTCGTGACACACCAGTTTTATACTTAAATTCTGATTAGCAGTTCAGAATTTTATCATTAAAATTCCTTATTAAGGAAATTTATGATGATCCCTGGCAACAGAACAGAAAAGCATCTTTTTTCCTGTTACTTGAAGAGGTTGTGATTTCTATTGGTATTAGAATTATCTCAAGCATTCCCTTCTTAATTTGTTTATTGAAAGGCATTCGATGACAGCTACTGCTCTGTTATGAAGTACACCATTATTCATACACAATGCATCATCACTATGGTCTCAAATTTAATTTGACGTTATTGTCCTCTAACTTAAATTTGTGTGTGTGTGTGTATAAAATTTTCCTATTGGCTGTTGCCTGAAAAAGAACCTGAATATAATGAGAAAATGAAGCAGACACTCTGATTGGCCTTCCATGCAATCCCATTCCCAACAGTTTTCAGTTCCAAAATCCTCTGGTTATCGGAATGAGCTGTTGTGTTAATTTTACCCACATCTAAGTTAATGATGCCAGCCGTGTTAAGAAAGATCTCTATTCTGGACACTCAGCATCAAAGAGACATATATTATGTACCTTCAGAAGAAGAGAAGAAGAGTTGTGGAGGGAGAGAGGGAGAGCAATCAAGTGCATACCCTCCAAGTGTCCCGATTTTCCAGGGACAGTCCCAGAATTATGAAAGCCACCTCAGGAGCCAGTGTGGTGTAGTGGTTAAGAGGGGTAGACTCGTAATCCGGGGAACCGGGTTCGTGTCTCCGCTCCTCCACATGCAGCTGCTGGGTGACCTTGGGCGAGTCACACTTCTCTGAAGTCTCTCAGCCCCACTCACCCCACAGAGTGTTTGCTGTGCGGGAGGAAGGGAAAGGAGAATGTCAGCCACTTTGAGACTCCTTAGGGTGGTGATAAAGCGGGATATCAAATCTAAACTCCTCCAAATTCCTCATCTGATTTCATCCCAGAATTTCCTTACTTGTCCAACCGGGAAGAAGATGGGCTGTCTTTTGTCCCAAGCAGTGGCTGTGAGGGAGCATTTTTTTAATGCTTGGTGTACATTTTCAAAATATAAGGAAAAAAACAAATAAAATAAAACCTACATACAGCAGCAGTGTTTTGTGTTGTGTAGGCTCCTATGATGTAAGCCATGGGCCCCGCCTGCTAGCCTGCTCCCTCAAATATCACTGCTTTGCTCATTTCTATATATAGGGTGCCTACATTCCGCATGGAAACATGTGCAAATGGCTTTAGATACCTATTAGGTCCATAAATTAGGGAGGCGGGTGTGGTGCTGTGGGTTAAACCACAGAGCCTAGGGCTTGCCGATCAGAAGGTTGGCGGTTTGAATCCCCGCGACGGGGTGACCTCCCATTGCTCGGTCCCTGCTCCTGCCAACCTAGCAGTTCGAAAGCATGAAGTACAAGTACAGTAGATCAATAGGTACCGCTCCAGCGGGAAGGTAAACAGCGTTTCCGTGTGCTGCTCTGGTTTCGCCAGAAGCAGCTGAGTCATGCTGGCCACATGACCCGGAAGCTGTCTGCGGACAAATGCCGGCTCCCTCGGCCTATAGAGCGAGATGAGCGCTGCAACCCCAGAGTCGTCTGCGACTGGACCCAATGGTCAGGAGTCCCTTTACCTTTACCTTTAGGTCCATAAATGACCATATAGCATATATTCAAGACAAAAAACAGCGACAATTTGTTGTTGACAAAGGACAGCTGGACATAGAAAGGGCCCTATTACCCTCAGGAGCTGAGGGCCTCATCAAACCTAGAACCGGCCCTGGACAGAGCAGTGTGCATTGCTGGTGCCCAGAGAGAAACAACTTTTGCAGACAAGTCCCAGAACGGACCATAAGCTTTCCTCGGGCAATTTTGCTGACCAGGATAGCTGGCAGGCTCAGAACCATTCGAAAGACATCAGCATTAAAAAATATTATGAGACTTATTACAAGTTAAAAGAAAACAGTGGGGCTTTTTATGGGGGTGCCCATTATATTGCAGCAAATAAATTCCCTTGCCTATTTTTACCCCACTTCCATCACTCCATGCAGTGTCTGTACTGCTGCCCCACTGTTGGGACACAAAAAGTGGGATTCCATTTTACACATAAAAATATGTTGACATAGATGTCTCACAGAAAAGGGTGGATATTGTTTGCAAAAAGACAAGAGATCGTGGTAGCATTCTGGGCTAGATATACCGGTAAACCAGGACTCTTCAACCCCAGATAAGGCGTTTGTCTTCCTCGTGCGAGATCAGCACTGGGACACACGAAGAACTGATTAGGGAATGACTTTGCAGAATGCTTTTCCGTTACATCGCTCTTTACATCATAAAAGGTGGGTCTCTGCTACAGCAATGTGCTTCCTCTGGGCTTTGCACTTTTTTTAGAAAAGGAAGAAATGCCGTTTTTGCCCTAGAAAAGAATAATTTTTCTTTGGAAAAAAAATAAATCTATTTTTACAACAGTTAGCTCAGAATGTGTGTGTGTGTTTTAAAGAAGTCCTTTAAAGCATTAAAACAAAGACAAATATTTTATTTTTTCAAGTACTCCTTCGAGACCTTGATCTTCAGCAGAGACATAAAATGTGCATGAGCTATTACTGCTGCAAGTTAGAAGAATGAACTTTATATTTTCAGACAACAAATTAGCTGGGGAGCTAATTTGTATTTTCTAACCAGAACAAAGCCTACTGCCTTTCGACTAGAATAGGCTTAAAGGAAAAACTGCAGTAATTAGCCACTTCGTGCCCATAAGACGGCACTTAAGTAAATATCCACTATTGGGGGGAGCCTGAGACAAAGTTCTCATCATAGGAGTTTGACACGTGTGTGTGTGTGTGTGTGTGTGTGTGTGTAAAATCTGTGCACATTGCTTTGCTCGAGGGGAAAAGTCAAGTGACACCTTTAGGTCTCTGGCACCTTAGCCAAAACATTAAAACGCTAAAAGGTCCCGGAAGCAGGCAAACAACCAACAAGGTGTGTCATTCTCATCCTCTGCACTCTGCCCTATCCTCCCATCATTTCTCATGATACCTAACCTGCTGGCATATATATATTTATTTATTATTATTTCAATTTATATACTGCCCTTTATCAAAAGATCCCAGGGCAGTGTCCAACATTAAAAACACATTACACACATAAATGATAAAAACATAATAAAAAGCATCCTGGAAGATAGCCTAGACAGCCTAATAAAAAAAAAAAGTCATCAGAATAACAGTCTGCATGGTTAAGCCCTCCTGATCAAAGCATTTCGATGTGTTCAGGGAACAGTTCTTAATTCCCCCTCCTGGACCACCTAAGTTTATAAGGGGTCTCAGAAGACCTCTTAATAGATGTCTTCCTTCGTTGTCAAAAACAGGGCCATGCTATGCAAATCACAGACCCCAGGGGCAGGATTACTGAAGGGGAAGGACCCTTTTTAGCTAGGAGATGCCCAGGAAGGATTAGTAGGGGTGCACCAGCATTGTATAAGGAAAGTCATGGGCCCTTGGCTTTGTCAGCCTGTTTGAGGCAGTCCTGACCAGGGGCAGATATATCAAGCTCCACTGTCGGGGGGGGGGCAGGGCCAAAACCAGGTTCTCAGTTGTTCCACCCCCTTTTTGCAAGGCAACTGAGCGGTGCTTGTGGGCTACAAATGGCCCGTGTCTCATGGCTCGAGAACTTCTGTGCTAAGGCATTAGAAACCACACGGAGATGAAGTGGGGATATCATGAAGAACGAGCCTTTGGTACAAGTTTCAAGGCATGTATATTAATTAATTGGACCCTTGTGAAGCCCAGTTTAAATTGAGCTATGGCAGACATTGTTATATTTCACTATTAATTTCTTCCATCATGGAACACAAGGTGGCAAGCACATGACTCCCAAGACAGTCACCCATCCAGGGACTGACCAGACTCAGACTTGCTTATGATACTGCCTCATGTACTCCCAGACAATACTCTTGAGATGATCTGCATATAGTTGGAAGGGATCCCCAGTCCAACCCCCTGCAATGCAGGAACCTCAGCTAAAGCATCCATGACAGATGGCCATTCAACCTCTACTTGAAGACCTCCAAGGAAGGAGAGTCCACCATCTTCCATCCCACGGTCAAACAGCTCTTCCTGTCAGAAAGTTCTTCCTGATGTTGAGTCGGAACCTCCTTTCTTGGAACTTGAAGCCATTGATTCGAGTCCTAATCTCCAGAGCAGGAGAAGACAAGCTCATTCCGCCCTTGAACTATTTGAAGATGGCTCTCATACCTCCTTTCAGTCTCCTCTTTCCCAGGCTAAACATACCCAGCTCCTTCAACCATTCCTCCTAAGAATTGGCTTCCAGTCCCTTGATCATCTTGGCTGCCCTGCTCTGCACATGTTCCAGCTTCTCAGCATCCTCCTTAAATTGTGGCCCCGAGAACTGGATGCCAGAAGAGCAGCCAGGCGATGTGCCTACGTATCAAAGATATTGGAGATATTATAAGCGCAGCATCTTTAGTCCTCCACTGGGAGACGGTTACTTTTACATATTCCTCTGCAGAGTCATCAAGCCTGTAGTAGGAACATGATTAATTATGTCTCTTCTCTCATTCTTTGACGTTTCTGCTTGAAGTTGTTTTCACCTTCTCATCTGACCTGCTTCTTTTCTTCTCTTCTCCCCTCCTCAGCACTCTTTGGGCCAGATTATGATCTCAGCATCATGCTGTCACTTAGATTAGAAACTGGCGAGGTGCCTCGACTTTTCTTTCCTCCGCTTGATGATCTGCCTCTCTCTTTCAAAAACGGTCTTCATTGTCGGCTCCCCCAGTGGGAGGTAAACGTCTCAGGTATCCTTGACTACAGCTCAACCACACATTCCCCAATTGCTGGCCAGCTGGAGCCATTCCTAGGGCGATGCCACCTTGGAAATGGAAGGGGGTGGCCACTCATTGCCATCAACAGAGGGACATGTTGGCACATCAGAGATAAACACGCTCTCTCTGACCACTTTGGGGAGGGGGGCTTCTACCAGGCCTGATGTTGCTGCAATTGGTTGAGGACACAGGAAGCATGGAGAACAGTCCAAGCATAGAATGAAAAATATAGTGAAAAACAGAGACCAGATTTATCTTCTCGGCAATGCCACTTCTGTGCCAAATGGGCTTGAGCCGATATTGCAGTCACAGCTAGCTTGGAGGTGGGCCCAGGAGAACTTCTCAATGCAAAAATGGGTAGAGCACGAGCAGTCTGCAGCAACAGCTCTGCTGTTAAAAAGGAAATTGGCTTGCTTTGGAATTTTGCTCTTGCACTTTAGCGTAAAAACCAACTATTGCATGTAAGCAGTCACACTTCAATATCAGCTCTGTGCACACGAATGCTGCCCGTGTATGTTAAGTATGGAAACAATGGGTTAACAAAGGCCTTTTCAGAAACCAGGCACTGCCTATTTGGTGGGGATTGACAAAGAGCTGGTGCATTTGTTCAGGAAATGCATGTGGTGGAACATTGAGGGGGACTATTCCATGTCAGATGGACAATTATGGGCTTGAATCGATTCCCTCATCAAAGCATGTTGCATGTGGAAAGGGAACATGACATAGAGAAGGCTGTTTGGGCTCATCTTTGGGCCAAAGAAGAGTCTGAAAAGAGTGGAGAAACTGCAGCAAATTTTATAAAATAGTATTCTCTTTTGTTGGAGGTGTGGGTGATTCTACAACATGCCCTGAGCGTTTGGGGCAGGGTGGGCTATAAAACTAAGTGAGTGGGTAATGATTGGCTGTGGTCTCCCACGACATCTGATGTACTCACAGCAATAAATCTATCTGTCATATTCTCACATGTGAAGATACATACTTGGACCTATGTTAATAACCGACACATAGATGTGCAAGGATGCTGCAATGTATGGGGGAAACCATGGTTCCGAACAAGATGATCCGTGCAGGTACATGTCACATTCTCCTGGTGGATGGATGGAGAGGTACAGAAGACAACCTGGGAGGCCATGATTAGGACAAAGGGAATAGCAGTGGGGAAGGTGTTCTTAACTCTCCCTCAACTATTGTCAATCAAAATTGTCTCCCGAGGGAGCAGAAAAGACTATCTATGTATGCGACCACGGCTGCATGGATGTTCTTGGCCCAGAGATGGAAAGAAGATAAAGTCCCTACCAGAAAAGAATGGCAGATTAAGTTGATGGATTATGCCGAAATGGCCAAAATGAGTGGAAGAATCAGAAATCAGGAAGAGCAAAATTTTAATAAGGAACGGGGGGAAATTTATAACTTACCTTAAAGACCATTGTAAACAGTTAAAATCGTTAGTAGGATTGGAATATCACTTGTAGTTTAATGGTGAATTTAATGGATATAACAGAGTGATTTGGATTATCATAAAAGAAGCGGGAGGAAAGGATTAACAGGACCCACAAAGGGGAGGACGGAAGTCTGAGAGATTTCTTGGAATCTTGTTTTAATGTTGTCTGTTGGATATCTGATTGTAAAATTTTAATCTGAAAAACCAAATGAATACATTTCTTTTAAAAAACAAAACAACCCCCCCCCCCAAATTGTTTCCCCCAAGTTGCTCTTCCTTCCATGGGAAGAAAAGCTGCTGCTGGAAGAGGGTTTTGAACGAGAGAATCAGCCAAGGGGGAGATGTTCAGCACCACACCAAATGCACACCAGTCTTCCCCTTCCAACCACAACCTTGTATTAAAACAACCAAAGGCTAGAACCAATGGTGTTGAGCATTTCTTTGGGCCCGCTGTGATGCTCAGAAACTGTAATGGGAATAGCGCATTGTGGAGCCACTTCGCTTGCAGGAAGAAGCTCAGAAGTGTGAATGCCTTTTTGAGGAGTCAGCCCTGAAGCACCATGCAACAAATACAGGGTGCTGTGGGTCTTGCCAGATCTAATCTTCCATTCCTTTACCCTCCGGTGCAATTTCCTTTGAAGTTGCAGAAGCCAGGCTTAAGCTCTGGTGATATCAGGAGATCACATCAACATTGTTCTTCCATGCAAATTGCAAGAGGTCCCGAAAATGCCAGAGGATTGCCTCATGCCTTAGAACCTTTCCGGCAGCCAGGAGTGTCTCTGATTCCAGAAGGATAAGGAGCTGCTTGGCTGACAACTCAAACTCTTAGATGTTCCAAGTCCAGCCTTTTCCCAGCATCTAATTGAAGCTTTCTGGAGGCAAAGATATTAGCTACATTGAGGGGTGCGCATGCATGCTCTGAGATGGCCAGAGAACTTGCCTACTGAGTGGCATATAAATGCTGTTCGTTTTTAAATAAATATATGTTCTGTGCTCCAGGATCAATCTTGAATTATGCCCCACTCCACCCCTCCTTTACCCAACCAGTTAGCAGTCAGACGCTTTTGGGGAGAGCATAGCTAGGGCGTATGAAGATCTTGGGAAGGGAGCATGAAAAGTTTCAAAAGTTATATACACTGTAAGTACAAAATTAACAATATTAAAACATAAGAGCACAAAACATAGTGTTGGGGAGCCAGGAATAGGGTTTTTATGTTGGCTAAAAGGGGGCATGGGTTGAAAAAAAGTTGAGAAGAGTTTTAGAGGATATGAGTGTTATGATTATGAGCCATGAGCCGAGTATTGTTTGAAAAAAGTACTCCTGATTCATCCCATCCTTACCTAGTGTGTGCCCAAACTATTCTGAAGAACTTTGCTCAGTGTGAAAGTTTGAGAGGGGGCATGAAACTGGGAAATTAGTGAAATCAGAACCCACCGAAAGCATGGCAAGGAATGCCCAGTCCCTTGGACAAATATGGAATGGCATCAAAAGATCTGGGTAATACATTTCTGGACACAGGATTAATTTGGGCCAGGGTAAAAAACGAGACTTGGAAATAATTTATGAGTGATTTGGCAGCTTTTGCCGTTCTTAGCTAGGTGTGATGGCGTAGGATTCAGACGCAGATGCTGAACCTGAGGGATCCCAGCCTGCACTGGATTCCCCACCTCCAGAACCAGCAGAGCCTGGGCTAGGGCTTGAGTCTTAAGGGTCCTCACCTGTGCTGGATCCTCAGGTGCAGGCATCTGCTGAGTCTGCTCTGGCTCCTGCTGGGATGGAGGACCCATTGCCTGCAGGTGCTCCACTCCCAGCCCTGTCAGGGGAAGCTGAGGTTGCCTCTGGGTCCGGTAACCCTCCAGCCTCTCCTGAGCTGCAGAGGCTCAGGGCAGAGAGGCGAAGGGAACTGAGTTCCCGCAGGAGGAGTGCTCGCCTCCAAGCCAGGAGAGGCGAGTCACCAGAGAATCGGGGCCGCCCTCTGCCTCGGGGCAGATCATCCCCAGCCCAAGTTGCAGGAACAACATGGTTGCTGACCAGTTCCTGCCAGTGTTCCTGCTTGAAACCTGTCCTGCTTTCCTGCCTGAGCTCCTGACCTGCCCTAGCTGCCTGCTTGCCTACCTGTTCCTTGCCTGACTCCCTGCCCTGCACCCAGCTTCAGTGACTACGGACTGCCTCTACGTTGCACCTCTGACCATGGACCGGACTTGGACCTCGCCTCTCAGGTAACCCACGGGACCAGCACACTAGGATACCTAAATTGAGCCTCCATGTTTAGAGTCAGTGTATCTGTGATTATCCCATGCTGAGTACCAAGGAATGGAACTGTCCACCATCTTCATTTCCTGCTTCTGACTTCCCAGAGGTATCTGGTGGTCACTTTTGGAAATGAAAGGCTGGAGTAGATTAATCTGGCTCTGATCCAGTTAGTTGGGCAGTTCCTATATTTTCCTTTTCTGTTCTCTCCCCAAGCCTGCCTCTTAGTTTAAGCAGAGCAAGTTGTAAAGCTCACACGATCACTGCAGCCGACTGTGTGATCTCAGGTTTGTGCTCTCAGATTTGAAGCCCACTATCAACACCTGATCAACAATAAAAACTCTTCAGTTTCCAACAGAATTAAGATCTCAGGTCCATCTTATTTGATTATTCCTTCCCTGCCATATCACATGCTTCCATACCAGTAAAACCACGTCCACCTGCCTCTCCCAACATGGCATTTCTCATGCTGATTTTTGATGGCTGCAACTAGCTATAAAATAAGCATAGGGCAATCAGGCCAGCATGGTTTTGCTCAGGAAAAAGCGGGACTCCGTACAGGTGATCTCTTGCAGCTAAGAATACAACTGAGAATGTTCATTACACTGCAACGGTTCAGAAATCGCAAATTTGGTTTGGATATTTTGTTTGTTTTTTTGCTTATTAAAAAACAGTCTTTTCTTGTAAGTCAATTTTGAGCATATATTTGTCTGCACTCTAAGTTTGGGATAAAGGTATTAGTCTAAACACCACCCGTGTCCATGCAAAGTGGTTGCAATCGCTAATTTCTGGACGGATTTCTGCTGTTAGCCAAACTCCCTTTTGTAGTCAAAGCACAACTTTTGATGCTGAATTAGTACAGGGAAGAACACCAGTGGCCCATAGCAATGGGCAAGATGGGTCTCATTCTGTGGGGCTTACAGGACATCCCCGGGCACAGCGCACCCCTTCTGACTCGACCCGTCCTGCCGCACCAAAAAGAATATGCCAACAGCGGAGAAACAAAGCTAGCACTAGTTACAGGTAGATAGCCATGTTGGTCTGTCATAGTCAAAACAAAATAAAAAAAATTCCTTCCAGTAGCACCTTAGAGACCAACTAAGTTTGTTCTTGGTATGAGCTTTCGTATCGAAAGCTCATACCAAGAACAAACTTAGTTGGTCTCTAAGGTGCTACTGGAAGAAAGCTAGCACTGTTCTTTTGCTATTGTGTTCTCCATCTCCATTGGGTACTAAGAACCAGGGCTTCTTTTCAGCCAGAACTCGCAGGAACTCAGTTCCAGCATCTCTCAGGTGGGCCCCATTGCCATCATGAGAGAACAAGGGAAGAGTTCGGGGAGAGTCCTGGTACCTCTTTTTCTAGAAAAAATAGCACTGCCAAGGAGGAGTGGCCCCCTTCGTGGCATCTAATTTAGAAAAGTCCTCAAGGCCATTTGAGTTGTGTGTCTCTGCATTAGTACATCAGCAGGACACTTTTGGTCAACCTTGACAAAATCTGGATGTTCCACCCCCCCAAAACTAGCTTCGTATAACATGAAGAATTCCTTCTGTTAAGTGAGTAATCTTTACATCTACCATGATCAACCTGCCCAGCAGTATTTTATCCCTTCAATTGTACTTTATGATTTTACATATTTATCTCCTCCGAGGGACTGTGCCTTGCCACTCTCATTTTACGGCCAGAATACTTATGGCTGACATCTACTCCTCTGCAATATTTTATGCAAGAGGAAGGTCTCTGTGCAGACACTAAACCAATGGTCCCCAACCTTTGGTCCTCACCTCTGGAGAGAATGAAACAAGCCACTTATGAGCCAAACCGGGAGCCCCTCCTGCCTTCCTGTGGCTTCGGCCGAGTTTAGCGCAACCGTTCAAGATCCAACAGGCCTCTAACCCTCAAACGACATCAGCTCTCGGTACGATTTGTAGGCAACCAAAGTAATCAGTGCTTTGACTCTCAACATTTTATTTTGCCTGAGAGATTAGTTTCATGTCTCCCCTTCCTGTATCCTTCTGACTGAAAGAAATGGTCATTCTGTTTGATTTCTGCTGAGTTCAAGGCCAGCCTAGGCAAGATGCTGTGGAGGGAAGCTCCCCTCTCAGGTCTGTTCTGTTTACTCCCCAGCAGAGATAAAGGGCAGAAGGACTGCGGATTCATCTTGAATATTGGGGAAAGGGTGCAACTGGACAAAGGCGTCTGAAACAGAGAAACTGGAGGGGAGAAAAGCTCCTCTCTTTGTGCTCCCTTTCCAGCTGTGTTCTTTTGACTCCACACAATCCTGACCATGTTGAACCAGAAGACCTATTAGATTAAATAGGCTTACTCCCAGGTAAGCGTTGTTAGGGTTGCACCATAAATTGTGCCTGGAGATCAGGGGGGAAACAAACTTCAGACAAACGTGCCCCACATCGCTGACACACGCAGCCATAATCTCTGATCACGTTTCACCTCTGCCTTTGCCTGTTTCACTTTTAACTGCTCTAGTTGTGAGTGCAGTCAGGTTACTAATAATAATAAAAATTAAACTTTATTATTTAGAAGTCTGGGGGTCAGCTTATTGAGTCTAGGGGAGAGTTCAGATCCTGTCTCTCTTTGGTGATTACTATAGCATGAAGCCAAACTCCAGTTTTTGTGTATGTGCGCTTGCTTATATTCTTGCACGTTTTACAGAAGACCCCTTCACAACAAGATTCGGATGACCAAGTGTCAGGAGGGGCAGGTGCAAAGCTGTCATGTGGCTTTTCCGCCTAGGGGACCCCCATTTCCCAGGAGTGCTCTGCTGTTCCCTTGTTGGACATGGATGAGGCAGAGCTGTCCCTATCTAGGGTCCATTTCTTATCTTGCATGGAAAGCTTTCTGCAATACCTGTACGTTGTCTCCAGAGATTGGCAGCACAGGAGTACAGTATTTTCATCCTGTGGCAAAGTTTGGGAATGCTCAGACCGCCTTGTGCCACTAGTGCCAAACACCCATTTATAGCGTTGTCCCTTATTTTATCAAACCAAGCTTTTGCTACAACAGACATGGCTATGGCTCAGGAAATGTTTAGTCATCTCCCCCCCCCCCCAGCATTTTCTCAATGACAGACTTTCCAAAAAACGAAACAAACCCCCAACTGAAAATCTTCGGATGCTGTGTGCCCCCTTGTCCGGGTGAAATCACCCTGCACAGTGAGATAGGAGGGTCACTCAATTAAGCTGGTCCTGGCATGCAGATTCTAGCCCAGGGGTCAGCAACCTTTTTCAGCCATGGGCCGGTCCACTGTCCCTCAGACCATGTGGTGGGCCAGACTATAGGGCCAGACTATATTTTTTTTTGGGGGGGGGGGGAATGAGCGAATTCCTATGCCCCACAAATAACCCAGAGATGCATTTTAAATAAAAGCACACATTCTACTCATGTAAAAACATGCTGATTCCAGGACTGTCCGCAAGCCGGATTGAGAAGGCGATTAGGCCGCATCCGGCCCACGGGCCTTAGGTTGCCTACCCCTGTTCTAGCCAGAGGGGATTTTCTCTAAATCCTAGGCTTCTGGAAGTGATTGACAGGGGTAGAATTTTATGAGTGGAGGAAACCTCTTAGCCAGGATGGGCTTGCTGATTTTAAAACTCTTGTGGAAAACACCTTATTGGCACTAAACTCAGGGCAGAATTTACTGCTGAACATGATGCTAAGTTTTACAGTCTTCTAATTAAAAATGGGGGTGGGAAGAGGGCACCCCCACTCTCATGTCCAAAAGGGGAGGTTTGCATCCATTAAAATAGCTCAGAAGGAAGGGAAAACTCAGCTCCCCAGCAGGGAAAAAACGATTCATGGGCACAGTCAGTTCCACAGCATCTAGTGAGTTTTAGGAAGCAGAGCAAGGAGGAAAGGAAGACGCAAAATTGCACCACTTACTTTCGCTAGCCCTAAACGCCAGATTTACCCCCAACTTCCCAGCCAGCGCCGTAGCAGCCTTGTTAGCACACACATGACATTGCTCAGAGAGCTGTGAGGTGCCTTTTTTCTCCCAGGGAAGTAGATGGCTGCTGCCGGACTTCCTCGAGGGGCACTTCAAAGTGGAAAGGGCAGCTGGATGGGGGCCCCCTCCCTCTTGTCCCCGAGGGAAGCTCCCCTTCCACAGATTGGGACGCCCCAGCTTGAAATTGTAGCAGGCAGAACCAGGACCTGCAAAGCTCAGGTGGCGAGAGCCAAGGTTGCAGGTTCGATCCCCGTCGGGGGCAGATGCGCGTCCGTGCATTGCAGGGGGTTGGACTGGATGACCCCCGGGTCCCTCCCAGCTAGCTTAACCCGACCTCCTGCCAAGCATGCAAACAAGGGGCCTGGGAAAACCAGGAACCCAACCCCGGTTCCTCTCGCCTTTCCCTCCGGCAGGCCCCGTCCGGGTTCCAGCACCTTCTTCCCCCGACCCTCCAGCGGCCAAATGCAGCCAGGCTCCTCTCCATTTCTGCGCAAGGAGAAGACTCTGCAAACACAGCGGTGCAAAAATGCAGGGGGGGAGGCGTGCGCGCATCTCTACGTTCGTGCGTGTGTGAAATGAACCCGTGCAAACCCGTGCACATCGTCCCAGCTGCTCTGTGCGCGCCTTGCACAGAAAAGCAACGCCCGCCCGCCCTGCCGGCCTCCCCCTCGGAGCGGGTCCCCGGCTCCGCCTGCCCCTTCCCGAGCAGCCTCGGGAGCGACTCCGCCTGCTGGTGGGGGCGGGCGGGCGCCCTGAGTGGCAGCGGGGGGGCTCCAATCGGGGATCCCTCTCCGCCCTCGGGGCGGGCGCTCCGTCTCCGTGCCGTCCAGTCGGAGGCTCCCTTTGGGCGGCGCGGGGGGGGGCGTGGGAGGAGCCGGGGGCGGCGCGGGCGCGGAGGAAGAGGCGGGGATGGCTGCGCGCCGTGAAGTCATCGGCATAATCCGGTGGCTCTCGCTGGATCTACTCCGGGTGACTCAGAGAGAGAGATAGAGGCAGGCAGAGGGATCTGGCGCGGCGCTCTCCCCCAGCAAGGTAAAGGTCCCCCCGACGCCTCCCTGCCTCCTTGGCGCATCCTCCGCCCTCCGCGGATCCTCCACTTCGCTCGGGGCTCCCGCTTCCCCCAAATCGAAGAACCCCCCCCAGCAAGTCCCTTCCCCCTCCCCACGTAAACAAGTCTCCCCGGGGGCCCCCCTCCGAAGAGTCCTGGCGACTTCTCCCGGCGCCCTTTAAGAAGCCAAAGACCCCCAAGAAAGTTTTTTTGGGGGGTCGCGATCCCCCTTCCTTTTCCTATTCTCCCCCCCCTCTCGGAGGAAAGATCCTGCCGGATCGCGCCCTTAGCTCGCCGCTGACTTTGTGAGTCAGCTGCAGCTGGAGAAGGGAAGGTCGCGGGAGCGAGGAAAAGGCTGCGCGGCGGCGGCGGCAGAAGCCGGAGACAGTCAGCTGCTGCTCGGGTTGCTTTGCTTTCCGAGGCGGAGAGCGACCAAAATAGGCTGCGAGGGGCCGGCTGGGTCGGGCTGCTCTCCGGCCCTTCCGCGCCTGATGGACGGAGCTGCGTTTGGGTGGCTATAAATAAGCAGCGGCCGCTCCCTCGCCTCCCTGCTCCGGATCTGCAGGAGGAATCTGCCCGGGAAAGCAAGGCAGGTGCCGGGGGGGGGGGCGGGGGCTGGAAGTTCGCGCGGCGTCCTGCCCCGAGGAAGGCAACGTCGAGGGGGGTGGCGGTGGTATCTCTCTCCCTCCGGGGAGGCGGCTGTGGTTGCAGGGAATCCCCGGTCCCTCCCCGGGGTGGAGCTGCCGCCGAGGGGAGGGCGGCATTCGGCAGCCGAGTCCAGGAAGGCCACGATAATCTCCCCGCCCGACGGTCACAAACATTACGCGCACCAGGCGGCAGCAGGGTCTCCAAGGGCCGCTGTCCTCGCTGCCTCCTGGTTTGGCGTCTCCAAGCTGCTCAGCGCCCCGTCGGGGCTTCTTTCCGCTGCTGCCAAGGTGTCGCGGTGCGCGTCCCAAAATAGCCTGGCTCCCGCCCCCCTCCCTCGGAGCAGGAAGGCGCTGTCTTCTCGTCTTTACCATCACCACCGCCCCCCCCCCTCCCGGTACATGCATTCATATTATTTCCGGCGAGGGGGCACAAATCGCCGCGCCGTTCTTCCTTTGGAGAGGGCTTTGCGCGCCCGGACGCAGCCGCGCGTTGGTGCGCCCTCCCCCGACGGGCGCCTGCCTGCCTGCCTGCTCCTCCCTCGCCCCGTTGCTGGCCGTTTCTCGGCCGGGAAGGAAGGGGCGAAATAAAAGTTTTTCGGGGTGGGCTCTCAAGTGCGGGAAAGCGCTCTGGCGTCGGGGGCCGCGGGCGGAGCAGGCGGCCAGCTGGAGGCCGCGTCTCGGTGCGCCGAGCTGGCTGGCTGCGAGAGAGGAAGAGGCGAGGTCTCGCCGCGCAGGCTGGGCTGGCTTTGGCATCTCTCCTCCTCCTCCTCCTCGGCTCTCCTTCCTTCCTTCCTTCCTTCCCTCCGTCTGCTCCGAGAACCAGGAAGTCCCCGCGGCCGACGAGGACGCGCCCTCCCGTCTGGCCCGGACAGCTCGGCTGGGCCCGGCGAGCGGGGCGCGGAGCTAGGCCTGCCTGCGCCGGGGAAGCGTGCCCGGGGCTCGCCTTCGGAGCTCCCCTCAGAAAGGTAACGCGCCCAGCAGCAGCAGCAGCCGGGATCGGCTCCCCCCCCCCCGACGGGGGTCGGGACCTTGGCCATCGGGCCCCGCGGGATCGAGTGCGCGCTCCGGGGCTGCTTTGCTCGGCTCTTCCGGCGCGCGCGCTCGCGCCCTGCAAACTGGAAGCGGAGGCCTCGGCAGCCTCCAAAAGTCCCGGAAGAGTCTCGGATCTGGAGCGAGGTGGCGGGGGGTGGGGAGGTCGGGGCGCCCCATGCGCTGCAGGCGAGGACCCCAAGTTGGGCAACTTTGCCGGGGCTCCCGGGAGAGTCCCCGAGTCTTCCATTCGCGCCGAGCCCGCGGGGGTTTCCCCAGCCATTTGCACGAGGCAAGATGAGCCGAGGGACTCCTTTCTGGCGACGGGGCGGCCTTGCAGCTTCAGGGGACCGCGCCGGTTGCGTTGCATCGCCTTGCGGAGTTGCAAAGTTTTGCAGAGCCCACATTCGGGTTTATGTGCACCAAGAAATGGTGGAGCCGCCGAACTTGGAGGGGTGTATTTTTTTTATTTTATTTTTGTGCGCCCCGGCCGTGAACGTGGCCTCTGACCCGACGTCCTTGGGGGCGCCCTTCCCTCCTTCTCCGCCCTCGGCCCCCTCGAGGTCCGGGCAATGAATGCAAAGCCCGCCTGGCCTTGCTGCCCTGCTATGCAGCGGCGTGTTAGGAGGTGGGGCAGCTTTTGCTGAGCGAGTTGGCCCATTGTTATGCAAATAGCAGGCACACTTTCTCTTTGTGGACCTAATTGCCCTGCTAGTTTTCATGCTTGTCTCTCCTCCTCCTCTCCAGTGCCTTTGTTACTGCAGGGAAGGAAGGGGGGGGGGAGATGTAGCTGCAGCAGGACAAAATTAGAGGCAGATTTTTTAAGTCCATCTGCATTTCATCAGATGCATAAAACCAAATTCCTTGTTGGTTGTGAGCATTTTGAAGCGCATTCGAAGTTAAGCGTATTGGGTAACAGATGTGGGTTTGACAGAGGTGAAGGCAACGCTTCATTAAGCAAGAATTTCTTCTGCGCTGTGTCTCTGCTTTAAGGACGGTGGGATTTCATGAAAAGTCTTCGCCACCAGAGCTTGTTCAAAGCAGCCTTGGATCTCTCCTTTTGTTCATTTCTGCCGTGTCACATCTGAGAAGGGCTTTGACCAACACCTGAGGCTGCAGACTGACAAGGGGAAAAAGTGTTGTATTGTTAATGCTGGAATTCTATTTAACACACGCTTTTCAAAAGTTTAGCTGGAATTAATATCCACCCTGTTGCACGTGCTGACTTCTGCTTTGAAGTGAAGATCACAAACTGCACAGGGAGGTTTCCTCTGCAAATTTTATTTCTCTTTTAAACTGTTAAACTCCTGGTTATTATTGTTGTAACCCCAGTGATCCAGGCATGAAGACTTCTCAGCTGGCAGCAAATGGGCAGACGGACACAAGTCCTTTCAAGTCTTTCCCGTGTGTTCCCGTGGTCTCTGCTGTTTTGGAAGACAATTATTGTGTTTGAAGCAGGCTGCCCCGCCCTTTGCTCAGAGTTAACTTCAGCTGAGATTCTCTCAAGTGATTCTTACCTGAAAACTACCCTTCAGGAGCGAGCCCAAGTTAGGGCCAGAAATCTGACATTACTACCGCAAGGAAAAAGGATGACGTAGCCCTCGTTTTAACCACAGTTCTCAAATGTAATATGGGGATAAAGTTTGCCGCTGTTAGATTATGGCTCTTAGTGTGAGCTTTTTGCATTTTGGGACAGCCGCATAGAAACCCCTTGCAGCAAGACCAACAGGCAGTCCCGTGGCATCTTGGAGACTTGACATATTTGCCACGGGACGGACTTTTGAGGGTCAGTCCACAGAAGCGAATGCCATAAGACATTGGTTAAATCTTTATGGTGCCGGAAGACCCCCTCCCCCCAAAAACTTGACATTTTGTCATCTTGCTTTGGCCTCTTTCCCACCATGCTATCATATTCTCTTAAATTTGCCAGCTAATGCCTTCTGCATTGGATGTTGGGAGATGGCGCTTGCCTTCTAAATGGACTTGACAGTCCCTGCCCCTTTCCCCAGTCTAAAGCCCTTGTGGAGTGGAGCTGCCTGGGTCCTTTGCCTGCATCCTTTGCAATGTTCCTCTTCCGCGTTGCTGTCCCTTCGTGCCCACCTGTTGGCTCTTTGTTCTGCCTCCCAGGCCGTGTCTCCCTCCTGCTTTTGCAAAATACTTCCTACGCCAGCTGTACTCCGAGTCTGTGCAGGGCTGAGCCCCCCTCCCTCTTCCCATCTCCAGGGAGGGTTGTGGCCCATGCTCTCTGAAACCTGAGTCCCGGCTTGTTTATGAGTCTGTTGCGAATAACACGGGCGAGATTATTTGTCGTTCTTGGCGGTTTGTCGTTCTTCCGCTTCCTCTGGGGGCCCTCTCCTAGAGTTTGCAAAATACCAGTTTTGCTCCCAAACGGTAATTATTCCCACCCCCCCTTCTGTAAATTACATCGACACAACGGTTGGAGTTATGGGGGCTGTTATCTAGTCGATCTGCTTTCTAATAATGTGCAGACAATAATCCCTGACAAGCCTTGGAGGAAAATAGATAATTCCCAGCTCTTGTCTGCTTTGGACCTATCTGTGTTTTGCAGGATAACTTGTGAAGAGGCTTGTTTGGCGGGAAGGAGTGGCGAAATTCAAGGCTGTTCCAGTGTTTTGGCAGCTTTGAGCTGCCTTTGCAAGTTTGAATCTGCTTCTTAGAATGAACTGCATACCCAGCGCTGTTGGAAGTTTGCCAGGCATGTTTTGCAACTGATGTGGGTCTGCTTGCGACCCCTTGAAGATATCTGGGGGGCAGGTTGGTGGGTTCGCCCGACGGACCCTTTCCAGTGAAGCCTAGGCTTGCCGGTGTCAGTGTCAAATCTAGATAGTCCAACGATTGGTTACCTTCTGATCTGGCCACCCCTGATCTAGAGCCAGAATAAGGGGCACTTTGTCCTTGCCCCCTATTTTGGCGCAGTAGGTAATGTTATGACCGCTTCGGGGAACGTGCCCCATGGGATTTTAAAGCTCCAGAAGAAAAATTGGAGTCCCCCTGGCTCTCCAAGAGGGTGGTTTGACTATATGCATCTGTTTGTCCATGCACCATCCCTGGAACGTAACTCCCGTGTAAATTGCAAGTTAACCTGGACTAAGAACACACAGCAGTGGCTGTGTAGCCTATTCTTCCTCTCTGCAAAGGTGCTGATCTCATGTGTATTTTTGCCTCTTGTCTCGTGCAGTTCAGCTTCAACCTGCACTGGTCAAGGAAGAGCTGCTGATCCCATGCTCTCAATCAGGGGTCAGCAACCTTTTCCAGCCGTGGGCCGGTCCACTGTCCCTTAGACCTTGTGGGGGGCCGGACTATATTTTTTTTGGGGGGGGGGGGAATGAACGAATTCCTATGCCCCACAAATAACCCAGAGATGCATTTTAAATAAAAGGACACATTCTACTCATGTAAAAACATGCTGATTCCCGGACCGTACGCGGGCCAGACTGAGAAGGCAATTGGGCCGGATCCGGCCCCCGGGCCTTAGGTTGCCTACCCCTGGTCTAAATGGTGCTATTGTCAAAGTAACCCTAAATTAAGTTTGGAATACATAAGAAATGTTGCTTCTAGTGCACAGCTCTGGCTAAATCTAAAAGAACATGCTGCACTCAAGGCAGGGTGTGAAGATAACTTTCTTTTTTCGCACTGGCTAGATAGCAGTTTCTGTTTAAATTTAGCCTTTCTGATAGCAGTTCTGCATTTTCAGGCAGCGATAGGAAGCTCCACTACATTGGAATGGTGTCCCTTGTCTCTTGCAAAACACCTTCCTGCCTCCTTTCCCTGGAAGAAACCCACTAGATGCAGTTTTGTACGTTTAAAACACTTCCTTGAAGGAGCGTCTCCACCCCCACCGTTCAGCCCGGACACTGAGATCCAGCGCTGAGGGCCTTCTGGCAGTTCCCTCACTACGAGAAGCAAAGCTACAGGGAACCAGGCAGAGGGCCTTCTTGGTGGTGGCGCCCGCCCTGTGGAACACCCTCCCATCCCATGTCAAGGATATGAATAACTACCTGACATTTAGAAAACACTGAAGGCAGCCCTGTTTAGGGAAGTTTTTAATGTGTGATATTTTAATGTATTTTAATATTTGATTGGAAGCCGCCCAGAGTGGCTGGGGGGACCCGGCCAGATGGGCGGGGTACAAATAATAAATTATTATTATTATTATTCCTTTTGTGACTCAGACTGCTCTGAGTCTTGTTCTTGTCATGCAGTGTTTGGCATGTCTGGTTGTTCAACAGGTGCCCACTAAAATTGTGATGTGACAAGTGGCATAAAGCACATGCCTCCATTGGTCCTTATTTTGTCTCTTCTCCCCCCCCCCCAATCCCTCCGATGTCTTCACACGTGGGCATGCGTGACTTGATATCTCTCTAGACTTCGGGTCCTGGATTCCGTAGCAGGACTTTTCCATTTATTCCTCTGTGGCTTCATTGCAGCTATCCAAATTTGCTCAGTCCTCTGTCACCACTATTTGATATTTATTGCAGTGTTGGGGAGGGGCGATTTTTGGGTTCTAGTTTTTTTTTAATATATTATGATTATGATTATGTATTCTGTGCTTTTATATTGCGATTTTACGTTGTGAGCTGCCCTGAGACCTGTGGGGTATAGGGCAGTATGCAAATCTAATAAATACAGTGGACATTTGGGTTGCGAATGCGATCCGCGCGGGAGGCGTGTTCACAACCTGCGCTGCTGCGCATGCGCGTGATGCAATTTGGCGCTTCTGTGCATGTGCAAAGCGCAATTTAGCGCTGCTGCGCATGCGTAAGCGCCGAAACCCGGAAGTAACCCATTCCGTTACTTTCGGGTTCGACACGGTGCGCAACCCGAAATTGCGCAACCTGAAGCGGCCATAAACCCGAGGTATGACTGTAATAATAATACATTTTAATATAATGGGTTGTGTCTTACAGTAGACCCACTGAAATCCATGTGGGCAGAAAAGGAGGAGACATGCTCTGGTCCCTCTGTGAGCAAGTGTTGGCTTGATGTATTTAGGAGACGTCTCCTTCATTGGTAGCGATATAAACAGATCAGATTCTTAACCCTCGTCAAAATCGGTATCTGTATTCCAAATGCAAGCAAAGCATTCTTGGAGCAGAGAACTCGCGTCTCGTCATGGCCCTAATAAACGGTTGATGACCAGAAGTCCGACAGTCTCTGTCTTTTTGTTCCCATTGAAATGAATGGACATTTGCTGAGGCCCATTCGTTTCCGCTAGTTTACTCTGAGTAGCGCTTAGTTGGCTCAAGCTCAGCATCCTGAGAGTTTAGATTAGTTATTCTGCACCGTCAGAATGAGGGTTAAGGATCTGTGCAGTCCCTCACAGATAGCATCCGGTTCCTTTCTCTGGATTGCTCATTTTGTCTTTTATAATTTATATCAATTTATATAATCTATCCTTAAACTGCCCTTCTGCGCAAAACTCCCAGTTTAAAAGAAAACGTGTGATTTCGATCTTAAGAAGTCCAGTTTGTTTAAACGTTTCTGGCTGCGTGAGAAACTTCATGAGGCGACCAGTTTGCTGCAAATCGACTTGAAATTTCCTTCCCGACTTTTAGAAGACATCTGAAGGCAGCCCTGTTTTGGGAAGTTTTTAATGGCTGAAGTTTTATACTATTTTTAATGTTCTGTTGAAAGCCACCCAGAGTGGCTGGGGAAACCCAGCCAGATGGGCAGGGTGGAAATAATAAATTATGATTAAATTATGATGATTATTATATTTTCACGGCCCTTTAGGAAGTGAGGCAATAACTGCAATTATTCCCATATGCTCTGTTCTAATTTCTGCTTTGTATCGTTACTTATTGTGGACAACTGACCTTCACATTGTGTTTCCCCATCTCTCCCTGCAGCCGTACCGTGGACTGAAAGCGAGGCAGAGAGCAGATGTCTACTCCGACAGATCCCGGCGCCATGCCTCATCCCGGCCCTTCCCCGGGGCCAGGGCTCTCTCCCGGACCCATACTGGGTCCCAGCCCAGGACCGGGTCCCTCGCCCAGTTCGGTGCATAGCATGATGGGACCGAGTCCTGGACCTCCAAGCGTTCCGCACCCCATGCCCGCTATGGGACCGGGCGATTACCCGCCGGAAGGAATGCACCCCATGCACAAAGTAAGCATTTTCCGCCCCCCCCCCAAATGTTGTGCCCGTCTGACTGCAGCAGGGGAGCTTGCACGGCAAACATGGGGGGCTGAAATCCCCTCTTCCGCTCAGCTATTAAAAGTGCTAAAGCCCTGCGCTCCTTTTGCATTTAGCCACAGTCTGGACAAGACTGAGAAGCAGAGGCTGTGCCTTTGCGTTCCAGGATAATCACTTTAAGCTTTATATTATCTAAGTAAAAGGGCCGAGGGTGATCCTGAGATACGGAAATGCATTTGACTCCTGCAACTGAGCAGCATTTCTGTAGAGCAGGCATGTCCAACTCCCAAGAGACTGTGATCTACTTCCAGTATTTAAAAAAACTGGCAGTGATCTACCCATTGTCATTGGAGGGAGGAGGAGCGTGTGGGGGGGGGGTGGATTGCCCAGAGTTGTTGAGCTTTTTTAGGAGGGAAGTTAAGGATCCCACAATCTACCAGGATTAGCTGGGGATCTACCGGTAGGTCATGATCTACTGCTGGGGCATCCCTTAAGACGTTAAATAATCTGTGGCATGTAAAATTGTGGGGGAAACGACTTATTAATAATTATTTGTCTGTCAGTATGCTTTTGACTATGTTTTTATCATTGATGTTCTGTAATGTGTTTTTAATGTAGTATACCGCCTTGGGAGCTTTTGATAAAGGGTGGTATATAAATTGATTGAAATAATACGAATACAAATATAGTAATGGTGACACCTGGTTGGTTGACGGCAAATCTGCCTCAAGGTGTGCCCTGGGGGCATCCTGTCCGGCCCTCCTCCTCCCTCACCTGCTTCCTGCTTTCCCATTCTTAACGGATCTGCCAACTGCCATGGAACACTCTGGACCCATAAATGCCATAGGGAGGAAACTCCCTTCTTGGACATCAGCCCACCTGCTCTGAAGCATCTTCTGCCTATGGCAAAAAGGCCATTTTCTGTGCGTCTCCAACTGCCTTTCCACAGTCCCGTAACTTCGAAACGTCTCGATCCACCTTGGCTACATCTCCATTGTAAGAAAGGCTGCCTGTGATAGGGGCATCGTTTTCTGGATAGCTCTGGGTCTCACCCGGTCCTTTTTCAACACTAACAAACTGCCCTTCCCAAAATTGAGAATTTCTAGCGCTGTAGTTTTAATTATGTGTTATTAGGGATAGCGGGTGGCTCTGTGGGTTAAACAGCAGAGCCTAGGGATTGCCGATCATAAGGTCGGTGGGTCGAATCCCCGAGACAGGGTGAGCTCCCGTTGCTCGGTCCCAGCTCCTGCCAACCTAGCAGTTCAAAAGCACGTCAAAGTGCAAGTAGATCAATAGGTACCGCTCCGGCGGGAAGGTAAACGGCGTTTCCGTGTGCTGCTCTGGTTTGCCAGAAGCGGCTTAGTCCTGCTGGCCACATGACCCAGAAGCTGTACGCTGGCTCCCTCGGCCAGTAAAGATCAGCACCGCAACCCCAGAGTCGTCCGCGACTGGACCTAATTGTCAGAGGTCCCTTTACCTTTAGGGATAGTAGCGGCTGCTGTTGTTTTTCGGGAACGCTGTGCCTTCGAGAGAAAGAAATGGAGTTCCTCTTTCCCTGCTGTCTTGAGCAGATTAGTTCGAAAATGCTGTTGGGTATAAAGGAAAACTTCTGGCCATGTAAAAACCTGTTGCCTTGTCTTGCAGCTCTTCCCACCTCCCCAAATCTGGAATCATTTATTCTTTCCCTTTGTAACAGAGTTCTGATTTTCCTCCCAGCTTCTCTCACTTTCTCTCCATCGCTCTCAGCACTTGGAGGCCTGGACATGGCCTTGGCTGCGGGGAGAGCAAGAGATGGGAGCGCGGCAGCTGTGCGTTTGTGTGTGTGAGTGTGTGTGCAAGGGGACGGGGAGTGTGCGTGCGCACACATGTGTGAGTCTGTGCGCTGCCCCCTTTCCTCCAGCGAGCAGCTGCTGACTGCTCCTTTCCCTTTAAATAACGGCTCCCCAGTGCTCTGCATTTGCAGCTGGCAAAGGAAGTAAATCTTCTATTTCCTCCTGCGCTGATGTTTTTGCTTTTTTAATAAAAAAAACCTCCAGACTTGCAATTTCCAGGTTTCCTTTGCGTGGACTTTGCTCTGTTTCCCCCGCTCTCCTCCCTTCCGTGTGGCTCTCATCTTGTCCCTGCATGGCAATCTCTCTCTCCCCTGTATGAATCCAGTTGCCTTCCGTGAATTTCATTCTCATTGCTCAGATACCTCCTTCTCTCTCTCCCCCCCTCTCTCCCTCTCTCCCTTGCCTGAGTCTGAGGCCCTTTCTTACTTCACAAATTCAGTTTTTTGCTGGTGTTGGGTAAGGCCTCCGTGAGGTTTTTCTGCTTCTCCTTCCTCCTGCCCCATAGGAAGGGCTGGTTCCTACCATTGAATATTCACATCCAAATAGTCTTGGGGATGTTGTGGGGCGGCAGGTGCTGCTCACAGCGCCCCAGACAACACATCTCCTCTTCTGAGCTCCTTGCATCTGTTTCTGGGTTATGGAAAGTGGAGGGCCTTCTCGGTGGTGGCGCCCGCCCTGTGGAACACCCTCCCATCAGATGTCAAGGAAATAAACAACTACTTGACTTTTAGAAGACATCTGAAGGCAGCCCTGTTTAGGGAAGTTTTTAATATTTGATGAATTATTGTATTTTAATATTTTGCTGGAAGCCGCCCAGAGTGGCTGGGGAAACCCAGCTGGATGGGGTGGGGTATAAATAATAAATTTATTATTATTATTATTATTGATATTATTATTATTATTATTGGAGTGGTTTTCGTGGTCCCTGCCATTTGCTTGGCTGCTGCTAAAGAGCAGGAGATTATCGCGGCAGCATGTTCGGCCACACGCATTGCGACAGGGCTCTCTAGAAGCCTTGGGGTTCAGTTAGGTTCGGAATGAGAAAAGTCCAACACGCTTGACTCGTAAAGGGGCAATTTCAGAAAAGATGGGTGCCGTATAGCTCTCACCGTGTTAATTTGATGCCATCGGAGCTCCTTGAGTCTTCAGTTTTCTTGGTCTTTTTAGCACCATGTTTTAGATGTTGACCTAGGGCTGCCATATTTCAAACAGTGAAAAAACCTGGACAGAAAAGTTGTTGAGCTTTGGGGGCAAAATCGCTTTAAAAAATGCCGCTTTTGAGCTATTTTTATGGGGAAACAGCACTGCTGCCATGGGCTGCCATACGTCCGGATTTTCCCAATTTCCACCTGACGCTGCTGCCGACCTCAGTGTTCCTGGTATGTCTGGGAAAATCTGGACATATGGTAATGCCAGTTGATCTGATTTTGATGCTATTTTGTGTGTGTACATGTCTAGAGACACATTTTTCTTAAATGATGCAGCAGTCTAGAAACGTATGCATGTTTTTCATCTGTTTCCAGCCCATTGATGGTTTGCATGAGAAAGGAATGGTTGAAGACCTCCACAACAGCGCCATGAAGACGGCAAGCATGAGGCCTCCTCACCCCGGCATGGGGCCCCCGCAAAGCCCAAGGGATCAGCACAGCCAAGGTAGGTTTCCAGGGGGCTGTCGATCTATTGGAAGTCACTCTTAAGATCTGTGAAGCTGTTCGCTAATTTGGACAGGGTGCCTTGTGCCCTTGGTTGTCAGATTGTTGATGGTTATTTTGGTGGTGGATGTATGTATGTATGAGAGCCAGTGTGGTGTAGTGGTTAAGAGCGGTAGACTCGTAATCTGGTGAACCGGGTTCGCGTCCCCGCTCCTCCACATGCAGCTGCTGGGTGACCTTGGGCTAGTCACACTTCTTTGAAGTCTGAAGAAGTATCTGAAGAAGTGTGCATGCACACAAAACCAAGAACAAACGTAGTTGGTCTCTAAGGTGCTACTGGAAGGGATTTTTTTTCTTTGAAGTCTCTCAGCCCCACTCACCTCACAGAGTCTTTGTTGTGGGGGAGGAAGGGAAAGGAGAATGTGAGCCGCTTTGAGGCTCCTTTGGGTAGTGATAAAGCGGGATATCAAATCCAAACTCTTCTTTATTTATAAAAGGCTTTTAAAGCTGTAATAAAGAGCTGAATAAACTTTCCCCTGGAGAGGCAGGTAAAGGTAAAGGGACCCCTGACCATTAGGTCCAGTTGTGACCGACTTTGGGGTTGCGGCGCTCATCTAGCTTTAATGGCCGAGGGAGCCGGCGTACAGCTTCCAGGTCATGTGGCCAGCATGACTGAGCCGCTTCTGGCGAACCAGAGCAGCGCACGGAAACGCCGTTTACCTTCCCGCCGGAGCGGTACCTATTTATCTACTTGCACTTTGACGTGCTTTCAAACTGCTAGGTTGGCAGGAGCAGGGACTGAGCAACGGGAGCTCACCCCGTCGCAGGGATTCGAACCGCCGACCTTCTGATCCGCAAGCCCAAGAGGCTCAGTAGTTTAGATTGCAGCGCCACCCGCGTCCCTTTAGGAAGAGGCACTCCTTCCTAAAAGTTTAGGCTCAAAACCAATTGGAAGGAAAGCAAGTTTAAGGGTACAGTCATACCTCCGCTTATAGCCCTCCACTTACGTAAACTTTGGGATACCTAAGTGGCAAACCCGGAAGTCTGTTTCCAGGTTTTTGCCACATGCGCAGAAGCGCTCTACTGCGCCGCGTGTGTGTGCAGAACAGCCACCTCCGGTTGCGGAAACCTCGGGATCCGCCTGGAGCTCCGGAATGGATCCCGTCCGCAACTGGAGGTACCACTGCATTGTTTGCTTTCATTTGGTGTGTGTGCGTGTTTTGGAGCATCTGTATTTATTAGAAAAATCAAAAAATTATTTACATGGTGGAGCAAAACCACGTGAGCACCGTTTGTGGAATGGAAACTTAATGCAGCGAGATGAACTGTCCAGTCCATTTGTTTTCCCAAGGATATCCCCATCTCTAAAGAGGAAATAGCCCTTTTCACCCAGTACAACTCTGGCTCTGCCATCCTCGGGTAGCAGAAACTTCTTGCCAACTTTCACAGTAACTGGACAAATCTCTCCTTGCCTATGGAGCCTGTTCCAATTGCCACAACGGCCTGGTAGCACTTTTCCTTGTGATTTTTCTGGATTCACGACGCCTCCTTTAGTTACAGCCCCAGTTGTTCCAACCAAAACATGGTCAAAGATTTTTTCCCCCATGCCTGTCCTGCCATGGTGTGCCCTTCCGGGGGCTCCCATACCTTCCACTTTCGTTTTGTGTTTGGATAAGATCCAAGAAGGGCAAATAATAATAATAATATAATAATAATTTATTATTTTTACCCCGCCCATCTGGCCGAGTTTCCTCAGCCTCTCTGGGCAACTTCCAGTCAAATATTAAAACAATACAGCATTAAATATTAAAAACTTCCCTAAACAGGGCTGCCTTCAGATGTCTTTTAAAAATAGGATAGCTGCTTATTTCCTTGACATCCGCTGGAAGGGCGTTTCACAGGGAGGGCGCCACCACCGAGAAGGCCCTCTGCCTGGTTCCCTGTAGCTTTGCTTCTCGCAGTGAGGGAACCGCCAGAAGGCCCTTGGCACTGGATCTCAGTGTCCGGGCTGAACGATGGGGGTGGAGACGCTCCTTCAGGTATACAGGACCGAGGCCGTTTAGGGCTTTAAAGGTCAGCACCAACACTTTGAATTGTGCTCGGAAACGTACTGGGAGCCAATGTAGTTCTCTCAGGACCGGTGTTATGTGGTCCCAGCGGCCACTCCCAGTCACCAGTCTAGCTGCCGCATTCTGGATTAATTGCAGTTTCCGGGTCACCTTCAAAGGTAGCCCCACGTAGAGCGCATTGCAGTAGTCCAAATGTCCGGGCGAGAGAAAGAAGGCGGAGCCCCGTGTTTGCATGCGGAGAAAGCAGACAGAAAGCATGGCTTGCCTGCAGAAGGTTCCAGGTTCAAATCCCAGCATATCTGGGTAGGGTTGGGAAAGACCCTGTCTCAAATCCTGGCCAGCTGCTGCCGGCCGGTGCAGACAATACTCAGCCGTAGGTGGGCCTGTGATCTGGACTGGAAAAGGCAGCTTTCTATATAATGTCAGACTGTTGACCTATCCGGACTAACGCTTTGACTGCCAGCATTTTCAGCCCT
Source organism: Darevskia mixta (assembly GCA_034641385.1). Lineage (NCBI taxonomy): Eukaryota > Metazoa > Chordata > Lepidosauria > Squamata > Lacertidae > Darevskia > Darevskia mixta. Next base: position 24,971,685 of record JAWWNH010000017.1, read on the forward strand.
CCGGCAACGGCTTCCTAGGAAGGAACTCTCCGTTACGTCGATTAAATTCTTGCTTAGCTCATAGAATCGGAGGCTTGTAGAGTTGGAAGGGACCACTGCGGTCATCTAGTCCAGCCCCACCGCGATGCAGGGATTTCTGGTTGGATGAGTCTGTAGCATTGGAGTTTGTTTGCATTTATTCAGAGTTGATTGGAAAGGAACTTATTATTATTATTATTAGAATTAGAATTTATATACTGCCCTATACCAGGGGTCTCAGGGCGTTCACAGAATAAAATCAAGATATAAAACCACAAAATACCTAATAAAAGTAACAACCCGATAGCCTCCCCCCCAAGAGCCACGTTTTAAAGGGTATAGAATGTTGATTAAGTCAGCCCAAGGCCTGGTTAAAAAGGAACGTTTTTGCCTGGTGCCTAAAGGTGTATAATGAAGGAGCCAGGCAAACTTCCCTGGGGAGAGCATTCCACAGATGGGGAGCCGCCGCAGAGAAGGCCCTGTTCTGGTGTTGCCACCCTCCGGACCTCTCGAGGAGGGGGCACACGAATAAAGGCCTTGGAAGATGATCTCAGGGTCCGGTAGGTTCAGATGGAAAGAGGTGGTCCTGGAGGTCTTGCGGTCCTGAGCCGTTTAAGGCTTTATAGGTCAAAACCAGCACTTTGAATTGGGCCCGGAAACTAATGGTAGCCAGTTCAATCGGACCAGGATTGGTGTAATATGCCTCAGACCGTCTTGCTCCGTCTTGCAACCTGGCCTCTGAATTCTGCAGCAGCTGAAGTTTACGAACCGCCTTCAGAGGTAGCCCTACTTATAACGCATTGCAGTAATCTAACCTTGAGGCGAAGGCAACAGACCTATATCGGTGGGTGCTTGCTTCACGATGTTCTTGCAGAGGTGGGGTGGGGAGGGAAGCCACGGCGAGGCTGCAGCTGGGCACTTTGCTGGGCTCGGCGGGTGGAGCAGTTTAAATTTGCGCCCCTTCAGAAAGCAATATTTGGGGCAGGCAGATGTTTGCTGGACCGAAGATATTATGTGAAAAGGGTGCCACCTGCCTAGGGTTTAGCATGGTGCCCGCCTTGTATGTGGGATATATCCTCCTCCCGTCCGCGATTTGCACCTCCGTTCCTTTTGGCAACCACGCCGCCTGCCTTCTTGGGGGCTTCTCCTTGCCTTCCCTCGGCCGGCACACCCACCCTCTTCTTTTCCGCTGCTTACAGAGGCCAGGCCAGGCCTCGGAAAGGTCAAACGTTCTCTTCGCGGCATATGCTGCGCAGCTAAGCTCTAGAACAGAAGGTAAGCATAAAATACGGTTAATCTCTGGCAGTTTCTGAAAGCAAATGAGCATCAGCAGAAGCACATCATTCGGGGGTCCCTTCCCCGAGGAATTCACGGTTGAAACTGAGCGCTTGTGATAGTTTTGGTATCTAGATAAGGCTTGCAAACGCTCTGCAGTTTAAACAGTTGTCTGGCATTCCAGAAGCTCATTCCAGAATGAGAGTTACCGGTACTTATTTCAGAACGCTATTATGCCGCCAAACTCTGTCCCCTTTGGAAAACATGAACGTTGCAATCAGAGGGATATTTATATATCCTCCTCCTATTGATGCTGGGCTGCCTGCTTTTTGTTCTGCTCCTATTAAAAAGGAGAATGCAGAGGCCTTTAGAAGGAGTTGCATTCATTCGAGCGCCATGCCCAGCCGCCTGAGCAAACAACGTGTATTAACGCTTCGAGACGGCTACAGCGTAAAACCTTGTTCTGGCCTGACATATCGCTGCATGCTTACATTGCAAAAACTTCCCCCCAGATTGTGTCCTGGGGGGGGGGGGCTCCTGTTACTTTATGTACGGCCTGGAATAGTATAGTGAAAGTGGAGACCAATGTGGAGCAAGCAATTGATCATGGGTAGGCAAACGAAGGCCCGGGGGGCTGGATCCGGCCTAGTCGCCTTCTAAATCTGGCCCGTGGACAGCCCAGGAACCAGCATGTTTTTACATGAGTAGAATGTGTCCTTTTATTTAAAATGCATCTCTGGGTTATATGTGGGGCATAGGAATTGGTTCATTCCCCCCCCCAAAAAAATTATAGTCCGGCCCACCACATGGTCTGAGGGATGGTGGACCGGTCCACGGCTGAAAAAGGTTGCTGACCCCTGGTTTACAGTGTCCTTCCTTATAAGTTCAGTTATTGAAGTGCTGGTTCTGTAAAAAACAGTTGCCCATGTTCACTCAGAGACACTGAAACATCTTTGTGAGATGGTGATTTTACAAGCACGTGTCAGGATCACACCGAGTGTTGAGGGATGGAGAGAGCGGTTGTGACCTGGCAAGAATCTTCCCCCCTCCTTCCTCCTCTGTCCAATTCAGCATTTTATTTCCTGTTGAACATAAGACTAAAAGAGTTCACATTGTGTGTGTGTGTGTTTTGATGGCTTGCATGTAAAGTAAAATAAGTGGGAACGATACCCCTAACCCCCCAGCCCGGTGCTGTTGCATAAAATGCTGCTTTAATCAATGTCGGGCTGCTTTGGAAGACTGAAGCGCTCTGCTAAGAAAGCATTTATTCCTGCGCAAGGTTGCGGGATGCTACTTGCAAGTGGCTAAAACCACTGAAGGAGAGGATGGGGAGCCTATTGGTGACTAAGGGAAAGTAGCAGCAGGAGGACTTGGGGATTTATTATGGCACGGAGGTGATAAAAATGCTGAGCAGCGGCGGACTGTGACACAGGGAGACCTAAAGGCACGGCTGTAAAAGCAAGCCGTCAGGAATATTTGCACTGTTGCAGTGAAACTTGCATCCTCTTGCAAGGGGCTTGTTTTAAATGCGCAGCTGGTACAGTGGCACTTAATCCGTTCCGGAACTCTCTTCCAAAACCAAAGCGTTCCAAAACCAAGGCGCGCTTTCCCGTAGAAAGTCATGCAAATAAATAAATTCCAGCAAGGAAAGCCTCTTCTATTTTCCAGGAAATGACGGCATTAATTGCTCTTTCGCTTCTTCCAGGCTACATGTCTCCCCACCCGTCGCCCTTGGGACCGGCCCCCGAGCACGTCTCCAGCCCCATGTCCGGAGGGGGCCCCACCCCGCCCCAGATGCCGCCAAGCCAGCCGGGGCCCACGATGCCAGGAGACCCGCAAGCTATGAGCCAGCCCAGCCGGGGACCTTCGCCCTTCAGCCCGGTTCAGCTGCACCAACTCCGGGCGCAGATTCTGGCCTACAAGATGCTGGCCAGGGGGCAGCCGCTGCCCGAAAACCTCCAGCTGGCCGTCCAGGGGAAGAGGACTCTGCCCGGGGTCCAGCAGCAACAGACTCTTTACAAGCCAACGGGTAAAATAGCCAGGCTCGGCCGGCTTCCTCTACACCCTTGTGCAAATTAATGGAAACAGACAATGAATTTAGCACAGTAGTTTATTGCGCAAAACTCACATATATGTACATTAGTGGCGGATATGACCTCTGCTACTTTTTAAGCAGCATTTGAACACGGTTTGGCATGGTCTACTAGTTTTGAACAGTCCCTGTTGATTTTCGGATCCCTTTACCACACTTGAATCTGCGCCTGAATGAGCTTCTCCATAGTCGCACAGCACAGAGGCAGCTTTTGCATATAGCCCACAAATTCTCCCTGGGATTGACGTCCGGGGAATTCCCTGGCCAATCAAGTACCTGCATTTGCTGCTCTGTCCTGAATTTCTTCCCCACTTTCGATGTGTGACAGGGGGGCTAGGTCCTGCTGCAATATCCCAGGACCGTCAGGATACCTCTTTTCCAGCTCTGGAATCACTCTAGAACCTGAATATATTGTGGCGAGCGCATCATTCCTTCTATTGGCTGCAGGCTTCCGACACCATAAAGAACTGAAGCATCCCCAAACCATCTTCTTTTGTGGGTGCTTGACAGACGAATCGATGTGGCATAGACATTTGTTTCAATTAATTTGCACAAGGGTGTATACCTGCGCTGTGCTTAGGGGAAGAAATGCGGCCTCTCTTATTGATTTATTTGCAAATATTTAGGAGCAAGAGCATGTGCGCTTGCCATGGGGATTCCTGTGGGGCGCAACAGAGCCCTGCTTCCTCCCTCCTTTGGCCTCTGTGCATGAGCCCACATGGCATGACAGATAATGGGGGGGGGGGGAGATCTGTGTGCCCCTCCTCCCAGCTTGCCTCCTTGGGAAATGCCCTCCTTTCCATTTGTGGCTTGGGAGTCAGGTGAGAAGCACGGAGATGAAGGACTTCATGGGGACAGGGGAGGTGTGCACAGACCTCTCCTTGTGCGCGGTACCCGGGTAGGCTTCTTTGGTGAATCCCTGCGTGTCTCGCGCGGGCGCAAGGGGGAGGCGGAAGCAGCGACCCCTCCGTGAAGATAGGAGAGACACCCGGTGCAGAAACTTAAAATCCTATGGTGCAAAGACGATGGACACTTCAAAAATATTAAGTGATACTATTATGTGGGGCAGATCGCATCCAACAGACGTTTAAAGAACATGATGTCCCGTAAATAAGCTTGAGAGCTGTAGTCCCCCCCCAGCTAGAATTCCCAGTACAGTACCCTTAAACTACAGTTCCCAGGGTTCTTTGGGGGACGGCATGTGCTGCAAATATATTGTGCGGATCTGCCTGAGACTTGTGTAGAGCTCAAGTCATGAAAATCTGTAATATTGCCGCCTCCTTCTTGCAAACACGTACTGGAACCTGTTTTGGTGTGGCCTGTTCTAATGGAAGGAAACCCGTCTCTTTGCAGTTTTGCAGCACATGCCAATGCCCCCCTCCCAGCTGGACCAGGAGCTGCCTCAGGAATGCCAGCGCACACGGCTGCCATGGCCCCCAAAACCTGGCCAGAAGGTAAAAAGAAAGAAAGATGTCGGCAGCTCTTTTATACCCAGAGAGTTGAGAAAAAGAATAATGTTGGGTTAGTCAGTCCTTTCCTTAAAAAAACCACACAACTCCTTTGCTATATAGTGGTACCTTGGTTCTCAAACTGAATCCGTTCCAGAAGTCCGTTCCAAAACCAAAGCGTTCCAAAACCAAGGTGCCCTTTCCCATAGAAAGTAATGCAAAACGGATTAATCCGTTCCAGACTTCTAAAAACAACCCCTAAAACGGCCATTTAACATGAATATTACAATCTAACGAGACCATTGATCCATAAAATGAAAGTAATAATCAATGTACTGTACTATAAAATAAATAAGACAGTATTGTAGATGATAAAAATTAAATAATTTTTTTCCTTACCTGCGCTGATGATAGTCATTGTTTGGATAGGGGGGCTTTTATCCATTTCCGCAGTCACACCATTGAACTGGGTTCCCCACATCCACAAAAACAAATGAACCGGAAAAGCCTCAAAAACAAAAACGCAAAATAAATAGCAAAAACAAAAGTGCCAAACCTAATCTGTTCCGGAAGTGCAATTTGACTCCTGAAATGTTCAAAAACCAAGGCGCAGCTTCTGATTGGTGCAGGTGCCCCGGAAACAATAGCTGATGGCCGCATCGGATGTTCAGCTTCCGGAAAATGTTTGAAAACCAGAACACTTACTTCCGGGTTTTCGGAGTTTGAGAACCAAGGTCCCACTGTAGCCAGTTTGTGGTCTGTTGTTGCATCAGCATCACTGAAGTTTCCTTGATCATATTATATTGACCTTATCGAAAAGGATAGATAACCTTTTGGTCCAGGTTTTTGAATATCGGTGCCGGCTTATTTTCCAGGACAAGGGCCAGAGATGAATGTCCCCAGCACCCCTCAGAAGCTCCCTGTCCCGTCCCCCAGCGGAAGACCTTCTCCTGCGCCTGCGCCTGCCCAGCCGGCGGCTGTCATGCCGGGCCCTTCGGTTCCTCCGCCCGCAGCCAGCCAGCCTTCGCCCATCGTCCAGCTGCAGCAGAAACAGAACCGCATCAGCCCCATCCAAAAGCCCCAAGGGCTGGACCCTGTGGAAATCCTCCAAGAGCGGGAATATAGGTAAGGTCCAAGCGGAGAGGCGGAAGGTGTTTCAGTACGATTTGTGATTTATTTATTTTTTAATTTCCCCCCCGCAATTTTTGTATGACAGGGACGTCCAACTCCAATAGACTGCGATCTACTCACAGTAGAAAAACCTGGCAGTGATCTACCCTTTGTCATTGGATGGTCCAAAGTTGTTGAGCTTTTTTGGGAAAGGCAAAGTTGTTGTTTTCCCCCTCAAACATATCCCAAACATTTAGGCTCCAGTCCTGTGCCCGTTTACCTTAGTGGCCAATAAAATTGTTGCACTTGACCAACTTATTTAAAAAAAAATGGGTCACGCAGCCACTAGGAAAGGTGGGATGCAGTAACTAGAGAGTTTGAGGTTACGATCCTATACCGTCTTACCTTGGAGTAAGTCCCACTGCATTTAACAGATTGTACCGCTGATGAAACATACCCAGGATTATGCTGCTGCAACACATGTTCCTTGGCTCCCAGTATTTGGGATTTCACCGATCTCTGTTAAGAATTGGGGTTCTCACCTCACCACCTTCTCTGAGGCTACTTAAGAGAAACCTGCAGAAGCTGGATGGAGAAGGTTTTGTGCTAATGCTTTAAATTGTGAACCGTCCTGAGATCTACGGATGAAGGGTGGGTGGTATACAAATGAAGAAGAACAAGAACAAGAAGGGTCAGTGAAGTGCCATTGAGGGTGGATTCTGCCTTCTGTCCTTAAAGTCATCTCTGAAAAGTTGCAGCCCACGCTGAAAAGAGTTTTGCTGATACAGTGGTACCTCAGGTTACATACGCTTCAGGTTAAGAACTCCGCTAACCCAGAAATTATGCTTCAGGTTAAGAACTTTGCTTCAGGATAAGAACAGAAATTGTGCTCTGGCAGAGCAGCGGCAGCGGGAGGCCCCATTAGCTAAAGTGGTGCTTCAGGTTAAGAACAGTTTCAGGTTAAGAACGGACCTCCGGAACGAATTAAGTTCTTAACCCGAGGTACCACTGTATTCGTCATAGTATGGCTATACTTGACGTCTTTCTTGAATTCATTCTGCATTACAAGAGATTGCTCCAAAATGAGATTATACCATCCTTTGACCAACAAAGACTATAGTGAAACTTTTATCTTTTGAAAAATCTCTATAAAACCTTTACATTTATGTCGAGAACAGCTCAGCTTATTTTGCTGTTTGAAACTGGGCCAGCACGATAAATTCATGCCATAATTCTTACAAAGCTCTCTTTAACACTTAGAAGAAAAATTAAGTGCTGCTTTAATCTTAATGAATAAGTCTTGTAAAACTAATAATGGGCAGTGCAATTTAATGTCACTCCGCTATGTGCAAAGCTTCTTTCCTTCTCAGTGCTCATAAAAAAAATTAGGCCCGCTATTGTCCTGAAATTACGAGCACCGTGGATTATGTCGGATGGATTCCTTTTATCATCTGACAAAAGTATCCCTGCCAGAAAGCTCTTTGCGCCCCCAGAGTCCCCAGTCCTGCCACATGGCATCCGTTCCAAAACCCCCCACCGCCCTTCAAGGCGACGCTTGTGTCTGTTCTCCCTCGGTTCCAGGGGCTGCTGCCCTTTTGCAAGAAGATCTCCATCTCCGACTCCAGTTCGACATTCGCTTTCTGCATGGATGAAGACAAATGACTGCACTGTGGAGAGTAATTAAACATATTTTGGGCAGGGTTAGAATAAATCCCCTGAGCGTTTTGCAAATGGCATCTTCAAGAAACGGCTTCCATCTTTGGCCCTTATGATTGAACGACTTAAGAGCCTTCACTGTTTCCCTCTGAATGCAAGGACAGCCTCTTTAATCTGTTCCAAGGATTAGGCAGGGAGCATTATTTGGGTATTTGGTGCAGTGATTGTAGAATATGTGGCTGCCGCAAAGCCTTTAAAGGTATAGTATTAATTACAATTCCTTATATACAGGGTATTCCTAGTAGGAATTTATATTTTAAAAAGCAGCCGAAAAATATTCTTTCCTTTTAATTGATGTGAAAGCCATTTGGCTGTTGCTCTTATTGATTGATTGATTGTTCAGTTATAAGACTTTTAAGCAAAGCCAAGAATAAGTTTGTGATAAATTAATGGCAGTATCTACAGTGTGGTGCTACTGGTCTATACCCCCTTAGATACACGTGTGAGTTTCAGTTGATTTTCAGGTGTTGCTTTCTTCATTTTACCTGCCAGGTAAGGCAGCCGTCTTTCTTAAGATAAAGGGGACAAAGTCTCGGTGACGTTCTTCCCTGGATCAAATTTCCCCCCTGCCCAAACGGTGCTGATCGGTTAGTGGGGGATCCCATTTGTCCAGGATTCCTGGGGCCGTCCTGCTTCCCTCCCCAGGTCCTCCTGGCTTTGGCTGGCGCTTGGCTCTGTTCCCTAGCCTGGAAGCAGAAGGAGGGTCCTCTGTAACGTTAGGACCCTCTTGGCTCTTGGAGGCCCTGCCTGTTTCAGCCCTCCGCCTGGTGCCACACTGACACCGCTCTTAATGTTGTGCTTAGTTAACAACTTTTCACCCCAGGGCTGCCAACTCCTCTATTAACACGATTAGCATTCATTCTTCCCTCTTTGCGCTGAGATAAAGAGATTTAACGATGCGCAAGGAGCGGCACACAAGGGGTGAATTTATTGGTATTTGAATGGCATGCCGGTAAATCTCCATGATTGGCAGCTGACAGTCTTCTGACAAAATCCTATATAATAAAGTTGCTGTGTCCTTGCGTCCGTTCCGTGTGTCACGGAATTGCGCTACTGCGCATGTCCGTGTCCCACACGGACGCAGGGATTGGAGCGGGCGGAGAGGGGGGCGTGTCCGCGAGGCAGCGGCGGCGCACGCGCGTTGTCAGTTGCGCCAGCGCCACTGCCTCGCACGGACGCAGAGGGCCGCCCCATCCTCGCCGCCGCTACAGCCGCCCCCGGGGAAAACGAAGAAGGGGGAGGGAGCCCCTCTCCACCCCCCAGCGGCCGCTGTTCTGCCTCCTCCTCCTCTAGCGCCCGTTATTGAACGGGCTAACTTCAACTAGTAAATAAATAAGAAAAGGGTGTGTATTTGTGTGTCCACACCGTGGGATGCTACCCCTCCCCTTTCCAGGTGGACCTAAAAACCATTGCAAAACTTTTCTGTGGGCGAAACTGAGGCTGCTTTGAAATGGAGCCCAGGTTGGCTGGAATCTAAATCCTTCCCCTCCTTTTCTCTCTCGGTTGGAGCCCTGCTTATGCCTCAAATGTCTTCTGCAACAGTGTGAGGAAACTCTTGGCCTTTTGGAAATTTTCAGAGGATTTTCTCTGTTCATTTCTTACCTTAAGCTTAACAGACACATAATGTATAGTTCAAAGGCTTTTCAGATAAATGGGTAATTCTCCAGTGATTCGTGGTCTAATTATTTTAGATATAAATAACAGCGTTTGAAAGCGCTGCGTTTTTTTCAAGAGTGTACGTACTTGCATTTCATTAGCGGTAACAGCAATGCAGCCCCAATCCTACGGCTGTTTGCGGAGAGTAAAGTCCTGCGAGATTCGGTTGGATTTATTCGCAAGTAACTGAGGATGGGATCGCAGCTCTAGCAAGGTCAAGAGAATGTCAAATGCTCCTGCAATGGACAAATTAATCTCTTTAATCGCCTGTCCTGTGTCCTTCCCTGTTTAGACTTCAGGCACGGATCGCTCACAGAATTCAGGAATTGGAAAACTTGCCTGGCTCTTTGCCCCCAGACCTGCGAACTAAAGCCACGGTGGAGCTGAAGGCCCTCAGGCTGCTGAACTTCCAGCGCCAGGTAACAAATTTCCCTGAAACGAAGCTTTTTTGGGTTGTACAGTCGTACCTTCGATCCCAAACGCCTTGCGACTCGAACGTTTTGACTCCGGAACGCCACAAACCCGGAAGTGAGTGTTCCGCTTTGCGAACATTCTTTGGAACCCGAACGTCCGACGCGTTCCTGCAGCCAATCGGAAGCCACACCTTGGTTTCGGAATGTTTTGGAAGTCAAACAGACTTCCGGAACGGATTCCATTCAACTTCCGTGGTACCACTGTAGTTGACACATGCAGTGGTACCTTGATTCTCAAACTTTTATCTGTTCTGGAAGTCCATTCCAAAACCAAGGCGCGCTTTCCCATACAAAGTCATGCAAAATGGATTAATCCGTTCCAGACTTTTAAAGACAACCCCTAAAACAGCAATTTAACAAGAATTTTACTATCTAACGAGACCATTGATCCATAAAATGAAAGCAATAATCAATGTACTGTAGTCACACAATCAGTAGCTGAACTGGGTTCCACACAGTCACAGAAATGCAAAATAAATAGCAAAAACAGACAGACCTCAGCGTAACACTCAAAACGGAAGTGTGGTGCTCAAGTCGGAAGCGTAACACTCAAAACGGAGCACAAACAGTTTGCGAAAACAGTTCGCAAACCGGAACACTTCCTTCCGAGTTTACAGTGTTTGGGTTCCAAGTTGTTTGAGTACCAAGGCGTTTGAGAACCAAGGGACCACGGTACGTTTTGTGAAATGAAGGGTTAGCGGAGGTGTTTTGTCATATCTCGATTATAAAGACTTGCGGTAGAACTGGATCTGCTTGTGGTGCCGTCTCTTGCAGCGCCTTTGTCACAGCATGGGCACAGTCCCCTTGGAGGGCATCAGTCCTGACAATGTCGCTGGCAGAGATTCTCAGGGCAACTCTGGACACCAATGACCGGGGGGGGGGGGAGAGACGGTGGGAGCGGCAGGAGGTGAAGAAGCGATGCCCCGCTGCACCCTGGGCATGGTGTGCCAGCAGGGGAAGCCCATTAACACAGAAATGCTAAAAGTCGGGGAATGGCAAGGCAGCCCTGGAAACCACGACAAAGCCCACCGATCAGGGAAGAAGCCAGCCAAGGCACCGCCATGTTGCGTGTGCTGTTTGTGGGGAGCCAGTTGACTTTTAGTGTTGGGGGTCCCCCCCTGCCACATGGCTGCATGGTGCCAGCTCCTCTCGCTCTGACATCGCCGCCGGTCACCAGACATACCAAATTGGGCAGGGGGTTGAATCTTCTCCTCCTCCCCCTCCTCCCCACCTTCACTGTTTTGGAGCATAACCCACCAAAGGGGGAGGAAGGGCAGCCCCTGTGCCAGTAAGAACTCAGGTGGTATGCAGATGGGGAAAGGGTTCAGAGAGAGAGAGAGAGAGACTCTGTGGACAAGTCCAGAACGTGGGAATGTTCAGGGAGGCAGGAGAGGCTATATTGTTTATTAATATCCTTCCTAACTTGCAAGTTCTTAGCAAGTAACCTAGCAGTGTTTTACATTCCCCTGTTAAACGCGTAGCAGTTAGCTTGTTGCAAGCTTGTTTAAGCTTCTCAATATCAAATTCCTGGTAATTCCCCTTTTATCCCTCTTAAAAGAATAGACACAACACAGCCTTGTGTAAAGTAAATAAAAGAAGTTTACTCACACATTCAGTTCACAGATGGATCCCTGAAGGCAGACTTAGTTACAAAGTATATGCATGTGGATCTACCCCATATGGGGGGTTAATCCCAGTGACTGCAGACTGGCAGTCCCTGCAGTTCACACGACGAAAGGAAGATGGGAAAGAGGGAGGAGGGCTGTGTGCCTTGCGCTTTTGTTACCTGCACAGGTAAGGTTGCGCCCACCTCTAGTCACATGCTAAGGGAAGTTTGTCCCAGCCCAGGAGGAAACAGGAAGTTCCAACTGGCTGGACCAAACATCCCCTTGCATGTCCACTCTAGGAAAACAAGGAATGTTGGCTTTGACAAAGGAGCTACCTCCATATGGGATAGATCCACATGCACAGTACAGTGGTACCTCGGGTTAAGTACGCTTCAGGTTAAGAACTCCGCTATAAACAGAAATCGTGCTCTGGCAGCGCAGCGGCAGCAGGAGGTCCCATTAGCTAAAGTGGTGCTTCAGGTTAAGAACAGTTTCAGGTTAAGAACGGACCTCCGGAACGAATTATGTACTTAACCCGAGGTACCACTGTATATACTTTGTAACTAAGTCTGCCTTCAGGGATCCATCTGTGAACTGAATGTGTGAGTAAACCTCTTTTATATACTTTACACAAGATTGTGTCGTGTCTATTCTTTTAAGAGGGATATAAGGGGAATTACCAGGAACCTGATATTGAGAGGCTTACACAAGCTTGCAACCAGCTATCCGCTGTGCGTTTAAAAGGGGAATGTAAAACTCTGCTAAGTTATAGGACTTGCTAGCGCAAGTTAGGAAGGATATTATTAAACAATATATCCTCTCCTGCGTCCCTGAACATTCCCACACAGAAGAGGGCAGGATCTGCACCCAGAGCACTTCTCAGTCCCCGATGGACCATGGTGGCTCCCTGGGGCCGGGAGTTCAGAAGGAGAGGTGGGGGCCAGTTCGAGAGCCCCCAGGAGTCAGTTGAGAAGGGGATTCATAACTTTAAGATAACTTTGGGATGAATTGAGGAGGACGCATTCAGGAAGGGGGCAGTTGGTGGGGGGAGGTGCCTGCAAGAAAAGTAGGGGAGGGGAATTTATTGGGGGGGAGGAGCACCCAGGTGAGAGCGGAGGGGTCTGCCATTCTATGTGTGGATAAATAAGAATATGTGTACAGCACAAATGCCTTTATAGCTACTCTTCTATTCTTTTCTCTTTCTTTTCTGTGGTGTTTTGCGTTTTCTTACAAATGAGTTTGAATTTTGGTGTTTAACATATCAGAAAACTTTCAATAAGATTGTTATATTGGAGAAGGTGATGGATAAATCGTAATAATAGTCTGGAGCGGCACTGGGGGGGTGGGGAGGGGGTGTCGTTGAGGAGATTATGCTGGTAGCCTCCCTGTGGGTACATGGAAATTCAGTTTAATTTGCCCCGTGTGCATTGTTATCAGTATTAATTAACCACCGTCAAGTTGTTGTTGTGCATTCTGTAGCACTCAAGATCCCTAATCTTAATTGCTATCTGCCCAGCCCCAACTCGGCTCGTCTTTGGATGAGTGACTTTTCCATCTTTATATCATCAAATGAGCGATAGCTGGAAAGAGATTTGAACCTAGACATTCTGCTTCCAAAATCAATTCCCTGCCTGCTGTGCTCTGCCGACACCCTGGTAGATTCGAGACGCTAACTCTTCTTTCTAAGAATCATTTCTATTGACTTTTCCCTCTTGCAGAACAGCGTGACGACAACAGCATAGCAGAGCAATAACGAAAAAGTGAGAATAAAAGTCATACGTAAAGTCTTTGAAAGCGAAGGGTTTTGAGAAGATAAAACAAGGAAGCTTTTCGGAGTGCGTTGCCGTCTTGTATATAAATCCCAGAGTAGAGCGAATGATTCCTTTTTTGAAATTAATTACGAGTCTGACAATTTCTCCGATTCTAACTATATTGGTGAACTTGACCAAGTAAACAGGGCTGGCGCATTTGCGGAATCCAGCCAAATTTAGACGTACTAAAAAAATAAAAATAAAAAGCTAGAAATGGAAAGGAAAGGAAATATGCAGAAATGGCGAAACTTACCAGAAGAATAAGAAATCAAGATAACAAACTTTTTTATAAAAAAATGGAAAGGGTTTATTGAATATTGACAGATAAATTATAAAAAGATAAAAACATTGGCAGGAATATTGAAATAACCTGCAGTTTCATAAGCGTGTACATTAAAATAAGATGAATAAATGAGCAAATTACTGTATTTTTCTGTGTTTAACACCCCCCTGTGTATAAGGCGCCCCCTATTTTTTGGGACTCAAAATTAAGAAAATGCACTATCCGTGTATAAGACGACCCTCTTATTTTAAACTTCAAAAAATTAGGGGAAAATATAGTCTTATACACGGAAAAATACGGTAAGTTAATTTGGATATGCAGAAGATATTAAAAATAAATTTAAGGAACTGCAGAAAGAGGGGGAAGGAAGTCAAGTTTTGAAATGTCAAAATGATTGTAAAATCAGGGAAATGTATGAATCTGAAAAGTAGAAATAATTTTTTTTAAAAAGAAAGGAAAGAGTTCTTTGCAAAACGCGTTTTGCTGGTGGAGATGATTTGCTGCTCAGGTCTGTTGTTCTGGCTCACAGCTCAGGCAGGAGGTGGTGGCTTGCATGCGCCGCGACACGACGCTGGAGACGGCGCTGAACTCGAAGGCCTACAAGCGCAGCAAGCGCCAGACCTTGCGGGAAGCGCGCATGACGGAGAAACTGGAGAAGCAGCAGAAGATCGAGCAGGAGCGGAAACGGAGGCAGAAGCACCAGGTATCTGCTTGTCTGTTGCAGGAATAGCCGCCCCCGCCCCCTCCAAATATCACTGGACTCCAACTCCCATCAGCCCCAGGGTCGGGGGTTTGGAGCTGCAATGCAGTCAATGGCTTGTCTTGCTACATACAATTACTGTATTTTTCCGTGTATACAACGCCCCCGTGTATAAGACGCCCCCTATTTTAGGGACTCCAAATTAAGAAAATGGGGGGAGATTGCCAAGATTTGCTCAGCCTTTTCAGGAGGGGGTTGCCCATAGTTGTTGAGCTTTCTTTGGGGGGGGGGGATTGCCGAAAATCGCACACCCACCTGACAGACGCAGCCAATCACACGTGTCGCCGAAGCCACCAATCGTCTCCCCAGTCGCCAGTGGCACCCGCCCATCGCTCACCCAGTTGCAGCCAATCAACAACAGCCCTTGCCGCAGGCGTCAATCACCCGCCCGCCAATGACAATCTCATCTTAGCGGCAGCAACCAATCGCCCGTCCCCACACTGCGCTATCCGTGTATACCACGACCCCCGATTTTTAACATGATTTTCAAATAAAAATCCTCGTCTTATGCACGGGGAGATACGGTAATCTGGGAATTGATCCTGCTTCCAGGTTCCTTGCACAGCGGAAGGAGAGGCAACGGCAAGGAAGGAGCAGAGCTCCACACACTGTTTGGAAGGCAGTTTTAATGTCTCTTTCCCAAAAGCCCTTTCCTCCTTCGCCCTTGGAGCATGGTCCTTGCTCTCCTGGGAAATTTCAGTTTTCCACACTTCTTGTTTTTATTGGCTCTCCCATTTTGGGCTGTCTTAATTGGGAGGCGGGATACGGGTGGCGCTGTGGTCTAAACCACTGAGCCTCTTGGGCTTGCCGATCGAAAGGTTGGCGGTTCGAATCCCTGCGACGGGGTGAGCTCCCGTTGTTCGGTCCCTGCTCTTGCCAACCTAGCAGTTCGAAAGCACATCAAAGTGCAAGTCAATAAATAGGAACCGCTCCGGCGGGAAGGTAAACTGCATTTCCGTGCGCTGCTCTGGTTCGCCAGAAGCGGCTTAGTCATGCTGGCCACATGACCCAGAAGCTGTATGCCGGATCCCTCGGCCAATAAAGCGAGATGAGCGCCGCAACCCCATAGTCGGACACGACTGGACCTAATGGTTAGGGGTCTCTTTACCCTTTACCTAATTGGGAGGCAGGCAGCTGTCCCAGGACTCCCTCCGTCCCCATGATTCCTTTGGAGGCTCAGGCAGTGAGCAGCCGGCCAGAAGCCCCTCGGCTTCCGTGCTCCTCACCTCATCTTGCAATTGCTCAGTGGGATGCCATATTTACGCCCCTAAGCTTTTAATATCTGAAGGACTATTGTATTTTAATATTTTGTTGGAGGCCACCCAGAGTGGCTGGGTATAAATTATTATTATTATTGTTAATTATTACTATTATTATTAAGCACAGTGGGTTGAATGGTGCTACAGATGTCCAGGATTGAACCTGAGACTTCTCCCCAAAACACATGGGCACAGAAAGAAGCTGAGACAGACTTTCTGTTTACCTAGCTCATATCAGTCTGCCTAGGAATCACTCTCAGACTTTAAGCCTTTTGAATGAATTGCTACCTGGTCCTTTTTTGAAACGGGGGGGGGGGGTGCCAGGGATGGAACCTGGAACCCTCCGCATGCCAGATATGTAGCAAGCCTGACCAGGGATCTGCGATTTGTTCCAAAGGGGACCAGCCTACGGTTGATCTGCGGAGGACCTCGTGGTTTATGGAGAGACCACTGCTTGCTTGCTGTCATTAATAGGACTTGCAACATGCAGATTTCCTCTCCCGCTTTTTTAGATGTGTTACATTTTTATTGAGGTTTGATGTCTTCCTGCAGAACCACTAGGAATCCCCAGAGATTCTGCCTCTGGGCCAAATGGGACGTGATGCTCCATATTGCATTAGAGAGCATGTTGGGCTGTTGGTTTTTTAATTAGACGTGGTGGGCTCTCGCCAGCCCCCAAAATGTTACTGCTCCCTCCGGCATTACAGAAGCTTCTTTCTAAGGCCAATGGCAGTGCAGAAGTGTCTTTTATTTGCATCTTGGCTGGGGAGGGAAGATTAAACCTTTCTCCCTAGTCCACAGGACGAAAATCACAGCACACACCACTCAGGTTATTAAACAACATGCTTTCTAATGACATATTTAGGGCTGGCTCTAAATAGCCTCCCTTGCTTTGTTTTTAGCTCCATTATTCAGCAGCAAAATACTGAATGCAAGGAAGCACTCAGTTAGTGGTTTAAATAGGCTCCACTTCAGGATGACATATGAGCCCGGCTTTTTCCAGAGAGGCAACAGCAGCAAAAACAACCCAGAGACTGATGGCGCCTTGGATGGCGACCACCACATCCATCCACTAGTGGGAGCCAGCGCAAGGGTTCCTATGGCGGGGCTCTCCCCCCTCGCCTGCCGTGGGGTTGGGAGAACCCCCCCCCCCAAATCAGCCCAGAGGGAGAGAAGTGGGCATGCATGTCTAGAATGATGCACACATACAGGAAAAGCAATTGTAAACAAGGGTTCAGATTGCCATGAAATACAAAAAGTACAGTTTGGTTAAGGCCGGAATGCATGCAAAATAAGACCAATGGCCATTTGCAACAACAGACACTTACTGTACGTTTCCGAGCACAGTTCAAAGTGCAGGTGCTGACCTTGAAAGCCCTAAACGGCCTCAGCCCAGTAGACCTGAAGGAGTGTCTCCATCTCCATCCTTCAGCCCGGACCCTGAGGTCCAGCTCCGAGGGCCTTCTGGCGGTTGCCTCACTTCGAGAAGTGAGGTTACAGGGAACCAGGCAGAGGGCCTTCTTGGTGGTCGCGCCCGCTCTGTGGAATGCCCTTCCAGCAGATGTCAAGGAAATAAAACAATTACCTGAATTTTAGAAGACATCTGAAGGCAGCCCTGTTTAGGGAAGTTTTTAATGTTTGATGTTTTATCGTGTTTTTAGTATTCTGTTGGGATATGCTCAGAGTGGCTGGGGAAACCCATTCAGATGGGTGGGATATTAATATTGTTATTATTATTATTATTATTATTATTATTTTATTGGCAGAGGCATAATTTACATTGTTTATTGACAGTTGGACAGGAAAGCATTGCCCATATTCAAGCCCAAACTAATAGAAATGGTCGGAACTGGTAGGAGTCTGGCTGCTGGGTTGAGCAGGAGTGGAGGACCCAACCGTATCCCTCCTGGCTCAGATAACTTCCCATCTCAAGGATGAAGGAGGTGCCACCACCTCATCTTCCCAGCTGTGAGTCCTAGCACTATATCAGCCAGAGGAAATGCATTTAGATCCTTGAGGCAGGGGGCGCTTGGAATCTGTGACCGTTGCTTGTGGGTCAGCCCCCCCGACCCCCAGTTGATCTCCCCCCTTTTTTCTTTTGCAGGAGTATCTCAACAGCATCTTGCAGCACGCTAAGGACTTCAAAGAGTACCATCGGTCCGTGGCTGGGAAAATCCAGAAGCTGTCCAAAGCCGTGGCCACGTGGCACGCAAACACGGAGCGCGAGCAGAAGAAGGAAACGGAGAGGATTGAGAAAGAGCGAATGCGGCGGCTGATGGTGAGGCCGGTGTTGGCTCAAGGAGGCTCTTTCCACAGGTGCTTCCCAAACGTGGGTCTCGTCCTGTTCTTGGACTACAGTTCCCATCATCCCTGACCACTGCTAGCTAAGGATGATGGGAGTTGTAGTCCAAATACAGCTGGAGACCCAAGTTTGGGAAACCCCGCTGCAGAGGGGCCCATCTAGGAGATGGAAAACTCTGATCCTAAACCTCCACTGCCTTGTGGGACATCTTTGGGAGAAGAGAAGGCTCAGGAGTAAACCCTACTACCCAAATCCACAGACGTTTGGATGGCGTCTTGTCCGCCTCCTTCCGGCAACTCCTGCAGCCCAACGTCCCAACGTCTTGCTCTGCTTTCCTTTGGACCCCATCAGCTGAGAGGGGGGTCTTGTCATCTGGGCAGCCCAGGACCCCCAGACACGCTGACCCCAAGGAGGTCACTTTGGCGCTGCTAATGCAGTGATTTGCCTTCACCCCCAGAGGCACACTCCATTGTCTCGAGAGAGAGAGCCGTAAGCCAACCAAATAAGGGAGCTATTTCTATTTGTAAACCTTTTGTTGTCTTTTATGTGCACCTTAATGTGGTGGTTATGATATTTATGGACTCCCTTTAATATAATGAACCAGACCACTTTCACCCTACCTTGTGGTTTCCGATATTTTAATTGTCCTGCCCCTTTTTTATATTTTGACCCCACTATTTATACCTTCTGAGCAACACCAGATGTTCTTTTATATCGTGGTTAATTTTCAAGGAATTACGCTTTCTCTGTAGAAGCTTCTACCACAGCACGGTAATTTCTTCCAAACCCTTGTGAGCATTCACAGCATCAAGACCATACCATTTTCCCTAACCCTTCAGTTATATTTAAACCGCAGTAACACATTACCTTTCAATTATTTCCTGTGACAGCCCCGCCTTGAGAATGATTTCCATGTCAGAGGCAGGAGGCAAGATTTCCTCACAAGTTAGGCATCCTCTGGTGCATACTGATGTCAGAGCGAGGCGTTTAAGAATGTATTTTTCTGCTAAAACCAACGGAACTTAAGAGTGTTTAAATTTGGTGGGACTGAGACCACATTTCCCAACGTCGTTCCCTGTAACCCACAAAGTCAGGAGAAGGGGAAGTTGTGGAGCTTTACATTCAGCAAATGCAACTCCTGTTTGTTCTCCTGGGTGTTGACCTCAGTTAATCTTGGATTTTAATGTATCACTTTAATGCCAGGTTTCCTCAACCTCGGCCCTCCAGGTGTTTTGGGACTACAACTCCCATGATCCCTAGCTAGCAGGACCAGTGGTCAGGGATGATGGGAGTTGTAGTCTCAAAACATCTGGAGGGCCAAGGTTGAGGAAGCCTGCTTTAATGTTTCTCCAAAGTTTCCCCTGATATTTAATTACTGTGGGATATAAGCCCCCCCTACTATTGCAGCTGGTGCTTTCAGTATGTAGAAGTCAGGACTTCAACTCACAGTGGAAAAAATCTGGGTGCAAAAGGTGTCAAGATTTTTCTGCAGAATCTCAAAAAAATAATAATCATTTTTTAAAAAATAAAAATCTCCCCAAAATCAACACTCTCAATATGGGCTGCCATATACCCAGGTTTCCCCGGACATTTTAGCCAATTTTCAGAAATTCCGCCTGGACACCATTTTCGACGGAGGCATCCCGGACTTATGGCAGCCCAACCATTAGACTCCACTTTTTAAAATGGTGAACAAAATAGAGGCGCTTGTTTTTGGGTGCTTGTAACGTATCTGAGGTTTTGACTCAACATCATTTGGGAAGCGGTATGTAGCTAGGATCATTGATATGGCACAGTTGGCCAATAGTTGTCTCCCCAGCCCTGGAAGGACCCCTGGAGCTTTGGAAGTGATGGAGCCTGTGCCATTAAGCCCCCCGGATCCTGCCCAGAAAGCGCCCCCCTTTCTTTGGGTCTGCCGTGAGCGGCTGCTTGGCGCCCGAGTCCCTTAATGTGTCTTTCCTTGCTCTGCCAGGCTGAAGATGAGGAAGGCTACCGCAAGCTGATAGACCAGAAGAAGGACCGGCGTCTGGCTTACCTGCTGCAGCAAACGGACGAGTATGTGGCCAACCTGACGAATCTGGTCTGGGAGCACAAGCAAGCGCAGGCAGCCAAGGAAAAGAAGAAGAGGAGGAAGAAGAAGAAGGCAAGCGCCTCTTTCAGCTGCCACTAAGAGTTTTCTTTTCTTTTTGAAATCGTTTTTATTTGATTTTACAAATATGAATTCATAGCATTCCAAATGCATACCCATATACCCTGTTTCTCCTAAAATAAGCCGTAGCCATAAAATAAGCCGTAGCAGGATTTCTACGCATTTGTGAAATATAAGCCATACCCCGAAAATAAGCCATACCCCGAAAATAAGACATAGTGACGCGGCGCCTCTCCCTTAAGACGGCCTGGATAGGCGTGGCTATGCAGCGTACCGACGCGGAGCGGTTAAAATAAGACATCCCCTGAAAATAAGCCATACTGTGTTTTTTTGAGGAAAAAAATATAAGACGGTGTCTTATTTTAGGAGAAACACGGTATAGAGATTTCTCTGAATCTCGAGACTCCCCCCCCCCCAAAAAAAACCCTCCATGGGTCCTATTGTCAACATCCACAACTGCATATTATTCCGTATTTTATATCAATCCATATTTTCTAGAGAATAATAATAATAATAATAATAATTTATTATTCATACCCCGCCCATCTGGCTGGGTTTCCCCAGCCACTCTGGGTGGCTTTCCATAAATGTGAAGAAGTGACTGTTGAGCCTGCCTCTCTGAATGCCGCTAATGTTTAAACTTGGTTCATGAATGGTCTTCCTAGGAGGCATTCTTGGTCAGTCTGAAGAAGAACACGCTCTAAGATAGTTAGGACCCCCTCCATCGAGGGTTTTCTCAGGTGGGGGGAGCACTTTGAATTGGGCTCAGGAGGCTGTAGGAGGGAGGATCCGTGAGGCCGCGCGCTGCCAAGCAGACTTCTCGGAATAGTCCCAAATGGAGGGTGAAGTATTGAGATGGGGAAAACACGTATCGTGATTCCTCGGTTCCATTCAGAGACCGTATTCTTAGTCTTAAGAGTGATATTTCACACTGTTTTTGAACGATCCTTCTTAACAGCATTCAGCCTTGAGCCAGGCAACTGCAGTGCGTTGAATTTTTGTGTGTGCTTCTGATCTTGGAGAAAAGACATTTAAATGGAAATGAAATATCCGGTGCCCTTCCGTTTATAGTCTCCCTCTTTGTTGGGAGTCTGGCCATGGCTCATTTCACAAGTGTCCTAGTTTTGAGCATGCCGTTAGAAAGAGCATCCTCTTGTCTGGCCAATTTTGGGTCCTTTTATTTGGGAGAAGGTGGCCCCTTTTGTATCCCAAACCGGGAATTCTCAGCTCCCAGCAGAGGTTTCTGTGTCCTGTATTTAACCTCCCTTTGCCCTGTGTCTTCAGGGTCCCTTAGGATTTGCTCAGCTCAAGGGGGGGAAGAGACGCAGGCCCCTTGCCTTACGTCGAAAGGCAAAATACCTTTTTTATGTGAAGTTCTGTCTTAACTTGCAGTTCTCACTGTGTGTGTGTGTCAGAGAGAGGGAGAAAATGTTCATGGTTTTCCCATGGGACGCAGTTTTTGTTGTTGCCTCATTCTGATCTACAGTCTTTACAAACAACAAATTCAAACTGCTTTTCGGTAATGGATTATATAATTACTTGTCGCTAAGCAGAGCGAGAGGAAGTGGGAAAGGAGGGAAAACGAGAGCTCCTTCTCTTTGCATCTTATTTTATACCTGGCAGTTAAGAAGAGCCCATCTCTTTAAAAATGGCTTGGTTTCCATTCCTAATGTGAGCCAGAGAGACCGTTCCCCTGCTGCTTTAGGGAAAGGGCCACGTACATGCAGACTGCAGCTTGAAGGCTACAGATTGTCGCAATAATTCAGTTGGAAGTTTAGGATTTATGGGGCTTCCCTTTTCCCTGAAGCTTTCTGCGCTCCCCGTGAAACAGTGAAATGCATATTACCGTATTTTTTTGCTCTATAAGGCGCACCTGACCATAGGACGCACCTAGTTTTTAGAGGGGGAAAGCCCCATTTTTTTGAGGATCAGCTCAAATTTCTGCAGCTTCTTTTGCAAAGGAGAAAAGCCCCATTTTTGAGGATCAGCTCAAAGTTGTTGAGCTTACTTTGCAAAGCGAAAAAATCCTGTTTTCTGGGGTTCAACTCACAGTTCTGCAGCTTCAGTAAAGGGAGCCATTTCTACAGTTTCCAGACAGATAATCTAATCAGCCAGTCACATGTCGCTGGGGAAACAGCCTCCCTCCGCAAGGGGGCGGGGCTGGAATCTCTTTCCCTTATCTCTTCCCCCAATCATTTGCTGAGCAGCTGCTCAGCAGGCTTCCTTTCAACACCCCCTTCTCTTTTTTTTTTTTAAAAAGCACAATCTGCTTTTGCCCCTGGGCAGTTCAGCTCCAGGGACCACACATTCGCTCCATAAGACGCACAGACATTTCCCCTTACTTTTTAGGAGGAAAAAAGTGCATCTTATGGAGGGAAAAATACGGTATCAGCTCATTCTCACGGAGTGTGAGCTGCAACCGTGTCCCGGTTTGCTTAGCTGAAACGTAACTTCTTGCCGGTGTGCTTTGGTTTCAGAAAGCAGAAGACAGTACGGAAGGCATGGGATCTGGGCTTGGTCCTGATGGAGAGGTAAGAAGTCCAGAAGGCATTTCAATATGCTGCCCTCGGTTCGTGATAAGCAAAATGCCGCAATGGCTCACCCAATGTGCAAAGGGGCTTCAGAGAGAAAAGAACGGGGCCAAGACACACAGGTGGGGCACTTTCACTTAGTATGGTTTGCCCATGAAAACCACGCCAGTCTGACCTATAACAACATTGCAAATAAACAAGGATTCAAGGCTTTTAAATAAGAGCAGCAAGGTGACTTTTACAGGTTATTTTTTTTTATTACTACTACTACTATTATTATTTATTAATTAAAATTTGTATACCGCCCTATACCTCACAGGATAAAACCACAATATAAAACACAAAATGCATAATAGAAACAAAAAACATGAGTAACCCAATAAACCCCCCCCCAACCCCTCACATTTTAAAGCGGCATTAGATGTCAGTCGGCCCAAGGCCTGGTTAAAGAGGAACGTTTTCGCCTGGCGTCAGAAGGTGTACAATGAAGGTACCAGCCGGACCTCCCTGGGGAGAGCAATTTCACAAGTGGGGGGCCACTATGGAAAAGGCCCTGTTCTTGTGTTGCCACTTTCCGGACCTCTTGTGCCTTGGATTCCAAGTTGCCCTTTGATCGAATGGAAACTCCTGCTGACAGAACTGGGTGGGTGTGATTCTTCTCATGCTGTTCCAAGAGATCTCCCCAAACTTTTATTTGGGGGGGGTTGCTGGGGGGAGGGGCAAAACAGTTCTTGGGACACCCAGTTCTTAGGACACGGGTGGTGCTGTGGGTTAAACCACAGAGCCTAGGGCTTGCTGATCAGAAGGTCGGCGGTTCGAATCCCCGTGACGGGGTGAGCTCCTGTTGCTCGGTCCCAGCTCCTGCCAACCTAGCAGTTCGAAAGCACGTCAAAGTGCAAGTAGATAAATAGGTACTGCTCCGGCGGGAAGGTAAACGGCGTTTCCGTGCGCTGCTCTGGTTCGCCAGAAGCAGCTTAGTCCTGCTGGCCACATGACCTGGAAGCTGTACGCCGGCTCCCTTGGCCAGTAAAGCGAGATGAGCGCCGCAACCTTGCTTCATGACTTCACCTTGCTTTTTTTGGGAATTTGAAGGCGCCCATTATATAGCTGGGAAACATGTTTCATATTAACTTCCATGTGGTTGGCATTGTTTAAACAAGGCGCTCTAGAGTCAGTCGTACGATATTTTTGTTTCGTTATGTGAATTTATTTTAGCTTATACCCCCTTAAGTACCACAGCTAATCAAGCAAACAGACATCAGTGGATTTAAAGTTTGCTGTTTTCTGGCATGCAGAAAGATGTGCAGCAAATTGGTTTAATGAAAGAAACTGCCCAATACTTCTAATTGAAGTTTTTAATGAGTGCCCTTGCCGTTAATGAGCTATCTCACTAATGAGCATGCTGCAGCAGTGCCCTATAAATGACTTCCGGAAGTTTCCGTCTGCCTGTCTGTTAGTATCTTTTACTGGAGACGTGACAGTTATTATTATTTTTGGTTACGGTAAAAGGAGTAGGGGAGGAATAAGGCATGAGATTGCTAATCTAAAACCTCATATGCAAGTCATTAAGAAAGAATAATACTGGCAGTGCAATCGTATAATATCTACTCAGAGGAAGTCCCACTGATCTGTAAGATTGCAGCCTTAAAATCCATCATATTTATAATAATTTTATTTATAAATAGTAAGAAGGGAGCAGAAATTAAAATGATCCTTTTGGAGAAGCTGATGACTGCTTGTGGCTTCACACCATATTTCTTTTTATGTATTTAATGGTGCTTATATTCTTAATCTGCATGTGAATACCTTGGTTTGATGCTAATTGTCAAGCATATTTGAAGTCAAGTAATAATTTGCACTGAGAGTAAACTTTGTAGGGGGGTTTTTTTGGTAAAAGAAATCTCTTTCTGGGTTCTTGTTTGCACATCACATTAAACCATACCTAGTTTCAAACAAACCATGGTTGAATGGGAAAGAGGAGCGTGTTGTGAGGAACACAGCTCAGACCGTTTTCGTGGCGTTCCTCTCCTCCCAACCGCGCTGCTGCAGATGTAACAAGCCAGAGTCTGGTTGCCATGTCTGGACTTGTAGTTTGTTTCCTCCCAATAAGCCCTGAGCTGCAACCAAGGCTTATTCTGCTCACACTTTGGAGGAAACAAAATGAGCAAGATATTAGCTCAGAGGTCAGCAACCTAAGGCCCATGGGCCAGAAGCGGGGACTCCCTTCCGCAGCTCCGGAAAAAATCTTCTGCGCATCCCCAGACGCTGAAAATCACGTCTGTGCATGTCCGCGGAGCCGGAAATCACTTCTGCATAGGCACGATTTTCCATGTCTGGGAATGCACAGAAGTGATTTCCAGCACCACAGACATGTGCATATGCGATGTCCGGTGTTGCACTGCGCTGGGGTGGCCCATGGAGGATCTCCGTGGGAGTGATTTGGCCAGCCAACCCCTGTAAACTAGCTTGTTTTATGCATGCTGTGGCAGAAGTGGACGAAATTTTTTGAGCGACATGCTCCAGGACACTGTTTGTTCATACTAAACTATACGCGGTTTAAAAATATGATTTAATGTGACGTGAACTTGCCCGGTACGTGGCTTAGCATTGCAGAACGATGCCCTCTGTGCTGCCTGTTTGCTCTCAGCTTCGGTCTCTTTGTGACCCAAATTGTGGGAGTTGGGTGGAAGAGCCAGGCTTTGGGGAGGGAGAGCTGCACCCAAAGTCCCTTTGAACGACAGTCGTACCTTGGAAGTTGAACGGAATCCGTTCCGGAAGTCCATTAGACTTCCAAAACGTTCGAAAATGAATGCGTGACTTCTGATTGGCTGCAGGAAGCTCCTGCAGCCAATCAGAAGCCACAGAAGTCCCGTCGGACGTTTGGCTTCCAAAAATATTTCACACACTCACTTCTGGATTTGCGACATTCGGGAGCCAAAATATCCGAGAACTAAGCTGTTTGAAAACCAAGGTACGACTGTATATGACTCTGATGGGACCAGGGCCGGATTTAGGTTGGATGCGGCCCTCAGCTACTGAAAGTAATGGGTCCCTTTCTATGTCCAGCTGTCCTTTGTCAACAACAAATGGTCGCTGTTTTTTGTGTCGAATACATTCTATATGGTCATTTATGGACCTAATTCCATATCTAAAGCTATTTGCACATAACAAAATACGTATTTTAATATTAGATAACAGGTACAACAGTTTGACCTGCATTCACCTGGGCTGCACTGCAGTCTGCAGCTGCATGCCACATGTGGCCATGCAACCGGTCCATGCAGAATGTAGGCACCCTATATATAGAAAGGAGCAGAGCAGTGATATTTTAGGGAGCAGGCTAGCAGGCGGGGCCCATGACTTACATCACAGGAGCCGACGCAACACAAAACTCTGTTGCTGGATGTAGGTTTTATGTTATTTGCTTTTTATCTTATATTTTGAAAATGTACATCCAGGTTTTTTCCCCTTTAAATTTTTTTGGGGGCCCCCAAGCTAGAGCTTGTTTAGCTTATACGTAAACCCAGCACTGGATGAGAGCACCTAGTTGGCATGGGTTTCTGCGCAAGTGACCGCCACATAGTTTGCAAAGAGAGAAGCTTCCTTCCACGCGTTAAACTTGACATGTGTCCTTCAATTCCAGCCCATTGATGAGAGCAGTCAGATGAGTGATCTCCCAGTCAAGGTAACTCACACTGAAACGGGCAAAGTTCTCCTTGGACCAGAGGCTCCTAAAGCAAGCCAGTTGGATGCCTGGTTAGAAATGAACCCTGGGTAAGTAATCCTGCGTCCCCCACAAACCCACCTTGCCTTGCCTTTAATTGTACCGCACTGCACTGCACTGCATAACCTTGATTGATTTCGTGCTGCCTTTCTGGGCAAAACGTTACCCGAAGTGGCTTGCATCAAAATCATAGTATATCCTCCACCTTTGAAATATTTTCAGATCTGTATTCTGTTTGCTTCCAAAGCTTCTATTATTTACTTCTCTGCCTGTTTCTTCCCCGCAGGTATGAAGTTGCACCCAGGTCAGACAGTGAAGAAAGTGGTTCTGAGTTCGAGGAAGATGTAAGTGACTGCTTCATCTTGATACATGTATTTATCCAAAATATTATTTAATGCCATTTCCACTCTAGGGACCAGAGAGTAAGATTAAGCATAGAGGAAGCTCGCTCTGACCATTAAAATAATTATTGCTGTAACACTGCCAGATAAATAAGGAGAAAGTAGTTTCCTTAGAATAGATTTCAGTGTTTTTTAGACCCTCCTCTCGCGGCTTGCACTGTTAACTGGTAATGAGCTATTTGTGTGGCTTTACTTGTCTAAACAAGAAGCTTCAATATGATGGGTGGGAAATGGCAATGTTATAATCCAATTAATTAACAGAGAAGATAGATTACATGATATACCTCTTTAAGCAATGAAGGAATGCAGATTTCATTTTGATTTCCAGTGACCGTGAATCGCTGTAAACAGTGGGCTTTGTTTTTCATGAAATTGCTCTCCAAGAAAGCAGATACAGGTTGTTAGTCCTTAACATAGTTAGTATCCTGTCTGCTTGCATCAACGTTATCTGCATACAAGTCGACTTAAATTTCTCTGGAAAGTGTTATCTTTTTAATCAGCCCCTCATTAAAATACAGGAATGCACCAGAGAGTAGGGGGAGAGAAATCTGAAATGCAGCTGTTGGTATATTTTGCCACTTTAGCAATCAAGCAGGGATTCAGCAATATGCAAAATGGTGTTTAAAAGCATTGTAAGTAGAGACTTGGAAAATGTGCACAGTTGAAGAACAGCAGGAAGAACTGAATGCGCTTTGATTTCTCTCTAGCCTTTAGAATGCGGCACTTTAAAAAATAAAAGGGGGTCTCTTAACTAGATACGGCCTGTTCTGCCACGGTTCCCTCTTCCTCCTTTGGCTTGGCACCCAGAGCTCACCTAAGGGGTCCCCACCTGGTTCCTGCTGATTCCGGGAGCAGAGGTCCAGCCACCCAGATTTGGAAATGCAATGGTCCCTTGAAATGTAAAATTGAAAAATTTAATAAAAAATTATTACAAAAAAACACAAAAAACTGAATCCGTTCCAGAAGTCCGTTCCAAAACCAAAGCGTTCCAAAACCAAGGCACGCTTTCCCATAGAAAGGAATGCAAAACGGATTAATCCGTTCCAGACTTTTAAAAACCCCTAAAACAGCAATTTAACGTGAATTTTACTATCTAGTGAGACCATGGATCCATAAAATGAAAGCAATAATCAAGGTACTGTACTATAAAATAAATAAGACAGTTTTGTAGGTGATAAAAATAAAAACTACTTTTTTCCCCTTACCTGCACTGATGATAGTCATTGTTTGGATGGGGGGCTTTTATCCATTTCCGCAGTCGCACAGTCGGTCAGTCAGTAGCTGAACTGGGTTCCCCACATTCACAAAAACCAATGAACCAAAAAAGCCTCAAAAACGAAAACGCAAATTAAATAGCAAAAACAAAAGCGCCAAATTTAATCCATTCCGGAAGTCCATTTGACTTCCGAAATGTTTGAAAACCAAGGCGCAGCTTCTGATTGGTGCAGGCGCCCCAGAAACAATAGCCGACAGACGCATCGGATGTTTGGCTTCTGGAAAACATTCAAAAACCAGAACACTCACTTCTGGGTTTTTGGCGTTTGGGAACCAAGGTACCACTGTATTTGCATCAGGATGCTCTAAGGCCTTGGCCACATAACTGCTTATGCTCAAAACTGAGCCATGATAACCGTCGTGCAGCTTTATTGCTTACTGATGAAATACTTGAGCATCCAGGGAAGGCACAGTAAAAAGGCAGAAATCAGATGAAGAGTCCTTAGTATCTAAACATACTGAGAGGTGCCTTTTTTTTAACAGTGGAAAACGTTGTCTTGTGGAACAAAGTATTCTGAATAATTTCTGACTCTGGAAATACTAAGCAGCGGTTCCTATAAGAAGGCCCAGCGGCATTTAAAGCTTCATTTCTTCTTTTTAAATGATGGCCATTCTGCTATCACAGAACTCTAAATTTTATGTGACGCACCATGAGGTGGAACTCTGAAACGGAGTTCAGGTATTGTAAAGGCAGGAAGAGTGAAGAGGAAAAAAAGGCAATGAAGATTGTAAATCTGGAAATACTTTACAAAATTGTAAAGCAAAATATCTATCCAAATCACACTCAAACCTTCCTGTGACAGTGGGTAAACGTTAGCTGGGCGTTTCTCTTGGGAAGGAGGCTTTTGTTTCCATAAAACAAAAGCCAAGAGACGTGAAAATGGGGGAACTTTGCGCTTGGAAGGTTCCGAGTGGGAGCAGAGTTTTTGCGCAAGTTTGATAGCCGGGCTGCCTATTTTCTGCAGGAAGATGATGAGGAATCGAGTAGGCAAGAAACAGACGAAAAGAGACACCTGGATCCAAACAGCGAAGACGTTCCAGAAAGAGACGCGAAGAAAATAATTGAGTGAGTCATTTGGGAAGCAAACCCTTTTGGGCATGGCTAGTTCTTCTTTCTTTCTTTTAAAATAACGTTTATTGAATTTTACAGTTTTATATTCCACATAATCATCACTATCGCAAAGTATAAATCCCAACCCCCTCCCCTGACTTCCCTCAACTTCCCCTTCTGGTTCTTTAAATATTTGATTCTTCTGCCTGTTTTATTCTACCTTGGCTTTGTAATCTTTTACCTAAATGTTATTGTATTAATTTTCCAGTTAGCTTTGCTGAAATGGCGAAAATTAAGAGTCAAAGACAAGAGAAACTTTAAGAAGGATTGGGAACCGTTTATGTTGTATTTACAGAAATATTGTAAAGAAGTGGACTCGCTAGCAGGATTTGAGTAAACACTTCCAATTAAGAAAAATATAAAAGTTAAGATGCAACAACTGGGAAAATAATAAAATGTAAGATGTGATTTGGGAAATATGGTACAAAAATGATAAGAACGTAATAACATTTGGGCACAGCTAGTTCTGTGTCCTTGTGCAAGAGCTAAAAAACCACAAAGGAATTGTGCAGCGTAAATGAAAGTGCCTCCCTCTCTCTCTCTCTCTCTCTCTCTCTCTCTCTCTTTGCAGGACGGCCAAGCAAGATGTGGACGATGAGTATAGCATGCACGAATACAGCGCTGGAGAGTCTCAGTCGTACTACACCGTGGCGCACGCGATAGCCGAGAGGGTGGAGAAGCAGTCTTCCCTCCTGATTAATGGCACATTGAAACATTACCAGGTATGCGCCCCAGGGGGAGATGATGATGATGATGATCTATTATTTGTACCCCGCCCATCTGGCTGGTTACCACAATCCATGGTTAACATTCTAACCATGCTAACCTTCAAACCATGGTTTTGTGGGCAACATTAGCTACCACTGGCCAGTCGGACACCACAGAAGACTGTGGTTGCAGCAGCCTGGCAGTGTGGGCAAGTTTTCAGTCCTACAAACCATGGTTTGAAGTGTCATTTGAATGGAGTCTAAAACATGGGAAGGAGCTGGCTTCCAGTTTGCAAACCACGGCTACATCTTCACTGGACTTTGGGTTTTTTTTAATCTCAGTTTCTCCTAACTCTTCTGCTGATTTAAAACTTAGCAGCTTTAGCTTCCCCCATCATAATGCACCAATATTGAATTGATTCTGCACTCTATAATTTATTCCGAAAGAAGAGTCAGGATTGTTTTTTGCCACCTGCAAGTTGTAGAATAGAGATTGTTCTAAAAGTAAGTCAAGAATGTGTAACCCTGGAAATAGACATTCAAGACGCATAGGAAAAGGTTAAGAGCCTGAGTGGCATTAATCTCTAGCACTGCGCCCAAAGCGCCTGTCAATAAAAGGCTGTGGCACACAGAGCTGCGGGGCATCGTGCGTGGGTAGTAATACCTGTGGCTTCTTTTACGTGATGCCGCCAGCTGCCTGCGCATCTTCCCCTGAGGAGCACCAAAGCCGAGGCACAAGATCAAAACGTTGCTGTGCGCCCCCCCCCCTCGTTAATGGAGGCGCTTCTCCTGCATTTCAGGTCCAGGGCCTGGAATGGATGGTTTCTCTGTACAATAACAATCTGAATGGGATTTTGGCGGACGAAATGGGGCTGGGCAAGACCATACAGACCATTGCCCTCATCACTTACCTGATGGACCACAAGCGGCTCAACGGCCCCTATCTCATCATCGTTCCCCTCTCGTAAGTAGATGAACTCCTCCTCATGGTATTTTTCTACGCCGTGCAGATTGGCTCATTAACAATGTGGACTTTATAGATATAAAAAAGCGCGCACTTAACAGTTAGATGAAGCTTGCAGGAGGCTGGGCTCTGGGCTCCGTCTGTGATTGTCTCCCCTTCTTCTCACATGTCATTGGGGAGCAGATGGCTGATAAAAGCATTGAGCATTATTGTGCTTTTTAGTCATTAAAGCTTCTCCCTCCTGTGAGTCACAAGGGGGGAGCGAGAGAAATGCCGGTGTTTCCTATTTCATGCGACATCCTTTTCCCTTCGTTTTTAAAGAATTTTATCACAACTGCTAGATCTTTAAAGGGGATACTCTTTAAAGGGATAAACTGGCACCCTTTGCGGCATTGCAGCACCCTTGGTTCATCATAGTGTTTCTTTCCCCCCTTTTGGTATCGGGACCTCCTAGCTGTGAATATTTTCACTCACCTTTGCAGCTGCCCCACGGCTCTGTGTAACATTAGATTTCAAACAAACACAACATTAACATCCTAGCGCCCAGATCCCTAGGAGGGAATTTTATTCTTGGAAACATTGAACTTGGGGGGGGGGGAACACCCATATTGGTAATGGTTTTGGTGAAAGCCAGTCAGCTACATTATAAAGCGCTAAGGCCACCAAGTCAGACATGCCTTTGCGCAGGTGTGCCTGTGGTTGCAGAGCGTCCGATCACCTTTCTCCCAGGATGTCTGGGGGCTCTTCCTTTGCCCCCTCCAAAATCAAAAGTCTGCAATCAAAACAAACGACACTGCTGTCCTTGGCCTGGTTCCCTTGCATAGAGCAAATTGGGCAAGTGTCCGCATGCATGTGAGAAAGGAGTACCGAACTGCAACCCTTTTCCTCTCTTGGCTGGTGTTGCGTGTGTTTTTTGTAACACAGTTTTTATTCATGCTTACCTTTAAACTGCTGCATTGAGATATCTCTTTGTTTACATATGACTGGCGACAATTACATAAAATTAAAAATAAATCAACAGTAAAAACACTCAGGTGAACGTTTCTGAATACACTAACAAAGTTGTGCCAAAGTGTATATGCCAAAAATTATTACACTTATTACAGATATGAAATGATGTATAGAGACATGTTTTGCTTAGATTGGGGACCAAAAGTGAAAGGTATTTTGTATCCATAGCAATTAGAATTTTTAGGAATTTTTGAGGAGGGAGAGAAGATTAAAAAATTATAATATGTACTTCATGCACGCCAGACGATGGCTACTATTCTACCATATTATTCAAGTAATCCATAGGGCCTTGTTTCTTTTGGCCTCTTTAAATTTTGTGTCCTTTTTTCCAATAATGCTGTTTGCCAGATTGCATTATACCATTGGTCCATAGTTAATAAATGTAATGATTTCCATGTCCTGGCAATAGTTGTTCTTGCAGCGGTTAATAGGTGTGTTAGGAGTCATTTCTTTCCAATTTCCAGCATGTCGTGACTACACGAGGTAAGCAGAGCTCGTCCCGGGGACTGGCTGCCCCTGGCAGCCTTTTCTGAGATGACGAGAAAAGCATCGGCTCTCCTTCCTCCTGCTTCCCTTTGGTCTCGCACCTTGAAAAATAAAAAATCAGGCTGTAGAATTTGTTATATCTTTGATTGTAAGACTGCAGAGTTCGAAGTCAGTTTATAGAACAATCGGTTTTGAGATGCTTTTTTGTGTTCTTAATCTTTTACACAGAACTTTATCCAACTGGACTTATGAGTTTGACAAATGGGCTCCTTCTGTCGTGAAAATCTCCTACAAGGTTTGGATGTCCTTTGTATGCAAATATAAAGTGGGCAGTATAAACGCCCCCCCCCCGCTTTCCCCCATCTATTTAGTTGTATGGCTTTTCTGTCCACTGAAAATGGCTTACCTTGCCCCATGTGGAGCCATCTCCACTCATGGCCGTGACCAAGAGACGATGGAGGTGTTCCCAATCTATCTCTGGTGTGCTATTGGCTCCTTGGTAGGCATTCAGAGCAGTTTATAACAGGTCACAGTTACTTTCAAATGCAGCAGGAAAATGTCGATGATTGTAAGCGTTCTGGCTGGAGCAAGACAATAAATGCTGTACGGTTGTATGTTCCTAAATATTGGTTGTAAATCATAGAATTGTAGGGTTGAGGGGACCCTGAGGATCATCTAGCCCCCACCTCCACCCCTCCACAACGCAGGAATAGGCAGCTGTTCCTTACGGGGATCGAACCTGCAGCCTTGGCCTTGTCAGCACCACGCTCTAACCCAGGCTTCCTCAACCTTGGCCCTCCAGATGTTTTGAGACTACAATTCCCAGCATCCCTGACCACTGGTCCTGCTAGCTAGGGATCATGGGAGCTGTAGGCCAAAAACATCTGGAGGGCCAAGTTTGAGGAAGCCTGCTCTAACCAACTGAGTTATCCAGGAGTATAATATGTGAGTGTTCATGCCAGAGATTTCAAGGTGGCTTACCAATACTGAATTAGTTCACCGTTGGACTAATTCAGCCCCTGATATTCCTTTTCTGTCCGGGAGCCATTGTCCGTGGCAAAGTAATTACAATTTACTCTTTCTCCAGCTTGATCTGGAGAATTTGCTCGTTGCAGCTGGATCCTTGCAGTAATTTGTTTTGCGTTTCTGTACCCTTGTTTCAGGGGATGCTTTTCTCTTCTCTTTCCAGGGCACACCTGCCATGCGCCGCTCCCTCGTCCCTCAGCTCCGCAGCGGGAAATTTAATGTTCTTTTGACGACTTACGAGTACATCATAAAGGACAAGCACATTCTTGCTAAGGTAACGCTGCGTTTCTGGCTCCTCTCTTGCCCTCGCCCCAAACGGCCAGGATTGCACCGAGCAGAGAGACTCCTGTCGCTGCGCCCGCCATCACTGTTGTCTTCCAAAGGCAGCTCTGTGTTTCTCCCTGCCTGGATGGAGGTGGGGGGCTTTTCTTCCAGCCCATTCCCCATCTCCTCTCCTGCTGCGCCACTTTCAGGGCTGCAGGCAAGAGAATGGCTTGGCTGCCTGTGGATCTCGTCAATGCCCCCCCCATCGCTCCGCGCAGGAGCGTCGCCGTCCTCCCCGTGACATTGATTGTGGGGTCCTGCTATTCCATTTTGATCCGCGGCTCTTCCCTCGCTCTTTATTTTCCGAGCGGAGACAAACACGGCGAGCCAAAGGATTCCGGCTGTGTAGCCGCTTTCTGGGTGCGGGGAGATAATAAGGAGCTAGAAGGAAACCTGCCATCTTCATTTCCATTTGTGCATTGAGACCCGATAGCTCAAAATCACTGCTTTTGATCTGAGTATCTCCTGAATAGTTAATAGACTCTGAAAAGTGGGAGCTAATCTGTGGGAACCGTGGCTTCTGTAGAAGGAAGTGGAGGCATTGAAGTGACGGAGCTCCAATTGTCCTACATCAGAGCCTGTGAATTTCTGAATGAGCTTTCATGGGCTTGCCATAGTCACCTTTTAAATTGTAGTTTTCTGACCATCTTCCCCCCCTGGCCTAATATTCAATTTAGAGCACGCATTCCTGGGCACAAGCACCTTCTGATGGGCTTTTGAGGGTACCTTATTTAACCTTTGCAAAAATTTCCATCCTTTCATTTTTTTTTTTAAGCATACCTTAAACTTCTTTTCTGTGGTTTGAATCCAGCTTTCACCCAATTCCTCCCTCCCCTTTCAAATCCCCCCATGGCTCTTTGAAGCATGTCCTGATGGGGACATAATTTGGGTTGCAAAGTGGCCCTCATAAAACCAGAATTTGGAGTGTTTGGCTTCATTATTGCCTCGGAGAAACTGCTGACAGGCTCTGCACCGAGGGCACCACCCCAAATTCACGGCTGGCCAGTTAGAATTTCTTTTTGGGCCAAGGAACTAGCAAGCGTTTGTAATTGCCTATGGGATGGCGAACCCATTCTGTTTATCAGCCTGGCTATCAGGCTCCTATGCAGGCGAGTGACTTGGCGCAGCTGCAGTTGGGCAGATCAGTGTCTCCTCTGACTTGGAAACCCTCTCTGACAATAGCGAGAGGTTTCCCTAGAATGGTACAGTTGGAAGGGACCCCAAGGGTCATCTAGTCCAACCCCCTGCCATGCAGGACTCTCGGCTCAATAGAAAACAGCGCTCCCTCTTGCGTAAGAGCAATCCCCGTTAAATTCTCTGGGGCTTTCTTCCGAATGGACAAGAGTAGGAGACAACTATTCTTAGAGTTAAGATGAGAAAGTTTTGTCTCCCAACATATTAAAAAGAATTGGACAGGATAAATACCCCCCCCCCCCAAATGTGAGAGGTATCAGGACGTAATAGAATGGGGAAAAACATTTTCTCATTTCAAAGAAGAAAAGGCAGATATGATATGTGTGCAGGAGGAACGCTAAAGAGGGCAGAATAATTTACTTAAAACTTGAATACAGTCGCACCTTGGATCTCGAACGCATCGGCTCCCAAACAAATCAGCTCCCAAACGATCGAAACCCTGAAGTGACTGTTGTGGTTTCCGAATGTTTTTGGGGAAGCCGAATGTCTGACGGGGCATCTGATTGGTTGCAGGACCTTCCTGCAGCCAATCGGAAGCCATGCTTTGGTTTCCGAATGTTTTGGAAATTGAATGGACTTCCGGAATGGATTCTGTTCGACTTCCAAGGTACGACTGTGCTTTGAATATAGTAGGGGGGACAGGGCTTTCTTAAGCAAATGCTACGCCAGGGTGCAAAGATCTGCCTGGTGCCCCCCCCCCCCAGGTTGCTCAGTCCCAGGCGCAGGAGGGCAGAGCCAGCCGGCCGCCTCAGTGTCTCGCTGGCTCAGTCGCCCCGAACACGCGGCGCAGAGCCGTCCACAGCAGAAGAGCCTGCCGTGGCACTTCGACCAATGGGCGGCTCTTCCCTGGACTCAACTCTTGGGCCCCGGACTCTCGGCCTGGTGCCCCTGAGAGCCCGGCGCTCGGGTGCCCCGCACCTCTAGCGCCTATGGGTAAGACGGCCCTGGGGGGGGGAGCAAGTTTGGCCCACAGGCCCCACGAAGCCCCTCCACTGCCAGGCCATTTGGGGGAAGCATGCTGACCCTGTACCTGACATGGTTGCATGTTGGGTGTTCTGGTCATGTACCTGCTGAATCTTTTATTTTTAAGCTGAATTGCACGCGTAGAACTAGGGGAAGAAAGTTATGTCGTTGTCAGGGATCTGCCAGCCCCTGACAGTCCAGCTCTGAGTGTTTATACAGAAGCGCAACCTGTTTTAACAACAGATTCATCTTCGAGTGAATCGGGCAGTCCGATCCAGGGAGCCAAGTAGTACCAGGTCTCCAGAGAGATAGTGGGGGACCTGGCACCACCCAGCAGGCTCGATCGGAGGGAGAGACGTCAGGTCCGGTGCATAGATTACGTAAGAGGAGGAGGCGGCAATTTAGGCTGCCAAGATTGTGGTGTTGGCGCCAAAACAGGAGGGAGGCACTTCCGGATTCTGCTAGTGAGTGAACAGACGTGATAAGACTGCGCTCTGCACTGTGTATAGCTTGGCACTGAATAAAAGAACTAAAAGAGAAATGGCTTGGCTTTTACTACTGAACAACCGATAAGGGAACCTGACAGCCGTCTTGTCTTTTCATAGATTCGGTGGAAGTACATGATTGTAGACGAAGGCCATCGCATGAAGAACCACCACTGCAAGCTCACTCAGGTGCTGAACACGCACTACGTCGCCCCCAGAAGAATCCTCCTGACGGGGACGCCCTTGCAGAACAAACTGCCAGAACTTTGGGCGCTGCTGAATTTCCTCCTCCCAACCATTTTCAAGAGCTGCAGCACCTTTGAGCAGTGGTTCAACGCGCCTTTTGCCATGACCGGAGAAAGGGTAGGAGCATCGTCAGCATCATAATAGTAGTAATAATTTATTTTTTACTCCCCGCCCACCTGGCTGCGTTTCCCCAGCCACCCTGGGCAGCTCCCAACAGAGTATTAAAAACGCGATAAAAGATCAAACATCAAAAACTTCCTTAAACAGAACAAAATAAAAAAAATTCCTTCCAGTAGCACCTTAGAGACCAACTAAGTTTGTTCTTGGTATGAGCTTTCGTGTGCATGCACACTTCTTCAGATACCTTCCAGTAGCACCTTAGAGACCAACTAAGTTTGTTCTTGGTATGAGCTTTCGTGTGCATGCACACTTCTTCAGATACCTTCCAGTAGCACCTTAGAGACCAACTAAGTTTGTTCTTGGTATGAGCTTTCGTGTGCATGCACACTTCTTCAGATACACTGAAACAGAAGTCACCAGACCCTTATATATAGTGAGAGGGTGGGAGGGGTATTACTCAGAGAATAATATATAATATTATTCTCTCACTATATATAAGGGTCTGGTGACTCCTGTTTCAGTGTATCTAAAGAAGTGTGCATGCACACGAAAGCTCATACCAAGAACAAACTTAGTTGGTCTCTAAGGTGCTACTGGAAGGAATTTTTTTATTTTGTTTTGACTATGACAGACCAACACGGCTATCTACCTGTTCCTTAAACAGGGCTGCTTTAGGGATGTTGGTCGTTTGTATCACAACCTCTGTGAGTTTAACAATGCAAAATCTTGTTTTATAAGGTGGCTATACTTTTAAGGCATACTTTCCATGTTAGCATGATGATGCTAGCCTCTTTAAATTACTTAAAATAAAAAAACACACCTCTAAATAAACTCTTCGGATTCTCAGTTTGCTAAACCATAAAGATACACGCTACAGATTGAATAGCACAGTTTTTGTTTACACTGAAAAAAGTTCTTTAAAAAAAAAACCATACGTGGTATTTTTTCATTCTGCTCTTGCAGGTGGATTTAAATGAGGAAGAGACTATTCTGATCATCCGGCGCCTCCACAAAGTTCTCCGTCCTTTCTTGTTACGGAGGCTGAAGAAGGAGGTCGAATCTCAGCTGCCAGAAAAGGTTTGTGGAAGAAGGAAGACCTTCTGAAGTTTTCTAACGTTCTGTATTAAATCCAGAATTCACAATGTCACAAAGTGAGCAGCAAAAACATATCGCTGAAGACAAAGATGAATTGAACTTGGTTGGCTTTGAATCTTGCGTTGTTTTCCCCTTCTGTGTTGTGAGCACAGAGAGTATCAGGGGCGGGAAAATGAGACTTAGGACACAACAAGACCTGAGCCCGTCTGCATCACCCAGTGTTCAGTAGTCCTGGAATCTGTATCTACAGAATCACCTTTTCCTAAAATCACAATAATTTCTATTGGTCTCCATTGCTGTCTTTGGCTGTGGGCTCCCTTTGCACCTCTGCCTATTCTGTAACTCTCTTTATTAATAACGTAGAATAAGCCTCCTTTTCACAGATTACACCCAAGGCAATACGAGACAAAAACAACCTTCCGATCTCCCTAGGGCGTCATCTAATGCTTTCACAACTCAGATATTCCCCAGTGCCCAAGACTTGTGAGATCGAGGGTGAAGAGGCTTCAGGCTTGTTGAATCTGCTGTGACCCTGACTTTAAACGACTGGGAATAGGTTCAAAAGGAATGCATCTGGAACTTTAGAATTCTTAAGTCGGGAGCCCACAGTCCCACAGAAAAATCCATTCCTAGTTGCCTCCCATCCGCAGACTTTCTTTATTTCAGTGGTATCATTTAATGGGGAAGTCGTTTT